>CM073431.1:54570000-56030000 GCA_037114965.1 Monochamus alternatus
CGGTTAATACAAGCTACGTGCAAAATCAGGCAAGAGGAAGCAATCAAGCGGACAAAGCAAAGTTAACCTACTAAACTAAATACTTGGCCACTATTACTAAAAATAGAAACAACAAACGTTGACAGCGGGGCTTCTCTTCAGGGATTGCACGGCTGGGCAGCGGGGCTTGCGAAACGGCTAGCTGTAAGGAAATGTATGGTTAGTTACGACCCACGTTTTAACTCATACAGACGGATTAGGAACAACATCCTATGAGCCGAACGCGTGGTGAGGTAAAGTACGCCGGATAAGGACAACAGCGTATCTACCCTGTCGTAGAACGGACGGAAAGCTGAAAAGCAAGGTATGATTAGCACAAAGTTAGCAGCGGCCAAGTTTTCCCTAACCTCCTACTTACTTCCTCTGTTTGCGGACAGGCACGTCGGTACAGCTTGAACGGCGGAACGGTACTGACTCTAACAACGGCGGTAGTTACCTCATCAAGCCTTCGTTTGGCTTGGTAGACATGCGCAGTAAGCGTATGCGCAATTTCTCTATTATCCTTAGTTGACGGTGCTGGACTGGATTGCTGCTGGTGCTGGACTGGACTGCTGCTAGTGCTGGCTGGACAGGAGCTGACGGTGGAACACCTAACACTCCTAGGTGGTAGGCGGCTGCGCACTGGTCCCCAGACTCGACGCTGGACAGGCAGGACTCCCCTCGTGGACGGCTGGCCAGGAACTGAATGGTCTCCTGGTCAAGTGGAAGCCCTCGATGTTGGTACCCAGTTGGCGTCTGAGCAGTAGTTTTCGGACTGGACTCTGAAATTTCTTACCAAAAGCAGCTACGGCTAGTGGTTTCGGAGAACTCCTCAGCTACTGGGGTGGTAGACAGGCAGGACTGCTCTCGTGGACGGCTGGCCAGGAACTGAAATGCCTCCTCGGAGTTTGCAGCTGCGCAGCGGTCCTCAGACGAGACTTGTAAGAATCTCACCAAACAGCTACGGCTAGTGGTCCTGGCAGAATTTTTCTAAGTTCCTAGAAAAATCACGAACAGTTCCTCTGGTGCGGAAGTGGTGGACAGGCAGGACTACTCTCGACGACGGCGGGCCAGGAACTGAATCGCTTCCTCGCTGTTTAGAAGTCTTCGGTGCTGTAGACGAATCGGCGGCGGCGCACTGCTTTCCCTTTTGAACTTATAAAATTATTGATTCAGCGACTTAGAATAATTTTAGTTGGCGGTCAGCGCGTGGAAGTTCGTCAGCGACTCTGAAAATTCCAGGCTCTCGCACGGCAGTGAGTGAACCACGAGGCAGGTCTTCTCGCTTCGGAGGCCGGGACTGGACTCGCCGGTCAATGCGCTGCGACTGGCTTTGTCTCAATGCGGACGGTACCGGGTGTATGTGCTGACGTTCGATAATTTAAACACATATCAGCGGTCGGTGATAATTTTATTAATGAAAATTCACTTCATTGCAACGTGATGGTTGTACCAGTTAAGGAGTTCATCCTAAGAATTTAGTGCTGTCAATAACAGAATCGTTCAGTTTCACCAGGATATTAGGATTTTCACGCCTTTTATAGAAAAAAATGTATTTAGTTTTGGCAGGGTTAACTAAGCCTATTATTATAGCACCAGGCATACAATTTTTGTAGAGTCAATTTAACTTTACTTTGCTCTTCATCAAGAGATGGTGCAGCAATACTGATTGTTGTATCATCTGCGTATAATACGACGTTGATATCCTCCGTGAAGTACTGATCCATATTATTAACAAACAAAATAAAAAGTAATGGAGACAACACACTCCCTTGATGAACCCCCAAGTCAACTAGTCCTGGTTGGGAACTATTATCATTAATTTTTACTATTATTTTTCGATTTGATAGAAATGAATATATCCAATCGTTTATCGGTTGCCTTATACCCATATTAATAAGTTTTCTTATTATAAAGTCCTTATTGACACAATCGGAAGCCTTTGTTAGGTCGAAAAAAGAGTTATAACACAAAGGTTTTTATCAAGTGATATGGTTAATTAATGAAAACGCAGCAGTATTAGTTGAGTATTTAGGTCGAAAACCGTGTTGATTTTTGTTTAAAATGCCTTTTTTATTAATAAAATTGTAAATGCGACCATGTACTATTTTTTCAAAAAGTTTTGAGAAATAGGATAATAGAGTTATAGGTCTATAATTTTCAATTGAGTCACCTTCTCCCTTTTTGTAAAGTGGTATTATGTTAGAGATTTTGAGATCATCTGGGCAAATCCCGGACTGGATTGACAAATTAAATATAAAACATAACGGGTGTACAATGTATTGAGAAATATACTTTAAAACCTTTATTGGCAAATTGTCGGGGCCACTTGAAGACTTATTTTTCATTTGTGACAAATGATTCTCAATTTCATCTGGGGTTATATCATTGAAAAAAATTGATGACAGACAATGTCTGCGATTTGCAAAAGAATTTGTAGACGAGCTGCTCGAAGGGCCAGAATAAACTCCGTTTAATGAATTTTGCGCACTATTTGCAAAATAGTTGAAAAAAGCATTACATATTTCGATTTGATCTATAATTACATAATTATTGTCTCTTGTTAATTTAGTTATATTAGTAGTATTCCGTGTTCTCCCTGTATTAGAGTTAACTATATTCCAAATGTCTTTAGCAACATTAGGTGAATCTTTGAGTTTGTTATTATAAAAACTTTGTTTTTTTGCCTTGAGAGTTGCAGAATAATTTTGTTTTGCTTCTTTATATTGTTCTAGTATTGCAGCATCATTTAAATTTCTTGATAGCCAGTACAAATTTTTTAAATTTTGACTCTCTTCTATGATTCTTTCGGCGTACTTAGAAATAATTGGAGGGGATAAAGGGTACTGCATCGCTTAGTTACCTCCATTCACCGTTCGATTTTTTTCACCAAAATTACATGATAAGTATGCCGGAATAAGCTAAAAGTACGTACAAAATATTTCAAGTGTGTATCTTACAAAACAATGGAATTATTAACAAAAATAGTTTTTTAAAATGCAACTTTGACACCCTGTATATTGAAACAGGGACGTCCAAATAAAAAATGGCATAAGGAAAGCCGCATTATTTTTATCCAAAGAATATGTGGTTAATGGTAGGGCCATCTATTTTGGGACACCCTGTATACCAATTCAGTAATGTATTTCAGGATTATATCCTCTTGGAAGCTTAGCAAACCACCGTTGCTTTCCAAATACCAGCCATGTATTTGACGAAAACCGGAGGATGGTCGTTAGAGCTTCTCTTTTCATACCAAAGGATTCAGAAATATTCCACTCGTATTCGAGAATAGTTTGGGGCACCACGATTAGACTGTTTCATTTACTAAACACTAAACATTTTATTTGTAAATGTGAGCGATGCCGCGATCCAACCGAATTTCGTACTTACATAAGTGCTATTTACTGTACAAGATGTAAAGGGCACGTTGTTCCGATCAATCCTTTGAGATTTGGAAGCAAATGGGAATGCGAGGCATGCAAGCAGCTGGTTCCAGGAAAAGACGTCGGCAAGATTATGTCGCTTCTGGGATCCGTACTAAGGGGTTTTGACAATAAGGATTTTAAAATAATGTACAAATTTCTGAATAATAAGCTATCCAGTATGGTGCCGGACAGTAATGAGATTACTGTGGAGCTTAAATATAAAATTATTTGGATTTTAGGACATGAGGAAGGATTTACCTGGAAAGGTAACCAAATATTTATTTAATTCATAATAGGTAATGGCTAATAGTGGAGTAAAATCGCTTCGCTACCTCGTTTATTTCTAATATATATTTTTTATAGGTATAACCAAATTAAGCGTTTACCATCTTGCAGAGGGATAATTTAGGCATTCGAAATCTACTTCTACAACTTGTTTCAGTAGGGGAGAGCTTTTTAAAATCGAATTTTCGATGCTTCGGGCGTTATTTGACAATTATGTTTTTCTAGGTACTATATATCGGGTTTGTAAATCAACAATTTTAAATATGTTCATACATTTTTCACAACTTATATAAAAAAAACATAGCCCTTCTAATGGTGTTTACCAATTTTTGATAGAGAAAAATTCCAAAGTCGGCACCAGTAAATTAGTGCATTAAAAACATCAATTATTGAAAATTAATCGATAGTTATATCGAGGAATATGTAGTCAAAACTATAAAAAAGATTTAAAAAAAAGTTTACTTTGCTTGATGTTAACATTTTCAAGAAATTGAATTTTGTATGTGCGCTTTGTGCATATGTTAAGCTTATACTTGCGATGCAGAATATGTTTTCGAAAATAGGACAGTGCATTCATTTAACAGGTTGTCTCAAATTGCAGGGTAACTACTCTAATAGGTGTTAGAACTTTTTAAATTAAGGATATACATTCATATAAATAAGGATTATATATATCAAAAATTTGAAAAAAAAAAGATTCTTTCAATTAATGACATTAATTGTAAGGTTGTGGAAAATTGGCACAAATATGTTTTATTTTATGCTGCTATTTTGGAAAAAATCTTGAAAAAATATTACTTATTACATTTAACTAGATATAACTAGATCAATTTTCAATAATTAATGTAGCTCTCCGCATAGTCAAGTTTTTAAGGTCCAAATTTGCTGGTGCCGACTTTGGAACTAATTTTCTCAGAAAGGCTTTAAGTTGTCAAAAATTGGTGCTATAGCTTTTTATGTAAATTTGTGAAAACATTATGAACATATAGGTATAATGGTAGATTTACAAACGCGATATATGTTACCATAAACATAATTATTGTCAAATAATGTCCGAAGCATCGAAAATTCGGTTTTAAAAAGTTCGTCCCAACTGAAAAAAGTTGTAGAAGTCATTTTCGTATGTCGAAATTGTCCCTCTACAAGATGGTACTCTACCATAACACAAAATACAAAGTGTGCAACACGAGCTTGTTCAATATTTATTTAAATTTTGTATTGTCCTCTTTCGATATTAATTTTTATTTTTTTTTATTTGACGCTAAGTTTGAGAGACGAGAAAAATACGATTTAGTTAATAACACATGAAACAAGTGTTCTTGTCCAACTTTAGAGTTCTTAGGAAGTTGTTATGTAAATCATAATTTTAGATTTAATGAATAAAAGTAACATTAAATATGCAACATACAACACCCATCACAAAAATTTTACATTACAATATACAGTGCTTTCGAAAAGTAACGAATAAATTCATTATTTTTGAAATTGAGAAGTTCTCGTAAAAATCCCCTGGCACGTCGATTTTGTTTTTAAAAAAGGCACTTTTTGACATACGACCCATATTTGTGACGTCATCGTTGTTCGGGATATGACGTCATCGATAATTTTTTTAAATAGCAACCCTCAATTTTGACTATGCCATTTGAAAGAGCGTGTTATTCTACATACATACATCATGAAAAATTATGGTGTTACATAACAAAAATTTCAAGAAAATAATGTTTCATTTTAAAATTTAATTTTCACACGCTCTTTTAAATGGCATGGTTAAAATTGGAGGTTGATATTTAAAAAAATTGTCGATGACGTCATATCTTGAACAATGATGACGTCACAAATGTGGGTCGTATGTTAAAAAGTGCCTATTTTAAAAACAAAATTGACATGTCAGAGGATATTTTCGAAAACTTCTCAATTTCAAAAATAATGAATTTATTCGTTACTTTTCGAAAACACTGTACAATGTAATAAATTTATGCTGTATTGTATTAACTGCGATTACATTCTAGTAATATTGTAACAAGGTATATGTGCTACAGTTGTGTGAATTTTCATGACAATGTTTATTTTTTCCCAAATCATGTTTGAAAGCCAAACATGATTTACTTTTAACAAAACTCCCGTCCCAAATATCAAATTAATGCTCATCAACGATGGCAGCAAATTGTATAAGTTATCTTTAATTAAAATTAGACGTATAGTGATGAAAATAACCTGTAGATATATTTAATACGATATTTAATTTGCAGAAAAACTATTATCTACTCCTTTGGTAATTTAATCAAGTCCTTAAGTTGGATATATCCAATAGCATTGAAGTTAGTAAACAACCGAATTTATTTTGGAATAGGGTATATTTGAATATAGACAATTGAAGGTATTGAGTTTTATCGAAATCATGTATATACGACTAGAATATTAGCATCTGCATTCAAATCACTTTCTATAATGTATCATTTAATTTCACGTTTATGAAAAAATAAAATTGTGTTATTAAGATTTATTTTTCAAGCCAGAAATATTGAAGTTTTGAAAGTGAGTCACTCCAAAACACGCTTATATATAGACGAAACAAAATATTTTTGATTTTATTTTAAGTATAATTTTACGTAGGCAATATTTTTGACGTAGTTTATAATTATTTATCTCTGGTAGGTATGATGCTGATGTTATTAAAATAGTTTGATCCGTTCCCATCGTAAGCCAGACTTTTTTCCTCACAATGATTAATGAACTAGCTTTAAAATTTGTTTTGTAAAACATCAGTCACGTCTCCTTGTCACATGTGTTTTTATTAAGTGTGACCAAGGACCGGTCGCCTAGTTTATTACACCGAATCATTGACTCTGGGCAATAACGTCAATATAGAGGATAATTAATATATCAATTTCATATTTCTGCCAAAATTTATGGAGCCAGAAATAGGTTTTTTGTTTATTTATTTTTATGTTAAACAGCACCCACTAGATTATACCTACATATCGTGTTCATGTATTTGTATCTATTGTTAACAAGAAATATCCTATACTTACTATCTTTGCCAGAAAATATCCATATAATATAATTCATCTTTCATATGCTATAAGCCTTTTGACAGCAAATGTCGGCGCCAGTTTCATGTGATATTAGACATTCACGTCTGTTGTTTTTACGATCATTTACAGAATGTTGCAACATCGCTGTTTACCAGCTTCACAGTGAATCATTTAGATCATTGGTTCCTAAACTTGTTTTGTTTTATAGACCACTTGCCAAATTTTCTGTTTGGATCTCGAATTTTCCCATGATTTAAGCATGGAGTGATAAAGTTCCCCAAATCAAATTCCAAACCTTCATCATATTTCACAACCATTTGCAAAAAAAATAAATGTTACTTTACAGGTAACTGCTATATCTATTATAAGAAAGTAAGGTTATAGGATGGGTACAATTCGTGTTATGTGAATTATTCCATTTATGGAAAATGGAATACATTCTCGTGGACTCCTATTTACATCTCCTGCACTCCAATAACCTGTGCTTGGGCACGCTCAAGTACAGTTTTGCACTTACAATGGTTTTAACCTAGTTTTATTATTTACTAAATTATCTTATTATTGTTATATGAATTATTTTGTGAAAAAAGTTCATATAAACGTAGATCTAAACATGCCTCGTTTCCGAGATACAAAGTGTTTAAATTTTAATTTTAATTTTTTATTTATTTTTATTAATTATTTCAAAGTTTTAAAGATATTGACTCGAAATTGGAAACACGCTTTGGAGGGATAAATGTGCATTTTTGAGGTGATCCTAATATTTCTAGTTGCACCAGTAACGTTCTTGCGAGAATGCCACAACTTTTTTTATTAAAAAGTGGGGTGCCACTGGCTTTTCCCGTTTTGATATTTTTATAGAAATCCACCATCAATTCTGAATGAAATTGGTCTCTTAAATTCAATTTTTTTCGTAGAATGCACCGTTTTTGAGGAAAAAACAAAACATATTTTATTGTAGGTTTGTTAATCTTTTATTTAAAGGTCTCTTTTACTAAAGTGTTATTATGGTCAAAGTAAAAATGCAATCAAACATTGAAAATAAAAGGTGATATAAATGTGGGTAAAAAAATTCTTCGATTTCGAGATACAGGATGTTCAAATTTTAATCTATTATTTTTTTTCTATTTAATATTCCAGCAAAAAATGCTTATTTGACATTTTGACGAGATGGTTGTTTTTTATTTAGAAATATTGACAGCAACCTACTAGATAACGTATCAATAGAAATAAAAAATACAGAACCTGCAATAAAATATTTTTAATTTTTTTCCTCAAAAACGAAAAATATTGAAGAGACCAATTTCATTAAGAATTGATGGCGAATTGCTAAAAAAATATCACAACGGGAAAAAAGTAGTGTACCATTTTTTTTTATTAAAAAACGTTGTGGCATTCTCGCACGAACGTCACTGGTGCAAGTAGATAATAATAATAATAATAATAATATCTCTACCCCTCATTCTAATCACAGGGATTAGCCCAGAAGTCGGAGACTTGTGCGGGAGAGGGGGCGGCATATTATTATTAAGCAGGCCGCATTTGCGCATATATTCGGTTCACCCCAAAAAATGCACATTTATTCCTCCAAAGCATGTTGCAAATTTCGAATCAATATTTTTAAAACTCTTTGAAATAATTAATAAAAATTTCTCGAAAACGTAGCATGTTTAGACCTACATTTATATGAACTTTTTTTCATAAAATAACTTCGGCAACCACCCCCTAAAATATTTCGCACTTATTTACAAACACCCTGTACAAAATTGAAACAAAATATAATTTCTTTGTAAACATTAAATACATGTGTAAATTATGTTATTTTGAAATGAAAATGGTGTGAATTATTATTTATTACAAGAATGCATTACAATCGATAATGGCTCAAGGTCCCAAGATCATGTGCCATATTTAGGTATTTAAGCTATTGAGTCAGATTTGGCCAAAAATTTTGACTTTAGTGCAATAATCGATTCATTTAGGTCGAAAGCCACTCCACTGATTGACACATACCTACGTTGCCAAAATCTGTGTAGGTGTTTGTTCAGCGTTTTTTATTCCATGTTTTATGTTTCAGAAATTTGATAATTTAAAGCATATGGTCCCCCTACTTAATTTAGTGGTGTCATTTAAAAAATACGATTCGGCTTAATGATTAAGGTCTGTTGTCCATTTTGCACATTTTAAAACGCGTGATTTAGTAGTAGTATAATATTTTCAAAATTGAGATATAACCTGGTTTTCTTGTACCTGTGTAAAGAACGACAGAAGGCAAAAAACATGTTTTTGAGCCGAGAACTAAAAAAGGCTGATTCGAAATGTAAAGAGGAATGTAAACGATTTTCTTTGAACCATTTTATTTGCAGCCATTACAAATTAATTTACCTCTGGAGCAGGTCGATTTTTGGCGCTTCAACTTGGATGAATGGTACAATAAGACGTAGCAACTAAACGTTTTGTTTAAATGAAGTAGACGGACTGTGCCTTAATTGTAACAAAGTATTATGTTTCATTCAAACAATAATATGTTATTCGCATTTAATAAAATATTCAAAATCGCAGTAGGCAAAATAAGTATAAATATTTGTTTAATAGTTCATTGCCTATATCCGTTGAGACCCAACATATTGATACCAGATTCCACAAATTATCAATATTTTAATACCGGTAACTAGCCTCATATAAATTTAATGAAAAGACACAACTCCTGAAAAATATTCACGTTATTGGGGCCAGGTAAAAGTTTTTGCCCGGGAACAGCTATGGCTCTCAAGGGTCCTTATTTGGTCCTTCTACTTGTTTTCATTTCAATTTTAGCAGTTGTTTATCAAACGTCGATGTGTCTGCACGTGTGCATAAAATATGATAATTTGTAGATAGTTAGATAAGTATATGTATTAGCTGAAGTGTATTAAAATGCCAATGTAAACAAATCTCGAAATTTGCGGTAATCCTCGGGGAATACTTTAACTTACCCTTGCTGTTCTTGAAATAGGTTCTGTAAGGGTGGACTCACTATTAATATCCCTAGACCTGTCCATATCTTGACATTTTCAAAATGGATTTAAGGTTAATGTATGGTACAGTATAACTGGCGACCACGTGATGAATATTATATTATATTATTATATTTTAATTTTGAGATTATAGATGGTTTGCCGTTGTAAAAACGACAGTATGATTTTTATAATGATCATTATTCTGAGAATGTTCATAACTACATGAACACATATTTTCCCAATAGTTGGATAGGTAGGGGAAGTGACATGCGTTGACCACCACGTGAAGAAGAAGTTTATCCGACTGAATCTTCTTGATTTCTGTTTTGGAAATATATTAAATTCACGGGTTATGAAAATTCTATTGTACGATTGTAACTACCGCATTAGTTAAGAATGTTGATTCGCCAATGAAGAAAATATTTACAAAAAAGAAATCTCTTTTCATTGTCAAACGACGATTATGGACAGGTAATACAAATAAATACTTTGGCTTTGAAATTGACAAGGAAATATTCAGATAATATCTAAGTAAACTTATACATTCACAAAATTTATTTATTTTTGACAAGTTCTAGCTTTACTGTATCATTCCTTTTTTTAATTTTTAATATGTGATGTACTTAAACATTTTGATTAAATGTAAAATAAAAGTTGAACTGTTATTTTAATTTTTGTCTAGTTAAAAATCATGGCATCTATTTATTTGTGGAATGTGATTATTATTATTTCTTGACTAAACCATGTATTTAAACAATCATTGAGTTTTGAAACAATTTTGTTAAATATACAAAAATAAAAAACGAAAGCAGTTTACTTAAAAAATATATATTTTTCGAAAACTTGTATCATAAGCAGGAGAACTATTATACAATGTGTCTGGGTATTCATGTTAATATCTCCTTAAATCCAAGTCGGCTGGTGGAATCAAGCGGAATTATTTTTTTAAAGGTATAGTGTCCTGTAAAGTCACCATTTTATAACTACATATTGGTTTGCCTTTGCCGCATCCGTCTACATCCCTTAAGTAGATTTATACTTATCATCATCCCTCCCCAATATCTAGATTCCGGTCTATAATAGTTATCTTGTTTATGCCTTGTATTTAATTACACATATCTGATTACTGTATTTAAAATATTGGTAAACTTTTTTTTTAGAATTACCCGTAGATCTTTTGCATACAAAAGTGCAGTTCTGCGAGGATATTTTATCGTTATTAGAAAAGTTAAGAACTGGCCAATGTAAAATGAGAGGATTATTGTTATATGAGTTGTATAATACTATAAGAGAAATTAAATCACGAGACCTAAAAGGAGCACAAGTAAGTACTTACTATTGACAAACTCCCTGATTGTGAACTGAGCTTATAGGAATTTTGAATTTACATTGATTGGAGCAAATGCTTGGAAAAAAATGTATGCTACTAATGTACCTACCTGAAGTAGGTTTACCTGTCCTATTTGAATTTGAATATTCTCTTAAACCCGCTTTACAGTCCTTTTTGTAATGGATTGCAGCAAGTGCACCTGCAATACTATTTTTAAAATTCTGACTTGCAGTTTGTTTTGCAATAGAAGTGATACCAACACTTCGAGCCGAATGCACACTAAAAACTTAACTGTTTATTCAAATTTGACAAGTAGCATAACATATTGTCACGGATTTCCCAATCCGAATTTTGCTATTGCCAGAAAAACACAATCCGTCAATTAATTACTTCTTTATTAACTATACTCAGTACACTACTGAACACTAATTAAAACTCAACTAAACACTTATTTAATTAATCGCTATCTAAATCACTTTGATATCTCCAACTAAACACTTCAGTTCAACACTGTAATACAAGACTTATACAAGACTAACTAAATCGGCCGTTTATTTGTCTTTTATAGATCCAACGAATATTCCAGGTATATTCTAGCATCTCTAGATCTATTTTCTAGCATCTCTCGAACGACTCGAACGCTTCTCGTCGTTTCTCAAATTTTCTAGTCCCGTCTCGATCCACGGCTTTTTGTTTGTTTAACAGAATCGTGTAGGGGCGATCGGGGCAATCTTAGTAATTCGCGGTACCACAGTCGTCGATTTGGGTGTGAGTGGGGCAAATTCCGTGACAATATAAAATAAAGCTTTCAGTTAATATATTTTCCAAGCTCAACCATCAAATAATGATAGAATGATAGTATAAAGGGAAGAAGGCGCTTTGAAGTTGTTGTTAGTCATTTAATCCCATGTCATTTTATTTGTTAAGTGTATCAAATAATAGATAATTGAAAATAGTTTTTTTTTTAATTTTCCATTTATGGATATTATGTGTAGAATTTTGAAAAATATGCATATTTGTTTTATTTACATTAATTATTGTAATTCTGATTCAATTTGCAATTTATAATATAAATTTATTTATAAGGTATAATGTATTTATATCAATTTTGTGAAAATTTGAATTTTATTTGTAGGTAGTAACTATTTTTACTTTTGTTTCAGTGATTAGTTATCGAAATGCATATTATTTACTTTAGAGAGTAATGTGTTACAAGTGGCAGTATAAATAAATTTTTCTTATATTTAATTCATAGTTTTCATATATATAGGAAACATTCAACAAAATTTCCCTTCAAGTTTTCGTAATGAGAGATTTTCTGGTATAGTCGCGGCAATTCAGATGACTTACGTCATACGAACAAATGAATAATTTATTATATTTTCATCAAAATATTTAAGAAACTTCAACTGAGAGTAATAAAAGTATATACTGCACTAAAGGTTTGCATTATATATTGCACTAAATTTAAAAAATGGTTGTTTTTAACACGACTAAATATCGAAAACTACGAATTGAGAAAAAAACAATTGCATAACGTCAGCCGTGACGTAAGACGCCTGAATTTTTGCCGCGACTATAGTTCTTTCCCAGAAGGTTACGTGTTTAGCTCGTTAGTACTTCACATTTGAAAATTATATGAGAAGCTCTTTCACCTTCCTTCCATTATCTACATATGGGTTAATGATCGTATCAATCCATTGTATGTAAAGGCTTGCTTAGGTTACAGTGACCAATTGATTTGACACCTGCTTAATTGCAGAATGTATTTTTCAATGTTTTTTGACTATCGCTACTTTGATGTGTTTGCATGGGTTGCCGCTCTATGAAAACTGGGGTAGTCTCACGCACCGTGTTATAATGGACCATGGATCTAAAAAAAATCTTGCTGATTCCTTTTCATCTAAGGTATCTCTTTCAGTGGCACAACCAGAATTTAACTGTGCGCTTTTATGTGGATTTTAAAATCAGGGGCTGGGAGTTACTGTTTCAAATAAACTGAACACCAACACCTATTTTCTGCACAACCCCTTGTATGCGCCAATAATGATCTCTTTCATCATTATCCAGTATTGATACATCACCTGACAGCCATTTGAGTCTTACTTCATTTTGGGTAGGTAGAATAAGAAGACATCGAGGGCAGTTCCAGAACATCTTTGAGATGAACTTTACTGATACTAATTCAATATATAAAAATTTTCCTACGATTTTTTTAAATGGTCTCATATCTTTAATAACAAATTCAATACGTAGAAAGTGTAAGAATTTTGATTGCCATTTTTTTAACAACTTGGACCCCTAAATTTTTACGTTATTAGTGAAAAGCAAGCACCAAAAAAAATCTGGTGGATTGAAATCCGGTGATCGAACTCGCCAAGCAACTGGACCTCCTCGACCAATCCACCTTTTCCCGTACATCACATTTGACCAAATGGTAAACTCTTTGATGATCTGTCCGTAAATTTTTCCAAATTGTAATTCGAGGTAATTAAGAGTACAAACAGCTCTGTCAACATTCATATATTGATTTTTCGAATAATCCACGAACACGTTTAATTTCATCTCGTACTAAAGTAAGTAAAGTAAAATTACCTAAAAAACAAAGCTTCTTTCTGAATTTTTTCAAGAGCACTTTATTCAGAAAACAGAATAAGATTTTGATATTTGTACTGAAAAAATACTTTCCATCATTGGCGTAGAAATTTAGGGGGTTCGAGCGTAAACAAAACCCCATATTTACGCCACTGGCTTTAGTTCGAAAAAGTTATTTACGTTGAAATATTAACCTTTTATTATGGTTACTGTATATAAAGTTTGAACTCTGAATATTTATTTATTTAGTAGATAATAAAGAAAATATAATATTTTTTCTAAAGTTAAACGATCGCCCTGTATCAGGAAAACGGAGGCATACAGAATACAGTATCTGTATGTATTTAATGAAATTTGCAATTTAATTAGTGAATTAAAAAGTAAGTGAATAATATAGCCAAATGATGAAAGATAGCATATTGTCAAATGAACTGTATATATGTGTTCAAATACAATGAGATTCATAGATGGTTACTATATTGAAATAAAGACACCATTTTGAAATAGTGAAAGTTTCATTGCATTTCTCTTTCAGGATTTACGTTAGCATCTATTTGAAATATTCTTTCCAGTAATTTAAAGTAAGGCCATTTCATACCTGCCCTACCTGTTTGTTGTCCTGATTACAAGTAGTACTGTTTTAAGTTTCTGAATTTCTTATCACAGCTATATGCACTTTTATTCTTTATTTGAAATGTAATAACTGTCCATAATTCTTTTTTTATCATGAGATTTCGAAATTTTCCTTTATAAATTTCTTATAATGATAAAAGGTATTTTACTTCATCATCTCCCCAAATTTTCTTCACTTGATGTTTCAATCTGTACTTCATCGATGTCCCCTTGCAGATCGGTTTCTGCTGATTCGCATAATGTTGTAGTATATAAGTATAGATCAGTAAAGTCAGATCAGAAAGTTCGCATTCCACCATATTTTTCATTTAGAATAATCTACAAATCATACACTGCACAAAAAGTACTTATAATAATAACTGTTGCAATCTGATTTAAAATTAAACTTCGTTATCTATCAATTGGGAAATATTTTAAGCTTGATTTACTTACAAGCACTTGAGATGCAACTGTAGATAAAGACAAAAAATGGCAGCCACTAAAACATATATGGCGGCGCCTATGAAATTGCTGAAAATATGGATGCGCACTCATCATATATATTTGTCTTTTTCTATGGATGCAGCGCAACAGCCCAATTAACACTAGAAAAGAGTGAGAAAGCAGCTAGCACGTGCTCGTCTTCGCTTGATAATGTTAGACGCAACCATTATCGTTTTTACTTTTTCCGTTCAGTTCAGTTTTTCCACTTTTACATCAGAGTAACTCATATTTAGCAATAGTGAATATCCTGATATGATATTAATTTACGAGGTCCGTGTATTTATGCAGCTGGTTTCATTCAGAGAATTCTACCAAATAGAAAAACATTTGTTGAAATATTGTAAGGTGTTCTGGGAACCGATGTTCATCTTTAATAATTGCTGCCCACAATGATAGGTTGTAAACACTGAAATGTACGATGTGGAATGCTCTTAATTCCACTGCGCATCCATATAAAGTGACAAACCTAGGAGCAGACAAAAGGAACATGAAACTCAGCAAAGAAATACTTCATTGGTTATGTATGTGGGTGCGAGAGAGACAATCATCTGCACGTACGATATGAATTGTGTTCTTAATTTTCCATTATTTTGTTTGTAAATACGTCTTGGCGTACAGTGTGGTTAAGCAGTACCTACATTCTTTTATCTTGTATCTTGTTAGTGTTATTCTTCGTGTATATTTGTGGGTGTTATTGTTGGATCATGTCATGTTTTATAAGAGACTGTAAAATTAACCAGCATATAGCACCAAATAATTCTTCATATCCAGAATTCAATTTCATTTCAATTCACAATCAGCTAAATCTTTATTGCTCCGTCATTGCTAGGAGAGACAAAACAAATTTGGCGCTGACAACGAGTAATCTATTCGCGCAGCTGGACGAGCATTCCAGTCATCATAATATAAAATTTCATTTCAGTGGTAATATAGTTCCAAGCACAGACAAGGAAACTATTAGTTCCAAGGGTCTCACTGGGCAGTATATATAACCCTGAAAATCCTATTATCTACCGTGTGTTACGAAATAGTAATATGACACAGAATTTTATAAAAACTAATTAAAAAATAAGATAATAAATAATTTAAAAAAATGAAAACAAAATTCTTAAATTTTTGTAAATGGTTTTTAATTTTCTAGGTAAGCAACAAAGAAGTGGGAAAATACTTAGATGAAGCAGCTGACATTTTAATGTACGATGTTAGTGCCCCAGAGGAAATTAAGAAAAGATGGCCGCATATAAAAAATATATGATTAGTTTAGTCACACAAGAAGCAATATAGAGTCAGAGTAATTTTTGTATACTAAATATAAGTGCTTGTTCTGCATCTTTTTTGTAACTATATTACATAGTATGAATTATATTTCTTTGGATAAATTTTATTTTAAAGATCAGTGGAACAATTTTTATTTTTTAAAGAAATCCTTTTAATGTCATGGAAACTAGAATATTTTCTGAAATTGTTTTATTTTAAGGAATTTAATTATTTTTTTTATTTAATATACATATTATACCATCGGCTACGAAAAGACATTTAATTTGTACTTACAGCCATTTATATGAACTACGCAACACTTTTTACAAAACTCTTAAAAAATAGTCGATGTAGATTAAATTACCTTAATACAATTTTGTTTAAGTGATAAAAGTTAGGAGTTTTCAAATGTTATTTTGTAATTTTATCTACATATTTTTTGGCATTTCAGTCAAACGCAGCTAAATATAAATATACACTTTTTTTATAAGTCATCATTTATTAAAATATTGAATGCAAGTATTTTTTCTTATTTTTTATATTAACAAAAAACATATTGTGATTACCGTCATATAAACTACATTTAATTGTAGAACCTTCTTAGAAATGTCAATATGCAAGATTTCTAAGGGTGGAATTCATAGATCACGCTTAAGGTTAAGTGTGCACTTAGCTTTGCCATTATGAAACAAAATATTGAAAGGCATCTTATTTAAGTATACCTTAAATGAAGAGTCACACTTAAGTGAAGTGCTGACTATGAATTCCACCCTAAGTACTCGTTTAGTTATAGTCAGTGGGTATGTACATACATTCTATTGCAATAATAATGGCACTATTTAAAACGAATTTTGCAACTTATTTTGAACTGCTAACAAATTCATAATGAAACCAATAGGGATCTAATAAAATTTCTACTTAGAACTTACAACAGCTGAAAAACTGACATACATACTTTTATATTAAATGAAAATATTTGCCAAGAATCTGCCGAAATCAAGATTTTACATAACTTAGAATTCTTATCCAGTTATATTTTTCTTACATAAAAAACAACAAATTTCCTGAAAATTTAACAATTTTAATTTTAAAGGCGTAAACGTAAAGGGCGAAATGCTTCAGTCTTATGCCACCAGATAGATAGAAAAGATTTTCAAGATATATGTCAATATTATAAGTCAGAATGAAAATTGACAAAAATATCAATATGCATAATTCTGCGGTGTTCCAGGCTATACGCTTTAAATCTATCAAGTAAAATATCAGGAGGAATACTAATCTGAGGAAAGATTCTATTCTGACGTAATAAAAGTAGCTTTAATAATCGCCTATGAACATCTTCAGTATGAGATTGAAACATTTTATAACCAGGATGTCACACAATACTAGCATATTCGAGTTTAGATCCAACAAGAGCATAGAAAAGTCTCATATGTACTTACTTAAATATCCGAAAAGCCATGGGACATTTTACACTCACCGGCAAAAAAAAAAACCGGCCACTAAAAACTAGTGCCAATTTTAAAGTTGGCTTCCACGCGAACCGCTGATTTGATTTTGATGATCTTTTTAAATTGTACATTGATTTCTCACGAACGGATGTCATGACGTAAATTTTTATTCGGACTTTAATTTGAACATATACAAAAAGCAACAGCAGCAACAAAAAGACGAAGTCTTTTTCCCGAAATTTGCAACACTCTGTGGAATGCAGCAGCTACAGCCGCTGTTGCTAACTGGAGTCACATTGTAGCCTCATCTTTTGTAAACATTTAGTTTTTTTAATCACGACATTATCTCTGTTTTTATTGGAGATACACTGTTTTCAAACGAACGCGTGGGAAAAAGACTTCGCAGGCAGAAATTTCTACGCACATGCACATGCACATTATGTCGATGGTTGGAAAATATTTAATTTACAGGTATGACTTGAATGTTAACAAAATGTGTTACAGTGAAAACTGTCAGTGTTATCTACCTTTTCATGTGATAACTTAGCTACTTAAAAAATATTTTTTTTGCAATATTCGCAAGAATTTTTGGTTCAAAAGACATATTTTTTTGTCTGCTGTAATGAAATGATTTTTCATTTTAAATCTTATTAATAAAATTATCACCAGACCGCCGATATGTGTTTAATTACCGAGGGCTCATAGAAACGAAATTTATTCCGGTATACTGGCCAGCGAGTCCTGTCACGGCCGCCCGAGCGAACAGACCTACCGCGCGACCCCACCAGCACCAGCGCGAGAGCTTCGAATTTTTCAATGTCGCTGATCAACTTAGAATAATTTCGCGAGGACTACGAGCAAGGTAATATTTTTATAAGTTCAAAAGGGAGACCAGTGCGTCGCCGCCGATTTGTCTATAGCATCGAAGACTTCTAAACAGCGAGTAGACGATTCAGTTCCTGGCCCGTCGTCGTCGAGAGCAGTCCTGTCTGTCCACTACTCCAGTACCAGAGGAGCTGTTCGTGAAGTTGATGAGGAAAATTCTGCCAGGACCACTTGCCGCAGCTATTTGGTGAGATTTTTACAAGTCTCGTCTGAGGACCAATGCGTAGCTGCCAATCCGTGACCAGCACTGAGGGCTTTCAAACTCCGAGGAGACAGTTCAGTTTCTGGCCAGCCGTCCACGAGAGCAGTCCTGCCTGTCTACCACTCCAGTAGCTAAGGAGCTGTCCAAGACCACTAGCCGTAGCTGCTTTTGGTAAGATTCCAGCCCGAAGACCACTGCGCAGCCGCCAACTTGGTACCAGCATCGAGGGTTTCCACTTAACCAGTAGACGATTCAGTTCATTGCCATCCGTCCACGAGGAGAGTCCTGCCTGTCCAGCCCACCAGAAAAGCCGTCTTTGGTGACTGTACCAAGTCGAGTCTGGGGACCAGCCGCCTACTGCCTAGGAGCATTATGTGTTCCACCGTCGAATCCGCAGATTCAGTTCCTGACCAGCTAGCACCAGCAGCAGACCAATCCAGCACTGCCAGGAGTTCAGTCCAGCACCGCCAACTAGGATAGTAAGTAAATTGCGCACACGCTTACTGTGCATGTCCGCCAAGCCACACGAGGGCTTGACGAGGTAAGTACCGCCGTTGCTAGAGCCAGTACCGTTCCAAGCTGTACCGACGTGCCTGCCTGCAAGCAGAGGAAGTAAGTACTACCGTACTACGACAGGGACGAGGCGCTGTTGCCCTTATCCGGCGTACCTGACCTCACCATGCGTTCGGCTCATAGGATGTTGTTCCCAATCCATCTGTATGAGTTGAAACGTGGGTCGTAACTAACGATACAATCTCTTACAGCTAGCCGCTTCGCAAGCCTCGCTGACCAGCCGTGCAACCCCTGGAGAGAAGCTCCACTGCCAACGTTTGTTGTTTCTATTTTTAGTAATAGTGGCCGAGTATATAGTTTTGTAGGTTAACTTTGCTTTGTCCGCTTAATTGCTTCCTCTTGCCTGATTTTGCATGTAGCTTGTAATAACCGCTACCCTGTAACCGCACCGCTAACTCTGTACCGTATCTGTTTACCTCGTGGTTTAGAACCGAGATATTTTTTTTACATAGAGTAATAGTTAGAATTGTACATATAGGTTGGCACTCAATAAACTCAAATATTTACCAAGTGTGATTTGTTTTACTGGACACCGAGTCCAACTCCTCCCTCATGACCCTCTGGACATACCGTGTCTTCACTGCTCAAACTGAACTGAAACATCACTACTCTTCACGGGTAGTGGTGTTTCTGCACTGTAAACAGAAATTGACGCCCGAGGTTACCGCCGCCACCGCTCAGGCGTCATAATGACACTGTGTCGTATTGCAATCACGACGTAGGTACGTCACACTACTATCTCCGGTTGCTCTATGGCCCATAAGTTATGGGACACCCTGTATTGTGATATAACTTATCGAAAGCCATCAAATCGATATACAAAATGTCAACATGAGTATTTGCATCCAAATGTTGAGAGATGTATTGAGTGCACAAAGTATAAACTATATAGAAAAATTAGATACAGTGGATCTATTTTTCGTGAACGTATGCTGAAAAGAGTTCATCTGCATGTAAATAAAGTAAATTGTGAAGAGTAATTTCAAACTGGAGAAATATGAGACTTTTCCATTTATCGGAAAAAAACAACGGTTTTTTTGGCGATAAATTAAAAATGATAGAAAGCGAAGTAACCAAAGCAAACAGCACCAATAGTTTCTAATAAAAAACCGGAATACCATCTGGATCACGTGTGTTTCAACTGCTTAAGTGCAGAGAGTATCTCCGAATGAGACAACCGAGGTACATACTAGTATTTCCAGTGGGACAATTGATGAGACTATCAGATGGTATACTGAAGATGTGACTAAATGCATCTGAATAATCATCCGTAATCTCTTGAAATGGGTGTTTCCTCATTATTTATTAAAACTGAAGGCAGTGAATTTCTAGTTTTATGACCAAAATGATTTGATATTAGACATAATATTTTTAATTACATTAATATAAATGACATGACATGAGAGTTGTCAATGTCCCTTTTTAGTTTGTTGCGAATTTCCGAGAACATAAGATATGATTCATTATAATCTAAGTACCTACTCTCTTGTACGTTTTCCAAGCGTTGTATTATTTACGCAAATCAAATACAGTGCTTTCGAAAAGTAACGAATAAATTTATTATTTTTGAAACTGAGAAGTTTTCGAAAAAATCTCCTGGCACGTCGATTTTGTTTTCAAAAAAGGCACTTTTTGACATACGATCCACATTTATGACGTCATCATTGTTCGAGATATGACGTCATCGACAATTTTTTTAAATAGCAACCCCCAATTTTGACCATGCCATTTGAAAGAGCGTATCATTCTATATTCGCATCGTCAAAAATCATGGTTGCCCCTGACAGTAGCCTTAGCGACCGAGAATTTTTTTTCTGTTTTTTATTGCTGTCAGATAAAAAACTGAAATCGTACTTAAACTATTAAATAGTTTTTTTTTTGTTTTTTGAGTTATTTCTTTTGTTCTTATCTTTTGTTTGGCAAAAGCAGTGCGTTTGAAGTGTTTATTGAGTAGTAACTTTGTCATTTTATAAAAAAAATGGTTAAATTAACTGAACGAGAACGAATTGAAATTCTTTGCATGATCCGATTTGGAGACAGGATGCGCACCCAAAAAGAAGTAGTTGAATAATTAATGAAACTCATCTTGATCGACATTCCATTAGCCAAAGCATGGTAAGCAATATTAAGTCTTAATACCGTAACTTTGAACATGTCCGTGATATTCCTAAACCTGGTCGACCGTCAAAATCAGTCAAAACTTAATGTTTTGTTGGCAATACAAGAAAATTATCACTCAACACTTAACCAATTGGCTTCTGATTTCAGTATGGCAGCGTCCACAGTTTACAAAATTATGAAAAAAGCAAAGTATGATCCTTATAAAGTATGCCTTGTTTATGAGCTATCTGAAGACGACTTTGATCGACGAAATCAATTCGGCGAGCAAATGTAAGAGCTATGCAATAATGATTTTTTCTGACGAGGTTACGTTTATTTTGAACGGCCATGTCAATAGGCAAAACTGCCGTTATTGGGCTACCAAGAATCCCCGATGGATGATGGAGTATCACACTCAAAGTCCCCTGAAAGTAAATGTGTGGAGCGGCATAGTGGACGGAAGAATTCTGGGTCCCTATTTCTTTGACGTCAACCTAACTGGTGCAAGATATTTGGATTTTCTTCGAGACGACCTCATTTCTGAACTAATAACTTTATATACAGATATAGAGGGACATGATCTTCCAAGAATTTACATTTTCTTTCAACAAGATGGTGCACCTCCCCATTATGCAACACCTCTCCGTGCTTATTTAGATGAGCTGTTCCCGAATCGTTGGATAGGGAGAAGGGAGTCGATTGACTGGTCAGCCAGATAGCCTGATTTGACAGCTCTAGATTATTTCTTGAGGGGATACTTAAAAAGCAAAGTATACGTTACTAGACCGGTTAATTTAGAAGATGTAAAAGCAAGACTTCGTCATGAGATACATCGTATACCTCTTGGAGCTATTGATGTCCAAAAAGAATTTATTAATCGTCTTGGCTACTGTCAGGCAGCCAATGGTGCACAATGTAAAGAATTAATTTAGTCGATTTTTTACATAATCATTATCATTTTCAATATTGTGAAAATTAAATTTTAAAATTTTTCGAAAGCACTGTATAGTAGCTCTAGTAAACCATCGTGGATAAGATCCTTTTATTGATTTATAGTGATATTTAGGTACAGAACGGTCCACAATACTTCATTAATATCTGTTGGATTATTATATTTATACCCAATTATTTGTTTAATTATTATAATGTATGAACATTAGCTTTATGAAAATTATATGAACTAGAAGAATACACTGTGTTATCCAAAATTTTCGACTTGCTTATATTAATTTCAAGTAATAGAAAATATCATAGACTCATGTAAGAGTTAGTTAGGTATATTATTGTACTGATTTAAGTTATTAAGAGTTAGAAAACTAGACTTGAAAAATTTTTCGAGAAACTGCTATCAACAGAGCAATGTTGGTTGCATATGCGCGTAGGTCACGTGGCTTGTAATCATTTATGAAGGCTCTGTAGATTCTGTATGAGTATGTTGACCAGTGTCCTCAATATGTTTTTTTTGTCGTCATGCATAGGCAATAATAGGCATGTATGAACCTTAGCTAATATAATTGCCTATTATACAAAATGCATTTCTTTTTTTCACTTAAATATTCTTTTAATTAATGTTAAAATTAACCTCATTTTCTTTGCACTCAGTTGCACTAATTATTTATTCTACATCTATCAACGAATCATATCGTAGAAGAACGGAGAAGAAAAATCATTGCAAGATCTATTAATGCCAAGTTCAGAACTAGTTCCTCTATGTTGTTTTAGTAACATATTATTCTAAAACAATGTTTTTTCTTTCAATAATTAATTGTGCGAGAGCTCAATTGAAATTAGATCTATTAACGAATCATAAGAATCAAGATGCTCAGTTGAGAGTATAAGTCAGTCGATATAATCTTTAAGATGATAGTGGAAGGAGTAGGAGATATGGTGTTCAGGGTAATAAATCGATTATATGAAAGTAGTTGGATTTCCAGAAATCTCAAAGAAAGATAGACTAGTCCTAATAGAGAAGCCTAAAGACTGGATGCGACAGAGAATATAGGCCTCTTTGTATAATAAACACTGTAGGAAAGCTATACGAGCAGCTCATAAAAATAGATCGAAGGGGGGTCTACGGTAGATGCTATGTTTACAGCAGTTAATATATAAGGGATATAATATAAGGGATGCAAATAGGGAACAACCAAGGGAATACTTTCAACTAGACAGTTTGGAATAATATAGTAATAACGCTAGAGCGGATGAATGTCGAACCGGTTAAGTTGGAAGTAGTAGGTAAAACATTATTTATCGAATAGAGAATTAGTGGTCGGGGGAAGGAGTTCGGAGAGTAAATGTCTGAGTATCACAAGGGTCAGTCCTGGTAGGATAAGTGGATAATAGAACAAAAGGGGTATAGATAACAAGGCATACCGGTAACAAATGTGTGGAGGAAGAGGAAGCACAGAAAGATGGATTATTATCTGAGCCAGGTGTTGATAGGACATGGGATCTTAAGGATCTATACCTATAAAATCGGAAAAAGGCAGAGGATACTGCGGAACATAGTATTTTTGGGTGTCAAAGATACTATATAAATAAACAATAGGTAAGTTAATACGAGACGTTTATCATAGATATTATACAAAGCAGTATAAATATAGGTATACTACCGTGTTAATCCGAAAGGAATCTGCCAAAATATATAAACGAAGAAGTTTTTTAGTAGTGTCATTAATATAAATACAGTTATTATACTAATTACTGTGGCGCAGTTGAATTCTGTTTGCGTGCAAATATGACTCGATATATATATGTTAGTTCGTATGCTTCCGCGGGTGTTATATGTGGTTGTAAAATTTCTCCGGGTTCCTTTCCGCGATGAATCTGCATGGTCTTCAAAAGAACCATTTGTTTGACAACGTTTCGGTATAATCTCATTTACCATCTTCAGGTCTTCCTACTTCTGCTTCGCGTTACTACGTTCGGCTTACTGGAAGATGTTTGTCCACTTGGTGAGTTATATACTGTGCTTTCGTTCCGGTGTGTGGTTTTCTTCGCATGGCTGCGCGTCACGGGTCTTGCGTTTAATGGAGCTGTGGGTTCTTGTGTTCTGCTTGGCCTACTCTCAGCGTTGCGTATCACTGGTTTATTGATCTTCTTGGTTTCCAGGACAGGTTTCCTAGCTGTTGGTAATCGATACCCAAATCGTCACGTGTATTGAGATTTAGAGGATGTTTTTCAATTTCGATGGCTTCTCTAATTATTCTTTTTGCCTTATGCTCCATTCGTGCTAGTACCTTGGTATTATCGAAATCAATCTCGTGGCCGGTGTCTTTTACATGTTGAGCTAATGACGAAGTTTTTTCATTTTTCTGGACAGCATTCCGATGTTCTTCTTTCCGGGTTTGAATTCTTCTGTTAGTTTGTCCTATGTACGTCTTCTCACAGTCTCCGCAAGGAACTTCATATACTCCTTTGTCTTCTAGAGGAATGTTTGTTTTGGCTGATGGTAGTATATTACCAATCTTCCTGTCCATGTTGAAGACGGTTTCTATTTTATATTTCTTTAAAACCCTGTTTATTTTGTCGGTAGTTCCCTTGACATATGGCAGGAGAGCTTTGCCTATTGGTTTATCTTCTTCTTTCTGTTCTTTGTTTCGCCTAGGTCTTAAAGCTCTCTTGATGTTGTTACCGGAGAAACCATTTTGTTGTAAGGTTAATTTAACGTTTTTAATTTCCTCTTCTTTGTGGTCGTCGTCAGAGAGTCGTTCTGACCTTGTCATTAATGTTTTGATCACTGATTGTAGCTGCTATGGGTGGTGGTGAGATTCTGCATGTAGGTACCTATTCGTGTGTGTTGGTTTCCGATATACCGTATAGCTTAGACCTCCATCTTCTTTTTTCTTTATACATACATCGAGGAAAGGTAGCTGTTGGTCCTTTTCCAGTTCCATAGTGAACTTGATTTTTGGATGTCTGCTGTTCAGATGAATTAAGAAATCTCGAAATTTCTCCTCGCCATGTGTCCATATGACAAAGGTGTCATCGACATATCTCAGCCACATAGATGGTTTATATTCTGCTGTTCCTATTGCTTGTTCTTCTAATTCCTCCATGAATAGATTGGCTATGACTGGTGATAAAGGCGATCCCATGGGTGCTCCCTCTATTTGCCTATACTTTTGGTTTTTGTAGACAAAGTAAGTGTTCTTTAGGTTTCGTCGAGTGCTTGTTCCATTGGAATGTTTGTAAATAGGGACACTACATCAAAACTTACTAGCAGATGTTCTGGATCCACTTTTACGTTTCTAATACGCTCGATGAAGTGGCTTGCGTTCTTGACGTAAGATTTCGCTTCTTCGGCGTATGGTTGTAACTGTTTAGCCAGGAATCTTGACAGGTGTTGTAATGATGATCCAATGGAACTTACAATGGGTCTCAAAGGCACCGCTTCTTTGTGGATTTTAGGTAATCCATAGAGTTTTGGGCACCTCGATGATTTCTCTCTTGGGATAAGTTTCAGCTGTTGTTCTTGTCTGATGTTTGACGCTTTAATTTTAGCTTTTGTGGTCTTCTCAAGGTATGTAGTAGGGTCTGTGGAGATAGGTTCGTATGCTGGGTCGGTAAGTAAAGCCATGATCTTCCTGTCGTATTCTTGAGTGTCCATTATGAAGGTTGCATTTCCTTTATCAGCTGGAAGGATAAGTACCTCGGTGTTCTTTTGGATATTACGTAGGGCTTGAGTTTCTTCTCTCGTAAGATTCTTTTTTGGCGGTTTAGCTCTTCTCAGTATTTGAGACACATCCTGTCGGATAGTTTCTGCGATGTTGGTGTCCATATTCTCAATAGACGCTTCTACTCCGCATATGATGTTTTCCACTGGAATCTGTGTTGGTGTTACAGCATAATTAAAACCTTTTGACAGCACACTTTTTGAGGCTTCGTCAAGGACCAATTTGGAGATATTGTAGACAATTTTATCCGTGTCAAGTCCTGGCATGGTTCTCTTTTTAGGGAGTTGTTCTTGTTGTAGTCTTTCAAATTTCTTCTTCTGTTTATTTTTCGTTAGTTCTGCATCGGTTTCTGCTCTAAATTCAGCGATGTTGTCTAACACTAACTGTTCCCATTTTAAAGAATTGTGTTCGGGAGTTGGCTAAACCTCTCTCATTTTTTATGCAAACCTCTTTTCAACAGCATCAACTGCCCTCTCAGTGGCTATCTGCATCTGTCACTCCAATTTACAAGACTGGCAATAAGTTAGACCCAACAAATTATCGACCGATTAGTTTGGTGTGCATATGCTCCAAAATTATGGAGAGAATAGTTGTGCAGGCTTTGCTCCCTTTCCTACTTGAAAACAATATAATTCCGCAAGTTCAACATGGTTTTGTTGTCAACCCGTTGACATTATATACCTTGATTTTTCCAAAGCATTTGATCGAGTACCTAAACTGCAGCTTCAATTGAAGCTAGAGTATTGTGGAATTTGTGGTCGACTACTTGAATGGAATGGAATACTACAAAGATGATTCCAGTGTATCAAAATTTATCATATGAAGACCGTCTACATCTGTTGAAACTTCCATTCCTCTCTGAGAGACGAAAAAGAGGTGATCTCATTCAGTTATATCGTTCTACCCACAATCTTTTCTCCGTCGACATATCTTGCTTATTTGTTTTAAATGAAGATATACGCCTGAGAGGACATTCTATGAAACTTCTGCACGAAAAATACAATACAACGGTTAGACAGCAGTTTTTAACGAACAGAACGTTTCATCATTGGAATTCCTTGCCTGAAGACACCGTAAGTGCCCCATCTCCGAATGCGTTCAAGAACAAGTACGATCGTTTTGTGTCTAGTGTGTTAACTTAGTAGTTTTTTTTTCTTTGTCATTGTTTCGTTATTTGTTAACTTATGTACTATTACTTACTTGTGTACCTCTTCTACTATTTTGTTTTTGCATTGTATTTCTTAGAATAAGTTTTCTACTTTGGGGCATAATAGATTTTTTTTCTCTGCCCTTCTTATATTCTAATAATAATAATAATAAATCTTTCCATTGCGACGTGTTCAAGGCAGCACGACGTAAGCCTACTGAGAAAAATGTTGGGAAATCTACGAATTGTTCTTAGTAAAATATTGTTTTTAAGGTAATATTTATATATTGTGTTATATATAGTTTAAATGGAATTATCTTTAATTTTTTGTCACTTCTTGCGTCATTTTTGTTTTATGGTGGTTAGTTCCAAGTTGTTGAGGTGCTTATTACAAATCAAAAAATGTAACTATGTTGCTAAATTTCGCTTATGCTTAACCGTAAATCAATCATAACAATGCCAACTGTGCCACTTCAGTCAACATTTAGATTAATTTTGTATGAAAATAGATACCATTTTTTATTAAAAGAAGTTGGTAAAATGTTTATATAGATTCCTTCTCAAAGATACTAATAAAGCAAACATTATTTAATGACAGATTTTCAATAATAATATCATGTTTCCATGAGGGAATTTTAATTTCGTACGACATAAATGCCAAGTTTAAATTGTTGAATTACAGAGAAAAATATGTTATAATTAAAATGATACATAAATAATTATAAAATTCTCCTTATAATGCTTATAACAAATTGTTCATAACTGATGAGTATCATTTTGTCACAACCAACATTTCATTTAAAGTATTTTTAAATGTTTTGGATTGAATGTACAAAAGTAAATTTACAAATAAATAAAATGAAAAAATTGTCGCTTTATCCTTTTAATTGGTTTATATCTTTTAAAAATTGAGGTTAAGTTCTACTTTCCATAACGCGATAGAAATAAGTTTTCTAATAAAATGTCGGTTATGTGGTTTTTCAGTGGCGGCTGGTGAGATTTCAGGTATGCCATATCTAATAGCCAGACATGGGACTCAAACCAAACTTTAGGGTATATGTACTGTGGCCATATAAAGAACTTTGGTATACTCGCGTCAAGAATTCAGACCACTTACGTCATACGAAAAAATGAATAATTCATTATATTTTTATAAAAATATTAAGAAACTGCAACTGAAAATAATAAAACTATATACTACACTCATTGTTTGCATTATATATTACACTAAATTGCAAAAAATTGTTAACACGACCAAATATCGAAAATTACGTTGACAATAAAGACAATTGCCTAATGTCAACCATGACATAAAACGTCTGAATTCTTGATGAGAGTATAGAAGAAGGATGATTTTACAGTTTGCAAAAAAAAGTTGAAAAAAACTTGGGGCTCACCTCAAATTCTCAAAATGGCTTCTTTAAATTTCGAGTAACATTTTTTTCTATAAACTAGATGTAATTTTATGGATAGGGTTCCAGTTTTATTAAAAAATAACTATATTCGTAGATATAAAAGCATTTTCAATTTTTATAATGTATCACAAATACAATATTAATTTTCATACTGCTGTTCTTTAACAACTTTAACATATCTAGTTGATGAAAACAATTTTTTGTCGAAATTTAAACAAGCCAATTTGGAAATCTTAGGTGAGGCCTACATTTTTTTTTAACTTTTTTTCGCAAACTGCAAAATCGTCCTCCTTCTACTGAAGTTCTCTATATAGCCACAGTACATATATACTAAAGTTTGGTTTGGGGCCATGTCTGGTTATTAAGATATGACATACCTGAAATTTCACCAGCCGCCACTGGGTTTTTACTTTTTCATTAATAGCATTTAGTATTCTGCTAATACAAAAATATCAGTTTGTACAAAGACGTCGCTTACGCCGTTTTGCCTTGTACGTAGACGCTGAAATGTAAATGCAAAAATCGAATTTAAAAATCCACTTGCACTGAAAATTTTCTACTGCTTAGGTAAGGTAAGGTAGGTACTTAAAATGACTATTATAACTAGAAAAGTAGTCATATATATTTAATACAATATTAATTCATAATTTAACAGAGTAAAATTTATGAAAATGTGTAAGAAAATATTATTACGATATATCTCTATTTATAATATAGGTATATGTAATAATAATAATAAATTATTGGATAAACCAGGGAAGCTCCAGCCAGTATTTCTGAAAGTTTTTATTAGTTGAAATGTACTAAAATTATGAATTATTGCTTAATATAAATGTGAAGACTTTACGTGCGTCGTTACAGTATAACAAATTACATGTCAGTCGTTTTGGAAATGTCTACTGAATGTGGACAGTATACAAGAGGGTAGAAATATTTTAAACGTTATTTTTCTACATTGGTCATAGAAAATGTTTCTTAAACTATTTATAAATACAACATGCCATACAGCGTGTTCCAACGAAAACTTGACTTCTCGTAACATTAAAGGTATCTAATACAACAAACTTTCGACTACTTACAAAAATTGTTCCTAAGGGTTATTAGATCTTTTAAAGATTGAATGTTCGTTAGCTGCTTAAGAGCCATCGATGATATAGATTTCATGGTAGAAACACATGATAACGATAGAAATATTGGCTTATCTAAAGAAAATACTGAGTGTATACTTTTTCATAATTACATATTTTTTTATGTAACTAATGTAAGTAATCAGTATGTTATCTATGATGCGTTACTCATAAACAGTGGCATGGTTCATCCAAACCTATAAATGAGAATTCCATGCGGCGTCAAATTATTTTTTTTTTTGGTAAAGGAAATCTCTAAGCGGTCTGTTTATTTTGTCACATATATTATGAAAAAATAATAGACCAAGGGACTATTATTGACTTTTGAAGAGTAATTCGTATGTTCTTTCTCTCTTAAATACCGTTGAAGTTAGAAGGATAAAAGTATCTAATTCGTATACGTATTCAGATAAAATTTATCTGTGGTATTACTCTGCGTCCATTCGAGAATAGAGTCCACGCAATGTGTGATTGTGAAGGCCTAGTAAGGATGCAGCATTTACAGTTTAGAAAGGAAGAACCTGAGGTCGGTAACTATTTGAAGAAACCGCTGTCAAAACAGTAGTGCATAATTAGTTAAGTTAAAGCTAGATGAAACATGGAGATTCAAACGATTTATTTCTGGTTGATCGTAGGGAACTATAGGAATATTAGGATGCGTATTCCATACGTCTTTTACAATCTACCATGAGGAAATTGTACTATATAATTTGAAATCAATGCTTCTATAGCAATTCATTAAATAGTGATGCGTTATTCAATCTTTGTATGATCTCAGAGCCTTTAAAAATAATTTTTGGGTAAAAATACCTATTTCTTTGTTAATTGTTTTTTAATGAGGGAAATTACTTATTGAAAAATCGTCAAGATGGGTCAGATATTGTTTTAAGAGGTACATTTTTACTCAAATGAGACATTGGCACCTACAGCTGTCCCTATTCCAAAAATCTCAAACAAAAAAATAACTTAAATGATGACTCAGCTGAAAAAAAATTCCATTTCCTCTACAACAACGTTTTTATAAATTTTTCTAACAATTGTTGACAAATTGTTAATATAGAAATAGTTTCTACCAACTTTTATGCAATAATGCTATAATATTTTAAAGTTGATCTGTTATTGACGGGTCTTGAAAACGTGCAATTTTTTTTGTTTCTTCTTAAATTATCCACATGAAAAAAAAATATTTCACTTTATTTCACCTTCAAAATAATTTCTGTAAAAACTAATGTATCTCGTATTTTCGAAAACAAAATCTGGTTGTGTAGAGAATAATGAGCTTTCAAATAAGGTATGCATTATTTCTTGGCGATTTTTTTAAACACACAATACTGAAAGTTACAGGGACAAGTTTTCATTGGAACGCACTACATAATATTCAAGATCACGCAAGTGTCATCCAACATACGTTCAGATAGCATCCACTCCTTAATAAAATTAGAACAGAAATCACAATTATCGACTTTGTCGATCTGCATTGCAGATATAAAATATATTTATATTATGGCACACTACTTTCCAGCCTAACTGAGAGACTGATATGTAATGATCTGAAATTTTATACACTATAATAGTTCCTAACGTTACTCCCGCTTGGGATGAGTAATTGCTATATGTCAGCAGTTCTCTTTCTCTGAGATTTTTTTTCTTGCCATCTTTGAACAGGTGGGATGACGAACAGGATTGCACCACTGAGGCCGATGGCAACGCCAGCTAGACAGAATCCTGGGTTGTACGACTTTGTCGCGTCGAATAGACTACCTGAAAATATGATAATATGAGCAAATATGAACTGATTGACTACACCGCCACACAAAAAAAGTTGTCTGTACTTTTGACCAGACCTATCTTATGTATTTTGACGCACTGAATCCGAATATGAAGTCTATTTAGCTCAAAAACCGTCAAAATTTTAAATAAATCACGTCAGTTTTAGCTATTTTCCCGCTATTTTTTTTGCTATTTTTGGAAAACCTGTGTATGATGCAACTCGGTAGACAGATTCGAATTTAGCGTATCGGAATACATAAAAAACGCAATTGACTAAAGCCAGAAAAAAAATCCGTATTTTTTGTGCTCACTAACCTGATTCTTTGCGATTTATAGCTATTCTGCCGATTTACTCAAAATTATGAAGGTGTTTCAACTAAACGGACTTCAGATTTGGATTCAGTGCCTCGAAATATATAAAGATACGTGGATCTCGTAAGAGCACTTTTTTATTTTATGTGCCTGCGTTATTTATGTTATAATTACTTGCTAATTTAATGATGAGATATTCTAAATACTATAGAACATGTTTACAATACATTATAATGTGGTAAATACACACGATTTTGTATTTTTAATGAAATTACTAAAGGTACTTACTAGATAACTGCTGATTAGTATTTGAGAAGTTGTTGATTTTTTTGCAGTTAAAAATATTTTACTTTTCAGTTTTATTTAATCTGTTTTTAAGAATCATAATGGTGAGTAGATAGAGTTTTTTAGTTTGGTTGTGAGAGTGTTACTGCTCCTACAAAAAGCAGTAAAAATCGGTAGAAATGTCTATGTTTTGTTATGCTCTTTTTAGATAATATTTGCATCAAAATTACGCCATTACATATATCTCACCTCACCATACAACATTCATTTCAAACAACATATTTATCTTTATGACAGTAAAAACAGTAACTTTACTATAACTAAAATTCGAGCAAAAATTATTTTTACACAGATATACAGGGTGTCTGGAAAAGATGTGTATAATGGAAGACCACAGACTTCTGGGTTCAAAATAAACCGATTTAGCCCAATTTACTTATTTCCAAAATTGCTTCGTTTAGCCGCTAGAGAGCGTCGAAGTTCGCGAAAATTTTTTGTTTATTCTGAATATCTCAAAAATGACTTAATCGATTTTAACCATTTTTGGGCTACGCAGTTATAAGTCTAACCGACACTTTTTGACATTATTTAAAATCTTTTGCAGTCATTAGAAATATAAGAAAAATCATGTATCATGCAAATATAGGCACATATTTTTTTAACCTCCTGTACAATTACTCTCAGTTTTTTTCTATTAGTAGCTGACTTTATTTAGAAACTTTTTTTATACGGCTAAACGAAGCAATTTTGGAAAGAAGTAAATTGGGCTAAATCGGCTTATTTTGAACCCAGGAGTCTGTGGTCTTCCGTTGTACAAGTCTTTTCCGGACACCCTGTATGTACATCTACATATATTTGCAAAAACCGAGGAATATATACTGATGTTTCAAGAATAATTATGTAGTATTTTCAGCGAAAATATTCAACATATTTTTTAATACGAATGAAATACCTACATTGCAATACATTTTTAGATGATGGGTGAACAGTATACTTAGAACAGAGAAGGATGAAGAATTCACATTTAGAGGATGGACAGACAAATTCCACTAAAAAAATTTTCCTACACAGATGTTATTTCTGCTCTTGACAAGGCCTTTCTCTTCTTCTCTTAACTATTTAGAAATAAAAATGTGACTTGCATACTGTATTTATTATTGAATTCTAATAATAAAATCTACTGTATTTCTAATAATTTGTTAGTAAGAGATATCCTGCATATTATATTGACTAGCTCAAAAACCTGTACTTTTGTACATTATAACAAGCAGAGACTGACTTTTCCATGACATTAAGTATTCTCTCCATATGGCTATAAAAATAATATAATACATTTTTAAATTGGTTTCTGCTACATTATTCAGGTTTAACAAAATGTAAATATTTGAACTGATTAATGAACTTTTTGGTATATACATTTTTTTAACATGTGCATAGTGTTCAATTTTTTACACACTGATATTCATAATAATATTAGTTATTGAAAAGGTCTTCTCTATACGTATTATGTTAGTTATAAAGGTAAGTATATATAAATATAAGAAAATTTATCTACTGAGTAAAATTACATGTCTATATTTTACAATCCCAACCTAAAAATTATAATGTATAAATCAATACAAATTTAGGATACACATAACATAATATGGAATTTTATCCATGTTTATTTCTGTAATATTACAAATTTTTATCAGTTTACTTAGGATTTGCCATTGTGTTTTGGATCAGCAAGAGTTTAAAATGGGTTCCTGCTACGTGTGGAAGATCCTATAAACTGCTTCAGCTTTGTCACGCCAACATGTCGACCTTCTTTCTTACTGCCAATCATTACAGAAATAATTTTCAGCTACTGTATAAATGTTGATGAATATCGTTGTGCGCAATGTCTCCACAAATTTAAATATTTATATTTCTGTTTTAACTTCTCAGTTGAATAATGAAATAAATTCGTCCTCCACTCCGTTCTATATCAAAAAGCCTAGTTTTCTTGGGCACTAAATTCGCGGATTTTTCAGGTTGTTCCCATGATGTTAATTTTTCTGCTAGTTTTCTTAGTGATTTTTTGAATTTAAATTGTTAGTTGTATTTTGAAATACATATAGGTAACCCACATAGAACCTATACAGGGCGTCCAGTAAAGAATGGTTCAAATTTTAGGGTTACATTCTACGGGTCAAAATATAGGGATTAAATTCAACTTACCTCTGTCAAAAATTTCAAAGTTGCCGACTTACAGGGTGTTAAAAATAAAACTGTCTTTTGCTAATATTTCAAACAATTTTCGAAATACTTGCTTCAAAATTGGCACTGGAACGTTTTTTGAGATGACAAAAATTATTTTTAGCTAAACTTTTTTGTGAATCGAAGTGTGCAAACAAGGAATTCGTTATAGCAATCCTAGAAGTATTATCATTAAAATAGCCATTCCTTATTCTTTAAACAAATATAATGATAAAGATAGCTATATAATTTTACAGAATAGTTAAATGTACTTGAGCTGTTTTATGAAATTTTCTAAAAATTGACTCTCATCAAATCAAAAAGAGCGACAAGGTTTTAGACTTTTTGTGTTAGTGCCAATATATAGTTTAGATTTTTCTGATATTTGTTGTGCTTTAGTTAATTTGTTCATTCCAAAAATGAACACCTCGCAAAATAGGCGATATATCATGTATGTACTACTGATATCTATAAAATATGAACACATGATCAATATAAACCAGAGATAACCTTATTGCTACAAGTAAACAAATATAATAGACATATCAGTTTCACAAAACGGTTACACTAATAAAAAAATATATGAAAAATGTTTCTATTTAATATTCCGAAAAATAAAAACAGATATATACTTACGGTTTACTTAGTGTGTAATCTGTCTGGGCCAATTTATTACAAAACATTTTATATATTTCTTTTTATGTTAAGATTATATAGACAAATTTTTAAAAATACAGGTCTAACTATGACAAATATTTTATGAGATAATTGAGAGAAATAAGAATTAACGCAACAGACCTTTTTTCAAAATTATTTATAAAGCAGAAACATTTTATTTCAATTTAATCCTTCGCCAAACGTGAATTTAAATTTCGCTCGCAAACGGTAAAGGTAGTGACGCAGCGTCGCATTGGCACGTATATCAATTTACTACGCATTTAAAGAAAAAAAAATGTTACATAATATAATTGGTTATTTATTATTTAATAAGAAACATGCAGCACATGTTTTTAAAGATACATACGCAAGTAATATCCACTTACGTGTACCAATGCATATTTTCTATTAATAAACTGTGGTAATCGGAAATTTGCACTATTCACATTCATTTCATTGTTATAAGAAATCGACATCGACAACTTTCAAGTCTGCTGACATGACAATCAAAATGTCAGATATTATCCGGCGCTTTAGCTATACAACCATCAACACAAGGATTTCATAGGCCTTGCCAGCTATAGTAATGAAATATTAAAATTGTCAAACCAACGGTAGAAATGTATTTATTATGTATACATACCACAGAAAATATTATTATTATTACAAATGAAGCTCCGGGCAAAGGAGATTCCTATACAGCCCTGACAAATATTCAAATAATTAAAGTGAAGAAAAAAAATAAAAAGATCAAAAATAAAAAAACAGCAAAAAGACAATGATAAATATTAGAACGTTAAAATAACAGAATGTTCATCGATCGTATAACGTGCTCCGCCAAGCATCAGGCGATTCTTGAAAGCATTGATGGAGGGTGCAGTAACTACGGAAGGAGGAAGAGAATTCCATACTGAGAACACGCGGTTTGGTAGAAACGATTGACGAACAGATGTCTTGAAGCTCTCTTTTCTCAGTTTCAGGTGATGTCCTCTTAAGCAACTATCCGGACAGGGTATAAAGCGAGGAAGCAACAGAAGTGCTCGAAATGTAAATATTAAATCGCCGCAAAGCTTCCTTTCGGCGAAAAAAGACAAATGGGCAAGATGTAGTCTCTCCTCATAGGATGGTCGAATACGTCCATAAGCGAGACAAGTAATAAGACGTTGCACAGACTACAATAATTTCTGATCCCTTACTAGATCAGCACTCCACACTGGACCAGCGAATTCAAGCAGCGGTCTGACATAATACTTATATAGTTTCACGAAAGTTTCCAGACTTGCTCCAGTAAACGACTTCCTCAAAAGGTACACTAATGAATTTGCCTTTTTGCACCTGGATTGTATGTGTTCAGACCACGACAGGTTCTGCGAAATTAATACTCCAAGGTCGTTTTGTGAGGTAACGGATTTTAATGTCGTATTTAATAGTGAGTACTGAAGCAAGGGGTTATTCCTGCCAAGACGGAGAACAGAACATTTATCAGCATTCAGAGGTATCATCCAGTCCTGACACCATTTCGAAATGTTCATAAGATCACGCTGAAGGATGTTATGGTCTGTCAAGGGATTGGCATAGAACTTGATCTACAGTAGAATAGATCTGCAACTTATCAAAAAAAAAAAAGCCAACAGATGTGTCACAAAAAATTCGTATTTTTTTGTAAAATCCTTATAGTTTATGAGAAAAAAATTATTGAAGGTGTAGTATATTCAACTATTACATTGCTGGGCTACTGTAGTCTCTAGCGTCATCGGAATGCAGGCGACTCCGAATCCGATTGTACTATTAACGTCAAAAATAGCTTACGTGTATAGTAACTCGGAGCTGATGGATATTGTTTTAGTTTGTAGTACGCAGAACGATTTCCCAGTAGACATGTGTCAAATGCATCTACTTTTACTGAAGTAGTCCAACGCGGGTGTTAAATTTACAACCGAATCGTGGAAGAGATGGAGGTCCAGGGCAGACACGGCGTCATGCAGCAGCTGAGGGACACATTTTAGAGATTGTTGACGAGAATCCCTGAATAATTACCATCCAACAACAAGTATAAAATAATAATAAACAGTCTGGCGTATCATAACACGAAGTTCAATTATCCGTACCATAAACAGCGTGTACAAGCAATACCAAGGAATTATGTCTTACCAATTAGATTTTGCGAATGATTGCTGCATCAAAATGCTCACAATCCCAGATTTACAGCTGACCTGTTAGTTACAGATTAGTTACTATTTTTACACAGAATGAAATGCATAACATTGACAATCCTAGTGTTTGGGATTTTGAACATCCGCACGCGATTCAACACGATCATTTCCAATAACGCTTTTCCTTAAATGTTTGGGTAGAGATTATCGATTATCGCTTGACTGGACCATTCATATTACCAAATCGAATGGATATGGTTCAGTATCTCGAGTTCCTTCGAAATAATCTGCCTGGACCTTTGAAAGATGTCCTTAGCTGTCCGATTCCGAATGTGGTTTTTGCACGATGGTGCCCCCTCATTTTTGGCAAAATGTTCGGGAGTAACTTAGTTAAGTTCAAGTGGTTCGATGGATTGGACGAGGAGGACCGGTACCATGGCCGCCGCGATCTCCTGGCTTAAATCCTTTGCCCTTTTTTTGGGGGGATATTTAAAAAATGAAGTGTATCGCACCGAAGTGGACATTATTGCTGATTTACGCGAACGTATCATAGTTGCTGCCAATAACTTACTTAGTTGAAAACGGACAAGAACCAGAAACAATTGTGTCAGTTGTATATTTATTTTTTACTACTGTTTCACGTCAATAAAATTAATTAGTGTAGTAGCAACAATTCGAAATTTAAAAATTTGAAATAGCTGCTTGAATTGAGTGTTCGATGGTGTTCTACTGTTAGTAGGTGATTTTGACAGACTTGTAATGAGTAAAACATTGCTTTGACAGTTTGCAGCGACAAAACGAAGAACGAATATAAAATTCTGCAGCGATTCGGATCTGATTTTAGGTATTATTATTAATAAAATGTTTATTTTCATCGCTTTTACAATTTGCAACGCCGCGAATAGTGGTCATACAGAAGTTCGCAGTTCGAAGCTATTTCGAAGACGGTTGTCATAAAAGGTGATTTTTCGGGAGAAATCGCATCGACTTAAAATTCTGAAATAATTTTTTTATTGCCTTTTAAGCCTCCCTGAGCACGTGGTTAAAATTGTTGTACTTAGTGACAGTTAACGCTGTATATAACTTTGCAAATGAATACTATAATATAATAAATACAGGGTGTGGTATGACGTACTGGACGAACTTAAGGAACAAGTTTCGGAGTTAAAAAATTATAATATACCGGAGGTCAATGGTTGCCGAGCTATGGATCTTTAAAGTTTGTAAATATGTACTTACATAAACACAGATATTAAACTTTTACTGCTTGAGGAATAACAATAACAAAATGAGAACAAAATAAAAAAAAAGAAAACTAAAAATTTTAAAACTGCACATGCATGTTGATATGAAACAAACAGTACAGTACGTCATGTAATACGCTGTATATCATGATAAGATGTATTTTGATTTAACTGTTAAGATAACTAACGAGTATTATAACATTCTATACAGGGTGTCCCGAAATTAGCGAGCAATATTTCTGCCATATATTATACATGTAAAAATAAGTCAAAAAGTTCCTATAAACATGACCTGAAAAATGCTTCATAAGGGGGCTAGAACCGTCCAAAAGGGGAATCTCGAAGATGATTTTTCCAGAATATCTTTCGAACTATTCAACATAAAATAAGGAAATTTGGTAATACATTTTGCATGCTACAAAATTTTCTATTCTTACAATTTAAAATATTTGCTTAGAGGCGTCACATGCTGAGGGGGCCCAAGGTAAATATTGTCCCACTTTTTTTATTTTTGAGTATTTTCTCTTGTTGAGAAAATTATAAAATTTCATAGTTTTCTACACAAAAAAGGTACTCTTGTTCGATCTCGACAGGATGCGCCGATTTCGAGCAAAATTGATTTAAAGAAAACATTGATCTCATCAGAAAATAAAAATTGGAATACGCAACGAATAATAAATAAAGCATTTTTACAGGACACTTTTTTATGGGAATTAGGAAATTTGTTTGTTAGTTGAGCAACTGCCCGAATAAGTTTCCATTTTGTTCAATACAATATCTAGCCCGGCGTAGAATATTCTACGAGGCACGGAGAATTTGAAAATTATTCTCTTTTATTTGATTGCCAGCTAAAATAGTTCTTTGAAGTAATTCTTCACGAGTATTCACCTCAGCTGCATAAACCAGATTACTCATATGACCCCAGACATAATAATCTAGCGGATTCAAATCCGATGATCGCGCTGGCCCGGCTATCGGCTATCCACTTCTCAGGATACTTTTCATTCAGCCAAATACGAATCGCCTGCCCAAAGTGAGCTAGCGCTCCATCATGTTGAAAATACATCCCCACTTGTCTCTAAGGAAATATCCTCTAATAATTCAGGTAGGCGATTTTGTAGAAAGCCCAAATATCGTTGGGAATTCAAATTATTTGGTAATTCTATTGGGCCAATCAACTGATTCCCAATGATTCCCGCCCATAGGTTAATGGAAAATCTATTTTGAAAATTAGTTCGCCGTACTCCTCTTGGCTTTTCGTCGGCCCGCAAATGGCTATTGTGGCTGTTAAAAACTTTAGATCTGCTGAAATTTGCTTCATCAGACCATAATATCTTTGATAATTTATTTCTATGCCCCAAAATCCATCGGCAGAACTGCACCCGAACTGGAAAATCTTGAGGCATTAAATCTTGCACCCTTTGAAAATAGAATGGATGAAGACCTTGCATTTGCGTCATTCTTCCTATCTAAAATAAATAAGAAGATAATTTTCGATATGATGTTGGTACTTAACGTATTTATTACAATTGACTTTGGTATACGTATGTCTCTGGACAGCGGTCTGATTGAAATTTGTGGATTTTCCTCTATCTGATCGATGGCATGTTCCAAGTCATAGTTTCCCATAGGTCGCCCTTGTCCGCGAAGACGTCATAAAGATCCATTTTCAACCAAGTTCCTGTGCACTGTTATCGAATACCCTGCGTCCAGGCGCTCTTCGTTCTGGAAATCTTCTTCGATGTTCCCTTGCGGCGGCGAACGCACTTCTATTACAGTGTCCGTACATAAAATGAATATCTGAGAGTTCTTGGTTTGAAAAATTCGGCATTATTTTGTCAAGAGAAAGAAAAGTTCTGAAATCTTTTAAAGGAAACGAGATCAATGTTTTCTTTAAATCCAATTTGCTCGAAAACGGCGCATCCTGTCGAGATCGAACAAGAGTACCTTTTTTGTGTAGAAAACTATGAAATTTTATAATTTGATCGCAACAAGAGAAAATACCCAAAAATAATCTACCAAATTTTGTGATTTTTGTTTTAATAGTTCGAAAGATATTCTAGAAAAACCATCTTCAAGATTCCCCTTTTGGGCGCTTCTACCCCCCTTATGAAGCATTTTTCGGGTCATGTTTATAGGAACTTTTGGCTTATTTTCACATGTATAATACGCGCAAAAATATTGCGCGCTAATTTTCCCCTGTACGCAAATAATCTTATTCGTCTAAATTCTTATCATATTTATATGTTTTAATTATCTTGTAGAAGAAAATATACATTAAGAACATTTTAAATGTAGTAGTAATTACTATTTGTTTTTATATAACTTTAGAATAATAAGTAGCAGCATGCATACCTGCAATTGGTGGTCCTATAAGCGACGCTATTCCTTGGAACAAGAGTAAAAGTCCAAATGCGTTTGTTAATTTCTCCAACCCCAATAAGTCCACAAGAATGACAGATGTAAGTCCAACATAGGCCCCAATAGTAAATCCAAACACGGTACTATAAATGGCCAAGGAATAGAAACTATCACAAAAGGCACTAAGAAATGTAGCTGAAAACAGAAAAAAATAAATGAATGTATGAAAAGTTAATCATATTTTATACAATGTTATAATTTGTATTTATGACAATGCTTGTAAGAACATAATGTTCCATACAATTGTAATGTCTTTTTATTATAACTCTTAGTATTTCTTCGACATAACCACAATTTACTTAAGGGTTAAGATACATTTGGATAAATTTAAGAGCAAAACGTCACCTCCTTCCTTTTCAAACAAATTCATTTGGGATACAAAAATAGTTTTATAAAATTCATATTAGACAGTTTTTATCTAAATATATTATTCATAATAATGTTAAATTCCTATATTAAATATTGAATTGATGACTCTAAAATAAATAGAATTAAATAGTTGAATTAGGTATAGTTGCTGCAAAAACGTTACGCAATTGTTTTTATTGTCAACATAACTTTGGATAGTTTGTTGCATTAAAAACAATATTTTTTTTTAAATTTAGTGCAATATATAGTAGTAGTACAAATATTTAATAGTAGTTATATAGCGTTATGATCCTCAGTTGCAGTTTCTTAAATATTTTGATGAAAATATAATGAATTATTTATTTGTTCATATGACGTAAGTCGTCTGAATTCTTGTCGTAAGTCAAATATACTTAATTTATGTTATTTTTTAAATAAGCTATTTATGTTAAAGGTTTAAAAAATAATACAAATTGGCTACTATCATTTGTTAAATATATCTTAATGACGGTTAAATTTCAATTTTTTAAACACTGTATTAATGAATTTACAACAAAATATATCAAATTAAGTAAAACAAGTTCTATTAAAAAAATGGTGGTCGTCTGTTATTTGACTAGACCTTATTTACGGTGGTTGCTATGACAACGAGGATGCGTATTGCTGACCAGAATTAGCGCGTATTACGGAGGTCGAGATCAGGTTTGCTTCTTTAAACAATTAGAATAAATTTCTATGGGGCCAGCAGTGCTGTTCATTGCGGGTCGGTGTTCGGTTATTTTCTAATTCTAATTGCGCTTTGTTGGAAATACCATTACAATACAATAAAAAGGGTTTAAATTTATATGCGTAACTTAAGGACATAAATCAGAAAAAATTTCAAATGAGAAATCACTATTAAATGATGAATTTTTAAGTGTAGAATTATATTACAACAAAATCGATAAAGTTACAGCTTTAAAACATCAAAGAAAAGACTTTATACAAGGGTGTCACGAATATAAATGCCGACACTAAAGGAGCTTGCACATCTGTGCAAAAGTAACAAAAAATTCTTATTAAAAAAAAGAAATAGTTATTTTTTTAATTCATTTCAAAAATAAAAATTTAACTGCAAAACTGTTATGAAATTACAAATTTGTTTTTGTATCAGTATTAATGAAGTAAACAATTGAAATTTCCCAAAATAATTCCTAAAACTGTAACGTATAATAACATAATTTATCACCTACTGCTATTTACCTAAAAGTATTAGTAGCCGTAGTGGTATTGTTGCGTTTCGTTTTTCTGTCATTGCTTGACATTTGTAAATGTACATAAATAATTGATGGTAACCATCACCAGCTGCATGACAAGCTAAGTTATGGCTAATCTGGGCGAAACTCTCGTTTTTCGCAAGCAACATATTATTTTGAACACTTGGAATTAGTTCACATTTTATTCTGTGTTGTAAAAATAACACTTAAACCATTTACAGTAAGTATGTTTAGATGTATTTAGAATTATTATGTATAATTGTGAGATATGAGCGATGTTGTCACATTCAAGACCTGTTTACTGTTATAATTCTGTTATAAGGTCAGAAACAAATGTTAAGTAAAATATGTTTTGTTTGGTACAATAATTCATCATCGAACAAAACAAAAGCGGCCATATTTCGGACACCCAGTATGTATTTAAAAAGTAAATGATAATATTTATTCTTCACTGCTCCACCTCCGCCACCGAAACGAAGCATTTCTGAATAAAGGAAAAGTTTAATCCGTCTTATTTTGATTTAAAAAATCTGTAGCAATACTATGTACACGAAATATTCGCATATGCCGTATCTACTTTTCAAATGGAACAACAAAATTAAGGCAAATTTGAAATGATGTAAGTATCAAATATTCTTTATCTTCACTTAAAATTAACACAGTAACTCATTAATTTATGGGTGGATTATTATGTTAGTTTGCATAGGTATTATATTTCATTTATCAAACAAAAGTTGGCGTATGGTATTATGGTATTATAAATACACATATACGCTTACATACAAATACGTTTTATTTATATATTTTTGTCCAACTGTCAAAAAACTTTTTTTAATCGCTATAGATATGTGATATATTTTAACGACGGTGAACAAAAGCACGCAAAAAAAAATTTGTTTTTACAGTTTCAGATAAAAACGTTCTAAAAATAATAAACGTACAGTGGCAGATACTTTGGACAGTTGGACAGAAAATATTGTTTTTATTTCCTGCGCAATTTAAAATATATTCATGTAGAATTTATTCTTGATTTTTACTTTAGTTAAGTTTAAATTCTTAAGTACACATACCTACGTTATACTTCTAAAACTGAACGTATTATACGGTTTACACATGCATGTATTTAGTGACGCCAATGGATACTGGAGCGCCAGAAAATAAAATTTCATAAGCCGAGGTGATGCCAGTATTTACGCCAGTTGAACTTTCATGTCAGTAAAGGTTTAGGCAAGGCGCATATTGAGATGCATATGACGCGTGTTAGAGACGTGACCCGACCAGCATGACACGAATGCGCGACACGCGTAGCGTTGTCTTTCGCATATTGCAAGACAGTTCTTCTCGCGACTTTCAAACAGCCACGTCGTTCTAATTTTTCTTGTTTATTATAAAAATGAATGATTTAAACAGAAAACTGGATTTATAAATGAAATAGACCCCTGAATTTGGACCAGTATTGAGAAAACGTAAGGGCGAAAAAATTTGAAACTTGGACCATATGTAGCCTGTAGTTTCGTAATCGTATTTTTTAGTTATTAATGAAAATGTAGAAAAAAATTACGGTTTTCTACCTACAAAATATACCATCTTTTAAGTGCAGTTCTTTTGCAATTTCACACCAAATACTGTTTTTTATTTTCGCTTTCATATAATTCTCATGTCTGGTATCATATAGCTCTCTATGCCTTCTTATCAGTTCTATCAGTCTTGTTTTCATTGTCACGGGAGAAAACACAACAAACCTCAAAATTATTAACACGTGACGCATACGGCGCGAAAAACTGTGCCACTGCCAATGCGCCGCGCGCCTCGCGTCACACGCGAGTCTTGCTGTGCAACGTCGTGGCACGAATTTGCGCTGTCCCATTACTTTCCTTAAGCTACAAAAGTACGTGCTGTGCTGTGTCACCACACACGCGTCATATGCGTCTCAATATGCGCCTTGCCTTAAGGAGCGTTTACATATGCAATGCTGACGCAAGTACTTATGCCAGTTGGACTTTCATGCCAGTAAAGGTTTGCACATACATTAAGATTTTATTGCGCCAGTTTCATTTGTTGTTTACTAGCTATAGTGATTTGTACTACTGAATGCAAAAATCTATCAGCCACTGCAAACCAAGAAAAATTCTTGCTTCCTAAATTTTATTCAATTTTAAGGTATATGCATTTGTATAAGCATATTTTAGCTTTGATCCCAGAAGAATTAAAATAATCACTATTTACGTTTCTTGCGATCTTTTCAACATATTATCTTACATTTCTATTTTTATAAGAATTGGGCCCCACAAACAAGTACATTCTCTGTAATACTCTAAAAATTCAACGATATTTTTCCGAATTTTACTTACTCGTTTTATATAATATTATAAACGAACGTAAAATCAAATACTAAGCAAAACCTGATCTGGTATACTAGTGCATAAATACTTGGCGAGCATGAATAGATTTACATTTGCAAACTTTCTTTGCACAAACTGATGAGTCGTTACTGGCGCATTGAAAAGTTGGAATGCTCCAACTTTTTTGATTCGTGGTAGCGCTGATAAAAATGGCACGTCAGTAGAGTTTACACATGAAATTTTATTTTATTGGCGCGCCAGTAACAACTATAAGGCGCGTTTATATATGCAATGATTTGCTGGTGCCAGTATTTACGCCAGTTTAACTTTCATATCAGTAAAGGTTGACACATACATTATGATTTTACTGCGCCAGTTCCATTTGATGATTGCTAGCTACAGTGATTTGTACTACTGAATGCAAAAATCTATACACTTCAATCCAACGAACCTTCTTGCTTTCTAAATTTTATTTAATTCTAAAGTATATGTATTCCTTATAGACATTGTTTAGCTTTGACTTCAGAAGAATTAAATTAATCACTATTTACGTTTCTTGTGAACTTTTCATAAGCAGATGCTCTTACATTTCTATTTTTATACAAATTGAGTTCTATAAACAAGAACATTGTTCGGAATACTCTAAAAATTCAACGGTTTTTTTCCGAATTCCACTTCTTACTCATTTTGTATTAGAAAATCAAATATTAAATAAAACCTGATTGGTAAACCAGTACGTAAATACTGGCGTGCATGAATAGGTTTACATTTGCAAAGTTGCTATGCACAAGCTGATGACTCGTTACTAACGCATGGAAAAGTTGGAATGCTTTAACTTTTATTTTACTGGCGTGCCAGTAACCGTTGGCGCCACTAAATCCATGACATGCCATTTTTATCAGTGTCCTAATAAAACTGGCACGCCAGTAGAGGTTTACACACGCAATTTTATTTTACAGACGCGCCAGTAACTATTGACGCCACTACATCTATGCATGTGTAAACGCGCCTTAAAGTAGGTACCTTAATAGTCTTTTTAATAATTCATAGATTGCTTAATTTTTGGTTTTACAAGGTGACCTAATAAAAGAAATCACACTACTAAATTCTAATAAAGTTACTGAAATTAGTATGCAATTGAAATTTGAATAACAAAATGTATAGACTAAACATCTCAATTTTTATTATATTATTGTGTGAAATTTGGGTTTTATTTGAGTTACAAGACACTTGTAAATTTCTCTTTTAATTTAAACATAAGCTGCACTGCATTGCCTCCTCAGCTTTCTCGTCAAGATCTTAAATAGAATAATTTTTTACACATTCTATATTTTCATATAAAATTTTAAATATTTAAAGTAAAAAAGAATAAATTTGTAGGTTTGTTTACACACTGTGTATAGTTAGTACACAAACTTTAAATTAACTAAAATTTGAAAAGGGTAATTAATATCTAAGAACCTATATAACAAACCAAATGTTCTGTTTTGTTGTAGGTATCTACACAGGTACGGACGAGTACCGAACAGCTGACTTATCAAATCAACTTTCAGATTTTCAGGGCTCGCCTTATATATAAATGCTTCATAAAAATTGGGCAAACAGTGTAACATGAAGTTTGACTAAATGGTCCTATTCCTATTAATGGAGTCATATGTATGTTCTTTGATATAAAATATAATATATGCAAACAGAAATTGTAGCAAAATTGATTTGATTTTTTGGAGTTAAATGTATCTTAATTATGCAATTGAAACTCACCTATTCCACAAATGGTTAGAGACCAGTTGTATATATACAGTCTGTTTATCCAAGGCTTGTCAGATACATAACCCAGCACTATTCTTCCTATCGTATTTGCTCCTCCAATAATGGAAATCAGCATACCAGCTCTATCGATGTTCATCCCTAGAAGTTTTGCCTTGGGCACTATGTATACGTAAGGGATGTTGAACCCGATGCTAGTTAATAAGTTACTTAATGAGAATATTATAAAAATAACGTCTTTAAATAGGGACACATCAAGCATCTCTTTAAGGGTATCCTTCGTCTCCTGTGAACAGGGGACGACTCCACACATGGTGGTTTCTTCAGGTTCGGACTCGGGATGTTGCCGTCTTTTGTAACTGAAAGTCGAGTGTCGCCGTTCGATATCCGACCCCTCCTCACCTCTCTTTAAGTCCTGTCTGGACCTGTACGAGGGTATGTTCATCAAACTTCCTTGGTAAAAGACATCCGGCCTATCAATCGGGCCATGCCTTCGTAAATTTTGGCTACCATAGTGATGGATATGTTTATAATGAGGTTCCGACTGTGTTAACATCGGTTGACTCAAAGCTAGTCGGGCTATGTCGTTACCTTTTTGCTTTTCGCTTGGTACGTTGCCATTTGGTTCGTATTTAAACACTCTTGGTATGGAAAAGTGCCCCATGCTGTGTGGTCGATGCATGTTATTTCCGTTCGATAGAAGACTAGTGGTAAACTGTTGTATATCATGGTTCGACACGTGTATGTCAATGCTTGCCTCTGCGGCTTTCAGCCTTTTTCCTTCCTCCGTGTCGCGTTTGTTCTCCAGAGGTCGAAACAGCGCTCCGAATATCATGCATTCAAGAACGATTCCTGCTATTATTAATATGGAACCCCGCCATCCATACTCTGTTAGCAGTTTCGATATGATTGGAGCAAACACAAAGGTGCCGAACCCTGATCCACAAACGGCTATTCCAGTGGCTAGCGATCGCTTTTTTTCGAAATATGTTGTGACGCTTACAATTGCCGGGAGGTAAATTAAGCCGAATCCTATTCCGGCGCCGATTCCTATGGTAAAGCAGAGTGTTAGAACGTTCTGTGCCCAGAAGGATATCACGAGGCATCCTGATGCTATTAGAGCTCCCACAATCGTGACTGGTCTGCAGCCCCATCTATTCACGAAGGAACTTGATATTGGTCCTGAAACAATAATGAAAAAATAGTCTATATTAATACTAAACGTAAACCAAACCATTTTCATTAGCATAAGGTACAGGCAGAGTGGAAGCAGGTTTCCTGCTTACCGGTAAATCGCGCTTATCAGCGCTGTTTTCTCGCGCCTAGACCGCACACAGTAAAAGCTGTGAAAAAATTCTATAACTATAAAAACTATAACGTACGACAACATTGCATCCTGCTGCTGCTATCCTCAAATTATTATTAGTAGTAACGGTAGCAGTACAGCTAGTGTCATTTGTTTTTCTGTACCTAGCATTTGTTTGATTTTTGTGTGTGTACATAAACAAATATGGAACAATTTATAGTAACCATGACCAGTTGCATGATATTAGTTTATGGTGAATCTGGGCAAAACTCTCTGGCTACTAGATGTTTGTACGGTAAATGCATTTCGCAAGGAACGACATTGATTTTGTATTTTTGTTTATTATGTAGAAACACCTGTAGGTGTGAGACGTTGTCGCATATTCAAGACCTGTTTGCTGTCATAATTCTATTACCGTTGTTAAAAAATTGTTAAGTCAAATATGTTTTGTTTGGTATAATTTATCGTACAGCAAGATAAAGGCACTCATATGATACCCTGTATATTTTAATACTTGGCGTCTTATTTCATTTCATTACTAATCTCTCTCTAACATTTGTTTACGATATATAGGTTGCTGTGGATTTTGTCCTTTTTATCCCACATAGGTTTTCGAAAAACTGAAGATATTGTAACAAATGGCAAAAATTCAAGAGTAAATTCTTACGGTGGTATTCATATCACTTAATAATTCATTACATGGTCTATAAGGAACACAAACAGTGGTATTCACAGTCCATCTCCGGTTGCTGGAGAGCGATCTCCGTCCCGAAATTTTGCGAATTTTATAATGAAATTCAAATAATTTCGGACGGACAATGAATACAGTGTACTGTAACAGTGGTATCTTATATCATATTCTCGAAATTATGTGAATTTCATTATGAAATTCGCATAATTTCGGTATGGAGACGGACCACCGGCCACCGAAGACGGACTATGAATACCACTGTTAGTGTTCCTTATAGACCATGTAATGAATTATTAAGTGATAAAATATTATTATTAAAAAATCCAAGCGAAAAGCTGTATCATGGTTACCCTGTATGTCCTATCATTTAACCACTAGTTCCTGGGTACCCTGTAAATTATGTAATTAAAAAAAAAACTTTTCTAGCGCTTGCTTTGATAAATCAGTATATTCAAAAATAATTATAAAATACAGTTGTTTCATTTCCTGTAATTTTTATTTGAATATTTTATTACAAGCGGGATAGTATCAGTTAATATACTTCATCATTCTAATATAGTCCGCCCCGTATATTTACGTAAGATAAGCCTATATTATGTTTTATGTTATTCAAATATAACTATATGCGCAGGATACATAATTTGAATCAAAGTCTTTCAATGTAACTTGTAGTAAAATTTGTAATTTATAATTATGATTTAATCAATTACTCCTATCACATTTTTTTGCATTATGGCTATCCCTTGTAAGTGAGAGAAATATAAAATATTACAGTTTCTGAGATCAGTATCATGCCAGAGATGATTTATATAAGTAAATAAATGAGTTGGGTTAGTTATTTGCATAATAATTAATTGTTATTGTAGTGTTGCTGTTTGTTGATATTGCCTGTGGACTAGACTTGCAAACTATTTAAAATGTCGAAATAAAAATAAAATATTTGTAAGTACATCACTGAAGATTGTCGCATTTTCAGATTTAACTTTATTTAAATTTGATGGTGAAAAGTAAGCTATTTACTATTTTTGTTGTACGTATTGAAATTAATTTACATTTACGTGTACTCTTTCATTTAATTAGCTGCCCGTGTAAATTTATTGATTGTTCTACCTCATGAATATTATAAATTAAGAAGCTTTAGGTTATAATTATGATGCTTTTCTAAGTTTATAATTGAATTTTGTGCACTCACTAACTTTAACTAATACAGCATATAAAATGCGTTTATAATCCATCTTTTAATATCTTTCTCCTGCATAATATTAAATATGTTTTGTTAATTATATATTTCAAACCTTCATAAAATTAATTTAATTTCCTTTTCGCTAACAAAAAGATTCATATATTATATATAGCTATGTTTATAAATTAATTACAGGTGAACTACAGCGCATACGTTCGGCACAGACAAAATGAAGTTTGTGACATGAGCACTTCTCTAACCTTGGATACTCTCTTTGGTGATGATATGGAGGAATTTGGAAGATGTTCAGGTTTTAGGTGGGACCTGAAAGGTTAAAAACCGCTGGACCATATACAAATATACTAATATATTTATAGTATATTATTCTGATGTATGTTAAAAAGCTTTATATACCTTTAACTGAACTTAAAACAGGAATACTTCTTAACAAACAAAATTCACTTACCTGAACATAGTGTAACTCCCACTAAAATTGACAAAATCCACGATGTTAAAGCTTTTCCTTCTTTAAAATAATCTAGAAATTCATTGTAGAAAATTCCAAAAGAATATGTTACTCCATCAGCTGAAAAGAAGAAAACATTTTTTTTTAAATCATTATTTACACAGAATGTGGCTGAAATCAATTAATTTACATGTTAAAACAAAATATTACCTAAACATGTGTTCATAAACGACTTGTTTTCAAAATGAACAGAAAACAAAACAAACGGATATTTCTGTCACAATTTCCAAGTCAGTGAAGTAACAACATATAACACAATATTCATTTATTTGTCAGCCATTTTTGAGATTTTCCAATTATAGAAAAATACTAATTTTTATATAGTGCCTATAGATTATTTTTAATTCTGAAGCAATGTTTCTTTTATTGATAACTCTAGAAATCTATATAAGTTTTCGAAATTAAGAGTGTAACTAAACGTTCATAAAAAAAGTTCAAAAACCCATAGTAGGTATAAATTTAGCAGAGATATGTAGATGGTAGTTTCATTTTAAGAAATACATCCGGTGTAAACAATATTTTCTATAGGCATTGTGTTCACCATTGCTTCTTTTAAAAGCAGTTGCAGCGATCTATACTATTTTAATGATGTACATGAAATATTTATACCGTATTATATACGCAACATGTCTTTATTATTAATTCGATGTATTGCTCCTCCGTGCTCTTTCCATCCCTTGATTATATCATCAATATTAATTGTGTACTATGCTCGATTCGATAAAAATTGTGTACTTGAGTTTGACGATTATCTTTGCACTAACCTGGAGCTCTAGATATGTAAGTTTACATGTTTTATTGAATCTGGTGAATTAGAAGGTCATTCTATTAAATAGATGCTGTTTTTAATATATTCTGATCTACAATCGCTCTATTTGAGGAGACATTATGCATAATAAAAATAATAAGTAATAAAAATAAAAATAATCGGAGAGACATGTGAGAGCCGGAACAATTATTCCCAGATAAAACTGACCAGAGGTGTTAGTGCAACATGCATAACACCAAGACGCCTACTCATTAACTTCAAAAGCTAGCGGGTTAAATTTAGACGATGTTGTCGGCGTGAAGGATTCCATGCTCTAATTTGATAGCCATCACTCATGGATTCATATCTTGTCCCATCAGAAAATAAAACACTGCAGTGCTGTTATTTTTAATTTCTGTGCATTCTATATCTAGTTGTGTGTGTAGTGTGTCAATTTTAGAGCCTATAGAGCGCATTTGCAATCATAACACGAATTTTTGGACACAGCTCTAATGTGGTTTTGGTAATTTCTTGCAGTTTCATAAGAATGTTCTTGTATGAAGATATATATATATATATATTGGTTTACTGCAGTACATTGTTATTGAAATAACTTTAGTCTGAATAAAAAGTTTTCAAAATAGAGCTTGTAAACTTGTATAGTAATAGAACGGCAAATATCGAATTCTGATTATGTTTTATATATATATATATATATATATATATATATATATATATATATATATATATATATATATATATATATATATATATATATAGGTTTATTACTGGCATTTCAAAACACTTGTACAATATATTTATTACATTCATTTGTTGCACCTTTTATTAATGACAATATGTTATAAAATAATTGTTAGCAAAATAATTACAGTTTATATATTTCTACCTAGCCATATATAAGACTTGCTCTCATTAAAATTCCTAAAAGCAGAATGGTCATCTACATAATTTGAACCATTTTGTGCCAGAAATTAGATCGAAATGGCCTAAACTGCACTTAAATAAAAGTATATATAGTCCTATGTTACCGACTTCATAAGAAAGTTAAGTAGATATGGCAATGGCTGTAAAAGATCACCTAGAATTTATGCAATATTATAGATAAACTACCTATTTATATCTTTAGGAAATGTAAAAAAACTTAAATAGCTATTGCAAAATGTGTTAAAACATCTAATAGCTGCAGCGAATCATTCCCTGATTTCGACTAATAATTTTACATTAGCGAAGTTTTCTGCAGCCTGAAATAAATACGCGAGCTGCTATGCGCGATTTATTATTTCTACTCCAGTGATTCTGCTGGTCTATCTATGTTGTGCAAGTACTAGAACTATTTCGGTAATATAATAACTTATGTCCACGACTATCCTATGAAATGTTCATTATCATTATACATGTGGTTCCTCAAAAATAATATTATCCATTATTCACTAGTAAATAATGAAATCATCATTGAATGAACTAACAAAACAAAAATTCTCCGATGTAAGCAATTGAACCTGAACCTTCTGTGTGAAAGCCAAATCTTACCCACTACATCAGTTATGGCAATATTAAAATTTTTTTCAATGTTATTTTCATGTTGCTAAAAAATTGTTAATAGTTGTGGACAAAGTATATTATTCTATTTGTATAATGATGAAATTTACTCGGGTGATTTACACCTCCTCTCCCTCTAGAATTACATTCATCATTATATGCTCGTTGAATAATATGCTCTTTCGATTTCATAGTAAAATTTTTATTTGGTTTTCAATATTCATTTATATTTGACATACTCCTACAATGAAATTCAGTATCGTTTACATTTCGAAAACTGTTTATTACTTTCGACTAGTATTATCCCTACTCAAAATTGTGCACATATTCATCATTTTTCAGTGAACTTGTCATATTCCACAAATACATTTTCAAATACACGAGCATCATTTCATTGAGATATGTTTGATTTAGCTACTCTATTTTGATTTGAGAAATATTTAAGCTGTATCCTATTCTTAACGAAACACCCTGTATATTCTTACTTCAAGCAAGCCAGACTTAAATTGCTCGACTATACGATATATAGTACGCAGCATAACAAATAAGTTTTGTTAAAATTGCAACTAATGCACTAACTATGTTAATAATATAATTTATATAGTGAGAAAGAGACATCTATTACCTAAGCTGTTTTTTGCGATGAAATGTGTTCAGATCGGTTCAAAACATTGTATTTTTGCGTATTTAATACGTCCACTGAGCTCGGTTTGAACTATTTAGAAGCTTTGCTATTGGTCTATGCGACAGTTGCCTAAAAAGTAGAGATTTGAAAATCGGTGTGATTTAAATTTTTAGATTAATGTTTAAAATGGTTGATATTTTGTTTGATTATTGTATGTACCTTTGCAAATTTAAATGTATCCTTAAATATCGTAAATTACATTACAAAAGCATAATTCAATTACTTTTCTATCCAAATTTCATTTAACAGGTTTAATCATAGGAACATGTAGGTAGGTATTTGTTTTTGGTTTGCAGTTGATATGGCTAAAATCTATTCCATATTTTTGTTGCAGATTTGACACATTTTCAAAATATATATGTACAAAAACATGCGAAAATGTATTGTTAATAATTTCTGCCACTAATAATCATTCTATTTTTATTGAAATCTACTGTAGCTGTTTTATAAATAAATTGTATAAATAATAATTAAAAAGTGTGAGTATAATGACGTTACGTTTTGAAACTATACATTTTCTTGGTGTAATACATGTGACGTCACCATTGAATACGTTTTCAAACAGTCGATGAATACGGTTCGTCACAAAAACCAGCTCTAGTAATGATTTAACAAGCGTCAATTTCGAAACAAAACAGAAATAAACGAATAAAAGTAAATAATGTCGCGTCCCCAATCCAAACGCAGCCAAGGTGCGTGCAATGATCTCAAAATATCTTTTAATAAACTTCCGCACGTGGAGTATTTTCTAGAGTCCACAAATTCAAAACGCAGTTTGTTTTATGATAACAAAGCATTGTATTCTAAATTACGACAGCGAATTTACTATCAGTAGTAATTTTATGTACATAACTTGCATTGCTGATAGTCGAATATACTATTGCTTCATATTCAGAACATATGTATCTATATAGTCTGTTTGATTATAAAGGCCCTGAGCTATAACTCGATTACTCATTTTTGGACACCCTGTAAAGTATACAGTGTGTTTTTTAAATAGAGGTCATAAATCGAGTGGTTATTATTATTAACAACAAAATTGATTTATTTGATAAAGCGCATTTCGCACAAGATATGTGCATTTTTGTGTTTTACCTTATTCGTTTCCATTTATTTTCCCATTAATAAGAACTTGGTTTCGTTATAAAATACAGGGTGCTAAAAAAAGAGTGTACAATATTTCAGGAGGTAATAGTATGAACCAAAATAAGCAGAAAAGTCTTAATAAACATGGGTCCGCAAAGTAACGGTTTCGGAGATATGGACCACTATTCGTTTTTCAAACATTTTATTTTATTAGGAATAAACCGACAAAGGAAGCTTTTATCAAACAAAAAACAAAGTTACATGTTCGTCTCAACGATATTCGAACTCTTTCGAAAACACCCTCCTTGGTTTGGATTTCTTGACACTTTTGATTAATCCGTAGCTGCAGCTCTTTCAGGCTGTTTAGAGGAGTACCATACACTAATGTCTTCAAATATCCCCAAACAAAGAAATCTAGAGGGTTCAGATCAGGCGATCTTAGAGGTCATAAAACAGGTCCGGCCCTTCCTACCCATCTATGTGGAAAAGTTTGGTGTAAATGCTCTCTAGCGGCCATGGAAAAATGAGATGGAGCACCATCATGCTGGAACCACATTTATTGCCTCTGATTCAAACGAATGTCTTCTAAAAACTCATGTAGTGTGTTCTGCAGAAAGTTGAGGTAAGCAGCGCCTGTTAATCGGTTTGGTAAAACAACATGACCTAAAAACCTGTCATCTACAATACCCATCCAAATGTTTAATGAAAAACGTGCTTGATGTCCAGATTCTATTAGAGCATGAGGATTTTCGTCGGCCCAAATATGCGTATTGTGAAAATTAAACACTCCATTTCTTGTAAACCCGACCTCATCAGTAAAAAAAATGTTTGCAAGAAAACGAGGGTCTTCAGCATCATGACGTAGAAACCAGCGGTAAAAAATCAAACGTGCTTGATGATCATTTATTGGATTTAAGACCTGTACTCGTTGCACATGGTATGGATAAAGCAGTTGCTCGTCGATTCTCCAAACAAGAGGACCACTAATTCCTACCTCGGCTGATATTCTCCGCACACTCGTACCTGGATTCTGCTCTACCAGTGCTAGAATTTCTTCTTCTGCTCTAGGAGTGGATACCGACCTTGGTCTTCCGGATAAATGGCATTGTTTGCTCAAGAAACCGGTATCACGCAATCTTTAGTGAATTCTTCCAAACATGCGTTGTGAAGGAATCTGGCGATTTGGATAAGCGTCAACATAAAGACTTCGCGCTTCGGTGGCGTTCCCATTAGCACGACCATATATGAAATGCATGTCTGTTAATTTTGCGAAAGAAAATTTGTGCACTGAGAAGAACTGTCAAATACGTACTGTTTATTTCACTAAACATCAACCAACTATTATAAAAAAATACACAACGTTTTTGCAAAATAGAAAAAGGGGCTAAAAAAACATAAAACATTCCATATCTCCGTAACCGTTACTTTGCGGACCCATGTTTATTGAGACTTTTCTGCTTATTGCATTGGTTCATAATATTACCTTCTTAAATATTTTACACTCCTTTTTTAACAACCTGTATATAATAATATTATGATTTACGTGCTTTATCTTTTTTCTTCAATATTTTGAAACATTTTAGCGTTGGTGTATTGAATAATAACGTTTCAAAAATTAGATAAATACTCGTAGAAGCAGGAAGTAAGCATTTATATTAAATTAATTTTTAAGGTACCTACTTATTTAATTTATTTAAGTAAGTAATTATACATTATAACATTATTGTTGCGAAAATAAAATGATGTCATCTAATAAGTGTACGTTACAATTTGAACAGAAACTAATATTACTTCCCTTTTCAAGGTATTTTTTAACTTACGATTGTAATATTTTACATATTATATTAAATATTTTCATTTTGCATTTAAATGACAACTGCAATTTTGAAAAAATGCTTTGTCGTTGTATGTTGTAACTAATTTCCTACAAATTTTGACAAAATTGATTCAACACAAATTGATTTTTTCTTAATTATATTATTAGACAATCAATTTTTAGCCCATGAAAAATCAGCCGCGTCCACTGTAATCATCTGGTCTACTGTGGCTCACAGTTAAATTTCTATTTCAAGTAATAGATTTTGCATCTAGCACTATAAAACTAGTGATCTTGTTAAGTGAGATTCCGTCAAAATTCCCTGGCAAGGGATGAGTATGAAAAATCTGGTCCGTTCCCTTGAAGAATAGTTACATAATATAACTGTTCTGCTGTATCGTCATTCTGGAGATATCACCAGCATTTGGATAATGTTGGAAATCCTTGCTAGTTTTCAGACGTCTGCTCAATTCATTACGGTTCTTTTAGTAGTAACTGAATCTAAGGAAACCCATCAATATATCTCTTATACATATGGTTGGTAGCTGGTTCTTGATCTTCTCCGCCTCATTTCCTCACAGACGTGAACGACCACATATCCAAACCAGAATCATTATGTTGCTAGTTCTGCTCCAGACAATTCCGTTCTTCAATTATGTCGGTAGGAAGAGTTTTTAAACTATCTATGCCTGAAGGATAGTTATTATATATATAGGTATTAACATTTACCGATAGGATGATTGTGCAGCAATCTCCTCTGGAGTTTACGAACAGTCCATGCATCTGTCTGCTTTTGAAAAAGCGGTGCAGTTTCGTTCCCATTTTTCCCCCCAGGAAGGAGAATGTTGAAAGGAAAGCTATAGTTGATTATTGTAGACATACCATTTCAGACTATTAGTAGGGTACTGTGGCTTTCCCCATCCTCCAGCAGTCTGTTGTACTACATGGTGTTAGCCCTAGATATATTTATAGCGTTTGATTCAATCCGTATACTGATTACTCAGCTTCTTCCATTCTCAGCTTGCACCATTTTAGAAAAAACGTATATGTACAGGTTAACTATGACTAAGTACAAAAATTTTAACCATGTGCTTAGGGAGATCTAAAAGACAATAAATTCGGAATTCTAGCTCAATGTTTAAAAAATGGGGCAAAACCCTCGTTCGAGACGGCTAGATATATCAACTACCGAACAGTCTTTTTCCAGCGTTGTCAAGTGTAGAAACGACAAAAATAAATATTTTTATTAAAAATAATGCCTAAGAACCTGCTAGATAACAGTTAATCCTGTTATCTACAGTATTTTGTATTTGTTTTTCGTTCTTTCGTTGCACACTGCCAAAATAACATTCTCACTTCTTGCAGATTCGTCATAAGTATCCACTAACATATCCGACATAAAATACTTTATTTAATTATTATAAAACGTTTAAAAATAGTCACAAACTGTTTTAAAATAACATAACCTAGAATACAGCATTGCTCGTTGCATACTCTCCAAACCTCAAAGAACATGCGAAGCTTAGTTATATTCTAAGGGTCTAAGACACATTTTTACAGAACACTGTAAACATCTTGGGAAGTTATACTTTAAAATATTACTAATTAGTTTATGCAAACATCGTCTACTACTGTTAATTGTTGATATTATTAGTATTAACAGAATTTAATTCCTCAACAACACAAGAAGTTTAAAAATTTATCGCTGTGAAGTGCATCTTGCATTAGTGGCCTACAGTTGGCGGCTGCAGATGTCAAAAAATATTACATACGGGTACGATACTCTGATTAGTTTGAAATAATTTTTCAGCACTTACTTTTAGAAAATTTAATTTTTCGCATATTTTTTATGTATTTACAAACATGTCTCATTCAAATGCTTAGTCGATGGATAAGATGCTGATTTATAGGAGTGTGACAAGTGCATATTATTATGTAGCAGCGTAATACCAAAGACGTTTTCCGAGTACACAAAATAATATGCTGAATATTTTTTGAACCACATTCAACAACTTGCCTTGGCGGTAAACGTGTGGCAGTGTTCTTATGTATTTGTGTACATTTGCATGTATTTTTTTGTTATCCTTTGTGGTTTCTCCCGACGTATGTAATCGACCTGGTCAAGATCGCCAAACTAAGTAGGCACCTCGCTTTAAGGGCGCCGTATTCTTGAAATAGTGTTTTCTACAAATACAAGTAATTTTAGACATATAAGAACTGAATAATATAGAGTTTAGCAAATAACAACATTGTTATCTCATGCCACTGGTGAATATTCAAAGGTACCGAAATAAAATCAATATATAACGTCAGAAAGCAATCTATCCAGCAAATTTTTAGGTACTGAAATCTTTCGAAATACGTATTTTTTTAAAATTCAACTATAGATGTAAACATTGTTATAACATAAACTTACATAGTTCTGCATATTAGATTGTTCACTTTTGTTTATAAGTATGTGAAAATAATTGTGAAAATGTGGGGTTAGAATAGCGAAATAATGCGTGTCATACAAATGCATTTTAAAAATTATTATATTATTTGAAGAGAGTTTAAATAATAAAAGTGGATAAACAAAACATCAGTCATTTTATTTTTGATATTACTTTTGTTCTACTTGTTTTATTTTTCAAGATTTCAGTGCCTAAAAAACATCACAAATTTGATAATTTTACAGCGAGAAATACAGCCACCTTAAACAAAAAGAACGGTCGAGGGAAGGAGAGGTCCACAGCTAGTACAAACATTTTTGCAATGGCAGGTTTTAATTTAAACAAGTAAGAAAACAGAAAATGAATCAATCCTGGAATTAAACATTATTAAGGTAGGTGCTGCTTCCCTGTGTTACCATATAGTGCTTCTCATTCAATCATTAAATAATAATCTACATTTTGTAAATAATTTTTTTTCTTTCAAAGCGGCGTAAACTGACACGTGTCAACGCGGTGACCTGTTACTACGTTTGATACCTTTGACTTTGGCAGAATATACCTAACCTCGCGGCTGAAAGGAGGTCAGTGACGGCTATAAATAAGGATTTAATATAGTTTTGAAAAAAAAATTTTTCGCTTTATAAAAGTTTGGAAAATTTGGATAGATGATTCCGTTCTTATTTTTCCCTATCTCCTCTTAAAATAATTGTACTAAGTCATAGTTAACCCTGTATTTTAAGCTTGAAAATTTATACATAAATAGACACAAATTATTAATTAAAACAGTTACTAATGTTAGCAATGTTTGGTAAGTCGCTGCCGACAGGTATTTAAAAAAAAAGATTTTGTTCAGGTTAAAGCAGTTTTTATTTTATTTTATTATTTTTTAAATGCTGTCTTTTCTTCATGTTGTCATTTTTCTGTGTTGTTTTATACTGTTTTATGACTTTATTAACCATGATAACTTATTGAATTAATAATTTGTTAAAATTTCCAAACTTAGCATAAGTATATGCTAAATGCAGTATACCATTTTTGAAACAAATTTCTTTCCTTAAAAAATAAATCTGAAATCAATAATATAATGGCACAGTCGCTCAGTATGCCCTGTACATATAACTCAAAAATCAATTAGATATACGTGTTTATCTCTTTCCAAAATTTGAATACAATTACCCAACTAATAAGAAAATTATCGTAAAAAATTAAATGAAAAAGTACGTTCTCATGCCTATAACTTCTCAAAGAAGCAATATTGTACTAAGGTAAGCTGGTTTAATTCACACTATGTTTATCCAAGGAAGCTAACCTTAAAGTATGGTCCACTCTTACTTAACACCCTGTATAACTTATCTACATATCAGCAATTTATTTCGACTCTGTTCTGTTTAATAAAGACTTTCAGTACAGATTACGTAATTTCAATAAAGATAGGTACAATGGATTATTTATATTTTAAGTGTTTATACAAATTATTTTGTTCAATATCACATTTAAAATATAATAACATTCCAGCGTCTGCATGATATTTTCCGATATATGAGACTTTAATATATTATCTACGTCTATTGAATGATAAGTGTGGTTTTTATTGTTTAGGAAAAAAATAATTCGATAAAGGTGAACATTTTGTCTCTTCTCATTATAAATAAAAGTTATAAAACAGGTTATCATCTAAAAAATAATAATGTATTAAAACACTGATAGTACTGCATAAATATGATTTCTAGCTGCAATTCTACTGTGAATTAATGGATCTGTTAAGACGGCCAACACTGTCGTACAATTCCGTTGATCCAACGAAATTGATTATCTCTGTGTACAACCAACGAAACTGAACCGATAATTTCGCAGTCAAAATACCCAGACTGTCGTAGTACAATTTCGTTGTATTGTTTGCTGTTGGATCGTGTATGTCCGGATACAACAGAAACACTTTTGATCTTGATTTTCTATCTTGTTTCTAAATGGTTTCGTTACTGATTGTAATACACACAACTTCAAAAGTCTAAGACCTCTTATATATGATTCAATTAAACCTAGTAGTTTTTCTTAATGTGGTAAAAACGTAAAGTTTTTCTTAATGTGGTACTTAGGGAACAAAAAGACAATAAAAAATTTGCCGACCATGAACCTTTACTTTATTACCAATGTTTTTACAAATCTGGTCAGTTTGACAGTGTATTCAGACAAGTGTTCTTTTGAATTTTTGTACATTATCGGGATCGGTCAGTGGTCGCGCGGTTTAAGGCGTCAGTACTTGAATCGAGGTGGCTAGATCGCTGTGGGTTCGACCACCGCAACCGGTAGAAGGTATATAAGCTATATTCGTACGTAAATTTACGTGCTAGAAAAAAATTACGGGTCCCAACTCTACTTCCAAGGCATCGTGCTGCCCGTCTCCAGTGGGCGCGAGAGCATAGGGGTTGGCTTTTACGCCAGTGACGGTGGGTCTTATTTGCAGACGAAATCAGAATTGGGCTGGTTACTGAAGACAATCGACAAAAAGTCTGGAGAGAACCAGGTCGTCAACAGCGACTTCATTTTCCCCGTGAAGTTGCTCCGTATGAAGGGGGTACCATAATGTTTTGGGGTGGAATAATGTTCAACCGCCGCACCCCATTAATTCGCATAGAATTTGTCAAATTTACATCGAACGAGTTATTACGCCCTTTATCGACCCCCTACTTAATGAATTAGGTGAAAACTTTGTACTTATGGACGACAACGATCGACCACATCGCGCAAGAAGGGTTCAAGAGACACGCGAAGCAGGACATACCAATAGATTAGATTGGCCAACCAACTCTCCTGACATGAATCCTATTGAAAACATGTGGGATTTCGTTGCTAGAGCGATCCATAATCATATTCCTCTACCTCAGACTGCAGATGAGTTAGGCGTGGCGGCAGAAGAGGAATGGAACAATATTCCGCAAGATACCGTTAACCGCTTGATTATCTCAATGCATAGTGAGGTGGAGGTCATACCGATTTAGTCAAGTAGAGAACTTGCTTTGTTACATCTTTTTGTTTTAATAAATTTTGTCAAAAATGTCACACATTTGCTGGTTTTTAATACTCTGTTTACCGAACATATTCTTTTCACAAACAAAAAAGATTCAGAAAACAATATACTTCTATAAATATATTTGATTTTTCTGACAAAAAGATTTCTTTATCAAGAATGAGGGGGGTCCAATACTTTTGACGTTGTGTGTACAATAGATGAAAATGAATACTTCTTGATCATATGACATATTTTTAACAAAAACCTTTTTGTACTGCAACGTCATATAGTTGCGTTTGTACTCGGGATTGGATAAGTGTGTGTATACTCAAAATTCAACAGAATTGTACAATTATGTCGTACAACAGAATTGTTCGACAATATTGGACCGTGAGTAGCCTTTAGGCTTGTTTTAGTTTCGAATTTGAATGATTCTAGAACAGTTTTAAATTGTAATTTAATTAAATCTTCAGCTTGTCATCGCTTACTAGTTCTTACGAATGATATGGTTAGCTCTGGAACAGTTGGTTATCGGGACCAAAATAAGCGTATTGTATAAGGAGATACTAATGTACTTCATTCATTTTTTTTCTCAATGGATGTAAAAGAAACAGATAAATTTTCATTCAATTTCCAATTTTTATAAATAAGTTTCGCTTCACAGTGCAGTATTTTTTTATGGTATGGTATTTGAACTGATAACTGTGAACTAATGTGAACGATAACGGATACTCAAATGATCACTAAATAATCACGTTCCATTTTTCTTTTGTTTATTTTATGTTTTAATTATTGTTAAATAATAAACGCCCTCTTACTGAATAATAACCAAGAGGAATACAACGAATATACAGCTATTGAGCTATTAATTTCTATGATTTCCCGCAGGTTATCCACTGAAGATTGTAATGAACAAATCAGAACAGTGTTTGATCAGAAACGACCATCCATAAGGGCCATCGAGAGGTGGTATTTAAATTTTAAACGTGGCGAAGACAGACGAATAAGCAGTTGTAGTCGTGTCAAATTAGCATTTCACTTGTAACTTTTTGCGGAGAGGTCCGATTGAGATGCGGTTTTCTGTAAAATATTCAGCGAATTTTTTATAACAAAAGGTACATCTAGCCTCTGTACGCTCGCAAATGTTTAATTTTTTCGATTCCGGGAGTAGAGTTATTAATTTGTTAATTAGCGAGGTTGCAACAATCGAACAATAAACAATTATATATGCAAAAATCTTGTGCCGATGGTTTGCCTTAATAAGCCAGAAATCCTGGAAAAAATTCCGGTCCTCTAGTGATTTCGGGGGTGGAGTTTTTAATTTGTTAATTAACCCAGTTACAACAATTTAGCAATAAATAATAAAGCTAACACCAAAGTGATAAAAAGGGTCCTCTAAAACCCCCGAGAGAACATTTTTCAGACATTTTCGTTGAATCGTGTGTGACATTTGCCATATGTTCAACAAAAATAGGGCATTAGTTAAATAAACAATTAAAAATTTGCGAGCGTACAGAGGTTAAATGTACCTTTTGTTATAAAAAATTAGCTGAATTACACCAAATCATTTGAATGTCTATAGAGTTTTCTACGTTGTAGAGATCTCAGGATTTGATAGATGTACAGCCAGAGAGAAGAGTAGATTATTGCAAAAAATGCACAGAAATTTGAATTTGACAACCACAATGCTGTGGATTCAATCGTTACAGGTGACGAAAGTTGAATATATTTTTTTGATATATCAATAAAAGCACATAACGAAATGTAGGTATTAAAAGTGAAACAATATCGGCCAGTCAGAAGAAGGATGATCGTCTTTTTCAAAAAATGAGTTTAGGGCTAATGCGTACTGATTAAACAAAAGTCACAGGTCGCTGGTACACAGAACATTGCTTACTGCAGTTAGCGTTAAAAAATCTGAAATCAATATTGACCATACACCAGCACATCGTACTCATTTAATTCGGGACATTTTCCAAGAACCTCGGATTCAACTGTTGGGACTTGTAGTCCTGTCTTTGCACTATGCGATTTTGATTTGTTCCGTTTCTGTTCTGTCGTATCTATTGAGAGCTATTGAGAAAGAACAATGTGAGTATTGCTGATCGGTACGTCAGACAAAGACAGCGTGGTAGAAATTATTTTGACTTATGCTGTAACTGTCACATATTAGTATTATTATGTGGATATATACTTATAGTTCAAACGTTTTTTGTAACAAAAAAATAATAAATATGAAAGAAGATCCTTAGGTTGAGAGCAATAATAAAGATTAACTCTGAACTGAGATTTTAAAAATAAGGATGCAAAATTACTTAAACTTTTGAAAGATTGCCTAAACTAATAGTTTGTAAAATCTTTGAATTGTTGGAAGCAATGCGAAATATCATTGCAGTTCCATATCTAAAATATTTTTAAAACATGTATATACAATAATGTCCGAAGAATACAGGAATATCAAATTAGTAGGACAGTAATGATAACAAATCCCAAAATAACTTATAAAACGATGTTGGACTATAAACTCCTTCAATGGTTCTTTGATATTGAAACTAGTTCATACAAACATAATTTCTGTATACACATACACATGGTGAGTAACTGTAATGTAAGCAAGACCTTGAACTATCTGGAAGCTATTTGGTCTGACATAATGTTTTAATATATCAAATTTATGTTATGTGTATGCATTTAGATTCAAAATATTAAATAATGAAAAATGAAGAACTAGAAAATCAATAAGTAATATTCTAAATTATACCCTTCTGCTTTTAGAAACCAATGTCTGTATTATCAAAATTTGGTATCCGAATGATTAATATATTCTGCGTAGCACAACATTTTATGAGTTAAAGCTAAATTTTTTATTCCTACAAATATTTTCTAGGTCAAAGAAAACAAACAAACAAAAGATTAAAACTTTCATGCAACAAATAATTAAAAGAGAAAAATAGCTTGCAATAAAATACTCATATAAACAGTAGATAAGTGTGATATATTAAGTGAACAAGAGTGACAAGACAAGGAGAGAAAACTAAAAATTGGTAACCAAGCTGGTAGAGATCAGATACTCTTGAACCGGATAGAAGCAGTTTTTAAGTAGATATTTGTTATTTTGTTTGTGTCTCTAATAGCTGCAAAATATAAAAAGAGTTGGCAAAAGCATAACTATCAATTTTTTATAATGAGGCTGACAGTGCTCCAAGAATTTGTGTTTGCAATAAATGAAATGACTTGTTTTCTAAATTTTAAAATTGGTACTTTAAAAGGGTATTGTGATTAAAATTTGGTTTTAATTTACGTCTAATACATGAATAGAATTATTGTTAAGCATCTACAGAAAGTAAGAAACTATTTGTAATATAATTAGTGGAAAAAGTTATACCGATTACAAACATGAATCTTATTGAAATTTAATGTAAGATTCAATGTAATGTAAGATTAACGAAGATTTACTGTAAGAACATTTACAAGTCATTCATTGGTTTATCCTTTACAGTACATTGCAAACATTGCATTTTTATTGCTGTAAATTATAGATGGCAACAGCGAAAGGAATATATATCTCGGAAGACAAATATATAGCAAAATTATTTATACAAATTATAAAGAGTTGTGGCCCTAAAACGACGTATTTTATTTTTCAGCGAGTCAGATAAGATATTTTACAGTTCACGGTAACGCGTTGTATATTGAAAAAAGAAAATAAAAATATTTAATTGCATTCTTTTAACACTACAGGGTGATTTTAAATAAAGTAGCAAATATGAGACCAAATATTTCTTAGGTGAAAATAAACCGATTTAACCTATCATACCTATATCCCAAGTCACTTAGTAAAAAAGATACAGGGTGTCAAAGTTAAAATTTTATTTTCGATATTTGTAGATAACTTCATAAAAAATTCAAATATTTACTTAAAATTTGTAAACCAAGGGTTTTTGCGGGTGAGAAATTCAAATTTGTTTCTAATTTTGACGTCACTAGTAGAGGGCGCCACCTATGGCTGCTTAGTGTATCCATCTGACTATTGAAACAATCGATTCTCCTATCTGTTATATCTGAAAAAGATATACCTTGTTGAAGTCGTTAGGAGTAACAGTTTTCGAAACAATCCTATTTGAATTATTCAGTGCACCGATTGAAAACTGTTATCGTTTCAGGTAAATTGACTTTTTTACTGAAAATATAGCAAAATGTTATTTTAAAAAGTTATTCAGAATGGTAAATTATGGAGATGTGCAAAATTTAAAAAAAATCGGCCTGCTTTGATAAAATCTTTGTGCTTTGCTGAAAAAAATGGTTTCATCAAACCTCGCCGATCTTCTTGAAATTTTGCACGCCTTCATAATTTACTATTCTAAACAACTTTTTCAAGTAATATTTTGCTGTATTTTCAGCAGAAAAGGCACTTTACCTCAAACCAAAATAGTTTTTACTCGGTGCACTCAGCATTTAAAATAGGATTATTTCAAAAATGGTTACTCCTAACGACTTTAGCAAGGTATACTTTTTCAAATAAAACAGGTAGGAGAATCAATTATTTCTATAGTCAGATGGATACACTAAGCTGCAAAAAACTTCTGCCATTTAAAAGAAACATGATGTGTCATAGGTGGCGCCCTCTACTAGTGACGTCAAAATTAGTAACAAATTTGAATTTCTCACCCGCAAAAACTCCTGGTTTACAAATTTTAAGTAAATATTTGGATTTTTTAAGAAGTTATATCCAAATATTGAAAATAAAATTTTAACTTTGACACCCTGTATCTTTTTTATTAAGCGACTTGGGATATAGGTATGTTAGGTTAAATCGGTTTATTTTCACCTAAGTAATATGTGGTCTCATTTTTGCTACTTTATTTAAAATCACCCTGTATATCGAAAACATTTTTCAATACGACCATAAGAAATGCAATCAAATGCCTTGCTAGGGTCGGACACAGTAAACCCGACTAAATCTCTCTTTTCTAGATAGAATGTAAATGAAAACTTGTTTTTTGTCCGTATATAATTGAGCTATACAGGGAAATCCCAGAGTTGTTCTGACAGACATTATCTCCAAAACTGTTCGATATAGAAACAAATGTTATATAGAAAAGTTATTGTGTTAAAAAAGGTGCATTTAATTATTTTACACATACAGGTTTAAAAAACACGGCATGTTGCTTTACAGTTTTAAATGAAACATCTGGTATATTTTTCAGTTTTTTATTCTCCTTTTATTTCTATGCATATTTTATTAACCATCTATCATTAACCATTTTTGAGGAAATGAGGAAAAGGATAATTCAATAACTGAAAATATTCAAATTATATCCATTTAATAAATTAAAGTTCCGCAACATACCGCGTTCCTCAGACACTCTGTATATTTGAAATTGATACGGTTAAACGCACCTTTGTGGACACAATAACTTTCCTATATAACATTTGTTTCTATTTCGAACAGTTTCCGAGATAATGCCTGTTAAAATAGCTTTGGGTCAGCAAAAACCAAAAATATTAATTAAATTGTTATAAATATAGAATAAAGATGCATATTTTTCCAATAATATACGATAAAAATATGGTTTCTCCTAAACAATAAATGCTAGATGATAATGTTTTCTCAAAAAGCTTTCATTATTAATCATATTTGATATCCACACTGTAAATAAAGAATTAGGTAGCATTTAGCCTTTTGTTATCGACATGACATACTTATCAACCATTGATACATCTCTCTATACTTAACAAAGTCCAAATAACACGAATAATATGGAAACATTTAATAATTACTGCCATTTTCACATAACGTATAAGTATCTGATACGTAGATATAATTGTCACTTATGATTAAAATGCATCATTCCAAAGAAAATATTGATTTGAATTTTCTGATGCGATTAAAATTATGAAATATACAGGGTGTCCGGAAATGATACATCAATTTTCTGGGAGATCATTCTACATGAAAAATTAATGCCACAAAGCCCTGTAACATTTTCTCCAAAACTCAATTAGCGGTGTTACTGGATGTCAAAAAAAATTGTTATAAATTTGGTCTTCCATAAACCTAACGTACTGTTCTGGTTAATAGTGGGTTCCGTAGGATCAGTCATCCACCCACTTACCCGCTACATTCCTTACTAAATTAGACATCTAGTGGAAAATATATAACATCATGTTAATTCTGAAGATTTCGTCGACAAGGTAATAAGAGATCCAACTGCAACAAGATGATATCCTAGTGAAATTTGACATTACATCATTGTTCACAAAAGTGCCAATCAGAGAATGTTTGGAAGAAATCTCATCACAAAGTGTAAGGATGAGAATCTAGTAAATTTAACGAAAGTGCACCAAATGGAATTGCTTTTTAGGGCTAATTCTGTGAATAAAAAAAGAGTAGCTATAGGTTCATATTTGTCCTTAGCGGTATCAATAATATTGTAACCTCTACGATGACTTAGCCTTGAATCACGCCACATAGAAAAACAATAGTATATTACATACCTAGCGGGAAGTAGATCATTACAGTCCAGGCATTGTTAGAGCCGCTAAAAGCCGTGGCTGGAATGAGCCTTCCCGCGTGGTATGTATACTATTTTATTCACAATCGCTTAGTTACAAGCCTTTAAAAATATTAATTTTAAGAAAATTTGTTATCATAATTTAATATATTTTTCGACAAAGAACTCCATGAAACTGTTGCTAGGCAATATTACTAGTTTACTGGTTTTGACAATTAAGTCAAAAAATATTGTTTCCGTTACGAAATTTCAATTTCTTTACTTAAAAAGTTTCAACATTATGGTCTCGATATTACGAGCTGTACTTAATATCAAGCAAAATATCGACATAGCCAGTATTCCAAATTGCGAGCATTTTTGAAAAGGCATAATGCTGAATATAAATCTAAAAAATCCAATGTTCTCTCAGAAGAAAACATCAGTACCTTCTTAAATAAGGCTCCAGAGGAATATCTTGTTCAAAAGATGATATTTCTACTATTTAATTCATAGCAATTATGTATTTAATGGTATATTTTACTTTAAGGTTGCTTTAATTATTGGTATATCTGGCGCCTGCAGATGCAATGGACTCCTAAATATGAAAGTGGGTGATCTGGAAATTTTAAAAAAGAGCATAATGATAGTTATTTCTGTAACTAAAACCTATAAATTGGAATGGATAAAAATAATAAAGCAATACTATGATCTTCACAAGACCATTGGTCCCGATCGTTTTTTTTACAAGTAAGGAATGGAAAGATTACAAATCAGCCTTGTGACCATAATGCTATTTGTTGGGTTTTCTAATGAACTCAATACAAATATGCAATGATGTACAATGTAATACTTTTAATATTTTTTTACATACATTCAACTGTTTTATAAACAACATGAAAGTTACTAATAACATGATTCATAGGTATCTATATATTTATATTCGTCAGGTGTATGGCACTCTACAACACTCCTCCTCACCGACGAATCTTAATGTAGTCCTAGATTGATCCTTAATTTCTCTAGTCTTGGTCCTGGTACACCTTTCGTTTTCTAATTCATAATCCTTTAACCATATAGGAATTTTCCTTTTTCGTTTTTGATTATCGTTCATATTTGGTGCATTTTCTTCTTGCCTTTCAATTATTTCTACATCTTCACAAGGCATTTCTTCATTTATATCTTCAACATCTTCAGCTTGCGACTTGCTTTGGACTTCTTCTCTACCATTTTCTTCTTCATTATTCTGATTTTCAAAATCAAATTCTAAATATCTCTTTTCATCTGATTGGTCTCTGTTTTTATCAGTTTCATAGAAAAATTCACTTGTCACCTTCACATCTCTGCTTATATTTATATCGTTTTTCTCTAGTATGTATATTCTATAAGCCTTAGTATTTTTTGCATATCCAAGAAATACTCCTTCAGTTGCTCTTGGTGCAAACTTTCCTTTTCTCTTATCTTTGTTCAGAACGAATGCTTTTGAGCCAAAAATGTGTAGGTGATTTACTGATGGTTTACGACCAATCCATTTTTGATATGGAGTCTCATCCTTCAAAGCTTTTGCTGGACTTCGATTTATCAAATAATTTGCAGTATATATAGCTTCTGCCCAAAATTTGCTTGGTATTTTGGATTCTATCATCATGCATCTAGCTTTATCCAATAGTGACCTGTTTTTTTTCTGCGAGTCCATTTTGTTGAGGAGTATATGGAGCAGATAATCTTCGTCTTATTCCATGCGCCTTTAAATAATCGCCAAACTCTTTATTTCGATATTCCTTTCCATTATCCGTCTGCAAACTTTGAATCCGTTTTTTCATGAAATTTTCCACTTCATTTTTATATTCCTTGAATTTGCTAAATACTTCATTTTTTGATTTCATAAAGTATATATTACAATATCTTGTATGATCATCAATAAATGTAACGAAATACTTCGAACCGGCCAATGTTTCAGTTCTGATTGGACCACAAACGTCGCTATGTACAATTTCCAAAGGTTCTTTTGTTTTATTTCCTTCAATTTTCGTGAATGGTAATCCAGACATTTTTCCCTTAATACAAGTTTCACAATTTTCCAACTTTTCATTATAATTAAACTTTAGCCCATTTACTAACTGATGGCGTAATGCCAATTTTAGATCTCCTTCATTTAAATGACCTAGTCTTCTATGCCAAATCATTAATTCACTTTCTTGAACACTGTTTGCCTTTTCTTGAGTGTTATTAACTTGTATGTAATATAAACCGTTTTCTCTTTCAGCTCTTAGTACTGTTTCTCCTGATTTTTCCTTTATAAATGCATTATTCTTTGTGAACAGTACACTATATCCATTATCAGTTATTTTACCAACTGACATCAGGTTAGTTGAAAGTTCAGGTACATATAGTGTTTCACTTAAATTAAATGTGTCATTTCTGGTTCTAACTGTTACTTTTCCTTTTCCTTTTACACTTGTAGTATGATTGTCAGATGCAAGTTTTAGAGTGCTATTTTCGGTATTTATGGAACTGAATGTTTCTTTATGACCACTCATGTGAGATGTACATCCACTGTCTAAACACCATGACTCCTTTTTTATTTCATGTGCTGAAGTTAGACAAATTTGCTGCACATTAAATGTCTTTTCTTGATTTTCATCTCTTCTTTTATTTCTCCAACATTCAGACATTTTATGCCCCTTCTTCTTACACCTATGACATTTGAATGAAAAACTCTCATTCTTCTGAATGTTTTTGTTTTCTTTCTTGTGAAAATATTTGTTTCTACTATAAAATGCCCCTTCTGTACTCTCATGGTCCTTTTTATTTTTTCGAGCTTCAGCTTCTTCCATTATTTTAATCTTCAAGTCTTCTGGCTTTGGCAAATTATCTCTTGATTCAATGGCGATTCTAAAGTTCTCAAAATTAGATGGTAAACTGTATAACATCATTATATTTAATAACTCTGAATTTATTTCAACTGCCATGTCATTCAGCTTGTCAACAATGTCAAGATAATTATTCAAATGATCCTGAACATCATCAGTTTCACTCATTCTTTTTAAAACTAGCTGTTTTAGAAGTGTTGCCTTTCTAGCTGGGCCTTGACTTTGATAAATGGATTTTAATGTGTCCTAAACTTCTTTAGAAGTCTTGCAGCCTCTAACTTGTTTTAGTTCGTGTGGTGAAATAAGTAATAATATTTCCGACCGTGCTAATAGATCTTCCTGTTCGTACTTTATTCCTGCTTCTGTACTTTCTTCAGGTTTAACTTTAGCACCACTTACATATTGCCACAGATTACTTTTGATTAAAACTGCTTGAGCTTGGACACTCCATGTGTCATAGTTTTTTCTTCCAAGAGGTTCAATCCTATAATTTGCAGATGCCATCTTCTTTTCTTCTGCTCCTTTGCACAACCACGCTCTGCTACCAATTTGTTGGGTTTTCTAATGAACTCAATACAAATATGCAATGATGTACAATGTAATACTTTTAATATTTTTTTTACATACATTCAACTGTTTTATAAACAACATGAAAGTTACTAATAACATGATTCATAGGTATCTATATATTTATATTCGTCAGGTGTATGGCACTCTACAACACTATTGGAGGTGTTCCCAAAAAAATAGCGGCTTTTTTTAAATTAGAAAATGCTCACGAGTTTACGGGACATTGTTTTAGATGTACTTCAGCTAGATTGCAAGCAAATGCAGGTGGAGACATCCTACTGTTAAAAAACAATAGAAAGATGGAAATCCAGCGCCGTAGTCGAAGAATACGTGGATAACTTGTTACATGGTCAAGTGAAAATTGCAAATATGTTATCCCATACAGAAAATCCGGGAACGTCGGCCTCTTTGTCAACTTCCGAAACCCAATACAATTAATATTTACAATAATTCAAGTTAGTTTTGGTTCTTAATATTTTGCTTTATGTTATAATTTAATTAGCTTAGCATGACATTACCATTGCCATTAAAAAGTGACACATGCTTCTAACTGGAAAAGTATTTTTTCGGCTAGAAGTTAAGTAAAGGTAAGTAATGAGTCATTTCCCTACCGTTTTAAAGGCAAGAAATATTACTAAGCGATTGTGAATAATAGTACATTATACTATAAGGGAGAGAAATGCGTTATTTTGGCAGAGGTGCAATTTGAAGCACGAGGGCTACAATGCACCGAGGACAAAATAACATCTCTCCCGAATGGTATATACTATTTTTTCTACGGTCTCATTAACTTAAAAACACATATTTTGTCATTATGAAGCACCAGAATTATTGTATTCGGATTTGAGCATTTATTTAGTAGTCGTTGAGTTATTGTCATAACTACAACATAAACAAACAAAAAGAATTGTCAAATTAAGGTGCTAGTTTGGTTTAGTTTAAAGTTTGTTTAGTGTACAATGAATAATTGTGAGTCGGAAGAGATTGTGGAGAATGCAAATATTGCAATAAGCAATTTGCTGCCTACGAAGTCAAGATCTTTATACTATATAGCCTACAATCGGTTCAAAAAGTGGTGCGCCGAGAAATGTTCAAGTATCAGCGAGAATGTTTTGTTGACATATTTCAGTGAAAATGCAAAGAATTACAAGTCTTCCACATTATGGGCGCAATATTCTATGGTTAAGTCATGGTTGATAATTTACGACAACATAGATAGAAGCAAATTCCCCAAGCTGATCGCATTTTTGAAACGAACCGGTGACGGATATCAAGCGAAAAAATCGAAAATATTGACAAAGGGTGAAATCGACCGTTTTCTATCAAGTGCAGATGACAAAGAATTCTTAATGATTAAGGTAAGATTACTTTTGTTGTTAGGTATTTCAATTATTAAGTATTTTGATTTTTTATAGGTTGAATTAATTCTGAGGATTGCCGGAGCTTGTCGAACTGATGAACTAGTCAATTTAACTGTAGATGATATTGAAGATGTAGGCTCTTCCTTGATTGTAAAAATTCCAAACACTAAGACAAAGATTCCACGAACCTTTCTGGTTACCGATGTGGGAAATAAGCTTGAATTGTTTCGAAAATACCTGTCCCTTCGTCCTCCCCACGTCAAGCATAAGCGCCTTTTTTTGTACTACAAAGCAGGAAAATGTAGTTCGCAGCCAGTTGACAAGAATACCATGGGAAAAATTCCGAGTGTAGTAGCTTCGTATTTAAAATTACCTGATGCTGCATGTTATACTGGTCACTGCTTACGAAGATCTTCAGCGACATTACTGGCAAATGTTGGTGTGGATATCACTACAATAAAGCGTCATACTGGTTGGAAATCGACGATAGTCGCTGAGGGTTATGTCGAGAACTCCATTGAAAATAAGATCAAAATTGCTCAGGTTTTAGTAGGTACCACTACTAGCGCAATCACAAAAACTGTAAATGTAAGCGAAAGTAATATTCCTGCTAATATTAATTTTGAAAATTGTACAAATGTAACATTTAATTTAAATGTCAATAAATAATTTCAATGTTATCTTTTTTTTGCATAAAAAACGTTCTCCATAATGTAAACTCCCTTGGGAGCATTATACTCCCTTGAGAATAATCGACTACTTCTGTTTTTGTCATAGAAACTGACCGTGGAAAAACTTTATTACTGCCACTTCTTGATTATACAGTGAATATACTTCAAACAATTTTCACAACTGTCAACTATTTACTTTGACGTTTGTCAATCGCGTTCAACGGCTCAATATAAACTGAACTGTGACGGCGATATCGATCAAAACGTCAAAATAAAGGCATTACAAAAATTATAAATTCTAACGTAAACATAATTAACAAAGACAAAAAGGAAAGTGAGTTTCCGTAACAAGATCATTAGCAACAACAACATTCCAAGGTAAATAGGAGCAGCCTTTCACAAGTGTTACCTAGGAATATCAACAGTGAGAAGCCACTGACGTCACTGGTGCAAGTAGAAATATTCGGATCACCCCAAAAAATGCACATTTATCCCTCCCAAGCGTGTTTAAAATTTCTAGTCAATATCTGTAAAACTCTTTGAAATGATTAATTAAAATAAATAAAAAATTAAAATTTAAACACTGAATCTCGGAGACGAAGCATATTTCGACCTACGTTTATATGAACTTTTTTTCACAAAATAACTTCGGCAACCACCCTCTAAAATATTTCGCACTTATTTACAAATACCCTGTATAATGAGTAAACTACCAACATATTTTCTATATTTGATGGTACCTCCCAGAAATGATAATTCCTCTCTTCACGATAAAAACTGTTTATTATAATTGACACGAGACAAAAGACTTATATGATTACCGAACTATAAAAGATATTAACAAAGATAAAGATTGCATATTCGATCACAAATATTTTTATTGGGTATCTTAAATACTTAATGCCCGTATAATGAACATAATTTAGAAGATCATTTTCATAAATCCATATAGTAGCCAATAAAAATAACTTGTTTTATGAGTCTACAGAAAGATCAATCAATTCATTAAATGTGTTTATTATATTTATATAAATAAAAACTGACTAAATGTTTTTTTGAACTGATATATGTATTTTGAATAAAGATACTTAGCGACAGAAAAGTTACTTCTATTTTTACACGGATATCCTATCAGAGTGACACTACTGTAGACCACTTTGTTATTAACTAATAATGAATAGAATCATAAAAATATATCTTTCTTGATAATAAAAATGAGCAAGTACATAAACAACCAAATTACTTATGGTGGAGTTTTCCATTTATAAACAATCCAGAGAAATATAATTTTTACAAGAAATTAGGTGTTGGATACAAATACAGTAAATATATAGTACAGCATGCTTAATTTGGATATCCTTTGCTTGCATGTACCATATTTAAAACTCAGCTAAGGATAATCAAAATAATTATTAATTGCCATGATGACAGTTATATAAGAGAAAATAATCAGTATGCTATTTGACGGAGTTGGAGGAGTTATGGCTTTGATTATGTGTAATATTAGATATAAAGTTAAAACCGTACAGTGTGTTGACAATTATGTATGGTTATTGTCTCTTGAATTGTTTTCATCTGGTGCTAAGTACTTGTGCTCTGTACTGTACCATCCACCTAAAAAAGATGATGCCAAATTTGTAGATTTCTTTAAGGAATATCTGGACCAAATTAGTGATTTTAATCGCTCTAACATTATTGTGGGTGATTTTAATTTTGACCTGCTGAAAAATACTTTTTATGGCAATAAAATAATCAATTATACATATACTAATGGATGGACCCAAATTGTAAAAACACCGACCAGAATAGTCTCTAGAAGCCAAACATTGATTAATTATATAGTAACTAACGACAAAAATCTTGCACATAAGGTACATCTTACACCTAAAATTAGTGACTACTCCATCCTGTCAATTACTCTTAATCAACAGAAAAAACAAAATGGCGATGTTATAAGTTATCGAAGATCATTTCAAAACTATAATTGTGATAAGTTACAGCAAGATCTAATTAACATTCATTGGAACAATAGTATCTCCGATGTAAATCTACTAGCCGATTCTTCTGTCACGGATGTTAAAAACATCATAGATCGCATGTGTCCTAGGGTCAAAGTTGTCCAGAAACAAAAATATGCAGATAAAAAATGGATTACTCCTGAGACTAGGGGGATGATGCAAGAAAGGGATGTATTATATAAAAGGGCTGTTAGAGATAAAAATGAGAATATTTGTAATGAGTATAAGGTCAAAAGAAATCACATTGTAAATAAGATCAGAGCAGAGAAGGAAAAATATTACGCAGAAACGATAGATCTAAATAAAAACAACTCTAAAGAACTGTGGAAAAGCCTTAAGACTCTCTTACCTGGAAAGAAACAAACCATGCCAGACGAAATCTACTTTGAAATAGAAATAGTTAAACAAGAGGCAGACATCGCCCATAAATTTAATGAATATTTTGTAGACAATATTATTCAGAATATACCACAAACAGCAAATGTGTTGCCCCATATTATAGGAACCACTGTACCTAATAAAGTTTTTTCTAATTTTGAAAAAATATCCATGACAAAAATGAAGCAAATACTTAAAAGTATAAAAAATGTAGGAGGTGGTGAAAGTGGAATATCTAAGCAGGTTCTGTGTGATGTGTCTTATGCTGTTGGTGACCGTCTCTTGGATATCAATAATACGTCATTGAGCTGTGGTATCTTCCGAGAGTCATGGAAATTGTCAACTGTAATTCCTGTTCCTAAGGTGCAAAACACAAAACGTCATAATGAGTTCCGGCCAATAAATACAGTCCCCATATATGAAAAGCTACTGGAATTGTGTGTAAAAGAACAGCTGCTTGACTATTGTGTCAATAATGGGATATTGGCCCCAAGCCAATCGAGTTTTCGTGAGAATCACTCCTGTGAGTCTGTTGTTGTTGGTATATGTGATGATTTTCTCAAGGCTATTGACAGTGATAATCTTGTATTGGTAGTATTTTTGGACTTTAAAAAAGCTTTTGAAACAGTGGACAGAAAAATATTGATAAAGAAATTAGAGCATATAGGAGTTAGGCATAAGGTTTTGAATTGGTTTAGGTCTTATTTATGTAATAGAACCCAACGTGTAATATATAAAAATTGCGTGTCGGAATCTATAAAGTACGGTGTATCGCAGGGAACGGTATTGGGTCCATTATTGTTCTTGTTGTATATTAATGATATGGTAAAAAAAAAATGTAAAAATGTAAGATTGTTTTGTTTGCGGACGACACGATGCTCTATATAATAGGTAAAAACTTGGACCAAATGCAAATAATTATGAACAATGAACTTAACAATTTATTTGACTGGCTTTGGGATAATAAATTAAGCTTAAATACAACTAAATCCAAATTTTGTGTGTTTTCCAAAAGGTCAAGAATGGATTCTTTAAATATTGAGAATATGCGGATTATTGTAAATGGGAAAAAAATTCTTTATGATAAAGAAATTCAATATTTGGGTACAGTTTTAGATTCCAACTTAAATGTTCATGCCCATGCAGACTATGTTATGAGAAAGTTTTCAAAGAAAGTTGGATTTATAACTAGAATAGGAAAAAGTCTGTCAATGCACACAAAATTGTCGCTCTACAATGCCATTGCACTTCCTCATTTACAGTTCTGCTCAATCTTGTTATTTCATTTGCCAGAATATAGAATAAGCCAGTTGGAAAAAATCCAAATGAGAATGATTTTAAAATGTAATAGTTATACACCTATCAGAACTATGTTGAGTGTTCTAAATATGTTGTCTGTCAAACGAAGAGTGTACATTTGTTTATATTTAAGCTGAAACAAAATCTGTTACCTAAATATATCTGTGATAAATTAAATTTTTTTAGAGATGTACATAATTATAATACTAGGAATTGTACGGATTTTATTTTACTGGAGAGATGTAACACTGCCCAAATGCTAAATTCTGTTTTATATAGGGCCTTGATAGAATTTAATAAACTACCAACGACAATAAAAAAACTGTGATAATTTAAACCAGTTCAAAAGGCTACTGGGAAAATTTGTTCTTAACTAAATGTTAATGTGTGTGTCTTTTAGGTATTTTATTTATTTATTTTTTGCTATGTAATTTTATACTTGATTTACCTGATTTGAGTTTTATTTAGTTAGGCTTAGTTTTTAAGTTTACTGATTGTCAAGTTTGTAACTTTTACTCTTATGTAGCACTGATGCTAAATAAATCACTATTATTATTATTATTATTTTATGGTCAGGATATATAATCAGAATACGAGAAAAATAAGTTCCTTATAATATCTAAACATTTTTCAATCAGACAACCTGTTCAACTAACTAACTCATTGCTTAAGTTTTCGTTTCTGGGAAAACTCAAATTTTATGGAGCCTGAAACTAAATGAATTAAAGCTTCAAGATAATGTTTTAACACTTTGGTAGAATACAATACTTATAAAAACTTGTGTTTTATCGGCTGCATCCTATTTAGGCATTCTAAAAGTGCACTTGTATAAATCAAAATTAAAACAAAAACTACAATTGTCGACACTTATTACTAACAAAAGTATCATGTCAACAAAAATACATAATAAATAAAAACTAAAAATAGTAAGAATATTATAATTTTTTATATACTGATTTGATATTAGAAACTGAAGAGTTAAACAAACCAAATTTCCTCTTCATTACATTATTATAGGTAGAACACCTTAAGTAAATAGCGGAATGAAAGATCAAGTTAGTACTAGGTAATGGGAGATAAAACAATGCTGGTTAGTCAGTCAAATTATTAATTAATTTATACAACATTATTTGAGCATACATGATGAATCTTTTTATAATGCTCTGTACATTATGACCATTAAGCAGTTCAGAGTGGTCAATTTCTATCTCGGGATATACTTAATCTAATTTAAAAGATACATATTTTAAAAAGTTCCTCTGAATACATTCAAGACTGTTAATAGATGTAGAGTAGCAGGAACTCCAAAGCAACCTAACATATTCAAATTTAGGAAGGATAAACGAACAATATAAAAGAAAGGAAATACGTGGGTCATTAAGTGGACGTGAACTTCTGATTATGAGACCCAAGCATTTTGAACATTCAGCGAGTACATTATTAATATGATTTGAAAATATTATTTTGGCATCAAATAAAACTTCTTTTACTTCAGTAGCTCTTGATAACTGCATATTGTCTATAACGTAATCGAAATACAAGTGATTTAATTTCCTAGTGAAGGTCACAACTTGACATTTGCTTATGTTTAAGGAGAGTCAGCTACGAACCAGACATTAACTCTGTCAATGAACATTTAATAGTATCTTGAGGAGAATTCATTTCTGAATAAAGCTTTAGATCATCCCCATAAAGAAGAAAATTATGGTCTAAAAGACTGACAATATAATTCGTTAAGACGTCAAAAAGCAAAGATCCTATACACAAAAGGAAGTCAAAGTTAGAATCAATTGCAACACAAAATTATTAATTATGAAAAATATGAAACCAATTTTACGAAATTAGCACGATATTTTCATTTTATAATAACGAGTAGGTATAATAAAATAACAATGGGTATATTTAAACTTATTGAATTTTATACAAATTGCCTATTGATTAATATAAACACTTAATATTCGCCAAAAAATTGAAAAAAATTACTAATTAATTTTATTTCATTATCAGAGGAAATTACTTTATATAAGTTTATAAGTTTATTATTTATTTTTTCTACGTTCATGCAAAAAATATTTTTTTTATTGAACTTATTACTTACTTATTGAACTATATTTAGTGGAAAAGTGGTTCTTTATTGCGCAATAATATGTTTATTGCATTCATCTGTCATTCTACTACAGCGTTTTGTCATCATGACAAATATAAACGTTCAAATCGACGTCACATTTTCCTAGACTTAATGTCATCTAAATAACATTTTTTGGTTTTTGCATGAACGTAGAAAAAATATTGTATGCGACTCGTACAAAAAGTGCTTATTGCACTCGACGTGTTGTCCTACTCGGCCTGACGGCCGGACAATTTCACGTCGCGTGCAATAAACACTTTTTATACTTGTTGCATAAATAACTATAGTTTTATTGAAATCAATCTAATTTGATGGAAATTAGCAGGAATTTTGTCCGAAAACTATCTACCTCCTAAAAAAAACTCAAATCCAAGTACCTCGGAAGCTAGCGGTTTCTCCGGAATTGTTTATATCACAGAAGTTGCTTATAATTTAGAGTTCTTTCATGTGCACCACATTTTAGAACTGCTGCCAACAAAACATACTTTCGAAATGCAGCGACATCCACTGCAACGAGAACGCGATTTGTACTCACATGTAAAGCCATTTATTGGGACTATACAGTGACTCTTTCATAAATTATTTATCTTTTTCCGTTTTCAAGATATTCGGCTGGAGAGTTTTAAATGGGATACCCTGTATATGTGGCTGATTATATATTGGTATAACTATGTTCGAAAGTGAACTTTTATTAAGTTTAATAGGCTGTACTCCAAATTGTTTTCTCTTTAACTTATTAATTATAAATTCCATAACGATCAGATCATCGTCAAGATGATGGTATTTTGCAGGAAACCTACCTACTTCCACTCTGTACCCTAACGCACGGGCCACACTTGCGGGTATTTATTTTCCTTAAAATTTTTTCGTTGCGAAAATTTAAATTTAGTTTACATGAAAGACGTATAAAGAATTTTTTCATATAAGACTCTATTATTCCAAATATTATCCAAAAGTTAAGTAGACTGATAATTTTTATACATTATAAACGCCACGCCCCGTATATGTTTGTACTTAATATAATTTGACTACAGGAAAACTTTCAAGTGATCCTAGAGTAAAGGTAAATAACCTTTTATCACTTATGTATGGAATTTCATAATTTCTATAGGTAAGTATATTTAATGAATTATGTCGTTACGTTATCTGAAAGAATTGTTAAAGTAATCGTATATAAAAATCTGTTTTATTAGGTAATATGTAGACTGTCAAATATTTACATTGTCCGTTTTATCGATTTATCTATACTCGTACATTATTAAAATGTAACGATAATGTAATACTTATTAAAGAATTAGATCATTACTTATTTTAGTGATAACCCCCAGCAAACACTACTTGTCATAAGATCACTACTTAATGTCTTTATAAAATATTTCCTATGAAATTGTATAACCATACCTAACACATTTTTTTAAGTTATAACAAAAGCCCAAGTATGTTAGTTCTGCGAAAAAGAAAGCAATAAACAAGTATCAATCATATCGAAATCTTTAAATAAAATTGTAAATTCAAGAGGCACAATTATCGCCAGTTCAGCTACTGACATGTTGAATTTATTGTTTTCTTTCGAACAGAAAATTGAGCAGGAAACAAATACATTAACAGACGTAGGGATTCTAGAAAGCAAGGATAGTGTCAAGTTTCTTTAGAATTATACAATAGAGTCAAGCATAGCAACCACGCAAAATACGGAGATAGCCACTAACGACCTTTTTGTTAGAAGGATCTTGAAGTACCTCGAGGACAGTCAGTTTCACTTTGGTCCAGACGGTTCGGTACTTCTGCGTCTTGGTTAAATAACACGTAATCAACTATTCATAATTAGAGTTAAATTATTATATTTATACTTAGTAAGGGTATTCTCCATATTTTTACGTTAGCGCGTACAAATAGTAGAGTAAAAATGTGCCTAGTTTAATATTTGTTTGTGGACCACGTTCTTTTCTTCATTTTTAATTCACGCTTTATCTCTTGTCATTGTTATTAAAAATACTTTATTTTAAAGCTATCATTTTCTTTTTAATTAGCTTAATAACTGAGTGAGTTCAGAACCGTGGACGCTTTAATAATAATAAGTAAAACAATTAAACCTTTATATCATTTCGAAGATCCCATATATGATACATTCAAATTAAATATAGAGATAGTTTTGGTAATGACAACATAAAAGGCTACAGTAGATTTAATAATAGTACGGATCTTGAATGTTTTAAAACTAAGTTAAGTATTAGATTCAAACGGATCAGATCAGAACAGATGAAGAGGGGGGATAGGAACATATTATAATATTTTTCTGCTCCACTAATTACAGTATTGTCATTTAATAAATGCTACAGTTGCCTCAGTCAAACAAGCACTTAGGTAGATGAAGCCATGGTATCTCATTGTGTTGTTTCAATTCGATTCGATCCGCACGTAACTTTTAAAGTGCGTACATATTTGATTTAGTACATGAAATCTATGTTTAATGGGAAATAATAAATCACTTGTAAATGTGACAAACATAAAAGTTGTGACCTCCAATTACAATAATTTTATGGTGCATTGGTAAGGCATTTATGTGGGTAAATTGGCTACCTAAAATATTAATAATGAAATAAATACATGACCTATTCAGCTGTTGAAATATGGAATTTGTTATCTTCAGTTGTTTGTTACATTGGTTAACAGAAAAAAATACACTATTAGAAAGTAAAATTTTTCTATATTAACAAAAACAAATATTAGTGGCTTCGAACAAGGCATTTTAAGATATAATTTTGTATCACATACTTTTTACAAAACGACATAGGTACCTCATTTAGCATCTTCTCCAGTACACAAGTAATGCCAATAATAATCTTTCAAAAAATAACATTTTCTCGTCTATATATTTTGGATGAGAGTTTAAGCGAGGTAACAATTTAGAGTACTCTTACTGGTTTGAAGTTCATAAATATTAAAACCATGAATAAACCAGTTATTGAGGATTTTAGTTATTTGGTATATCTACTTCGTATACCCATTTTGAATGATGAGCATGAAAACATGTTTGAAATAATCATTCTAATTCCTTCAAACTTCTATCAAGATAATTTGATTCTGAGTGTCAAATACGGGTCCAACAATAATTGAAATTAATTTAACACATTCTGGAAATAAATTGCATGTCCGTTAGTAAACATTAAATAATTACAGATTTTAGAAATAAATCTGCTTTAATCTTTTAATGCTTCTTCCTTGTTCTAAAGTGGCTGAGGAGTAACCTCAACTAAATTCCACCATACAGACTACAAAAATGACATGAAACTCAGCAATATTAAGTTTGACATTGAATTGTGTTATTTGAATTAAAAACTGGTTATACTAGTTCGTATTTGATATAATAATAAAAAGGTACAGTTATATAGTTATTGTATTAAATTGCGAGTACAATATTTTCATTGAAAGCAAGTTGTGACTGAAGTTTTAAACACAGTAATCAGTAAAAACAGTAAAACAGTAAGGTATGTATTGACATTCCATCTACATATTTATGTAGCTTGGGTATCAAATTATAATATATTCTCAATGCAAGTTGTGACTGATTTTAAGAGGAAAATTAACTTATAGATGGATTTTGTTGCAAACTTTCATAAATTACTCATTTATTATATTATTTGATAATAAATGAGTAATTCATAGCCACTGATGTGGCATTTTTAAACAGCAACCGATGCAATTAACCTTGTCATTAACATTGCCGTGTTACCAGAACCTCAAATAGCAAACGGATTTTAGTAAACGGGCGGTATCTAATACGTAAGATCATTTGTTGTAGTTATAGAAATTGTTTTTAAGAGGATAAAGATATGTAATCTTCGTTAAGACACACACAAGAGGATATCTAACTCTCTCTTGAGACTTCCGTAGAGCTTTGTAACAATTCAAGGTTAAAAGATCCACCAGACCTTAAGTGAAATAGATTGCAAAGGTGGCTTGGGAAGAGCCAAACGTTTAGTCTCTGGAGAAATATTGCAACTTTTAATAATTTGCTTTACGTTCCGATAAATACTTTACCACCAGATTTCTGGTTTCAATGTAGTCCAAATTTTGTAGATTTTGAAATGACCCAAAACTAAATGGAAAGTCTTAACCGTTTTTTAAATTTTAGACTGATGAATACATAGTAAGCAGCACATGAATATTGAACTGGTAAATTGAATATGACTTCAGTTAGACACCTTATAAATAATAAATCAATTTCCAAAATATTTAAAAGTTTTACTTCAGTTTTTGTTGTTGCGATAGATTCAGCATTTCCGACATAAATTTAGTAATTTGAACACTGAAGTGAAACTGCGGTGAAATACAGTCATGAAGTCATTAAACACCATTATTTAAATTTAGGTATTAGAATACTATGTACAAATCCTTTTTAATAATCTTGCTTTGTACATAGAAACTTATTTCGTATTTTAATTTAGTGCAAGATTTTCATTTATTTATCACAACTTGTAAAGTGTGAACATACACTTTATCCTTGACACACGAAAAATCAGTAGCGAAGTCACATTGGGGTTATCCCAAGACAGAATGTTGCAACGATTTTTTTTTATAAAAAGATTTTTGTTGAATTTTGACCTACTAGCACTGATTAGCGACCAGATTTATATTCTGTTTATTTACAAAACTTTATAAATAACATGAAGTAAATGGACAAATTTGGAATAAAGACAAATAACAATAAAACGTTTTGTAAAATTTGTACTTAATAGTTATAAGAGATAGTAAGTAGTATAGTCACGATAAAATGACCTAGTGGATGGATGTCTTCTTTGGGAAAAATCAAAATTATCCTTCAAATAACCTTGAAACTCTAAACCAAACGTATAACCATTAAATCCCGTTTATAAAACGATGACACTTTTGTCTGAAACATTTTTCTCTCAAATGCTTAATTTTCAAGATATTCACGTTTGCCAACTTAAATGGCGCACCCTGTATATGAAGATAATAATATACAGGGTATCTGAGAAAATATGGGAAATCTCTCAGATGCAAATAGACCATGAAAAAATAAAAATTTTCTCCTAGGGGCAACAAATTCATGTTTTATTTTTAATAAAAAGGGCCATGATTTCAAATTTTTCTTTCTCGACAACAAAGTGCGATACGAGTCATTCAAACAACAGGAACGATTCGTTTTAAGATGTTTAATTCGAAAAAATACAAAATTTAAAAAAAAACGCAGTGTTGTCCCAGGAGTCACCTTAATGAAATTATTGAAAAACTTCATAAGAGGGTTCCTCATGCGACCATAGGTCGAACTTTTTCTCATCTGCACCCGAAAGATTTCCCACATTATAATGGACACCCTTATATTGCAATATATTCTTAATAATTTTTGCGCGATGTATATGCGACAAAGTATATACAGGGTATTACAAAATGATATGGAATAGTATGTTCTAGAGTCACTCATTTTTGATATGCAACGCGTGTAAGATAATTTTTAAAAATCAAACATTGGAAGTAATTTTTTTAAAGAACAACATATTTCATTAAAATTTTTCTGTACAAAGTAGAACAAATTTTTGTTAGGATAAAAAATTTGCAAAGTTACTGTCATAAGGGACTGGATTGCAGCAGATCATCGAAAGTTAAAAAAAAACTTTTTAACCACTAGGTTTTAGTAAAATTGCTTTTATTAAGGCAACAACCTCTCTGGAGTCTTTTTAATGCAGACGTTTTGCTGACATTAATCAATATCTACTATTGGTTAAAATATATTTCCCTCTGTGTAATAATAAAACTCTATTGATCAAGTATTTGCAAAGAAATGATAAAATCTAGAATATTTATGTAGTCAAAATAATTTCAACTAGCCAAAAGCTTCGAATAAATAAACTGTTTCTGAGTTCTGGTGTATATATGTAATTGTCAAACTAGCATAAATGTTCTACATACGTATTTTTTTATGTATATGTATTTCTTGTATGTATGGATGCATAAACAAAACAGAAAATAACTTAAAATGTACAGCACTTATAAAGGCATGGTGCTAAATAGGGCTGATAATGGGATTCTACAGATCTAGATTGAGAATTTTCAGTCTCAAAAATTCCGAGATGCCGCCAGCTTGGTTCCCGGGATTTTTAGGTTTGACCTTGTCAATTTTATACGTTGCGGTCCATAGTTGCGGTCTAATGTGAAATACGAGACTACAGAATAATTAATTACACAAATATTATATTTAATTTTATGATCATGTCTAAACAATTGAATACTGATCACATTTTTACAAAGTTTAGTTACAGGCTAGTAGATATTTTTAATACGGTTTTGTTTAGTACGTAAAAGCAAGGTCTGAAAGCGTCTATGTAATCAATTCAGCTAGATTCAAGTACAAGCAAAGTTTCGTTATTTTCTACTTTAACCAAATAAATGGAATTATATAATAATTGCGTATCCTACGATTTTTTATGATCAATTTCACCTACAAGTGTAAAATCGGAGAGAGCCTTCTCGACAGCTGCAACGTAGTCGACCGAAATGCCTTCGAGTTTGAATTCGAATATGCTGGATAAAATATAGGTTTTCTTATATATGTTTTCCAAAATATGAATAAAAAATAAATTTCTCATATATGTATATGATTATTCATATTAATTATAATATAACGTGTTTTTATATTTACCAATCTGTTCTTTAAAACAAATAAAACTTAAAATAATATCTACTAATTTTTCATAATATATCAACATTATTGACAGCAATCAATCCGGGTATTATAAATTTCTAATTCCGAAATGCCGGGATCGAAATTTTTTTCCGGGACTGACAGCCCTAGTGCTAAAACAACACATTCTCAGACCGGAGTTTCTATTATATTCTCATGTATTACCTTATCTACAATGTCCCAAGGTTTGTAATATTTTTTAAGCACCCGGTACTTACATGATGTAATATTATTTTCAATTAATCAGCAGAAATGTTTGGTGATTAAAGGTTTTTGATAATTAAAACTATCTTCGGTTGCTAATAGTTTACGTTATTAACCTTCTATTACTACAAATTTAGTAATGGCATGTTAAAGTTACTGACTACAAACTATAATTTTGAAATCTTAATATTAAACAACTAAATAATAGTGTTGCTATTAACAAAATCAAAAGTTACATGTTTTAAATATTGAAAAATGTTTCATTCTTCGATTGTTTCCAAATTTTGAAAATACATTCAGAAAACAGAGAGGGCTATGGCGTGTTATGAGTATTTATTAAAGTTTACTTTAACTGATCAATTGAATTTAAAAATAAAATCAGTTTTGGAAATATCAATAATTAGTATCTATTTACTATGTTTCATAACAGTTTATCTAGCTGTTTTTTTATTTGATCGCGAGGTTTCGGAAACGTTTACTCAGATAGCTTATCGAAAATTGACTTAAGCGTTTTAATAACAAACATATTTGTTTATCTTTAATTGATAATGTACACTATAAGTGGATTCGGTTCATTCTGTAAAAAATTGGAACAGAACTAAAACTATTACATCTAGCCGTAAAAGAAAGTAAAATTTTCATTTGCTTAAATTCGATTTACGTCTTCCATTAAGGGTGCCGTTTTTATATGCAATTTTCAACATATTTTTAGCTGACGTTTTGAGAAACAGTCAAAAATTTTTTTACAGAACACTGTAAGCATCTTGGAATGTTATAGTTTAAAATATTACTAATTATTTTATGCAAACATCGTCGATTACTGTTAATATTGTTGTTATTATTAGTATTAACTGAATTTAATTCCCCAACAACACAAGAAGTTTAAAAATTTATCGCCGTGAAGTGCACCTTGCATCAGTGGCCTACAGATGGCGTCTGCAGATGTAAAAAATATTGCATACGGCTACGGTACTCTGATTAGTTTGAAATAACAATAACAATTGTATTTTTCAAATTTAATTGTTCGCGTATTTTTTAGTATATTTACAAACATGTCGTATTCAAATGCCTAGATGACGGATAAGGTGCTGATTTATGGGAATATGACAAGTGCATATTATCGTGCAGCAGCGTAATACCAAAGACGTTTTCCGAGTATACAAAATAGTATGCTCACTACTTTTTGAACCACATTGAGCAACTGTTATAATGCCTGGGAAACGTGTGGCAGTGTTTTTATGTATTTGTGTACATTTGCGTGTATTTGTTTGTTACCCTTTGTGATTTTTCTTCGCTTTAAACAAAAAGAATGGTCGAGGGAAGGAGAGATCCACAGCAAGTACAAAAATCTTTGCAATGGCAGGTTTTAATTTAGGGCCGGTATTTGCACCTTCCGATAAAGTTGCCGGTCACTATCTTGAAGATAAAGTTATCGGGAGGTTTCATTTTATGTTATGGTCCAAGTAGCCAACCGAAGGTTCAGGGACAAAACTGGTTTAAATAGACTTGTATCGAACTTCACTCCAGTGAAGAAGTAAGTAGCTGAAGGTCTATTCTTGATCATTTGCAGAGCAATGGATATGTGAATTAGACAATTTTATTCTATTCTCATAACAATTAACTGAGAGAGGAAAAATATGAAAATTTCATACTTATATTTATTTACCTTTGCGTTCTATTCTCTGTAGCATTTACAGTTAATGTCCCCCACAATTACTCTGAATAATTGAAACATTTTAAAAAATCAACTTCATTCCAAAATTTGGTATAAATGCAATTTTTCATTAACACAATATCGAATAAATCATCGGATAAATTGTCCAGTCTTTTAAAATTATATATTTGTATATAGTATAGTTGGAGTAGGTACGTAAAATAATTGTTTAAAATGAAAAACTTATACAAATTTGAAAATTTAGTCCACTAATTAATTATTATTACATGTCACTCACAGATTAAATATATATAAATAAAAAAAAAGATAGAAAACTTGAAATAGAGAATACTATTAGTTATGACTAATGTCGCTTGTAGCGCCCATGTTGATCATATGTCTTTACAAATCTGTGGTCAATGGTCCATGGTCAGATTCAGAACTTCACTGCTTGTCAGGACCGGCTTTATCATTAAACTCTACAATAAAATTTTGAAATCTATAACAATGGATAGGCTTCATTCTCTTGCAAATAAAAAAAAAACAAAATTACAATTTTGTTTAAATTTATTCATAAAAATATAGGTCTATTAACAAATATTATTATCCTTTTTGAATGTAACAGTTTATTATTAGTTTTACACTTAAAATGTCCGACATCTGAAATAGAAATGGATGGCATTTCAAACTATTACGTATATGAGTTGAAATATTAAATTATCGCTCTACAAATGGTAATGATAACAGTTGCAACGGAAAGAACATAGAGTATGAAACTGTAAATAACAGCAAGTTGAAAAAGATCTATATATGCAATGCAGTTAATGAAAATTTGAGTGGTCTTATTTTAAAAATAAAGCTTGAGTCAGTACAATGTTATAATTTGTACGCTTATACAAGAATTTTGGTAAGTTTATCACAATGGTTGTAGATAAATGCAATGAAGTGTTTTTTTTATATTTCACAAAGTTGATTTCACAGGTATCCTTAATTAAATTTTAATGTAATACTTAAATTTTATTTTTGTAAATTCATAATGCTGTAACTTTAAAAAAAATTAAGAATTTTGTGAAAACTGAACAATACCTACTTGTTTTTATGCTTTGTCGGAAAATTTTTAACGTCTGTAAATCGTCCAGATTCACAATATATTCTAATCAACTCTGTTAGAACTGACAAATGACACTTATCATTGCTGTTTATGCTCCTTACTATATTTACTACACTGTTATATTACTTTATGTAACAAATTCCCTCTTTTTCCAACATAAGTTATATCTGGTGGAGTTGAACAAAATTTACAGTAAAACCAATATATCACATCCAAAATTAACCTATAAAGTTCCACACACAGATTAATGAACTACTTTTAAACAACAACAACGTTGCTAGGTAACGTTGATTATACCATAGAAGATGAACAACTTCAAACAAACTATTCTGGATTTTCAGTGTGTCCATGATGATTTTAAACATATGGCTAACTTTACTGGCTGTTAACGCCGCTCGTGGTACTAGTCAACATTACAAGTGCACCCCCCCTGATGTCACTGACAAGAAATGTCAACTTTTATTCAAATTTTATAGGTTAAACTTCTCGATAAATAGTAGTAGTAAAAGCACCAGATAACTTAAACTCCAGATAACGCTATTTTATCTAGCGGTTAAGGTTACCAAGTGATGAAAAGACTCAGTTTTATGTCAAACTAAAGATTAAATTTATCGGTAACTCTAACGGAAGGTGAAAATACTGCTTTTTTATATATTTTTAGGCATATTGTATGAAACTAACTACTCTGTGGACTAAAGCCCCAACCAGCGTTGAATTACACCCACAATATCTACCCATATATTCCTTATTATTAGCTTTTGTAACATTTTTTACTGTATAAGAAAGGTATTTTAAGCTAATATATCAAATCTCCTACAATTCCTATCAATGAAGTCATATGTATGTTCTATGATACCAAACATCTAGGTATGCTAATGAACAATTGCACAGGCAATGCTCTATTCAATAAACATCTAAATTTACTAACCTGGTTTAATGAAAACACTCTATAAATATCTAACTTCAATTTAACAGTGGGAACTCGAGAATTCAACCACAATAAAAGAGATCTGACCCATTTCTGAATTTTTAGGATTGCTTCATCAGATGGCTTCCTTTAAGTTGAATCAAATATCTAACTGTAATAGTATATTATTTAACGAGCAGTAATGCAGGTCATAACTCAAGCAGATGAAGTTTGCAGCACGAACCGCAGGCGAGTGCTGTAATTCATCAAGTGAGTTATGACAATTACCTCAAGTTGAATACTATACTTTATCTACGACTATAACAATAAATACTAAGATACAAGTATCGAGAAAGAAAATTGATTTGAAAACGTCAAAATTATTTTGTTAAAATAGCAAGTGGCATTAGTCCTCTCAATGATAATAATTGACAGTTCCGTCTACTGAGAGACGTCGGAAATTTAATAATTTTAAAATCTTTTAATTATTCATTCCTTTCCACTTGTTAAAAATTCTTTTCATTTTACACCAATGGAACGTATTTATCGGCTTAAAAATTCTAACTTCACTTTAACAGTGGGAACTCGAAAATTCAACCACAATAGATGAGAGTAGTTAGTTTCACACAATATTGTTAATACCTAAAAATATATAAAAAGCGATATATAAAGCATAAAATTTTGTTATTAACTTGAGAAATTAATCAATTTGACATTGTCGGCATTCAATTTCAAACAATTTTAATTTATTGGTATAATAATTTTTACAGTCAGATATTTGACTCAACATAAAGGAGGCCACCTGATGAAGCAATCCTAAAAATCCAGAAGTATGTCAGATCTCATTTATTGTGGTTGAATTTTCGAGTTCCCACTGTCAAAGTGATGGTCATGTAGAAGTTACAGGACAAAACAATACGGATTTACAATATTTAAATCATATAATTTTCTTTGTAATTTTACTGTAATGTAACACTTATGACTGTATGTAACAATTACCATTCACTGCATTAGACATCAACAATTGTAATTATCTCCGTTTAACGTTATTGTTTAGGATATAATGTTACCACAGGAACTAATTTAAAAAAAATTTTGTTTGTAGAATAAACTTGAAATAGATGCATCGAAATATAATAAATCGATAAAAATATGCAAGTTCAATAAAAAGATTCAATCTTATATAGCCTAAGGCATGGACAAATTTGTATGCTTTATTATCAACAAATCACCCAATAGTCAACTGCAAATTTACATATATGTAACAAATAGATTAAAGCTTATTATAATTCAATTGTTTTTGACAATATACCTTAATATTTGGAATGCTGCAAAAACATCATAAATATGGCAGTGGTTTTATCGCACGTCATAAATAGAAAAAATATAATATGTCCATGAGATGTATATCCACATAAAAAACGTCATTGCATTTAATTCCTATTAAATACACCTATCGTAGATATGGTATTAGATAATCCTGTGCGTCAATAATTTTTCTAAAGTTTGATTATTTTTCCAAACAACGATATATCTATTTTTCCTTATATCTAGTACAAGATTCCAAGTAAGGTCGTCCTTCGCCCATCTGCTTACCGGATGAAAAATATTTTTCAAATAAATCCTCAAGGGTACTGTTGTAAACTACACCTAAAAGACAAACGTAGAACCTTGGGGAATGGGGTACTTTGCCTCGCCCATTTTTTCTCTCTTACACCCATTAATAATTTCTTCCAATATCGTAGTGTATAACTTTATTTAAAATATTTTATTATTATTGATAAGTTTTATAAAACTTTTCTTCTTCAAAATATATTCGATTTTTAAAAGTCAGGCAACGTTAGAGAAACAATTTTAACATTCTATTTCTAAAGAAACGCTCAAAGGAAAAATTTGTAAATAATTCTGGACATAAGGCTAAACAGATTTACAGATTTTCCATTTTTGCGCAAACAAATTAATATTTTTTACCTACGAAATTTTGTTTACTAAGAAAAATTAAAACAGATTAGTTAAACGCATATAACTAAAATTTAACATTTTAACATCAACATTTTAATTCACTAATTTCATATTTTACTTTACACATGGTCCACATGTCCATCTGGCTAAAAATACATTAATGAGCTTTTCTAATTACTAAAAATCTAATATTTTGAAAAACTTATGGTTTTTACTAAAACTCATTCAGTTATATTTATGAGACGCTCTTTTCTGTTGATCGTCTTACATAAATCTACAAACTGAATTCAATGAACTAAAATTAGGAAAGTGTGGCGGCTACTGAATAATTCCGTCTCTTTTATCTATCGATTTAGAAAAAATATTTGTTAGTTAAGAAATATTTGAAATAATGTAAAATAGTAATTTAATCTAATTCTCTGAGTGGAAGTATACAAATCATGTAAAATTTTGGCAAAAACATTAGATTTTCTCTAATTATAAAAAACCGTTAATCTATTGTTAAAACAGGCGGATATGCAAAGTAATTACTGTGTGTTTATGCGATCTATTCAGTAAGTCCTCTGCTCCTAATCCATTCTTAAAATGTTTAGACTCACAAGCATCGCATAATATGGAGGAGCCCCATATTGATGCAGAATTCAGTTTATGGTATAGTAACGATCTTCTGGCTCAAGTATGTCACTGAAAGCGGGATTTCAGGTAAAAAATTTCGACCAATGGCAGCAGTTATAACGGTTTCCATGTAGGAAAAAGATCAACTAGTCAGAAAAGTAAATATTAACAAGAAACATTTGTTTTTATATATTTTTAGGTATTAATAATATTGTGTGAAACTAACTACTCAGTGGACAAAAGCCCCAACCTGCGTTGAATTACATCCACAATATCTACCCATATATTCCTTATTATTAGCCTTTGTAAGTTAGATATTTATAGAGTGAGTCATTAGCAGGTTAGTAAATTAGATTATTATTTTTAGATAGTTATTGAATAGAGCTTTGTCTGTGGAATTGTTCATTAGCATTCCTAGATGTTTGGTATCAGAGAACATACATATGACTTCATTGATAGGAATTGTAGGAGATTTATATTAGCTTAAAATACCTTTCTAAAACAGTAAAAAAATGTTACAAAAGCTAATAATAAGGAATATATAGGTAGATATTGTCGGTGTAATTCAACGCAGGTTGGGGCTTTTGTCCACTGATTAGTTAGTTTCACACAATATTATTAATACCTAAAAATATATAAAAACTTTTACATAAAAGGTGAACATTTTTCAAGTAGATATTGTCATATTTAATTCATTGACAGGATGTCCCTTTCTGTCATTGTCGATATTTAACTTCAAATAATTTTAATTTTTATAATAATTTTTATAGTTAGATATTTGATTCAACTTAAAGGAGACCACCTGAAAAAGCAATCCTAAAATTGCAGAAATATGTCAGATCTCATCTATTGTGGTTGAATTTGTCGTGTTCCCACTGCCAAAAAATGAAGTTAGATGAAGTGTTTTATTAGCAGGTTAGTAAATTAGATTATTTTTTTTAGACAGTTATTGAATAGAGCTTTGTCTGTGGAATTGTTCATTAGCATACCTAGATGTTTGGTATCACAGAACATGCATATGACTTCATTGATAGGAATTGTAGGAGATTTGATTTATATTAGCTTAAAATACCTTTCTAAAACAGTAAAAAAAAAGAAAAATTTGGACTGCCAATTATTCGTTGACTGGTAACCATACAAAATTCTAAACGCCGATCTTTATCATCTGCATAAAACTCTTAAACTAATGTAACTTTTATATGAGTGATACTGATTGTGTAATTTTCCGAGAGTAGGTTCCGTCACAATGTAGACCAAAACCAAAATCCCTAAACTAATGAGGTTGCTTACAAACTGTTGATTGCCTTCGCTCTATTTCGCCGACAAACTTACGAGTGGTATGATAAATCGAAAATGTTAAATTTTGTATGCTAATAAATTTAGGCATTGGTTTGTATTTTAGAAGTATCTCTGCACTGAAAAAAAGGCCAGTAACTTTACAAATATACTTTGTAAAAATATCCTTATAATTATCTTAAAATAATTCTAAAAATAATGATGATATTACACTGACGCTTGTAATTTTACAAGAAAACTGCCAATATACAACAAAACCGTAAACTTCATGTGTAATTATAATGTAATATGTACATTTATAGAATATATTGTAATACATTTACAATTAGCAATGTGAAATCCACTTTTACATTGTAAAATTACTGAACATACCAAATTTACTATATAATTGACTGTAAAAATATGCTTAATTTGTGTGTGAAGATACAACTAATTTTTAAACGCACTGCCACTAACCGTTGAGAGCGTTGGGTGGTGACGCCTTCATTATTTCTTGCTTCATTTCGATGAATGCAGCGTGTACCTAGGACCTAGGTACTTACATAATTAATTTAGTGAGTAGTGACTAGCAAAATAATCAAATCTAGAGTGACTAGTGAGTGCTTTTATTAAAATAAGTAGTTTTGTCTTGTGTTGCTTATAACATAACCTATATGAGATAACGTAATAGGTATGTATTTTATACAGAATTATTGAAGCAAAGGAACAATGGTATTTTTGCATCTACAAAAATCAGATACCAACTGTAGATTGAATTCTGTTCATCTTACATATAAACAATATATTATTTTCTACGTTAGAATTATATTTAAATTGTAGGTACCTATATTACACATTAGATCTCGTTTGAATATTATAAAATATTTTTTTTATGTTTACATATACAATAAACTTTATTATTTGATATATACAATATATAGATTTACTTTGTTATATATGTTTTGTATAACGTTAAGTGTCCTGTTTTTAAAAATGGCCTAAATGTACAGGTACCAAATTAAATAAAAAATATCGAAAGACCTTAATATTTTATTTTTCATAATCTAACTATATTTATTCTAACATTATAAACTCTTATTCAAAATTACATAACATACTAGAAAAAATAGTAAAATTATTGTTGGAACTGTGAAACCAGAATTTTTGTAGTCGACAATAATATGAACCATTACCTACGTTTTTACTAATCTATCGAAAAGTAAAATATATTCGTTAGATTCGTATCGTACCACTTAGGGGTACCTACATGTTTGTCTAACTTCAAAAAATTAAGCAAAATAAGATTAGTTAATTTATTAGAGATATAATAGGTATAGCTGTAACTACGGATTAGCTAACTGAGCTGAACTTATATAATCGATTTTGTAAATGTTTTTCACACAATTTGTGCAAAAATGTTTAATAGAACGAATATTTAGTTTAGAAGATTTTTCTTTTAAAATAACATCCTGATGCAGTGATGTTATTGAGAAACTAGTCCAAGTGTCACGCAAAAATTTTTTGAGAAAAGTTGAATGACGAAAATTTCATTTCAATATCTTGATTCGCTTTGATACAGTACATTTGTTAATTTTAGGCTTTTTCTATGGTATTCTAATTTTTTTATTTCTGAAAATATTTGTACTCTCTAATGAGATTACTATATTCAGCTTTTTGTGTAGAATCTAGCGGCTTATACAAACTTGTAAAAAAAATAATAACATCCTATACATTTTTTGATATGAAGTTTTTTTGATTTTTTGATATGATTTTTAAGTTATAAATATACTAGCAAATTCTTTTTGTAAATAAATGTTGCGACAATATTCACGTAAGATGAAATAAATTACAAGTTGAATAAAAATAAATTAAAACACATATGTTTTATTAAAAAAATATGAAAGTTTGTTATAACGGAAAACTAGAAGTGATAAAAAAGTGTAAGCCGCTAAATATTTTTATAAGTAGAAAAGTTTCACAGTTATCATAGAAAACGGCCAAAATTGAAAAACATCACATAGGTATTTTTTAATAAATCGAAATGTGATTCTCGCAATTCAACTTTTCTCGAAAATTGAGCCCGAAACATCTGCTTAACTTTTTCTGTCTTTTCCGAAAATAGGAGAAACCTTCTATAGGTACAATAAATAAAAATTACATTGTAGTTATAGTGAAAAATGTTTTATTACAATGTAATTATACAATTGATTGTAAAGTTACTTTATACTGTTATAAGTAATTATATGTTACATTGTAAAAAATTTTGTATTGTAAAATTACAAAGTAATATTACAGTTACTAAACGGAAAATCGCAAAATAAATTTACAATGCAATTTTATATTTTAATTGTAAAATCACAATCTATAAGAAAATCACAGCAATAATGAATGGTAAATAAATTGCCATCTATTTTTACTGTAATTTTTTTTTACAGTGTGTGCTCCACATTATTTCTATGTTATTGAAATTATTTTTGTGTTTTGATGTAATCTCTGTCTTTTTGGCAATTGTTACTGTAACGTTTGGTTGTTATTTGTAGTGTTGAGCATACCTACTTTTCTTTCACCTCAAATTATAATACTGGGGGCACAATTTAAAGTGTGGCTATTTGTAAAATCAAAATGAAAAAAGAAATGGAAGCTGGCGAATTTATTAGTTTGCATAGGTTCCAATAAAATTCTTGGTTAAGAAAGGAGTAGCTGAATAAAATAAATGAATCTATGGAAGCTGCAATCGAAATAGCTATTTATGATATACGTGTTAAAAGTAAGATTTTATTTTGTGAGTGAAGATGATTAAAAAACGAGTGTAGCGAGTTTCTAGTAATATTATAAGTATAATGAATAATCTCGATAATGAGCTTAACGATCCATCCCTGCTGAAATCGAAGAAGCCGCCAGTCGAGCAACATTGGAATTATTGCCGGCGAAATCAAAGGAACAGTACGGAATCGCTTATAGACGCTTTTCGGAATGGTGCAACATTAAAAAGGTCCCTGGGAAATGTAACGAAAGTGTTTTACTGGCAAATTTTGAGAAAAAAGCCAAGATATGGAAATCGTCAACGCTGTGGTCAAATTATTCCATGATCAAAACTATGTTAAAAATAAAGCAAGATCAAGCAAACATTATAAACTTATTGCTTTTTTAAAACGGAAGGGTGAAGGATATCAAGCAAAAAAGTCAAAAGTTTTGACGAAGACGCATATCGACAAATTTCTCACAGAAGCAGAAGACAAAAGATGAAAGTCGCAGCAATAGTGGGTGTCTTCGGGGCGTGTCGCCGGGAGGAATTGTGTCAGATGACCATCGACAATATCGAATATTTGGGCACTTCGCTTGTTGTGACCATACCAGATACTAAAACGAAAGTGCCTCGGACTTTCAGTGTTGTTGGTGAATTATATTTAAACTTTTTTAGAAAGTATATGGCACTCCGGCCACCCAACACTGACCATAGATGACTTTTTCTTAAATATATGAAGAATAAATGTGTGAAGAATCGAGTCGGAATTAACATGTTTGGTAAAATGCCTGCCGACATTGCAGAGTTCTTGAATCTACCAAATCCTCAACTCTACACCGGACACTGCTTTCGTCGTTCATCGGCGACATTGTTAGCAGATTCTGGTGCAAATCTTATTACCATCAAGAGACATGGAGGATGGAAATCTTCGACGGTAGCTGAAGGCTGCATTGAAAATTCACTGGAACAGAAGAAGGAAATTGCGTGCCAAATACTTCCTACTGCTGCAACTACTAGCAAGACCACTGTTGACAGTAAAACCAACTTAAGTATGATGACTCCGCAGGGAATTACAATTTCAAAATGTTCTAATTTTACTATAAATGTTAATAGTAATAACTAGTTAAAATGTTGGTTTGTACTTATTTAAAATAAATAGTTGTTCATGTGTTTGTTAAAACGTTTTATTAATTTTCAAAACAAAATTTAAATAAACACTACACTTGATTTAACACTAGTGTTAAAAGTAACTTACTTTTAACACGCGTGTCAAAAAATGATATTTTTAACATCAAAAATGACAATTAAAAAGCCCACTTTTAACAGTTTTGCAGAAAAATATATTTTTTATTTAGATAACCAAATAATTTGTATCACGTAAACATGTTCATGAAGAAGATTTCAAAAAGATATGTCGTTCAAGAGAAATGAATGTAACTTAATACTAATGCCAGTAGGCAGTTTCTCCAAAAAGCCGCCTAAAATAAATAAAGAAAATAGTAACTGAACCTCCCAAGTCGGAAGCCACAATAAGATGAGTTCACACAGTATGGTCACCAGAAATTCATGCTACAAATATATAATTTTAAATTATTTAATCATTGACAGAAGCGTGCTACTAAATTTGTAAGCTTAACAAATTTTATCTCTTAAAAGATGAAAATATATGACATTTTACTGTATCTGCTTAGTTATGTAAAATATTTTAGGCATACATACTTGTATAACACTAATTGTGCTGCTTCATATGCATTCGCTAAACTTTTAATTTTTTAGAGGTATTATACCTCTTTGTATTACAGCTGTCGCTTCTCGTACATACATGGTGCAATACTATTAAAAATAACTTGCTCATACTGGAAATCATAAAGTTATTATTTGTAAAGTAAATGTATCTGAACTGAAATTTCGACTTATACACTTTGTGTAGAAACATTTAAAATACTTGGCTGATGAACTTCCCAATTATAGGTAGAATAAACTCTCTTTTTGTAAGTCTAAACTGTTAATATTGTCTAGCAACATCTATCCACACAAGAATCATTAAGACAACTGAAAAATTACATGTAACTAACACTGATTTGGATGATGAAAATTATAATACCAATGACGTCATCTCGTCTCAGAAATGCCTTAAACCAAAGTTTGTAGGCAACTTCTTCAGTTTAGGGATCTTGGGCCAAAAAAGCAGCTTCAACTGCTTCACTACATTTTGTTTGCTGTAGTTCAAGTTTCACAAAATTTTCACGATGTTGTTCATCAGTTCATTAAATAAATTTGTAGTAGTTCTATTATTATTCCGAAAGAATAGAGAAACTATTTCAACTCGTTCTTGAATAGTATATTCCATTATGATAATAATATACGCAAAGGTAAACGCAGAACTAAACCTATTATTCGTAAAATTTCACCTGAATATTTTACTCAAAGTAACAGTCCTCAAATAATAATTTATAAACAATATTTTTTTGATAATTGATCATTGAAAATTAAGAAACTAGATGGTGTTGAAAAAAATAATTTGAATGTTCTTTAAAATAATGTATCATACAAAATCACTTTCCATTTAAAATTTTAAAAGCAACGACACTCCCACTTAGGAGTAGAATCTTGGGGAATCAGTATATTCATAAAATATGCCCCCTTCAAAACAAAATGTGACGAGGTCGAGCATTTGTTTAGTTTTTGCATCAAAACGAAGAGTGATGGATATAGGTACTCTAAAAAAAATTATACCTGCCACTGACAATTTTTTCTAGATAAGAAACTTGAAAGGATATGTATTTTACTAGTGCTAATTTTCAATCCCAAAGAATGATCTACATTTGTTTTTAATAACTATTTATATTTGTGTTTCTTTAATATTTGAAGTACCATTTCATATCATCTTTTTATCTTATTTACTGGAGGAGTTAATAAATTAATCTTGGATTATCTGTATTAAGAAAATATTCATTTTTATTTATATAGTTCCATTCAAAGTGGATTAATTTTTATTACCTTCCCAGAAACATAATAGGTTTTTAATAGGTCCCAACAACTTGGATTACTAATATCACGTGACCAAAAAATGTCAAACAGATCTAGAACTCATAAATTATTTTCAATAACATATTTACTATTGCAGCTACTAGCGTAATATTTAAATGTTCGTTATTGGTTATTGGTAGTATATAATGCAATACACATTGATACAGTCTCTTACGACAGGGTCATCTGGGTTAACATTTTATTTATAGAAAAGTAGATAACTATATAGTGTCACAATCATTGATATTTACAGTTTTGTTTTACTTACATTAAATAAAGTATAATTGCACTAAAATGTTATATAGGTTTGTTCAGTAGTGTTGCTTAGAGCAACTGGTTTTATAAATCAGCTAATTTGGACCGTTAGCATTATAGATGAACAAAATTGTACACTAACGAACAGTCGCTTACTAAGTTAAGGACATATTAGTAAGAAGGATTTTCAATATGGACCACGAAAACGGTATATTAAAATTATTATTATTATTGTATTGCCTGGTTGTATTTCAAAGGTTCTGCAGTTTCATTATTGATATATTAATCCTTTATTACAAGTATCTAAACATTTTATTGTCCTTGATGATGATTTAATTTCAACTTTTAGTTTGAATTTACGCTCCATAAAAGACCAGCCTTAAGCAACCAATATCATGTAGACACTCCAGGAAATAATTTAGGGAATTTAGGCCGACTACAACTATTGATAATGTCTAACTTAGATCACTACTTTATCATGTATGAAGTTTATCATGACAATACAATGCTGAAGTTAATTTGGTGAATGAATTACATCAATTAAGAATTAGCAGATATGGCATGAGTGAGTTTGTATGTAGCAAACATACCTCGAGAAATTGCAAATCGATCTTCAACAGCGAATTTAACTGCTCGTGGGTGTAAATAAATAAATAAATAAGTGTGAAAATAAGGAGGTGATTCGCTGTGGAAGAATAAGGTGGGTCATTCGTATAAAAAATTTCATTCGAACATCCCCTGTGAACATACAACTCCTTAAAAATAGTGCTAAAAAAAGTAGTTCTATTTTTTCTAAACTGTCAAAAAAGTGATTTATCATTTTTCCCCTACGGATTTAAAGGGTAAAAAAGCCACTTCGAGTACTTGTTTCATACGCAACTTTCATACCATTAAAAAAGTTCATTTCAGATAGGCTAATTCATTCTAAACAAAAACAAATCTTGTGTAATTTTTTCGTAATTAACGATTTCGGAGCAAAAAATTTATTTAAAACCAATTACATGGCATGATTGGCATAGGACAGAAATTTAATCGAACTGTAATTTATCTAATTGGCACATTCGTACATTGAAATCCAGCAGCTTACCATAAAAGCAAGGTTACATTAAACTAGCAAGCAAGCTCAAAGTAAATTGCTGCACAAGTGTGTTGTTCTAATTTATGCCAAGTAAATATTCAGGCAAGTTCAGTAATCTGTATAGATGAAGGTGGCAACATGAAATTTAAACGTGTAAATCTAAAAAATAATAAAGCAATGCCAAAATAACTCAATGTTTGTGAATTCTGCCAGTCAATAAATGAAACTTGGGTTCTTAAATACTCATTTCCTTTATATAATTCAAGAAATTTGTAGGTTGGTATGATTCCATATGAGTGGTGGCATAATGAATAAATTTACAGTGTAATCTGTTATACTTATTTTAATAAATATTATAAGACAGACGTGCAAAATAACTACGTACACAGTCTCCTGGACGACAAATTAAATATTCAGTTAGTGTATGAGTAAGCGCCTATCAAGTAAAAGATTTTAGGAAGAGGAAGCAAATCAGTTGATGAAATATTACCACACTCTATACACTTGACATGTACATAATATTTACTTGATGTAGGTAATTTATATTAAATCATTTTTTATATACACCAATGATTTTTTTTAAGTGGACTTTCCCTAGTCATTATATTTCGGTATATTGATAAACTGTGTCGTCACTCCACGAGTGTTGTTAAATTTGTTCAATCCAGTCCAATAATTAATGTTAAATATATAATGTCGAAAATAGATTTTAGGACTTTTCTATAATTTTATAGAATTATGCATATTAAATGTTGTTTTCAGAAATAAAGTAAAAAAATACACAAAATTTCACCTAGAAAGGCAACAACTTTTTTAATTTAGCGGTTCTAGAGTTGTTCAGGTCAAAACCTCACCAATATCATTAAGGAAGAGACTTTCATGGCATACGCTGAAAGCCTGGAAAAAAGAGCCAATCCCCTATTGTCGCAAACTGATCCTTTTTGAAAAATCGTTTCAGAACGACGTAAGATATATATCATTACCGACAAAATTATGCCACTGCATACTAGTTCCATTTATTGTCAGGGCACATGTAGGTTCAAAAACATGTTCTTTAGACTACATTATAATTAGCTGTGAAAATATTACTTACAGTCACACTTGTCACATATCCTAGTATTATATTTTGTATTAGTTTAAAACAGATTTATGTTTTATCCGTGGCTGGTGAATGTTTAAAAATTCAAATGTAAGCTGGCTTAACGTATTTGCAGAACACAATAAACTTTTAAATAATCAAAAATTTGCAAATGCGGAATTCGAGGAAACAACCACTCTGTGGGCTAACGCCCCGACCGGCATTGAATTACACCTGACAATTCTATAGCAGCAGTTAAAGTCATTCGTCGGCGTCACACCAGACATATACAGGTTTCGAGCTTATGAGCTCTCATTAGTATGCCATAAGTGAGATAACCGACGAACAACCTTAGCTGTTTTAAGTCTGTCTAATTCAACAGTAAATGCCATGAGTAACGCGCAGTAGCAGAGCTTTCATTAGTATGCCATAGGTGAGGTATCTGAAAAATAACTTTAGCTGTTTTAAGTTTGTCTAAATCGACAGAATATACCATGAGTACGCGGTGGAGACAAGCTACATCTAGCGGCCAATCGACATTCCATGCCGGACTGAAATGCCACATACACAAAGCGTTCTACATTGCAGTTTTGGGTTCACCCTACCAATAAAAAGAGAAAGCTGTATGGCGAATTTCATCATTTTTTTTCTAAACTTGAGATTAACGAAAATTTTGCAGTATTTCCGAAGGTCATAATTTTTTTAAAACTCTTGGAGCGTTCTCGCCACCAAAATATAAGCTTTCGCAGCCGCAGAGTCATCTAATGAAAGACTGGCAATTCGTTTAAGGTAAGTATACAGAGTGATTCAGAACTTATCTAAATAAATTTGGGGATAGATGCACATGCAAATCAGACTCAATATCGTAAAAGAAATTTTTGTAAAATCCTTACAGTTTCCAAGAAAAAATTAATCGTTTTAATTTATTGTGAAGTGAAAATGCTTCAGCACAATGAGTTCCTAGTAAAAATGTGCCTAATGCAGCTACTTTTACAATGCTGGGAAATTTGCAACCGAATCGTGGAAAAGATGAAGGTTCTGGGAATCCCCGGCGTATTGCAGCAGTGTGGCGTATTATACACGAGGCTCAATTATGTCCATACCATCTACAGCATGTCCAAGCATTAATACCAGTTGATTGGACGAGGAGTACAGGTACCATGGCCGCGACGATCTCCTGACTTAAATTCATTTGGACTTATTTTTGTGGGGATATTCAAAAAATGATTGTATATTGCACCGAAGTGGCACTATTGATGATTTACACAAACGTATCATAGCTGCTGCTAATAACTTACAAATTCATAACGGACAAGAAGCAGAAACATTTGTTTGTGTTAGTTTGTAGAAAATGGGTAAGACGGGCCCAAAATTTTGTTGTACCATCAGGTATGTCAAAGTATTTTACTAATTAAGACCATAAATTAATTCTATTAATAATTAATAATAATTAATTTAATTAATAATATAATTTATTTCTTTCTTTGGGAATTTCTTTCAATTTTTTGTCCGGTTGCCCATTATACGCCTTATCAGATTTTACAGTGAACCAGTTTCTAGTACCAGGCGGAAGTATATTTTAAAATCATTTTTGATCTGCTCTTTTTGGTTTTATTTTTAAAAAATTGTATTTGTAGTCCCCTGTAGGTACATTTAAAACTTTTCTCTCCGTATAGAGGTTGTTAATAAGCGAGGGTGTCCGACAGTTCAGCAATACATTCACACCTTAACTGATCGAATATTTCCAACACCTTGGAAACCCATCCCTGAGTTTTGTGGGTACAGAACGTTGGATTAGCGCGACCAAGCATATAAATTGTACACCACCGACACGATCTGCAGTGACGGTCGTTGTAGGTGACAGTCCATGCAGGTGCTGGTCTAGTGTGTGATACTCCATTAAATGATATGGGAACCTTCATAAACAGGCTTTGCAGGTCCGTGCTGTGCAGGTCCGTGCAGGCATAATGTGCGCGATCTTTAATACGGTTGACTGCACTACACACAACATGTAAATCAAAATATTTGCGACGCACCGGCGCTATGCTCGGAGATAAATATTTCGACATGTTACGCGTATGACCCTTGACTATATACACTAAGACTAGTCAATCTAATGGGAGACCTTGTTGGCCTGAATGGGAAACCAACTCTCGCGTAATGGGAAACGAACTCAAAAAGAACGTTTACGCTTGTGCTATTTGCTAATAGATGGCGCAATATTAGGCACTAAAATGACGTGAATTTGGATATATAATTTTGAAAGCTCCTCCCATCGAAGATGATTGGTTCATACATATTATGTTATGTACAATCGTTTGTAATAATATTGACACTCTTTAAATTCAATTTTGCTATTTCTTTTGAACTGCAGCCGTATTTGTAATGAAATCTACTTTCAACTTTTAACATTAGTTATTAGTTGTTTCACTTACCAATATAAATTTAATGAGTTTCTACTCAGAACTTCGAGAAGTTCAAAAACTGTTTTGAGAGAGTGCCATTGTTATTTCAAAAGCTTGTATGTACTTAAAATTCATAACTTTAATGACATTCGATAGGATTACTGTTTATTTTATTATTAATGTGTTAGTCATGAGGAAGCAGGCAGGAAATAAATGTTAATTTTTAAAATGTAATAAAACTAGATGAAACATTCCAGGAATAAAACTTTTCCGCGCAAGGCGAAAATCGACTATAATGATAGATTTTGAATTCTGATAAGTAATTATAGTAATTTCATCACGATTTTTAATAAAAAAAAAATACAGAAGTGCAGTTATCCAGTTCATATTCACTTTCGCGTATCAATGAAAGTCAAAGCTTAAAATATATTAACCGCCAGATAACACTTTTGTCATACTCCAGCTTTGGTAAATTCAAGTGAAGAAGTCATTCAGTACGTGTCCATAAAAATATACAGGGTGGGCCATTAATAAGGGGACATAGAAGAGGAGTAACATGATTGGGAGGAAATATGAAGATATAGCTAAATATATCTTCGTAAAATATTTCTGTGGAAAAAGATACAAGGTGTCAAAGTTGAAATATTTTTATTTGTGTTTTCTTTTTTTGTATTAACGCAAGTATCTCTCAACTGATTGAAATTTAATTCAAAAAAATTAGTAGGTATCAATGAGTCGTTTACTTTTTTTAAATGTCCAGAGTAACTTTGGAAAAAAACTCATATTTGAAAAAAAAATTATCCACATATTTACTTTTATGGACAAAAATAACAACAGAGCAGTAAAAACAACTTAGCCCTTGAGCAAACTCTCTACTTCTACATGTCTTAATTAATTAAACTAATTATTACAGCTAATTACAGAAAATTTTCAATATGGCAATTTTCTAATGCTCCTAAGAGATTTCATCACGTCGAAAAATACATTTGGTTGTTTTAGATCAGTTTTCTGGAAAACGGTAGGAATTTCGTTAAAAAAAAATAAGATAGAAATTGTAATCATCTGGCAATGGTCTATCTGTTTTAATAGGTACCTACTACATAAATTATGATTGCTTTTCTTAAAATATGTTTCCCTACCAAATTTGACGACCATCGGTTGAGCGATCCGTTATTAAAAAAAAAAACGAAAAAAAATATGTAAACCTGTATCTTTTTCCACAGCAACATTTTAGTAAGGCATATTTAGCTATATCTTCATATTTTGCTCCAAAACTGTCATTCCTACTCTGGCACATCATTAATGGTTCACCTTATATAATACTTAAAATAATAAATTTTGAAACACATTCTTTTCTGATGAGGCCTGTAAAGTTCTCAAATTAGTTTTACTAAAAACATTAGCGCATGTAAATTTATTTCAATTTGCATGCGCAAATGTTAAATTATTTGAATTTTTAAATTAATTTAAATTTAATTTTAATTTAAAAATTACTCTTCAAAAAGACTACAAAATAATATTTATTTCACACCATCACAAAATTATACTTAGATCAAACATTGAAAAAAGATACTTGGTGTTTTAGAATTTTTACTAATGAATTTTTCGCAAAATAATAATGCATCTTATGCAGGAAGAGAAACCCACACGATAATCTGCAGTTCTATATGTCTCTTTATAGAAGTAGGTATGTCGAATTCATTTGACTTATCTTAATATGTTTAAAGGAAATAAAACAGAAAATGTAAATTTTGGCATATCGCTGAAAACTCTTTTAACAATCTTATTTTTCTGTTTTTTTTAAAATTAATTTACAGTTCATATTCTTACTTCTCTAACGCAATAAAATAAACTGCTTATGTTTCAAACTTTATGATCTGTGGTTTGAATATAAATATATTGCCACAATCTTATTATTTAGGCAGGTATATGAAAAAGGGTCACGCGGCCACGCCCTCGAAACGCTTTCACAGTTTTTTGCAGATTAAAATAGTAGCGCTTTATTTCCTTCGTTTGAATAAATGCGTATTGTTACACAGTACGACATCTAACAGGAATTATGATAACTATTTAGGTCTTTATTAAGGACTGACTCTCTTGGTGTAAATACTCAAGGGTATGACCTACTTTGGTCCAATACGAGACAAAGTTACAAGTGAGTACGGTGCTTTAGGTTTATTTTCCTTTTTTATATAATAATACCAATAAGGTATGCTTATTTAATATGTTTTGGAATATCTATGTTAAAGATAAGACAAAAAAAAGGTTATTAGTCCCGCACATACTTTATATTAGGTACACATGTATTTTGTACTTATAAATAGATTGATATCGTAGAAAGTACAATAAAATCCGGAATGAATGTCTGAGTTCAAGATATGATTGCCAATAAACTAAGTTTTATAGTGGTATTTGTAGTAAATCCTATTTAAAAGATATTTTGTTCAAAATAGACAGAAATATGTACTGGGGATAAATATGGTGCCAAATAACTATTTTTGCTTCATCTTCATACATAATAATATTCGTATTCTACGGTAGTCTGATAATATTCTCTCGGTGTACTTATTTGTAATAAAAATAGGTGCTGCTTATTTATTTTTACATTTTAATTAGAGTAATGTTTTGCTAAAAATGTTAGGAGTAGTAGCAGTATACAATGTTTAATTTTACACTAACTGGTTCGGAATTATTGAAACTGATTACTGATCCCTAAGTTATCTTTTGTACTAAAATAGGAAAAATAAAAACATTTATTTGGAATCACCTAAAATCTTCAATTCTACAGGATATTACTTTTTAGCAATGGATAATTATTGGTATTAAATAAAATCGCTCTTTGTATTTTAAGATGCTATTTCAAAAATATTTGCAAAATGCGAGAAAGAGAAATTGCATAATTGAAAATCTAAAGGGCTATGTATAATTTGGATCTTACAAGACGTTTCTAAGGCCGGCATTAGACTGTAAAAGATGTTTGTCAAGTACCATTTATTATATTTTTTACAAAATTTATTTTATAAAATGTATTTTAAAGAAGTTAAGTACATGTACATGTACAGTAAATGTTTTATCACTATTATGAATAAAAATTGATGACCGGCAAGTAGCCTGTGGCGCGACAGTTAGTGCAATTATAGTAATGAGTTTAATATTGAAAACGAAGAAAAAAAAGCAAACGCTTATGGGCAACACCACCTTCGAGAACTATTCCGATTTATATAATCTTGATGATGACTGATGATATAACATTTCATATCTCTCGTACTCCATATTAATAATTTTGTTGATGCAATGTTTCACACAAATTTGCCTCCCGCCATCTTAGAATTCAACTATTAAAAGTTTTATAAAATATAGCAGTTTCCTATTATTTTTATTAAAATAACTTTTATAGCAGAAATGTTTTAGAACATCTGATATATTCCACAGTCAAATGTTTAGTCAAATATATTTTATAAAAGATCTTTGTCAAAGATCTATATATTTTATGATTTCTCTGGTTATGACGTATGGTGGGATATTAAAATCAGAGATATAAATAATTGTAAATTTATAAGTCATTGAAGCAGCGTAGTGACGTGATACTGTGGTGGTAATTATACAAGGCGTCCCATAAAGTATGTTACTAACATTGAGTGGACATCAAACATCAAAGACATCGTCATCAAAACATCAACATGATCAAAAGACATGAGTAAACACTTTCTCTCGAATAAACCTTTTGCCTGATTTGAACACTAGATACATGTTATAAAAGATTTTCATGGTAGTTTCGAAATTGAGCAGTTCTTTTTTAGTAAAATGATGAAGTTGCTTAGTAAGATATCCTTGCTCCGTAAAAGATATAAATAATACAGATACACTTTGTATCGGTGTTATACACCGATATGCCATTAGATATTTCCTCAAATGTAGAGGTTTATCGAATGGATGGTATTTCTGACCATCGCTTTGTAAAATGTGATTTTAATTTAATTAAGTCTAATCCTGCAGTTATGTATAAAACATACAGAGATTTGGCAACGTTTGACCATGATTTATTTGTGCTAGATCTGCATAACATTTTTTGGGATCATATATTTTATTTGAATAATGTTAATGACATGATAACTTTTTTTAAGGACAGAGTATTATATTTGTTTGACATTCATGCTCCATTCAAAACATCTAGGATTACCAAGCCCCCTGCCCCTTGGCTTACTGATAATTTAAAGTTCTTAATTAAATTGAAACGACGAGTTCTTACTAGATATAAGCAATTGAAAACTGTGGAGGCTTGGAATGAATATAAAGAACTTAGAAATTTTATCAATACATCAGTTAAGGCAGAAAAAAGAGCTTTTTTGCATCATGCATTTAAAACTAATACTCGTAACTTTTGGAAGACTAAAATTTCTTAATATTGGTTCTTCGGTTGGAAACAAATTTAATAAAATTAACTTCTCAGATATCGGTACAGTTGACGATTTCAATAATTTTTATGCTAATTGTTCATTAAATGTTGATAATTAGGCCTTTATAGATGCCAATTAGAGTAATCGGTTATGCCCTGATGTTCATAGTAAGTTTTCTTTTAAGTCAGTTGATAACAAAGTTATTGAAAAATTATTATTGAATGTCAGATCTAATGCTACGAGAGCCGATGTAATTTCATTAAAAATCTTACTATATCTAATTCCTTATTTAAGTGACCACATCACTTTCACAATTAACAAATGTCTTACTTCTGGTCAGTTTCCAGAGATATGGAAAAATGCCAACGTAATTCCTGTGCCGAAGTCAGGCAATCCTGTGAGTGTATCTGAGTTTAGGCCAATTAGTATATTGCCAGTTTTGTCTAAAATTTTGGAAAAAATAGTACATGAACAATTTAATGAATTTTTAACTAAAAGCAATTTTTTATCTAGCAATCAATCTGGATTTGGTCGCCATTACAGCACAGCAACTGCTTTACGCAATGTAACGGATGATATTCTACGGTCATGCGATGCAAATATGGATACGTGTTTAATTCTGCTGGATTATAGTAAGGCTTTCGATATTATTGACCATAAAACTCTAATTGGTAAACTTAGGTATTTTGGTGTGGGCGAAGTTGAACATAATTTTTTTTAATAACTATTTATTGCAGAGACGACAAAGAGTATTATTATAAAATGTTTTTTCTAAATTTCTCCCTATAAATATGGGCGTTCCCCAAGGTAGTATATTGGCCCCCTTGCTATTGTCTTTTTATACTTGGGATTTATAGCGGTTTCTTAAATTTTGTTTTTTGCATCAGTATGTGGATGACACTCAGATATATTATCATTTTTTACATAATGATCTAGATGTTGCTATTCATAATATCAATGTTGACCTCGAGATTATTAACGAATTTTCTGCAGCTTATAGCCTGGTTCTCAATGAGAAAAAAACCCAAATGTCAGTGTTTGGTTCTCATAGACAATTAATTATTACTAATCCCATATTTCAAATTAGAATAAACAATTGTTTACTTGAATCAGTCAACACATGTAAAAATTTGGGACTGTTGATTGACACTGATCTCAGATTTGGTTCACATGTTAATAGTTTATTTAAAAAGTGTGTTAGACTTACGGATAGCTTGATTTTATTTATTTTAACTTTTTAAAGATTCTGGGTGGCTCACTTTGAATGAACGTTTTCAAATTCATTTGGTTTGTCTTGTTTTTAAAGTGTTAAAATTTGAAATGCCTGCATATCTTTCCACAATTCATGATAGGCCTATTCGCCATCGTGATTTACTATCTATGCCAATACATCATTCTGCAATGTTTCAACGCAGCTTCAGCTACAATTCTGTTAAATTTTATAATTTGTTGCCTAAGAATATTAGGGACACCATCAGTGTTACATGTTTTAAAAGAGAGATCAAAACATTTATAGTTAAAACTCGCGATCGTGTTAATTAATTATTTATTGTTGTTTAAATTCTTTTCTCCTTTGCCTTTTTTGTCTTATAATGTGTGTGTACTATTTTTCTTATTTCCTTTGTAATATTAGTTGATAAATATTGTTTCCAGAGGGGTGGTTATATGAGCAACTTAGTTGGATATCGCCACCCGTAATTAATATTTCTTTGTATAATATTATCTAAATTGGTAAATAAAGACATATTATTATTATTATTATTATTATTATTATTATTATTATTATTATTATTATTATTTTTCATTTATGGTTGGATGAGTGATTCATTGGCTTATAATATATCTTGTTCTATACTTAACTTAAGTTAGTCACCTCTGTCTTTAATTTTGAATATATTGATTGACTGATATATTGATATATTTAAATATTGATTATATATTGATGAGTTACCAATAAATCAGTTCTAAAAGGTGCTTTCCGAATGAAATTAGTTTTCCTAAGAATAATGTAACTTGGGGTTCCTGTCAAGTTTAAAATGATGTCGAGGCATTACTTAGAAAATTTATGGATAAAAAAGGGAGCTAAGAAATTAGTAATGTTTGTTTTAGCTTCATTGGTTCGGAGTTTAGAATAGAATGTATTCTAAAATACATGAAAAAAATATTGACAAAAAATTTATATTATAGATATTTTGTAATAGACAACGAGTATTTAATTTCAAGTTTTTCGTTGAATGTCCTGAACTATTTGTGGTCGGGTCTGTCCCCCACAGGACCTGGCCCGAGAACAACTAGGGCAGGTAAACGAATCCCGGATAATGCTAGGGATGTGCACTGTACTTCTATTTCTGACAGCGACCAATTACCGAGGTCACGGTATAACAACCAGGAAAATCACTATGTATCAAGTGTTATGAAACAGTTTAAAAAGACTACCCGTCTTATTATTACGGCAACATCACTTTTACAAAACCGTTGCTGAATTATTGAACCAAAGAATTATTGACTGTGTATCATCGTTATTGTTATGAAAACTCGTCAAACTCGGAGTGGTTTTTGTATAAGAATCCAGACATTCCTAGATCATCAACATTTGCAAGTCTTTATAGTTGCTCATAATGTAAGAAGTTGATCACATAAGGTGGTCAGTTGGTCACAATGTTTGATATAGGCCCATGTTGACTTAAGGGGTCGTCATATTTCTCGCCGTAAAATGTTCAAATTTATGATGTTTTTAGGTACAGAAATCTCGAAAATTATAACACGTCGGAGAAAAGTAATATCAATAATGAAATTCTTGATATTTCGCTTAGGGTAGTTCCGGGTGAGATGACCCTGCGGGTGAAATGACTCACTCGTTCATTTTCTAAAGTGTTTAAACTTCCCGCTATTGTTAACAGTGTACCGAAAGCTGTTACCAAGCCCCATCGCGCATAACATTTCTGTAGCGTCAACTAAGAAATTAGGTAAGTTATGCATGGTAATAAAATTCTATACCTTCAGATATTTTCTGCTTATTGTTTAACTTGTCATTAAATTACATTTTATCAAATAAAAATTACTATTCCTTAATATAATACGTTGCAGTTCTCACCTCATCCGAGAAAGGCGAAACCATAACTGTTATATCTTGTTGTAATGCCGAAGATTCGTTCTTACCGCCTGCATGCATTTTCAAAGGGAAAAACAATAAGACTGAGTTTGAAAACGGAATGCCCCATGGCTCAGTTGTATATATGAATGAAAGGTCGGCATATATCAGCACTAATTTATTCGTAAAATGGTTGAAGACACCTAGGAAACCAAGTGGAAAGGTACTCCTGATTTTGGATGGGCACTCGACTCGCTGCAACTCTGTAGAGATGCTAGAATATGCGGATGAATGTGAAATAATATTACTGTGCCTTCCCAGTCATACTACCCAATTTTTACAACCTCTAGATCGAGGATTTTTCAAAAGTTTCAAGTCATATTTTGCTAAAGCTTGTAACTTGTTTGTCAAGACAAATTCTACCAGAAAAATTAACAGGATAATATTCGGGCAACTATTATCAGAGGCTTGGTCGAAATCAGCTACTGTGGCGAATGGAATTTCATCATTTAGGGCAACTGGTATCCATCCGTTCAACCCCGATGCCATTCCAGATTATGCTTTTTTGAATGAAGATCGACCTGCAGAACGTCAAGCCAAAGAACAACGTGCTTTAGAAGATGTGAATGAATATCCCATTGCTGGTTGTTCACATCAAGTGAACTAATGAAGTGACTCCGATAAAAGACACACCAGGTACAATGGTTAACAAAATTAATCTTATTCCAAGTACGTCAAGTGCAGTTGAGCAAACTAGGAAACGTGGAAAACAAGTAGCAGCGCTGTTGAACTCGTCTGAAAACATTGGAAAAAGACAAAAATGTTGAAAAAAGAAAACTTGATTTGGAAAAATCTAAAGCAGCCAAAGTAGAAAAATGTGCTAAAACATCATGCAGACCCAAATCTAAAACAGTTATGGATGTTTCATCGTCGGATGAAAGTATTTCTGATTTTACTTACCAGGAAACCGATAACAGCCCTGAAGATGATGATAGTGCTGAATGCACGGGTTGTGGGGAGCAATACTTCTCTACATCGAAACAAGACGATTGGGTTAAATGTTTAAACTGTGAAAAGTGGTTTCATGAAGGATGTTCAAAATTTGTTAACCTCTGTGATTCTTGCGGAAGAGTTTTAGCTCTGAGAAAGAAATAATTACAACCCAATTTTTGACAAAATATATTTTTTTCATCTAGGTCATAACACCCTAAATGATGAGTCATCTCACCCGTACAGTCCGGGATGGATGGCTCTATGCATGAGTTGCATTTTTTTTTAAATGTATTACTTTTTTTGTATTTTACATTGGCATTTTGATTTACTATTATATTTACTTGTGCGAAAATTTTTTATATTGCTTAAATTTACAGTTTTGTGTTTTTTTTAAAGTGGGCTATCTGTCCTGGAGTTACCCTATTCACTTTTACTATCAAATAAAATAATTTTTGAAAAGCGTTTGTAAGACCCACATTATTTTGTTATTACCTCACATCTTAACAATTATTTTAATATACTTATAAACATAAGTGAATAATCTTATATACAAGGCTATGTAAGTTTATGTTATAACAATATTCACATCTAAGATAAATTTAAGAAAATACGTATTTTGAAAGATTTCTGCACCTAAAAATTTGTTGATTAGATCGTTTTCTGTTCTTATATATTCGTTTTAGTAAAGTACTCTTGAATATTTGCAGGTGGCATGAAATGAAATCCTATTCTTTGCTATTATTCAGTTCTTAAATGTATAAAATTATTTATATTTGTAGAAAACACTATTTCAAGAATACGGCGTCCTTAATCTGATCCAAGATATCTCGCCCACATATTTTAAAGATATATTATGATCAATTCTGGTATGCTTAAATTTTAAGTTATATTGAAAATACACACAAATAAAACGAAATATAACTAAATTGAGAATTTTGCGAATAAAAATATATAGCGTCTACCGCTTCATAAAATTTAGAAAGTTTTTACTGCCCAGGCCAGGAAATCAAAACATGTAGGCGAAAAAGTTTGTTTTTACAACACACAATTTATATACCACCATAACCTTTACGTATGAGAGTAAATTGCAATGTAGAAAGGTGCCGTTTATATACTGATGTACCTATACAGATATAGCGATTTATGCAAAATGACCATTATTAATAATTGTTAATATTTTAAACTTAACTTAAAAAAAGTTAACTACTACTTTGTACAAAACAATGACAACGCCAGTATGTTCGGCATCACCAAAAACATACCTCTGTCTTTTTGAAACACCCTGTACATTCAAACAAACAATAACAATAAGTTTTTATTATTTATTATGTCGACATGTTATTATTTTCATGTACAATGTCTAAATGCCGGTCGTGCAAAATTTGTTTAACAAATATCTTACGAGTTTAAATTAATTACCGGAAATTTTTTCTCGTTCAAAAATATTTTCAGAGAATAAAACTATTTATGACCTCGAAAAAATTTCCGGAAATAATTTAATCACTAGGGATATTATAACTAATAATTACTTAGGTACTTAGTAGAATGGAAACAAAAGGTATTCGTATTCCTTCACTAATCAGTTAAAAATAGGCTTAAGAAAGACTATTATTAGTAAACAGAAATCAGACAATTTGAAGCCAGCTTTGCGTCTGGTACAGAATAACAAACAGGATAATCATAAAACCGCATATTTCTTTTACTAATCATTATTATCAGATTTAAACCATCATCTATCTGGTATTCAGTTAATCTATTTTTATTTATATCCACGCATGCAAAAGTAGGTCAGGATAGTAGGCTGATGCTATTTAGTTAATTGTATGGTATAGAAAGTAAAACATTTTTAAAACTGAATATTTAAGCAAATTAAAAATATTATATTATTTTTTCTGTTTTCAGGGTAGATGGTGTTCTAAAATTAAATAGCATCAAAGTAAACTTAGGTATGCTCCTAATCGTTTTTCTAATTCTTAAATTTATATCCAATGCAATGTAATTATAGTCCTTTATACTGGTTAGTATAGAAGTAAATGTAACACTATAGTTAATATACAGGGATGGCCAGAAGTACGGAATAAAATTCATATCTTTTGAATGAGTGATTTCTTTTTAAAAACACCGAAACACGTTATATAAATAATATTTTCAGCATTTGCGGCATTGAACTTATTTTTGTAAATTATCTAGTTGTTTCAATTTCTAAATGAAAAAAAAAAACTTGTTATTGAAAACATAAAACTTGTTTATTTGGTATGGCTGGATTCGGTTTTCTATAAGCTTTTCAACGAGCCCCATCATGCCTTATGCTTCCATTTGCAGAAAAGGGGTAGCTGGGGTTATGGGGTTGAAAATTAATTATTATATAACCGAAAGAGGGAAAAAAATCAAGTCCATTTAACGTGTTCCGGCGTTTTTTTAAAAATTAACTCATTCAAAAGATATGAATTTTATTCCATACTTCTGGCCATCCCTGTATAACTTTTATGTACAGAGGCCTTTTGTATATAATTAATTGTCACAATGATTTTAGCAAAACCTACGTTTATTAAGTTTAGCTATAATTATTCTATTCTTATATACAGGATTGACCATGACTAAGTACACAAATTTTAACCACGTGTTCAGAGGGGCTTAAAAGACAATAAAAAAAACATATTTTGGAATTCTAGCTTGATGTTTAAAAAAATGTGCAAAACCGTCTTTTCCTCCCGAAAATCGGCGCCTATGACAATCATCGTCCTTGGTGGCTTAGATAATATGTCAACTACCATGTAGTCGTTTTTTACAATGTTGTCAAAATGTAAAAACGATGAAAATAATAGCTATTTATGATATACGTGTTAAAAGTAAGATTTTATTTTGCGTAGCGAGCGTAGCGAGTTTTTTAACTTCACGAACAAAATAAAATCACTTTTAACACGTATATCATACACTATTTTTTCTACAAAACAATCGGAAAAACTTTAAACTCAATAAAAATAAGAAATCAAAAAATACCACACAGATCGCAATGTTTATGAACCAAAATTTTCGTAGCAACCAGTGCTGTTGTTAGTTACGGAAAAAACGCAAAAATATTGACAGCATTTTCTAGTAATATTATAAGTATAATGAATAATCTCGATAATGAGCGCAACGAATCCATCCCTGCTGAAATCGAAGAAGCCGCCAGTCGAGCAACATTGGAATTATTGCCGGCGAAATCAAAGAAACAGTACGAAATCGCTTATAGAGGCTTTTCGGAATGGTGTAACATTAAAAAGGTCCCTGAGAAATGTAACGAAAGTGTTTTACTGGCATATTTTGAGGAAAAAGTCAAGATATGGAAATCGTCAACGCTGTGGTCAAATTATTCCATGATCAAAACTATGTTAAAAATAAAGCAAGATCAAGATATAAGCAAACATTATAAACTTATTACTTTTTTAAAACGGAAGGGTGAAGGATATCAAGCAAAAAAGTCAAAAGTTTTGACGAAGACGCATATCGATAAATTTCTCACAGAAGCAGAAGCCGAAAAGTATCTGATGATGAAAGTCGCAGCAATAGTGGGTGTCTTCGGGGCGTGTCGCCGGGAGGAATTGTGTCAGATGACCATCGACAATATCGAATATTTGGGCACTTCGGTTGTTGTGACCTTACTTTTAACACGCGTGTCAGAAAATGACATTTTTAACATCAAAAATGACAAATAAAAAGCCCACTTTTAACAGTTTTGTAGAAAAAGATATTTGTTAATAATAATTATTATTAATAATAGTACCTGTTAGATAATAATTAGGTTAACTGCAGAACTTTTGTATTCGTTCTTCGTTCCTTCGGACTACATTTTCACTCATTACAGGTCCCTCAGAATTATCCATTAACAGAATACACAGTATTCAGTTCAGTGAAATATATCCATTTATTCTAAGAAAATTGAAATTTAATGTAATGAATACCTACTAATAGAAAACTCGAAATGCACCCGTGGCAGTCTTTAATTATTAGATAATCTTGTACGATTGCCGTAGCTCCGTTGGATTTGGTTTCGACTAGAAAAACGAACACACAGCATACGGCGAACTATGTTATAGAGAAATCTGTACCCAACTTAAATTTGTATTGCACTCATCTGTCATTCTACTACAGCGCTTTTTGATCATGATAAACTTTTAAATCGACGTCATATTTAGTTGTTCAGTTTAGATTGTATTACGTTTTAAGCAGTTGCATATTTTATATTATTTTTAATCATATTTTACATACTGGATTACGAACTTACTAGAAAATAAAATTTATTTCAAATAATTAGTTTCCTTTGGACATCAACTGAATTACAAAACATTTTTTCGTTTTTGCATGAACGTAGAAAAAATATTGTATGCAACTCGTACAAAAAGTGTTTATTGCACACGTCGTGTACTTTTTGTACTTGTTGCATAAATAACTATTATTTAATTACTATAAAAGTTTAAAACTAAAAATTAGTCACTAAAAATGAATTATAACCTAGGATTTCGCATTGCTAGTCGCATCTCTTCAAACATCAGCGAATACTGGTCAAAGCTTATCTTAAGAATATTATATTCTAAAGGTCAAAGAGGGATTTTTACAAAACACTGCAAATATCTAGGGATATTATAATTTAAAGTAATACTAATTATTTTATGAAAACATCGTCGATTATTGCTATTATTAGTATTAACAGAGTTTAATTCTCCAGTAACACAAGAAGTTTAAAAATTTATTGGCATGAAATACACCTTGTACTAGTGGCCTGGAGATGCCGACAGCATCAGATTCTGTTAAAAGTAAAATAGTAGCTGCTCTTAGCAAATTAAATTTTTCGCGTATTTTTTTGTGTACTTACAAATATGTCGTATTGAAATGCCGAGATGACGGATAAGGTACTGATTTGTGGGAAATGTGACAAGTGCATATTATCTGCGGCAGCGTAATACCAAAAACGTTTTGCGAGAAGACAATATGTTATGACGAATCCTCTTTGAACCACATTGAAGAACTGCTTCCTTGGAGGTAAACGTGCGGCAGTGTTTTATGTATTTGTGTACATTTGTGTTGTTTGTTACCTTTGTGGTAACGGAGAGAATCCACCTGGTCAGCCGTGCTTTTTCTAGTCTATTCCTTTGCCTGTTTGCACTGACTCGCGCGTGGCACCACTCTACAGCACAAATGACGTAGTCGGACATATTCGTCAATTATATTGTGTTCTTATGGGGAAAATGCAGGAGCAGCAGCCATTATTAATACGTATGTACCTAGTTTTATGAAAAATGTATAATATTTCGACACAAAAGCTTTGTGTGAAATGTTGGAAATGTTGGTAAATAAAAAATACGTACATTTTTGCAAACCATATTAAATAAGTAGGTTCTATTAAAAGATATACAGGGTGTTAAAAAAGAGTGTAAAATATTTCAGGAGGTAATAGTATGAACCACAATAAGCAGAAAAGTCTTAATAAACATGGGTCCGCAAAGTAAAGGTTGAGGAGATATGGACCGCTATTCGTTTTTCAAACATTTTATTTTATTAGGAATAAATCGACAAAGGAAGCTTTTAACAAACAAAAAACAAAGTTACATAAGATGTTCAAAGTGCCCTCCGTCCATTTCCAAGCAGGCACGACATCTTCGTCTCAACGATATTCGAACTCTTTCGAAAACAACCTCCTTGGTTTGGATTTCTTGACACTTTTGATTAATCCGTAGCTGCATCTCTTCCAGGCAGGAGTACCATACACTAATGTCTTCAAATATCCCCAAACAAAGAAACCTAGAGGGTTCAAAGCAGGCGATCTTGGAGGCCATAAAACAGGCCCGGCCCTTCCTACCCATCTATGTGGAAAAGTTTGGTGTAAATGCTCTCCAACGGCCATGGAAAAATGAGCTGGAGCACCATCATGCTGGAACCACATTTGTTGCCTCTGATTCAAAGGAATGTCTTCCAAAAACTTATACTGTGTGTTCTGCAGAAAGTTGAGGTAAGCAGTGCCTGTTAGTCGATTTGGTAAAACAACAGGACCTAGAAACCTGTCACCTACAATACCCATCCAAATATTTAATGAAAAACGTGCCTGATGTCCAGATTGTATTAGAGCATGAAGATTTTAGTAGGCCCAAATATGCGTATTGTGAAAATTAAACACTCCATTTCTTGTGAACCCGGCTTCATCAGTAAAAATAATTTTGCAAGAAAACGAGGGTCTTCAGCATCATGACGTAGAAACCATCGGCAAAAAACCAAACGTGCTTGATGATCATTTATTGGATTTAAGGCCTGTACTTGTTGCACATCGTATGAATAAAGCAGTTGCTCGTGAAGGATTCTCCAAACAAGAGGACCACTAATTCCTACCTCGGCTGATATTCTCCGCACACTCGTACCTGGATTCTGCTCTACCAGTGCTAGAATTTCTTCTTGTGCTCTAGGAGTGGATACCGACCTTGGTTTTCTGGATAAATGGCACTGTTTGCTTAAGGAACCGGTATCACGCAATCTTTGGTGAATTCTTACAAACATGCGTGGTGAAGAAATCTGGCGATTTGGATAAGCGTCAACATAAAGACATCGCGCTTCGGTGGCGTTCCCATTAGCACGACCATACATGAAATGCATGTCTGTTAATTTTGCGTTAGACTAACCAGCCACAGCAAAAGAAAACTTGTGCACTGAGAACAACCGTCAAATACGTACTGTTTATTTTACTAAACATCAACCAACTATTATAAGAAAATGCACAACGTTTTTGCAAAATAAAAAAAAGAGCTAAAAAACATAAAACATTCCATATCTCCGCAACCGTTACTTTGCGGACCCATGTTTATTGAGACTTTTCTGCTTATTTTAGTTCATACGATTACCTTAAATATTTTACACTCTTTTTTTAGCACCCTGTATTATAGCATCAATATCAAATGTCAAATTCTGACATTTATGGCATGATGTGTACGTTTCCAAATACTAACGTTGGTGTCTCCACACTAAGTACAGCACGTTACAGAATTATAGATTGAATTTCAGGTGATTCGACAGACAACTATTACAAAGGTGATACTATTTAGCAGACGATGCTCATAGTTATTAACCCTGTACAAAACCTATGTGTATAAATTTCTGTAACATATTTTTTAAAAACATAAAAAAACTTAACAAAATGTGCAAGGTGCTTTGTAATGGGTCACAGACTACCTAGTAGTAGCTTAAAGCAAAATACGTTTATCCATATGTGTAAGGGGATTAATGTTAATATTAACATAATATATACAGTGCAGAAAAACATGTTTTTACGTAACAGTACAGTTGTTGACATATCAATTTCAAATTTGGTGTTGATGGGCTTTTAAATATCATATTACTTTTGATATAGAGGGTGCGACATAAGACTTGTTCACACAACAGTTAGGAACTACATAGTTTTTTTGAAAGTGTCAGGAATATTTGACCAACTACTTCTTAAGTTGTAAGCGTTGAAAACACATTTACAACTTAACTGGTCGAATATTTCTAATATACAGGGTGTTCGGAAATTATGCGTCAAAACTTCAGGAGGTGATTCCTCACAAGAAATTAGGGTCACGATGTCCTATAACAAATTCTCGAAAATTCAATATTAACGGAGATACAAGGTGTTAAAGTTAAAATTTTATTTTCGATATTTGTAAATAACTTCTTAAGAAATCTAAATATTTACATAAAATTTGTAAATCGGGGGTTTTTGCGGACGAGAAATTCAAATATGTTTCTATTTTTGACGTCACTAGTAGAGGGCGCCACTTATAGCATATCATGTTTCTTACAAATGACAGAGCTTTGTTGTTGCTTAGTGTATCCATCTGACTATTGAAACAATCGATTCTCCTACCTTATTGCATAACTTGACACATAGTGATAGATAATATTTCATTAATATTGTTTTAATTCTCAGCCTACTTGTTCAAATTAGATAACTCGTACTTGGTTCATCCGTTTCACAGTTTAACTGATAAAAATAGCAAATTTGCAAATGTAGTATTTTTATTTATTCATTATTTAAAAAAAAAGATACTTGTTTTATCTTCAAAAATGAACTCTTATCGAGATATTTATATTTTAGAAAATCCTGTATACTCTGACATGAGCCCTGACAGTTTTCAATGAGGTCTACTGCGATGTGGAACGCTGCGTGTGAAATGGAGTAGCGAATGGCAGCTAGATGTAGCTTGGCTACACCGCGTCCCTTACCTTTGACTTTTTTCTTACGCAAACACAAAATCATTTCATTTTAAAATTTCGATTCTATGGTTAATCATATGTTGATATAAAAACAGCCGTGGGATTTACATTATTACCTGCATGACGCCTAAACCTAAGTGCTATTATTTCACACCTACTCTAAAAAAATAGGTGGAGACACTGCATATGATAAATAAACAGTTTATATTTTCACAAAAGATGTTTGTACAGGTTGAGAGGACAGACTAATGAACGATTCCATTAGGATACTGATGTATCGGCGGTGTTTATCAATGTATCCATTTTTATTACGTAGGTATCTACGTCGCACTTTGACTTTAACGACAGTCTAAGCAGCTACTATAGCAAAAAAAAATATGTACTTGCAAAGCTACTAAAACTGAACACCCTTGTCACTTCATTAATGATTCGATTCCAGTATTTTTAGTGTATATTTGGTGTGTATGACACATATGGCTGTATTTCTTGACATTAAGGCGTAATATAACATTTTAAGTGAACCAAAAATTGAGAAAAAGATGGTGGAGTTCTTTTATTAAGAATGTTCTGCACCACTACTATCGACATTGATTCAAAATACTTAATTTTTATTATACAGGGGGTACCTGAAATGCACGTACCAACGACCCTAGATTCTTAAGATCAAAATACGACGATTTATGCTAATTTACCTATATACAAAATTCATTATTAGGACGCCATAGTTCATATCAATAATCGGTTATAAAACGGAAGAACCTTGAACGATTACAATGGAATTTGGTACATGAAAATATATTGGTTAAAAAGTTTTCTTGATGTAATTAATGTTTACCGACTTGCACAAATGCCTTAAAGTGAATAGTTTTTCTACAAATATATTTCAAAAATAAAAATACAACTGCAATGAAATGCAAAACTGTATTACGAAATTACAAACTAAAGTACAATAATTAAGGTTGAGTAAAAGCCTCTGTAACGTAATTTTTTTTTGTATCAGTATTAATGAAGTAAATAATTAAAGTTTCTCAGAGAATGTTTAAAATTGTAACGTAGTGTAAGGCTAACGCTAATAACATTGCAATTTATCAGCTGCTGTTGTTAACCTAAACGTATTATTAGTCATAGTAGTATTGTGGCTAGTGTGTTTCATTTTTATATAATGTTTACTTGACATTTGTGAGTGTACATAATAAAAAATAGAACAATTTATAGTAACCATGACCAGCTGCATGGCTGCATGATGTTAATATGGCCAATCTGGGAAAACTCTTTGGCTACAAGACGTTTGTATGGTAAACGCAAATATAAATCATTTTGAGCATTTGTAACTATTTTACATTTTATCCTGTGTTGTGAAATGTGCTCTAAGAAAACCATGACATCTCACATGGTATGTGCCGATGTTGTCACTTATTTAAAACCTGCATGTTTGCTGTCATAATTCTGTTACCGTTCGTCAGAGAAAAAAAAGTAGTCAAATATGTTTTGTTTGGTACAATTTATAGTACAGTAAAATAACGGTACTCATATTGCGACACTCTGTATAAAACGTGAACTCTGACTAGTGTGTCAAACTTAAGTGGTGGGTAAATTTTTGAAATATTATAACATTTAGCTTTATAAACTTGTATCCTATTTTTTGCTTAACAAAACACGGCATGCTGAAGGTTAATAATATAAATCGTTTTCACAACAGCATATTTTTTAAAGGTAGCTCCGCTTAAAAAAAGTGTGTTACGCCACTGTTTTTAAGTATCTGTATCTTATTATGTTAATATATTGAAACCTTCAAAGAAGAAGGAAATAACTTAATCAGGTGGTCTTCGATAATACATATAGTAATACTTTGAGTTGGAGAACATTTTTGAAAAATTTGGGAAATATTCAGCCACTTGTAATACCTACAAGTCAACATGAATGAACATAATCGCAGGAAAATATTTAAACCTCTTTTCACATGCATTGGTTATTGTACACTTCAGTTAGAGGAGATATTGCTTTGACATTAGCAAGAATTGGTGGTTTCAGCATGATGAAGAGCCAAATAATGGGGCGTATGTTGCTGGGTTCGTTAAACGCTCATGTCACATTTATTCGAAGGAGTATTCATGAATGTATTCACATCCAAGGTGGCTTCTTTGAACGTCGTATGTATGTTGTAACGTCATTAGCAATACATACAACAAATTACATATACTTCGTAGATAATAGTATTGCTAATGATAAAATTGTTAAATAAATTAACATTTATAACATCAGACCTTGAACTGTACTGTTACTTTTACTCAAAACTATTGTAATGTGCTAAATGTGAACAAATTGACTAAACTTTACCAGGTGATATATTTTTTTTAAAATAAGAGAACTAGTTCTTATAAATACGTAAATATTTAGAAAGGGGTTCTAAATATTATTTTTCCCTCAAGATTTATCCAAAAAAAGCATGATGTAATAAATATTTGTGCCAATTTTCAAATTAAGGGTAATTTATTTTTTTTCCAAAATTTCATATACCCTGTAACTCGGTAACTAAGCATTTCCCGATCCATATTTATATGAACTTGTTTTCTTATTTAAAAAATTCTATCATCCGGTAAAGTTTGGTACCTAAAATTCGGGACACCCTATTCGGATGTATCTAAGTTTTTTTTTATTAAATTTGGCCAGTAACATGCCTAAGCAATGTACTACTAATGTACTACAAGTGATTAGGTATTTCTATACAAAAATATTCTACACGTTAAAAGTGTTGCTGACTAAGTTGGTTACTTCTTTGTTTTGGTAAATTGACATAATACGATGCAGGTAATTAAAACCCGCGTTGGCTACTGGATAATACTATTTGATTTTATTCTTTCATAACACAAAGCCCATGAAGCACCTTTATACCGGAATTGAAGAAAGAAGATTTTGTGTGTTTCTACTGGTAATATTATTTAATTTTTTTCTTTCATAACATAAAACCTATGAGGATGTAGTTTCATACTTAAATTGAAGAAAAGCTTGTGTGTCTTAAAAATTATGGTGTGAAAATTATTTAAATTATTAACCCTCAACGTACTGTATTTTAGTATTTTCTTAAGGAAAAAAATGAGACACGTTTCTAAAGCTTAATACTATTTTTAATAAATCTACCCACCATTTAAGATTACCCTGTATAGCTGTAGGACTTTAATGCCAACCTTTTTAAACTTCAGAGTACTCAATAAGGCTCTATATATATCTACGTATAAACTAATTACATAAAAAAAATAACTAATTTTGCTTTTTAGCATTGAAATTAATGTTTCAGGCAGCAGTGGATATTTCAAATTATATTTTAAATGTATGCAAAGTTTTAAAATGGGCTGCTTATACAGAATGAGCTGCCTAATGATTGCAAATGTGACCCTGCTCTTTTATTATTTATTATATGTTTCTTATGGGGCGATTCTAATACTGTCAAAGAATTATGATAACGACTCAACTGTAGGTAATTAATCATATTTCTGTCAAAGCTGTCACGTTGTCAAAGTTGAAATTACATTATACGAACACCACACGCTAAAAGCAAAGCCAAAAACTTACTTATAACGTGTATCATGAAGGATCCGAAGACTACCATCCAACCCCAACCCCCATCCGGCGGCGGTGGTGACTCACTTTCCTCTTCATCGTCTCGCCGTTTGATCGTGTGTCCCACAGACATAATCACTAAAAAACACGCGAGCACGTGGTGATCAACGTGGTGGCCTGGCAAACGACAGTATGCTCTACTCGACGGCACCGACGCCGATGCGCTACTGTGACTGGCATTTCTATAGTTATTCTCTCATATCATGGTTCCCCCTACATACGTTTTTCTTATCTGAAACAAATTATTTTTTACGTATTTTATTTTCACATATGTTTCGGGAGCTGTTATCGAGAACAGACGGAAATACGATTAACTTTTAATATGACTTGGGTGGCCACAGTTTTTTTGTAGAAAAAAAAAACACAAAATTGTAAGAGACATTTAGTTGAAATAGGATGTAAATGGGAAGATCTAAGAAATAAATGTTACAAATCGCATATACGTAAGTAATAGGTCACAGATTACAGATCACCTGGTAAAGTTTAAGTCGCAATATTAAGGCTTACGGTGAGCGCTCTATAAGACGATATAAAGTTTTCGCTCAATAACTCCTCAAGGGATAAAGATAAAAATATGCGTTTTTTTTTAATAGACTACAAATATTATTTTAGATCGACGCTGTGTTTTGAAATTTTGAAAAACTGTAAAATTATTTTTTTTAAATGAATTTTGCTCTTTTCCGAAATTTCAAAACACAGCGTCGATGTAAATTAATATTTGTAGTCTATTAAAAAAAACCGCATATTTTTATCTTTATCCCTTGAGAAGCTACTGAGCGAAAACTAAAAAAATATTTCTTAGCAATAAAATGCTGCCACCTTGCGGTGGCATTGATAAAAGAGACGATCAGATTAGATTCTAAATATCCAACACTGAGAGAAGTGATTCAAGGTAACGGTAAATGCTCTATCATACGGAATATAGTTTTCGCCACGTTTTCGCTCAATAACTACTCAACGGAAAATGATAAAAATTAGCGTTTTTTTTTAATAGACTACAAATATTATTTTACATCAATGCTGTTTTTTAAAATGTTGAGATAATGTAAAAAATTTTTTTTATTTAAAATTTTTTACTCGATGTAAAATAATATTTGTAGTATATAAAAAATAGAATAACATATTTTACTATATATAATAATATAATATAATTAATATTTTTAATAAATGTTAAAAAAATGGGGAATGCAAATGGGTAGTTGAGATTTATGGAATATATAAAAATGTTATTGAAATAAGGTTATGTTTATCTAATTTTATTTTTGTCGCATAGTATTTTTTTACATGGCATCGATGGTTTGCTTCTCAGCACTTCAGTAAATAATAATACTATTTGTTGCAAATCCAAACTTAGTAGAAATACACATAGAAAGAAAAGATGTGTCAAAAGCATTTTATTCTACAAATGAAATTATCTCTTTATTTCATATTTTCTGATTTAAGTTGAGCCCTATGTCAAGTGAAAGTATTTATATTTTAGTATTACAGGAACAAACAAAAAATTAAGCATCGCAATTAGTGGAACTATTTTAGATCTTACCGTTAAGTGATATTTTTTTGTTAGAAAGTGCCGTTCCAGATGGGGTAACGCATTCAGGTCAACTATTTTATTGTCGATTATTTAATAAAGGATCATTCTTGATTTAAAAAAAAATGTTGCTTGTCTTGAGATATTACAAACTGTAGTCCAACTTATGATAAAATATTGTGTTCAAAAGTAAAAAATATTTAAATTTTTCATCTTTATTTTTTTATGAAATATGTCAATTAACATAGTTATCCCAAAACCGAAGAAAAATAAAAAATTACTGTTTACAAGCATATACAAAGCATCCTGTTCATTTTTCTATTTTATGAATTTTTATGAATAAAATTAACTATCAGGAATTATGTTTTCCAAAAAAATCAACAATAAAAATATGTGTGAAATACCTTATGTACCAAAATATCATTACCTACTATTATTTTTCGAAAACTACAAAAGAGTTTAATAAAATAAATACCACAAAAAATATATTTTTTCAGTAAAAACATGCAATGCATTATTTTAAGATTTTATTAATTTCTATATACTTGATAACACTGTAAATATAAATTAACTACTTGAGTATTTATGGGAAAAGTAGCATAACAATAAAAAATGGATTTTGTTTGTTCCCTTGAAACTACATGTTTAAGTAGTGAGTACTTCGATTTTCACACAACTTTATGAAAAAAGTTTTTAACAGAAATAAAATTTAAGAACCGCTTACTTACATCGCCGTATTTCTCGCAGTGAAAATTGTGTTTTTAACTATTGAAATCTCAAAAAATATAACATATACAACAAAGGTAACTTATTGACGTTGTGTTTATTCACAGTTACTGTTTAAATTTTACTCAAATAAAATAATAATTTACACATTTAACCATTATTTCCATACACTTAATTATAAATATTGAACAATTTTTATTATCAAGTAAATTTTTATTATAAGAATATTTATATCTACAAATATATTTAAAATAAATAAGTATTTTGGTAGATTTATGTATCTAAAATCTTAGACAGCTTTTTGCAGCTGTTTGTTTTACTTCGGTGTCTTTGAAAATATCCAGGTGTCATTCCTATTATTTGCTAACACCTACATTATCCAATTATTAAATATTTAAAATTGTATGTCTGTAGAAGACAAGAATACGTCAATTTTAAACCAGTGTTATATCTTTATAATTAAGAACATTGTACGCCACATATGTATTTTGGAACGCACAAATGTTAACAAAACAAAGGTATATGTTTTCAATATTTGATCTAATCTAATTGGCCTGTTTACACTTTAATTTCTCATATTTCTCTTCAATAATCCATACATAGTCTTTATATTTTACATTTTGGACATAAATAAATATACATTTATGTTAATATCTCTTATGAATTTTCTATGATCTACGATAAGTTTTCTGTATTAAAAAATACGAGCATAAAAAACTAAAATTTAATCTTATTCGACATAAAAATTATGGAAAATATAGATGTTTCTGACTTTCCGAATGAATGCATTGTCCTATTCTGAAAACGTATACTGCACCGCAAGTATAAACTTAACACGAGCATATGTAAAATTCAATTTCTTGAAAACCATAACACGTAGCGAAGTAAACTTTTTTTAAAAAACTTTTTCATACTATCGACTACATTTGTCTCGATATAACTATAATTCTATTTTCAATAATTAATGTAGCTCTCCGCATAGTAAAGTTTTTAATGCACAAATTTACTGGTATTGACTTTGGAACAATTTTTTTCGAAAAGGCTTTAAGTTCTTAAAAATTGGTATGTACCATTAGAAGCGCTGTAGTTTTTTATATATGTTGTGACAAAATTATGAACATAACTTGAATCGTTGATTTACAAACGCGATATATGTTTCGTAAAACATAATTGACAAATAACGTCCGAAGCACCGACAATTTGAATTTATAAAGTTAGACACTACTGAAAAAAGTTGTAAAAGTCCATTTCAGATGCCGAAATTTTTCCTTTACAAGATGGTAAATGTTTAATTTAGTTATATCTTTATTTAAAAAAAACGGCATAATTGAGAACCGATTTTACTCCACTAATAGAGTTGTGATTCCTTTATTTCAGTGTATCTTTCGTTTTGTCTCCATCCCAAATGAATTAGCCTCTAGGCAGCACATATTTCAGCGTTTTGTCACAACACGTCAACATAGTCTTACTCTGCGCAGAGATATATCTGGTTTTAACAAAACTTGATCACGTGTTTCACCGTTAGCCTTAAGAATATATTTATATGTGTGTGTGAGGGTTTATACAGGGTATCCCGAAATTAATGGGACACAGAGCAGGAGTAGATTTCTTACATCAAAATAATGCGATAGGCAAACTTACCTTGGTCCATTTATGGCTAATAAAAAAGTTACAGAGCGTTAAAGTTAAAATTTTGAATTCGAAATTCTTAAAATTCTTAGAAAGTTTTCACAGGATTCTTTTGAAAATTTGGTTAGGGCGTTTTCTGGGACGAAACAAGCGAATTCGTTCTTAATTTTGCTGTAGACGCTAGAGGGTGCTACGAATACTCTTGATTGATAAAAACTGGTTATATTTTTTTTATCAGTGTGTGTATGAAAGTCTTAATAGAAAAATATTGTTTTCCTATCTATTTTTCACAAATAAGGTATACTTGTTTTATGTCGATAAATTTAATCGTTTTCAATTTATTTCTTGTTTTTATATTGGATGCAATAAAATAAAATAAAACTTTGTAGTTACTACGTAAAACTGTCATAGTAAGCTTTGGTTACTTGAAAACAAATTGTACTATTGACAATTAGCTGATTGATAAGTAACTTATGTTAAATAGTGTGTTCCTTTAAGATTTTGTTTACAATGAATAATATCGCGTGCAATATGCCTCACCATAATTTATTTTCTAATGAAGAAATGCGAGATATAGTATGTATTTATGCAAAAGAAAATTTTAACGGACAGCGTGTCGCAGGTATACTCGCGTCAAGAATTCAGACGTCTTACGTCACGGCTGACGTTACTCATTTGTTTTTATTGATAACGTAATTTTCAATATTTGATCGCGTTAAAAACAATCATTCTTTGCATTATATAATGCAAACTTTTGTAGTATATAGTTTTATTACTATAACTTGCAGTGTCTTAAATATTTTGATGAAAATATAATGAATTATTCATTTGTTCGTACCCCAAATAGATTACAACCAAATCACAAATTATTTAAAAATCTTTATGACCGGTTAGAAGAGACTGGATCATTTCGTCCTAAAAGAAGAGCTGCTGGCCGTCCAACAACTGTAACTCCAGAACGAGAGGAGGATATTTTACTTCGTGTAACAGAAAATCCTGAAATACGACGAATGTCTGCGGCTGTAGTGGTACCTAAATCATCTATTCATAGATTATTTCATAATGAAAAACTGTACCCGTATCACTTTAGCCCATTGCAGAATTTACTAACTGCAGATTTTCCAGATAGGGAACAATTTTGTCCTCGATTCTTAGATAAGCACAATAATGATCCACACTTTTAAGCAAGGTGGTGTTTACAGACGAAACCAAATTTCCTCGTTGGGGCGTTTTCAACTTCAGAAATAAACATGTTTGGGATAACGAAAACCCGCATGTATTAAGAGAACATTTCCAACATGAATTTAACATAAACATTTGGTGTGGTATTGTTGGAAATCATGTGTTGGGCCATGCTGAATTGCCATATAATCTGAATGGCGGTTCTTACTTACATTTCTTAGAATATGATTTTGAGTAACTTATTGATGATTTACCATTAAATGTGAGACATAATATGTTTTTTATCCAAGACGGTTCCCCTGCCCATTTTTCTGTACAGGTGTGAATTTTAACGCACAATTTCCCCAACGGTGAATAGGTCGCGGCAGCACGTTTTCATGGCCCGCACGAAGCCCAGATTTAAACTCCATTAATTTCAGTATTTGGGGTATTTTGAAATCAATAGTTTACAGTGACCCTATTAATACACGGGATGAACTGTGGCAAGCAATTTTAAATGCTAGGAATTTATTAAGGAATTAAGAAACATATTAGACAATCATTTATTAAACGAATAATATTGTGTATTAATGTAAACGAGAGTCATATTGAGAATTTAATGTAGTCACCTGAATGTAATTAAATTATTATTAAAAAATCTTTAGTTTTTTACGTATGTAACTACAAACGTTTATTTTATTTTATTTTATTGCATCCAATAGAAAAACAAGAAGTAAATCGAAAACGGTTAAATTTATCGACATAAAATAAGTATACCTTATTTGTGATAAATAGATAGAAGAACAATATTTTTCTATTAAAACTTTTGTAAACACACTGATAACAAAATTATAACCAGTTTTTATCAACCAAGAGTACATTTCGTAGCGCCCTCTAGCGTCTACAGCAAAATTAAGTACGGATTCGTTTTTCTTGCCCCAGAAAACCCCTTAATCCAAGTTTTCAAAAGAGTCCTTTGAAAAATTTCTAAGAATTTTAAGAATATCAAATTCAAAATTTGAAATTTATGCACTGTAAATTTTTTATTTGCCACGAATTAAGTTTGGCTTAATTATTTTGATGTAATGAATCTACTTTTGCTCTGTGTCCCATTAATTTTGAGATACTCTGTATATAAAGAACATAAAAAATTTCAAGACACCAACCGTAAACAGTGGGATAGAGTGGTGCAATATAATTTCAAGCAAGCGACATAAAAATCATTAGAATATATATGGATATATGCATAGTATAAGAATCGCGATAAGAATTCAGGCGACTTACGTCATACGAACAAATGAATAATTAAGAAATTGCAGTTGATAGTAATAAAACTATATCCAACACTAAAAGTTTGCATTATATATTGCACTAAACTGCAAACAGTGATTGTTTTTAACGTGGCCAAATATCGAAAATTACGTGACAATAAAAAGAAATGTGTAACGTCAGCCGTGACGTAAGACGTCTGAATTCTTGACGCGAGTATATTAACATAATTCTATATATCATGCCTATTTAAGTCATGTAACTCGATATTATTAAGAAAATATTTTACATCATCAGTGTTTATTTCTTGCTAATCGAACCCACTGCTCTAATATAAAAACTTATATCGGCACGGCACTATTTGGAATGCGACGTTGTTACATTTCACATAAACAAGGTCTTGTCTTTATAAAATTCAATCCTTTAACAGGTTTTAAATATGTATATATGACATTTAGATAAATTACCATTTCGTAAATTCGCAATATCGTTTATAAGACATCGTTTAACTTTTTGAATCATAGGCAACAAACTTGGCACCTATGCAGTCTCGTCTCTCGTCTACCAACTCACCGACATACGTCGTTCCTGAACACTGTAAGAAAGACAAAGAGGGCAGTTAACAATGCAACTTAGATTATTACTTGTTCATTTGGCTGGCAGTACAGGACAGTACTTTTCAGTGGTAGGTGATTTTGCAGGATCGAGCACATTATAATTTGTGCTTTCGAAACATACTAGGTGTTTTTTAATTATGGTTATCATTGGCTTATTAAATTAGCGCTGTAAGTATAAATTGTTCAAACAGTATTGAAAATACTACTTTATTGTTGTGAGTACTTAGTGTTGTGTTGTGAATGAGTGGAACTACGAACCCTTGTTCTCGCTGCGTAACATCGAACTTCAAAGTAAGTTATTTCCATATACTTATCTCCTATCCAACTTTACATTATTCTTTCTTGTAGCTCAAGACCTAGGACAACAGAAGTTGCGCACAGTCGTGTTTGCGCACTACTAGCATTTGGAATCAGCTTTCTTGAGTCTCTTGGTTAAAAAACATGTTTTTCCCTTCTGTCATTTGTTACACCAATACAATAAAATTAGGTATTATTCCTATATATCATCTAACAACGCATTAGAAATATGCAACATCTCCATTTTGAAAAAATTGTGACCACACACCTTAATCGTTAAGTTTAAAACGTTTAGTCGTATCTTTTAAACGCTACCATAACGAAGTAGAAGGACCGTATCTTCATACTTTATTAGTTATCAAATATACAAAACATAAAACGAAATAAAAAAAAGAGTGAACAAATTGCTAAACAGTTTTCGGAAAAGTATGTAAGAATCATACTTACCTCGAAGGAATTTATTATTGTACTAAAATCACAACTTTTAGCCAAATCTGGCTCAATAGCTAACAAACCTAAATATGACAAATGATCTTGAGCCATTGCCGATTTTAATGCATTATTGTAATAAATAATATTTAACACCATTTTCATTTCAAAATAATATAATTTACACGTGTACCTAAATTTCTGCTCTGTTAAAGGAAAATCATTCTTTATGAGTGTACAATATTCGTGAGTATTCTCTAATGAGTGAAGTAGGCCCCTTTTCACGATGGACCATCATGTAGAGAGCGCACTTGCCTAGGATGGCGTATGATGACCGACGATGGCTTAAGTGTCGGTTTTTCGAGCACACATTAAAGGAAAATCACCAAGCGTGATTGTAATGAAATGAATAATGAGCTGTCGTGGGCCTGTGATAGTCGACATAATCAATGACCTATTACGAGTATAGTGGGTCAGCATGATGGTCCATCATGAAGAGGGGCTTTAAGAATCATATATCCTTATTCTTTTGTGTGCACTCCATAGTGCTTATTAAAGTCTGAGTAATGAGTTATTATAATATACAGGGTCCGATATAAAACTTTCTACCTGAATATTTCGTTTAATATGAACTTTTTAAAAATTTCCAAAAACACATCGCTTTTTAATTTAAGGGGGACATCGACTTACATCATTACTTATTTTGTAGTTGCTACTCCTTCATAGATCGAGATATCATCTTTGAAATTTCGAATGGTACTATAGAGCGTGTGACACAACGTTTGAAAGCTCTTTTGATACTGACTGAATTCGTAAAAAAAATAAATAAAAAATCATTATTCGTTTTCAAGATCTTAACTTATAGCATGTGCTAACCACTGAAAAGGTTTTTATACCTGAAAACATAATTATTAAACTACAAAAAGGTTTCTACGTCAGATGATAAAAACAAAATAAACGAAACGTCTGGAAGGTTGAGGTTATCATAATTTCTTATGAATTCCATTCCATTTTACCTTTTTGTTTGACATCATTTTATTGTTGTTGTTATTGTTGAAATCATTTTCAGTTGTATCAAATCTCATCTTAGGTATACAATCAAGTGTAACTTTTACATTTATCAATATTTCATTATGGTTTATTCGTTAGCAGCAAAAGTTGAAATAATACTTCTTTATGGAAAACAAAATGAATGCTACCGAATTTTCAATAAGTTGCATCCTGATCACCAAACAAGTTATGTACGTAAGCGAGATTGTTAAGAAATTTCGAGAAACTAGGTCCGTAATAAATCTTAAGAAAAACAATCCTCCTAACAAATTAACGGAAGTAGAATTACAGAAAATCAAAGTATACTTTACAATATCGACTTCAGTGATGAGTGTACGTTTTTTCTCAATGGTACAGTGAATAGGCATAATATTGTATTAGGGAATCGTACACTTAGTATCCAGAAGAGCTGAACGTGTGGACAGGGATATTAGATTAGATTAGATAAGCCATAGTTGGTTCATTTTTTTAGATGGCACTTTGACTGGAGCCAGTTATTTACGTTTGTTGGAAGATTATATTGATCTCATTCATGATCACAGAAATTCTAAAGAATAATGATCAGCTGGATGAAAATCTTGTGACGTTCCAACAAAACGGAGCTCCACCCCATTTTAAGCTACAAGTTCGGGCTTATTTGGATCAGAATTTTCTAGGACGATGGATAGGCAGGCGTGGGGCTATGGTAAGCTCGGTCTCCCGATTTGAGTCCAAACCAGTTTTTTCTCTGTGCACATCTCAAATTAGTGCTTTTTGCAAGTTAACCCGAAAATCTTAAATATTTGAGACAACGTATTGTACACGAATGTTGGAATTTAACTCCTGAGGTTAGAACTTTAGATCTGTAACTTCTCAAAAGAAAGTAGCAGGACGCCAAAGAAAAATATTGCCAGAACAGAAAGGGGAGGTGGTATTAGTGTGAGTTGCCGATAATGATGAGACTAGTACTAGACGAGTAACTGCAGTTATTTAATTACCTAACTCATTCTATATCCGTACTACTTTAATCTCGTACAAAAATTTGGTATATGTTATTCTATGTAGTGTCAGATAAAAAAAGTTATAGCAAAAGTGATAGGTATATTATTTAAATTTGGTATCCCAAAAACCCAATATATTGCTTACATAATGAAGCATTCTGTCTTCGTACCTAGGATCGAAAAGAACAAAACAATGAATTATTCTGAATACAATTTAACAAAATTAGAAAAGCAAATGTATTATTATTATTTTATAGTTTATTGATAGTGATCTTTTTTTAAGATAAAAATAATTCAATCATTAACGTTTCAGCTTATACAAAGTCATCATCAACATTCTACAAATCACAAACCAATTAAAAAAAACAAAGAAAACACTATTGTTTATATTTTTTTTAAGTACAATGTTTTCGGCTTTTGTTGTATTCTCTTAAGATATAACCAACCCGTTCTAAGGTTTTTGGACTTGGTAAGGTTACACAAACACCAGTAATAATTTTTAACGCATGCTGTTTTTGTTTAAATTGCCATTTTAAGGCACTAACGTTAAATAGTTATTTATATACTATGAAAAATGAAGTATAAAGCGTTGTATGCACCACGAGAGATTTCTGGGATGATTATGCTCGTAGGCAATCAAAACGCAAAATTTCGTAGCGCCGTGTTATCTGACGAAAAACTTGCAGTTCGTTTAAAGTAAGTAAATGGAGGTTGTAAATAAGCGAGGATGTCCGACAGTTCAGCGATACAGACAGGACATACGTTGGACTATGGCGGCCAAGCATAGAAATTGCAGTCCACCAACACGACCTGCAGTGGCGGTCATTGCAGGTACCGCTCCATGCAGGTGCTGGTCTAGTGTGCGATGCTCCATTAAGTAACATGGGAACCTTCATGAACTGGCTTTGTAGGTCCGTGCAAGCATAATGTGCGCGATTTTAGTAAAATGGTTACAGGAACCACACTAAAAACATAATAGTCGTTCAAAACGTTATTCATTTAGGTTTAAAAAAATAGGATATCCATGACCGAAAATATTGAAATCTGAAGTCCGCAATTACCATCTCTTTAGAATGTAACTATTAAGGATCTGCCAAACCAACGCGAGGCGTTGAAAATGTCAAAAAGTCTATATATTAGCGTATAAATCTTGAATGGTCAGTGCTATGTTCCCAGAATTACGGATTTAATTTATGTTCGTAGAGTTATATTTCTAATGTAAACTCAATTTTTAATTGAAACGAGTGACAAATTGTATATACATTTCTATTATTTGCAAATGCTCCTAATATTAACCAATTCTTAGAACAACGGCCGGGTATTATAACCAACAATTATAAAAATATTCAATTCCTACACATCTCCTTGGTGAGACACAATTTTTTTTTAAACGCGTATTTGTTTTATTTATAAGAGCTATGAAAGAATTTGGATTGAGTAGTCATATTCAGTCCAAATATTTTATGTAGTGCCAAGTTAAAAAAATAATAAATTTAAAAGTCGATCCTTTCAACAGACTAATAAAAGTTATTTTAAAGAAATGCTTGTCATTGTTTTTTGTTTACTGTGACCTTACAAAACCACTGTTTCTGAAATTTTCATCATCATCATTTCTTTCGTAACTTTTATTAGAAAAATGTTTCTTCGTATTTGAAACTGTACAGACACACCAACAATTAAGATGCAAATTAAATTGAGATGGTGTGTCAATAATTTGATTAAATATTTTTGCTCCAGTCTTTTGTCGAAGCAAACTGACGTTATATATAGTACTTTTTTAAAATATTTCTTCCATTTTATTCCAAAGTTTAAATAGTTGCTCAATTGTTACAATTTTTAGTCTACTTTATCTATAATATATAAAATATGCTTTTTAGTTGCAAAAATTAGTTTTCTTCTAATTTTATATTTTCCGGTTATTATTAAAATTTTTATGAAAATTTTTTCTTTGAAGTTTAGTTTTGCAATTTGTCATATTTTCACTAACTCGCTAACTGTATAACTCCTTGACATGGTTAAAGCTCTGTCGAGTTTTAATTTTTCCGCCGTAGGTTATACCTAGATGTCTTAATTACGCCCTTTGTATATTAATAACTATTATAGACGCTTTATGGAATTGATTAATTCAGTTAAACTGAAATAATAAGTTTATTTCAGTAACCACTTTTTATGCCGCCCTGAAATGGTCTAGAAACTATTTGGATCAGTTTCATCATTGACGTTGACGTTGACTTTACAGTTTTATTCCAACATCCTAAAAAATCATTTGTCGACCGATATATTTTTGCGCAATAAATAAAAAGTGCTGTAACTGGAACACCACGGTTTATGAGATGATCCTGTTGACGTTCCAAGCAAATGATTGTTTATTTATCCGTTTCGTATGAACATTTTGGTGGTTGGTCTAAAGTAGAAATGCTTTGGATTGTCTGTGCAGTATAATCATAAATCAAACGTCTTTCCGTTTCAACTATTTTTGTTTGTCTGTGCCGACAGTCAAACGATGTAATGTTAACGTCTGTACCGATGATAATAGTTTCTAAATCGTTTAACGATGGTATAAAAATTGGATGTTAGAAAAAACCTTGCATCGCTCTATTGTCGGTACAAAAAACTGATTTTGTTGGAATGGAATAGCGTTTGATTTATAATTGTTTACAATCACATCGCTACGTTCGAGGGAATGCCGAAAAAATTGGGTGGGCGGCCAAAGGCACCAATGTTCCATGGGTCTTAACAGCGAAATAATGAGTTATGCCCAAATAGGTTTGCATCGGATATGGGCATAACTCATCATGACTATGGAATATGAAAATGATCTCCCTTATTTAGCAAAATACAACTATATTTAAAACCTTAAGAAATATATATCAAATTTGTCAAATTGATGAAATGTTAAGTGGAAACACTTTGTTAATGTTCATCGAGAACAGAGTGTTTGTGAAGATTTCAAGATCATAACATTGCTTCTAGAATAGTAACCTAGATATACCAAGTAGTTATGCTTTATTTGCTTATGGAATAGTAGGAACAAGCAACGTAATTACATAAGGAAGGATTGGCTAGTTAGAACAACTTCATCCCAGGATTAGAAGAATGTTATACACAACTAACTCTTCTACATATGAATCTTACACTTATGAAGCAATTCTGTGTTGGGTACAGAGGGTGATTGTTACAGATACTTGGCAAAACAATTTCTAGATCTATCAGATGTTAAATTACATGGTAAAACAGATTAGATTAGAAACATGTTCGGAGATGAAGTGTCCGTGACTAGAAAGAAAAGCATGGATCAGCTTCAAAACAGTGTGTAATAATTATGAAACCACAATAATCCAAAACTTGCATATGCATCAAATGTTATCATGATTATTTTTTGGATAACATTGGCCATTTTAGTAAAGAACACAAGAACAAGAAAGAACAGATAACGTTTCCATCAAAACATAAAAGAAACGGAGTAGATATATCAGGGCAAATGGGATGAGAATATAGAATATAATAGAATGATTTATTTACCAAACATTTTACAATTATAAAATATCATAAAAAAACCTGAACTGGTAAATACACAAAAGATTCATATAATTGTGTATAAACACACTGTGCATGAAACAGGTAAATATAAAAAAAATTACTTAAGTTATTATCCCTACTTATACCGGGTGTTCCCTCTAAGATTTTCAGTGCGAATATCTCAGAAACCAACATATCCAGTGCGACGAAATTTGGTATACAGACACTAGATGGCGCATAGAATTTGATAATAACATCAATTCTTATACAGGGTGTTTAATTTTTCAGGAAATCGATTTGATTTTGATTTTTTGGTGGTCAACATTACTTTTGACATTGTCGATATTTAATTTCAAATAACTTTAATTTATATAATAATTTTTATAGTTAGATATTTGACTCAACTTAAAGGAGGCCCGAGTTCCCACTGTTTCATAAGTGAAGTTAGATATTTATGGAGTTTTTTAATTAAACCAGGGTAGTAAATTTAGCTAGATTCATTTCTTTAGATAATTATTGAATAGAGCTTTATCTGCTGAATTGTTCATTAGCATACCTAGATGTTTGGTATCAAAGAGCATACATATGACTTCATTGATAGGAAGTGTAGGATATTTGATTTATATTAGCTTAAAATACCTTTCTAATACAGTAAAAAATGTTACAAAATCTAATAATAAAGAATATATGGGTAGATATTGTAGGTGTAATTTAACGCTGGTTGGGGTTTTAGTCCACAGAGTAGTCAGTTTCACACAATATTATTAATACCTAAAAATATGTAAAAAACGATTTCATTGTTTTGTCATGTAAAACGCGTATAGCCTTGAGCCAGACTTACACAGAAGAAACTAATATCGCTAAATGTCAAAACTATGAATTGAATTATCTAATATCTATGGCATAAAGTATTTTATTGGACAGAAATAACGCTAATTAATGTATTTAATGCAATTTACGTATGCACAATGATGTTATGGAGACTTGTCGATAAAAATTTAGACCTGAGCTGAGCCTTTTGGAGCATTGAGGTCGCTGCGCCGGCGAAGTCATCCGTTACAGCTAGGGTTACAGCTCCGCCCAGCGTGAATATTGAGTAAAATATCTGTGGATATTTTTAAATTGTTCCATTATAATGCATTAAAACTTCAGTAAATTATATATTACTACAGTGTACATAATAATTAGGTACCCGTATTATTTGTCACAAAATAATTTACAAAAGTGTGTAAGTACCTAAAGAATATCCCTTTTTTCCAACTGCTGTAATTATTGATTACATATTTAGCAACAAATAAATTCGAACAAGACGATTCCTAAAACTTTTTTTTATTATAATGTTAACGTGTTTGTCGTTGAAAGTCAGAAATATAACTAAAGCATAACCTAGAAATAATTGATGTTTGTCGTGTCCACATATTTCAGCACTTTATTTATGTTTCTGATGGATACATTATTTTTAAGAAGAACTCTACATCTGTAAAATAGCACTATAATTTCTGTATTTCATATGATACAGAACTAAAACAAAGCAGCTGGTTTTTGCTAAGAAGAATCACCTGTAAACTTACTATACCCAGAAGGTATCTATCACATGCATAGCCATTTAAAGCTAGATAGTAATTTGTAATTATTGTTTTTATCTTTCAAGTATGTGTGTGTAGTGCCATAAATTACATTGAAACAAAACGATTCATAGCATCGGACATCAAAAAGAATAAGCGAAAAATATCACACAGATATTTTCTTAGAATTAATTCTAAACGTGGAATGATGGATAATATTATAAAGAAGTCCTTAACTCACTTTGAAGAGTACTCTATAAGACTATATATTCAGTTGGTCTGTCGTGGGCTTTAAAATTTCTAAACGAATAAAATTAAGAAAAATAAACTCATTTCATAATTCTATGTAACGTATGAAAACATATCGTTAGAATATCTCAAAAATGTTAAAAGCTAACTGTTGTTACAATATACACATCATAATGTAATAAGATAGGTATCGAACAATGAAATGGCAAGATTCGTCTCTAATCGTAGGTACATGCATGACCTTTTCTCAGATTGAATGGTGTTCGGTAAAAGAAATTAGAATACAAAATAGCTGCTTAATATAAAACCAGATGTAATAATGTAATTTTATTTTATTGATTAAATGGAACACCCTGTATAGGAATTGATGTTATCATCAGATTCTACGGGTCATCTAGTATCTGTACATCATATTTCGTCGCACTGGTTATAATGGTTTCTGAGATATTCGCACTGAAAGTCTTAGAGGGAACACCCGGTACCTATAAATAATGCAATCGTAACAAACATTACCTAACACGTTTTGCACTTATTACTTCTTGTTAAAATATATATAAAATACAGTCGCATATAGCAGACAAACAAAAAACAAAAACGGGCTTGAAACTCGAGAGTCACAACAAATTATTAAAATATTGCTTGGGATTAATGGTGTTCTGCAGCGTTCCAACTTCCAACATATATCTTAAGTTTTGAATTAAGTTTTTTAAAAGATGTTATATCCCTAATATGGCCAGGCAACAAATTGTAAGCGCTCACAGCAAGGTAAGTAAAGCATCTTTACCCACAAGTTGTTTTATATTTTCGTAATAAATTATTTAAATTTCCCCTTGTCTTTTTCAGGTTTGCTTTGTCTTTATTTTTCCATTGATGGAGAATACACTGATAGAAATATAGCATTCTTATGTCGATTATTTTGACGTTATTAAATAAATCATTTGTTGGGTAAGAACGTTCTTTTCGAAGGATATTTTTTAAAAGCTGTTTCTGCAAATTCTCTAAATTACGGTTGTAACTAGTACTCCTTCCCCAACATAATATGCCATATCTTAAGTGCGATTCAACAAGTAAAGCAAAATATAAAATTTTAATTGCTTGATATTAAGTATATCCCTCATATTTCTAAAACGATATAAAAGCTTTCTAATTTTACTAGAAACGTAATTAATATGTTTATCCCATTTTAATTTACAGTCAATTGATATTCCTAAATATTTAATATCTTTTTCAGACGATATTCTCAGATTTTGGTCTACAACAAGTTGATTAAAAGGAGGAGCAGACGTTGCGTGCAGATAAAATGGTAAGTATTTTGTTGTTGACGAATTTAATCTCAAGCATTGGCTGTCAAAGTATATTTATTTCGTATATTTTCCATATCTTTTTCAATTTTGTTTTGTAGTTGAACTTGAATATAGCACAACCGTATCATCCGTATAACTAAAATCGAACCAGAGGTACGTACATTAAATAGTCAATTTAGATGATAAATAATATCGGTCCCAGTTCCGTCCCCTGCGGTACGCCACACTCAACTGCCTGCAGAATATGGTGACAGATTTTTTTTATAAGGTGCAGAGAGAAACCGTAACTAAACAAACAAATCGCAAGAGCAATCCTTTGCATATATGTTTTAATAAGAAAAAAGGAGGTTACAAGAAAAGTCGAGACGACTGAAAAATTGTTGCATGTAATGAAGTGAGCTGATTTCAGATACAAGTGGTGACTTTCGATGAACTAAACAACTTTTCATCATTTTTTCGGTATCTCTCTATTCGACCGATATACCAGACTATCAAGTATGAGAGAGGAATGTGATTTTCAGATAATAAATGATATCAAATCAGTCTAGTTCAGACAACGTGGCTCTTGTGGAGCTATGTGATTCCAAAGTTTATTTTATGTTTATTGGAAATAAGGTCAATATTATATCTTACTTTTAAAAAGTATCTGATTTTTTCCTTCAAATAAGTTTATTTTAATTTTATATGTTTTATATATAAAGTGATTCACAACTTATCCAAAAAAATTGATAATACATATATGCGTCGTGAAAAATGGAGTCAATATCGTAAAAATGTTAGTTTCCGAGAAAAAAGTTATTGAAGTTGTAGTATTTTCACTTTTACATCGCTGGGCTACTGTAGTCATCGGCATGCAGGCAAATCCGATTGTAGTATTAACGTTTTTACTATAGTGTTTACATTAGTTTTTCGTAGTATCAAAAATAGCTGATAGATATCGAGTTTGTTCCAACGACAACAAGAACTATTTCAGTCAGTTCAGTTATTAATGTACTTTCGGCGAGTTGCTCAAACATTTTGGACAGTTCTCGACGACTGTTGGAACACATATTGTTTTAATTTATGGTGAGGCATGTACCAAATGCAGCTACTTTCACCGCGGCACTACCCTGAATATTGCAACCGAATCGTGGAAGAGTTGGAGGTTCAGGGCATCCACGGCGCATTTGATTTATATTACCAAATGGGGATCAGTATCTCGAATTCCTTCGAAATGATCTGCCTGGATTTTTGGAAGATGTGAACTTAGCTGTTCGACTCCGAATGTGGTTCTTGCACGATGGTGCTCCCTATCATTTTCTACAAAATACCCGGAAGTACCTTAATAATATAAAATAGGTATTATAAAATTATATTTATTTGTTCCCTTGGGAAATTTGTTGCCTGTTCATTTTTTATTACACTGCCACCGTGCCGGTCGCCGACTGATTACTTTACCTTCCGCAGAAGTGTATTTTAAATCATTTTCGATCTGCCTTTTTTAATATTTTTTCATAAATTTGTATTTGTAAGTCCTGTACATTCAATTTTTTTTTGGAAAAGTTCCGATTGGCTATATATTGTAACCTCGAAATTGTCTTAGCGTGGGAACACGTCACGTAGACAAACAACTTTATTGTCACTCTTGATTATACAAGAAATATCCTTCAACAAATTTACAACTGTCAAATGTTTTACTTTGACGTTTCAGTCATTCGCGTTTGACTGCTCAATATAAACTGGCTATAACGGCGGAATTGATCCACTTATATAGATTTTTAGAGTTAAGTTTCTGCGATCTCTAGAACGTGTCGAGAGACAAATAGAATATAGCCTGGAATATTCCGGAAAACGTCAAAATAAAGGTATTACAAAAATTACAATTCTAACGCAAACAGGAACATAATTTACAATATAAAAGGTAGCTGATCTTCCGTAAGATTGCCCCCCTCTTAGAACTGATCGTCCCTATCAGGTTACTCCACTATAGAACATTTATTAACGTGCAAGTACTACAATGTCGACAACATTCTTCCACATCGGTACGACTTCCAAGCCAATAAAATCGTTCTCTGACTTTATTCAAAGTTTTATTTCTTCCTAAATTACTTTTATCTGCTTGAAGAGTTTGGCATTAGTAGCTTCCAAAGATTCTGGTTGCTCATATCAGTTACTGTTTTTTCTCCTTCTCCAAGTCCTATCTCAATTTTAATAATTGCTTCTTTTGTGTTTCAATATTAAAACTCAGTTCTGGCTGGACTCTTTCGTTGTTTATTCTCCAATTTTCAGGCTCTTCTCGATTTCGCCTGGAAATATTCCTAAAGCATTGATTCCTGAGATGTCTCTTTGCTCCACAGTTCCAGCACAGGGTGGATCTTCGCCTACTGTATACTGTAGAATCGGTACGACCTTGTCCTTTCTGGTAATTGTATAATAAATTTTTTTATTATACAATTGTATAAATTGTACAATAAAAGTTTTTTATTAATCCTTCGTTGTTCTTTTCAGCTTCACGTCGTCCTTGTCGTCCTTCCGTCCTAAATCTTAGTTGTCTTGTTCTGCCTTGACTGCCTCTAGAAGCTTGCCGTGCAGTTTCACTTTCCAAGGCAAGGGCTAGAGCTTCGGATATATTCCTGTGTCTGGCTAATCTTAATGCTTGACTAATTTCGGAATCTTACAGGCTGTCGATGAAGCTACTCACTGTTGTTCTTGCAACTCTGCAGGTGCGGTCGGTTAGGTCATTTTTACCATACGAGCTAAATATGCTTCAAATTGCTGCAGATTTTCTTCGAAGCGTTGTTTTCAGCCTTTTAATTGTGCCTGATAAACGTGTTGTAGCGCCATACCTCATTTCCAAAGTACCCTTCAGCGTTTGATAGTCCTTTTGTTTATCTTCAGCTAGTGTTCTTAATATCTCCATAGCTTCACCCCGTAGAGAAACTATAAGTGATGTCGCTTTTTCTTCTTCTGACCAGTTGTTTGCCAAGACAGCTGCTTCAAATTGTTTAAGGTAAGTAATCCATGATACCTTTCCATCAAATGTTGATGGCTTAATCCTTAACGACGGAAGAAAACTGCTCTCAGTCTTAATGGGCTCCTTCGCGAGCAACTGGGATTTCAGATTTAAGACTTCACTTTGTAATTTGGTCATATTTTCTTTTACGACTTGAACCTTATCTTGAACTTCACTTCTTAATTATTTAACCTCTTCTTCAACAGCTTCCTCAAATTCATTGTGTTTAACTTTAACTTCCTCTTCTAACTTCTTATTGTTTTCTTGTAAATTGGTTTTCATTTCATTTCTTTATTCTTCCTGATTATTTTTTATTTCTTTCTTTAAGTCTTCCTTCATTTCATCTTGGCTATTTTTCATTTCCTTTTTAAAATTGTCCATCATTTCGTCTTGGCTATTCTTCATTTCTTTCTTTAAATCTTCCTTCATTTCGTCCTGGCTGTTCTTCATTTCTTTTTTTAAGTCTTCTTTCATTTCGTCCTGGCTCTTCTTCAGATCTTGCTTAATTCCCATCAATGTTTCCTCCATTTCCGTTGCTCTAGATCTCGTTACCGGCATTCACTTGTCTACTCCAAATGTCTTTCTGTGGAAAGTCTCACTTCTGACACCAATGTAACCTCGAAATTGCCTTAGTGTGGGAACACGTCACGTAGACTTCATTATATACTCCCGTCAAGAATTCAAACGTCTTACGTCAGGGCTGACGTTACACATTTGTTTTTATTGTCAACGTAATTTTCGATATTTGGTCACGTAAAAACAATATTTTTTTGCAAAATATAATGCAAATTTTTAGTCTAGTATATAGTTTTATTACTATCAGTTGCAGTTTCTTAAATATTTTGATGAAAATATAATTAATAATTCATTTGTTCGTATGACGTAAGTCGTCTGAATTCTTGTCGCGAGTGTACAAGAAATATCCTTCAACAAATTCACAACTGTAAAATGCTTTATTTTGACATTTCGGTCATTCGCGTTTAACTTCTCAATATAAACTGACTATGAAGGCGGAATTGATCCGCTTATATAGATTTTTAGAGTTATCGAAGTTTCTGCGATCTCGAGAACGTGTCGAGAAACAAATAGAATATAGCCTGGAATATTCCGGAAAACGTCAAAATAAAGGTATTACAAAAATTACAAATTCTAATGCAAACAGGAACATAATTTACAATCTAAAAGGTAGGTGAGCTTCCGTAACAATATGTTATATACTTCGGGTGATATTATAAATTATTGTTTGTTAATCTATATAGAGTGTGACGTTTATAATTAATAAAAAGTGAACTTCTTGACAATATTTCGAATATAAAAAGCTTGTATCACAAAGTTCGATCATTACGTATTTTTTTTATGTAAATTAACTACCTACAACAATTCACAAAAAGGATTAAAATATAAAAACTGGCCCTGTTAATTCAGCACCATCACATGACTAAAAATCAAGACTAACTAAGTAGTGACAGTGAATATTTAAAACCTCTAGCTTTCAAATATTTGCGTATATATTCTAAAATAAGTCTAAGTTTTAAAGAACAGTTATTGATAAATGAAAAAAATAAAAACATTATTTAGCTACATAGTAATACATTACTTTTTGCAGTTTAAATAAATTTATTAATTTAATTATTTGCAATTTAAATATGGAACAATATGAAAAATAATAATATATATTTTTGATTATTAATGAATTTAAGTGTAATTAGGTAATTTATATTCTTTATTTAGATGTATACGTACGTACAAAACAATAACTCTAAGTACAAAATTGCAACATTTTAAACATAGTTTATAAAATAAGTGCTTTTACTGTAGATAAAAAATATCAAGAGAGACAATATATTATGAAGTGTGTATTTATAGCAATAACAAATATTACTAGTCGACACATTATGACTTGCTTGCGTAGCAATGCATAAAATGACGCTATTTATAGAGTAATTAAGAAAACATTATATTAAAAATAAGTACGTTTTCTATATAGCTATTATTTTTTTAAATCATAAAACTAAAACTAAATTAAATGGAAAACGAGTCAATTTCTAAACAAGATGATATGAAAATTATTATTTATCAGAACAGGCTGTAAATATAATAAAGTGAAAATAATATCAGAAAAAAAAACTAAATAGCAAACTATCTATAAATATTTGTAAAAAAATATACTCGTAATTGGGAAATGGAACTACTTATAGTTACTTAGTTTAAATCGGTCTATGTAATAATACTATTTGCCCTAACAATAAAAAATACTATTATTTATTTCTAACTAATGGTATTAAATTTCGGTTCTTTTAATTATATTTAACCAGTGGCGGCTCGCCAGACAACGCAGGTGACCCACCGATTCACCTAAAATTACCGGTTCTACGTACGTATTACTTATTTTAAATAAGTAATTTATATTTGAATATTAAAAATGTTTTCTGTCTGCTTTTAGGTAAACCTACATGGCTTATGTGTATCTCATAGGTGGTAATTTATTAAAATCAGTAGATACGAAGAAGAAAAAAGAATATTTTTTATAAAACGTAGGATACTGAGCCTTCTCAAAAAAAACATGGCCTTCAATAATCGCGATGTATGTAACTGCCATTTACATGTTATATAAATGCGCTATGGTATTTTTTACGAACTATCAATTACCGTGGTTAATTTAGTTATAACGCAGTTATTAATTTATAGTTTGTTGTTGTTGATGTTTATTCAAACAAAGTCAGAATAATTTTATAGTTTAAATATAATTTTTAATGCATTTAAAATGTATAGAATTATATAACTAACAGTGTAATTATGAGATACATACATTTTGACATTTTGAGATATAAGTGGTTTGCTTACTTCCTGCTCGGCCTAAGCGGCTCGACTTACAGGAAGCGACCTACATTGCAGCAGGTATTTAACGCAGACCTCTCGCCCTGGGCGACGACCCATTAAATCTGTAAATGATACCGGCGGTGGCCATTTTGGAATTTTATTACTTTTATTGAATCTAGTAGCATTTTCGATTGGGCTGCACTTTTGCACTCAGTATGAACTGCAGTGTTGCCAATGATGAAAAGCGAATATGCCTCAGAAACCCAGTGGAAATGCTTATCATTCTTCAAAATACAAAAAGATGATAGTCGAAATGATCGACGAAAGAGATAGGTATTGCAGGATCTATCTCACTTTCACTTATATTTTAACTTTTTAGTGAATTTGTTCGAATTTAAAATGAAATGGCAAGGAACATAGATATATTTATCAAGAATAATAATAAAAATCTAAGACATTTGTATTTTTTTAAAATAATATATAGGTTTCGACAAACAAACAAAATTTACCTTACTCCCAGTTTTCTAATACCGTTGGTTTTATAAGATTAGCAACCATAAAACATATACTAGATACGGATCAGTCAGAAATACTCAAACACCAAACTGAAAAAAAATAGTACATTAGTTAGATCAAAGTTTACAGAACAAATATATAAGTTGTTTCACTCTCGAACACGCCCCGCCCTACCAATTCCGCTCTCCTCACCCGTCTCGGGGACTGTTCGGTACCCAGGATCCCACACGGTGGCTGACGCTAGAACTGTAACGTCTTGAGTGCGATCGATATAGCGTGAGACAAAAAACCTTGAATATCTGGTAGTGTTTATTTTATTTAATTTTTTTTCTAAAAATGCCCGTGATATGTTGTTCTGTGAATAATTGTCCCTCAAGACGTAGTTTTTCCTTTTTCCATTGTTCAAGGTATGTATTTTATATTTCATCAACAAATACAAAGAAATAGCACAGCATAGGTAGACCAGCAGTTTCACTCCGTTGTCGGCACTTTGAACTGCCTTCAGTTCTCTATGGTGACCTCGAAATGTGAGTGCGATAGCGCATCCGATGGAATTTACAGAATCGGTGATCAGGACCGAAATAAGAATTTTTTATTTGCGCGTGAAAGCGTAGTTGTTCCACATGAAAGTTTACGTTATATCTACCCACATTATGTAATAAGTCATTATACAGTTATAAATGGGTAATTCAACATGTATTATATACTATCATTTACTGCTACTAACATATAGTGTGAAAATTAGAATTACTTCTTTGGTCTCTTTAAAAAAAAAGAGAAAATATATATTATTGCACTTCAAAACATTTTTTATTTATTTACTTACTTTTTTGATATTAGTAATAATTACATTTTTTTGGAATTTTTTTTAATTTAAAATTTGACGTTTGAAGTTTAGTGGACAAATAATTTATTATGATTTTTTTTGTCTTAAATGATCTACGTAAACCAGAAGATAAGTATTTTTCAGAACAGAAAAATTATGTTTATTTAACTTTGAAAATTGTTAAATTGGAGATAAAAGTGCAGTAAAATTAAATTTGGAAAACATTTTTTTTTATCATTTTGTTTTGAGACTTACTCTCATTATAGTGACTACAAGAAATATGATTATCTACATAAATTGGAGATGATTCGTCTTGTGCAGGAAACGTTGGAACGGCCTCTTTGCGTAATCTATTGCGCGAATCGTTAGAAAACATATTATTTTCAAAATGTATTTGACATAGTTTGTATGAATTATTACTAATCCTGAGCAGCTTTTCTAATAAATGTTCTATATTAGAAGCCACTGCACAGAACTTTGCTCTAAAATAAAAATTTGTATTTGTGAAAAATATAAATATGTATATTTTTAACTTCACTTTCATGAGAAGTACTTATATTCCAATGTTATACTTAAGAAATAAGTTAATATGTAAGGCAATAGCAGTATTTATGGTTTGTACAGTATATTATAGATTACTTATTATTTATGTTATGTTAGGAAATTTAAATTACTATTTATAGATGATATGTTTAAACATCTAACTGCTGCGCAGCGAATCGTTCCTCGATCAGACTCAAAATATTGCTTTCATACGGCTCTGTATAACCGATGTTCGCACTCCCAGAGCTGGATGTAAACTGAGCTCTCTGCAGCTTGAAATGGATGCGCGAGCTGCTATGCTATGCTTATTATTCGGCCCGAGTGTTTTTACTGTTCTCCTTATACTGTGCAAATAGGTCACGATAAAAATTAGAATTTGAAGCAAACATTTTTCAAATGAAACACAAACATTGTTTTTGTATGAACGAACAAGTAAGTTCGTGTTACTAGGAACTTTAATTGTGTCATGTAAATTTTACACCCAAACATTTTCGGTTCAGCAGAGTTTCTGATAATATCAAAACTATTTTAGCGCCAAAATTTCACGATCCTGAAGTTCAATCAAACTGGTACACCGATTCTAAGCGATACCTGTGCACAAACAGTATTTATAATAAAAATGGTATGTACAGTAACATCTTTAAATAATTTAAAATAATTTGTCTCAAATTAATTAATATACGTATAGACATACCCAAATCACTAAAATAATATTAAGTACTAAAAAATGACCTGGACATACTTACATTGGGTTTTCATTTGAGTAATTTTTTTTACTTAAAATCATATATAGTTTATTAAATTACGAAACAACAATTAGGCCGTCGGCGGATAAGCGTTTTCGTACAAGAACCCAGTATTGAGGTATAATTTATTAAGACTAGTACCAGCTGATTCAGCATATTTTTCTGGATAGAAAATCAAAATGGACGACTTTTTTCATTGGTCGAGAGCTAAGTTCGAAGCAAAAAACTAAAAATATTTGAAAATTGAAACGTTCAACTTTAACCTCGTATAACTTTGAAACCGCTTAAGATAATAAATAGATTTTTTTTTAGTTTCTAGACAAATATGTTCTCTTTAACCTGGTATATAATTTATTTAAACAATTTTGAAGTAGAGCTCAAGAAATTAATTATTTCTTGGGTACTGCCCGATAGAGTCAAAAAAAGTTTGTTTTAACCTGCGGTAACTCCTTTATATATTGGAGTATTTAATTTATTTTTTGCTCAAAAACTTGCAAATTTAATTGGTTTTCTTCGTCTCGATTATATGCTAACTTATTTTTTTATAATAAACTAACTACAGCCATTTAAACACAACAAAACGCGGATCCCTCTCATTCCCGCCAACCGACCGGACCCGCGAGCGTCCTAGTCACTAATATTCCTGCTGGCAAAGTTTTTAACTATTTAAGCGTTTGTATTATAGTTTTAGTTAATGTAATATCGTTAGTATTGTAATGTAATATAGTGAATATTTTTGTGTTATGTAGGTATTGATTTTATTGAGGAAAATAATAAACATATAACATAAGTTATCATAAGATGTATAAATATTTCCACAGTTAAAAAAACTCCATTAAGTTGTCTTCGGCGTCCTCTAACTCTACGACCTCAATGTTAGTGCACTTCATATTGCACTTGCAATCGTTTGAGCAAAAAACTCCTTCAAATTTACATGCACATTTGCGATTGTTGCAATTCTTTTCTGTACAAAACAGGCTAATTACTTTTCGTATTTCATCTGGAATGGGCGGCTTATTGCGAGAGGCAGTTATTTGTATTAGTCCATCCATAATTTTTCGGGTCTACATGTTCAACTAAGCCAATATGGCGCAGTGTCCAGAGACGAACTTGGTAATAACATCTGTAAAGCCAAAATAATAATAGTTGAAGAAGTAGTCCATTACTCGAAATGGAGACAGATTTTAAGTAGTAAATAAAACACACAGATTGCCAAACGTCACAAACACTTTCGTTCGCGTAGGAGTCTAATAAAAGCTGCATTAAAAGAGCAAGTAAAAACCTATACTGCAGCATTTGTAACTTGTAAATAATATAGATTTTATTATTTCCTATTAGTTTTAAAATAATGTATATTGTTTTTTAAGTATTTAAATAAACATTTTATTGCAAATTTTTCTCATGGCTACATTATTTTTTATATAGTAGAGTACGTATATATTTTATTTTAAAATTTACAAGTGAATATATAGGACTTCCAATATTATCTAACAAAAGTTTATACATTTACCTATAATCGTTTTATAATATTTATATTTGTTACATTACAAATAATTTATTTATACAATAAGCCTTACATCACACTTTTGGAATATCCCTCGTATATAAATACTTCCCAATTGGAAAGAAACTACTTTTTTAAGTAGATGTGTAAGAACGAACAAAGATAATAATAATAATACTAATAGTACGATTTGAGAAACGCATAAACGAAGTAGTTCATAAAGACGGATGTTTATTTGATATCCCACTTCTGATTGTAATATTTTAAACAATTAACTACTCTCCTATAGCCTTACAAAACACAAAACAATGGCGCTACTAGTCTACTATATTTTATAAACTCAATGTTTATTTATACTACTGGTTTTCACTCGCCACTACTACTGTGAACTGTGAACTGGAACGTGCTTACTCAAATGACCTATGAAAAAGAACCACAATAAGTGTCTAGCCCCCTTATCAAATTATAGTTACCCCATCATTCATAATTATACTTAATTATCTCATATCTAACACTATCACGTGGTACCCAAGCATCTGTCTTTTTACATCCTTCAATATTTCAGCACAAGCCTTACAAATATTGACTGAATCATCATCTCAACAATACAAAGGATCTGCTTTGCCTCTGACCGCTCAACCCCACGGAGAGCGCAGCCTAGGATGGCACAGCCAAGGCCAGTACTTTCACCTATACCCCGTACCCCTCCAGTACACATCCTAGGGGCTAAATAAAAACATGCCCGTCGGTCCGCACGTCCACATCGGCCATCTATACCTACGGCTGTGGCTCCTCGTTCCGACACATTATGCACAACCCACCAAAGGCCTTCACACACCTATGTGGACCCGACAAAGCAGCCTTGACCACTACATGCTACATAAGACAGTCAGTTCAGTACCACCCTATCTAAAGCTCACGTGGCTGTTATAATTGACGCACCCTGTAGATCTTATTTATCAATTAGCTAATATAGCTACTCTTTACTGTCAAAACTAGCCTAACATAACTAATCTAATAGGGACTTACACATAATATAACTATTCTAATAAGAACTAGGACACTTAGTGAGAAACTCACCTGTATATATAAAATAATGGTAAATAACTAGCACGCTCACAATTCACCTTTTCACTAGCTTTACTAATTAAGCAATGACTTGAATAGTCTTTAGAATCTCTGTTTCGAGGCAATACTCTTACGGCCAGCCCTTTTAGGCTCTTATCGGAAACATAAACAAACTCGCGCCAGTGTTTATATTTCACCCAACATAGGCAAATTCTTTCGTAGACTAAATATCTAATAATCTACTGTGCGTTTTAAAACTTACTTTACAGATGTAAGTGAAAAAATTGTGGCGTAGCCCTGTTTTGATGGCTTTTTAACACAAGGTGAATCGGCCGTAATTGTTTTGCAGCAAAAAACACAAATATTATCCATGACGTCAGTCCGCCTACAAAATAGTAAATTTTAAAGTAGGTACAGTCAGTTGCAGATAAAAAGCGTAGGTGCATAGAAAAAGCGAATAATTTTTTTTCTTATTGTATTATTGACACAAACGAAAAATGGAAATGTGTCATGACAGGTATACCACAGATGCTAAACAAAACGTACAACTACACTAAGAGAAATTTATTTAGAACAATTACACTTGAAATATCGGTATCGGCATAATTTGCACTAGTGGAAATTACCAATAATTTATTATCGGCCCAGAGAATAACTATTTAATTAATTTTTAAAGTATTGACAATTAACAATATAACTAATTGTTATAATGAACGATTGAGAACTTCAAATTTCATGAAATTCTCTCATTAAAAAATATAATCTGTGCACTCGTTTTTTAACATAACCTGCATTCGTACTAATTTACCGATAATTCTCAGTTAACTGTTTATATTGTCTATTTACTACTGATATATAATAATACTAACGTACCAGTATAAACTTCTTTAACCTTTGATGCAAAGACAACCCGATAAATTAGACGTTTCAATAGAAATACAAAGCACCTTCAAAAAACAAGTAATCGGGCATGCATGTAAACTATCGCACTAATTACTAAATAGATCATTCTGGAATATAGCGGGTAGCGGAATGAGAGGGAGGGCCAGTCGGCTCTGCCGCCAGACCGCGCTTAGTTGTGTTTAAATGGCTGTAGTTCCTTTATTATTAGAAATAGGTCTGCATGTAATCGAGACGAAAGAAAGCCAATTAAATTTGTAAGTTTTTAAGCAAAAAATAAATTAAATACTCCAATATATAAAGGAGTTACCGCAGGTTAAAGCAAACATATATTTTAATTTATCGCGCGGTGCCCAAGAAATAATTAATTTCTTGAGCTCTACTTCAATATTTTTTAAATAAATTATATACCGGGTTAAAGAGAATATATTTGTCTAGAGATTAAAAAAAAAATAATTTATTATATTAAGCCGTTTCGAAGTTATACGAGGTTAAAATTGAAAATTTTTATTTTCAAATATATTTAGTTTTTTGCTTCTAACTTAGCTCTCGACCAATGAAAAAAGTCGTCCATTTTGATTTTCTATGCAGAAAAATATGCTGAATCATCTGGTACTAGTCTTAATAAATTATACCTCAATACCGGGTTGCTCCTTAAAACGAAGGCTTTTCAGCGCTTCGCCGACGGCCTAAATATAAAAAACGTCATAAACACTTTCGTGTAGCAGTCCAAGAAAAGCTGCATTAAAAGAGCAAGAAAAAACCTATACCGCAGCATTTGTAACTTGCAAACAATATAGATTATATTATTTCCTATTTTAGTTTTAAAATAATGTATATGTATAATGTGTATTTTTTTTTAAATATTTAAATAAACATTTTATTGCAAATTTTCCTCATGGCTACATTAATTTTTATATAGCAGAGTACGTATATATTTTATTTTAAAATTTACAAGTGAATATATACGACTTGCAAGATTAACTAACAAAACTGTATACATTTACCTATAATCGTTTTATAATATTTATATTTATTACTTTAAAAATATTTTATTTATACAATAAGCAGCCTTAGATCACACTTTCGGAATATCCCTCGTATATAAATATTTTCCAATTGGATAGAAACTACATTTTTAAGTCTCTCGTACTTGGCCATTTTTTGCGACAGTATTTACGTGCGGCGCACAGTGGAGCAAAACGCCACTGCGCCACTCAAATTACTGTACACCCCTTAGGGTTGGGCCGTTTGAGGTCATTTTTTTCTTAGGATGTTCTTCATAAAATTCCCTATCGATCCCTCTTTCTCAATTTTCGCTTTGGGTCTTCATTTTCGCGGAATTTGACTCCAAAAATGGGTTTGTATGGAAAAAACTAGATTTTTCGCACAAAAATGAGCCTACGGAACACGAGATTGAGATTTTGCCGGACTTTTTTATGGGGGAATGCTCGTCTTGGAAAGCCCTACAAGACTGTCCACTTAGATTTCGGGAAGAAATTTTCCGTTGCCCTTAAAATGGCTGCAATCATCCAAAAATTTTCACATATCAGAAATCGTTCTACTTAAAACTGGGAAAGTATTGGAAAAAATCTCATCTCACAAAAATTATTTGTACACATTTGAGGAATCCGCAAAAATTTTTCCAGAATTTTTGGACACATTTTTGGACAATAACTAAAATGGCCACATACATATTTTCCGAATAGTTCACTGTTAATTAGAAATGATTGATTTGATTATTTTCTTCCCAACACACAGAGATAACAGAAAACAACGAAATTTGCTTTTTTATATCAGGCGCTGTACCAAAAAAAAAATAAATAAAATGTACAAAAACAATATCTGTCCTAGAAAAACACACTATTCTACATTAATTTATATACAAGATATTTATAAAATATATAACAATAACCCTTCAAATGACTGAGCTTTTTGAGAATTTATTTGGACAGCCAAAATATTAAAACGTTTCAGGAATGCCAGATGATTTCCCAGTATTTTTGAACATTTGTGGATTTTGGATCAAAATGACCAAAGAAAAGAATGATTCACAGAAAATCTTATGGTCTCGAAAGTTTAAAGCATCCAGTAGATGATGAAGACTTTCACTATCATACATTTCCATCCGAACAGTTCCAGGAAAAATCAATCATTTACGGGAAAATTCGGAAAATCTGTATGTGGCCATTTTGGTGAATGTCCAAAAATGAGTCCAAAAATTCTGGAAAATTTTTTGCAGATTCCTCGAATGTGTACAAATAATTTTTGTGAGATGAGATTTTTTCCAATACTTTCCCAGTTTTCAGTAGAACGATTTCTGATATGTGAAAATTTTTGGATGATTGTGGCCATTTTCAGGGCAACGGAAAATTTCTCCCCGAAATCTAAGTGGACAGTCTTGTAGGGGTTTCCAAGACGAGCATTCCCCCATAAAAAAGTCCGGCAAAATCTCAATCTCGTGTTCCGTAGGGTCATTTTTGTGCGAAAAATATAGTTTTTTCCATGTAAACCCATTTTTGGAGCCAAATTCCGCGAAAATTAAGACCCAAAACGAAAATTGAGAAAAAGGGATCGATAGGGAATTTTATGACGAACATTTAAAAAAAAATCGCCTCAAACGGCCCAACCCTAAGGAGTGTACAGTAATTTGAGTGGCACAGTGGCGTTTTGCGCTACTGTGCCACTGATTAGTTACTAAAGTATCGTTATTTGCTAGTAATCGAGCATTTGTTTTATAGAGTAATCGTTACACGATTACTTGTCGTATTCAATAACCCACACTACGGAAGTACGAGTACACACTAACGACTACTCGATTATTCTCGGACTAGGTCCTCCATGTTAGTACTCCCACTCACATAATGACTTCAGTAATCGTAGGTAGGCTCTATTCTGTAGTTTTAAAGAGAAAGAGTCATCATTAGCGTATTTTGATGTTGCGATTAATTCAGAAGAATAATTAAATACTAGCTAGGTATTTAGTATTGTTCAGCTGCATATTCGTTCTAATATACAGGATGTCCGGGAAAATGTGGAAAATCTCTCGGACGCAGATAAAAAATAAAAAAATAACATGACAAATTCCTATAAATGTTTTTCCTACGGAGGTATGTGTCACTGAAGGACGCCGCTGGAAGTTGCTTTTTCTTGAATAACTTTTAAAGTACTTAATATAATTTAATAAAAATTTATTGTGATGTACACTAGCAAGGACCTCTTAAAATAATGTTCTTGAAACATATTTAGCTTTTTTAGTTTACCAGGGGCGGACTAAGATTTACAACTTAATGCCTACAATTTTAACATCCTGTATGATAAAGACTTTAAAATAATAAATCTGGGTAGTTACAACCTTAGACTAAGAAAAAGTTACTCTTGTTTATTGTCGATAAAATGAACCGTTTACGAGAAAACGTTCGACCTATATTCTCTTTTATGAAGTTTTTCAATAATTTCGTTTCGTTTTCGTTAATACATCTTCCACAGAGACCAAAATAGTACAGTAGATCAAGTCTGAAGCGCATATAGGGAACGACATAATAATATGCAACTGATTTGGTAAAAGTTCGTGATCAGCTCGACACAGAGCGGTCCGCGATGCGCCTAGACCGCGACCTCGTAGTCCGTTTCTTAAATGAACAACTAATAAATAGACCGTATTTAAAAAGTAAATGGGTTTATTCGATACTTTTTTAATATAAAATTTAATAAATTCTTCATGAATTATTATTCGTCTTTTCTACTTATCTAAAATGTATTTACTTCGTAGGTTGCAGAAAATATTTAAATTTTTATTTGTTGTATTTATAGTAGCTCGTGTAACTATCTGCTAATAAAGATAAATTTTATAACTGATCAAACATAATTGTTATTAACATGCCCGGATAAAATTGTAATCTTATATTAGTACTTTTAATCACATAGCCATTGTTAACAAGTTATGTAAAAAACTTTATCATAATTTATTACATGATCCGTATGTACCTATTTTTTGTGTTGAATACATAACGTCTATTAGTTTGCAGAAAAATATGCTTCTTAAACATTAATAATTCTTTTGCATATTTTATATCAAATTGGACTAGTTATTTAGGTAAACCAAGGGTAAATCCTTGTTATCTTCATTTATATACAAATATATATAAATATAAATTTTAGAAAAGGAGGGAAAATAACGAGAAGAAAATGATTGGTTAAGCTAAAAAATATGTATATTTTGTCTTAATATAGACATATCTGTCCATTTCTTTAGTTTAATTGGGTTTTTGCTACATTTATGAAAAAAATAATATTAATTAAATAATAATAATCTTAGATAAATAAGATTTATTAAATAATAATAATCTTAAGTAAAATCGATAAGTAAAAAATAACAAAAATCACATCACTATCGCGCACTTCCGTATTTTTGACGTTTCGAAAATCTCTCTGTTCAAAATAGTAATAAAAATATTAAACGTATGTCAAGTTTGACAGTTTAAAATTTGTAGAAGTAAGTAACAATAAAATAAAAATCATTTAACATCTCTATGGAAGCAGATAAATAAATTTTAAACTGTCAAACTTGACATACGTTTAATATTTTTATTACTATTTTGAAAACGAAAACAGAGAGATTTTCGAAACGTCAAAAATACGGAAGTGCGCAATAGGGATGTGATTTTTGTTATTTTTTACTTATCTGCTTTTTTCAGTGTGAGATTTTTTGGTTAGGCAAATTTAGTTTCAAAAATAACCCTTAACTGATCCGTTTGGCGCAAGGGCTTATTTAATTAATTTTTATTATTTTTCAGAAGTGTGGCAAAAACCCAATAAAACTAAAGAAAAACTAAAATTATGCCACATAACTTCAGACAATATTATAAATTGTATTTCTGTTCTGCATTCCAATTTTTTATTAGAGGAGATACGCGCAGCGAAAGCCACTGTATTTCAAATCTAGATTTTAAATTTATTTGCAGTGCAATTGCAACTATTGTTTAAGTCACTGTTAGATCAGTAAAATTAAAATATGCAGTCAGCTCAAGTATGTATCCCATTTTTATCATAATAACATTTACGTTATTTCAAGGTTAAATGTAAATTTCATCGCCTTAAATTATGGTAGTATGTATCACCCTGTAACTGTTAACAGGTTCGCTGCCGGTGGTAGTTTCGATAACATGTTGTCTATGCCAGTGGTATTTTTTCTATAAAATTTGAGATTTGATAGTTGAAAATTATCTAAATTATGTCTATATGAGTTGTAATAGCGAATTTGCTGACTGGACCCTTATTTTAATTTCGACGGTATTTTCCGTCAGTGGCGCACGTCTAACTAAATTGAAAGCTAGACACCAGTGACAGTATTTTACGTCGCGAATCTTGTCTATCTAAGTTCTCAGTGGATTACTTTGAAAATTTGGATTCGTGAATTATCTGAGACAAGAAAAACGAATTTGTACTTGTGGAAAAACGACTTTGTTCTAAATGCTAGTGGCTGTTACAAAATGTAGGTACGCTTGGTGGAAACATAACATGTTTCTCATTGTATGTATCAAAGTAAAATAATATTATTCTCTTAGCTTTTGTACACAAATATGATATAAGTACATACATACTAATTTCAAGTCGCTAAATTTAACCGTTTTCAATTTATTTGCTATTTTTCCATTTTATGTAATTTAATGTTGAAGTATGTAAAATTATTTTATTTATTATTAAATTTCAAGTTTAGACTTATTTAGTAAGTTATGTGATAAATAAAATGTAAAATTTGTATTAGGTATATTAAAACCGATGATGTTATAAAAATTACAACAAATAGAAAATGGTTAAATTTAGCGACATAAAATTAGTATGATAATATTTTTCTTTTAAAACATACAGTGAGGAAAAAGTTATGACCGATTTTAATCCACGAGTCATTTTGTAGAACAAAGTACGAATTTGTTTTTCAAAGCAATTCATGAAAAACATTCTAAAAATTTCAATAATTTTGAATTCAAAACATTAAATGTGAGATCCTGAATCTTTTGGACTACGGTAAATTGCATTATTTTGTCGCCAAGAACCTGCTTATTCACCTCATCTGCATCATCTGGCTCATTTGGATATCAAGTGGCGCTTTCGTCTTCGCCGAACAACTATGTTCTGAAATTTGATTGATTGAATTTGAATTAGATTTTTTTTTATTCGGGCTGTTTTTTCGAGGCTAAGATAGTACCAGCCTTGCCAGTTTTCCAGTCATATTCTAATAAGAAAAGGTAAGGAAGGAATTCGAGCCATGTAAACCTATCTCTTAATGCCTTTTCCGAATGCCTGTATAAACTGCCGTGCATGCACAAAGTACTCATATAGTGCAAAAAATACATACATACAACCTGATTTATTCAGGGTGGAATGTCTACAACCAAAAAATTACACTAGATACCCTTGTGCGTTTTTTGCAATAGGGGTAGTTTCTTATTTACTTTGTTTTTGTAATTTTTTTCTATCTTGTACATAATAATATTAATGTATTAACTTTTTTGTAACTTACATATCTGACGCTTCATCGCCCATTATATGAAAAAAATACGATATTTGTTTATTATGATTCAGTAAAGATACAAATAAAAGGCTTAGGAGCTGGTTTTTGGGGGGTTCTGTCTCCTGAGTGGATACCCAAAAAAGCACAGCCTACCCCTTCAGTGTTTTGCACAATAAGGGTGGTTTCTTGGTGTTGGTATGGGTGGTGGAGTGGAAATGAGTTCACAATAATAATAAACCACCCCTATTGCGCAAAACAACGAAGGGGTTTTTTGGATGGATACTCAGAAGACAGTGCTTGAAGAAACCTGCAAAAACCAGCTGATCAGCTTTTAGTTGTATCTTTACTGAACCATAATAAGTATAGTAAATAAAAGCAAAATAGCAAAAAAACCACAAGGGTGTCGAGAGTGATTCTTTGGTTGGAGACAGCCTTTCATCCACTCTGAAAAAATCAGCTTGTCCGCATTTATTTAGTGACTTATTATGTTTAACTGGAAACAACCCTGCTTGTATGTATTGAATATTTCATTACATTAGATTTGTTATTAATTTTTTCATTTATGAATGCTAATCTATATCATATTAATGTTTTCAGTGGTTTGTTATTTTTGTCTTATAACAAAAGAGTATTATTAGAAACCGATAATGTTATAAACCGCATTTATTTGTAGTTTACTTCTTACTTAAGTTATCGCAAACTGATATAATTCTATATAACTTGGCTTCCATTTTAGCAATTTTATCGAGTATACTAAGCGAATATCAAAAATAGGTATTTTCTGGACAAGAATCAAAATGAGATATTTATCATAAGTAAGTAGCAAAGTTAGTGTTAATATATAGGTATTATTAACACGCAACATGAAGGTTTTCTGTTATTTATGCACTAAAATATTGAGTCATCAGAACGGTTAATGGGTAATTTATTAACCTCTTCGGACCCAAGCTTAATATAGGACATTTTTATGATCCTGTCCATTTTTATCACTATATGGGTCCTAAGGAACAAAAAATTAAAAATAAAAAATTCTTAGACCTTTGGTTTTTGCAAAAAATTAGGTATCGTATATGATACTTAGGGTCTATATCACTACCAAATATAGTATTTTTCAAAAATATTTTATTTACTAATCATAAACATAAACAACAAAAAAAGTTACATGTACATATCTACTTTTTGTGGAATTCAACAAAGCAATTTTTTTCCATTGAGCAACAAAGAAAAATTTTGCATGCGGTGCAACAAACAAATGTAAATTTTTTGCACCCAGGATTTCTGCACTTTGATCTGCATTTTTGTTCTTTGTTTTAAAATCCGGTAAATGTTTGGCACTCGAAGATGCAAATTTCTTATCCGGTATATTTTCTGCGCGTGTCTGAAAAGATATCATATATGATAACTATGGAGCTGCGGCGTTCTGAACGACAGAGCATATGTAATATGTATATGTATGTTTTGCCAGAGGTATCATCAATAATACCTTGGGTCCGAAGAGGTTAAAATATCTAAGCAATGATTTTCGCAAGGACGTGGAAAAGTCAAACTTTGGAGCCGGTAGAACATTAAAATATAAGTTTATTTTTCTGTGGACTACAGTTATGTTGTAGGGTTATTGTAAAATCAGGCATATTATGACTTACAATTTAATTGAAATTCTTTTTAAAGATCGCGCACATTATTCCTTCACGAACCAGCATAGACCTGCACAGCACAGACCTGCAAAGCTTGTTCTCATGTTATGTAATGGAACAAATTAGACCAACACCTCCATGGACCGGCACCTGCAACGACTGTCACTGCATGACGATCTAAGATCTCCAAAAAATTTTTGTATGACCTTTGGAAATACTGGAAAAAATGTTTTTCATTTCTCTCCGGTTCAGAAAATAAATGATAAAATTCACTATATAGCCTTCTCTTTTTATTGATAGGGTGAACCCAAAACTTTTTAATTTTCCTCACGTTTTTCTCCTTCTCCGCTTCGTACAACATCGTTAAAATAAATATTTCTTCTTCCGAGCTACACTCAGCTATTACTTAAAAACTTATACAAAATATCTGCCACACGCATAATCTGCACAACAAGTTGCTGGTTCATGCTGCACAAGTGTGAAAAGTCGTGCTGGTCGGTGTAGATCCAGGCAGGCGTAATGTGCACAAACTTCTAAACCGGCTCCAGAGAACAATGTAGTGTTGCTGGCAACATCCCCACCACCAATTTAATTTTTATGAAATAAATATTTTATAAAGTTTGTTTTATTATTGCTAGTTATGTTATGTACAACTATTCCGTTGCAAATTTTGAACTTCACTCGATTTCAACTTTGAAAAGAGGGGAGGGAATACGGTTAATTTCATTGGTTGCAAATCACGGTTTTAGTCTCATTGTCAGACTGATTGTAAAACAATTTATTCCAGTAAAACCGAGTTTAAGCAAACGTCAAAATTTTTAAAAGGGTGTAAACAGTTTTAAGATAGAAAACTTCTATAAAATGAAATAACATAATACACTGCTGCAGGCATTCAATGACTGCACATCTATGAACAAATGAATAATTATATTCATTATATTTTTTTAACAGATGCAAAACAAACAAAAAAATACTACTTAAGCGGGGCATTACATGTAACTGTAATTCTAATCGAACAGAAAAAAATCAGGCGCGAAGTGGAGAGTAAACCAATTTAAAGTATCTGGATGTTTTACTATAAAAGAAATATACATGCATGTCTTAATTTTCTAGTTTTCGAATAAGGAAATTACTACGAAACCTGTTCTTTTCTCTATTAAATAATTTGATGATAGGTTTATTGTTTTCTTACGGTTTTAAAACTTTTGTAGTTATTCATAATAAAAGGTATTATTTACAAATAAATTTTTATTTTTATTATTTCCTGGAACTTTGGCACTAAAAAAAAATGAATAGTACCTATATAAAAATGAACACCAAATCAACACTGACATGGCATTATTTTAAAGATCGCTTGGCATACTGTCAGTTTTATTATAATATGACAAATTTCATCTAGGCGAATTGTAATACACTTGCGCGGAAGCTCATTTTGACAGTAAGACTAAAAAATGGCCGGGATACAACACGCCAGAAATTTTCAGTCAAATTGTAAGATTCTAGATGTGTTGTATCGTATTATAATAGATCTAGTCATATTGAAAAAGCCTAGGTATTTTAAAATATGCCTGATTTTTACAATAAGCCCATATCAGTTATACTGTTTCTTGTTTTGAGGTATAGGGTCAAATTTTCAAAATACAATTTTTTTTAGTAACTGTTAGTTTTCTACAATTTTGTTGAGTTGCTTGTTGCTACCCTTTTTAGTATCATTTTAGAATATAATTTTCACTTGGGGCATTTTTTTGAAGAAAGGTTTGATGCGTTGAGTGTCACATAACGTGACGGTTATATCTTGAGAATATGTTGCCAAAGCACTTTCAAGATAAAAATATCTAATAAACATTATATGCTCCAAAATCAAATGTAACTGAGCTACGGTGACCTTATATTTGACTAAAATAAATATGAAATAAAATCTCAATCAAAAGCAAGTAAAGAGAAGTGGTTTTGCAAAATGAAATTTTATGAACATGACAATTACTCTGTGGGCTAATGCCCTGACCAGTACTGAATTACCTCTGAAAAATCTATTACAAACAACCAAAGTATTTCGTTAGGGACCCACCACAGCTATTAACAACTGATTATGTTCAAGCGCCTAAACTTAACTATCTCGTTGAAAAAGAGAAATTTGATGTTTATGTTTTTTAGATTTTTCTCCAAAATTTCGCCTACCAACCTCCTACATATTGCACACTAAATTAACTAGAAATAGGTACTTAAGCTTTCGTACGGTACAAAGAAAAAGTGGTTTTAATTAAAAAAACAACAACCTTATCGCCCTCCCGCCGCCACTGGTTACATTTTTGAGAGCTGATCTTTCACCACAGTTCATGTTCTAAAAAAATAAAATTGACTTGTCCTATAATTTTTTTTAGAAGTTATTCGTTTCAGAAATATTAATTTTATTCCGAACTTTTGCCTAACCCTGTATAAGGTGTTTTATGAGTATTATTCCTTACATTTTGGACACCTTGGCTATATTGTGAATAACAAAACATAACATGAAGGTTACTATTTACTTTTCCTTGTATTAAATTATATAAATATTATATCTATCATTATACTTACATCTTAACGTTAGTCAAGTTATCAACCATAACAGTTACTACAAGCACGTGGACTTTATAATGAGTATTCAGATTGGATGGTATCAGCAATAACTGCACGTTAACTAAGGTATTTCTGAAAGGATATGAATAAAGAAATATGAAACGCTTCGACATAATGTGCTGTATAACTACCCTGCTATCTCTTTAACTAGTTAGATAATGTATAGAAGGAAAGTTCTGATCCACTAGGACCAATCTCGAAGAAATTTCCCAGTGTTTCATTCGATAGATAGTGGCTTAGAAAGCTAGTGGGTATGCCCAACACCACCTATTTAACAAACCATTTGAACAAATCAACTGTTGTTAGCGTATTGATAAAAAAGGTGTTCAAGAACAACAATTGCTGAAAATTACTGGTCATAAGAAACCAAATCTATAAAAGCATTCTTAAACATCGACTAATAACACCACAATAAAATAATAAATACTATGTGGAGTTATAGATCCTCTACAGTAGAAAAAAGTCAATTTTAATAGCTGTATCTTTACTAGCTGTACTTTTAATAAATAAATAGTTGTTTTCTTTTGTGTTGTGACTTATTTGATTTTTTGACAAATGCCTTATAATTTTATGTCAAATTTCTGAAGGATGTAAGTAGCTTGGTAACAAAATTATCTCTTACATTAACAATATTCCTATTATAGCTGGTAATAAGCCACAAAGAAATCCATTCAGGAGGTACCTAGAGATTTTTATTAATGTAAAGCCAAACTGCAATACAGAAATTGAATAATTTTCTTTAACTTTTGGAAGGATGATTATTAGAGAACTTGGCTCCCCGATGTACCTTTTTACTTTGAACCATACACCGTGGAAATACTTAATAACTTACCTCAATTCAAGTCTTACTAATCTTCAGAAGAATTGTGATGGGTGTATGTTTATAATGCCGTTTAAAATTTTCTTGTGCAGATGTAAAATTCGAGAAACTTGATGATGAAGATGAAATTTAATACCTAAGTAAAATTATGTTTTTTTTTTATTTTTCTAAATGACTTGTCAGCCTACAACCTGTTATACACTTGCACAGGGTGCTTTAAAACATGTATCGGAAAATGAAACATTATGAAAAAAGTTCTTATTAACATCTGCAAATGCATCGTTTTCGAGACAGGGAATAAAAAAAAATATTTTTCAGTTTTTTACGATATCTCAGGAACCGTGTGAGATACAGGACTCCAATTTTGCACACGTATTATCATTATTATTAGCTTCCTTTGAGCTATTCAATTTTGATTCATATGACAGTGGCGGAGATTTTAGGACACTCTATATCTCGAAAACGGCATGATCCAATGAATAAAAATAAATAAAAACGGCGCCCTTAAATACATAAATCTCAACGTAACAGAATAGGTATTCTTAATTCAAAGTTTATTTATATATATGAACGAACGTATCCTTTATTCAAACCATTTTATTGTGTCTGTTATTTAGTGATTATGTGAAATTACAACCCGTCATAACATATGTATAAATATATTTCCATATAACGAACGTATCCTTTATACATGCTTTTTGTAGTCCCTTCTTTTAAAAATTGATTCACGCTGGTATTTTAATATTAGATTTTTCAAGCAGGTAAATCAAAAGTCCCGTACTTCAGAATACAGTTTATTGGAAACCTTTTCAATACACTTGTAAGAGATAAACTAATTTGGAACTTAAACCCTTACAGTCAAAAAGAAAATTCGTATCTGTCATATTATTTATTTATTGTTTTTTTTTCTCAAAAATCAAGCAACTATAAAAGCTAAAGGTTGCGCACTTAAATTCATACAGTTTTCTTTAACACTTTCCCTTGTTAATCTTATAGGTAACTCATAAAACCATATGACAAAAATGAAAAAGTCCTTTCTATCTATCGCTTACAAATCTGAACTTTAAATATGAAGACTGGAGCAGTTTGCTTTACATCATGCCCATTCGTCCACACAAAAGCTTCAACATGTTTGAAGATTTTGTGGTGTGTCGTGTGGCAGTGGTTTTGTCATATCTGCAACCTGTTTACTCGTGGAAATTTGGTCGATTTGAAGTCTTCCTTCGGTCACTTTTTCTCATACAAAGAAGTGTTTTATGGAAATATGCTTTGTTCTGCGATGAAACTCTGGATGTTGGGCTAATCTCACTGCTGCAGAATTATCCACTTGAAAAAGAGGAACATGCTTGACTGTAATTATGTCCCTGAATAATCTAGTCAACCAAATTATTTCTTTGGTTTTCTACTCCGGAAGTTGATCGACCAGTCTTAGAACACTCTCCAAAGTCTGCATCACTGAAGCATTCTAAGACACCCTTTTTCCTGTCATGATAATAAATAATACCCAGATCGTCTGTGCCTGAGATATATCGAAACACTCTCTTGACTCGTGTAAGCAATATCGGGTTTGGTGCCAAAAATTAAATACATTAATGCACCAACTGCTTGTCTGTATGGAAACTTGTGATCTTGATCATCACCTTTCCCTGTTTTGGAAATTTCAGGACTTTTCAGCATGGGTGTCGAAACTGGTTTAACCAGAGAGGTTAAAACGCTCAAAAATCTTCCCTGCATGAGATTTTTGACCTATTTTTATGAAATATGCTTCCTGCTGTATTTCACGTCCTAAGAAATAGTACGCTTTCTTTGAAGTTATTTTGAACTCTGATTTATTTTCTTCAAGAAAAACATTTTAGTCGTGCAAATCTGTTGCTCTGACTTGTCGATCGTCAACGTATAAGACTACAATAACCTTCTTATCATTCTTTTCTCGAATGTATATATAAGCATGGATTAGCCTCACTGGCTCTGAAACCCAATGTAAGAAGAAAACCTCCGAAACGTCGGTTCCAGCACCTCGGCTTGCTTTAATCCGTATAAGCTTTTCTTTAACTCGCAAACTTTTCAAGAGCCGTCGTCATAGTCTTCTGGATCTTTCATGAAGATGCGTTCACTAAGTTCTTCATATAAAAACGCTGTTGACACGTCAAACTGCATTAACTCTCTAGCATCAATACTTAAGATGGAGCGAATAGTTCCCAACTTTGCAACTGGACTAAAAGTTTGGCTGTAGTCGTTGGCTGAATCCTTTCACTACCAATCTCGCCTTGTACTTATCTATGCTACCATCGGAATTTGTTTCCAACCGAAAAACCCACTAACATGGAATTGCTTTTGCATCCTTTGGTAAGTCTGCCAATGTCCTTGTTCCATTTGCTTTTAACGAAGCCATCTCATTATCCATTGCAATTCTCCATTCAGCATTCTGTTTAGTTTGTATGGCTTCTTCAAATGTCTCAGGGTCCTCTGTTGAACTTACAAAATTTACTGCTGTCATAATGAAAGACTCAAAATGCTGTGGTCTTTTCAATGTTGAGCGATCCCGAAGCTGTCTTTCTATCAAATTATGTGAATCCACTTCTTTTTCATCACCATCGCTATCAACTTCAGTCTCGTACTCTTCACCACTACTTTCTAGTTCTTGAGTCTCGTAGTCTTCATCACTATTTAGTCGAGGCAATGAACTAAAAAAGTTCTAAGTTCTGGTGGACGGATCGGAATGCGGTTTTCTGCATTCTCTTCCAAAAATTATTTGTAAAAAATGTGGCGACATAGAATTTCTGACAAATCGGAAATTGAATTGCTGCAGCTAAAAATGCATTCAAAAAATGCATTATTTGAGAGGTCTTTTATAAGATGTCAAAATTTGGTAAATAAGTGTCAGAACTGGCCCAGATTGGGTACTCGGGGATTTTCGAGGCCGCTGATCACGAATATGATGGTCAAATTGACCCCCCGAACATCTGGAGCTCAGGACCGCCGATGAACGTCATCTCCGTGGGACTCTCCCACAAATCACGGGAAAGAAGAGAAACTCGGCGCCCGGGGTTTTTTTGGGTCGCTGAATCCAAATCTGGCATCGGCGAACACCCCACGGGCACCTGGTGCGCCGGAACCTGGACGCGGACGTCATCTCCGAGAATTTTCCTGAGAAGAGTAACAAAAACCACCCGAAAATCATAATAGGGGCGTTTTGTGGGGCGTTGAATTCGAATTACACGTCGGAAACGACCCCCCGAACACCTAGTGCACCAGAACCTGACCCTAAACGTCATCTCCATGGCTATTTCTGACACAATCAAAAAAGGCGATCCGAAAATCGGTATGGGGTTTTTTGGGGCGCTGAATCCGAATTTCACGTCAATAACGACCCCTCCAACCCTTGGTGCACCGGAACCTCACCCAGAACATCTTCTCCAAGGGGTTTCCATACACGATCGAAAAAGATGAACCGAAAATCGTTATGGGTTTTTTTTTGGGTCGCTGGAACCAAATATGACATCGGCGAACACCCCACGGGCACCTGGTGCCCCCGAACCCGGACGTGCACGTCATCTCCGAGAATTTTCCCACCAAGATCGCTAAAAACGACCAAAAAAATCACTACAGGCGCGTTTTTGGGCCGCTTAATTCAGACACCTGGTGCACCGCGGGACCTGGCTCTGAACGTCGTCTCGGAGGGTTTTACAGACACGACCGCAACAAACTCATCAAAAACCGTCTCATAATAATAATAATAATAATAATATAATAATAATAATAATATCTCTACCCCTCATTCTAATCACAGGGATTAGCCCAGAAGTCGGAGACTTGTGCGGGAGAGGGGGCGGCATATTATTATTAAGCAGGCCGCATTTGCGCCCAGGAACGACTTACGTTGGTAGGCCCTAACCACTATTCAGTGCAGGAATGAGGGAAACCTGGAAAACCTCATTAATTAGGGGGGTAGTCAAATATCAACCGGTATCAATCTCTCACATTGACCCAAGCTAACATTATTCCACCCTACCATACCCGCAGAGAGGGTGCCAATTCTCTCCACGAATATAGTTTATATACGGTCTACCGGCAGCTGGGCGCGAACCAACTCCGATCTAGTCACCTCGATTCAAGTACTGACGCCTTAAACCGCGCGACCACTGACCGACATAATTTGACACATTCATTAACGTGTAACTCTCGCCTAGGGCCTTCGAAAAAGTTGTTCCAGTCCTGTAAGAACGACGAGAATAATTTTTCGGTTGTTTTTGGCACTCTTCTCATGAAAATTCTCGGAGATGACGTGCACGTCCGGGTTCGGGGCCACCAGGTGCCGGTGGGGTGTTCGCCGATGTCATATTTGGATTCAGCGACCCAAAAAACCCTCCATAACGATTTTCGGTCCGTCTTTTTCGATTGTGTCTGGAAAACCCGCGGATAAGATGTTCAGGGTGAGGTTCCGGTGCACCAGGGGTTCGGGAAGTCGTTATCGACGTGAAATTCGGATTCAGCGCCCCAAAAAAACTCCCATAACGATTTTCGGTTCGCCTTTTTTGATTGTGTCAGGAAAAGCCACGGAGATGACGGTTAGGGTCAGGTTCTGGTGCACTAGGTGTTCGGGGGGTCATTTCAGACGTGAAATTCGGATTCAACGCCCCACAAAACACCCCTTTTATAATTTTCGGGTGGTTTTTGCCACTCTTCTCAGGAAAATTCTCGGAGATGGCGTCCGAGTCCAGGTTCCGGCGCACCAGGTGCACCGAGGGGTGTTCGCCGATGCCAGATTTGGATTCAGCGACCCAAAAAAAACCGGGCGCCGAGTTTCTCCTCTTTCCTGCGTGATTTGTGGGAGAGTCCCACGGAGATGACGTTCATCGGCGGTCCTGAGCTCTAGGTATACGGGGGGTCAATTTGAACATCATATTCGTGATCAGCGACCTCGAAAACCCCCGAGTACCCGATCTGTGCCAGTTCTGACACTTATTTACCAAGTTTTGACATCTTCCAAGAGGCCTCTCAAATAATGCATTTTTTCAATGCATTTTTCGCTGCAGCAATGCAATTTCCGATTTGTCAGAAATTCCATGTCGCCACATTTTTTATAAATAATTTTTGGAAGAGAATGCAGAAAACCGCATTCCGATCGTTCCACCACAACTAGTTTTAGAACTTTTGGACTTTTTACCAGTTTATTGCCTCGACTAATTACTTTCCTGTTCTTGCTTCACGCTGTCAAGCTGGTCCTCTTTTCGAATTTCAGTGTCTCGTAATGGTAACTTAACAGTTTCTTCACAGTTTTTAGTGTTCTCAAGGAACTGTACGTCTCTGGACAAAACAACTTTAATTTTTTTTTATATAAATTCGGTATCGCTCTTCACCATCGTATCCTACTAGGTATCCTTTTAGAGCTTTCTCGTCCATCTTTCTATACAGGGATATGAACATAACAAGCAGATCCGATTTTACACAAGTGTTTTATTCTTGTTTTTTTACCTATCCATAATTCATATGGTTCTGTTAAGAACATAAACTGCAGTACTAACCAGCTCGGCCCAAATCGCCTCTGACAATTGAAAATCTGCATTGGAATACTTAAAAGTTCTTGCCATTTCAATTATCGTTCGATTTTCTCTCTCAGTGCTTCCATTCTGCTCAGGTGTCTATGGCGCTGTCAATCTCTGTATAGTTCCATTCTCTTTCAGAATCTGTCTAACTTCGTCATTATCGAACTCTCCGCCATTATCACTTAACAACTCTTTTATAGAATGACCAAAAGTCTTGGCATGTGCCATTACTTCTCTCAGCACATCTTTAACTTCAGATTTCTTTTGAACTGGAAAACCGTAACGAAACTTTGTGTAGCTGTCTTTTAACACAACTAAGTATCTCTTTAGTGTATGGCTCGTCGAAAGGTTCATACACGTCAGCAGACATCAACTCTCCAGCTTCGACTGATTTGATTCTTGTGCCAAATGGTAGTCTATGTCCTTTTTCATATATACAGGGTTCACAAACTTCTTTTTCCAATTTAACTTTAATCCCTAATTGTCTCTCGAGCATATCTAGAATAAGACGCTTATCTTGATGACCCCTTCTCTAGTGATAAAGTTGCAATGTGGACCTATTTTTGAGTGCAACATTTATACTTGCTTGTATTTTGTCTTCAGGATAAATCTCTTTTATGGCTGCCTTATAAAGCGTCCCGTACAACTCTCGGACTCCGCATAATACTGCCTTGCTATCAATCTCAAGTCTACACTTGGCTGCTCTTGACTTAAATTTACTGTCTGGATTCCTGCCCTGAGCGGCTAAAACTAAAAATAAATTTCTGGAAACTTTTGGAACATACCACACATCATGGTTTCGCCATCTACAAATTGTGCCGCCTTTTTTTCCCTATCTCTTTTGTACCCCGATTGCGAACGACTATTTCTAATTTCTCGTAGCGCCGGATATGATGTCACCAGAGTCCGGTTTGGCTGTCAGATTTGTGACGTACCTTCTCGGACTAAATTATATCGTGCGGTGTTCGGCGGCGGTAAGTGACGTCACGGAGACGCAATTCAGGATATCTTTTCGGTCAGTCTCGGGCGCCAGTTTGTCTATGTTTAACGTGGGAGAAACTCGTGAACTCACCCTCGGTACTACAGTGAAGAAAGTTAAATTCCAGGGGTCTGTTATATTTCTTTTATTCCAACACAACTAGTTTTATCGGTGTAGTGATGTTTTTACTTTTCAATTAAACAGAATTGTCAGTGTAGAACGGTAAAATTCTTTTTAAGTCCCTTTTTGGTAGATCGAAATTTTATCAAAGTTATTGATATGAATGAATACAACACATTCTTTCTATAACAAACTTTATTTGGTCAAATGGAAATAAAAAATAGTCAGTCAAATCAGTAACAAAGACTATATGAATTTGTCTTTGAAACGGAAATACAATTTACAATTAAAATAAATAAGCGGTCCTAAAAATATCAAAATTACTAGATAAACATATTTCCTTACAATTTTCAAACATAATATAAAACGGTTTACTACGGTGCTGAAAACATACGGCATGAAATACTTTTATTGACAGAAAAATCTTTACAAATAAAATACGGACTAAATTATACCTAGAGAAGGGTTCCAGCGAGGTTCTGAAAATAAAAACAAAATGTATGGATTTGACAAAAATCTACTCTGAATTTATTTCGGCCCTGTAAATGCGAATAGAAAGCATTAGTTAAAAGCGGTTCTGAATTAAGGCTTATGGTGAGAGCTAGATCCAAAGGGATATAGTTTTCGCTCAGTAACTCCTCAACGAAAAATGTTAAAAATATGCGGTTTTTTTAATAGACTACAAATATTATTTTACGTTGACGCTGTTTTGAAATTTTGAAAATAAGCAAAATTCATTTTAAAAAATATTAGTTTTACACTTTTTCAAAATTTCAAAACACAGCGTCGACGTAAAATAATATTTATAGTCTGTTAAAAAACCGCATATTTTTATCATTATCCGTTTAGGAGTTACTGAGCGAAAACTATGGGTTTGTTCCAACACAGCAAGAATCGATTCCGAACCGTCCAGAATTAGTCAGTCAGTTCAGTTGTTAATGTACTCTCGGCGAATGCGACGTAAGACGGTGTTGGTCAAACATTTCTCACGGTTCTGAATCAGTTCTCGACGGTAGTTGGAACAGACTTTATATATCGTTTGATAGAGCGCTCACCGTAAGCCTTAACTGTAGCCAAGGAGAAAGCGCAAGCAGTGCAGAGTAACAATATACAGCAATTGTTATTAACAAAAATAAGTAAGCGAACAAATGGGACGGTTTTGGTCTAAGGGAAAAACACAGTTTTCGGATGTCTATCCGGAAGGATAGAATTGAGTGCACGCGGTGTATCTCCTTTGATGGTGGTGTTATGCACAGCCAACCCACCTCGGTGAGAACAACCCTGTACAACTTAGTCACCAACGACTCCTTAGTGCGGTGTTATTCACAGCCAAACACCTCGGTGTACGTTCGGTGGACCGAAACGGCGTATATTAGTCGTCGGCGGTGTTATTCACAGCCAAACCGGCAACAGAAAACATCGTTGGACTCACTGGCGTTTATCACTCGCCGGCGGTGTTATTCACAGGCAAACCGGATGAGGACAACGTCCTGAAACGGCAGACAGTCGACGGCTCGGTCAGGTAGCGGTGTTATGCACAGCCAAACTACCTCGTCCGTCAAAAGTACAAGCCAGCCCGTATGATTTCAACACCCAAACGGCGTGAAAAGGATAGGATTCAGAGGAAGGTAGATTGCTTACTTATTTCCTGGGCACTGCTGGGCTCCGCGGCTTCTCCTGGCTCGGTTAGTCTTCTCGGGCGGATCTGGTGGACTTCTGGAACTTCTTCTTTGGAGTTGTCTTTCATGAACTCTCATTTCTAGCCTGTCGGCTCTCGACTTTTGTCAACTTGCTCCCCACCTGACAACCACAGGTAACGGTGGGAGATGCGCGTGCGGTGCGTGATTTCGGAGTAGGGCATCGACGGTTTAGTACAAACTAGTGCCTACTGATAAAAAATTCGGGCGCTCGCTGGACTTAAACTAAAAATAAAATAATATCTTCGGAAAATAAATTTACATTCGGGATGAACCCGAGTGGTTCATTACAAAATGACAAAATTTGGATAGTTCCTTTTCCAAGGGCTTGAAGCTTTTCTTCTCCAGCTGAATTTATGCTGCTGGGGTTCTCCAACTCTTCAACGAAGAACTCTGGACACTTAGTTACATGATGGTTTGCCCCATTGTCAATCCACCAATCTGATTAACTGTTCTCAGTTATGCTTATTTCACTAGAAATAGAAACCACTGCAACATTTGTATCTACCGCTCTGCTCTGCTCACCAGCCGTCTTACTATATGATCGACCATCAGTTATCCACTTCTTGTAGGTATTTACCCAATGGCCTTTCTTCTTGCAATAATTACAGACGTCATCTTTCTTTGACTTTGCATAACTCTTTCTTGTTGGTTTCTCTGATCTTGCCACTAGCGCATCCTGAACAAATTTCTCACTGCCTGTACATTTTCTGAAATTTCTTTCAAACATGCACAGCTGCATTGTTAACTCATCGAACGTTTTCTCCTCATCCTTAATTAGTAGCATTCAACTAGGTCGAAACGTTTCGAATGTGCTTGGCAAAATGTATAAAATTTTGCAAACAAGAATTAATTCTGGTAGTGTGTGTTCACTCTTGGCCTTTAGTCCATTGTTTAGCTCGTTCCGTAAACTTTTCAACTTTGCAATGTGTATAGAAACATCTTCACCTGACGCCCAACTGAATGCAAATAAATCTGTACATATCTTAAACAGCTGATCCTTGGATGTGGCTTCGAACTGCTGTTTCAACGCCTCCCACGCATCATTTGCCGTTTCCTCGTCCATGACCCTCTGATAAACTGCATCAGGAACTAAACTTGTAATCATCGACTTAGCCTAACTAGCCTTACAGTACAAATCAGACTCTTCTTTATATTTCTTGATTTGTGCTCCCATCTTCACCTAATGGCTCTAGTTTTACTAATTTATTGTCGATAACGTCTAAAGCTCCCTCGTGGTAGTCAAGTAGATCTCGAATTTTTCGTTTCCAGTAGGCCAGTCTGATTCACCTGTCAGCGGTTTGATGTGCTTCGCCAAATCCATCTTAATTATAGCCAGACTTCACAACAACGACCAACTTTAACAAAGCGCACTTGAAAACGTGGCTGCTCCCATAGCTTATTAGATTTTTCAAGCAGGCAAATCAAAAGTCCCGTACTTCAGAATACAGTTTATTGGAAACCTTTTCAATACACTTGTAAGAGATAAACTAATTTGGAACTGAAACCCTGACAGTCAAAAAGAAAATTCGCATCTGTCATATTATTTACTTATTGTTTTTTTTTTAACTTCTCAAAAACCAAGCAACTATAAAAGCTGAAGGTTGCGTTTAGTTAACTATACTCGCGTCAAGAATTCAGACGTCTTACGTCACGGCTGACGTTACACATTTGTTTTTATTGTCAACGTAATTTTCGATATTTTATCGCGTTAAAAACAATCATTTTTTGCAATTTAGTGCAATATATAATGCAAACTTATAGTGTAGTATATAGTTTTATTATTATCAGTTGCAGTTTCTTAAATATTTTGATGAAAATACAATGAATTATTCATTTGTTCGTATGACGTAAGTCGTCTGAATTCTTGTCGCGAGTATATAAGACTAACACTTAAATTCATATAGTTTTATTTAACATTTAATACATATAAAATCATCTTGTGCAGAAATATCATGGCATCGTGGTTGAAATTTACGTAGAATAACTATCGTAATAGAATTTGTACCCTTAAATGACCGTTTTTATACACTATTTCTAACAAATTTATATAACTGTCTTTAGAGGTAATCTAAAAAATCTAAGTAAGCTAGGAAAAAATATCACAGTGTGTAGTTTACAGGCTGCCATCATTTAGAGTAAGAAAAAAAATGTTCATTTGTTATGTTTTTTATCAGTGGACTCTGGGGTTAACCCCATCGCTTCAGGGTTTTGGCATAACCTCAAAAAAAAAACAATAATGTAGGTTTTTTAAACACAAATAACATTTTAACTCAAATTTTAAATACAATCACAACATAACCTCATGAACTCCTAACCCCACAACCCCATAATTAATAAACCCAATAATAGCTTTGCTCAATACTTGACATATCTTATATCACACTATTTGTCAGTGCTGTATAACCAAAACATATTCTACCTCGTAAATGTTATAACCCCATAATCTCATAACTCCATAACCAATAAACCCAACAACCACATTACTCGGTAAGGTATCTCACATCAAGCGATTGATCATGGTTTTATAAACAAACTTCAACTGGATGCTAGTTCTATCTGTGTCTATAGTTGTTCCGTTATTCGGCTGAATCCCTGATCACGGCTTTTATGCTGTCATGGCAGACACAGGTGGATTTGCAACATCATAATTGTAACAAAGGTCGTGATATTCTGCTACGTTAGCAGTGAATATGAAGTAGGCTTTAAGCGAAAAAGATAGATGACTTTACGTGTGAAGCATACAAAGAAATGTTTGATTTCGAAATAAATGAACAATCAAACTGGGTTCCTCACATAATTTGTAATGCTTGCCGTTGATGATGTATCGTAGGAAAAAGAAGGGATAGAAATTTTCTTAAATATTCCATCCCCGCGACATGGAAACAACTTAGTTGGGAAAAGGATTGTTGATTCTGTTCGAATGATGTTACTGGTTTCAATTCTAAAAATAATAAAAAAACTGCTTATGTCACAGTTGCATCTGTGACGGAATCAATTCCAGTTGAACCCGAAAAGTGTGAAAGTTATTCCATGACGCTAGTGTGATCCGAGATGCTGAGAAAATAGAGATTGATGAACAGTCTGCCGAAAGATTTGACGTTAGTGATAATGGAGACGAGGAGTAAGCTCGATGCTCTAAAAATCAAAAGTTTCATCACTAGTTTCGCAGCTAGAATTAAATGACCTTATTCGAAGTTTAGTACTTGCCTTTATATCTAAAAAATAAAAATCTTCAACCAAAGTGACTCTGTATTGAGATCGGGATTTAGAATTCTGCAAAAATTTTACGATAATACACAAAGATTGTTCACTGCTGTAAAGATGTAAATGGCCTAATGAATGAGTTGAAAAAAAATTCTACAGCAGAAGATTGGAGACTTTTCATAGACTTTTCGAAGTAACTAGAAAATCTGTCACAATTTGAACGTATATGCTCCAGTACCAATAGCTCACTTACTATAATGCAGAAAATGTATAAGGGTATGCAAATGCTTTTAGAAAAAATTGACTATGAGTGCCATATATTGTAAATTTAAAAATAATAACAATGCTATTTGGACAACAGTCTGGTTTCACCAAATACCCTTATCATTTGTGCTTACAGAATAGCAGAAATCGTAGGGATAATTATAAGAATTTACAATGGTCAACAAGAAAGTCTTTTAAACTTCGTTCACAGAATATCATTAATGAATCTCTAGTAGATCCATGTAAGATCCACCACTTCAAATAAAACTAGGCCTCATGAAACAATTCGTCAAAGCTCTTGATAAAACTTGCAATCTGTATCTGCAATTTACGAAAATTTCTTAGGCTAAACTTAAAACTGGGATGTTTAATGGACTACAAATTAGAACGTTGTTCCAGGATTATGTTCTTATTAGTAAAATGATTCAATTAGAAAAATCGGCTTGGTTAAGTTTTAAGGTTGTAGCACAAAACTTTTTGAGAAATAGGCAGAGTTCATAGCATAAAAGTATTGTTGTCAAAATGGTTAAGGACTTTGAACAACTCGGATGTTTCATGAATTTAAAGTTGCATTTCCATGTTCATAATTTTCCTGATAAGCTTGGTCATTTCAGCGAAGCATAACGTGAAGGTTTCCACCAAGACATTAAGGTAAGGTAGGAAGGTGAAACGTAAATATGATTTCTGTTGGATGTTAGAAACAGATATATCTAAAGGAGAAAAAAACATAAAAGAAATCCTCTGCGTAGATCATTCGAAGAAAAGAAAACTCGGTACAGCTCTAAAAAAGAAAGTGAGTAAAAAAATAAATATTATAAGTATGTCCGTAGTTCATCTACCTTATCAAACACCCTTTTAAGGGCTACATGATGTTAAACTCCGCTTGAGCAACCTCCTCGTAGTATACACTTGGTAACTCTAATGCCGACGGTTTCATTTCGTTTTTCGGTAAAAATACAACTGTTATTGTTTATTATGGGGCTGTGGGATTATGGATTTAGTTGTGAGGTTATTGGATAATAAGTTCATGGGGTAGGAGATATGTTTCGCTTACAGATCAATGACAAATCGCGTGATAAGTAAAAGTACTGAGTAACGCTGTTACTGGGTTTATTGGTTATAGTGATTGTCGGGTTATGGGCTTGATTGGTTTATAGATTTGGGGGTTAACAGCCTGAGTGCGTTTAAAGTTTGAGTTATAGAGTTAAGATGCGTTTAATAGTGCCGGAAAGCCTAAATTATTTTTCTTTTACATTACGGCAAAACTCTGACATGATTAAACAGACCTTAGCATATAGTAAACAGGACTTGGACTTCCGAATTCTGTGGGGTTATGGAATTATTCAATTTTAGAAAATTTAAACTTATGGGTTCTATTAACCGCCAGCCTTGATATTATTATTTGATTTATATGTACCAGAAATAAAAATATATTTATAAAACAGGACACATTAGATAAACTTGGCATTCAAATTTGTTTTTATTTGGCAAGGGTCACCGGACTGGGCATAGGTATAATTTTTTACTTTAATTTATAGATTAAAAATAAAATTTCTATACAAACTGTTACATATTATCACGAAGTACGTGTATGTCGAAATAAATAATAAACATTTTAAACTAGCAGAACGATATCTCGCAATATTTGTCTTTATTCTAGAGTAGGATGGACATGTTACCTATCGTTTGTTATAAACAATAAATGTACAATGTTGCGGACGGCTGCTCTTTTAGTCGGGGCACTTTTTTATAGTCGTGGGTTCTTGACTAGCAAACTGTTTAAAAAGATGTTATAATTGGGCGCCACCTACAGAATAATCTGTTCGGTTTGCCTTTTCACCCCTGTAGGAGGATGATAAATTTTGCTGAAGTCAAACAGTTTGAAATAAAATACATACATAAAAAAATAAACACAGTTTATTAACTTGCCCACCAGTTGATACACAGACGTGGAATTGAAGAAGTTGACATACAGAAGTGGAATTGAAGCCAGTTGACAAGTTCATCCGTTGTTGTTAACGTTGGAGATGACTCCGAGATGGGCAGCTTTCCTCTCGTACCTGGATAGTGCCGCTTACAATCTAGATTTCTAAACTTTAGAATGGCCTTCTTATTTCAATTTTGATTTTTCAACAAATAAACTTTCCAGCAACGGTTAAACAAAATATTCCAACTTAGGAAATAGAAATTCTCGAAATTCAATCGATTATTGAATTAATTGTTCATTTAATTAATTATCTGTTTAATTAATTGTTTATTTAAATTGTTTGTTAATTAATTAATTAATTATTGGCCTCTAAAGTTAAGAAAAATAACAAAAGAAAAGAAAAAAAAAAATAATTAGCATGTGCTTTAGCAAAGATCAAGGTCAGGTCAGGTATTTTATATCCTTAGTTTCAAAAAATAACATAAAATATTGTTTAAAATGAAATCTACTATCGATAATAATCTTAATTAATTAAATATATTACCTCCATCCTTATTGATGACTTCAATAATTCAGATTTATTTTCAAAATGTGGCTTCGCACTATAACTAAATCTGTAATATGGAAATACTTCAATCGACCAAAATCAGAACGAAAAGGGACTAGAATTTAGGTTCGTGTAGGTTTTATACGCTACAAAGATCTAAAAACTCACTGAAATCTGATTGGTTCGGTTTCTATGTAATTTCGGGCTAATGTTCGTTCGAGATCTCAGCACATTGTTCCAATAGTTCGAATCGAATTGAATTATTCTGACAGTTACCTTAACCTTGCTTTTTGCCAAAACAAAGCTTATTACAATAAGTGATACTAATTAAATAATAAACTGTTAACAAATTACTAGAGTGTTATACAGAGTAGAAAAATATAACATAACGATATACATCGATGTAACTGGTTCACAGTAATGGTAAGTAAATAAATAATAAAATATTTATCGTACAAAGTGTTTAGGCTAACTTGAAGAAATCTAAAGTTACATGGTACAGTGGATATGGTTTACACTTACTTAATCTACCGACATTATACAGGATGTGCAAAATACCTTGCTACTAGACGTTTCATATTGAAATTGTGACATTCTTAATTTTATAATAAAAGGAATGTTACACAGTATGCGCCAAAAGTATGGAATAAATTCAATAAAAACGAAACAATTATTTTTTGGGAAAAATCCTCGAACAGGCCGATTTTTAATTTAAAAAATACATATTTTAGCGTAAAATGCGATTTTCAAATGTCATTTGTTTTCGAATAATGACGTCATCGATTTTTTTTAAATGACAACACCATATTTTTTTCCTTGATTCTGAAAGATCGTTTAATTCTCTATCAGACAGTATTAAAATTTTGCCCTCTTACATAGAAAAGTTTTCGAGTAAATGACGATTGAATGTTAGAAAACGTAAATTTTATCCATAAAAAGTAACAATTCTGAGGTATGTAAAATAAAATACAATTGATTAAATTTTATACTTAAATTAAATGTTCGAATTGCCATCCACCAACTTCTTAACAATGCGCAAGTCTGTGAAGAAATTCTTCTTGCATATTATGAATGATTTCTGGGGTAACTTCAAGTATTCCCATAAAAAATAGCCAAGATTTTTCTGGCGATTTTGCAGGCCATTCTATCGGTCCGCGTCTGCCGATACACCTCCCAGGAAAACAGTTGTCCAAAAAATCTCATACAGGACGCGCATAGTGCGGAGGTGCACCGTCTTGCTGAAACCATATGGTATCGTCAGGAATGGCAAGGTCATTATCGTTAGGAAAAATTACTGCAAGGGCTGGAACAAGGTCATTTTCTAGAAACTCTAAATATCTTTGTCCTGTAAGGGTTCCTTCAAAGAAGAAAGGCCCTACTATTCTGTCGTCAACTATTCCAGCCCACACATTTAATTTCTGAGGGTGTTGGGTATGTGCCTCTGCCATCCAATGAGGATTTTCCCGACTCCAATATCTGCAAGTTTGACGGTTTACTGTACCATTCAGACAAAATGTGGCCTCATCTGAAAAAAGTATTTGCCGGTGTAAATTTCTATTTCCTTGACATAAATCCATTAGAATTTCGCAAAAGTGTAAGCGGCGATCGGGATCATCTTCATTGAGTTCCTGCACAAGTTGAATTTTGTAGGGATGATATTTTTCCTTCCTCAAGATACGTAGCACTGTGCTCTGACTAGTGTCATTGTTTAATGCAACCAATCGTGAAGAATTATGAGGATTATCCACCATACTTATCAAAGTGTTCTGTTTCTGATTTTCATTAATGCTTGGACGTCCAGGTTTTGGAATATTTACAACATTGCCAGTTTCTCTAAATTTAGACTCTACCTTACTGACTGTTGATTGGCTGATAGGGCGATCTGGATATTTTTCATTAAATAAATTGCAAACTTCCTGCTGAGTTCTAGTCATATTCCCGCATCCGATAAGAATTAAAATTTCAATTCTTTGAGTAACAGTTAAATGTGCCATAATACTTTAAATTGAATAATAATTTCTATGTCGCTTACAATACTTATTAGATATCACCTACGTGATCCATAAAAGAACTATGGAATTCGAAAAACTAAACTTGATAACGTTTTTGCTTTATTTTAATTGATTTACGTATTCTAACATTCAATCGTCATTTACTCGAAAACTTTCCTATATAAGAGGGCAAAATTTTAGTACTGTCTGATAGAGAATTAAATGATCTTTCAGAATCAAGGAAAAAAAATATGGTGTTGTCATTTAAAAAAAAATCAATGACGTCATTACTTGAAAACAAATGACATTTGAAAATCGAATTTTACGCTAAAATATGTTTGTGTTTTATATTTTTTAAATTAAAAATCGATCTGTTCGAGGATTTTTCCCAAAAAATAATTGTTTCGTTTTTATTGAATTTATTCCATACTTTTGGCGCATACTGTATAGATACCTATTATTGAGGATACATGTCATCTGATGTTAAAAATGCAATAAAGTACAAAACAACTCCCGCATTTAAAAAATCCCTGAGACCAACGCGGCAAAGGCAGATTGGCAACGGACTTAGAAAAAATCTAGTTACATAGATACTCTAAATCATATTTTTTGATACAAATTAAACTATGGTGTAAAACGTAAAGAGAACAAAGTTAATGGGCATCCTATAAGCGGCGAATTATTTTATTAATTTGTTAACACTCTGTTTCTGAAAATAATTAATGCCAACTTTGTAAATTTGAAACTAAGATAGTGCAAAGTAACCGCTTACGTTTAAATAGAATCAGGTGATGAGAAATACGAAGCAGGCAAAGATGGAAGATGTAAAGGAAGCTATACGGTTAAAGCGCGCGGGTTTGTAAGGTTGCATGTAACGTTACATACAACAATTGTCATAGTTTCGTTTACGGTTAAACTAATTGACTTTACTTAAGATACTTAAGAGTACAAGCCGTGATTATACAGGGTGATTCAGATCTTATCTAAAAAAATATCTGAGTGTACAGGGGACTCTTACAAATACAAATTGAGAAAAAAAAAATAAAAAGGGCAGTTCGAAAGTGACTTCAAAATATATTTCTGCACGGCACTGGAAACTGGTCCACTGTAAAACCTGATAAGGCGGCAATCTGCAACAGGGCAAAAAATGGAAAGAAATATTCAAGGAAACAAATCAATAACATTTCCAATTTTATGCAGCAAATTTAACTGATTTTGCCGCTATTGTTATTAATTATTAATAGATTTAATTTGTGGTTTCAATTAATAATGTTACAACACCATTTTAGGCCAATATTACTCAGTTTTTAATAACTAACTCAAATGTTCCTACTTCTTGTTCATTTTGAACTCGTAAGTTATGGGCAGAAACTGTGATACGTTCCTTTATCCACTTCGGTGCGATACACTTTCTTAAATATCCACACAAAAGAAAGTCCAAATGCTTTAAAGTCGAGAGATCGTGGTGGCCATAATATCGGCTCTCCTCGTCCAATTCTTTGGTGTTAATGCTTGGACATGCTGTACATGGTACGGCCTCATATATGGTACGTCACCCTGCTGCAATAGGCCTTGGAAGTTCTGGACCTCCATCTCTTCCACAATTCGGTTTCAAATTTTCCTCGCGTTGCACAGCTCTTGCACTCAGTGCACACCGCGATAAAAGTAGTTGCATTTAGCAAGGAAGGTTCCTATAAAACAATGTTATTTTTAACTAATTCTATAATCAATCATTTTATTAAGACGTATTGTATGAAACGTTCTCTGCAGAGTGTAGAAGAATTTATGCTATAATCTCACAATTTTCGTAATATTCGTAACTGCTTTTGGCTTACCTACCTCGCTGAATATGTTACTGATTTCAGTAACCGGTGTCATTGTTGTGACGTCAACAGCTACGTCATGTCTCTTCCCCTCACTAACCGCTTTCACACTAAAACGGTACAGTTACTAAAAAGCAGTTATCGGTACTTCAGCGGTTACTCGCAAAAAATCCTATTAATTAATCACCATCTAAATCGCTCTGAATCTCCAACTGATCTTTCCGAAATATTTAAATAACAACTCTCTAGTTCAATACTGACTGAATCGGCCGTTTATTCTTCTTTTATAGACCAAACGAATATTCCAGGTATTTTCTAGCATTTCCAGATCCATTTCTCGAACGATTCTCGTCGATTCTCCATATTCCAGTTGCGCTGCGATACACGGCATTATTTTGTTTGTTTACCAGAATCGCGTAGGGGCAACCGGGGTAATCTAGCGTTTCGCGATACTACAGTCGTCGAATTGGGTGCGAGCGAGGCAAATTCTGTGACAATATGTTTTATGAAGTTCCTTTAATCATTTGATATAAATACTGCAAGTTTAAAGAATTTCCGCTGAACCGTTTCAAGCCCAGAAATTTGGGAATCGTAAATCGGATTCCAAATGATAGAGTATATATCTAATAAATGTGAATTACAATAGACGATAGTTATTAAAATCTTAAAATTCTCTTGAGTTGCTTAGAATGAAGCCTATAATGTCTCAGCTCCAAATTCCACGCAACTTGAGTTCAACCAAGATGTTTAATGACATTTGGCCTCTCGAGAATAGTATAGGTATTATTAACCCTATAATTAAAAGTAACCTACACACCTATTACTATGGTACACCTTTTGGTACAACTTTTTAATAATAGGCATGAGACTAAAGGATATTACTATAGATTTGGCTGAATTTAATGGTAGATTTTTGTAATTCCATTTATTGCAAATTAGTTTGCAATGGCTGCATCATCGGCAAATCTTCTTGTTAAATTTTTTGTTTGCCACAATGCAACAACTAACGACACATTATTGAAGATTTTTATGTAATCGAAATTTAAATATTTATTTGATATATTTACAAATGAATAAAAAGTAAAATATGTAACAACTAGGTGACCCGGCAAACGTTGTTTTGCCATATGAATTATTTCTAGTGAATATTTTGGCAGTTAAATAAAAAATAACTAACTTAATATAAGTGTGTGGTCATTCATTTTTTGAATTATTTCGCGTGCCAGCAATTTTACTTGTTTGACGGCCCAAATTAGCCTCTTTACGTCTTGTTGGTATTGTTCACTGTACAAAGAAATAGCCATATAGTAAAATAATAGCCGTTGTTGGCGGGAGCTTGTGACACGTGTTGCGTACTTTTTAGGTTAAGTAGATCACTTAATTAACTTAATAATGAGAACTACATTTAAAATTAATAATTTTATTAATTATTGATAAAATAGGAAATAAATAATTATGGCCCAGCAAATTAATAATAAATTTACTTGAGAATTACACTTAGAAGGTAAAATGATAATTGTAAGCGTCACTACTACGCTCGATTCATACATAATAATGGTCGAAAACTATGTAGGGAGTGAGAGAAGACTTATTGTGTGAGAGAGACAGGAGACCGGCTTCGTTCTCATCCCTATTCCGTGCTGTTTACTGGGTGAGAAGTGACACCGGTAGATGCCTGGCGGGGATAACTGATCTAGTGATAATCGATCAGTTATCGACCAGGGCTAAAAATGATTAAATTACTAAATTAGTTATTAAAAAATAGAGGTTTGTGATAGAAGGATGAAAATTAAGGGTTGTATATATTTTTTAATGCCACATCATAAAATAATCAAAATAAAAAAATTTGTCCAAAAAATAAAAAAAAAATTGTTTGGGGTGGACCACCCTTATCACTTAGGAGTATGAAAAATAAATTCGTCCAATTCTCAGACCTACCGAATACACATATAAAATTTCATAAAAATCGGTCAAGCCGTTTCCGAGGAGTATGGCGTCTAACACTGTGACACGAAAATTTTATATATTAGGCAATGGTTTCTATATTATCTGAAGGTATTTATTTGTGGCATAATTTTAATTTTTCTTTAGTTTAATTGGATATTTTACCACACTTCTGGAAAAAATAAAGATTTATTGAACAAAGCCTTGCGCCAAAAGGATCAGTCAATGAAAATAATTGAGATTCGCATTTTTTGAGGTTTGAAAAACTCTCTGTTTTCGTTTTCAAAAATTACAAATGTATTAAAAGTAAGCCAAATTTGACAGTTTAAAATTTATTTAGCTGCGTGCATAAATATTCTTCTGCCTACTAGTAAAAACCTTCTTACCATACTAGTAGTGTATTATTGTGAGTTGATTACATGCTGTCAGGATAATGTGTTTAAGAAGATTGTAATGAAATTAGCACACATCCTCGTATATTCAATATTTACGTGATCTGTTTTTAATGCTGGAGAAAAAATGGCTCTATGTTTTGAATTGAGACTTAGTTTAAGTGAAATACACGACTTTATTAGAAAATAACATGCTGTAACCAATAATTTGAATTTAGCAAATAAAAAGTGATGGATAATACGTATTTGTATTTTAACAGAATGTAGCTAATAAAAAACAATATTTAGGTAGAGCTGATTTTGGTACAGTCGGTTCAATTTCACGAGAAAGGTGCATTTTCAGCGATTTTAAAAGAAACATCTTTTTTCAGTAAAATTAAATTTTACAATTTAATATATAGCATAATATAGAAACAGTAGCTAGCCAGATTTACAGGATGCTGAAAACACGCACTGACATACTCAACATCCTAAACAACTTACAAGTGCCAAATTTTAATGCAATACATTGTTCTTTGTAAACGAAATGATTGAAAGTTGTCTAAAACAAGAAAAGAAAATCATTTTAATTTTTTGTTTCGCTAGTTCTTGAATTTATGACCCCATTTTGCAAAATACCTTGCATATTTTCTAATAGCTTAACTAGGCAGAAAACTACAAGATTTAATGTCGCGGCTGGTATTTAATAGACTCGGCTGCGCATCGTCTATTAAAATAGCTAAGGCATTAAATCTACTTTATTGCCAAGTTAAACACATCATTTTTTCGCCGATCAATTTTAATTTTTTCATAATAGCAAACAAAGCTATTTATATTATTAAAATTGTATGATACTTAAATAATAATAATTTCATCAGGTTATTAAGTAAATAACTTAGGTACACAGTAATTGATTATTATACTGTTCCTATTTAAATTTAATTTATAGATTAGAGTTACAACAATTATTTGAGATGAAAGAATTCACATTAACTCAATCATCAGAGCAAATAGTGCAATTTATTACCAGAAAAATCATAGTATAGGATCCCACTATAAAACGACCTTCACCGACCTGGTTAATGGATGAAAAGTATTTTATATCCAGTTAAATATGTCAATAAATATATTGCAAATGAGTTGTCTATAAAATTTCAGTCCAGAATATGATTAATTAGCAATTAATTTTTTTTTTAACATTTCACTGGTTTGGTTAATAGACAAATTCCATACCAATCGAAAGTATGAAGCCCATAGAATATGCAAACGTTAGGTTGACTATTGTTTTCCCTCACAACTCTTGGGTAGGCAGGTATAAACAGGTAAATCGATACTAGTAACTTGCACCGGTGTGATTAATAAATTAAAGTTAAATTAAAATAAAGATTATTTCATTACCAACACGGTGGTATAGGGTTGTCTGCGAAAAATCAGTCCTGAATTTCGGTTGTCGAGTTTAAAAAGTGAAATATTCCCCAGCGAACCATTCCATGCGATAGAAGAGTACACAACATTGCATCTGTGTGTAGTTCGTCCATACCAAAAACGAAGACGATCCGTTTATCCGTTTCTCCAGAAAATCGAATAAAGTCCGGGGGCGGCGGTACCTATTATTATTAATCTGCCCCTAGGAACCCCTAACGCCCTTCAATGACAATAAAACAACATTTTCGACCCTACTAATGATATGTCGAGATCGAAAACCCGTAAACAATAAAATTTTCTTATAATCCATTTGCCGCCCGAATTACGTTTAATTTTTTTTTAAGGAAACCATACATATAATCAAAAAATTTTATTAGACTTTTCGATAGGTAAGGTGGAGAAGAAGCCACTAAAAATTTCAATGATTTTAGATAAATTTCGTGTTTTCAAGGGCCGCCCCCGGAGGGGCGGCAGGAACGTCATAATATAATTTCAAGTCACTACCAGGAAATAATAGTCTATACCGAAAATGAAGACAATCCGTTTATCTGTTTCTCCACAAAATCTAATAAAGTCCGGGGGCGGTGGTACTTTGCCGCCCAACTCGTAAACCGTTATTTGTACAAAAAAGTCAGTAGAAGCATTTTTTCATATTTTCATAAAAAACATTCGAATATGTATTCGAAATGAAACAGAAAAAGTCGATTTCTCGAACTCGTGACCTCAAGACTCCACCCCTCAGTTATGAATTCGGGACACCTCCCGATCCCATCCCACAGCCGCCGTTTACCTAGCCTCATGTTCGTCGTTAGGAGTAAAAAAAAATTTCGGCACATCTCACGGCCACAAATTGAATACGATCGACCTCAAATTTTATGTACGTATACTTCGCGATAAGGCACATCCTATAATGTACCGAAAAATTTAAAAAAACAGGATGCCGCCCCCGGAGCCGCCCAACAACCGCTCGAATCGAAATTTTAAAGACACGTACTCTTTGAGTCGCGGAATCGAAAAAATTAGTCCGTCTTCGCGTTAGGGGTTCCTAGGGGCAGATTAATAATAATACTGCCGCCCCCGGACTTTATTCGATTTTTTGGAGAAACGGATAAACGGACCGTCTTCATTTTCAGTATGGACGAACTGCACACAGCTGCAATGTTGTGTACTCTTCTATCGCATAGAATGGTTCGCTGAGGAATATTTCACTTTTTAAAACTCGACAACCGGAATTCAGGACTGATTTTTCGCAGACAACCCTATACCACCGTGTTGGTAATGAAATAATCTTTATTTTAATTTAACTTTAATTTATTAACCACACCGGTGCAAGTTACTAGTATCGATTTACCTGTTTATACCTGCCTACCCAAGAGTTGTGAGGGAAAATAATAGTCAACCTAACGTTTGCATATTCTATGGGCTTCATACTTTCGATTGGTATGGAATTTGTCTATTAACCAAACCAGTGAAATGTTTAAAAAAATAATAAATTTTAATTGTTAATTAATTATATTCTGGACTGAATTTTTTTAGACAACCCATTTGCAATGTATTTATTGACATATTTAATTGGTTATAAAATACTTTTCATCCATTAACCAGCTTGGTGAAGGTCGTTTTATAGTGGGATCCTATACTAAGAGTGCAGTAAATAGAAAATCTACAGTACGTAACTTATAGTGAATTGTGTAATAGTCAGCGTTTCCATTCTCTTTCCTTACCGTTACCTTTCCTTCCTTTTTGTGTTTGACTATTATTATAGAAAATCGACCGGAGTCAACAATTAGGTAAGTCATTTTCATTTTTAGTTTGTTTTTCTTTGCCTATATAAACGTTACGTATCATACAGTCCACAGTTTATTATAATTAGCCAATACAATTATTGAATTCAGGAGCTGACATCACAACTTTAAAAATACATTGGGGATGGAAGGAGTCCATAACTAATTAGTTGCTAGCGAAAAAATATTCCTACTGTACGTCAAGTGCTGGAAGCGATATTTTAAATAATTCAACCAGTTCAGAGGATTCAATAGTTCATAAACCATCTACTAGTGAAAACACTTCAACCTACATAGACAAAGTAAATGTTTCAAAACAAACAGGTTGTTCTAATTTCACTATAAATGTTTACAATAAATAAAATTACATTCGTTAAAGAACAAATTTTAATTCAGCGTCAGTAAATGTGTGTTGCCTGGCAGCAAAAATATATTTTTTAAGGTAAAGATTTCTCCATAAAACTGTTGGAATTTACTCAGCTCAGTCTTCTCTAATCTTAAGAAATTGTTAATCGAATATTTAAAAATATACAGGCACCCTTTAATGTCCCAGAATTCATTCAATTAATTTGCTTTGAAATTATATTGTTAAGTTTTCGATGATATACATACATTAAATTATTCCAGTTTTATTTGAGATTTTTTTCATAACGGTTAATACATATTGTATACAATTATTAAAACAGATTTTTTAACTGTAAATTTTATCATCTATGAAGTTATGTCAAAATTACTTATACGTATGGATCTTAGGCATGGAATTACATATTTGAGATTTCTGTTTGAAGAAGAGATTCCGTATATAAAAATAAGAAAAAGGAATTTATATAAGTAGTATTGTTTGAGACAAGAAATGTTTGAAAAAAAGTCTTCTCTTATCTTGCAAAACAAGACAACAGTTTCTTTAAAGTCTTCTTGCTCGATCTTGAATACAAATGAGAAAAATATTGCTTTATTATGAATTTGGTAACAGGGGTGGTTACTCTCGGTCGGCTATGGTCCCGCTCGGAGCTCACACGTAACTATCGGTATGGTGGATCGTCGACAGTGGTTGATTATTAATAGACATTATAACGTATAAAACCGATCAGTTTTACGTAATAAGTAATAAGTAATAGGTGAAACAAAATCGGAGCTCCTTCAGTCAAATGGCAGTGAATTTATAATTAAATTTAGTTCAGCAAAACTGGACCTAGACTTGATATACTTTGATTTTAAAAATACTTTTATATGCTGGTTACCTATAATAGAAATGCAATATTTATTTTTTCAGCTAATGTTCAATTAAATACTACCCCTTCTTATACCTGCAATACTTCTTGTAGTAGCAATATTGTCCCTCATGACTTCTTTTTTAAACTTGTCTTGCAAAACGGTTGTCAAAATGAGGAAAACATATAAATACATATTGCGTACACAACTAAAAAACAATCATCTAAAGTTGTAAATATTCAAGTAAATATTTAGAGTTTTTTTTCTATGGAAAATTTATGAACGTGACATGATTACGAAACAAATTTTAAATATCATTATTATTGCTGATATACGGAACTTGAGACACATTGTACATTAGCTAACGTTTAAAATGTAACTGATTTTATTATTTTGCCGATACTATTATTTTATTGGAGACGACGAACAAAAAAAAATGTTTTATGTTTACAGATGTGTCAAGTTCAAAGTTCAAACCAGAATAAACCAGATTAAAATATTCTCGATTGCGGCATGTCACATTACTTTAACGAACAACACAATATCTAGCAAATAAATATCAATTTATTTCAAAACTCAGTCACTGCCATGTACCTTCCAATTTAGATAATTCTATTTTTACTCTTCATAGTATAAGAACACTGGTTTATTTTTAAATTCCCGTATCTCATTTCAACAGGCGACAGGGAGATAATTGGAAACGTTTTCAAAGTGAAGACAAATAAACAAATATTTTTTTATATAAATAAGTACAGGTGCATTGTAAATATTGAAACTTGTAAATTGTTTATTTAATATGATCATAACCTTTATTTTTTATTTATCTTAAGTAAATTTTTATATTTTCATTGTCGAACTGTAAATATTTGTAGTTAGATTAAATGTATTTACATGAATATATAAAATTGATAAAAACTGTATTCAGTAGAATATACAGGGTGATTCAGGTTTAATCTTGATAATTTCAGGAATCGATAGAACAGGTTAAAATAATGTTCACTTGTGATATAAACTTATTTCCTAAAACGCATCGTTTCTGAGAAAGAGGGCGTTGAAGTTGGAATTTTTTTCTCGTTTTTCCCTCATAACTTTTGAACCACTTACCCGATTTAAGTGAAATTCAGAACACAAACACTCCTTATGATCTTACATAAGCTTCTTAAGTTTAAACTACCTACCCCTCTTAGAAGTGTATTTTGTATGCTACCTCCCTCTTACTTTATTTCAAAACTACAAAAAAAAAATAATTTCAATAAAACATCTACACACCACTTGAGTTTTGTTTTCATGGGTTGCTATAACGTTAAATGAAATTTACGTTGCTGGTGCGCAACACTGTCACCAATTTCTATGAATATCTCAGAAACAAGACCAAACGTCGAAAAAAAAATAGGAGACGAAAAAGTTTCGAAATTAATAAGGTCAAAGTGCTGTGTAGATATTTTATTGAAATTAATTTTTTTTTTGTAGTTTTGAAATAAAGTAAGAGGGGGGTATACAAAATACACTTCTAAGAGGGGTAGGTAGTTTAAACTTAAGAAGCTTATATAAGATCATCATTTTTTGTCTTCCGAATTTCACTTAAAGTGGTTCAAAAGTTAAGAGGAAAAAAAACGAGAAAAAAATTCCTACTTCAACGCCCTCGACGCCCTCTTTCTCGGAAACGATGCGTTTTAGGAAATATCACAAATGGACATTATTTTAACCTGTTCTATTGATTCTTGAAGTTATCAAGATTAAACCTGAATCACCCTGTATAAGCAGGCATGTTTCAAAGTGGCTGAGCATCTTGAAAAGTTTTTTGACATATCTACAGTTTGTGTCTAATTTCTGTTGCATGTAGGTATTGATATTTGTTTTATTAAAGAGATATTTTTGTTGGGAAATTTAAAAAAAAATATATCGGCTGTTCAAATGGCAACGAAATATATGTATGCATTTTACTATTTTATTCGTACATTATTCGACCGAAAACGGTCAGTTTTTCCGAAATGCAGCAAGAGTACTATATTGCTTAATATTCAGTAGAATGAATTTATGAATACATAAAATTCTTTTCTTCTCCTTTTCTTTCAGAAAAATATAGAACATCATAAAAATAAATTTTTAATTTTTTCCCAAAAAACAAAGCGAGATACAAAAAAAGGCAATAACGTACTATAAATTTTTTAATCTGGTAAAAATATCAAAACCGCCACATTTGATGATTTTTACCATAATAACCTTCTGCGACGCCACTGGAATTATTATTTTATATTTATTCACATGGAAAGAAGCATCTTACTGCTAACAAATATTCAAGGCTTCATCAAAACAGGTTAAAACACTTTTAATTTAATTAATAAAAAATCGATATTTTAAAACACCGTTTGACGAAAACGAGGCAAGTTAGGACACATGTTTATGTAAACATATTTTCAAAAAATATTACAAGGAATTACGCCCTAAAATTAAAATCATCATTTATGATACACTATACATATTTGATTTAATAATAGGTACAATGAGTAGGTTTTGTTAGGGTAATATTTATTTTCTCCTACCATCTATAGCTGGATATTAAATAGGCTCACCAAAAGAGCTATAGATATCTATGTGGATGCATCCATGAGAGAAATTGCTTGTAGTAAGCGGCGTTCTACCACCACTGCTATAGAACTTGGTTCTGGACAGTCTTTTGTGCTACCTTTACTCATAAATTGGTATCTACACCATCGCATATTCAGATGACCTCACTATGCTACTTAGTGGAGAATGCTGGGGTACTGTACCAAATAATACGAACTATTGAAAAGTGATGTGAGAACCATGCTCTCTCCTTCAATCCTAGGAAGACTGAAATAGTTTTCTTCGAGAGGAAAAGAAAACTGGAGTCAATAAAGGCATCAACTTTCCCAAACACTACCTAAACTTTACATCGAATGTAAAATATCTTGGAGTCACATTCGATGTAAAATTAACATGGAATATTTATTTTGAAAGAAGACTAACAAAGGTCCTCAGGAAGATTGGTAAAACTTGAGGACTAAAATTAAAAGTGCGTCGTGTGCGCCACACTGTTATTGTGAGATTAATGTTCATCTACAGCGATGTCGTCTAGTAGCAGAAAGTGCAGGACACAACAGCTAAACAGAAGATCAGCCAGGTATAAAGGATTTGCCTGCCTGAGCATAACTGGAGCTATGCGAATAACATGCATCATAGCAATAAAGGTAATGACTCTTCTACAAGTAGGCACTGACAGTGTTTCTTTCAAGTTTGCGTTTAACAGACCTTACATAGTATTCATCAGAAGTGAGGAGGTAACCGCCAATAAAAATGTATTTAATATCTTCACAGACAGATAAAAAGGAAGGAAGATACCAGATGTAGAATCTATTCCAGGTTCGTTCATATTCAATTAGTGGGCAATTGATAGACATGCTAACGTGGTACAATCAAAACTATCAAAATCTACATAGACTATCATAAAATAATGACTTGGTAGTCGCCAACAGCATATCTATATGCTGGATTAAGTGACATGAGCGGTGCAATGCCCATAAAGAAGCTGACGAGGTAGTCAGGAGTGTATCCGAACTCAATATCATTGGACGCGTTTGCTCCAATCAAGGAAAACACTCTACAAAGAGAAAATGTTAGGATGAAACAAATAGTTGTCAATTAGCTAATGAGTTCCTAGAGTACCCCTGTAAGGATACTAAAGGATACTACTACTATGCCTAGGACAAACCTTTGCTTGGTGACAGGTGTTCAAACTGTTGGCTGAGGAAGTGTGAAACACCTTTTTGTGGAAGTTGTGAAAAGAAAGACGATACATACACTGTGAATACACTGGCGTCTCGTCACAAGACAATCCATATTGGGAGAACAATGGCCTTCAATGGGCTATATTGGAGAGGCGTCATCACATTGTTCTCTCTAATAAGTTTGTTAACGGCTCAGGTGGGTTAACCTCCTAAATTAGAAAGTGCAAGGGGTCCAGTTAGATCTAAAGGCTGTAACTTCAGATTTCCGATTCCAGATTCCAGATAGCCGAGTATTTACTTTACATTGTTAGATCTATTTTCTTTGTTGAGTACATACGTGACTAGGAAATTAAGTAAAATGTTTCTAAGTAAATATTTTCATATATTAATCAATAAAATGTACTACAATTTATGCATTTGACCCAATGCTAGATATTGCACACACTGTTAACCTCGCATGTTCAAAGTTTAAATAAACAACTGTTATTTGACTTCGTATCAAATGAATCATTTAAAATATAGGAGCATTTTATAAAGTGGTTTTGAATTTGTTATCATCGAAGTAAAAGAATCCACATGGGCCTATCACAATTACAACTGGCTTCCACACACCCTGAAGTACGTCAGTGGAAATTACCTCATTAAGTTAATTGCAAATGAGATAGTTCCCAAGTTTTTTCAATATGATTATGCAGTGGTTGAACGTTTCGTCAATATGACCTTACAGATAGCGGGTATTAGGAAAATAACCACCAATTCTTACACAATATTGAGCAACGTGTAATGTTATTTATTTTGAAATATGATTATTTTTTTAATATATATTTTAATACTATACATTCTTTAGTATGTGTTAAACCAGATAGTGATTTGCAAGTCTTGCTTAATTTTATGAAATAATACTTTGCGATTTTTTTCTTCATCTTAAGGGGCCCAATTAGTATTTATATGACATATGTTACATATTTTGAAATATTTTTTTTATTTATTTGTTGATAAAAACCAGTGCACTGAAAATGTCAACACCTCACGAGTTAAAACCACTTACAAAGTGATACACAGGGCGTCCAGAAATGATGTGTAATATTGCGAGAGATGATTTACACGAAAAATTTGTGTCATAAAGCTCCATGACATTTTTTCGAACTCAAATTTAGCGGTTATATGTGTAATTTTTTCCTTTCGAATTTCTTCTAATAGCTTATTTGAGCCTACCGATTTTTTTCTAATTTTCTAATTTTGTATACGTATCACTAGTGTTCATTTGTATCCACGTTCTTAATTTGACGCATATCCAACGCCAAAGGGCCCGAACTGTCCTTGGCTGTTATATAATTTTTTCTACAAAACTGTTAAAAGTGGGCTTATTAATTGTCACTTTTGATGTTAAAAATGTCATTTTTTGACACGCGTGTTAAAAGTAAGTTACTTGTAACACTAGTGTAGTGTAATAGTTTATTTAAATTTTGTTTTGAAAATTAATAAAACGTTTTAACAAACACATGAACAACTTTTTATTTTAAATAAGTACAAACCAACATTTTAACTAGTTATTACTATTAACATTTATAGTAAAATTAGTATAATTTGAAATTGTAATTCCCTGCGGAGTCATCATACTTAAGTTGGTTTTACTGTCAACATGTGTGACACATCTATTTTCTGTAGAAATACTACTGGTAGTACTGGAGTTCTTGCTAGTAGTTGCAGCAGTAGGAAGTATTTGGCACGCAATTTCCTTCTTCTGTCCCAGTGAATTTTCAATGTAGCCTTCAGCTACCGTCGAAGATTTCCATCCTCCATGTCTCTTGATGGTAGTAAGATTTGCACCAGAATCTGCTAACAATGTCTCCGATGAACGATGAAAACAGTGTCCGGTGTAGAGTTGAGGATTTGGTAGATTCAAGAACTCTGCAATGTCGGCAGGCATTTTACCAAACATGTTAATTCCCACTGGATTCTTCACACATTTATTCTTCATATATTTAAGAAAATGTCGTCTATGGTCAGCGTTGGGTGGCCGGAGTGCCATATACTTTCTAAAAAAGTTTAAATAGAATTCACCAACAACACTGAAAGTCCGAGGCACTTTCGTTTTAGTATCTGGTATGGTCACAACAACCGAAGTGCCCAAATATTCGATATTGTCGATGGTCATCTGACACAATTCCTCCTGGCGACACGCCCCGAAGATACCCACTATTGCTGCGACTCATCATCAGATACTTTTCGTCTTCTGCTTCTGTGAGAAATTTGTCCATATGCGTCTTCGTCAAAACTTTTGACTTTTTTGCTTAATATCCTTCACCCTTCCGTTTTAAAAAAGCAATAAGTTTATAATGTTTGCTTATATCTTGATCTTGCTTTATTTTTAACATAGTTTTGATCATGGAATAATTTGACCACAGCGTTGACGATTTCCATATCTTGGCTTTTTCCTCAAAATATGCCAGTAAAACACTTTCGTTACATTTCCCAGGGACCTTTTTAATGTTGCACCATTCCGAAAAGCGTCTATAAGCGATTTCGTACTGTTCCTTTGATTTCGCCGGCAATAATTACAATGTTGCTCGACTGGCGGCTTCTTCGATTTCAGCAGGGATGGATTCGTTACGCTCATTATCGAGATTATTCATTATACTTATAATATTACTAGAAAATGCTGTCAATATTTTTGCGTTTTTTCCGTAACTAACAACAGCACTGGTTGCTACGAAAATTTTGGTTCATAAACATTGCAATCTGTGTGGTATTTTTTGATTTCTTATTTTTATTGAGTTTTAAGTTCTTCCGATTGTTTTGTAGAAAAAATAGTGTATGATATACGTGTTAAAAGTGATTTTATTTTGTTTGTGGAGTTAAAAAACTCGCTACGCTCGTTTTTTTAATCATCTTCACTCACAAAATAAAATCTTACTTTTAACACGTATATCATAAATAGCTACTGTAAAAACTGTATGTAATCTAGGAATTCGTTGTTGATAGTTTTAGAGACACTCATGTATGTGTCAAAATAATAAAGTTTAGAAAAACATTCTCTTTTTTTGGTTTTCTGACATAATTTATGGCGACCGTGACAGGACTTTGTTAGAAAGTATCATGGTAGAATTAGGCAGAAAAAAGAAGAGTAGAGCTGTAGTTCGCAGTGCCTTTACTCGTTTGGGAAACGAATTATATAGAACAACTGTTGGCGCCATAGACTGTGGATATGCAAAAGGTTAATTTTACATCGCAGTTTTTCCAAGATAACTGTGACAACTTGAGGGATTGGATAGTAATCTATTCGAGATGCTGTTGTCTAATGAGCTGGCAGCGTGTGCTGCATACAAGAGATAATACACTGACCTACGGCTGACTTATAAAAAAGTAAGGGAACTGTCTCTGATAATGCAATGACAGGTAGGCGAAAATTTAAAGTTCCGAGAATATAATTTAAGAGTTATGATGGTAGCATTAAAGATTGGTGGTCATTTGGCACATTTTAAAAAGGTACATGAAGACCCAGATATCGATTAATATGACAAAGTTGAATAATTACAAGCGACTGTGCCAAATAGTAGAATAGCTTATTGAGAGTTATCCTGCTATGGGAATTAATAAGAGTAAAATTATAGAATGCGATCACAATTTGAGAAGGGGGACTTACAAATCGAGTTTTATGTAAGGGAGCTTCTTGAACTAACTTTAAATAATGCAATTTCACGAGGTAAGGTAGATTTATATATACTGTATGATTAAAAGGTTGTAATTAAAGCTAAAAGTTCTACCAAGTTACGTCCTGCTCGTAAAAAGTGGACACCTTCACTAAATGATTGTTAGAAAAAGAACCAAATTTGATTGAGGAAGTCCCTGTTAAAGTTTAAAATAAATCGAATAGGTCGAACATTGAGAAGGCTTTCTTCAAATCAGTATTCAGCCGATTGACAGAAATTTCCTAAGATTTCTATGCATATATCAGAAGGAAGAAGAAAACACATAACATCATAAGCGTGTGGTGTTCTGGGTCAACTGTAATCCATTTTTGCTGGGAAAAATAATTGAACACCATCTTTCTCGTTGCCTGGAAATGCGTAGAAAAGCTTATTCATATTTTGTAGCGGACACTATTTTTAAATTGTCAAAACGTTTTCATATAGGCAATTGCGTAACAAGTGTTCCTGATGAACTCAGTTTGAAGCAGTTTATTCAAGAATCAACATTGATGATGGATATGAGCAAATTTGAACTCAGAGAGTGGGAACAATTCCATAATAATAACTTGGAAGAATCGATCGTTTCTGTACTCGGTTTGAAGTGGTGTAGGAAGAGACACTTTAAAGATAAGTGACACTTGGGTATAAAAAGAAATCGATTTAGGAAATGTAATTGTGACTAAAAGACTAATTTTTTCAATGGTGCAACGACTGTTTGATCCAATTGGTGCAACTTTAATGCACAAGTTATGGTTACAAAGTCTTTGGAAAAACAAGCTACGTTGGCATAAGGTAGTCGATGGTAATACTGAGAAAGCTTTTTGAAAAATGGCTTGTGGATCTATCGTACCTTTTTAAGATAGAAATCCCACGTTGAATTAGATGTGGTAATGATCAATCTCAGGATATTAGCATACATATTCTAATGTGAGGCAAAAAGCTTTTGGATACGTCATTTTTTCTTAGAGTTGTCATAAAAGACTCTGTGTTTGTGCATTTATTAGCAGCAAAATCTCGAGTTGCTCTTTTCCATAAATTGACAATACCTGGTTTGGAGTTACTAACTGCAATAATAATTGGTGCTACACTATACTCTAAGGTCATAAAGAATTTTAAGATAAAAGTTCAACTGTTACAGCATGGATCAAAAGAAATGAAGAATGGGGTGCATTTGTATGGAATACGTCCGACTTCTGGAGACAGACCTATACCCGGTTCCCAGAATACGGATAATCTAGCTTCACGTTGTAGCTCACCAAAATAATTATTAGAATGGGTAAGTGCTTATATGCAAGACCTGATACCTGGCCATGTGATAAGATGGTATCTGATGAAATAGAAATTATTCAAGAAAAAAAAACAGACTTCTCGTGTGCTCAACGACAGATGAGTGGCATTTTAATCATTTCTTTAGTTACAAGCAAAAACTGCAGATTGATTTTCGTAAACGATTCCGAAACGAATGCCTTGGTCAAATAAATCTTAAATTTGATAAGAAGCTCAGCGGACCTATTGTGCTAGATGAGATAGTCCGTGTGGCAAATGATAAAGGTTTACATTGGCCTTTTGATAGAGTAATCGAACTGATTCTTGGCAGAGACAATAAATCTCGAGTGGTCAGAGTAAAAACCGAACGACCTTGAAATGTCTGGATATTTACAACTTCGAAGAAGATGTGATGAGGAACCATCAAGGAATTGAAGACATCTTGGCAATCGACGTGGTAAAGAAACCTGTGACAGTGCAAGTGCGGGAGGATGTCGTATAGTTTTGTAAATATTGTATATAATCTAGGAATATGTTCTTGACAGTTTTAGAGAGACTAATATGTGTCAAAACAAAAAAGCTTAGAACAATATTTTCTTTATACAAACAGAAAAGTAATCGTCGGGGTCAATTTTACAACAAGTAGTTGCTTGGTTCTCCGATAGTGGCTTTCAAATATTTGATTTAGAAGGATTATGTTTCAACATTTTTAATTCGATATAACGTAAGTAAAGATCAAAAAATGTTCGAAATGCTGTCCTGCCACTTTAATATAATAAATTAATTCTTCTCAGGAAGCTCCAACGAACCTTAGCAAATATGCTATCCTTTAATTTTGAAAATGAGTTCGAGTAAGTGGCTGTTCATTTAAGGCACGTGAATGTTTAATGTCGTTTTTATATAAAACGACTAATTATAACGTGATGTAACTGATTCATATTTTTACCTCAAGTACAGTAACAGTTTATTTATTTTCATCCAACGGGACGAAAATTATTTTACAAAATGAATAAAAGCAGAAAATATATACATAGAATATCATAAATTAAAAAAAAGTGTAAAATGGTAGAAAGATGACAAATTATTAAACGCCAAAATAATTAAAACAACGATGAAGTTTACAAAGTAAAAAAGAAACAAAGATACAACGATATTACGCATAAAGACAAAATGAGATAAGATTGCAGATAGAATACAATTATTAAAATATAAAAGTAGGCTTTATATCTAGCATGCAATTAAATATATTCAACCGTTCTTCAATGTTATTATAATCACTTAACATTTGGTGTAAGGGAGACCACTGCAAAATATTTGTACAAGAATAAGGAACAATAAAACAAAGTATTGGACCTAGCGTTAGCTCTAGGTAATTAATCACAGAGGTAAGCTTGATGCAGTCAATACCACTGTTAGCAAGTTTGTTCAGAAAAATTACAGAATTCATAATCCTCCTCCTAATTAGACTGCTCAGTTCAAATCGATTCAGTAACAAATTTTGTCGATACTCTCTGGTTGGATAAATCCCATCCAATATGAAAATTGCGGATTTAAGAAACCTTCGCTGTTATAATTCGGAGATCAAATTACAGAATATAAAATGTAAAGAAGGAAAAAGCAGGCTTCTTAAACATGTCACAGTAAGTTGTATCAAGATAAAAAATAATTGGTTTTTCCTAACTTTATTTGAATATATTTTTTTAAATAGTTACATTTCCCATTATCGCTTCTTCTACACGATGGCCATATCAGTTTTTCTGTTCAATGTTTTGATACTTCGGGCCTTTAATTTTTTAAATATACACTTGAATGTTCCAGAGATTGAAAAAGCTAATTTTTCTAACAGTGGATGTATATGAGATTTGTTATGCTACTGAACGTTACAACGTAGACAAAATTTTGAGAATGGAATAATATTATTTGTGTTGCGTAAAATAAATTCACCAAATTTAAGTTGTTGCAACAACTTGGTATAAATGGTATTTTGATTTCATTTCAAATGTTCATTTTGCGGTTTTTGTTGAAAAGGTTCTTTTATGTTTCAATGTACCAGCGTACCGTCCCGTGTTCAAAGTTTGTGTGCCAATCTGCATCCTGAAGACCCTTCTTTCATTATAAGAAGTCTGCAGTGCATGATAGACCTTTACACCCACAGAAACTTTAGAAAACGGTGGGATGAAACAAATAGCTGTCAATTAACTAAGGGCGTTTCTGAGACAAATATCATCTGATGGTAGATATGATACTAGATACTGTTGGCTATATAAGGAAGTATGAAGCATTTTTTGTAAGGGTTGCGAATAGGAAGTCGAGCCTGTTTTATGCACTCTGTGAGTGCACTGCCACTGCCGTCTCGTCAGCAAGAAAATTCATGTAGGGAGAACGATGGACTTCTATGGCCTATTTTAGGCAGATCCCCTGAGAGCAACGTCGCTATCTTCTTCTCTTTAGTAGATTGGGTAGCGGCTTAGGTGGATTGATCCCCAAATGGGAGGAAGTACAAGGGGCTCAATGAAACCTAAGTGCTGTAGTCTTTTAAGCTACGCTCCCTGCAGTAAGCTTTTTCGAATAATTTATTTGTATTGATTTTTAATATTTTCTCTCAATCATACAGTTCATTACTTTTGAATTACCCTAACATTATAACAAGTATGTCTTAAATAACTAATAAAAGAGTCATCATTATGGTTGAATGTATATATTTTGTGTCATAGGTACCTTTATTTTCTATTTCATTTCTCCAGTTTGCAAATTTACCGTATTCTATCGTTTTTTAAGCAAATTTTTATCACAACGTGTAATAACATAACAAGTGTTATATATGTCCGTTTTTACAAAAATTAACACTTTAGAATTCAAAATAAAACATCTCTAGATCAGTATTTAAGTTGATGATGAGCCCTACGAATAAAAACAAATGAAAAATTAAACCTATTTTCAATGTTTCCTATTTTCTATACAGGATGTCTCAGGTATTACTGATATCCTTGGAAGGGGTAATTGTATAATTGTATAGTAAAAATAAATGAGATTTACCCAAATATATCTATATTTAAAAATTCATTTCTTCTGAGTGTCAAAAACTTTGAAATTTTCATTATATTTTTTATTTACTTGGAAATCCTTTGTTATAAAACAGCAATAACTGTAGGTTATAAAGGGATATCTTTGATATATATATATATTTTATCATTTTCGTGAAACAGTTAATAATTGAATTTTTAAAGTTTAAACTTTTAATATGGTTCAAATTTTAATAGAAGTAAGTTTTTATATGTTATATTTTACTTTTATCGTCAGAGAAGTTGAATATTGGTTATTACGCATGCTAGCTAGCTAAATTTTTGTTTGTGTACACATGAATTTTCTTACTCTCTGTAGACGATGCCTCGCAGTTGATTTCCTCTCTCTGGAGGTCGTAGAAGTCCCAGGATGCCGTTGATACCCTGGACTGGATATGATGTTCAAATTATGGAAGTTCTGCCTGGTGATATTCTTGATATAATTTTGGAGGTTAGTTTACACTGGAGACCTGTGCCTAGAACCTTCTGCAAACCCCAGCTCTAGTTATGGAGATGATTTCCACCAAACTTCTTGAAATTTTTTTGTAGATAGTAAATTTTACTTACTTCGAATAACTGTGCGAAACAGGTGAGTATAAAATTAGTAAGTAAATAAACTTTTGTTTCCGTGTATTTTTACCCTCTTCATTCCTAATAGTTTTTATTAAGGTCAATACACATGTTTCACTTTAAATTTAAATTATTCTTTTCGTAGCACTTTGCACTTCACTAATTGTCTTTTTAAGCTTTTAAACTGAATTTACAACTATATAACAATTTTTATTCATTTTTATTGTCAAATATTCCTTAATTTGGGTTTTTCTAGAGTCCTGTCAGATATATTGCTTTTTGTATTGTATAGCTATCTTAATATTTGACAGTTCTATTTGTCATTAATTCTAATATTGAAAATTTTCATTTTATTATACAAATATTTTTATTTACTGATGTTTTTGTCTAGCGATATGCATATATAATCTTTGATCTTTAAGCTTTTTATTGATGTATCTATGTTTGGCTTTTTAATTCGTTTCCTTTATGTACTATTCATGTATTTGAAATAAATTTAATGAAATTTGTAAAATTTTGTCTTTAAATATTATAATAAGTTTCTCTAGATATATTTTATACTACACAATTTCAAAACTAACAATTTACATATATTTTACACTAATAATAATAAACATTTCAATAATAATTCCTTTATATTTGTTAGTAAAGTAATTTTTAAAGCATTTAATTCTTTGTAAATGTTATTTTATCACAATATTTAAATATTATCATTATCACCAATAATAGTGTAGAAACCTTGTGGTATGTGCGTATTGTGGTAGTTTGTGCGTATGTACGTGGTAAATATTTTATTTATTTATTAATCTAATTATTATTTGTTCAATATAATCAAAACTTAAAGTAATAAAATAAAATAATGGTTTCTACGCTAGTTTTGATGATGGGAAAATACGAACATACTGAAATTAAATCTAGAGTTATTGTTGTTTATTGCGAAGAGTTTTCCAGTAAATATAATATGCATATACAGGGTGAGTCAGTCATAATGTCATTAATTTTAAGAGGAGATAGGAAATAATGAGTATATTGCGAATACGCGATTAAAAAGAATCTAAATGCATATTTACGCCGAAAAAAATATTTTCAAATCATTATTTAAACCCCTTTTTCAGACTGTCACTGACCGCCCACAGCCTTGGTCGTTTACAGCTCACAGTTCAACTCGATGTCGACCTGATGCAATGTTGCCAAGTTGAAATATTTTTCTAGTACCTACCTGCCTAGGTTTTAGACATCACAAATAAACGGTTGTACTGACTATTTTAGTATATCATTTTTTCTGGCTCAGTTCAACTTCAGCAAATAATAATTTAAAATGTTAATATCCAATGAAATCAAATAATAGTAATCAAATAATTCTATTAAAAATTGCAAGTAACGCGATCCACTCAGGTTTTCTGGTAGAAAATATGGTCCAATCAAGCGATACCTGTACACTCCTGCCCATACGTTGACAACAAATCGCCTCTGAAAGCTAAACCGACAAGTAGCGTGTGGATTTTCCTCTGAGCAAATGTAGCTGTTATGACTGCAAAGAAATTAGCTTAGTTACTTTGAAATCACAAAACTCCAACGTATCTAATAATAAACCGAGTAATAAACCATTTACGTACATTACATAAAAAACGTATACCCAATGGGTAAATTATTAAGAGAAGCTGAGTGTTGTCGACAGAAAACTGTCCAAGATCAAAATGGCACGCCTCTGATCTGATGCTCATAAGTTATCGAGAGTGAATCTTGACCTACTGCATTATTAAATCAGTAACCTAGTTACCTAGTTTTTATACTGTTATTTGACGACAAGGAGTAAAACAATTTTTTTAAATCTAGATATATGAACGAATTTTGCTTAAATATTGATTTATTTGTTAATAAAAACAAATGTAGATAATAAATAAATGTTTTCGAATGTTAGGCTATTATAGTTTAATAATTTTGATATTACGTTTACGTTACGTTTGATATTACGTTTTCACTACGTTTTACATATAAATGAATTTTTAGTATTACTCGTAAGTACAATTAATTATTCAGTTTGTAGTTACGTACATTTAGCCTAGAAATTTATTGTTTTTTAAGTAGTATGGTACTAACCTGTTTAAAATGTCAGTTCGAGTAAAACTGCACTCATCCGTCCATAGCACTTTATTAATAAAATTAAGGTCAGCCGTAATTTGATTCACCCGACGTAGTTTCACAGAACCCGTATCGGGAAGGCACTTATACAAAGTTCGCGCATCTGGAAAATGTCTTGTTAGGTAGACATCTCCAATATTCCGTAACAGCGGCATTCGCATTTCAAAATCTTTGACATCATGTATTGTAAACTTTTAGATATAGATATATTTGAGTAAATCTCATTTAAATTGACTATGCAAATACTCCTTCCAAGGATGCCAGTAATACCTGAGACACCCTGTATATTTAGAAATATAAATTAGTTATTAAGTATAGATAAAACATTTTATAGATCATTTTTTGTCTGCTATTTATTTAATAAATTGCAAAAGTAGAGATAAAGATAATTTTAAAATATGATAATTGTAACAGTGCCAGTCAGTACTTATTTTATTAAAAAGTATAACAGACAAAAAAAAAATATATTTAATGATTGTCACGTTTCGAGATAATTAATTTCATAATCATGTTATGAAACACCGGGTAGAAATTTGTATGTCAGTTGAAGATTGACATGATGGACATTTTTTTCAATATTTGAGTTACATACAGGATGATTCAATTTAAGGTGCTCGCCATTGAAATCCTCAAAGAAGTAAAAGGTACAAAGTTGGTTAAATTTCCAATAAATCGTGAAACAAAAATTTACTATTGAACGCCCTCTTTACAACCAATTAACGTATTTTTAACTCATCTTAGTAAATTTCTACATAACATAAATCACTTTCATGAGTCTGAGTATTAACAAGTTATTTTAAAGACATTTCAGAAGATCTATTTCTTTTTAATTTCAACACTTTGTAAATCATTAAGCGTTTTACGATCAATAGCCATATGATACTTTTTTGCTTCAAATTATACACGTTCATAGAACAAATTCTACGGACCGTGATATTTTCATCTATTGTTGCTCTTTTTCCCAGAAGTACTCTTAAAGTTAAGATCAAGTTTACTGAAAGGTCAACCAGGAAATATAAAAAGTAGAATAATCGTAAAAAAGAAAACAATTTTGAAAAATTCGAGGCATGTAGGATGTTAATTTATACAGGGTGATTTAGTCATAATGTCATTAATTTTAACCACGTATTCAGAAGGCCTAATAAAGACAGAAGATCGAAAAACAAATTTTCACCCGACCTCTCAAAGGATAAGCAAATCAACCCATAACAATCGGTAACATGACTCCCGGGTACACTATAGATTTTCTAATGACGCGTTCGAGTATTGAAGCGAAATCACGTTTCCATGTCATCAGGACCACATACTGAAGTACCTAATACATTTTTTTATAATGACAAATTTGTAATATGCTATCTAAAATGTCATTTTATATATTTTTGAGGTATACTCGCGTCAAGAATTCAGACGACCTACGTCATACGAACAAATGAATAATTCATTATAATTTCATCAAAATATTTAAGAAACTGCAACTGATAGTAATAAAACTATATACTACACTAAAAGTTTGCATTATATACTGCACTAAATTGCAAGAAATCATTGTTTTTAATGCGACCAAATATCGAAAATTACGTTGACAATAAAAACAAATGTGTAACGTCAGCCGTGACGTAAGACGTCTGAATTCTTGACCCGAGTATACCTTTATTTACAGATTGTTACATTTTTAAAGAATTTATTATGCGTTTTGTCAAGTTCTGAAGTAAGATTCACTAATCCGAGAAAAATACGAAGATTTTTATACTTTTCGAATTCATTAGTTCTCGTAGTTCAAAAGCTCCGCAAAATTTTATACAGTAGTTAAATGAGATTAGATAAAACATACCCATTTTTTATCACCTGTTCATTATATTTTTCAAAGTGGAATCAAGTTGAGTTTAGTTTGATTATGAATATGAGGTTTACTTTTTTATGTTTTTTATTTTCTCACTTAATCCATTATTCCCATTTCCATCCAGACTTTCGCATCGTAATCAGAACACAAAACGCACCATCCTACGAGAACCTGGTAACTGATGGGAGAATTGAGAATTGGGAGAAGCGGCTGACAGAAAGAAAAGGCCACGCTGCTTGAGATGCAGTTTGTCTTTTTCTATGGATGCAGTTCGACGGCTGGCATAGGAAACCGGACCCGAATGAGTTCGGCGTATTCCCCCATGAACATATTAAACGGGAATTTGAACTGCTCACTTTTTAGCTGGGCCGATTACAGTTGACCCGATATATCAGCACGTGATTACTACTGCGGTTGAGCATTTATTATGGGGCTACTCATGATTTCATATTCATTACCGGATGTTTATGTAAATGCGAACTTAATTATTATTTGTTTGTGTTATTATTTGGCGGTTCTGCAGCAATTGCCATTAAGTAGGCATTGAAAACAAGGTTATTGTCCTAAATACGGTAGGTCAAGATTCAGATTGATGGTTTATTTATCACTGAATTTATCTCGACTGTTTTTTTGTTTACATCACAAAGGTTTTTTGTATTACTGTCAGTATTTAAATACGAAAAACTTTCTAGCCTCTTTTAATAACTTACCTAGTGGATATTGTTTTTTTATCTTACTATTTATGTAATGAAATGTAAATAATGGTTTATTATTTGATCCGCAACAATATAAAATAGTATTTGCACTGAAACTTATGTTAATTGCATACTTTAAAAAAATAATTTATAGCATTCATTACATATTTTAACATTGCAGTTAGTAGGCAGGTACTGGGAAAATATTTTATTTCATACTGCACTGTAATGAGTTATTTCCCGGACTCATTTAAGTCCGGGAAATAACAGTAGTCATGAAAATGTTTACTTCCTGGACTGCTTAAAAAAACACAATATTCACATTTTTAAAAGATTTTATTTTTAAAACTACAAAATCAAGCCTATAAAAACTAATTATAATTATAATTAACAGTAACTGTACAATGTGAATTTCCTTGCAGGCTGAATGCAGGAATACCTTTAGGGACAGAATCTTCACTAGACACGGTAGTGGTGGTGGATATAGTTTGTTGCTTGATCTGAAGAACGTGTATAAAGTTTTCTCCATTTTGAATCATCCTTGCTGCTTTTGTTTTGTTTTCTAAGGAATCTTCAATGTATTGTTCCGCAACAGATGAGCTTTTCCATGCACCATGACGCTTCAGTGTTGATAAATCAGCTCCCGCATTCGCCAAAAAAGTGGCAGATGTTCTGTGGAAATAATGCCCCGTATATTTTTCTGGGTGTTCCAACTTCAAATATCCCGCAATTTTTTTGGGTGCCCCTTCAATGGTATGTATGCCCGCTCTTTGGGAAACACATGTTCCTCTTCTACAACTCAAAAAAAGCAAATCTTCCTTCATATTTTTAGGTCGGAGTTTAACGTATTCTCTGAATATTTCCAGAAAGTTTATTCCTTCATTGTCATCACTCAATATAGTGAATACCCGTTTTGTATTCGTCTTAGAAATGGGAATGGTTATAATTAGTTTGGTGCCACAATCTTCAATGTCTTTTAGGGTCATATGGTATTACTCTTCTCGCCGACAACCACCAGCAATGACTATCATTGCGATTTCCTGTAACAATAGAGAAAATGGTTTAAAACTGATTGTCAAATTGATAAAATTTCGTCTAACGAAACCAAGAAATGTATTTTTTGTAATTAATTGACATTGAGTACCTATATCATTCAAGATGCACATTGTTAATTCAAAACTAATGAAAAGGTTAAACTTGTTTACCTTCATCAAAAGATACTCTTCTGAAGGGGCTTTCTTCATGAATCTATTAACTTCTTCTCTTGTTAGAACTTTTGATTTGATGACCAACTGATTGCCTTTTTAAGAAAGCTACCACATTTGGATATTTTGAAATATCACCTCCTTTTACCATCAGCATAGACTATTTTGCCCACATTGTCGCAAGATTCATTTCCAAAAAGTACGCCAAAAGGATATTCTCATTCAGGCCGTTTTCCACCTTATAGGTTTTTCTCCACACGTTGAAGAGCTGGTATTCCTTCTTATAACGAGCAGAAGACTTCGTAGGCTTCGCTTGCTGCTTCAGCAAATTTTAACTCGATTTCTTCCATTTTTTACAAAAATTATCACAAAATACGCACGGAATGACAAACTGCCAAATTTGTTATTTTTGTTTTTACATCACTAAGCTAAATCAAAAGCTATGCGATAAAACAAGAATCGAAACCACGCTATCACCTACATATAGGCAGGTTATGTAAAATAAAACATTAAAATTTAATTTTTAATACAACACAGTATGAAATAAAACGTTGTACGATACACGGCCGTAAAATGTCATTAAAGTACTCGTCTAGAAATTCCTGACTCGGCTCCTTCATCGCCTCGTCCGTAAACATCTAGACTTGTACTTTAATATACCATTTCCCGGCCTTATAACGTAAATAACTATAAATTTGTCAACATCGCCATCATGTCAAGCCGACACCGTGTTGAACTAGAAGCTGAGTCAGTGACAGTCTTATAATGAGCATATTTTTTTCGGCGTAAATATGCATTTAAAAATTATTTTAATCACATATTCGTATTATTTTCCCTATCTTGTCTTAAAATTACTGACATTATGGCTGATTCACCCTGTATAATATGTGATAATTAAATTGTTTTAATCCTTATAGCTAGAAAATCATTCAAACAAGAAGAAAAATTGAGTTTTCAAAAAATTTTAGTACTGTAGTGATTTATCAGAGTAAGAATTAAACTAATGGTGCATCGTGTTTATCTACAACTGCATTATAAGAGCCTCATTACAGCATTTATTTGGCACTGTTGCAGTTGAATAATGAAGGTCATTACAGCACTAGTGAAGTATGTGATATATTAACCCACTAGTGAAATATTTTAAAAAATGGTCTTTATTAAGAACCAACAGGTTTATCAATTTGACAATTAATATATAATTTAACTTAAAATAAATTGAATTACTTGGCAATCTCCTCCAAGAACTTTTGTGGCAATTTTTTTCTTGTTTTCAAGAGACGTATCAATATAGCCTTCACCCACGGTGTTGAACATCCAACAACCATGCCGTTTTATAGTTAGAAGCTCTGCTCCTGTGTTGGCTAAAAGTGAAGTAGATGATCGTCGAAAACAGTGCCCTGCAACCTCTGCAACTAACAAAAAATCTTCCATGATCGGCATGACTAGGACCATACTTGGACCTTATTTACATTTTCGATTCCCCCGGCAGTGATAAAGAATTCTCGGGAAACTTTCGTTTTCGTAACTGGTATGAAGATATGAAAAACGTTTCCTTCATTTTTTATATTTTTTAACAGCAAATTAGTTAACTCATCTACTCTGCATGCACCTCCAAGTCCAATAATTAAGGCAACCCTAAATTATGCATTTATGAATTTCAAATAGCAAACATTTTCTTGTTCTTACCTTTGTTAGCAAGAATTTTGTGTCATTGGCATCTTGTAAAAATTTTTAAATATCCTCTTTCGTTAATATTCTTGACTCTTTTAGTTGGTATCCCCAATATTTTGCCCCATACAGATTGTAGACCGCAGCATAGAATAGAACGACCAAAAACTAGATGATTTGTACTTCTTGGATAATTCTTCAAAAAATGCTAATAATACCTTTTCTTATGCTTCATATTTTATATTCTTAGATGCACACCAATCAGTGAATCGTTTATAAAATTGTTCGTACATGGTTCTCGATTTATTTGGTAAAAGTGAAGCTACTGCAGTTGTAGCAGCTTTTTCAATTTCATGAGACAAGTTTTCTGTTTCTGAATCACTCATTATTTCAATCAACATCACTAATTTCACAAGAAAATGTAAAAAGGAAAAATCAATTTTATTTATAACAAGAAGTGTGACAGGAAGTTTGACAGGTTTCCATGACAATGTCTTTGGTTCTTGATTTTGAATCAAAACTTACAAACCGGATCTGATTTTGAATTTTTATCAATTTAAGGTAGTTGTAGATACATTTTTTTTGCAGTTCTAGATAAAATTTTATATAGTACAAGTGGGATAACGGCATTTTTTATTACATTCGTGAAATATCTCATGTATAATAATGCTTATACCCCACTTATGTCATAAATAACTATTATCGTTCTGAAGCTTTTTCGTTTTTAACTAATTTTATACCTCTTGCATTTTCAAGATGTTCATCATAGTTGGTATCCTTTTATTCTGAAGTCACCGTGTATATGCATAATGTTTAGTGTTCTACGTTATAAATAATGCTCGGAGTATCAAAAAATGATTTACTACGTTAAAACTAGTAGAGCTACCTACTTAGTAGCTTTAAATATTGACCAAACTTTTTGACTGTTAAATCAATCACATTAAAATTTAATTTAATAACATTCGCCAAGGAAATAAGTACTAGATGCCTTGGCACATAAGAAAATTTATACGAACACTGGTTTCGGTTATGCGAGAGAGTAACAGATGTAAAATAAAATTACGAACACGTTAATATATGCTATTTTATTTGAATAACCCATAAAATTTAAAAAATACAATAATAAATCCGCATTTAAATAAAAATCTAGTTGTTCTTGGCGTAAAAAATCAACAAACAATTTTACAGATTCGACATTTGTTCACTTTGTTTTTATTGTTGGATGCCTTACTTCTTAGAAATATTTAAATATTTTAATGATGGAAATGGAGAATGCACTGATAATTATTAATTCAGTTACGAGTATATTTTAGAAATTGTGGATGAGCCACATAATTATGTAATGGTGTTCCAATATTTAAATAGACGCTTTCCAAATATGTAATGAGATAACCACTCATAGGCCTGTTGTATGGCATCCACGGTGTCCGTTTCAACTCATATTTTTTTTTCTTTGATATAATCCGGAAGATAAAATTTATTGCCATCCCTAAAATATAGAAGACTTAAGTGGCAGAATTTTTGCTGCTTTTAGGTCTATTTCTCAAAGTATCCAAAATGTTGTGAGCAACATAAACAAAATGGGTGTCACTAAGAAGTATTTAAGTATAATTTGCAGAATATTTGTGTTTCATTTGGTTAAGTATTGAACTTTGTTTTGTCAATAACTAGATTTTTTATTTAAATTGTTGTATTTTTTAAATTTTATGGATTATTCTTCAAATGAAATAGTATTGTTACCAATTCATGTTCGTAATTTTAATCTACATCTGTTACTGTCAGGATCCAATATGGGGCCGTAAGAAAAAAAATTGAATGTTGCATAATCGAAACCATAGTGTTCGTAGAAATTTTTTTTTGACGAAAATCGATTTCTTGTATAGTCTTATACGCAAGTACCAAATTTCAGCTCTCTTTGTTGAGAAATAATGACGCTAGATGACATTTTCTAAAATTGCCGTTTTCATTTTATTTTTGCACAATATTTCAGCAAGGGCAATAGATATTATGGTTCTGTTTGATTTATCTTATTGGCTATCAAAAGACACAACTTTTTTCTAAATTCAGCCAACCTGTATATTTTACGATTTCCGAGATACCAATGGTGAGCCATGAAAACTCTGTATAAATAATAATATTGCGTAAATAATAAAAATATTTTTTTGTTAGTTTTTGACATTTTGTGAAAAATTTAAAATTTTTCATTAATATTTTTCATTTTCCTGGTTTATTTGAAAAAGTATTGTATTCAAATGTCTTTCTTTAGATATATTGAAATTTACTTTTTAAATTTTATATTCACAAATTTATAATTCATATTTTATACAACTTGTGCTTCTCAAGATTTTGTTATTTGTTTATTATTTCATAATTTCAGAAAGTTTATGAAATAAATATTATAGAAAAAAATCTAAATCGCAGCATCGAACAATTCTTTCAAGATATTGATATTATTTTTTATTAAACACCTTTTAAAACATTACATTAACAATAAGTCATAACATATATGTGTAAATACTTTTTCATATACACTGCTCCACAAGAGTTAAGAAAGTTCACAAATCTTGAGGTTCTTTTAAAAGGTTGACAACTTTTGTTCAAAAATATTTTTGGTATGCTATCTTCAATGTTTGTTCTTTTATAAGAGTAACTTTTTCTATTCCTTCTTCGAAAGCATTTTTAGTTTTTGACAAAAGCTTTATTTTTCAAAATTCAAACCCTTAAAATATTTATAAAAAAAGTTTAATACAGGATATGTCTTCCTAGCACTTCAATGACTGCCTGATGGTAACGCCTTTGCATACTGTCTATCAGGTTGTTGACCTAGCCATGATAAATTTCCCGCCACAGGCGTGGTAAAAGCCCTCTGGGTTCCTGAAGTATATGTGGGGGTGGTTCATGCAAATTTAAGGCTCTTTGTAGTTGGTCCCATGCGTGCTCAATTGGATTGAAGTCTGGCGAGAGAGGCGGCAGTGCCAAGTGAAGAATACCATGAAATTCCAGGGCATCGATAACAATTCTCGCACGATGAGGTCGCCCATTATCGTCGAGAAATACAAAATTTGGCCCAATTGCAGCACGAAACATGGGGATGACATTGTTGATGAGGTGTTCGACTTAGATCATAGATCTATGCATTCATGATTCCATCAAGCACCAACAAGTCTGCACGCCTAATAAAACAAATGCCTCCCCAAACAGCAACTGTACCACCTCTGAATGGATGAACTTCCTGGATGACTTTACGATTTCTGGATACCAAAGGAAGGGCCGATACTCGAACACGCCGACTATCCGAAAACCATCCATATCTTGACTCATCTGTGAACAATACAGAGCTCCAATCATTTCAATTCACGTGTTTGTTAGCTCATTGCAACCGAAGTCGGATATGATTTTGTGTTAGCGGAACCCTTCTCAAAAGTCATCGTGAACGTAGATTAACATCTCGCATTCTTCTACGAACTGTTTCATTTGAAAGCAACTTCTTTCTGAGAGCGACCTGCCTCGATCATTCCAATGTCCCTATTAGCTTCAGTTGCATTCAGTTTACGTCTAGGCATTATTGCAAAACAAAATTTTTAGGTCTTGAATAAGAGTTGATTATATAAACTCGAAACAACGACTCAACTTCTAAAAAAGGCCAAAGATAAACTAGTCGAAAACTGAAAAAGTCGCTCAATGATGAGCAAAAAAAAAACACTCAGATAAGAAAGTAAACATTTTATTTATTATCTAGAACCATTTGGAAAACAAAAAACATCTATCTTAAAAGGAAATCTCGATATTTCTGAACTTCCTTAACTTTTATGGAGCAGTTTATATTCAAAAATGAGACTTATTATGATTATTGATATAAAATACATTACATTTCTTTCACGTTCGAATAGTATTTCGTAGAGTTTTGTCTAATTAATCAGAAAATGATAAAATTGCAATCTAATTAAGGGCGCCGTATTCTTGAAATAATGTTTTCTATAAATGCAAATAATTTTATACATTTCATTTAAGAACTTAATAATATAGAGCTAAGCAAATAACAGGAATCTCTCATGCCACCTACGAATATGTAAACGTATCGAAGTATAAACGAATGTATAACGACAGAAAGACAAATTTTTTGTTACAAAGGCCTTTCGAAATATGTATTTTTTAAAATTTCTTTATAGATGTAAATATAACACAACCTACATAATTCTGCACATAAGATTGCTCACTTTTGCTTATAAGTATATGAAATTGTTAAAATGTGGGATTAGAATAGCAAAATATTGTGTGTCTTACAAACGCTTTTTAATAGTTACTATTTTATTTTACAATTTAAATAGTAAAAATGGAACGGAACGGAGACGGTATATGTGTTTGGGGTGAGAGAATGTGAGTGTAAACCAATGTTGCCATTTATCTCCAAAACTACTAGTCCGATTTTGATGCGGTTTAAACTGATGGGTTTGGATTTTATTGGTGCATGTTCTTAAATAGGTGTTACGGTAACAACTCACCAGGGGGCGCTGCAGTTAACATTTGTTTGTACAAACCAATGTTGCCATTTATCTCCAAAACTGCAAGTCCAATTTTGATGCGGTTTTCAGTGATGGATTCTGGTTTGATTGGTGCATGTTCTTATATATGTGTTACGATGAAAACTCACCAAGGGGCGCTGCAGTAAACATTTGTTTGTAGGAAACCAAAACTACTAGTCCGTTCTGGATGCGGTTTTCAGTGAAGGGTTCAGATTTAATTGTGGCTCATATTCTTAGATATGTGTCACGGTGACAACTCACCAGGGGGCGCTACAGTAAACATTTGTTTGTGCAAAACCAAAACTGCTAGTCCGTTTTGGATGCGGTTTTAAATAATGGGTTTGTGGTTGATTAGTGAGGATTCTTAAATAGGTGTTACGGTAGTAACTCATTAGGTGGCGCTGCATTAATATCTAGTCCGATTTTGATGCGGTATTTAGTATAGGGTTTGTGGTTGATTTGTAAAGGTTCTTAAACAGGTGTTACGGTGGTAAATCACTAGGAGGCGCGGCAATAATATATTTGATTTTATAGCTACTATATCGATAGAACTCGAAAGGTAAGTATTTCTGTTGAGCGTGGTGATGCAGAAACTCTAAAAATTTTAGAAAAAACTTAAAAAACAAAAAAATCATCACTTCATCCGGCATTAGGTGAAAATGTTTTTTCTAAAGTCATTCTTATCTTCTCTTTAACGAATATCCTAGAGTTGCGGCTCAATATTTTCTACATCATACCTATCAACTTAATATTTTCATTCTACGTAATGATATCGAGTTGAATTACAGCAAAGCGCCCGGCAAAGTTTAGTTGTTAATACTTATAATTATACAGGGTGCCCCAAAATATAAGGCCATACCATTAACCACATATTCTTTGTACAGAAATAATGCGATTTTCCTTATACCATTTTTTATTTGGATGTCCCTGTTTTCAATATACAGGGTGCTAAAGTTACATTTTAAAAAACTATTTTTGTTAATAATCCCATTGTTTTGTAACACACTTGAAATTATGCACGTACTTTTATGTTATTCCGGCATACTTATCATGTACTTTTGGTGAAAAAAATTGAAGGGCGAATAGAGGTAACTAAGGGATGCAGTACCCTTTATCCTCTCCAATTATTTCTAAGTACGCCTATGCAGCTTTTTCTTGAAATATCAAATGTAGAATTTTCTTCTGATCATTTTATGTGTTTCGTAATTTTTTGTTTAAATGCTCCGTTTTGAAGAAAAACGGCAATTTGTAAATAAATCTATCATTCAATATCATTTTCAAGTGAAACTGAAATTTTGTGAATATACCTATTATTACAATACCTTGGCAACTTAGCAAATCGTATTACTTATTGAATGACTTGTATGGCCTTTTATTTTGGGACACTCTGTATATTAAAATAAACTGTATTGATTTTGTATAATCTATGTATCTAAAAGTTTGAAGCAAAAGCAAAATTAAAATTTTTTAAAAAACCCACGACGGTTAAAATGTAATGAAAAACGGATAAAATAATTAAAAAAAAACCGACATAAAGAATTTATGTAACTAAAGGTAATAAACGTAAAAAGGTTTTATAAGTAGATTTGATCTCTCGCAGAGTCGGACATATGAACAACAGAGTATCAGTTTTCATAGCACTTCCCTATGTACCTATTTGGTTCTCGAAGATGTAGATATGGCAACAACATATTCAACTCCCTATAAACTTAATAAAAAACCAAAGAAAATCCGTCGGGGGCTACCATCACTGTTTTAAATTTCAACATAAATATAAACAACTATACCAATAAAATATCTCTAAATTATTCACGATACTATAAAACTACAAAACTAGTTCATTTAATGGCAGCCCTCGACGGATTTTCTTTGGTTTTTTATGAAGTTCATAGCAACGCAAACATATATTTTTATCATTTCTTCAATTGAACTTTCTATCCTCAATTGTACCACAAGCTATTATATCTATTTATCATATTTAACTTCGTGTATCTACTTAACGTAATCAATTTTATACAATGCGGCAAAGAAAAAAATCGCCATGAAAAATTAATTTTCACCAATCGGTGTGTTGTCATAACCACTTATTTTTTAAACTAAACGTTTGAATAAAAAACCTTGAAAACGTTTATAAATACTTGATGATTGGACATCTCAAAAAGTGTGGGAGAAACACGTTTGGTAAGCTTTAAGTGGTGGATCCTACATTTGTATAAAAGTATATCGACTAAAATAAGGTACAGCCGCTTTAAAACAAATTGATAGGTAAATTGAACCGCGAATGCAATGTGTCAAATTTGATTACACCGTCAAAATTCTATAAACCCTAAAACTTTATTCTGACCGTACCTGTATAATGAAGCATGTTTAATTCCAATTTAATTAGTGAAAGTTACTATACTCGCGACAAGAATTCAGACGACTTACATCATATGAACAAATGAATAATTCATTATATTTTCGTCAAAATATTTAAGAAACGGCAACTGATAGTAATAAAACTATATACTATACTATAAGTTTGCGTTATATATTTCAGTAAATTGCAAAAAGTGATTGTTTTTAACGCGATAAAATATCGAAAATTACGTTGACAATAAAAACAAATGTGTAACGTCAGCCGTGACGTAAGACGTCTGAATTCTTGACGCGAGTATATCATCCAAATTTCGAGGTTGCCAAGGTAACGGTTTAAACAGTTGCCTATTTAAATTATCATCAATAATAATAAGTATCCGTCATCTCATTTAATACTGTGTATTGTCAAATTAAGTTTATTTTTAAAAAAGATTAAGTTTTAATAATGGCTTATGTATAGTCAAATGTTGAAATGGCCAATAGGGTTTACATTTATGGCTTTGTAGATGAAAATGGTACTGAGGCTAGGCGAATTTACATGGATAAATTTCCAAATCATCCAACTCGAAATCCAAGAATGTTCAGAAATGTTTTTCAACGTCTTTCGGAGTCAGGCCCATTTTAGAAACGTCCAATTCCTGGAAGACTTTTAGAACACCTAAGTTGGACGAAGCTATTCTACACAAACTTGAAGAATACCCAAATACTAGTACTAGGAAGATTGCTGCAAATCTTAATGTGAATCCTAAATTAGTTTGGTCCGTCCTGATGCATCAGTAGTTATACCTGTATCACATACAAAGAATAATGCAATCTCGATTTCAACATCAGTTTTCTTTGAAATTATGGTATTATTGAACATTTTCTTGTTGGGTATTACTTTTTACCAAGAACTTTAACCGGTGCCTTCTACAGACATTTTCTTGAAAACATTTTACCTAAACTACGTGAATTTTTAAATGAAAAATTCGGTAATGATTGGACGAGGCACTCAAGACCAGTTCAACCTTGGTCACTCAGATCACCCGATATGAACCCTATTGATTTTTTGTTTGGGAACATCTCAATACATTAGTTTACAAGGATTACACTGAATCCGAAGAGCACATACATCAACAAATTATAGCTGGTTGTAAGAGGTACTCAAGAAGTTGTTGCACGTGTTCGAGCTGCAATTTCAAAAAAATCCGAAGCATGTATTTTGGTAGAAGATGGCCGTTTTCAACATTTGTTATAATAAATCACAGTAAAGTAATTCCAGTGATAATTAATTATTGTGTTATTATTTTAAGTAATGTAATAAGTATCGTAAAAATGCACTTGATGAAACAAATCAATTTTGTTGTTAATCGGTTTGGAATACAAAAAAGTGTAAAGAAACAAAAAGTGAAGATAATACAATGGCACATATGATGGCCTATATTATTTGTGATATTATAAAGGGTGCTCTTGGCAAATATTGATTGTAAGTTTCTAAAACTGGTAATTTTTTGTTTTATACTTACTGTCATTGAATTTGGTTAAAATATTTCAAATGGTTAAGAAATTAAAATTTAAAAACTGATTTTTTTAATTTTTGACACGCTATAGCGGGAGAATGGCTGTCCCAAGACCGCACATTTATATAACAATAAACCCATATTTTTGGTTACTCAAAAATGAATAATTAGATGTATCGCTGATATTCCTGCAATAAAATCCTGTAGACCCTTTTTTAAAAGATATGGCATTCTAACTGTTCCAGGTTTATATATATTTCATATTTTGGTTTACATCCATGAGAACAGACGAAAATTTACAAAAAATAGTCTTTATCATACCCATGACACTCGAAACAAAAATAAATTTTGTGTTTCTTATTAAACACCTCAATATTACCTCGATGGCTCATGGTGTCCTTGGACTGAAATTATATAATCATTTACCAGACATATATAAAAATTCACCAACTCTTCCTAACTTCAAAAGTCAAGTTAAAAAGTATCTTCTTCAAATTAATGCATACTCTGTAGATGAATTCTTAGGATACAAGTAATTAGAAAAGTTCTGTTTCTTTTTCTTGTGTTCATATACGTTTATTTATATCTTATGTGTATTGCGTGCGGGTATATATATATACAGGGTGTAACTAAATATGTGTAAATCATTTAAGGTGGTGATTCCTCATCGAAAAAAAGATAGGGTCATTCATATAAAGAAACTTGATTGGAGCATCCCTTGTTAAAATACAGCCCCTTAAAGGAGGTACATAAAATTTGTTTAAAATACAGCCCCTTAAAGGGGGTAGATAAAATTTGTTTAACAATTTTTTTCACAAGCACTAAACAAGTTACAATATTGAAATTAACTTGACAATTTCTACTACCAAAAAGACACTTAGCCAGTAATTTATTTGGTTTACCCCATGGTTGTAAGGGGTGGAAAACGCAACCCCTAAAATTTATTTCCAACGTAACTTTTTGTCTTATTATTTGTTTCCGATAGTCCGTTTCATTCTAAAAAAAATGTCTCTTGAATTTTTTGCCCAAAATAAACCAGTTCGCAGCAAAAAATTATTTTACGAACAACTACAGAGATACATCGTCATAAATGCGAACTGGATTTACTGTTATTTTGTAGTTACTACCTGCATTAAATGATTAAAGGGAAATAATCAAAACTAATTTATTAATAACAAAACATACAACATGTAGAAATCATAGTAAATGTTCAATATGTCCACCTTCAGACATTACGCATGCGTCTAGACTTCGGCGCATTGAGCCACGTATTCGCTCAAATATTCCTGGAGTCTCTCTAATTGCCCTGCACGCATCGATAATGCGGTTTCTTAAGTCCTTTACATCGCGAACAGGAGTACGATAAACCAAATGCTGCAAATGGCCCCAAGTAGAGAAATCGAGAGGATTGAGATCCTGGGATCGAGCGGGCCAATTCTGTGGTCCTCCTCGACCTATCCACTGATTTGCATATGGTTCAGTTAAATGCTGACGTGCTACTTGACTAAAATGGGCGGGAGCCCCATCATGCATAAAAACCATATCCCTTCTGACGCCCAAAGGAACTTCCTCCAGCAGTACGGGATGCACTTCTCTTAAAAATTGAACGTATGCCTCACCATTTAATCGAGGAGGTAGAAAATGAGGCCCAATTAAATAATTCCCAATAACGCCGACCCACACATTAAGAGAAAACTGTTCTTGATGGTTAGTTTCGACAATGGCGTGAGGGTTTTCGTCAGCCCATATGTTGTAAATGATTCGATCTTCTTCAGAAAGTCACGATTTCTTATAATCATTTCCAGCATCCAATTGCAAAATTCAAGACGGTTCGGAAAGTCTCGCGGTAACAGTGCCTGTACTCGTTGCAGATGGTAAGGGTATAAGAGATGTTCCTTTAAAATTCGAAATACCGTCATATGATCAACATTTAACTGGAAAGCAATCTTTCTAATACTGGTAGTAGGTTGTTCTTCTATCAAATTAAGTACCGCTTCTTCAAGCTGTGCTGTTCTTACTTCTCGAAGGCGACCACAATCCTGCGTTCTTTTGTTGAATGAACCATATTCTCGTAATCGTTGATGAAGTCGGGCAAATATTCTATGTGAAGGATGCTGCCGTTGACGATACATTTCAGCATATCTTCTAGAAGCTTCTAACCCATTCTCCTGCGACAGACCGTAAACGTAATGCATATCAGCCATTTCCTCATTTGTGTATGCCATTTTAATAATAAGTGAATTATTAAAGTAACAAATTAAGAACAGAACAACAATACACAATTAGTATTACTTCAATTTCAAAAATTTACAAACTGACAGCTTGATTCCAATTTAACTGTCAGTATCGCTAATAGCGGCCTACTAGATAAATTAGTTTCGTATTTTCGTTTTATGGCGATATGTATCTTGTTCGTAAAATAATTTATTGCTGCGAACTGGTTTATTCTGGGCAAAAAATTCAAGAGACATTTTTTTTAGAATGAAATAGGCTATCGGAAATAAATTTTTAAATGGTAAACAAATAATAAGACAAAAAGTTACGTTGGAAATAAATTTTAGGGGTTGCGTTTTCCACCCCTTACAACCATGGGGTAAACCAAATAAATTACTGGCTAAGTGTCTTTTTGGTAATAGAAAATGTCAGGTTAATTTCAATATTGTAACTTGTTTAGTGCTTGTGAAAAAAAATTGTTAAACAAATTTTATGTACCCCCTTTAAGGGGCTGTATCTTAACAAGGGATGGTCCAATGAAGTTTCTTTATATGAATGATCCTATCTTTTTTTCGATGAGGAATCACCCCTTAAATGTTTTACACTTATTTAGTTACACCCTGTATATTATATATGTGTGTATATATCTTAATAACGTTTTCTCAATGCGTATTTTGTTTTAATGTGATTTTAACGACTGTTTGTCTTTTTACTATGTATGTTATGTAGTTTACTTATACTATATGTACGTATGTATTTTATAGACGAATCCTATAGCAGTGTATTGCTCTAAAATGGATAATAAACGATCTATCTATTTATCTATCTATCTGTATATGATATACTGACTCCCCCTGTATGCTCTATCATTTTTGTCCACTCGTTTCTAGACACCCGGTATGTATAGACATCTTTAGATCTTTATACAATATCACGTTTCTAAGAAGTGTATATCCAATATTAAGTATTCTTCGATTTTAGATGCCTATTTGGCAGTATGTCAAGGCCAAATGCCAAATATTCTAATATTTTATTTATAGCCTTAGCTGCAATGTAAAAGAGATATAGGTTACTTAAAATTCCACTACAATGCTTTTCTGCTTCATACTAAATCTTAATCAAATGGCAATTGTAAAAACATGTTAATTTCTTTCGATTTACCTTGATATACATTTTATAATTATGCTCACAATTACAAATACCTAATTACTTAACGAAAACATCACTAACATTGGCGCCTTCGCCAAAAAATTAAATCTCCAAGAATAATCAAATATGTAATATAAGTCTGATCATATTGCAAAATTGATGTAATGTGGGATAGATGTATATTATTAATTGTATTTACATCTATTATTCATTTAAATAATTGAGTACGCACGAGTATTTTATTTAACGATAATGCTTATATTCCCACAATATAGTTTATTTGTATGACGGTAAGATTTATTTTTCTACAATTATTTGTTTGCTTGTCCCTTCTCTGGTTTAATAATAAAATAACATTGTGAGTAACCTGTTGAAATGCAGCACCCACATTGAACTGATTTCGTTAATTTATGCGTGTGTAATAGTAGTATTTTTTGTTATTAGAAATAAATAAATAATCCTACCTTGAACAGACAAATTTATTTTAAAAACATCGGTAACCACTAATCCCTTGTTGACTTGAATTCGAGTTCCAGCAGCCATTCCTGCTATCGCAGGAACTTTCTGATAACTATCCTTTGCTTAACATCACCCCAATTTTCCACGAAAACCCCTCACTAGAGATGGGAAAAGTTGCAAGGAATTTTATTGCACGGCCAAACATTCAGTGGAAAACACTTTACTACCCGACTTACATGCGTTCTTCATGTTGCATCGATGATATATGTACCATGCAATTTTCGGACAGCAGAGTGAAGGTAAACTGGAAAGTTTTTTGACCCATCTCTAGAGCTTTCTAGTATAAACATTAGGATATCGTAGTGCGCATCTGTATTTTCTTTCTCTATCTAAACATCAATTTAAAGCCACAGCTGATGTTTCTCTGCTTTTCGATGTTTCCATGCGCAAGCGCTCGCTTCGCTATTCATAAAGCAGGAACTAATGCTATTACGTCAATTGAGTCTTAAGATTTCTGCACGATTTGTTACGTTATGGATGACTCTATATTCGATTTTATAGACGATTTTGTTAGACACATTTTCCTTCCGTATGATCAGATGTTTTATTTGGTAAAGGTAGGTACGTCTTTATAAAGAAAACTTTCTATACATATACGTGAAGTAGTTTTTAAAAATCGGTTTTATAGGTGCTCGTAAAAGACAAATATTTACGTTTTCCATATAAATTTTTAAAAAATTTCGGTGCATGTATCAAATCAAAAGAGGACGAAAACTTTAGTTGCGCTTTTTGCTTTTTATTAAATAATTTAAAAACGGTATATTAATTTATAAAATTTTAGTCAGTTGCTGAATTTTTTGTACTTAACTATATGGAATAAAAAATATTTCAAAATTTATACCAGGAGTGTGAGAAAATAACAAGTTCACTTTAGTCATTTTATACGTGGATTTTTCTAATTTCTGAATAAAATATATGAAAACTTGATATTATTTACATATAAAATTTTGTGCTTTTCATTAAATAATTTAAAAACGGTATATTAGTTTATGAAATTTTGGTCAGTTGCTGAATTTTTTGTACTTAACTATATGCAATAGGAAATATTTCAAAATTTACCAGGGTTGTGAGAAAATAGCATAATCAAATGTAAAGATCACTTTAGTCATTTTATATGTGGATTTTTCTAATTTCTGAATGAAAACTTAATATTTTTTACATGCAAAAGGAATTTCTTAAGAAATCTTGATACACTGTAAAAAATAATTACACATTTTAATACAAAAGAAAACAACGTAGTGTTAATGGAGGTCCACATGGGATTGTGTATATTTTTAAACATTTCTCTGTACGTAGCAAGGTTTAACATAATTCACTGTGTTAACAAATGTTGTATGTAACTTTTACACATTTCAGTGTTATTTGTATCATTAAAGGTGTAGTGTTACAAAAATTAAGTTACAAAAACAAACAGGAACATAATTAACAAGGTAGGTGAGCTTCCGTATCAATAGAATTTTCAGAATTATGGTGTTAAGTAATTATAAAATAAAAAATATTTTACTTTTTATGATTTTATTAAAAATATATAATTCAGTTCAAACTAACAACAGCCAAGTTTGTTAACAAAATATTTATCAAAATTAGCAGTAGTAGAACATATTTTAACAACATAGGTACTGATAAACTAATAACGTTCTAGTAAATCAGAAACAACGAAATAATAAACATTAAACAAAGATGTATTTATGCACTATATAATAGGAGTTTACGAAAATTGCCTGGTAGTGATGTGAACATAACATTTTCTTTCTCTAAAGTTACAAAAAAAAACAGAATAAGGTGTAATCTAAAACGTCAGAGTAAACTCTTAATATTTTGAAAACTTATAGTTCTAATTAGTTTTAGCTCTATTACAATTATCAGTAATATTTGTTATAGTTAGGTTAGAACTTTATCGTTTTCCTTGATCAGCTGATATACTGCAGCTGCGGAGTTATACTCAACCAGTCAGGAGTAGGGATCCAGAACACAGAGGTGTGTTTAGTTTACACAAAATGGTGTACTTTCAACACATCACTGGTAAATATTACACAAATTCAGTGTCATTCAGTTTTATTATAATACTAGTAATTTTAACACATTTTGTGTAAAACGCATAAAAAAGTCATAGTGTGTAAACTATTAACACGGAAATTTTACACATTCTAAATTACACACTGGAAAACCTCACTTACACAGCAACTTTTTTTACAGTATAGGATGCACTGTTGTCGACTCCCAATCTCAAATAAAACTACACTGACAAAAATTTGTGAAAATTTCCATGTTTTGTTATGCTCATTTTACATAATATTTACTGGTAATTTTTAATTTATATTACATATTAAGGAAAAATTAAGTGTGTGTATGTGTTTTTACGTAAAAAAATTGGAAATTTATGGAATCATGTGATAAAACAATGTACTACTTTAGAACTACTTACTTTTACACAATTTATTATGAAATTTCACAAAATTTTTCTGTTTTACAGCTCTAACCTCTAACCTAATGCATTTTAGTTATGTTAAGGTGTGGTAGACACACATGTACGGTTCATTAATAAAGACTTCTTGTGGAATATTTAAAAAAGAGTAAATATAAGATTATATTTTGTATGTCGTGCACTTGCATCGTATGCCAATTTAACTGTCATAGGTACAATTCATAAATATAATAAAAACTGAAATATTAAGTACATTAAGTTAAGATTCTTACATCAAACTGCCCCATTACCTGTGTTGCTGAACTAAGTTGTTGTCTTTGAAATATGCAAATATCGTTTTATCATAAAGTATAATTAAATCAACACCAGAAGTATATCAATGAAAGGAAAATAATGTTTTTTAATTTAAGCAAATGATTTCTTTACCCAAAATAACTGTATTTTTACTTTTTCACAATAAATGATTTGGTATAAGGAAATAACTTTGTTAGGCCCTATATAAACAAATAATTTATTTCCATGAAATATATTTTTTAATAAGTTCGAACGGTATATGTCTGGTTGGCTGCTGACGAGTGACCTTAGCTGATTTTCAGGTGTAATTCAATGCTGGTTGGGGCATTAGCTCGCAGAGTAGTTGTTTCTTGGAGATCCGTGTTTGCAAAATATCGTTCTCGCCAAACGCGATAGAGGCCTATAGATTACAATGGTTTTTACTGTGATGTAGAACGCTCCGTTTCTGTGGTTTTTCAGTCCGGCATGGAGAAACAAATGGCCGCTAGATGTAGCTTATCTACATAGCATAATAAATAACTGGTCCAGACTGAACGTAAACATTCTTAGATGTACCGACACCTTCGTAGATCATAATCGAGTCTTAGGCGAGTGTTGTAAATCACCCGAGTTTCATTATAATTATGCAAGTAGAATACTTTGTCCACTAGGTATTAAACATATTTTAGCAAACTTTTTACTGAAAACATTGCACAATATTTTGACACTCATAAGAACATGACAACATTTAAAACTGCCAAAACACCTTACTTTTACTTGATAAATTTGAAAAAGCAAATAAAACTTTAATTAGTATACTATCATTCGGAAAAAAGTTAGTATTGCTGTTAACTGGTACTGTGACTAGCGTTTGGCTACCACACAGGAGATTCAATTACTGATATCGGAAAATTTTTGTTTTGTTAGTTAATTCCAGATTCTTTGAAACCAGTGAATAATGATTGCATTATTCAGTAGTAAATAATTGATATTATTATTATTATTCAGAAAACACATGTATAATGAACATTTTATAGATAGAACAGTTGTGGACAAAATATATTACATTCAAAGTTTGTCTATTCGGAATATGAAAATTATATGAATATTTTATATTTCAATAAACATGCGCTATTTTTAGCTTAAAAACTGAATTTAAAATAAATTAATTATTCGCATTATTATTGTTAATTTCAATTTTAATTGAAATTGAAATTAATAAATGAACATCAATACATGGCACGAATGATTATTTATAGAAACTAACATTGGTTTAAACTAAATTTATTATGAAATAAATCAGTACTATATTAGATACTATTTCTTTGAAGAACCGTCTAGTCTCTAGTAGATATTTAAATCTTGCAAAATTGTATTTTTTTCTCATATTTTCAGTTTAATATTTGCTTTATTGGCATTAATACTTAAACTTTTTTACTTATAAAAAAAATAAATAAATTTTAATGATGCATTTCAACATGTAAAGAAATAATAGTTTTAAGAAATGGTTTTAAAATAACTTTCAAAATATTCTGAAAGAAGAATTTATTAGAATTAAACAAGGAATAGTCACCACCATATCTTAATCATAGTCTTAATTATAGTAACATCTATATAATTAATTTAGATTTAAGGTCGTCGATCAAATTTGTGGAGTTTTTACTTACCGAAATCTCCAAGAATAAATTATGGAGAACAACAAATTCTTGATACATATTTTATTTAATCATTGATAATAATAAATAATAGCTTTTAAAAAGTATTAGTAAGACACACATTATTTTGATATTCTAATCCCACAATTTAACAATTATTTTCACATACTTAGATAATAAGTAAACAATCTTATATGTAGTGCCTACTAAGTTTATGTTATAGTGGTTTTTACGCTATAATATTATTTATATCTACAGTTAAATTAAAAACATAATAATCATATTTCCAAATATTTATATAATATCTCTATAATATCTCTACCCCTCATTCTAATCACGAGGGTTAGCCCAGAAGTCGAAGACTTGTGCGGGAGAGAGAGCGGCATATTATTATTAAACAGGCCGCATTTGCGCCCTTGAACGACTTACGTTGGTAGGCCTTAACCACCATTCAGTGCAGGAATGACGGAAACCTGGAAAACCTCATTAATTAGGGGGGTAGCCAAATGTCAATCGGTATCAATTTCTCACATTGATCCAAGCCAACATTTTTCCACCCTACCATACCCGCAGAGAGGGTGCCAATCCTCTCCACGAATGTAGCTTATACAGGGTGAGTCAGTCATAATGTCATTAATGTTAACCACGTATTCGGAAGGCCTAATAAAGGCAGGAAATCGAAAAAAAAATTTTTTTACTCGACCTTTAAAAAAATAAACAAATCACCCTATAAAAATCAGTAACACCACGCTCCTGGTGCGCTACGAACTTTCTGATGACGCACCCGACGACAATCTAATGCCGTATCAAACCATCGATGCCACATCATGTTTACATACATAATATTGTCTAACACATCAGCGTGTTATTCAAATTTACCTCCATTTAGCACTCTGCATTTCCCGCATTTCTTTCCCCCCAAACTTGTAGGTCATGCCACACATTTGGAGGGGGGATGGAGGAATACAAGCAGTAAGCAGTAGTTTGTTTATTTCGGTCACACCTCACGTATTTGGCGTAAATTCACAACGCATAATTTTACAAATTCCGAATATGTGGAAATGGTAGTGTTATATGGAGAATGTTTACGAAATGCGACTGACCCTAATTTTATTAATAAAGTGCTATGGACGGATAAGTGCAGTTTTACGTGAACTGTGAGCTGTAAACAGGTTAGTACCATACTACTTAAAAGACAATAAATTCTAAGCTAGATGTACGTAACTACAAACTGAATAATTAATTGTACTTACGAGTAATACTAAAAATTCATATTTATTTGTAAAACGTAGTAAAAACGTAATATCAAAATTATTAAACTGTAATAACCTAACATTCGAAAACATTTATTTATTATCTACATTTGTTTTTATTAACGAATAAATCAATATTTAAGGAAAATTCATTCATATATCTAGATTAAAAAAAAATTGTTTTACTCCTTGTCGTTAAATAACAGTACAAAAACTAGGTAACTAGGTTATTGACCTAATAATACGGTAGGTCAAGATAACTTAGATTAGCGGCGTGCCATTTCCGTCTTGGACAGTTTTCTGTCGACAACACGATGGTTTATTATTTCTTAGTATTTAAACACGAAACACTTTTCAGCTTCTCTTAATAATTTACCCATTGGGTATAGGTTTTTTATGTAATGTACGTAAATAGTTTATTATTCGGTTTATTATTAGACACGTTGGAGTTTTGTTGCAGTCATAACAGCTAATTTGCTCAGAGAAAAATCGACACGCGAGTATACGGGTATCGTTTGATTGGGCCGTATTTTCTACCGGAAAACCTGAGTGGACCGCATTACTTGCAATTTTTAATATAATTATTTGATATTAACATTTTAAATTATTATTGGCTTAAGTTGAACTTAGCAAGAAAAAATAGTCACTACAACCGTTTATTTGTGATGTCTAAAACCCATTAAAACTTAGGTAGGTAGGTACTCTATAGAAAAATATTACAACTTGACAACATTGCATCAGGTCGAGATCGAGTTGAACTGTGAGCTGTAAACGACCAAGGCTGTCAACGGTCAGTGATAGTCTGAAAAGGGGGTTTAAATAATGATTTGAAAATATTTTTTTCGGCGTAAATATGCATTTAGATTTTTTTTTTTAATCGCGTATTGGCATTTTACTCATTATTCTCTATCTCCTCTTAAAATCAATGACACTATGACTGACTCATCCTGTATACGGTCTACCGGCTGCGAGGGTCGAATCCACAGCGATCTAGTCACCTCGATTCAAGTATTAACACCTTACACCGCGTGACCACTGACCGATCCAAATTTATTATGTATCTAAAGATTTGTTGGTTAGACCACTTTTTCTCGTTAATTCGTTTTACTTCGGAATTTTGGAATATTTGAATAAGTGGTTGAGAGAGCATTCCTGATATTTGCTAAACTCTAAATTATTCAGTTATTAAATGTCTAAAATTATTTGTATTCGTAGAAAACACTATATGAGGCCCAATACGCAACTCAATAGTCACATGCAACGTCAACTTTAAAAAATTATAAATTTTAGTTTCCGAAATCTCTCAAAACTTGGCATGAACGATTAAATGTCATCTAATAGTTACAACCCATAATACCTAGTTTCTTTTTCACGCTGTACAGGGAACAAAAAACAAAATATTTATAATTTCATGTCACTCAATTTTATCATAAAAATATTTCTTCTCTGCCTGAGCTCATCGATAATTGGTTTTCCACGAACATACCCAAACATTTTCATAAAAAATTCTGCATTTTTTTTTAATAGTAATAAAAAAATTGATATGCCTTATGCAATAATCATTGAAATATAAATACAAAAAGTTGCATTAGTGATCTAAGAGATTTTCCAACCCTTGATCTCTTTCTCTCTCTACATATATCAGGTAACCTATTAGAACCATGTTAAACGAAAAATTATGTATACTGGTTCGATTTTAATTAGTTGAACTAAATAATGTCTGTATAAAGAAGTTTTATTTGAAAATATTTCGTTCTAGAAAGTGCTCTTCTCTAAAGCCTGTATTCTCCAATTATCCTTTTAAAACAAGATGACTGAAAGATTTTACTCCAACAAAAACCAACTTGAATCCAAGTTCAATCCGTAAGCACTTAAACGAAATGAAGTTTTAATGCAAGTTTGTCACAGGTTCACGTTATAATTTAGAAGAAATCCAAACTTAATATATCTCTAAATCTAATCATTTATATTTCATTGTTAGTCTAACTGTAATAAAATTTAATTGCAACTATCTTTAATTATCTAATATATTTCTTAGTATGGCAAACGAAATAACCTAGCATTAAGGCGCGTTTACATATGGAATGATTTGCTGGCACCAGTATTTACGGCAGTTGAACTTTCATGTCAGTAAAGGTTTACACATACATTACGATTTTATTGCGCCATTTTCATTTGTTGATTGCTAACTATAGTGATTTGTATTACTCTCAGCCACTGCAAACCAAGAACAACCTTCTTGCTTTCTAAATTTTATTTAATTATAAGGTATATGCGTTCCTTATAGAACATATTTTAGCGTTGATAGAAAAATTAAAGGAATAACTCTTATGCTTGCTACAGATTATGCGTGAATTCGCGATTCGTGACGCACGATTTGTGATTTGTAAAGAATTCATGCATATTATGTAGGGTTTTTATGAATGGATTTTTAATGAACAATATCCTACACACCATTCACGAATTACTCGCATATCACGAATCGCGCACAACGATTCGCGAATACATGTATACTCTGTAGCAAGCCTAACATTTCTATTTTTATTCGAATTGGGTCCCACGAACAAGGAAACACGGTTCATAATACTCTAAAAATTCAACAATTTTTTCCAAATTCCATTTCTTACTCATTTTGTATAATATTATAAATACTTAACGAAACCTGATTTGGTAAACTAGTAAGTAAATACTGGCGTGCATGAAATAAATAATGTCTGTATAAAGAAGAATTCTAAGGTATATGCATTCATTGTAGAACATATTTTAGCTTTGACCTCAGAAGAATTACAATAATCACTATATATGTTTCTTGTGATTTTTCATAAACCACTTATATTATCTTACATTTCTATTTTTATAAGAATTGAGTCCCACAAACAAGGACATTCTCTGTAATACTCTAAAAATTCAACGATTTTTTCCCAGAATTTGACTTCTTACTCATTTTGTATAATATTATAAACGAAAGTAAAATCAAATAATAAACAGAACCTGATCTGGTATACTAGTGCATAAATACTTGGCGTGCATTAATAGGTTTACATTTGCAAACTTTCTTTGCACAATCTGATGAGTCGCTCATAGAAAAGTTGGAATGAACTCTTTTGATTCGTACTAGCACTGATAAAAATGGCACGCCAGTAGAGGTTTACACATGCAATATTATTTTACTGGCGCACCAGTAACAACAGGCGCCACTAAATCCATGCATATGTAAACCCGCTCACATGGAAAATTTGGAATGCTCTTTTTTGATTCGTGCTAGCACTGATAAAAATGATACGCCAGTAGAGTTTTACACAAGCAATTTTATTTTACTGGTGCACCAGTAACAACTGGCGCCACTAAATCCATGCATGTCTAAACACGCTATTACTAACGCATGGAAAATTTGGAATGCTCTTTTTTGAGTCGTGCTAGAACTGATAAAAATGGCACGCCAGTAGAGGTTTACACATTCAATTTTATTTTACTGGCACGCCAGTAACAACTGGCAACACTAAATCCATACATGTGTAAACCCACTATTACTAACGCATGGAAAATTTGGAATGTTCTTTTTTGATTCGTGCTAGCACTGATAAAAATGGTACGCCAGTAGAGGTTTACACAAGCAATTTTATTTTACTGGTGCACCAGTAACAACTGGCGCCACTAAATCCATGCATGTCTAAACCCGCTATTACTAACGCATGGAAAATTTGGAATGCTCTTTTTTGAATCGTGCTAAAACTGATAAAAATGGCACGCCAGTAGAGGTTTACACATTCAATTTTATTTTACTGGCACGCCAGTAGCAACTGGCAACACTAAATCCATACATGTGTAAACCCACTATTACTAACGCATGGAAAATTTGGAATGTTCTTTTTTGATTCGTGCTAGCACTGATAAAAATGGTACGCCAGTAGAGGGATACACAAGCAATTTTATTGTACTGGCGCACCAGTAACAACTGGCGCCACTAAATCCATGCATGTGTAAACCCGCTATTACTAACGCATGGAAAATTTGGAATGTTCTTTTTTGAATCGTGCTAGAACTGATAAAAATGGCACGCCAGTAGAGGTTTACACATTCAATTTTATTTTACTGGCACGCCAGTAGCAACTGGCAACACTAAATCCATACATGTGTAAACCCACTATTACTAACGCATGGAAAATTTGGAATGTTCTTTTTTGATTCGTGCTAGCACTGATAAAAATAGTACGCCAGTAGAGGGATACACAAGCAATTTTATTGTACTGGCGCACCATTAACAACTGGAGCCACTAAATCCATGTATGTGTAAACCCGCTATTACTAACGCTAGCCCTAATAAAAATGGCACACCAGTAGAGGTTTACATATGCAATTTCATTTTACTGGCGCATCAGTAACTACTGGCGCCACTAAATCCATGCATGTGTAAACCCGATATTATAGACAATGAATGTATAAATATTGCAGTACCTTTGCAATGGATTTCTGACTGTGTACAGGATGGTTATGCGAAGAATGCTCTTTCTTTTTCCTCGTTATTGCTAAGTATAAAATATGTAAGTATGAAAGTTATACAGACTTTAATACCGCAAGGATAGGAAAAATGATTATTTAATACTAAGCATAGATAAAGATCTTTATTGTTTAAGTAAGTACTTATAACTTAAGAATTCTTTTTTTTTGCTCTGATCAGGGATACCAATATATTGGCGCCAATGATCTGATTTTCCACGGAGTCAACTATACATTCTGCTACAGCAATCTTGTTGGACACTGACTCCTCAATGTATGTTTCTGCTACGGAAGAAGATTGGCATTCACCCAACCGTATCAACCACAATTTGCTGGCTGCAGGATGACGGAAACAACGTTCAGTCTACATTTCTTGATTTGACAAAAACTTTGGACTTTTTTGGATGATAACCGCTAGTTGATTGTTTTGGGAAAGTTATGAGCTTACTGTATCTACAAACAAAAGTTGAATTGATACAACGTGATTTTACACGGTTACTTACGGGCTTAGATCCTTGATGTTCTTTGCGTTCTTCCATTTTTGAAACTGTTAATATTGCTTTTCATCGGTCAATCGAGATTTTGATGGTAATGACTTGGATATGGCCTCTGACGCTTCAGGTCGAATATCGGCTGGTAATAATTCCTCTTTCATGGAATCTATTTGGAATAAAATAACATTTTATCATCTAAAAAACTATTTCAACTCATATAAAAATTAAAAACAATTGAATATCGCATTTCCGAGAAGTGGGCTTAAATGGAACACCGTGCATATTTTAAGTTAATGACATTATTAATATGCAATATCACCGTATTAAACCACAAAACATACATTTTTTAAAGAAAATAATTTTTTTTCGACATATATAAAGTGTGGCCCATTAAGGATTAGACACCCTTCTAAAAAAGTTTTGAGACGCGATTTTAATGATTTTTTTTAATATATATTAGCTAAATAAATGCAATTGTTGAACTTATTGTAACCTCGAAATTGGATTAGCGTGGAAACACTTCACGTAGACAAACAAACTTTATTGTCACTCTTGATTATACAAGAACAAGAAATATCCTTTGCACAAATTTCACTTCACGTAGACAAACATACTTTATTGTCACTCTTGATTATACAAGAACAAGAAATATCCTTTGCACAAATTTCACAATTGTCAACGCTTTACTTTGACGTTTGTCAATCGCCTTCGACTGCTCAATACAAACTGACTGTGACTGCGGAATTGATCCGCTTATATAGGTTTTTAGAGTTCTCGAAGTTTCTGCGATCTCGAGAACGTGTCGAGAATAAAATAGAATATAGCCTGGACTATTCTAGATAACGTCAAAATAAAGGTATTACAAAAATTATAATTATAACTAACACAAACAGAAACGTAATTTTCAAACTAACGAGGTATGTGATCTTCAATTATAAATTCTAACGTAAACAGGAACACGATTAACAAACCAAAAAGGTAGGTGAGCCTCCGTAACATTATTACGATGATCCAGCTGTAATCCTCAGTCTACAATGATTTTTTTTGCAATATATTTTTTTTTTATTAAAGTGGCGTTCAGTACTACTTAAAACCCCTGTGGTCCAAATTTCACCAATTTGTATCGAAGAATAATAGAGCCTTAAAAGTTTTAAATTTATTTTTCATTGGCAAGTGCCTGAAAATTGTTCATCTGACTTTTTGTCGCTGTACCAAAGTTTAAATGAAATTAATTGGGACTAGACATCCAGTAATGGTGATGATGATTACTAAGGCATTAAGCGTATTCGGTAAAATATTAAAGCCTATTGAAAATAGTAGAAAAACTATAATGAGAATGAGCTAAAAAACTTTACTGACTTTTTTCAGAAAACCATAAGTAATCATCAAACATGGCTGCCATTAATTTTGAAAGTATAAACAATGTTTTATTTGACGATGTACTAAACCCTTTTAAGAAAACAAAAAAAAAAAAGGAAAGTCTTTCTAGTAATTATTACACAACATGCGGATACATTAATTTTTACATTTTTCTAGATATGAGTCAATTATAGTTTTGAATGTTGCCGAGGAACCAAATAACAAATTTTTTTTACAAGGCACATACATTCAATATTATAATGTAGTAAATTATATAAAAACGTTATAGCTATACAATTTCTTCTTTCATTTAAGGAAGTCATGTTAAACATATCTAACAAGATTCTGTTATCGACACCTCTTTCAGGATAAAACCCCTGGGACTTAAAAAACAGAAATTTGAAAAATTTTCGTTGAACCGTCTCAATCAACATAATAATGTTCTGATATATAGGATACCGTATTAAGGACGCGTACTCTAGTTTAGATCTTATGTATGAAAAATATAGTAATTTTAGACTTCTAATATTTGAAAAACAATTCCAGTTTTACATAAAATATCCAAGTAATTTATAAGCGGAATTAACAATTTGGTTAATGTGATTGGAAAAATTAAATTTAAAGTCAAATACAACTCCAAGGTTCTTCAATTCAGAACAACTGTCAAGAGTATAATTGTTGATATTATAGTCGAATATTATATAATTGTTTGCAAGTAAAAGTCACTATTTTACATATAGATATGTTTAATTTAAAAAAATTATTATCACACCAGCATAGGACACTATTTATTTGAATCTTGTAAATAAAGACAATCGTTAATATCAGTTACATTATTATAGAGTTTTAAATCGTCTGCAAATAGATGGTCATTTAATTACAGATGTTGTGTCATTAATAAAAATTAAAAAGAAACGGGCCCAAATTAGATCCCTGTGAGACGCCAGAAGTTGTTACATAACTTTGAGATTTATAACCTCCATATTCAACAAATTGTTCTCTGAAAGACAAGTAGGACGTAAATAACAGGATCAAGTTTTCAGTGAAACCAAAGCCCTTTAACTTTGATAATAATAAATAATGATCAAATGCTTTCTGTATATCTATATAAACAACGTACACTTGTCCTCCTACATCCAAGTTATCACATATGAAGTTATTTATACTCGCTAAGTTTGTAACTGTTGATCTTTTCAACATAAAGCCATGTTGATATGGTGATATTGTTAAGTTAATAGAAGTGTAAATATTTTTATTTCATACTGTACTGTAATGAGTCCGGAAAATGTTTACTTCCCGGACTGCTTTAAAAAAACATAATATTCACATTTTTAAAAGATTTTATCTTTAAAACTACAAAATCAAGCCTATAAAAACTAATTATAATTATAATTAACAGTAACTGTGCAATGTGAATTTCCTTGCAGACTGAATGCAGGAATACCTTTAGGGACAGAATCTTCACTAGACACCGTAGTGGTGGTGGATATAGTTGCATGGTTTGAAGAACCTGTATAAAGTTTTCTCCATTTTGCATCATCCTTGCTGCTTTTGTTTTTTTTTCTAAGGAATCTTCAATGTATTGTTCCGCAACAGATGAGCTTTTCCATGCACCATTACGCTTCAGTGTTGATAAATCAGCTCCAGCATTCGCCAAAAAAGTGGCAGATGTTCTGCGGAAACAATGCTCTGTATATTTTTCTGGGTGTTCCAACTTCAAATATTCCGCAATTTTTTTTGGTGCCCCCCCAATGCCCGCTCTTTGGGAAACACATGTTCCTCTTCTATAACCCAAAAAAAGAAAATCTTCCTTCATATTTATAGGTCGGAGCTTAACATATTCCCTAAATATTTCCAGAAAGTTTATTCCTTCATTGTCGTCACTCAATACAGTGAATACCCGTTTTGTATTCGTCTTAGAAATGGGAATGGTTATAATTAGTTTGGTATCACAATCTTCAATGTCTTTTAGAGTCATATGGTATAACTCTTCTCGCCGACAACCACCAGCAATGCCTATCATTGCGATTACCTGTAACAATAGAGAAAATGGTTTAAAACTTATTGTCAAATTGATGAAATTTCGACTAACGCAACCAAGAAATGTATTTTTGTAATTAATTGACATTTAGTACCTATATCATTTAAGATGCACATTGTTTAATTCAAAACTAATGAAAAGGTTAAACTTGTTTACCTTCATCAAAAGATACTCTTCTGATGGGGCTTCCTTCATGAATATATTAACTTCTTCTCTTGTTAGAACTTTTGATTTGTTTGCCTGATGACCAACTGCTTGCCTTTTTAAGAAAGCCACCAGTTTTGGATATTTTGAAATATCACCTACTTCTTTTACCATCAGCATAGACTTGAGCATCGAATATTTTGCCCACATTGTCGCAGGATTAATCTTTTTGGAGATATCCAAGAAGTACGCCAAAAGGATATTCTCATTCAGGCCGTTTTCCACCTTATAGGTTTTTCTCCACACGTTGAAGAGCTGGTATTCCTTCTCATAACGAGCAGAAGGCTTCGTAGGCACCAATTTACTGGTTGCTTCAGCACATTTTACCTCGATTTCTTCCATTTTTTACGAAAATTATCACAAAATACGCACGGGATGACAAACTGTCAAATTTGTTATTTTTGTTTTTACATCACTAAGCTAAATCAAAAGCTATGCGATAAAACTAAAATCGAAACCACGCTAACACCTGCATACAGGCAGGTTATGTAAAATAAAACATTAAAATTTAATTTTTAATACAACACAGTATGAAATAAAACGTTGTACGATACACGGCCGTGAAATGTCATTAAAGTACTCGTCTAGAAATTCCTGACTTGGCTTCTTCGTCGTCTCATCCGTAAACATCTAAACTTATACTTTAATATACCATTTCCCGGCCTTGTAACGTAAATAACTATTATATAAGATTATTTCTAGTGCTTTAGCAAAGTCACATAAAATGGCCACAGCTCTATAATTTTTGATCATCGATGCATCGCCAGATTTTAAAATGGGACATATCCTAGTAATTTTCCAAATATTTGGAAATTTTATTGTTTTTATAATAAGATTATATAAAATATATAGTGGAGATACAAACGCGTTAGCACAATCTTTAACTACGAATTTAGGAATGCCAACTACCCCACTAGTCATTTTATTTTTCAATTTTTTTATTGATTGTAAAATATCATTTTCTGTAATTTATAAGACATTGACTATATTGGATGACAGTGACAAATTATCGTTAACATGTTCAGGACTAGAATTCCTGTACACACTAGAAAAATACTTCACAAAACCGTTCACTACTGCTTGTGGTGAGTCAATATTTTCGTTATCAATACTCATAATTTTTGGAATTCGAGATCGACCTCTTTTAGATTGCACAAAAGACCAAAATCTAGATGGATTACGCGTGATTTCATCCTCTGCGGTCGAAATATAATTTTTGTAGGCAGAATTAATTTGCCGCTTAATTATTGTCCTTATAGTCCTATACTGATTAAGGTAATTATCAGTTTTTAAAATTCTTATAAGCTACTTCCTTACATCTCAAATTGTTCCTAATTTCTGTCATAAACCGGGGTGGAAAAGAACGGTTAGTTTTTCTAAATTTTGGCACACATTCATCGACAATATTATGTAATGTTCTATAAAACGCATTACATGCCTCGTCAACATCCCCATAATATCCTAATTGTGACCAGTCAATATGATATATACGATTGTATAATTGAGGCAAATTGGCTTTTCTGAAATTATAGGTCCTAGAATCCCTATTAAGAGAAAAATTCTGTGTAAGAGTTGTATTTAATTGAAAGTCAATAATTAACGAAGGATGATGAACATCTGCAATAAATGGTAATTCATCCCTACTAACAGTACAATTGAAATTTCCAAGGATCAAATCCAACACTCTACCATTTGCATTCAATACTGTATTATTCTGCGTCACATCCAAGAATGTCATAAAATTTCTAATTAGTATGACTTTAGTATCATCTGCATCAGAATTAAATTTATTTATATTGAAATCTCCACAAATTAATATTTTACAATTTGTCTCAAGTATTATGAAGTTTTCAAAACCATCTAAAAACAATTCATAATCTGCACTTGATGTTGAAGGAGGTATGTAAATAACAAAAACCAGTAAATAAGTATTATTAACAGTTATCTTGTATCCAATAATATCTATGCTAGGAACAACATCAGCAATGCAACTTATATTGAACTTAACAACATTAAAGTTAAGTAACGTTTAGATAAACGTTAGTGCAATGGCACTGCAGTTGTACTGTTGTATTGTAATTATATGGTGTTATTTTCTGTTTACATAAAATTACTGTAGACTTAAGAAATTGGGGAATTGTTCCGCTGTAAGCTGGCGACATGCAAAAATTCAAGATTCTTGACCTTCGGAGAGGTTATGTTTATGTTTTGTCAACTACGTCCCTATCTACACAAATTGTTGGTTTTTATCATTTGCCGAATAGTAATTAAAAGCCTACCCTAGATAAAATATAAGCCTACAATCTGCAGGAATAGATGGTCTATTTGAATGTTTGGTTAAATCACAGTATACTAATATACTGTGGGTTAAATGAGGCCCTACTAATTTCAGCAAGTCATCAAACACTGCCACTGTCATTCGAGTGAAATGAAAAAATAATTGGCATTCTCATTTCGCATTTCTTTATATAAATTATAGAAATCACCTTGCATGTGCTATCTGCGGTTAATAGGTCGCACCCACCATCTCCGAGTTCTTCTTTTCATTTTTTTTGCATGTATAGTTTTTATACATATTGACGTCGCTGCGAATGAGAGCAGCAAAAGTAACTGTTTCTAAATCAAACAGTCCTCTTCATCCATTTTTTTAGAAACAAATCAATTCTAAACTATATATCTAAATTAGAATCTAATTTAAAAACTTAACCTGCAAAAATGTGAATCTTCTGTTTACTTTCAAAAAAGCAGTTTTCTGATGGTCTGATGGTCCTTGTATGATTGTTGGAAAATGATTGGTAAAAGCTAAAATGCTTTTAGCTTCTGCCATACAACTGCAGTACAAAGGCGTTACTGTTAAGTTTATCTGAACGTTACAAAAGTTACTCGTATTTCTCGCCGTTTTACTTCAGTTTCTTTGAATATTTGCAGGTGGGATGAGTTAACATTCCTATTATTTACTAAATCCTAGATTGTTCAGTTATTAAATGCCTAAAATTATTTGTATTTTGTAAAAAACACTATATCAAGAATACGGCGCTTTTTTTAATAACTTTTCTGCAGTACCAATGCAACCGCACTAATCTTATGTGAATGAAGCTTTACTTTTTACCGCAACCAATACTCCACCTTCTCTGTGATGACCAGTAACTTGAAGATTTCGATCAGTCCTAAATATCAAGTAAGAAGGAAGTATTTCTTGACTGCTAATATCTACAGAAAACCCAGTTTCTTTTATAAAAATTCATACTCAAACGCTGCAGCCGCATTAAAAAAAGTTTCCGTTTTCGTTCTAAGTTTAATTACATTTTGATAGTAGCAGTGAAAGTTGACATGGGAGTTGCAATTGGGTATGCCTTTCAGTTTAAAGTCTTGATGGTTGGGTACCATTAATATACACTATTCTCTGTTTGATTCTCCTTGTTGTTTCCTGTCTTCCAACTCCTTTTTAAGTCATCGATATTGCTCAATGTTTGGGTGTTTTATAATGAGATACAAATATACTAGTAAACTGCTCTTGTGACCTCAAATTTTTAGCCTTACTTGTAATTTGACGAACCTGATCTTCATTCTCCAAAACTACTCTAATAGCTCGGGTCTTATTCGGCATATATCTACCTAAGCGAAGAGCTTTTAAGTTATTGGGACACTCAAGGTTAACACTGCAGAACCGAAAGATTTCTTATTCTAGTGGTAATAAAAAAACTTGTGTACCAAACTCCTTAGTTTCGGTTAGGGTTGGCTCTAGCTTAGGACGAGGGGAGTGGTTAAATATTATAAACTATTTATTTGGCGTCATCCATTTTGCAAACCGTCGTTATAACGTACTCCATACTCTAAGGAGTTTATACCCTAAGATTCTTCAAGAATAACGAGAAAAAAAATACGGGAAAAGGCAACAATTAATGCATAGTTCTTTAACTATTTTAGTTTATTAAAAAGGTAGAATAACGGCAATAGATATAATTTGTATTCAATTATACTGATATTTAATAATTATATATCGTAATGTTATGATATAAATATAATATTCAGTAAAAACCCACTCTACGGTACTATAGATTGCTACATAGTTTTAAAATAAAGAATCAAATGAGTGTTACAGGTCATTTTCATAGTTAATTAAATAATTGCCAAAAATACAACTATTACTACTACTACTAGAGATACGGATATCTATTAATTATCATTAAAGATGCAATGACTGAAATGTATCACGTGGTAGATCTGAAACAACAAAAGAATTGCATTATTATTTAAACGGAAAACATAGAAAATCCAAATACTCACCTTCTATTTCATTCCTTCATTCCATAAGGACTATTCGAGTAGAGTTGCAGGCACAAATATTTGAAATTGTTTGTTAGTAATACTTTTAAAGAACTGAAACAAAACAAGTTGGGTTAAATTTACAAATATAGCTTATCACATGCGATGTTAATTACAGAGAATAGAATAATACCAATTTATAGAACCAATCTTACTTACCTCAATATTGTCGTTATATATATTTCTTCAGTTTCATTATTGTTTACATTTTCAGTCCGCCTCTTCATTTAGATAATTTTTATTCAATTAGTACCGTAGTCAGGAGTGTAGCAATTTACCAAGTTCTAATTCTGACTGTCCTTGTCGCCAACATTCTTTATTCACTCGACGAAATAAGATTAGGCACATTTTCATAGCAGTGACGACTGAAGTTCCACTTTTTTTAAGTAGGAGATCATCATCTGATTGCGTTCTGCTAGGCTAGTCAAGTTATATTTGAATGATTGTAATATGTTTTCTTTTGCTATGGTATTTCAAGTTTCAGGAGAATAATTTTGAAGGTATAAATTAAGTGGTACATTTATGAGTTACATATAAACAAATAAAATGGTCTGATTCGCTCTCTGATTCCGGAGTGATTCAACGGCATTCGTCAACGATTCTTTGACGCAAATCTTCCAGCGACGCTGGTTGTGTTTTATAGATTTTACTTTTTAGATATCCTCATAAAAATTGCAAATACATTTGGCCAGTGAAATTACCAAGTAGAAGAAAATGGCCCACCAGCCGATCACTGAAAATTCCAGCCCATGCATTTAATTTTTCCGGTTGCTGCATATGTACCTCATGAAAAACTCTTGGGTTTGAATCTGACCAATTGCAGCAATTGTGACGATTTACCGTTCTGTTCAAGAAAAATCTGCATTCATCAGAAAAACAGAGAAACTGTGGATCGTTCCCTACTCGCTCACTCATTATTTCGCAAAATTACAAACGGCGGTCATAATCATCCTCCATAAAGTTCCTGGACTAAATGTATTTTATATGGATGGAATTTATTCTTCTTCAAGATGGTTTGTATGCTAGTTCGATTGATTTCAGACACTGATGCCAGCTGCCTCGTACTTAATGTAGGATCAAGATGAACTTGTCCCAAAACTGCAACTTCACTAGCTTCATTAAATATATGTTTTTCAATTTCTCGTTTTTTATTGGCTACGTTCCCTGTCTCTTGAAATTTTTTTACTAACTCTAGAACATACTTCCTCCTGACATATCGATCTTGATGTTGTTTATTAAATGGCTGCGCTGTTCTATTCACACATTTATTCATAAAGTAAAGCGAAATGATATCTACCCTTTCTGCAATGGCATAAACCATAGTGTTTAATTTTTAAAAACACAATTACATACACTGCCAACCAATGCTTCCAAATAATACTAGAAAATGCTAATGCATAAATTTTACATTCGTAGTGTGTGTATAGTATTCATTTCTGTTTTTACAATTGTGTTTTTTTTTACCAAAGTGATAAGAAATCGCCAAAAACCAATGTAACGCAAGAAATACTAAATTTATACCATTGGCGTACTTAACTCGAATGAGTGGCATTTTTACCATTATTAGTTGTTTGTACATAAGTTTCAACTTTAACCTCAAAATTCTTATTAAGAATTGAGCGGAATTATAAAATTTAAAGTCTGTTGTAAAGAGAATTGTAAGATCTTTCCAAATTAATATTACTCAACTCCCAATGCCATTTAAATATTTTGTGGTGATGCTTACCCTTGCTTGAAGGTGAAAGTTACCGTAACATATTGTTTTCAATAATATTGAAAAACAAAAAAGGTTATTAGAATGTATTTACGCACTTCACATCTAATTTTTTATATATTTTTTATTTCGAACGCCTTCTGGACGTTTATACTAAAAATATACTTCCGAATTCTAATAATATTTAAAACGTTGTACAAGAAGTACTTTTCATACATAATTTAAGGAAATGTGGTATATTTAGGCTATAAAGGACGTTGAACAAGGCAACGTTGCCAATTTTTGTCTTAACAAAATTACTAATATGAATTTTTAAAAAATTGTCCGAAAAAAAATCACAAAAGGTTATGGAGTGGTAAACTAGCCATAGCGGTAGGTTGTACAGCTTCACTTGAAGGGTTTTTAGTTACAAAATATGATCATCAAAATCGCATTACCCACTACAGTTCCACAGGCGTATGAAGCTAAAAAGTGAAACACACTGTATTTATTTTGGCTTTGATATGGATCTGTGTACTATAATATTATCTAATTTTAGCAAAATCGCATGCCGTTTCAAATTAATAATTATAAAAAGTTGAGGGCGCGTTGTGTTTTTTTACAAATATAAGTAATTTTAGACATTTAAGAACTGAATAATATAGAGTTTAATAAATAACAGGAATGTTATCTCATGCCACCTGCGAATATTCGAAGGTACCTAAGTAAAACGAATATATGACTGAAAGCGGTTTAACCAATAATATTATAACATTACTTTTGTTCTATGTGTTTTATATCTGTACCTAAAAAAAACACCAGAAATTTAATCATTTTAAATCGTGAAATACGGCGACCTTAAGAAGAAAAGAATGTCCTGAATTACAGGGACCAAACTTTACCAGGCGATAGAATTGCTAAAAATAAGAAAACAAGTTTATATAAATATAGGTCGGGTAATGCTTAGTTTCCAAGATAAAGGAAATCATTTTATTATTTAATATCAATAACACATTAGCGGAACACAAAAGAAATATTAGATTAAATTATATAGAATTCAATTACAATAAAACAGGTTTATCAGAACATTATTATAATTTTCAACATAATTTTAGTTTTGAGGAAACAACTGTCATTGGAAGGCATCAAATACTGAAAAAAATGCTGTTTGATGAGATGATGAAAATAAAAAGAAATCAAGACTTTGCAACAAACAAAAAACAAGACATTCAATTTTTAAACCATACGTATTTTAATTTAATAAAAAGAATTGAACAGTAATAATTGTGACCCAGTATATTCTTTTATTTGACACCAGATATTATATTATTTTAAATACAATATTAGTTTTTTTATGAATTTTTTATACACATTTTTGCCTCCCTAAATTTAATTTTTGACATATGTTCATTTAGACATTTTTTTTTCGGTAAGTACTGCCTGTTTTTTGATAACCTATGTGATATTATTGTATTTTTTAATTTGTTTGTAATCTTGTAGCATCCTGATGATGACATCATACATGTCGAAACGTTGATGATGTAAAATAAAAAGTCTTTTAGTAAATTTATGACCTCACTCCAACTACATTTACCTTAAAAATATCAATAACTTTCGCCGTAAATGGTCCCTACAATTTGGGACACCCTGTATAGATACTCAGGTTTACAATAAGCGCCACCTCTTGCCTTCGTGTAAAACATATTTCATCGGTTATATAAGCTAGTTAGTATATTCATAAAATCAACGCATAATTCTGTTCTGCAAGGTATTATTTAGTAGCTATCATTGTTTTGATGTGACACAAAGTAATAATTATTACGCTAGTCATTTTAAAAATGCTTTGTAAAACTTAATTAAACATTTCAGAGAAATAATAAATAACTACCCTCAATTGCTCACTTGCTAGAACCGGGGGTGGAATCTACTCCAAGTTGTCGACTCATCCGCTAGCTGGAGCAGCTTGAGGCATGGAAGTTCAAATAATCGCGTCGGTCGCAGAACTGCGCGAGCTTTGAAAGCTTTTGCTGAAAGCTACAAAGCACCATTTCAGTTCAGCACGCGAAACCGCAGGGAAATCATGGTCTGTTTCAGACTTGTGCTCGTTTTCGCGACTTTTGTAAGCCTAGCTTCAGCCAGAGCGGTATGTAATGAATATTAATTATATTTTTTTACTGAGTTAATAATTTTAGAAATAAATTGCGAATATTACGTAATATTTTTAACAAATATATTCGAATTACACATATATACCTATTATATAAGTACCAAGTAGATATCTAATTAAAATATATGAAATAAGTAAATACCAAACATACCCTTAAGTTGAGAGTTCATGAGTTTGATTTGTGTATTAAGGAATTTAGTACTTGGATTATTTTGAAACAATATTCTTTTGTTCGACTTCGAAAACAATGATAGAGAAGAGCGAAAGATTAAATAGCAATCCAATCACAGTATTTTCAATTTTTATAATAATTAAACTTTCATGCATTTCAAGTGTTTGTGCGAGTATATGCATATAGCTTTAATAAAATACTGTCTATATCGTTATAAATTTTATATTATGATTGCAAAATTCGAAATTTGATATCTACAAACATAAAAGATGAAATAACATAAACTCATATACTTTGTACTAAGAGTTTAATTCAACACGTATGTACCTTTAATCAGGTATGTACATATACTCGTGTATATTATGAATTGAAGAGCGGAAAATATGTCTTACTAATTTACAAACGACGTAATATTCTCGTTTTATGTTTTTAATTTTAATGAATCGTAACAAAAAATACATTCATGAAGAAAGATAACCAACCGGTATCTTTTCACTCCCGAATGTTATGTAAGACGTGGGACTTTCTGACTTTGAATTAATCTTAATCAACCCACTGCACTGCAATCTTTGTATTCAATCTTAAGGGCAGATGATTTTTTGCTAATGAGTTTTCTTTCTTGTTGGAGATGGTCGATTAGATTAAACTGAAATAAAATGCAGCAAACGAGGCAAAGGATATACAACTTTTTTTATAATTTGACAAAATAAATATATTTTTAAATATTGGGACCATTCATAATTTGTTTTAAAACAATTATATTATATTTTCAGTTAATTTGACAATATAAACTGTAAGTTATTATGTTTCTATTTTTTTGCTGTGTACGGTAAATCTAAATTCGGAAATATTTTTTTATGTATAATTTCATATATGCATGTATGTACTCGTATATAAGAATATTTTATTACACCTCATAATTTTTCAACAAAGTATGCGACGTTGGAGATATATCCAAAGAAATTAATTGAAGTTAATAATATTTTTAATTAAATTACAAAAGAACTTCCAAGGAACAATTTGTAGATAATTTGTCGAAGTTTAAAATCTCTTAACTGCTTTTATACAGAATGCCTCTGAGCATAAGGCTAAGGATATTTGCCATTTTTACGCAATTAAAAATCTTTTTTAACTATATAATTTCAGTTAGTACCCAAGAAATATTAAAATAGTATTTAAAAAAGAGATGAGTGAAACGCATTTATATTTGCTATGCAGGCCTATCTACTCAGCAATGCATAAACGATCCCATACATTAGAGTAAATCTAATGTTTTACCTACATTTTTAACTGCATTTGTATACTCGCACTTATGGGATTAAATTACTATGTATAATATTTTAAATACTTTTTAATTAAAAAATTGGATTGGACGTGGAAGAAAAACTCAGTGGCCTCCACACTCCGTCAATTTTAGTGTGTTTATTGATCAACTGTAGAGATCGTATTATAAATGCGACTGAACAATTTAAGCAAAAACCACAGGTTTCTTAAAACATTACATTTTCTGTAATTAGAAGGGCCCATTAATGCATTTCTTAAATCAATGGAGATGTGGAGCAATTTTCTATATATATATATATATATAACTAAAATTCGAAAGCTGGAACAGAAAAAACAGTGTTCCTTTTTCTTGACTTCACTACTCCACCCAATTGCATCAAAACACTGTTTTTTCTGTTCCAGCTTTCGAATTTTATTAGTTCTTCATCAGGAACTCTACAATAATTATGAAAACATTGATAAAGCACGAATTATGAGATTGTAAAGAAACCAACAATTAGAGAAACTGACGTTATTACAATAAAACCAATATACAACAATGATCTAATGGTTGGTTTCTTTACAATCTCATAATTCGTAACAAACTTTTTCAATGTATTTATAATTAGCATTACTAATTGTTGTTATAGAGTTCCTGATGAAAAATTAATAAAGTTCGAAAGCTTGAACAGAAAAAAGAGTGTTTCTTTTTCTTGACTTCACTACTCCACCCAATTGCATCAAACTTTTAATTCTTAACTAGCCAGTAGTGCTAATATTACTAATATATATATATATATATATATATATATATATATATATATATATATATATATATATATATATATATATATATATATATATATTGAATTTCAAATTTGAAATTGTTATTGCATGACTTTCAAAAATGAGTTTTACGAAAAAAATGTAATAAAATATTCTAAATAAATTTTATGCTACCCCCCTGCGTTTGTTTTTTAGGCATCATTTACAATAATATATGCATGGAATTATATTTGAAAATATATTTTCGAATTTATATTTACTGTACACGTACACCACAATACATATAGTAACATCATAACATACGATTTACATCGTTAAATTATTAAAAAAATTATATCTATTGTTTCGTTTATAAAAAGCTAAATAATCCAAATGAAATATTACCTAAAGTTTTGTAGTTTTTGATACTAAATACCTACATAGATAATTGCGAATATTTCTCATTTCCAGTTCCTACATATACTGTGTACATAGATATTAACTAGTCTGTCAAACCAACTTCAGCGACCGTAAAAAAAGCTATTTCCTTACTAATTTTCCCCACTAGTTTCAATTTTGTATTTTGTTTGCTATTTTTGAGAAAATTGGTGGTTACTGTAATATTACGTTAGCAAGCCGTCGTATTGCTCTGAAACTCGGATGATGCACTGTCACTCAGGCGAAGCTTTTGCGGAGTCACCACTGAAGATGCCGACAGTGAAAAGCGGCAAAACGTTTGGAAGCATGAGATGCGACCAGTTACAGCGGCGGTTACTGGATGCCTCAGAAGACCACCATTATCCGAGGAACAGTTCCGACTGTATCAGTCGTAATACCAACAATAAGAGCGGAAATCAATATATCGGCGGGCCTAGAGATAACGATAGCGGGTCTGTTCCTACAAAGCGTAGCCCAAGAACAACCATGGCAGGTAAAGGAATCCTGGCTAATGCTAGGGATGTGCACTTTAATTCTGTTTCTGACAGCGACCAGTTACCGAGGTCACGTCATAAAAATCACTATGTATCATATTAGTTAACTACTCACCTCTCACACATTCACTAAAGAATTTACTTGTATGAAAACGATAATCGTACTGATCTATCGTTTTTAGTCACAGGGCTATTCGATGGCCTCGACTACTACTATACTAGCGTAATATTACACTACCGGTTACCATTTTTATCGGAAACGGTACGAGCTACGAATTTGGACCCAGTAGCACAAGTTAGCAAGCCAAACAACAACACAGCAATAACAAAATAGCAATAAAATGTCTACCGCTTGTTTTTGGCGAGCGCCAAAAAGTTCATTCCGTTACAGATGGAAAATATTTTTGTGTGGCTGTATCTGCTTTGGCTTTGGCAATTTAAGTCCCGGTTGTGAATTCAGGCACAAAAACTCTCTTTTCCCATTAAACCAATCATGAGCTAACCGAGATGAGTAAAAGATGAGATGATGAGATGAGTGAATTCCACAGTACTGAGTATTGACGGTCACCTAAACCAAATAGTACACGCACAATAACAAACTCCTTCAGTACAGCTATTTTTTCAAATAAAATTGGCTAAGTTCGAATAGAACGCAGACACTCAATAGACAAAGGACCCCGCAATAATCTTATGGAAATTGGGTTTGTGTCAAATTGTCTGAATTTTTGATATGTTGTAGATTTTGTCATCCTGAACAAAAGTCTCCAAACCCAAACTGTCAATGTGAAAAGAGGATATTTACTTTTATATTCCTCGTTGACAGTCAATTGACAGCTGTCAACTGTCAATTTTGACAATCTGGCATGAGAATTGAATTCAGCTCCCTCAAAAGCCCAAACTCTCAATGTGAAAAGAGAATATTTACTTTTCTATTCTTCGTTGACAGTGTATTGACAGCTGTCAACGGTCAATTTGTCCAATCTGACATGAGGGTTGAATCCAGTGACCTCAAAAACATTATCCTATATATTAGAATAATTAAAATATGCTTTTGACATCTGTAAACAGTATTGAAAATGAATAGTTTTGCAACGGGTCAGGGGAGCTTTGGCAGCTCCGTAGCTGCCAAAATGTTCATTTTGGCACTTTGTGCCCATGGAGACTTTTGTTCAAAATGACAAAATCTACAACATATCAAAAATTCAGGCAATTTGACAGAAACCCAATTTCCATAAGATTATTGCGGGGTCCTTTCAAAAACCCTATAAAACGTTCTATACAGGGTATTTGAAAAATATGTGGCAATATTTCTAGGACTGATAGAACATTGGGATACAGGATGTGTAAGATAAATTTAAAAAATCTAATTTTGGTTGTAATTTTATATAGAATTGTTATGTATCACAATATTCAATTCATTGAGCATCCAATGGCGACGTTATAGGAGTTTCCTGTTATTAAACAGAATAAATAACATTTTTTCACTCTGTAAAAAAAATATTTTTCGAAAGGCAATTTCATTTTGTACAAAATATTACTTTTGAGTTTTAGTCGTATTCCTTACGATTTTCTGCAAAAAATATTTTCTTTGTCAGACAGATATTGTAAAAATTTATGCGAGTTTGTGGTGTTTCTTGTTTTTTAAAAGTGTTTTGAAGATACAGGGACATGATCATATGTTACGGTGAAGCTCTATCAAATGTTTCCACGTTAAAAGTGTAATAATATAATATATTCTATCAAATCCAAGTACTTTAAACTACCTTCTTAAGTCAAGCAGACAGAAATTAAACGACAGTAAAGGACAACGTTAGCGCATTTGATAAATTACGTAATAAATATTATACTTAGGAGAACTTCAACAGTTTTAGGAACGGGGGGAATATGAAAATATATTGTCGCCCGCGCTTCTGAAATGTATTATAAATTAAACAGATTTCTTAGAAATAGTAACTATACACCTGATTAATGTTTTGTAATTAATCGGAAAGTAGAAAAATAAGAAAGGGACACAGCTTATTGGGAGATTTCTGAGGCCCAGATGGGGTAACTGTTCCAAATGGATTTTAAGAAATGTTTATATACAATGTATCGAAGTATAAAGAAAAGAATCGTATAGTGTTAATATTTTGAAATCCATTTATACCAATCAAAAACTGAAACTAACTGTGTTTATGCTGTGAGAAATTCAATAATAATTATCCTCATCGATAGAGGGTATAAATATGATCTTTTTGTCCTTGAAATGAGAATGTCGTGTCGTGAAGTTTGTGACCTCTTTATCAGCAATTAGTAAGTTTCTGTAAAAATTTGTAAGCATTTTATAAGGCGATAAGATAAGTTATTGTTACGTGTCAACTAGTTAGAAATATTAAAAGATTGCGCACATTATGCCTGCACGGACCAGTATGGGCTTGCACAGCACGGAACTGCAAAGCCTGTTCATGAAGCTCCCCATGTTATTTAATGGAGCATCGCGCACTAAACCAGCACCTGTATGGACTGGCACCTGCAACGACCGTCACTGCAGATTATGTCGGTGGTCTGAAATTTCCATGTTTGGCCGCCCTAGTCCAACCTATGTTCTGGTTCCACAAATGTCAGGGATTGGTTTCAAAGTTTTGCTGAACTGTCGGACACCGTCAACAATCTCTATCTATTTACTTCAAACGAACTCTTTTTCTTATTGATTAAAAAATTTGTGTATTTAATTACCAAATTTTCAGTGGCGTTGAAGTCCTTAGTGACAGTACATCCTAGTAACTCTGTCTAAGATTAATACCAATTTTATGACTTTTTACTTAAAATTAATTTTATGATAATGTTTAATTTTATCAATCAAGTCATTCATCGTCTTATGATATGCACTTACAAATAATACTGTATATACTACAAATAATAAAAGACACAGTATATTTTAATTCATTTAAACAACAATTTTAACAAAATAAAACTTCAAATGTTAGAAAAAAATGCTAATAAATTCATAACAAATAATGAATATTCTAAACCAAATTGAAATTTTTTTGCAGACGTTCATAACGTACTTACCTATATTCTATACCATTTTCCATAAAGTATTTATTTAATTATCCTCGAAATAGTTTTGATGCAATATTGTAGTAAGTATTATACATGGTCTTGAAAAAAAAAAATTAAAATATAGGTAGGTACATAGAATTAACTTGTTTTGTAGATCTTATAGATTACGTGTTCCGAATTGTACTTAGATATCATTAATACTTCATTCTGTCACTTTTCGATATGTCGTATGTTCAAATTAAAATGCCACTACCAAGAGAATGTTTACGATGGGATAATTGAGACCTCATTATTACATTCAATGAATAATTTCTATAGTGTTGAGGAGGACACGATGACAAATTTTGAGGTCACGGTCTAATTCTCGCTTTAATCAATATGTGACCCCACGGTTCTGTGACTATTGGAATAAAAGTTAGATATATTAGATTGTACCAAAGAGTCTAATCAATACATACGCGAACGAAAAGCTGCCTTAATTTATTATCAGCAAATAATTATTAAGTACAATGTAACAAACATATTGAAAGAATATCAGATAAAATAAATATGGGAAAACAACTACTGGAAGTATTTAAATGAAAAAACACAATTGATAGCACTGATACTATCTTTAAAAATGATTTTACTGATGAACACAATCCGATGGAATACGTCAAAATTGTCAACTTGTTTTAGTTCCTTTTAAATAACTCTACGATTTGTCCGATTTTCATAAAGGAACAAATTGCTGGTGACGTCATTTTTTGATTTAGTAATTGAAGTACCTAGATGTATTTAATAAAAGGGGAAATAAATTTACTCTTCAATAATGTTTATATCTTTCTTGTGGGTGACCTCATTTATTTCAATATATTATTATTTATGACGAAACTAAAGCCTTTTTAAAATTTGTACTTTCTTATACAGGGTATTCAGAAACTAGTGGTCAAAAGTGATAGGGCATATACAGATTTTTTCTATTTGGCTTGACCCATAATTTCTAAACTGTTACCTTGGCAATTTCTAAAATTGGGGGATAGTAGCAATTCATAGCAATACAACTTTCATTGTATTTAAATTGGAATTTGGTCTGCATCATTAAAGAGGTACGGTCGAAATTACGTTTTAAAATTTATACAATGTTGACGGTGTGTCTTATTCGATATCTTTATTTTGCCATTTTCGAGAACATTGTCATTAAATGTGTGTGTCTAAGGTGGATTTAATTATTAATATAGAAAAATATGACCTGATTATAATTTATGACGAGTGCAGACAAAATGCTAGAGCTGATGTAAGATCTTACGCTGTACATGAATTATCCAAACAAAGTTGCATCAAATTGCACCTTTTTCGTTAAAATTGCATATTTGTCTAAAAAGGACTTTCATTACTGTTCACGGCAGTAACGTATATAACGCACATATTTTTTGTTAATATCGCCATTTTTGTGTTTATGTTCAGTTGAAATATTTTCTAATACATTTCCCGGTTTTAGGGAAAATAGAGACATATAGCACCAAGGTTTTCACCAACTTTTCGAATTTTATGCAGCATGGACAGAGAATATTTATATGAAACGGTATGCTCTGAGCCAATAGAAAATATGGCATAATAGTCTAAGAGCTGGCTACGAAAATCGGGAATGATAAGGTGAAGTGAATATTTATTTGTATCTAAAAACATTCCTTAGTAGATGACTAGCCCATAGCGCTGAAGTCAGAAGTCGCTCCCGGGGTTGAAAGCGTGGCCGGCCGATGAAACATGTAGAAATCGCGTAAAATTATTGCCAGAAATCTAGGTCGGGGCTTAAACGTTGCCAGAAGTTGATAAAGTTGTAAAAAAATTGTTTAATGACAAGGTGCACTTCTGGCGAATTCGTTTTCATATTATTTATTGCTTAAAAAACCTGGATAATAAATGCCAGAAGGCAAAATGGTGGCTAAGTATATGAAAAATGATAATAATGTTATAAGTTGGTAAACCGGATAACAATTATTTAAAATTAAAATAATAAGGTGCAGTTCTGGCAATGTTTTCGCAAATTGCTGCCATACTTCCGATTGACAAGGAGGCAAACGTCAGAATTTCTTAATGCCTTTTTTAAAACGGCTCATTAACATCTTTTAATTTATAATTTGTTAACAACATCTCGAATCGAGTAGTGTTGACAGATTGGATTTGTCTTTTCGATGTGATTCCGTATAAGTGGCTAGAATATATTTCTAATACTTGAAAAACTTCGTTCTTATTACACGATATATTTCCTAGATCTGAAAAAGCCTTTATACCGGGTGTTCCCTCTAAGACTTTCAGTGCGAATATCTCAGAAACCATTATAGCCAGTGCGACGAAATTTGGTATACAGACACTAGATGGCGCGTAGAATCTGATGATAACATCAATTTTTATACAGGGTGTTCCATTTTCCAAGAAATCGATTTAATTTTGATTTTTTGGTTGTTAACCCTGCTAAAACTTATGTTTAAATTGAAATATACTTAATTATGAACACATTCTGATAAATAGACCTTAAAAAATTTCAAAATTTAACATAAAAAAAACGCCTCCAAAAAGTACCCAAATTTCATTGTTTTGTCATGTAAAATGTGTATAGCCTTGAGCCAGACTTACACAGAAGAAACTAACATCGGTGAACGTCAAAACTATTAATTGTCATTGAATTGTCAAATATTAATGGCATGAAGTATTTTATTTTACATAAATAACGCTAAATAATGGATTTAATGCAATTTACGTATGCACAATGGTGTTATTGAGACTTGTCGATAAAAATTTAGATTTGAGTTGAGGCTTTTGGAGCATTGTGGTCGCCGTGCCGACGTAGTCTACCGCTACAGCAAGAGTTACAGCGTGAAGATTGTGTAAAATATCTGTGAAAATTTTTAAATTATTCCATTATAATGTAATAAAACTTCAGTAAATTGTTTTTTTATGTTACTACAGTGTACAATAATAATTAGGTACACGTATTTTTTATGACAAAATAATTTACAAAATTGTGTAAGTACTTAAAGAATATCCCTGTTTTCCAACTGCTGTAATAATTATTGATTAGTTATTTAGCAACAAATAAATTCAAACAAAACCATTTCTAAAACTTTTAATATGATGTGAACGTGTTTGTCGTTGAAAGTCAGATCTGAACCTACCCTAGCCCCGCAAAAGAAAATATTACGAAAGCATAACCTAGAAATGATTGATTCTTGTATCCACATATTTCAGCACTTTACTTATGTACTTATGTTTAAGAAGAACTCTACATCTGTAAAATAGTAAACAATGAACTACAATTTCTGTATTTCATGATACAGAGCTGAAATAAAGCAACTGGTTTTTGCTAGGAAGAATCACCTGCAAATGTACTATACCCAGTAGGTAGGTACCTATCAAATAGTCGTTTAAAGCTAGATAATAATTTGTAATTGTTGTTGTAATTGTTTTTATCTTTCAGTTATGTGTGTGCAGTGCCACAAATTACATTAAAACAGACACCAGAAAGAATAAGCGAAAAATATTACGTACATTTTCTTGGAAAGAATTCTAAACATGGAATGATGGATAATATTATAAAGAAGTCTGTAACTCACATTCTTTGAAGAGTATTCTATAAGACATTAAATTCAGTTGTCTGTCGTGGGTTTTAAAATGTCTAAACGAATAAAATTAAGAAAAATAAACTAATTTCATAATTCTATGTACAGTATGAAAACATCTTGTTAGAATATCTTTAAAATGTTGAAAACTAACTGTTGTTACAACATATACACAACATAACGTAATAAGGTAGGTATTGAACGATGAAACGGCAAGATTTGTTTCTAATCGTACATGCATGAACATTCCTCAGATTGAACGTTGCTCTGTAAAAGAAATTAGAATACAGAACAAGTGTTTAATATAAAATCAGATGTAATAGTGTAGATACTTAATGTAATTTTATTTTATTGTTAATAAATTGAAGTCTGTATTTGTTGTTTTTTATTCTACTCAAATTATTAAACAGAAATGTTTCAGAAATAGGTAATATAAAATTTTTATCGACAAGTCTCAATAACACCATTGTGCATACGTAAATTGCATTAAATCCATTATTTAGCGTTATTTATGTAAAATAAAATACTTCATGCCATTAATATTTGACAATTCAATGACAATTAATAGTTTTGACGTTCACCGATGTTAGTTTCTTCTGTGTAAGTCTGGCTCAAGGCTATACACATTTTACATGACAAAACAATGAAATTTGGGTACTTTTTGGATGCGTTTTTTATGTTAAATTTTGAAATTTTTGAATGTCTATTTATCAGAATGTGTTCATAATTAAGTATATTTCAATTTAAACATAAGTTTTAGCAGGGTTGACAACCAAAAAATCAAAATTAAATCGATTTCTTGGAAAATGGAACACCCTGTATAAAAATTGATGTTATCATCAGATTCTACGCGCCATCTAGTGTCTGTATACCAAATTTCGTCGCACTGGCTATGATGGTTTCTGAGATATTCGCACTGAAAGTCTTAGAGGGAACACCCGGTATACTTCTGCGATTGAGACAGTATTTTAAATGGGCGCTGCTTGCCTTTTCTGAAAAACGCTGGATTGTAATCACAGCCCGTGAATGCGCGGATAAAAATAAAATAACAGATGAGCCGTTTCGAAAAAAGGCATTCGGAAATTTAAACACATCAAGTTTGCCTCATTGTCAATCGGAATTATGGCAACAATTTGAAAGGGCGAGGTACATCGCAAATATCTGGAGAAACACAAATTTACGAGTTCCAACGGATCTCGAACCGACTCATTGCGGCTGGATAGATCAAGAAACCATGTACGATTTTAAATGGTTTGATGGTCCACAATTACCATCTAATGTGGTAATGTGGTTAAATATGTTATTCTAAATAATGAAGAATCAAGAGGTAAAGTATTCAACTATTACATAATGGATAACTCTCTTTTTACAACAGTGTTGTTATAAAAATGTAAATTTGTGTTTTAGATGATGATTCAGAAATTGATTGACGAGGATATCGATGATGATACAGGATTGTGAATGCACATAAAATAAATATTTTCACCCTGTATGATATTGATTTTTAAGTTATACATAAAAAAATATTTAAAACAAAATTATAATTAATGTAATTATTTATACTTATCCTTCTTTTGTCTACTTATCAGTTATTTATAATTCATAAAAAATTTATAATCCATTAAACTCGATTCGATTTATTTATCGCATAATTACCTTACTTTTCAATTCAATAATTTTAATTGTTTTTTTGTATGCATCTCTTTTGTATGCAATAAAAAAAACATTGCCAGAACTGCACCTTATTATTTTAATTTTAAATAATTGCTATCCGGTTTACCAACTTATGACATTGTTGTTACCATTTTTCATATACTTAACCACCATTTTACGTTCTGGCAATTGTTTTCTAGGTTTTTGAAGCAATACATAATATGAAAACGAATTTTCCAGAAGTGCACCGTTTCATTAAAATTTAAAAAAATTGTTTACAATTTTATCGACTTCTGGCAACGTTGAAGCCCCGACCTAGATTTCTGGCAATAATTTTACGCGATTTCTACAGTTAAAAACTATAACTACACCAAATTTTAGGACTGCGCTCAATCATTTTATTTTCTTTAAAAATATACGTGCTTCACCTCCCGCCCACGCTTTCAGCCCCAGAAGCGACTTCTGGCTGCAGTGCTATGGGCTAGTCATCTACTAAGGAGTGTTTTTAGATACAAATATTCACTGCATCTTATCATTCCCGATTTTCGTAGCCAGCTCTCCGTCGATAATAATATTCCATACTATGCTAATTGTACTGTCACCTCGACCGTTACTATCTACAGCTCCTTCTCATCAGAAACTGGGTCATAACGTTTTAGTTTGTGTGAAGTTGTAACTCAATTTATTTTTAAGTCTTGATAATGTTACAGGTTCTTAGAATTTTGAACTTGACTCTACGATATCTCAATAATATCTATTAATTTTTTAATTGTAAGTAATTGATAGCATTAATATTGTGCATTTAAAATATTGTACTGCAAAATAGTGCTTTTAGCAATTTTCCTTCAAAATTCCATTGATTTTATTTTTTTATAAATAACATTTATCATAGTTTACATAAAAAATATGTATAACAGTTACAACAATAGTTGGTCCAGATTTTAGGCGGATATGTCACTGTCATATTTTTATAATTATTTTTAGCAACATAATTTACGATTTGAAACGATACCTCCTAAATATGTGTTCTTGAAAGAGTATGACGTTTGTTGAATCAGAATGTAAAAAACAGGACTAAATTACAGTCAGTAATATTAATGCGATATTTTTCCAGTTCATGAGGAAACATATCGACAACCAGATAAGAAAATGTAGAACTCTTGAAATATCTAAAAGTTATTTATTGTATAAGTGTTTTAAATAGCATTTTATTCACTCAAGAATAATTAAAACACGAATGCAATACAACATTTTATCCATAATCGCATCACAATCATATTTGTGGAGTGAGAATTATTGGATTTTAATAAAAAAAATTACGCGACTTGAAATTTCTAAGTATTCAATCAAACATGGTAGGTTTTGTTATAACTATTGGTTGCTATGGTACGTTATTTTTTATCAATTATTTAATAATATTTGTGGCTGTTTTCGAAGCAGCTCAAGAAGCAATTTTCCATTTATTGCCAGCAAAATCCAGGGAACATTACGAAAAAGTGTTCACCGAATTTAAGGAATGGAGGAAAAAACGAAGAATAATAACAATAACTGAAGAACTGCTATTGTATATTTGAAATTTAAAGAAAAAATATCCAATTTCATCTAGGTGGTCGAAGTATTCCATGTTGAAGGCTACTATAAAAGGTCTACAAATATATAGATATTGGAAAATATAACAAACTTACTGCTTATTTGAAGAGTGAATAGAGAGGACGACACAAAGCAAAAAAAGCTGCAGTATTGGAATATATTTAATGAATAAGGTAATATCTCTTTACCTTTTACATGTTGTTAGGTATATGTAGAGAGAAATTTGAATTATTTTAGGACTATTTTGCACTAATAATGGGGGATTTGGTGCTTGTCGATGCTGCGAATCAACAAATTTGAAAATTACTGATGTACAGGACGCTGACATTACTTACTTCTTTCAATAGCTGACCCCAAGACGGGCATTTCAAGGAAACTTAAATTATAGAAGGATTTTGCGTGAATGCTCTTGAGATATGTAGAAAATATATTTCTCTGCACCCAATTCGCTTAACACAATACATATTATTATTTTTAAGATACATCAATAAAAAATGTACTTCTCAGCCTGCTCAGCCGATTATAAGGTGATTGTGGATAAATAATATTTATTATTTTCTTTCTCATTTTCTTTTAAATATGTACATGATGGTCACACAAAAATTACCTCCCGCCCTTTTGTCCATTATTGTTCGAGATACGAAAAAAGATGTATGAATAATAGTTGGCAGAAACTTTTAAATATTTTTTATAGCGTATATCATGAAAACAATTGAATATCCCATTTCCGAGATATAGGCCTAACCTTTGTTTTCTCATTGGATTGAAGTTTTCAAAAATATATGATATATCTTTTACAGTTCTCGATATAATACATGTTTATTGCTAATAAGCAACATATTTACATCACATTTCATCATATAAATACAAAATAAAATAAATTATATGCTATATTTTCTAACCAAATGTCACCCTCTCATAATATCTTGAAAACCGTAAAAGACAATTATCATGAATAATATATTTTTGAGAAGCCCAGTTAACGGTATTTCCAATGGCTTAAAAATATACAGCCATGTTTCATTTAAAAAAAAACAAAAGTTAGGACTACATCTCAGAAATGAGACATTCAATGGTTTTTGTGATATATTATGCATCTTTCTGCGGCGTGTCTATTAGCCTTCGGCTAATTTCTGTAAATCAATCAGCTGCTAACTTTGGTACATGGTAAGTTCATACCGGTATAGAAAATTGTTAACAGACTGTTCTTAATTACTTACAAATTATTTAAGAATTTTATAATTTTTAATTTTGATTTACTCTCAGTAAAAATTAAAGAAACTGTCCTTTTATTTTCGCCAATTTCAACCCAGTTTTTCCGCGAAAAAGGTTCCACTGGTTTGAATTATAGTCCTTGTGGGCAAAGCTTCCCAAAAGTTTCAAAGCTAGTGTACGCATTGTATGGAAGGGTAGGTACATTAAATGTTAATATCAGAGGAGGATAAGAAATGGCGGTTCATTCTACCGTTTGAATAAATTATGAATGACCTGTACATTGTTTATTTATTGTCCCATTTGTAGTCACACACAGGACGCATTTACATAATTAAATGTTAATTTATACAATGTATTTTGAAATTGATCTAACAACTGTATTTCTAATGAGATATTTTTGGTAAATGAGATACTGAAGAATTTTTTTGGAGGCAATTTCAATTGTACTTTTGGTATTGCTATAATTCTAAATTCCTGTTATCTTTGGAAATACAATATTGTATTTAAAATTAAAGGCATCAACATTTTATAAATAAGCTTATATTAGACCAGGGGTCGGCAACCTATGACCCGCGGGTCACCGAGTGACCCATTTACTAATTTCAAGTAACCCACTTTATTTCCTAAAAAAAGTATAATATATAAAAATTAATTATAAAACATAAACATGAAACGAATATTTTGAGAATAAAAAAGAATTGACGCGCGTTAATCTTGAAATAACCTCTTTTTTGCGGTTTGTTTGTTCATGGCAATATATTTTTTTAAATAATAATAATTATTTCACTTAGGTAACTACTTAATAATTATTTAGCCGGGTAATGGCAAAGAGTATTTCTACTCTTTGGTAATGGTAGAGACGTAAGGGACGAAATTGGCGCGGCGTGTATTGTTCTCTCAGTTGTAGCACATGTTCTTTAGCGGAGTGACGCAGTTACGCAGCTAAATAATTATTAAGCAGTTACCTAAGTGAAATAATTATTATTTAAAAAAATATATTGCCATGAACAAACAAAAATCAAAAAAGAGGTTATTTCAAGATTGACGTACGCGCAAAAACAAAGTATCTATTTTCAATTTTTTTTCTTAATAAAATGTATCTTATTATTCAGTAAAATGAAAATATCACTGACCCAAACGTTCCTTTAATATTCCCAAAAAAATAAATATTACTAGGTACTTAGCTTGCTCTAATATTAAGTTAAAAATTGTAATTTTAATGTGTAATTTTCAATGTGTTTTGTTTATTTTTTGTTTTCCTTCTTTCTTGAGTTTTAATTTATTGTAATTTTATATTAGTTATGTAATACATTTACATTTCTAGAACCCTGAAGATGGCTTAAATATAAGCCTAAACGTTGGCAATTTGTAAAAAATTTAGTTTTTGTACTACAATTGACCTATTACCAGATTAAAATAACATCAGTACTTTATTATAGGCAGCGGCCGAAATTGTGGATAGTGACTAATCGCTAGCTTGTAGACAAGCGCGACGGGCGAAGCGTGCGGGGAACAACATTTCATAGGCATACTAAATTTGAATGCGATCAGATATAAAAAATATACAAAAATAATTGCATTACATAATATCCATTATTTTTTAGAGTAGAAACAGCGATATAACGGTTTTTACCAAGTTCGAGGCGTTAGATAATAAAAATAATAAGAATATTTCAAAATTTAAAGTTTTTATCTTGTATATCGGTGTACCTAAGTTAATTTAGAAAATTTATCAAGACAAACTGAAATGATTCTTACTAAACTCACTAAATTAGTACGCATAACAAACTTCACTATCACTGTATGTTCACTATTTATTAAAATAACCACACGTTCACTTCGGTGTCACATTCCACTTCACTTTTATTTCATTATCACATCACTGCCACATATTCACTTCACTATCACAATTTAATCTTCACTGTAACACTTTTGCCTTACTGCCACTATGTAGCAAAGTTTTCACTTACGCCATGTTTCAGTAGTGACATGATAAATGGCCTCCTGTAATAATTTAATTTAAAGGTGGTAATATTTCGTGCTACTTCGGTTTTTATTTGTGCCCAAACTAACTCTATTGGATTTAATTCGCAATGGTATGGAGGTAACCGGCGTATATGAATTCGTCGCGCTTTGGCCATCTCATCTACTACAAACTTAATATATCGACCTTTTCTCTTTGGACAAATTTTAATAATTGTGGTTTGAGCATGGTGTCCGTATGTTCAATATTCTTTGATTTTAACCATTTAATAATATCTGATTTCCTTGATGCTGAATGTTGGTAACTTTTCGGCTCTTCTGCTGCAAAAAAGGTTGCCGACCCCTGTATTAAACTAAACACAACATCTAACACATCCTCTACTCATTTTTGCATAAATTGAATGAAACCGTGTTCCTCTGAAATACAATTAGGGTTGAATTGGATTAATGCAATTTTTAAAATACTCGAGCTTTGAGATGACAGCACCTCCCTGGTTCACAAGATTGCACACAAATTCAAGCAATTTTGTTTGTTTGCTTACGTCGCCAGCCCATGGTTTTGTAATTTACGTCAATATATTTGTGACATTTACAATATTGATACTAAATTTTTTGAAAACTAAAGTTATTTACGATTATCTTGCGTTTTTCTCGTTGATGCACCATCATTAAATAATCATTGGATTGTTTACTAGTCTTCAAAATGTATTTCCTGTACATAAACTGAAAGCTTTTGCATCTCTATTTATCAAATAAGGGAGAAAATATTATAAACCAGAAGTTTAAAAAAGTAGATTATTAATACATAACTATAATTTAAACAATAATAAGTATTGAGAACAACTTTCATAAGTTGCAAATTGACATGTAAAATCTTCCTATATAGGTATAGACATAGTTTCCTGACCGCTTTAATTAGAAAAAATTTTTTCTTGAAAACCAAAAGGTGAATGGAATTTAGTATCAAATAAAGTTATTAATATAGAAGTCGGTCAATTGTCAAAAGAAATTTTCATAAATATACGTTTACGAACACTCCTTTCGGAATTTCATTTTATCTAATTACTAAAACGTGAAGTAAAGATAGTAATAAACCTAAATAGAATAATAGTTTTCACTTTTTTACACACCATTTTAAAATTATTAAAATTTTTCTCCTCAGGAGTCTAACTGTATAAAGATGTTATTTCATATTTTTGATCTTTCTATACAAGCGCCTTTTCTCCATGTCCAGTCAATAAAGAATCGCTCTGTATATTTATTTACCTTAAAAATCAAAGCTAAACATAGTAAAACAAAATATATATCATTTGTTAAATAAATAGTATCTTTGATTCAATTCGATTTCTACTAATTTATTATAGTTTGAAATAATTAAGTATTTGGTTACACTGATAAAAATTTGTCTGTAATTTCACATAACTTTACGGTGGTAATTTGTGACCTGCGTAAAGTTATGTAAAACTACATAATAATTTTGTAAATGAAATAAGTACACTGTAATATTACAGAAATAAACATGGATAATATTCCATACTATATAATATAATAATAAATGATGAAAAATATTTATATATGTAATTTTACTGGGTAGATAATTTAAACTTTCTTATATTTTATATATACTTACTTTTATAACTAACATCGAAAAATATACATAGAGAAAACTTTTACAATAACTAATATTATTTCACATATATGACTGAATATCAATGTCAAAACTGAACAAAGTGCACATGTTAAAAAATGTATATAACAAAGTGTTCATCAATCAGTTTAAATATTTACATTTTTTTTAACGTGAATAGTGTAACAGAAGTCAATGTATTATATTATGTTTGAGCCATATGGAGAGCGCATTGACAGATAAAGTTGAAAAGAAGGAAAGGATTTTACTTTTAATGCCATGGAAAAAAATCTCTGCTTGTTAAAACGTACAAAAGTACAAGTTTAAGTTAGTCAATATAATATACAGGATATCTCTTACTAACACATTATTAGAAATTCAGTAGATTTTATTATTAGAATTCAATAATAAATACACTATGCAAGTCACATTTTTATTTCTAAAAATGTATTGCAATGTATATATAATATTTTCGCTGAAAATACTACATAATTATTCTTGAAACTTAGGTATACTCGTATATTCCTTGGTTTTTCAAATATTTGTAGATATATGTATATTTGTGTGAAAATAAATATTTTTAGCTCGAATTTTAGTTACAGTAAATTTATAATTAACGTAACTACAACTAATCTGTAGTAAACAATTACTATTTTTACTGTCATAAAGATAAATATGTTGTTTGAAATGAATGTTGTATAGTATATAGCGAGACACATGTAATGACGTAATTTTGATGCATCTAAGCAACGTACCGTTTTAATCTTATACTTAAGTACTGTAAGTTAGGTTATAGTTAGGTTGATGTGTCTCTGCGCATGTGCAACAGAAATCACATGAAAACTTCTGTAAAATTTCACAATAAATTTAGTAAAAGTAAATAGTACATTGTGTTACCACATTATTTTCGAAATTTCCTAATTTTATTACGTAAGAACACATATACTTACTAAATTATTCATATGTAAATTAGAATTTTTCAGTAAATATTATGTAAAAAGAGCATAACAAAACATGGAAATTTCCACCCATTTTTATCAGTGCAGGACATATTTAATAACCTATTTTTTGTGAGAAAATTCAAAGAACTGGAATTCATTCTTTTCAGATACACGCATATTGTGTATTTTACCGAACGACGTAATTCACTTGAAAGGTTCAGTAAAAACAAAAATAAGGGTCAGTAGTCAGTACAGTCTTTCAGTTTCCTACAGAATAATGCAACCCTATATGTTGCTGTTCATACTACATATTCAAATGGATTGGTTCCCCCATCTACTCTTCAGACTTCTACGTGCTTGGATTATTAAATAAGTTTCTAGCAAAGAAAATATTTTCGTATCAATGCAATGCATAAGAATAGAAGTTGTATACATTTTTGTAAAATTTGTAAAAGAATTATTTTTGCCTAGCCAATAATATTATACTGAAAAAAAAAAAATAAATAGAAAATTGTATTGTTATTAGATCACACATTATACAGTATACGCCAAAAGTATGGAATAAATTCAATAAAAACGAAACAATTATTTTTTGGGAAAAATCCTCGAACAGGTCGATTTTTAATTTAAAAAATACATATTTTAGCGTAAAATGCGATTTTCGAATGTCATTTGTTTTCGAGTAATGACGTCATCGATTTTTTTTTAAATGGCAACACTATATTTTTTTCCTTGATTTTGAAAGATCGTTTAATTCTCTATCAGACAGTACTAAAATTTTACCCTCTTACATAGGAAAGTTTTCGAGTAAATGACGATTGAATGTTAGAAAACGTAAATTTTATTCATAAAAAAGTAACAATTCTGAGGTATGTAAAATAAAATACAATTGATTAAATTTTATACTTAAATTAAACGTTCGAATTGCCATCCACCAACTTCTTGACAATGCGCAAGTCTGTGAAGAAATTCTTCTTGCACATTATGAATGATTTCTGGGGTAACTCTGCGTATTTCGTCCCGAATGCGATTTTAAAGTTCTTCTAAATTACGTGGTTTATTAATGTACACTTTTGACTTCAAGTATCCCCATAAAAAATAGTCAAGAGGTGTAAGATCTGGCGATCTTGCAGGCCATTCTATCGGTCCGCGTCTGCCGATCCACCTCCCAGGAAAACAGTTGTCCAAAAGATCTCGTCTTGCTGAAATCATATGGAATCGTCAGGAATGTCAGGGTCATTATCGTTAGGAATGTCAGGGTCATTATCGTTAGGAAAAATTACTGCAAGGGCTGGAACAAGGTCATTTTCTAGAAACTCTAAATATCTTTGTTCTGTAAGGGTTCCTTCAAAGAAGAAAGGCCCTACTATTCTGTCGTCAACTATTCCAGCCCACACATTTAATTTCTGAGGGTGTTGGGTATGTGCTTCTGCCATCCAATGAGGATTTTACCGACTCCAATATCTGCAAGTTTGACGGTTTACTGTACTATTCAGACAAAATGTGGCCTCATCTGAAAAAAGTATTTGCCGGTGTAAATTTCTATTTCCTTGACATAAATCCATTAGAATTTCGCAAAAGCATTGAGTTTCTGAACAAGTTGAATTTTGTAGGGATGATAATTTTCCTTTCTCAAGATACGTAGCACTGTGCTCTGACTAGTGTCATTGTATAATGCAACCAATCGTGAAGAATTATGAGGATTATCCACCATACTTATCAAAATGTTCTGTTTTTGATTTTCATTAATGCTTGGACGTCCAGGTTTTGGAATATTTACAACATTGCCAGTTTCTCTAAATTTAGACTACCTTACTGACTGTTGATTGGCTGATAGGGCGATCTGGATATTTTTCATTAAATAAATCGCAAACTTCCTGCTGAGTTCTAGTCATATTCCCGCATCCGATAAAAAATAAAATTTCAATTCTTTGAGTAACAGTTAAATGTGCCATAATACTTTAAACTGAATAATAATTTCTATGTCGCTTACAATACTTATTAGAAAGTCGGTGTGACAATGACACTTTGCAAAGATTTTCACCTACGTGATCCATAAAAGAACTATGGAATTCGAAAAACTAAACTTGATAACGTTTTTGCTTTATTTTAATTGATTTACGTTTTCTAGCATTCAATCGTCATTTACTCGAAAACTTTCCTATGTAAGAGGGCAAAATTTTAGTACTGCCTAATAGAGAATTAAACGATCTTTCAGAATCAAGGAAAAAAATATGGTGTTGCTATTTAAAAAAAAACAGTGACGTCATTACTCGAAAACAAATGACATTTGAAAATCGCATTTTACTCTAAAACATGTTTTTTAAATTAAAAATCGACTTGTTCGAGGATTTTTCCCAAAAAATAATTGTTTCGTTTTTATTGAATTTATTCCATACTTTTGGCGCATACTGTATGTTGTATGCGTATAATAAGTGTACATTGATCTGCAACAAATTCTTAAAATTTCAAAAAGTGTAGTTGTATTGACAGATAATGTTCACCAAGTTTGGTTTCTTTAGCTCGGTATACATGGAAGATAAAAAAGAAAAACATTTTTTTTAATTTTTGGAGGGCGTAACTTTTCAGAGAAGAGATTTTTCAATAAATTTTATACCAGAGACCCCTATTAATTTTCATCAGAATCGCCCCTTATATTTTTGTGTTATTTAGACACATTCTGTATACTATCGCCTGTTAAGTTTATGGCAATCATACTTTAATACCCTGTAAATATCTCGTCAATAAAAAATATATGCATTAGTAACAAACATAGGTATAGGTACGCCTATGAAACAAACAAGGTAGGTATAGGTACGCCTATGAAATGGTTTTTCTTTCTTTTATCCATTTAGTTACTCAAAACAAGAGTTTGGAGATTACAACATTGGCATAATATAGATATCTATAAGTAGGAAAAGTAGTTTCGAACGTTGATTTATTTTCAGTGAACACCAAATTATAAATGTAATGTGAGTAACGTGAGTAGCTACATATACAGGGTGTTTGTAAATAAGTGCGAAATATTTTAGAGGGTAGTTGCCAAAGTTGTTTTGTGAAAAAAAGTTCATATAAACGTAGGTCGAAATATGCTTGGTTTCCAAAATACAAAGTGTTTAAATTTTAATTTTTTATTCATTTTTATTAATTATTTCAAAGAGTTTTTAAGATTTTTATATATTTTTAGGTATTAATAATATTGTGTGAAACTAACTACTCAGTAGACAAAAGCCCCAACCTGCGTTGAATTACACCCACAATATCTACCCATATATTCCTTATTATTAGCTTTTGTAACATTTTTTTACTGTTTTAGAAAGGTATTTTGAGCTAATATAAATCAAATCTCCTACAATTCCTATCAATGAAGTCATATGTATGTTCTCTGATACCAAACATCTAGGTATGCTAATGAACAATTCCACAGACAAAGCTCTATTCAATAATTATCTAAAGAAAATAATCTAATTTACTCACTCTATAAAAATCTAACTTCACTTTTTTGGCAGTGGGAACACGACAAATTCAACCACAATAGATGAGATCTGACCTATTTCTGCATTTTTAGGATTGCTTCTTCAGGTGGTCTCCTTTAAGTTGAATCAAATATCTAACTATAAAAATCTGTTTTATTTTTTTCGTCAAAAACGGTGCACCTATGGAAAAAAATTCAAGAGACCAATGTCATTTAGACTGATGGCGAATTTCTAAAAAAATATCAAAATGGGAAAAAGTCAGAGCCGTACCATTTTTTTTATTAAAAAAGGTTGTGGCAATCTCGCACGAACGTCACTGGTGCAAGTAGAAATATTAAGATCATCCCAAAAAATGCACATATATCGCGCCAAAGCGTTCTTCAAATTTCGAGTGAATATCTTTAAAACTCTTTGAAATAATAAAAATAAATAAATAATTAAATTTAAACACTGTATCTCATACATGAAGCATATTTTTGGGTACATACTTTACTTTATTATAGAAGTCATCTGCAAAATAAATATTTCAACATTAAAAAAATAATCTAGAGATAGATAAATGGCAGTAGGTATTTGTTCTATGACTTTTCATGATGTCATGCATACCACACATCATAAGAAATCTTGTGTAAAACGATTAAAAATTCCGTGTTACACGCCTAGTGAAAAATTATTTTATATTCGCAGATTACCTACTTTACAGCCAGCCTCCAATAATGAAAATCTCAAAAATGTCCTCGAAGAGCTAATGACTTGCGCTTAAAATCAGAATAAAAGTTAGCAGGCTCGAGGGCCCTCGCGCTACACCTGCTGCATTGTTTGGACTTGGAATTAAGTGCGTAGCGCGTTAAAGCCATTTTTTTGTTAACGTGATTTATAAGGCTTTACCACGCCAACTTTCTGTCCATATTCGCTCTTGTAAAGTAAATGCAAGAAGTTAATGGCTTCATTTGTTCAGAAAGTACGATTTTGAAACAACTTAGATATTGCAATGATGATATTGATGATTTAAAAATATCATGTATGTACTGGTAAGTTATTTATTACCTACCTATTTATTTACCTAGTAAATAACCCTTAGTGACAGAACATAATTAGGTACATATAAGGTTCGTTTTCTAATACAGGAAATTTTATTCGACACGCAAGGTTTTATCCAGCTTACTGACACCAGTGAAACAAATTTTAGATACTTGCTTGTACAGGAAATACTAATGACCAGGCGATTTCGAATATTGATCTCCGCTTACTTTTTATAGGCATCACCTTTTTTGTGAAGCGAGTCTTTACATTAGTTGTTCAAGTATTAAACATGGCTTACATGTATAGCAACTGTTGACGGATATAGTTTAAAGGACTCCGCAATAATCTTATGGAAATTGGGTTTCTGTCAAATTGTCTGAATTTTTGATATGTTGTAGATTTTGTCATCCTGAACAAAAGTCTCCATGGGCACAAAATGCCAAAATGAACATTTTGGCAGCTACGGAGCTGCCAAACCTCCCCTGACCCGTTGCAAAACTATTCATTTTCAATACTATTTACAGATGTCAAAAGCATATTTTAATTATTCTAATATATAGGGTAATGTTTTTGAGGTCACTGGATTCAACCCTCATGTCAGATTGGACAAATTGACCGTTGACAGCTGTCAATTCACTGTCAACGAAGAATATAAAAGTAAATGTTCTCTTTTCACATTGAGAGTCTGGGCTTTTGAGGGAGCTGAATTCAATTCTCATGCCAGATTGGCAAAATTGACAGTTGACAGCTGTCAACTGACTGTTAACGAGGAATATAAAAGTAAATATAATTGTTGACATTGAGAGTTTGGGTTCTTGAGGTCGCTGAATTCAATTCTCATGTCAGATTGGACAAATTGACCGTTGACAGATGTCAATTCACTGTTGGCGAATAATAGAAAAGTAAATATTCTCTGTTGACATTAGGAGTTTGGGCTTTTGAGGGAGCTGAATTCAATTCTAATATCAGATTGGAAAAATTGATGGGTCCTTTATGGCGATATGAAAATGCTTTAGCAGAACGATTTCCCGGTAAACATGTGCCAAATGTAGCTACTTTTACCGCTGTGTAGTGAGAGCAAGTGCAACGCAAGGTATATTTGAAACCAAATCCAGGTCCAGGACAGCCGCGGCGTATTGAAGCAGTATGGTATATCATACATAAGGCGCAATTATATCCGTAGCATGTACAGCGTGTCCCAACATTAATACCAAGGAATTGGACCGGTACCATGGCCGCCATGCATTTTGTACATTATACTACTCGGTATATACAAAACATAGCAATGTTTTATTTTTCCATTTTTACTTAAACGGGAAAAAAATTACAACGCCTCTGTCACCGTATCTAGTCGATACATTATTTGAATAAAAGTTCTCGATTCTTATAGATTAAGCATTGTTTTCCATTGATGTTAATTATAATTCTATATATGGGTATATATTGTCAATATTTTTCACCTATAATAGACACTTTTAATAAACAATTAATTTTTACATTAAATTGGACGAAGAAAAACTTTACTACAGGTAATTTATAAAATTGTTAGTTGTAATTTGTTTTTAGCCTAATTTATGTTTGACTACATTGTCCCCGTTCTTTTAAAATGAATAGAATAAAAATAAATATTACTAGGTACCTACTTAGCTTGCTCTAATATTAAGTTAAAAATTGTAATTTTAATGTGTAATTTTCAATGTGTTTTGTTTTTTTTTTTTTGTTTTCCTTCTTTCTTGAGTTTTAATTTATTGTACTTTTATATTAGTTATGTAACACATTTACATTTCTAGAGCCCTGAAGATGGCTTAAATATAAGCCGAAACGTTGGCAATTTGTAAAAAATTCTACTACAATTGACCTATTACCAGACTAAAATAACATCAGTACTTTATTATAGGCAGCGGCCGAAATTCTGGATAGTGACTAAACGCTAGCTTGTAGACAAGCGCGACGGGCGAAGCGTGCGGGGAGCAACATTTCATACGCGTACTAAATTTGAATGCGATCAGATATAAAAAATATATAAAAATAATTGCATTACATAATACCCATTTTATCAAGAAAAACTGAAATGATTCTTAACAACATTGTAAATATATCCTATAAAACGATGTTCTCTTGGACATCGATAACCCACCACCACCCGGCTCATGCCGTCACAAGATGTTGACTATTTATACATTTCATATGGGTAATTGTTTTACACAAATATTATCATTATCACTAAATTAGTACGCATAACAAACTGATAGTGATATCACTGTATGTTCACTATTTATTAAAATAACCACACTTTTACTTCGGTGTCACATCCACTTCACTTTAACATAACACTTTTATTTCATTATCTCATTTTCACATCACTGCCACATATTCACTTCACTATCACAATTTAATCTTCACTGTAACACTGTTGCCTTACTGCCACTATGTAGCAAAGTTTTCACTTACGCCATGTTTCAGCAGTCACATGATTAATGGCCTCCTGTAATAATTTAGTTTAAAGGTTGTATTTTTCGTGCTACTTCGGTTTTTATTTGTGCCCAAACTAACTCTATTGGATTTAATTCACAATGGTGTGGCGGTAAACGGAGTATATGAATTCCTCGCGCTTTGGCCATCTCATCTACTACAAACTTAATATATCGACCTCTTCTCTTTGGACAATTTTTAATAATTGTGGTTTGAGCATGGTGTCCGTATCTTCAAAATTCTTTGACTTTAACCATTTAATAATATCTGATTTCCTTGATGCTGATGTTGGTAACTTTTCGGCTCTTCTGCTGTGATAACTTTCGTCATCCATCACAACAACTGCTCCTGGTTCTACATATGATAAAATAGATTCAAACCATTTTTCAAATACTTTACTGTTCACATCTTCATGATAATCTCCCGTCCTACGTGATTCAAAAACATGCAAACCATTTTTTAAAAATCCCGAATCGCTTCCAATATGTGTTATTATTAACCTTCCTTTTCCAGAAGGCGCCTTTAATCCTGTAGAAAATCCATCTAAAAATGATTCTCTTTTACTTCGAAAGTTACCACCCTGCCAAACTTTTGATACCATATAATCTTCGTTTACCCATGTTTCATCAACGTAATATATCTTTTTGTCCAATGCACGAAATTCTCTTAGCTTTTCTAAATATTCTCTTCACCATAATACAATTTCATCTTTTTCAACGAGCATGCTTTTACGATTTAGTCTTTAAAACCGAAAGTTCATGTCATGCATTGTCCTTCTAAGAACTTTGTCAGATAATTAAGGCATGTCCTCATCTTCAGCTATCGTAGCTTGATTTTTTTATCGTCGGTATTTCATTTCTGAAGAAGAATCCATTAATTTTCCTGCGAATGGCGTATTTTACGTCATCATCGACTTCTGCTTTTTTCCTAACTCGTGTTTCTATTTTTTTCTTCTTTGGATTTACTTCCACACTCTTTTTTAAAGCACGATATACACTAGAAACTGACACTTGTGTTAACGAACTACACATATCAGCAGCTTTACTAACACTTATATTAGAGTTTCGCTCTCGAATTCCTTCGTATACGTTTTTTTTATTATTGTCCGTTACATAGGTTATGTCGATTAATAAACAGATCTATTTGTTAACTTCACGGTTGCAATAATTTATTTTTATAATTTAATATAACTATATAAATAACACCCCGCGAATAGTAGCAAATCCCCCAACGTACACATATTCTAATGGCGTTATAACCTCGGCTACACACACCAAAATATTGTTTTCCACAATGCAATAACAGAGATAGAGAATACATCGGGCTTCAGTTTGACTGAGTCTTTATCCTGGTGCCGTAAATATGAGTATAGTATCGTTGTGCATTGAAAGCGGCACAGTAATAATAATGTAAATAATGTGTAGTTTCTTATAAAAGTATTATAAGCTTAATAGTAATAGCGTTTTTATATTCAGTTTGAGTCTTTATCGTGGTGCCGTAAATGTGAGTATAGTATCGTTGTGCATAGAAAGCGACACAGAAATAATGAGGTAAATAATGTGTAATCTCTTATAAAAATATTATACGCTTAATAGTAATACAGTGACTAATATTATCTATTAGTCACTGTTCACAATTTCGGCCGCTGCCTATAATTAAAACCACAAATTAATTCTATTAATAATGGATAAAAATAGCGGCAAAAGCAGTTGAATTTGCTGTATGAAATAGGTGTTATAAAATGTTATTTATTTCTTTCCTAGGGAATTTCATTCCATTTTTTGTCCGGTCACCGATCGTATGCTTTGCCGCATTATTAGGTTTTACCACAGTTTATTATACAGTTCGTCGAGTGAAGGTTCCAGAGGGTGTGGCTAAATCACGGCTAAATGCGCAATGAAAACCAATAAAATTCATATGTACACGACGAAGTGGGAGAAATTCTATTCCTTGACAAATCACAGTGCCCCTTGAGCGCGCGAATGTGTGCGGCTAAATGCGCAGTCGTCTTTTGGTCGTCAAAAAAAACCGAAATCTGGGACCTAGACATCAAAGGAGCCGACGTGATGACGCTGGACTGTATAATAGACTGTGGTTTTACAGTAGACCAGTTTCCAGTGCGTGCAGAAGTGTATTTTTAAATTAACTGAACTGACGTTTTTGATTTTTTTTTTACAAAATTATATTTGTAAGAATCCTCTGTACATTTCAATTTTTTTTAGATAACCCTTTATAGAAATGGAGCAAAATTTAAATAGATATGGAACAAATTTTTTATATGGATAAACCATTCAAAACAAATGTTTGTATTGGGTAAATTTTATTTTAAGTAAACCATGTACATGAACTAATTTTCCTGTCGATGATCTGGCAGCTTTTTTATCCTACCTTTACAAGAATTTACCAAACCAATTTTCAATTGTGGTGAATCTGATAGAGCAAGATCATGAGAACAGGGCAGATGTTGAATAATCTAAGCTTTTATGATATTAGAGTTATAAGAATGGGCATTATCGTGTTGAAAAACCACTCAATAATGTATTCCAGGTCTTTTTTTAATTGATTTCTCAAAAATAGCAAAGTTGTTGGTAATAAATTTCAACAGTGATGACTCATCAGAAGGAAGTCATAGTAGATAATAACTTTTTTGTACTACCATATCGATACCAATTATTGATAGGAGAGTTACGTAGCTGTCTTTGTGTTAGAGTCAAGCCATTAATTTATGTTCTCGTCATTGCTACAAAGGCGTCATTTTTGATCACTAGAATGAAAGTTGTATTATAGTCACTTTCTGAGTTGATATGTGTATGTAAATCATTATTCCTCGATCCATACCAAAGTTATATGGTCCTTCCAAATGTAAACAATCGTTCACGAGTCTCTTGGAAATGGTCGTTCTCCCATTAAATGGAATATTTCTAGCAACATACAATGTCTTAACTCTTTAAACTCAAATAACAGAATATGTTGGATTTTTTTTCTACTTCACAGTGTATTTTGTTTTGCAAATAATTTACACTCTGCCAAGATTTATGAGTTCCGCTAATTAATAAAATAATAATTGGTTATACATGCCAATGATCCTTTATATTAATTGGTTGTATAAACTTTAATATCGAATAAATTAAAATAGACAATTAACCAGTTATCATTTTTATTTATTACTCATATTATTTGCATTACCCTACTATAACAAGTTAAGTAACAAGTTGTTTTGAGATACATATCCTTAGATTTGATGGTGTTGATTCTAATATCCCCTGGACGTCAAAATTTATGGGCAATGTCAATGTACATTATTGGTACTTTATATCTAATGGTATTATGATATTAAAACTACTTTGACATACTTATAACAGTTATGGGACTGCATGTTTCTTCAAACGTTTTATCTAGGCATTTTCCAACATGTCTTTCATGTTTTCTTTCATCAAAATGCTGGCAGGATTGATTGTCAGAGTAACTAACAAACTATAGTGTACATCATATTTTCGAATTGGTTTAGTTTCTTGACCTCTTATTCTTTTCATGAGGAGTATATCTGAGACTAGAGATTAAGTCCTCTAATTCTCACTGATGTTTCTCATCATACTTGTGTTACTTCAACCTCAGGCTAACGTGTCTCCTAGTTTGTCCAATGTACACCTTGCCAAGCTACATGTACACGTGATGTTGTATAGGATCAAGGTCTAAAAGTACACGTGATGTTGTATAGGATCAAGGTCTAAAAGTACATTACTCTAACAGTTGGTCCTAGAAAAAGCTGTCTCTGTCCTTTCATATAGGATAAATAGGTTGTTGCCAAATATTCCTTCTTTTCCTTGATGTTGAGTATCCTCCTTATACGTTGTTCAATATTTCCTGTGAAAGCTGATCTTAGATGATGTAGTAGAATAGATAGGTAGTAAAATATGTATTTTAGCTAGATAATTCAATACTTTGAAAATGTTACTTACACAAATTATTTCTCATTGTGAGGTTTTAAATGGATATAAATCAATAACTCATTTCAGAACAATGCTGTATACAGATTATTAGAGGTTTGAATGTTATAAGACAAATAAGACAAAATATAAATGAGCAAAAAAAATTAAATAATACAAGAGCATAACTTATCTTAACATGGTAACAGTGTAAATACACGAACTGGATCGCTGCGCCAGCTGAGCGCGTTTGCAGGTTGCCTACTACGTGCCAGTTTTTTAGTGATATCTTATGTAGTTTAGACAACTGTTTTGCAGATTTACTTTTGAATAGAGAATGGTAGAATTAATGATTTTTTTTAATGTTTTATTATGTTGCTTATAAAAATTATTTCTCATTGTGAGGTTTTAAATGTATATAAATCAATAACTCACTTCAGAACAATGCTGTATACAGAGTATTAGAGGTTTGAATGTTATAAGACAAATAAGACAAAATATAAATGAGCAAAAAAAATTAAATAGTACAAGAGCATAACTTATCTTAACATGGTAACAGTGCAAATACACGAACTGGATCGCTGCGCCAGCTGAGCGCGTTTGCAGGTTGCCTACTACGTGCCAGTTTTTTAGTGATATCTTATGTAGTTTAGACAACTGTTTTGCAGATTTACTTTTGAATAGAGAATGGTAGAATTAATGATTTTTTTTAATGTTTTATTAAGTTGCTTATAAAAATTATTTCTCATTGTGAGGTTTTAAATGTATATAAATCAATAACTCATTTCAGAACAATGCTGTATACAGAGTATTAGAGGTTTGAATGCTATAACTCTACTATAAGACAAATAAGACAAAATATAAATGAGCAAAAAAAATTAAATAGTACAAGAGCATAACTTATCTTCACATGGTAACAGTGTAAATACACGAACTGGATCGCTGCGCCAGCTGAGCGCGTTTGCAGGTTGCCTACTACGTGCCAGTTTTTTAGTGATATCTTATGTAGTTTAGACAACTGTTTTGCAGATTTACTTTTGAATAGAGTATGGTAGAATTAATGATTTTTTTTAATGTTTTATTAAGATTATTATTTAATACTAAGATACTCACCCGTATATTTAATTTTCTAAAATATTGTTATTAATCTAATGAAGAAATAATTACAAGTACGTATGTTTGTGATTATGTATAAACAGTTCCTATAACTTAAACAACAGTAATTAATTGAGCCAGTTTGTTCTTTGTGTAATTACTGAAATACATACCCACCTACGTGGTAAATTGATATAACTATTATCAGAGTGACTTTCAGTTTAGAACTACTAAATTAATTTAAACAGTTTCAAACTCTTCACCCTTAATGACGTATTTTGCCTACACGGTAAAGTTTCATTGTAGTAGAAACTGAAAATTAATTTGCAATTTGCAATTCACTTTCCTGTAATATCGCTTCGTAAGAAGTTTTAAAGAAACTAATAGAATATTTTTTGAAATATTAATATTTGCACTTTATATACTTTATATATATTTTATATTTTGTTGAACTATACATAATATGAAAGCACTGTTAAAATGTTGTTTTTTGTATTAATTAAGTTTTTTATCTGTAAGCTAGTCAAGTCATTGTAATGTATTTAATGAAAATATTAATAAATAAACAACAATAAATAAATTAATAGGCAGCGTGAAGAAAATATTTTTAAAACCACCATTTCGAAAGAAATAATTTCACAAATAATTTCACGACGAGCTGCTCAATTTATAATATTACCATTGTAAAGCATTTGGTTTGATCATTGGATCGATCGGTGGTTGAGCGGTTTAAGGCATCAGTACTTTAACCGTGTTTGTCACCTGCCGCAGGTTCGAATCCTGCGGCCGATGGACTGTAGATCAATTCATTCAAACCATTTTTCACTTCACTGTTCCTATCTTCATGGTAATCTCCCGTCCTACATGATTCAAAAACATGCAAACCATTTTCTAAAAATCCCAAATCGCTTCCAATATGTGTTATTATTAACCTACGTCCTTTTCCAGAAGGTGCTTTCAATCCTGTAGAAAATCCATCTAAAAATGCTTCTCTTTTACTTCAAACGTTACCATCCTGCCAAACTTTTGATACCGTATAACCTTCGTTTACCCATGTTTCATCCATGTAATATATCTTTTGTCCGATGCACGAAATTCTCTTCGTTTTTTTAAATATTCTCTTCGCCATAATACAATTTCATCTTTTTCAACGAGCATACTTTTACGATTTCGTTTTAAAAACCGAAAATTCATGTCATGCATTGTTGTTCTAAGAACTGTGTCAGATAATTGAGGCATGTCCTCATCTTCAGCTATCGTAGCTTGAATTATTTTTATCGTCGGTATTTCATTTCCGAAGAATTCATGAATTTTCCTGCAAATGGCGTATTTTACGTCATCATCGACTTCTGTTTTTTCCTTCCTCGTGTTTCTATTTTCTTTCTTCTTTGGATTTACTTCCACACTCTTTTTTATAGCACGATATACACTAGAAACTGACACTTGTATTAACGAACTACACATATCAACAGCTTTACTAACACTTATGTTAGAGTTTCGCGCTCGAATTCCTTCGTATACGTTTTTTATTATCAATTGTCCGTTACATAGTTTATGTCGATTACTAATAGACCTTTTATTAGAACTGGTACTTTGATCCATTTTTAAATGATATTTGTTAACTTCACGGTTGCAATAATTTATTTTTATAATTTAATATAACTATATAAATAACACCTTGCGAATAGCAGCAAATCCCTCAACGTACCCATATTCTAATGGCGTTCTAACCTCGGCAAAGCCATGTACCAACGCTCACGGTTTACACACACCAAAATATTGTTTTCCACAATGCAATAAATAGAGATAGAGAATACATCGGGCTTCAGTTTGAGTCTTTATCGTGGTGCCGTAAATGTAAGTATAGTATCGTTGTGCATAGAAAGCGGCACAGAAATAATAAGGTAAATAATGTGTAATCTCTTAAAAAAATATTATACGCTTAATAGTAATACAGTGACTAATATTATCTATTAGTCACTGTCCACAATTGTGGCCGCTGCCTATAGTATTTACTATAAAATTATGACTAGATAATGCCAAATTATTCATTTCATAATAAGATGTTATAAATGTAATAATAATTTAAAATATCACCAGAGTCACTGCAATAATGAATGTGTATGTCCTAGATGTGTCAAAAGTCACTCAGTAATTGTATGCTAAAATGCATATACTATTTACGTCTGAAATAGAAAAATAAAAATCTTCAAATAAATATCGATCATGCTGCCTGAGATGCCAAATGTTAGTGTTATAAACAAATAATAATTGAGTTCAAATGAAGCATTTTTAATACACAATGTACACAATGTACGCCTTACCGCAGCAGCCGATAATGATTTATTTGTAAGTAGTAACTATGCTACATTTAGGTCTGACCGTAATATCTCTACACCCTAGTTTGGACTTAGATGAGTCGTTATTTTTTATTTAAAAAGTATTTGAAATAATGTAAAACAGTTATTTAATCCTCTGAATGGAAGTATACAAATTATGTTGAATTATCTACAAATTATTCCTTGAAATTTGAAAATATTAAGTGCAATCCAATATTCTGCGGCTATCTCTAAAGTTACATGGCTTTCAAGAAGTTATCTTGAGAAAGAATTTTACGAAAAATATGAGGAATCATAAAATAATCCAAATAAAATATTTACGACATTCAGGGAAATTGTGCAAGGCATACGTAGAAAATGGGGAGGGGCAAAATACTCTCTCCCCCAATTTATACATTAATTTTTCAGGCGTCGTATATGATAATACCGTTGAGGATTTGATTAACCACAAAGAGTATCTCTATTGAAGCTCAAATTGATAGGTGAAACATTTTCAATATTCAACTTCAACACCCGATTTCTTTTAAGAGAGGCAATAGTCACATTCTGTCGCCAGAAATTCACAGCAAATGGGATGATTTCTGTGTGTAACAAACACCTTGTAAAAGAAACTAGTAATTTTAATATTATTTATCCTTCACTTCTTAAGTTCATGAGCTACCACTGATATTAACCTTAAATTTTCTGCACTTTGTTTGAGTCACCTTGTATCTCTACAAATATTAGTAGTTCTCATTCCAGTCCATACTTCTCCACGTTCTCTTATTATTGAATGAAATCAATGCATTGATTTGAGCTTTTGTTCCCACTTGATTCACATAATTGAACAGTGGAATCAACAATTTCTCAGACTAATGACAAAAGGCATTGCATAGAGGTTGAAAAGAGCTTACTAATGAAATATTTCAGAAACTCGCTTTATAGAATGTTAGAGGGGGAAGGAATTAGGTTTCTTTTCAACGTTTACATTTTTTATATTAAATTAACAGAAATGTATAAATTCGAAAACGTTTAGCAACAACAGTAAGGCAAACATTTCTAATGCCTGGTAAATGCTTAGAGGGTTTTGCAAGAAGCGTGAACATAATAAATAAATCTTGACAAGAAAGGCAATAAAGCAGAGAAGGAAGCACATAACAGAATGGGTGTACAGCTACCACCACCAATTTCACGGAAGTCGGACGTGGACTCGAACGCTCCACACAAGTTTTGTCAGTCTCTCTGGAGATGACCCAGTTGCAGATACTAATAAAAGTCATCGCTAGCTCTGCTACGATATTTTATGGATGTGGTACTTTAGTAAATTAGTAATAAAAAGGCAATAACAAATAATTCTTTTCTTCCGGAGACAGTTCAGTTTCATGACGAAAGAAGTTTAAATACAAAATTTATTTAAGCTCGAATTTCTTGCGAAGAGAATAGCTAACTCTATGGTACCCATTTGCTTTTTAAAATGTTAAAGTATCTATTTTATTAGTACAGGTTGTCTTACAACATTTTTATACATTATTAACGCTACACTCTGTAGATTAAGGCTGCATACACACTTCAGCATCTAGATATGTGTAAGATATATATACTTATGCCTATCTATTTAGACTATGCATATCTGCAGCCTAATAAGTATTTATAACAGTTCGTGGTCAGTTCACTTTTGCTTTTGTATGTTACGCAAAACTAAAATTATAAGTTCTTAAAACTGTAATTTTAACAACCGAAACCAGTAGTTATAGTTCCTATCTCCTATGATGTATCAATATCGGCGTCGAGGTTTGAGTGCTGATGGGTGACGTCACACAAGCACCTGACATTTAGTAAGGGATTTGAAATTCGGCACGTTCGTTATAGTTTATAGTAATTAAGCCTGAAGCCCCAAAATAATACATTTAATAGTTCTCTTCCAAAAAATACTAGTTCGAGATAACACTTTATGAAGAGTGCAGTGCGGAAGTTTAACAGGACCGTAGTCAGTTTACGAATTAATATATTAATATGTTCTCAGAAAATATGTCCCAACATAGTACTATTACCAAACAGTAAGGGTAAGTCGAGGGTAAAATACCTAAAATAAAATAAATTAAGATAACACGTAAAAATTACACTTTCCCGACAAACCTTATTGTTGAGACAAGGTTTCCGTGGCATATTGAATGTAGTTAACATATTATTATTTACTTTTCTATGTTTTCTGTAGTGAAACGCCAACTTTTATCACTTAATATTAACTTGTATAGGGAAAATGATCGCTCGATTCAACGTCTACTATTGCCAACGGTCAGTATGAATAATTATTGAGGCATAAACTAAATATGCTGGTAAAATCTGATATGTACCATCTAAAACTTTACATAGGTTTTTCAAAATGGTATGTCCTGGATTTTTTTCAACACGCCTTGCATATTTTCTTTTATCGTTTTACCAACTGAGCGTATATTATTGTCATAATATATTTTTGAATATCACCACACATCATCTATTATGTCAAATTGTTCATTTAGGGATAGCCCAAGTGATTCCAATTTTCTTATTGCAATAAGAATTGGTCCTTTAGTAAGTCCTGCAGTGTGTGTATGGCGCTGCTGTCATTAGGATTAAATTTACAAATAATATCTTTGATTGATGTTGTTTCTTGGTCTGGTAATAGGTCAATTTCAAGTAGAAAAACCAATGTTTTACATATTGCCCACGTTTCGGCTTATATTTAAGCCATCTTCAGGGCTCTAGAAATCCAAATGCGTTACATAAATAATATAACATTACAATAGATTAAAACAAAACACATTGAAAATTACACATTAAAAATACAAATTTTAACTTAATATTAAAACAAGCTAAGCACTTAGTAATATTTATTTTATTCTATTTATTTTAAAAAGAAAGGGGACAATATAGGCAAACATAAATTAAGCTGAAAACAAATTATAATTAACAGTTTTATAAATTACCTGTAGTTTAGTTTTTCTTTGTCCAATTTAATATAAAAATTAATTGTTTCTTACAAGTGTCTTTTACAAGTGAAAAGTATTGACAATATATACTCATACACAGAAATATAATTAACATGAATGGAAAACAATCTATAAGAATAGAGAACTTTAATTAAAATAATGTATCGACTAGATACGGTGCAGAGGCGTTGTAATTTTTTCATCTTTAAGTAAAAATGGAGAAAGAAAACACAAAGAATTGCTATGTTTTATATATACCGGGTGGTGTAATTATTGCCTATTGTTTAATTCTATCGATTAAGTCTATTAGATTAAAATATGCCGTGTTTAAATTTTGAGTATCTTGTTTTTTGTTAACAAAATTTTTATGTTTTTTAATATTAATCATTTCCTGAAAAATTCTTTTTTTATAACATTTTTGTTTCCCAATAATTGTAGCTTCTTCAAAGTTAAATGTATGTTAATATGTTTGTGTATGTTCTGCAAGAGCCGTTTTGTTGTTGTTGGCCAATAAAGACATTGGTTTGACGCTTCGTACATGTTCAGAAATTCGTGTTTTTTGGTACCTTCCTGTTTGACTTATATAAACTTTATTACAATTACGACAAGGTATTTTGTATATAACATTGCTCAACAGTTCTTTAGGGGTATCATCTTTTTATTTTGTTGAAAGTTGTTTTAAAGTATTCTCACTACTAAAAGCTATATCTAAATTATCATTTTTTAAAATATTTCTTACCTGTTCTGAAAGACATTCAATATATGGGATTTTAAAATATTTTTTGTTATTATCTTCAGTAGTTATATTACGAACCGGTTTATTGAAGTTTTGAGTATTAAAAACTTCTTCTTTCTTATAACTTTTATTGGATAATTATTTTTAAGAAGATATGACCTTATTAAATCTAAGTTTTTTTTGTGGAACTGTTCGTGAGAAAGATTAAGAGCTCTGGACTTTAGGTTAGTTATGATATTAAGTTTTTGTGTATAAGAATGTTGCGAATTATAATTTAAAAACCTCTGAAAAAGTAGGTTTGTGATACCAATCTGTAATTATAATATTATCAGAGGGTCTTATTATTTCGATGTCAAGAAATGAGATTATGTTGCAGTTTTCTTTTTCTAATGTGAATTTTAGTCTATGGTGGAAGCTGTTAAGATATTTGATACCTTGTTTTCGGGGATGCAGGTAAGTATATCATCCACATAACGTTTAAAAAAAGGTAACTCAAAATGAAGCTTGTCTATACATTTTTTCTGTAACTCAGCAATTACAATATCTGAACAAATAGGTGATAAACAGTTACCCATGCCTAATCCAAAAATTTGTTTATAAAATTTATTATTAAATTTAAAATAACTACTATCAAAAATAAATTTCAATAATTCCAAAAAATTATCTAATGTAAGTTTACATTGGTCTTTAATTAGATACCAATTTTTTTTGTTAATTTAGTATTAAATTGATTACTAAATCAGTAGGGATATTAGTGAATAAAGAAACTACATCTAAAGAAACCAATGTATATCCACTAGGTATCTTCATACTTTGTAATTGCGTGACTAACTCAAAAGAATTTCGAACATAGTACTGGTCTGTAGGAAAAGCATATTTCAAAAGACTACTAACGTATTTGGAGGTATTATAGGTAGGAGAACCTATAGAAGTAAGAATGGGTCTTAAAGGTGTATTAGGTTTATGGACCTTAGGAAGAAAATACATTTTGGGAAAAACACCATTTTCACATTTCAATATTTTTGTTTCATTATCATTTAACAATTTTAATTGATGAAATTTTGTGATTAACTTATTGTTTTTGTTTTGTATCTTAGTAGTGGGATCTTGAAGAAGTATTTGATAAGTATCGGAATCTGAAAGTATATCTGCTGTTTTTTGGAAAAATTCTGATTTTTCCAATGCAACGGTTGTGTTTCCTTTATCCGCCCTTGTTATCATAATATTACTAAGTTCCTGTAAAAATATTTTAGTTTTTTTAACTTTTTTTAAAAAATTTTTATTTGGTTTGTTTTCCTGATAATGAATTTTGTGTACATGATTGTTAATTACTTTAATGACTTTGTTCCTATTTTGTATTTTTATGAAAAATTTATGAAAGGTCACTAGATACAACATAAAAAATATCTTTGATGCTATCGAAATGTTTATCATAATAAGCTATGGCTTCTAACCAAGTACCCCATCTAGTTTTAACTGGTTCGGGAGGCAGGGAGGTGTGCCTGGTAAAACCTCTTTAAGAACCTGCCTTACTGCGGGCACCTTAATGAAAACTTCTTTGACGGTTGATATAAAAGTGTTTACTAAGGGGAAACTTTCCCTTATTTTCTCAGCTACCCAACTAAGTGCGTGAGTAGTACACGTAAAATGTATCCTTTTTAATTTAGAACTTCTAATATCCTTAATGTTTTATAATTCTGTACAATTTGTCAGTATAGGATAATCAAATACTATTGGATTTTAAAATAAAGTCAACGTTTCGTTTTTTATTTAAAAACTTCTTCAGGACTAAAAACAATAATACCTATCATATCATGGCTTAAAACAATTATATGAAAAAAACAATCATTCAATAAAATTTAAAATACAATAAAAAAACATTATAACCTACATATATACAACTACCAAAATTAAACCTAAGTACACTTATTCCAGAGCATCCTTACCTAATTTTATTTATACAGAAAACAAACATAAGTTCTTTTTTTTACTGTTTTAGAAAGGTATTTTAAGCTAATATAAATCAAATCTTCTACAATTCTTATCAATGAAGTCATATGTATGTTCTCTGATACCAAACATCTACGTATGCTAATGAACAATTCCACAGACAAAGCTCTATTCAATAATTATCTAAAGAAAATAATCTAATTTACTAACCTGCTAATGAAACACACTATAAATATCTAACTTCACTTTTTGGCGGTGGGAACACGACAAATTCAACCACAATAGATGAGATCTGACCTATTTCTGAATTTTTAGGATTGCTTCTTCAGGTGATCTCCTTTAAGTTGAATCAAATATCTAACTATAAAAATTATTATAAAAATTAAAATTATTTGAAGTTAAATATCGACAAAGACAAAAAGTGACATCCTGTCAATGAATTAAATATGACAATACCTACTTGAAAAATGTTCACCTTTTATGTAAAAGTTTTTATATAATTTTAGGTATTAATAATATTGTGTGAAACTACTGTGGTTGAATTTGTCGTATTCCCACCGCCAAAAAGTGAAGTTAGATATTTATAGTGTGTTTCATTAGCAGGTTAGTAAATTAGATTATTTTCTTTAGATAATTATTGAATAGAGCTTTGTCTGTGGAATTGTTCATTAGCATACCTAGATGTTTGATATCAGAGAACATACATATGACTTCATTGATAGGAATTGTAGAAGATTTGATTTATATTAGCTTAAAATACCTTTCTAAAACAGTAAAAAAATGTTACAAAAGCTAATAATAAGGAATATATGGGTAGATATTGTGGGTGTAATTCAACGCAGGTTGGGGCTTTTGTCCACTGAGTAGTTAGTTTCACACAATATTATTAATACCTAAAAATATATAAAAACATAAGTTCATTGTCAAACTTTTATAAAAATTGGTAACATTGATATGGGAAAAATATATTTTCAAAACAGGCTATTAATAATATTTAAATTTAATTAAACAACAGTCTAACATATAAATCAATGTTCAGTTTAGAACTACACCAAATACGAATATCCCGAGGGAAAACAAATTTTTTTTAAGACTAATGTATCTATTTACTTTTTGCCACCCTTTCTTACTTATTAATATAATTTCTTATAATATTACTGTAAACAATGCTTAAATTATCAGTATCAGTCTTTTATTTACAGTTAAAGGACTATGTGCCCGAATGTACACCATTTCGCTAATGAGTCTTTTGTTATAATTCATTTCTCGGTCTAAAATACTAAATCGTTTAAATTAAAAACATGATTTTCGTCAAAATGATGTGCAGCCAATACCGTCTTTTCATTTATATTTTTATGTTTTTCTTTGCAGAACAGTTGGTGCTCACATAACCTTGTTTTTAGATTTTGTTTTGTTTGTCCTATATACAGTACTTTCGAAAAGTAACGAATAAATTCATTATTTTTGAAATTGCCATTTGAAAGAACGTGTCATTCTCCATACACATCATAAAAAATTATGGTGTTGCATAACAAAAATTTCAAGAAAATAATGTTTGAAGATTTTAAAATTTAATTTTCACAATACTGTGCACCTCCCCATTATGCAACACCTGTCTGTGCTTATTTAGAAGAGCTGTTCTCAAATCGTTGGATAGGGAGAAGGGGCCGATTGAGTGGCCAGCAACATCGCCTGATTTGACACCCCTAGATTATTTCTTGTGGGAATACTAAAAAGCAAAGCATACGTTACTAGACGGGTTAATTTAGAAGCTTTAAAAGCAAGAATTCGTCACGAGATACATCGTATACCTCGTGAAGTTATTGATAATGTCCAAAAAGAATTTATTAATCGTCTTGGCTACTGTCAGGCAGCCACCGGTGCATAATTTGAACATTAATTTAGTCGATTTTTTACATAATCATTATCATTTTCAGTATTGTAAAAATTAAATTTTAAAATCTTCAAACATTTCTTGAAATTTTTGTTATGTAACACCATAATTTTTCATGATGTATGTATGCAGAATGACACGCTCTTTCAAATGGCATGGTCAAAATTGGAGGTTACTATTTAAAAAAATTGTCGATGACGTCATATCTCGAACAATGATGACGTCACAAATGTGGGTCGTATGTCAAAAAGTGCCTTTTTTAAAGAAAATCGACGTGCCAGGAGATTTTTTCGAAAACTTCTCTATTTCAAAAATAATGTATTCGTTACTTTTCGAAAGCATTTACAAGAACTTTTATCTGAAACAGCCAATAATAAAATTTATAATAGGTTTGTGATTGGTTTTATCCAGCACCTAGTCAGCGGTCGAAATTGTAGATAGTGACTAATCGATAGCTTGTTGACTACGGGCGCGACGGGCGAAGCGTGCGAGGAGCAACATTTCATAGGTGTACTAAATTTGAATGCGATCAGATATAAAAAATATACAAAAATTACAAAAATAATTGCATTACATAAGATTCATTATTTTTAGAGTAGAAACAGTGATATAACAGTTTTTACCAATTTTGAAGCGTTAGATAATAAAAATAATAATAATATTTCAAAATTTAAAGTTTTTATCTTGTATTATCAATTACCCAAGGTCGAAAATAATAGAGAGTGACTAATTCACAACACAGAGATGAGTACGGAAGATACGGGTGGTATGATTACCTAAGCGCGCCACTTGAGAAGAGTTAAAGCACACAAAATTATTAAAAATAAGTTGACGTCGGCTGAACCTAGCACATTAACAATTTACTTTGAATGTGCCGCCTGTGTCATCCTCTCTACAAATTAGAATGCCATCCGTTTGGATTGCCATCACCATCTATCTGATGCGCACGCCACGGATATCATACTTAAGCCTTGTCCTGATGGACGCGAAATTCACGAATTTTTGCACGAATTTTGCAACTTCTGTTTTAATTATTTATGGCGGAAAAATCTGAACTTTTGATAATTACAATTTGCGAAACTATCAAACACTACAAATATTATTGCCTCTTGCATTATTATGTGGTGTTAATAAATTTGTTTTGAGCTTCTAATAATATACTATGATAGTTTCATGATGAAAATGATAGATAATGTTATCGGTAGTTGACAAAATTTGTTACAATAAGAGATTTTTCCACCATTAAATAAATCGCGCAATTACTTGCGAATTCCGCATTCAAAAGGACAAAAGGCTTTAGAATACATACACACTATTTACTATTGGTTACTAGCATTGTCACTATAACGGTCACACATTAACACTTATTGTTACATATCGTACCGCTTTCCGTAGGACCTTCATACGTCCATGTTTCGTCAAAATTTAATATATTCTTCGATCCCGATTCTTATTTTTTTTATATTTATTTTAAATAGTTTCTTCGCCATATCACTATTTTGTCCGATCTGTCAGTATACTCTTTTCGACTCATTTTAAAAATACAATCTTCCTTCTGCGAGTTTCAATCACTTTCCGTTTCACTGTTGTACTTCTTTATCACTTTTTTATTTGCACGCTATTCACGTACAATTTTGTTAATGGAATACATATTTCAACATCACTTACACTCATATTTTGACCTCGCGCTCTAAACTCTTCATACATGACATCATCCGATATTCCTCATTTCGATCAAATCACTAATAAAATTAATTACATTTATAATTAAATTAACGAAAAGATATACCCGAAATTTTGCCCGCCCGAACGATATACTCACCCATGATAGCGTTGGAAATGGAGCAGTTACCAATCAGCCAATCAAAAGCAGCAGCGTACTAACTGCAGCGCACGCGTAGCAGAACCTGTGTAATCGGGTATACTCACACGTTATACGGCACACGATTTTGTAGGAACAATATACGGGCTGCATGTATATTTCTTTGTGTTGACTGCTATAAATTGTGAGCAGGTTTATAACATTAATCACTCTCTACAATTTTGGAAGTCGACTATAGACTCCGGGCACTTGCTCTTTAAAATAAAAGAGGAACTTTACACTCCCAAACAATCGTTGCACCGATGTTGGCGAAACTCCCCATTTTAAGATATACCGGGTATTCCACAAACTTTGGCAGATGATAGTTGGGTTAATGTCAAACATGTTTTCTTATATGAACATAGATCCAATTTGATTTTGTTTAGAAGTTGCAAGCATTTAAAAAATATAATTTGATATTCCATTTTGTTTATTCATTTGACATAGCTTTAAAATGATAAATAAAAAATGCATTTATTTTCAACTGAAGAGTATGGGGTTATTGTCTTTGTATGAGAACGTTAGACAAGCAGACTGAGAATACCAACGAAGATACCCAAAATACATCAACCTGTTCACACAGTCTTTAGTACATCATTTCTTCGACTTCGAGAAGAAGGTAACCCTGCTCTAAAAAGGACCATTCGTCCTGTTGAAGCGAATGTATAAAATAGAAAAGATGACAGGTGATGTCATTAATAACTCTTCAATTAGTGTTTGTCGTATAGCAAATAATCTTTATTTATTACTGTATTTTGTATGGTGTGTATTGAAATGTTACATCCGTTTCGTCAAAATATACAAGTGCTACATGCTGGAGATGCTTCTCAGCGATAGCAATTTTGACGCCGGTTATTTCAACATGCACAAAATGGTAGATTAATTTCACTTGTTATGTGTCTGATGAAGCGTGTTTTACTAGAGATGACATAAATAATAATCTGGGCGTTACAAAATCCACATGCAATTAGATCAAAAGGATTTCAGCAACGTTTCAATGTCAACGTCTGGGGTAGCATTTTCAACAATAATATACTGTCTCTACATGTTTTAATTGATTGTTTAAATGCAGTTGTATTGTTTCTTACATTTATTACAAAATATTAATAAATCTATATGTCAAGGAAGAATTTTATTCATATTTTAACAAAATATTATTCTTTAAGCAAATCATAAAGGACCCCGCACATTTTATATGGAAAACGGTCTTCCTGTGAAATTCGCTGAAAATTTGGGAAATTGTTCATTTTGTGCCCCTGAACAAAAGTCTCAATGGGGTCGAAGCTTGAAATGCCCATCTTTAGGCTCTACGGCTATTTTTTGTGGCCAAAAACGGCGAAAATTCATTTTTTTTAAATACCATGTTTAATGCTGGGAAAGTGTTCGTTTTGTACCCCTGATTAAAAGTCTTAATGAGACTTATACACATATAATTAGACATGGACAAATTCCTATATAAAAAAAAGAATTTTGGCCGTTTTTGGTCACTAAAAATAGCCGTAGAGCCTAAAGATGGGCATTTCGAGCTTCGACCCCATCGAGACTTTTGATCAGGGGTACAAAACGAACACTTTTCGAGAATTAAACATGATATTTAGAAAAAAATTAATTTTGACAGTTTTTGGCCACTAAAAACTGCTAGAGCCTAAAGATAGGCATTTCGATCTTCGACCCCATTGAGACTTTTGATCAGAGGTACAAAACGAACACTTTCCGAGAATTAAACGTGATATTTAGAAAATAATGAATTTTGGCCGTTTTTGGCCACTAAAAATAGCCGTAGAGCCTAAAGATGGGCATTTCGAGCTTCGACCACATTGAGACTTTTGATCAGGGGTATAAAATGAACACTTTCCGAGAATTAAACATGATATTTAGAAAAAAATTAATTTTGGCCGTTTTTGGCCACTAAAAATAGCCGTAGAGCCTAAAGATGGGCATTTCGAGCTTCGACCTCACTGAGACTTTTGATCAGGGCGAACACGAACACTTTCCCAGCATTAAACATGATATTTAAAAAAAAAATGAATTTTCGCCGTTTTTGGCCACTAAAAATAACCGTAGAGCCTAAAGATCGTCATTTCGAGTTTCGACCCCATTGAGACTTTTGTTCAGGGGTACAAAACGAACAATTTCCCAAATTTTCAGCGAATTTCACCGGAAGACCGTTTTCCATATAAAATGTGCGGGGTCCTTTAGTAATTGTGAGAAAAAAGTGTTGAACTAAGTATAAAAATTCTTGGATGTCAAGAATATGTAAATATAATTAATACATATTGTACACTTGAGTGAAGATTATAGTTTTAAATAGGTATATTAATATAATTAAATACTTTTCCGTGTAGGTAATTTTCAAAACCTTGTGTTATATTAATTGTTTTAGTTATATGTTGGTGTTGATTTCAAATTATAAAATATATAGGTATTATAAGATAAAAAGAGATAATTAAGATATAAAATGGATAATTTCTGAAGATCTAGAAGTTAAACATTTTTTATCCAGCTGACCTGACCATTTAATAATTTATACAGGGTTAACTAAGTACAAAAATTTTAACCACGTGCTCAGGAACCCCTAAAAGACAATAAAAAAGTTATTCCAGAATTTTAGCTCGATATTTAAAAAATGGGGCAAAACCCTTTTTTCCTACGGAAAGTCGGCGCCTATGATGAGTATCGACTGAGATGGCTTATAGCTTAGATCCATAGTTGACATTACATCTGTCAACAACTACCATGCGGTCGTTTGCAGTGTTTCTAAATGCAGAAACGACAAAAATTATTATAACATTCTTATTAGTAATAATACCTGATAGGTAGATAACAGTTAATCCAGTTAGCTCCAGTATTTTGCATTCGTTTTTCATTATTTGGTTACAAACTGGTAAAACTACATTTTCACTCACTACCGATAAACATACTTCCCGTAAGTACAGTTATTTAGATACAATGCCTATGTATTATAACAAAATCGAAGAAAGGGATGAGTAGGTAGGTTCTAATAGATAACAGAAAATGTTTAACACGTGGCAGTCTTGTCCCATAACCTAGAAAAACAAACCGGCGAACTATATTGTGAGAAAATATCTGTACCCGACATATATTCCCTTATTTATTAACTGTAAAACGTTTAAAATTAAAATAAGGCACTAAAAACTGAAGAAGAACACAAAACTACAACGTAAACACAGGAATTAAATTATAACATGACAGTGATCCGACTCGACTGGACCGACTGCCGACTGTGGCCGACTGTTGCATGACGGTTGCTTGCTGGTTGCATACTCTGATTCTCGCATTGGCGGCGTTAAATAAGGATTTAATATAATATCGAAAACAAATTTTTTTCGTTTTATAAATAAGTTTGGAAATTTTTTGAAAGGAAATTCTGTTAATTCTTATTTTTTTCTATCCTCTCTTAAAATATTTGTACTTAGTCATAGTTAACCCTGTATACATAGTTTCCTTGCACCTAAATTTAACTTAATAAATTATCTAGCTTGTGAATAGTACGTTTGCCTAAGTAATACATCCAGTTCTTTTGTCAGTTACTATAATAATGAAATATAACAAGGTCATGGATTTATCAACTAATTGCCATTTTACGTGATGTGCTAATGACAGTAATTAATAAAGCTAGCCAGGACATCTTCCTACTAATTAAGTTACTGTGTTACAAATTTCTACTTTTTAGTAAGTACTTACAGAATATATACCATTATGTGATAAAAGAGTAAAAAATCAATACCTAATTAAAAGACTTATATTACTTCAAAAGAATATAGGTACCTATCTACTCGTATTCATATACATGTATACTTTAAATTTGTTCAAGGTATATCACCATATTTATTGATTAAAAGGTCAGTATAAATACAAGTATAAATGTTGCTGCAGGTAACAACTACTCCGTGGACTAATGCCTCGGCTGGCCACACCACCAGACATAGACCGGTTTCGGGCTTGTTAGCCCTCATCAGTATGCCATAGATGAGATGACTGACAATTGAACTGGCTGTTCTTTCATATGTATGTTCACATACAAACTAAGTGAAGATGATATATAAGTAGTCTGCTTATTTCCGTACGCAGATACTGCAGGTGTCATTCAATGCCGGTCGGGGCATTAGTCCGCGGAGTAGTTGTTACCTGCAGTATCATTTATAGATTTAATTACGCTTCCTGCAAGTCGAGCCGCTTAGATCGAGCAGGAAGTAAGCAGACCACTTATATCTTACCCATTAAAAGGTTATTTACTAAAACATAAAATCGTAAAAGGAATATTAGGAGTACCTACCTTCCCAATATTTAACACTAGCTATATTATTCAACGAGCATATAATTATGCTCGAACAATTATATGCAAGTAGAGTACTATAGTTTATCCACAAGTAACAATATTTTGGCACTCATAACATGAACATGACATAACATACAATTTAAAACTGTCATAACACCTGCCTTTTAAATTTGACATTTGTCGTTCACTTGAAGAATTTAAAAAAGCAAATAAAATTTTAATTAGTAAATTTCTACCAATATCTAACTGGTATAGTGGGTAAGGTAGCGTTTAGCTTTCATGGAGGAGGTTCAGCTTCTATTACTGACATCGGAGAATTTTTGTTTTGATAGTTCATTCCCGATTCGTTAAAACCAGTGAATAATTATTACTATTTTATGCAAAGATCTCTAGATCTCTGATAAAATTTTGTTTGTAGATAACAAAAAATAATTAAAATATTAGCCAATTATTAATAAATAATTATGTTGGTAGATTTGATTTTCAAGGTACCTACTCCTACTAATCTAGCAAAGGACAATGTTAAAAATAGCCGATTTTTGGCTTATAGGGGGAACGCATAAATCATAAAAAAATCAATTGATTATTATTAATTAACATTAGAAATGGCCCAGAAATACGTCAGATAGCTGGGGAAATGTCGCTACTACCCCTAAACCTATATAAACTACCCTTAAAAGGCTTTAAATGGATATTCATTAATTATTGTTATAAAATTCGTGTAAAATGAAAAAAATGCTAGAAAATTATTTGAACAGACAGTATGTCAATATAAAAAGTGATAAATAACTGTAAAAATGTCCATTCCACCCCTAAAAATTAAAAAAACGACTTTCAAAAGCTAATGGTGAGCTTACTTCGACATCAAAAATAGATAATGCTTAAATGTTCAAGGGATCGCCTATTCCTAGAAAAAAAATATAGATTACTGTCAAAAAATGCAAAAACTGATACTAGAGTACATTAAGTAAGTGGGGAAATATTAATTGCACCCCTAAATCTATATAAACTGCCTTTAAATAGCTTAAAATAGATAATCATTATTTATTGTTGTAAAATTCGTTTAGAATGGAAAAAATGCTTAAATCACTTTTAAGGTTCATTTATACTATTGCGACCTGAAAAACGGCCCCAGGATAAATTGCCATTGCCATAAAGTGAGAACAATTGGCGCTATTTCGTCATTGAACTACTACTTTTAGAGTAGAGTAGAGTATAACAATAATAAATGATTATCCATTTAAAGCTATTTAAGGGTAGTTTATATAGGTTTAGGGGTAGTAGCGACATTTCCCCAGCTATCTGACGTATTTCTGGGCCATTTCTAATGTTAATTAACAATAATCAATTGATTTTTTTATGATTTATGCGTTCCCTCGGATAAGCCAAAAATCGGCTATTTTTAACAATGTTCTTTATTGTAGATATAAATCTGATTTTATAGTAGACACAAAAAAAAGTCTGAGATTTCACAATATATGTACACTTGATTTATTCGTCAGTGATAATATAATCAAATCCGATGAAAGCTAAAAAACGCCGTTCATTTGTGTCGGAGCAGATTATCTCATTTTGGTGATTTGCATCTAGAAGTTTGCTGTAGACTCAATCAATTGAAGCAGAACAGAGATAATAACTTTATTGTCAATACTGTTCTACAAACATCAATAAAAGTATAATATTTTAACGCATGATATTAGTGTCTAAAATTTAATTTTAAAGCAAGAAGAAATTTTAAATCAAACAAATATTTACTTATTTATTTAAATGTACAACAGTCACAGAAACTACAATTAGAATAAGTAATTTTATGGCTAATCTCATTCGTAACTGTAGTAGTAATTATTTTTGTAAACCTTGTATCAGGACAGGAAAGTTTTGGACAAAATTTGGCCTGCAATACTCTTCCTGTTTTATAACAAGTCTTTTATATAATCCACCGCTGCTGTATTAGACATCCACCGTGTCTCTTAATTGTAGTAAGATTAGCACCAGAGTCTGCCAACAAACTAGCTAAAGATCGTTGGAAGCAATGGACCATGATAAAGGTGAGAGTCAGGAAAATTTAGAAATAAGTTAGCAATATTTGGAAATCTTACCAAATGTATTGATTCCCACTGAAATTGTAGCACAGTTGTTCTTAATGAAATTTTATGAAAATTCTTGAATGATTAGTGTTCCCTGGATGGGAGGCTATGCACTTTTTTTACCAGTTTTTATAATACTGTACCAGTAATAACGAAAGTTAGTAGTATACGTACAACTAGTGAACAAATTGCACAATTCTTCGCGACGGCAGGCCTCAAATACACCAAAAATTACAACCACTTTCTGCATGAGGAATATTTTTCTTCTAGCGCTTCTGTAAGCAAATTGTAAATTTTTTCTCTGGTTAATGCTTTCCCCTTTTTCGGTCGATATCCTTCGCCCTTTCGCTTCAGAGAAGCAACAAGTTTGTAATATTTTCTTATGTTCTTTGGCCAAAGCGTTGACGATCTTCATATTTTGTGCTTTCCTTCAAAGTATGCCTAAAGCACTTTTTCACCTGAACTTGCCACTAACATATATCAGATCACACTATCCTCAAGATATTACTCGTATTATTGCTTTATTAGCAGCTTCTTGGATTTCCGCCGTGATAAATTCATTTTCTTGATCACTCTCCATACTTGTCAAGAAACGATCGAACTTTCATTGCCTTAGCAACAATAAACTTCATGGACAATTGGATCTCAAAATGATATTTTATAAATTTAATAATGCGTACTTTTATTGGTATTTGTAAAAAAATAGTGCATGATATAGGTATGTGCTAAAAATGATTTTATTTTGTCTGAAAGGATGAGGCAGGTATGTTTCTCCAAATTACCCTTGGGAGATATAAATAACTATCCTCTATCTTATGATGTTAATGCATTCATTGCCCTCAAGGCGTGGCAACAATTCCAGTAGGTGAAATATTTTAAAAGAAGAAATAGTAACCGCATATTTTATTTTGATTTTACAGATCCAATTGTACGAAAAATAGAACAAAATGGGAACGAAATAGGACCAAAATAGGACATATGAAAACATTTATTTCTCTTCTTCATAAATTAATAACATGTGATATCACACATGCTAAAGATTTTAACAAACAAATAAAAATTATGGAACTTAGCAGTTCAGATACCAACTCATTCGCATCCAACCAACCATACCGATATTCTCGCACTGTTACCACTTTTCGCGATATTGACTAAATCGAATTTTATTGATTAACAAAAAAATTGTTTTATTAAAAGTAAACAAAAATAAAAAGAAGTCGTAAATATTGCACTTTATGGTCAGAATGCACAAAATTCTGGCGAGATTCCTTAATTAACTGAATTTTTACACATGAAATTGTAGATTTACTAATAATTTTTCAAAAGTAGTTTAGGATCCATGTCATATGAGGTTTTTGTTTATTACCGTTTCCGAAATCCTTGTATTGGACGTCATAAATATAACTACTGTGTATACATCAGGACTAAAGTATGTTTTAATCCCTTGAGCGAACGTTGCTCTCGGATACATTCAGACAAGAAATTTTGCCCGTGGGATCAATTGAAAATGTTAGTGCCTTAAGGAGGGTAGTACCTACACCACCGTATGGTATAAATATGCTTTATGAATAAAAACAAAAATAAAAGTCTTTTAAATTCTTATTGTTTGATTTGTTTTCAACTTACAGGAGATTCATATTTTTTCAAGAAAGGAATATTTTGCTCGTAGATACAATTTACTCATTTTGTACACGTGCGAACAAATAGATCTCTATTAATATTCATGTATGAAAGACACAAAAAAGGAAATAACATTTTTGTTAAAATTAAAATGAAAAATTTATCAAGACTGGCTTTTAGTTGAAATACCATATTTCGATAATAAACATAGCTTTGGCTCATAGAAGACCTTAAATTTTACTGCAATATAAATATATTGCATTATTAACAGTTGTGAGACCAATTCATTAACAGTTATAAGATAAATAATTTCCTTCCTGAAATATAAGAATCCCCTGTAATTAGGATTAAGCTAAGATAAAGTATTTTATTCTCTGTCAGTATCTCTCCAAGAAAATTTTGCTTAAAGATATAAACAACTTTTTCGTAAAATAGTTGCATGATAATGACATTTCGATTGTCATTTCAATACCACATGTGCTTAAAACAACATTTTTTACGGACATGTGCATAAAAGTAAAATAAAAAAAATGAATTTTAAAATGTTTATTTATTATAAATATTAATAACACAATCTTTCACATCGGTTAATTGGACATTAGGTGAACATATATTTTTTCTTCACTTCGTATAACTTCAATATTAGGAGAGGATAACACCTGCATCCCAGTGCTGTTGGTCTCCCCGAGAATTTTCTTTGCTATCACCTGCTTATTTTGTACCTCTCTACCACAGAAGTCGAACGTCAACCTCGATGTCTCTTGAGCATCGATATGTTGGCTCCTGCATCTGTAAAGAAGGTTATAGAACATCGTCTAAAGGAGTGTCCAGTATACTCAGTAATATTGGGTAATCTAAGAAATTCAGCAATCTTTTTAGGAACTGAACTTATGTTATTTATACCCACCGCTTGTGTGTTGAATTTCTGTATGTGAAGAAAATCAGTTGTGATCAATGGTTGATGGACGTAGACTTGCATATTTGCGGAAAATTTCCAAAAAATTGACTTCTATATCTCCTTCTGGTATTGCAAATCATCTAGGAACATTAGTTTTGGTATTGGGAATAGTCACATTAATGAGCGATTCTGTACGTAAATAAGTTAATTCTTCTCTTCTACAGGCTCCAAATATACCAACAATCAAGACAACTTTTTGAAATAAGTACTTTTCATAATCTGCCTTTTTTATAAACCTTTCAACCCGTTCCTTGGAAAACATTCTGGATTTTCTAGGTCTATAATCACTTGACGAAAGCAATAACATTGTTATATTTACTAATATCCATATTTTTATTCAAATAAATTGTAGTTCGCAGCATGGATATAGAATAACTTTTTCCGAAATATTACATACACACATTCTTCGTCACACTAAATATAAAATTTTTAATAAGTTTTTTGGTACAATTTCTTCCATTTCTGAGGAATCAATGTACATAAGGCAGCTTTCGCCTTATTTTCTATTTCAGAATTTTCAGTATCAGTAGAATCTGCGTCACACATACTGAAATTTTATGAAGAATTAATATAGGGTTTAATTATTGGAGTTTAATGTTAACAAACGTTCACAGATTTGAAATTTTTTTTAAAAGTTTAAAAGTTTGTAAACATGGTACCACAGCAACAACCTTATAGACAACTTAGATAAAGTTGTTTAAATAAAATAGTCTAGCGATCATATTATAAAATGCAATCAAAGATTATGTCGAAACTATTTCGAATATTTATTTGACGATTTTACGAAAAATCTTGTTCGATACATGTTGCGGAGTAGGTGTTTTAGGCACTTAAGGACGCCGTATTCTTGATATAGTTTTTTCTACAAATACAAGTAATTTTAGACATTTAAGAACAGAATAATATAATTTAGCAAATAACAAGTATGTTATCTCATGCCATCTGCGAACATTCAAAGGCACTGAAGTAAAATCAATATATATAACGTCAGAAAGCGATCTATCCAGCAAATTTTTAGGTACTGAAATCTTTCAAAATACGTATATTTTGAAATTCAACTATAGATGTACCTAAACATTGTTATAACATATACTTACAGAGTTCTGCATATAAGATTGTTCACTTTTCTTTATAAGTATGTGAAAATAATTGCTAAAATATGGGGTTAGAATAGCAAAATAATGTGTGTCATACAAATGCATTTTAAAAGTTATTATACAGGGTTAACTATGACTAAGTACAAAAATTTTGACCACGTGCTCATGGAGCCCTAAAAGACAATAAAAAAGTTATTCCAGAATTTTAGCTCGATATTTAAAAAATGGGGCAAAACCCTTTTTTTCTACGGAAAGTTCGCGCCTATGATGAGTATAGACTGAGATGGCTTATGGCTTAGATACATAGTTGGCATTACATCTGTTAACAACTACCATGTGGTCGTTTGCAGTGTTTCTAAATGCAGAAACGACAAAAATTAACATTCTTATTAGTAATAATACCTGATAAGTAGGTAACAGTTAATCCAGTTAGCTCCAGTATTTTGCATTCGTTTTTCATTATTTGGTTACAAACTGGTAAAACTACATTTTCACTCACTACCGATAAACACACTTCCCGTAGGTACAGTTGTTAGATACAATGCCTATGTATTATAACAAAATCGAAGAAAGGGGTGGTAGGTAGGTTCTAATAGTTTAACACCCGCGGCAGTCTTGTCCCATAACCTAGAAAAACAAACCGGCAAACTATATTGTGGGAAAATATCTGTACCCGATACATATTCCTTTATTTATTAACTATAAAACGTTTTAAATTAAAATAAGGCACTAAAAACTGATGAAGAACACAAAACTGCAACGTAAACACATTAATTAAATTATAACATGACAGCGAACCGACTCGACTGGACCGACTGCCGACTGTTGCATGACGGTAGCTTGCTGGTTGCATACTCTGATTCTCGCATTGGCGGCGTTAAATAAGGATTTAATATAATATCGAAAAATTTTTTTTTCGCTTTATAAATAAGTTTGGAAATTTTTTGAAAGAAAATTCTGTTAATTCTTATTTTTTTCTATCCCCTCTTAAAATATTTGTACTTAGTCATAGTTAACCCTCTATTATTTGAGGAGAGTCAATAGTAAAAGTGGATAAACAAAACATCAGTAAATTTATTTTTGATATTACTTTTGCTCTACGTGTTTTATTTCTCGATATTCCAGTACCTAAAAAACACCACATATTTGATCATTTTACAACGAGAAATACGCCAAACGTACCTAAAACACCATTATTTCATAACTTATATCGAAAATAGCTAGTTCACCTAGAGTGATTTATGGACGCATTTTAGTTACTGTACAGGGTTAACTATGACCAAATATAAATATATTAAGAGGGAATAGAAAAAAATAAGAATTAACGGAATCACCTTTCAAAAAAATTCCAAACTTATTTTTAAAAAGAAAAAAATTTTTTTCGCAGCATGTTTACCTTTTATAGTCAGAGTAGACTACTAACAACACATCATCGGTAAAATTCACTGTCATGTCAGAATTTAATTCCTGTGTTTACGTTGTAGTTTTGTGTTCTTCTTCAGTTTTTAGTGACTTTTTTAATTTTAAACGTTTTATAGTTATTAAATGAAGGATTTTGTGTCGGGTGCAGATATTTTCCCACGTTATAGTTCGCCAGTTTGTTTTTCTAGGTTATGGGACAAGTCTACCGTGGATGCATTAAAAGTTTTCTTTTATCTATTACTACTTACTTATTCCTTTCGTTCAATTTTCTTATAGTAAATAGGCATTTTATGCCTACAGGATGTGTGTTTTATCAGCAGTGAATGGTTGTAATGGGTGAACATGTAGTTTTGTCAGTTTGTAACGAAATAATGAAAAACAAATGCAAAATACTGCAGCTAACTGGATTAACTGTTATCTATCTATCAGACATTATTACTATAGATGACTTCCAAAATTGTAGAGAGTGACTAATCGCTAGCTTGTAGACAAGCAAGACTAAATTTGAAGACGATCAGATATAAAAAAAATACAAAAATGACAAAAATAATTGCATTACATAACATTCATTATTTTTAGAGTAGAACAGTGGATATAACAGTTTTTACCAATTACGAGGCGTTAGATAATAAAAATAATAAGAATTATTTCAAAATTTAAAGTTTTTATCTTGTATTATCAATTACCCAAGGTCAAAAATAATAGAGAGTGAGTAATTCACAGCACAGAGATGAGTACGGAAGGTACGGGTAGTATGATTACCTAAGCGTGCCACTTGAGAAGAGTTAAAGCACACAAAATTATCATAAATAAGTTGACGTTGGCTGAAGCTAGCACATTAATAATTTATTGTAAATGTGCTCTGTCCTTATGGACGGCGATTGCCCGCTACCACCCACTTACACCTACCTGATGTGCACTCCGTAGATATCACACTTAAGTCTTGTCCTCATGGATGCGAAATTCATGGATTTTTGCACGAATTTTGCCACTTCTGTTTTATTTATTTAAAGCGGGAAAATTTCAACTTTTTACAATTGCAATTTGCGAAACTGTCAAACACTACAAATATTATTACCCCTTTCATTATTATGTGGTGTCAATAAATTTGTTTTGAACTGATAATCTACCATGGCAGTTTCATGATAGATAATGTTATAAGTAGTTGACAAAATTTGTTACAAATAGAGATATTTCCACAGTTAAATAAATTGCTCAAATATTTGCAATTCCGCATTCAAAAGAACAAAAGGCTTTAGAATACATACACACAATTTACTATAGGTTACTAGCACTGTCACTATAACGGTCACACATTAACACTTATTATATCATATCGGACCGCTTTCCATATGATCTTCAGACGCCCATGTTTCGTCAAAATTTAATATATCCTTCGATTCCGATTCTTATTTTTTAATATTTATTTTAAATAGTTTCTTCGCCATATCACTATTTCTTCCTTTCTATCAGTATACTCTTTTCGATTTCATTTATACGGACTAAGTTTCATCTTGTAAGATATAGCAATAGAATTTTTTTTTGTCGAAAACTCATTTGAAAAATACAATCTTCCTTCCTCGAGTTTCCATCACTTTCCGTTTCACAGTTGTACTTCTTTACCACTTTTTTATTTGCACACAAATGCTATTCACGTACAATTTTGTTAATGAATTATATAGATTTTAATATCACTTACACTCATATTTTGACCTCGCGCACTAAATTCTTCATACATGTCATCATCCGATATTCCTCATTTCGATCAAATCACGAATAAAATTAATTACATTCATAATTAAATTAACGAAAAGATATACCCGCCAATCAAAAGCCAACAACGCATGCGTACTAACGTGTACTAACTGCAGCGCATGCGTAGCGGAAGCTGTGTAATCCGATATGCTCTCAAAGATATGCGGCACACGATTTTGTAGGAAAAATATAAGAGCTGCATGTATATTTCTTTGTGTTGACTGCTATAAATTGTGAGCAGGTTTATAACATTAGTCACTCTCTACAATTTTGGAAGTCGACTATAATAAGAATGTTATTTTTTGTCGTTTCTGCATTTAGAAACGCTGCAAAAAAGCGACCGCATAGTAGTTGGCATTGCTTTTTGTTGACATATAAACTTTTTCTATGGATCTAAGCCATTTCAGTCGATGCTTATCATAGGCGCCCACTTTCCGTAGGAAAGAAGGGGTTTGCCCCATTTTTTAAATATCGAACTAAAATTCTGGAATAACTTTTTATTGTCTTTTAGGCCTCCCTGAGCACGTGGTTAAAATTGTACTGTCAAAGTTAACCCTGTATAGGTATGTATTTCGATTCTACAAAACCATTCTACAGCAATGTCGTTTGGGATACTGTATGAAGCGTACTGTACCTACGCTTCCAGCAATAAACAGCAAGCTGACGATTTCGGTGATATATTATTTATAGGAACAATTCATGGTTTGATAATGATGAATTCATATACACCAACGTCCAACCTTATGGAAGAAGATTAGAACAGTAAATAGCAACTTTAAATCAAGTAAAAGAAATATTCAGTGGGCTCAATTGTATAGCAAAAAAATTCACCCAGGTGTTCCAAAAAGGTGTAATTATTTCATGCAGTTCTATGCAAGCATTAATACCAAGTTAGTGGAAAAATACAAAATTTCTTACATTTTGACATAAGTTAAGTCAAGATTGACTGGATTTTTTTTCTCAGATAGGTTTTTATTAATACTTATATAAGTTTAATGGTCGGTTAAAGTTATTTTTCTTTTCTAGATAAGGACCAGAGGTGATATACACGACCATTCATTCCCATGCATATGCATAGATAACTGAAAACTCCGACATGAGAAGAAAGAATTTCAAGAAATTTAAAAAATACATACAATAACTTACTACAATATAATAATAATATAATTTTAATAAAGTATCTAATTTAATTAATTTAATTTAGATTTTACTTACCTAATCGGTAGGTATATCTTCATCCATAATACAAATATAATGGCCTGGGTATCTAATAGCATTAATTTAAAGTCAGAGAAGCTGTTCTAATTATTAGGGCTCATCTCGAGACATTCTAAATCCCATTGAATTAATTAAAAAATCGGAATGTAAGTCGACTTCGAGCAGTTTATTTTGCATAAATAATGTAGAAATACTAAATAGTACGCTGGCCCCGCTCTGTTCTTTCCTACAAATGACGCGTCGGTCTGCTGCACTGTGATTGGTCGAAACTTACCAGACAACCTAATCCTTTTTAATAGCCTTGGGTTTTGAATCATTTTTTAAATATCGAGTTAAAATTCTGGAATATGTTTATAGGCCTTCTTGAGCAAATGTACACACTTGGTCATAGTTAACTCTGTGTATTAAAAGACGACACTTTTCTTTCGCATCCATGCTCGCCCCGAAATCGGAGAAATTTCCGCCAAAAGAAAACATTTTGACGGCCCCGTAGCGGCGAGTCGTTGACCACTGACCGTCCAGCATACCTTTTTATATCCTGATATTGTTCTCCGAAGGTGCCTTTTCCCGTTTTCCTAGCTAAATTTCTCTTTTCACGGCGACCGTCTGCAATTGTCTCTGCAGAACAGGGACACAACGTACCGAGAACGCCCCTTTCGAAAAATCTGAATAGAACCAGACAAAACGTCTTAAAATAAATGAAACGTTAAAAGTGATTTGGTATTCTGAGAAGTTTTGCGGGTCGTTCGGACGACGAGAAGTCGATATTGCCTTACAGGACCTACCCGCGTCCTTTTCCGACGATATTACACCGGCAAAACTTAACATTTTAAGTTTTTTTGCATTTGTGAGTTTGCTGTACCGGGAAAAATAATTCACGGACAAATTATTCAAACGCGTCTGTGGCTGAGCATAGCATTTCAGCTTACTTATCGTGAGGTCGCTAGTTCGATGCTCGAGCGGATTAACTTTTATTTTCTTCATATTTTATATTACTTAATTAATCATTTAACGACAAATTATATACTTACTAAACAGATATCTTTTTGAAATTTGATATACATAATGTTTCGTTTTTTTACTGTATTAGAAAGGTATTTTAAGCTAATCTACAATTCCTATCAATGAAGTCATATGCATGCTCTCTGATACCAAAAATCTAGGTATGCTAATGAACAATTCCACAGACAAAGCTCTATTCAATAATTATCTAAATACTACCTTTATTGAATGAATATTTTGTATTAATTAGGTGCCTTTTTGATACCTTAATACATAGTGTTTAACAAAACTAGACCAGATGCAATCGATAAATGTTTGAAGTTTTCATTCATTTCTTTTGTTATTTATTAAAGGCTTTTATGGCAAATTTTAAAATAAAAAAAACATATGCCGTGTTTACTAGCGGTCTATTGCTCAAGTCGTTTCAAATTTATAGGGTTATCAGAAAAAACTTGATAGCTGGGTGCTAAAATAGAAATTGAAAAGAAAACAATAAAAGTTCCCAAATTGTGGTAATTTTCGATTATTTCGCTTCAGAACGGTAATCGAAGTTGTGAAAAACCGCTTCGTATACAAAGTGTTGAAAAATTTTTGACAATTTAAAAAACCTCAAAACTAAGGGAACTAAAAAATGTTTTTTATGAAACTCGGTCTATTAGAACACAAAATAACGAAACAAATACGGAGTTTTTAGAAAATCGAATCAATCTCTATGAAACTCTCAATATTCATGGAATTTAAAATGAAATTGATGAAACTTTGAACATTAAATGAAGACAACCCAATTTAACTTTTAAAATACAAAGTGCTGGAAAAAATTCAACCAAACTCGAAGAAAATCTCAAAACTGACGGAATTTAATATTTTTTTAAAATGAAATGCCAGCCACTCTTGAAAATTATAGAATTCCGAACCTTCCCCACTATAAAAAACTCAGCCAATGTCGTGTTTGTTTTAAAGCCTAAAGACCATAACAGTGTAAGACCACTAACAACAATATTGATTAAAATTTAATAACAAAAATTGTTTGTACGTGATATAGCTATTAAAATAATAAAACAAATACTGCAACAGGAAGAAGTCTCTTACCAAGCATACCACTTCCAACCACAACCTAATTGTCTAATAAAGTGGTATCAAGTGCCTTAATGGCCTAACTTATCTCTCACAAATTAAGTTATAAGAAACGTGCAAAAAAGTAATATTTCGCCGTTGTTGTAATTTAATTATCTTGTTAGGTATGTTACGGATTTAATATTTACGGTCTCATTCACTAATGCAGCAGTGCTTTGATCTACCTTTGTTACAATTACCATTTAAAATGTTACTAATATACAGGGTTAACTCTGACTAAGTACAAAAATTTTAACCACGTGCTCAGGGAGGCCTAAAAACAATAAAAAATGTATTTCGGAATTCTAGCTCGAAACGGTCAAAAAGTTGACGGTATTTTAAAAGAAGTAAGGAGTTAAATATAAGCATAAAAAATTAAAAACTTTTTCGCAAACGGAAATACAAATTTTTATGCGAAGCCGATGATTAAACATAATTATTAAAAAAGGTAAATTCTGTATATATTGACTATTGTAAAATCTGCTACTTAATAGAAAATATCTTATTATAGGTAGTTCTAATCATTGGAATTTCGGGTGCCTGCAGACGTGACGTAGTAAAAATGAATCTAAACGATGTTAAGGACAAAGAATCCATTTTGATAATTACTATTCTCGATTCAAAGACAAAATAGCTTTTACTATCACAAATGGCAATCAAGATAGTTTTATCAACTTTTTGTCATTCTATACGCTGTAAAAAAATAATTATACATTTTAACACAAAAGAACACAATACTGTGTTAATCGAGGTCCACACGAAATTCTGTAAATTTTTACACATTTCTCTGTATGTAGCAGTGTGTTAAATGTTTAACACAATCCACTGTGTTAATATAACAAATGTCATGTGTAACTTTTACACATTGTGTTATTTGTATCGATGAAGGTGTAGGCTTTACACATTAACATGCTAATTTTATTGTATAATAGGTATTGATATGGAAGACTCACCTATCTTTTTAATTTGTTAATTATGTTCCTGTTTACTTTCGAAATAATTTATATATACCTGTTTACAGGCCTTTTAGGCCCAGAGAAATAATTTTTAATAAATATAATTTTTGAAATACTTTTATTTTGACATTTTCTAGAATATATGAATTAAAAATTATAATTTCAAAAGCAAACAGGAAACATAACTAACAAGGTAGATGAGCTTCCGTATCAATATAAAGAATTGTCTGAATTGGTGTAATTATAAAATAAAAGATATTTTACTTTTTATAATTTTATTAAAAAAGTAAAATTCTGTTCAAATGAACAACAACCAAGTCTGCTAATGTATGTATTAAAATTCACAGTATAATAGTACATATTCTAATAAGGGACTAATAATGTTCTAGTAAATCATAAACAATGAAACGACAAACAAAGATATATTTACGCACTACATAATAGGAGTTTGATCTGAACATATAATTTTTTTTCTCTAAAGTTACAAAAAAGTTAGATTACAGAGTAATCTAAAACGTCAGAGTACTCCTCCTAATATTTTAATAGTAATATTCTAATTAGTTAATATGTGTTATATTTAGGTAAGTACTTAGCATTTTCCTTGATTAAACCTCAATTTAAATTTAAATATTCTCCATTTGAATACAGTGAACGAGAGGTAACTGTACACAGCACCGCTGCATGACCAATATGGCGTAGTGACGTGTGTTGGATCAGCTGATATACTGTAGCTGCGCAGTTGTGCTCAACCAGCCAGGAGTAGGGATATAGAACACAAGTTGTGTGCGTGTTAAGTTTACACAAAATGGTGTACTTTTAACATACAACTGGTATCTAAATATTACACAAATTCAGTATATTTTATTATAATACTAGAATTTTAACACATTTTGTGTAAAACGTACAAAAAAGCCACAGTGTGAAAAACTTTTAACACGGAATTTTTACACATCCTAAACTACACACTGGAAAATCTAGCTTACACAGCAACTTTTTTTACAGTGTAGGAAGTATGTAGCCTTGAGACCTAGAAACAAGAACACACCAGCTCGATTACTCTTCAAATTTAATAAAGATAAGTGTTTTAATCAAGTGATAGCAATGAATGTTATTGCTAAAATACCATACTAAGAAGAGTTTACAATTGCAGGATACATCGATAATAACATCAATGAAAAATTTGGAACAAGTAATACAATTTTAACTAGGCCATCAAATAATGCAAGTACAAGTAATTGAATGTAGCAAACGCAGTGATGAAACTTATCAGAATATAGTTCTAATATGCCTTCTGAATCAGGAATTATTATTAAAGATTGTAAACACTGTTTTTCAGCATCCAAATTACGAATGCTAAAAAATTAATTTCTTACATTTGTTCTATTTGTTATAATTAATGTTCTCGTTGTAATAAAGTTAATAATTGAAAATCTTTATTTTGTTGAGTGATTGTAGATAAAACTTCCCAACTAGCAAAATAAATTTTATAGAGGTTGTATAAATTGCTATAATATAAATCTTATAGGAGCTTCAAATTCATATAACGTAGTTAAATGCCTTTATACGATATTTATAGAATCGAAAAGGGCCCACTTTTATAAAACACTTTGGTAATGTAACAGTTCTATAAAAAAATGTATACAACACTTTTAAAACAATTTTATACAGCAACTATAAAAACGTTTTGTAGTCTGTATTTTGGTATTATTTAAAGAAACATTTTATTTTTTAGTGAAGAATATTAGAACAAAATCATTTTAAGATTGGTGTATAACGCAGATTCATAATTATTTGTACTTATATTTAAAAACGGGGTCACTCAATGGCGATCATTTGTGTAGATGGCAGATAGGTTTAATACTTGCAATATTATCGTGTCAACAATCAGTGTTTCAACAACGAAAATTTTATTGCGCCGCAAATTTTATTGATAAACTATAGATATGTTTGTGACAAAAAAATTATGCGCTTTAGTTTAGACCACATTTGCTTTAAAATTATAAAAAATAAATTTAAAAAATATTAAAATTATGCTTTCTTTAATTTATAATATCGTTGTGTAATTATATTTAATGATCTTGTTATAAAATAGTCTTCCAAAAATAGCAAAATTATGTTTTAGATATAATTTTAATAAGGCTTTTAACTAATTTTCCATAATGGCGGCAGTCGCCGATCCAACAAACCTTCATTTAAAAATGGCGACTTACAATACAATGATTTTATTCCACATAAAAACATAACAAAACATTTTAGTGTAAATTAGAACTATATACGATAAAATGTTTTTATAGTCTTAAATATATTTAAAAATGTGTGTGCACAAGTAGATAATGTTAGTATCGAAATAAGTTGCCAAGTTTTATAAAAAAAATTACAATTTTAAAATATTATGTACTATCATTCATTACCTATATTAATGGTGTTAAGTATTATTAGTTAATTATAATAATAGGTATTTAATTTAAAACTAACCTAGTTATTGCATTACCAAAAAATTAAATCATAGATTCTTTCTCGTACTGATTTTTAGTATTTTTTCGCAGCCATGAAGCGTTTTTAATGTGAATTCTCGAACATGGACACCATAATTATTTATATAATAAAACCTATAAGTAAAATTGAACGTCGGCACGTTTGCACACAATACCTTAGGAGTTCAAAAACTAAGGTTAGGTTTGGAATTTTATTACGCGGTATATACAATAATTTTGTTTTCTCAAGTCACAATTTTATTCTATAACATATTTATAAAACAGGAATATTTTTATAGATTAAACACAACTATAAAACTATTTTAAAAATAAGCGCATTTCGAGGCTAAAAAATAATTTTATTATTTTCCTTATATATCCTTAATAAAACACGTTTATACAACTATTTTATAAGATTATAATTAGAAGTCATTTGCCTAAGTACACAACTCTTTCACAATATGTTTACAATCCTTATATATAATTTTTTTAAATGTTGCATAACGTATTATAATACTTTTATAAAAAATTTAAAGAACTGAAAATTATTTGTTCTATAAAACACGTTGTAAAAACTATTATAAAACAATATTACACAATTACTTTCTTCAGGAACAAAATTATGGTAATTATTTGCTCTATAAAATCAAACTGTTCGTTAAACAACGCAATTCGATAGTTATAAAATAATTCGCTTCCATTTTGCTAGTTGGGTTTGTTTGCATTACTAGCAACAAGTAACATTACTGCTCTCGAGTGATTACTAACTGTCACTCTCGAGTAATAATGTATCATTTTTCGATCCTAATGTATAAAAAACTATTTAAATAAAATCGCCTGAATACAAGTTGGTACAAGTACTAGATTTGGTGCGCATAACGGTGCCGAGTAGTTACTAGCTATCAATATTGTGACAATGTCTGATTAGTAACTGCTAACGTCTGCATCTTGAAAGTTTGCAATGCAAAACCGTTGTCCAAAAGTATTTTATTAATATGTTGTCTCACTCTATTTTGCACTTAAAGCTTTACTCCTCCCGAAGCACTTCCTCTTGCCCACCAACTCAATATCGATCACATGTTAATGTGCAGAATAATGTGTGATATTTTGTTTGTCATAACATCAGAATTGTTGAAAAGAGAATTTCTTAGAGGAAAAAAATTTAAATATTATGCCAATTTTATCACTACAAATTTTTGTTCACTAAGATTCAGTAACAGAAAAATCTAGAATTTTAATGGAATATGCTGAAACTAAGTTTAAAAAGGATTAGATCTAGTTTGCACCATTCATACATTTAACTGTTCCCGTTTCCAGTAAAAATAAATATTATGTTGATTCTGTACAATTTCCTTACAAATATTCAAATTTATACATCTTTTGATACACTACCATATCTCATTATTATACATATACCATATCTTTATTATCAAAAACTCTTTGTCAAAGGCAAATAAAACATTACAATTTAATAAATATATACATATATGAAAACCTGCAAATTCGGCTGCTTTATTAATAGCATTACAGTATAAAATAAATGAGATTTCGAAATAAATGTGACTGCGGTCAGTTCTCATAACTTTTATATTAGAAGGAAGTTATGTCACTTACACCCTAAATTTGCATTTAAATTTAAAGTGGAAATGCCTAATAATTTACTTAATAAGCAGAAAAGTTAAAAGCTATATCCCGAAAACGTAGGAGTAATAAAGAAAGAAAATGAATAGAAGATGCGAGGAAAGCAAACGGCATGAGGGCTGGCAGGACTTTTCTCTTGGTAGGGAGAACAGTAAAAAGAAACTTTTTAGTCAGTTAACGAATCGTATTGGAAGCAAAAAGGGACATGATGATGTAAAGCTATTTCTAAAATACACAAAGTTAAAACGTTATGTATATACTATAAATAATGTTCCGATAAATAGAAAGGTTAAAGGTTAGGAAAAGAAGGGATATTGTGTACAAACACTAACACACCACATTTGAAAACATATTAAATATCTTTCAACAAAAATGGTATCAAGCGTTATTAAAACATGCAATAACTTGAACGTGGCAGTTCTTGATGACCTTGTCATTAGATAGACGCATTATAATAAAAATTATATATATGCCCCTTACTCATAATCACGAGAATAAGCCCGGAGTCTTGTGCGGGAGAGGAGACGGCATATTATTATTAACCAGGTCGCATTTGCGCCCAGGAACGACTTACGTTGGTAGACCCTAACCACCAATCAATGCAAGAATGAGGGAAACCTGGAAAAGCTCAGAGAGGGTGCCAATCTTCTCCACGAATACAACTGATCTACGACCTATCAATTGCGGAATTCGATCCCGCAGCGGACTGACAGCGTATGACAAAAAAATAATAAATTTAGCCTTCAGGGATTGAGCTCTGCTTGTTTCTGCAAGTATGTTCTATAATTTCAAATCAATAAAATTAAATATGTCGGCCGATTAGTCCCAGCGCGGACGAACGATTGGCAGTCGGCCGATCAAAATAGATTTCGTATTTTCTGCTCAGTTGTAAAATGAGTTTGATAAAGGCTGCCTGTATTTCTGCCCTTATTATTAGATTTCGCAAAAAGAAACGAAAAAGGCGATATTGGGTACATCCTCTCATAAGTGTTCGTCTAATGAAAGTGACAGTTTTATAAAATATAAGAAGATTTGAGATTGCATCCTGGAAAATTTTTCAATTATACGCAAATGAGCAAAGATAGTTTTGATAAACTACTTATAATTATCTCACCTCTCGTAACATATCAAGACGTAGTTTGTAAATGTATTCCAAGTGAAGAAAGGCTTTTAGTAACTTTAAGGTAAGTAAAAAACCAAAAATAAATATATTGTTTGTTTATTCTTCATAACACATGACAGAAAATAAAATAACCGGAAGTAATGTTTATTGCAATGTACCTAAATCTAATATATCATATTCCTCAATGTCCGGGGATCCTATTGGCGGAGTCATTTGTACATCTAGTGAAGACCCTGAAGCATTATCATTTTGCTGGATGAGAGTTTGTGACGATAATGAATGCCCCGATATTCCTGTGTATGTTTGTGGAGATGTTGGATTTAATTTATTGTTCATGTCACAATTGGATTCCTGAGATATTGTACTGTAATTGCCAGGTGACGGTGGTGGTGGCAATATTGATGTCACCTGTGGTGGCCTTTCGGAATAAAAAGTTGTCTGCACTCCTTGATTATCAATGTCTCCGAGAATACGTAAGAATTGCATTTTCACTTCTATTTTTTAGGCTCATATGAATCAGCCTTTTTTAGCTCTCGGAATGGAAGGTCGGACCCGTAGTTGATTTGTTTGTCCCAATGGGTCACATGCAGTAGATGAGATGTGGATGAAGTGGATGGAGTACATGTATTATTATCACTAATGCTAACTGAATCTTGTGTCTGCACCTGTTCAATGTTTACTTGTGGAATATCACTTTCTGTGGGTCTTTGTCCAATATGGGAATAAGAAAAAGTAGCTGATCAAAAAATTGGTACTTCTTTCGTTTCTTGTTACCTTTTCCAGACTTGGTTTTTGTTTGTAGGTTATATTCTCTTTTAAATGAAGTTCTCGCGCTTGCCCAACGTTTTTGCATTTTCGTACCAGAAGCAAGTAGAAGTTTTTAAGTTCAATATGCGCTAATTAAAATTTAAAAAAATATATATTTTTTGTCAGGTTTTAATTTTTTGGATGAGATTAATTTTAAAATTAATTGTAAGAGATACATGTGATAAATTGTGGCAATGCTTTCAACCAGTTTACATGAAACAGAAAACAAAAGAAGAGTGGCTACTTACAGCACAAGACTTTTTTACACAGACTAACTTCCCAAACTGTATAGGCGCTATAGACGGAAAGCACATTGAAGAAGCCAAGTCAGACAGGATCATTATATTTTAATTATAAGCAATATTGCTCAATGGTGTTAATGGCAGTTGTCGATAGTAACTATTGCTTCACATCAGTAGATATAGGATCTTATGGAAGTGCTTGTGATTCGCAAATATTTAAAAATACCAACTTTGCAAAAAGACATAAACAAAAACTTCTAAACATTCCTGAGGAAACATTTTTACCAGATGATATCGATGGAACTTACATGCCGTTTGTGTTTGTAGCTGGTGAGGCCTTCAGTATATCAAAGCATGTATTACGACCCTATGCAAGAAAAAATTTGACAAACCTGAAACGCATTTTAAACTACCGGTTGACAAGAGGTTGCAGGATGGTAGAATGTGCTTTTGGGATTTTAGCCAACAACTGGAGAATATTTCACCGCCCGCTAGATGTAAATCCACAATTTTGCGACAGCATTGTGAAAGCTGCTTGTATTCTTCATAACTTTATGAGGCTGCATGATGGCAAACAAGTTGACCAGGAGGATATCGAGAGTACAAAATATTTTAAGAACATCGCTCCATCAAATGAGCGTGGTAAGCAAACAGTGCTAAATAATCGTACATATTTTGCTAGGTATTTTACTTCACCAGCTGGTAATGTCTCTTGGCAGTATGAATACATATAATTAAATTAAACAGGGGTCCGATTTTCAATATATTTCATTTTCAAATTTGTGTATTTGTATTAATACGTAATACAATTTTTCAAGATTTAAGTAGGTAATTAACTTTATAACAGTTACTTAGTAAATTGCTCTCTTAAATTTATATAAAATGAATTCAGTATTGATTCCAAGTATAAAATGTCGAGCCTCTATTATAAATAAATAACTTCTATTCACTGTTAAACACGTACATATTAAACTTAACATGAGATAGTTCTGTAAAAAAAAACGCTTTCTTTATTTTAGAAAGTATACTACTTAGGTTTATTAAAAAATACATAACATTGTACACATACCTTGATCTGTCTTTTCTTTTTGAGATAGCTGTTCCCAATCCTTAACCATAGCTTCGCAGACATCAAGCCACAGTTTTTGTTTATTATTGTGGTCACTATAGCCTTTTAATTGTTTATTATACAGTTCAGGTCGCACTTCTACCAAGCTTGTTAATGTTTCTGTGTCAATTTCCATATTCTAGAGAAACAACAGACATGCACCTAGTATATCGTGAATCGGTCGACTAAAAACATATGCGTTTGCGCGCGCAGTTTGAAATACATTGGGCTGATGTAATCGAGCGATTGCGATCGGGTTAGAATCTGTGTCCAGACACAGATTTTCAAGTCGGGCGATTTTGCGATCGTTCAAGTGCGCTCTCCATATATAAAGTACAGGTCAACTACTGTGGAGCATGGACTTGTTTCACCTCGAGATGTCTCGCTCCCTCTCGCTAGCGCTCGCTTCGGTATCGCTATTTGGGACACGAATCAAAGGATTTTTTCAGCAAAACACGGCGAGGCAAGATGCATGTCTAGACTCCTGTATGCCCACGTAGTGATTTTGGCTATGCATGACGTTATTGTTTCTATACCTAAGGTCCAAAATAATAGATAATAGATTCATTCGCAATAGTCATAGCATCAAGATGAGTACACTGGGTGAGGGTTACGGGAGACAATATTCCATAGACGTGTTACTTGGGAAGGGTTTAAAAAACACAAAATTACCAAAAGATAGAAATTGTTATTTGCTTTCCATACAATCGATTTCAAATAGTATGGTGTTTTCCACAATATCTACATTTTTATTTTTAGTCAGGAAAGTAAAATATTATTTTCATCAGTACTAGAACTAAAACAGCTTAATTTCTGCAAGCTGTAGGTGAAACAGCTTTTATGTTACTTTTTCTTATTATTTTACTCAAAGTTGCAATCCAATAGGAGATGTAGATACTGTGAAAGACATCATACCATTTGAATGATTTCCTGGAAAGCTAATAACAATTTCAAAAATTGACAAAAGAAATTGTTTGTCAAGAAAGTTATGAATATTTCCAAATGTCCAGGCGTACATTTTGTTTTTAAAATGGGGGGTCCAAACCCCCATTTCTACGCCCATATGATTGATAATAGGTAAGTTTTTGCATCATTTTGTGCCCTCTTCAAGTTAACCATATACAAATTTAAATATATGTATATATACGAAACTAAAAGTAAGTTATGCTACGGAAACTTTTCAAATGTTATAGAGCAAATAATAATATTTCGATGTACTATCCATTCTGATTTAAACCTGATACAAATTGTATGTAAATGTTACAGGAATATTACTATAATTGAGGTATTTTTTGGAATTTATTTGGAGTGACACTTTGCATAAATAGTAAAGACTTTTATAGCTGTCGCCGGTCGCTAGAAATATTAAAGTAATTACTAATGGCATTTTGGCTGGAATAGTTTGCCTCAATTGAGTATCTTGCTTTGATACAACTAGCGAAATTTTGTTTAATAAATAGTTAAAATTCTCTAATGGCATGCGAGAAAAGTTGCAAAATTCTCCAGTAGATTCGCAACTCAATTCTGAGAGCTGTTTTTCTATGATCATTCTGCAAAAAATATACGCTATTCTGATGATTAATAATTTATTAAATAAAAAAAATTATGACTTCGATCTATTGCGATGTGTTGCTGTCATTCACCATCTTCTTCTTTTTCTTCTACAAAGTTTTGATTATTTTTACATGACAATTGTATATACCTAATATAACAGTAATTATAATAACTTACACAGTAAAGAGCAGTAACTATTGCAATTTCATAGGCATCTGTCTTGCCGTATTTACGAAACAAACGCGTCAACACAAAAGTGTGGATGCAGCATTCGTCGAATATTTTAATACCGCATCCACACTCTCGGCGAGAGGGCTATAGCGAGCATTGTGAGAACCTTTTCTTAATTACATTTTTTCGGATCTCATACAAAAACCGCTAACGAAAAAACGTTCAAAATCAAGTAAAAAATCAAAATAGTTGAAACATTGAAATTTTGCAAGCTTGATCTAGTTAACATACTGAGATACTTTTCCTAATAACATTTTGTCGTACTTCATATACAAAACACTTACTTGATTTTACGGATTTAAAATACAACACTCTTGTTTTATCAGTTGTAGTTTTCTAACCCGTATTCCTACTGGTTTTATGACGTTATCAAAATTCTAGAAAAATCGAATTAAGTGAATTAATTAATTTAATTTTTTAATTGGGACGACACTTTTTTATAATAGAACAGTAACGAATACATAATTATTTTAATTTGGTGTAAAATTAGTTACATAGACATTTTTATTACTATCTACAGAGTGTTGCATAGGGTATTTAGAAAATTCAAAGGTACTTTTCTTAGCAAATTTTAAAAAAGTTACAGCTCCTTAAAGGAGCAGGGTCTATTTTTTAAAAATAATTGAATATAAACAAACAAATCCTGGCAAGAACGTAATACTTATAAAATGATATTTTACTGGCATAATTTCCTGTCTTGCTGGTGTATTATAAAGAGGTGAAATAAACCCCCCCACCCCCAGGAGGGTCTATTTTTTCAATTTTTTTCAAAAATAGTTGAATATAAGAATATAAACAAATAAATTCTGGCAGGTATTTAATACTTATAAAATTACATTTTACTGGTATATTTCCTATCATTCTGGTTTGCTATAAGAGGATGAAATAAACCACCTCTTCCCTGCATATTTTTTTTAAACTTTCATATATTTTTAAAATTTTTAAGTGAAATTCTAAGGTAGCTTTGTTTATTAAGAAATATTTTTCCTTTTTTTTACCAACGATGCAAAATACAATATCAACTTCTGCGTTTTTGTGCAATTTTTATCTTAGTGGGTTGCTGTCACTAAAATTACATTTCGGTAAATGTCAAAAACAAATTTTACTCCCTCCTATATAAACTTATGCAACACCTTGTATGTCTCGCAAATAACCGTCCTATTCGACAGCGAGAACTATAAATCTCTCGTGCAATTTTTAAACTTGAAAAATTCAATAGCTTCTATAAATTTCTGAAATTATTTAAACCAATAATATTTATTAAAAGCGAAAATTTTTTTAGCGTTCGTTCTCGCATAGTAAAAATATATGCAATTTTTATTTTGTCACTACCAGTTCCCATTTCTAAAAGATTTGCCTGCTTTATACCGTTCCACATTTTCCCCTTTTTCGCCATTCACCATCCGTTGATTACAACTTCCTTGCTCTTTTTAGCCATTTAATATTTTCCATCCGCCCCATATGTATACGTTATTTAAGTCCCTGAGATTCAATTTTTTTCCATTTTTCACCTCCACATTTTTCTTTAGGACCATCGGTGTATAACCAGCATTGTATAGGTAAATTGTAACGCAGTACTCAATAAATTATTAAATCAATTTTCAAATTTATTTTTATCATTTTGTTTAATGATGAATTATTTAAAGTATATCTGAGAGATTTTAACAGTTTTCATTTCAATTATTTTCTATTTATTACTGAAGTTTTATGTATATATTACGAAAAGGAATCTGAACATGTATATAAGTTTGTGGATATAGTATATATTAATAAATCTGAAAATGTTTAATTTTTGAACATTTGTTTTTTTTTAATATTCACCTCACTAGAAGCATAGACTTAATAGTCTATGCTAGAAGCCAAAAATATTTACCATAGACCTTATAAATCATGGATCGGACCGGCCCTAGAAAGAGAGCTCCGCTGTCCTGATGTGTGCAAGAGAGATGAATCTAGTCAGGGCAAAAGATAAAATTGACGTTTACGGAAAGCTTTCGTGTTATTATATTTTTGGAGGCTTTTGTGGCTTTCTTTATTAGTATTAATAGCTTTTTAAATCCATATAAACTATGGTGCAGTCATGTGTAGCGATTAATTGCACAAAACGACAAAAAAAGTGGAGAAAATATAGTTTCATAGGTAAGAGGTTATCATATGTACATGTTACCTTTAAGTTTTTGTTTACAATATTTTTCTTAACTTATTTAGCAAAACTTGAACAAAACTTATTTTTAGGCTTCCCAAAGATCTTGATTGAAGAAAAAATTAGATAGCAGCTATGCGAAAGGGTAAATGACAGCTTACAGCGGTAATTTGCCAGAAACATTTTTAAAATGATTATCGCATTCATGTGCATGGAAATAAAATTGTAACTCCAGGAGCTACTCCATCCGTTTTGAAATTGGAGTATCTGTTAAATAAAAGTGAAGGAGAAAAGGCTTTTGAAACAATAAATTACATTTTTTAAAATACCTTGTAAATTTTATTTCTTATTCATTATTATAATATTTGTAACATAGACTTATTAGTTGGTTATATGTATATATTGGTTTGTAACTGAGGAAATATAAAGCATTATTATTTCTTTTTTTTTTCACAGATTTTAAATAGTGCATATTTCTGTTAAGTCTATTCCTACATACAGGGTGTTTATTAATTGAATGCCGATAATAGAGCCAAAAAAAAGTTCCTATATAAACATTGGTTCTCCAGAACAACGTTACTATGATATAGCTCTCCACAGGGGTCTTATCATTTGGATATTTTTTAAAATAACTTTCTTTCTGATTAAAATAATGGAATGAAAATTATAGGTAATAATCATACCACAAGGGTCTTCTGCCATACTATCACAAGTTTCATTAAACTCGGTTATAAATAAGGGTAGTTTTCTAACTACATTTAAGAGAAATTTTTCGAAACTGTCTTATTTCTTTGAATTATCAACTTGCTTAAGTCAATATCATTCTTGGTAGATAGTGTAAATTGACCATAATGATGACGATTTTAGTGTCTTTGCTTCCTCACAAAAATAGGCGAGGAGTGCGTTTTCTGAATATTTATAAATTTTCTTCGACTTACACCACGTCACAAATAAGTTATATTCTCGTATAACTTCTTTAATTTTTCTGGCAACAAACCTAAAGTTACAGTTTCTGCAGCATTTCTAATCTCCTAAGGTGTATTTCGGGATATCCCCGTCACTATTTTCATTTTCCATCATTTTTTCAACTAAAATTATCTTAACTAAACTGAGCAAATTTTACAAAGTTTGACAATATACTACTTTAAAAAAAACACTGTTTACTTGGTTGCTCTAATGACGACGAGCGTTGGCTAGATTTTATCGCTCAGCAAGCAATAAAATGACACTCGTCAATAAACGTCAACTTTTCATTGTCACTGTCAAGCAAAAAGCCCTATTTTAATTAGTGATTGTAGATAAAATGTACCTAAACCGCCTATTTCAATGTTCACTATGTACTTGTATATGCTGTGGTTGATTTTTTGCAGCTTTTTTGGAAAAAAATGGAAATAGTTATCCATGTGGTTCTTACACGGCAAGCTCCACCACGGGAAGTGGGGAAATTTTAAATAATCGATTTCCGAACAGGTGGATAGGTCCACAGATAAATTAATATACAGATAGCGCCTGAGCATATTAAAAAGTGTTAACAGCTTTGGATGCCGGCTTCCCTGAGCCGGCATCCACCGTGGAAGCAGTGTTGGTTAATTCAGCTATTTCCTCATAGATGGCCGCTCGAACGATCCCACTGCTGCCAGATATATTGTCTTGTCTTTACTATTGAAAACGGAGGATTACATTCTGCTTGAAGTTTTTTTTCAGATTCTAATACAAAATTTGCGTAAACTACGTATCTTTCCGTTTCATTAGATGAGTGCACATGGTATTCAACTTTTTATTTAATATGTATAATATAGCGAAAAAGATTAGACATTTTTGGCAGTAACTAATATTTTTTATAAACAGTTATTTTACAGTAAGCATGTAAAGATTGCAATAAATGCATTTAAAATTCGGTAAATAGTAGATGTTTTAACTTTTTTATGTAACTGGGTGTACAAGGTGACCCAAAAAACATGGGATCAAATTTATTCTTTAATATGGGAACAGCTGGGAACAACAGTTTTTGTTTCATCGATATCAGCATATATTTCTGATTAACAAAATTTAACTGTTTTCATTTTGAAATAAAAAAAAATTGTTATCATTAAAATTTATTCATAATTCATTTTTAATTAAATTTTGGTAATTTTGTTCAAATTGACGTGAATTACCATGCACGGTAACGGAACAAAATAAATACCGGGTGTTCCGGTCTGTTTGGAACAAATTGAAACGGTAGACAGAATAAGCGATTTTAAGAGGAAAACTTTATATGAACATCTTCTCGATCAATAGCGGAATTACGGGAGGCTAAAGTTTCAAAAAAATATTAATTTTTTTTATTACCAAGTCCGTATTACACACAGCGCGTTCAAATTTGATATAGGTACTGTTCAACTAGTCTTAGATATTATGGTTATACAGGGTATCATTTTGTCAAGGATATGCTATCATGAAACCCTTCAGAAATTTTTTCATGTAAAGGTAAAGTTTGAAATGTTTTTTTACTCTCTTGATTCATTATCTAAATTTTGTCTCACTTGATACACGAAAATTAACGTTTTACAAGAAAATTTAGAAGAATACATTCAAAAGTCAAGTGAGACGAAATTTAGACAATGAATCAAGCGAATAAAAAACATTTCTATCGCATGGTGATTATTTCGGATAGTTCGTAGTCGTTTCGTTTAAGCTTAAGTCTTACTTTCCTAGGAAACGTAAGGGAGACCGCGGAAGTTGCACATATGCAAAATACAAGAAGAGCTTTCCTCAGTAGCGAAGCGGGACGTGATACAACGGCGATTTAAAATAACACTGACGTCATCACGCCAGGTGTCGGTAGGCAGGTAACTTCGATGGGCGGGATTAAACCGATACCTTATTTCAAAATTTTCACATTTTAAGTTTCCGAGAGAATAACCTAAATTATTAATAGGTTTGGTTAACAGTGTACAATATATGACACTAAAATTACTTCCATTCATTAAAGATAATGCATGAAAATTAATTACCGAAACTTTACAGAAACAGGGTAACTATAATTTTATATTTGAGAGACAAATGTATCAAAAGATGTAAAAATAAATCTTTGGATCGTGATGCTTCCTAGGAAAGCAAGGGTATATACTTTTCTCAAAACTGGAATATTTCACAACGATTATTGCTAAATTTTAAAATGTTTTGCTGTCTAGATGTCATCGGCTGTTAAGATAGGTATCTTAGCCTATGCAGTCTAGCAGCGCATCTTGTTTCTATGGCATTTACCCATAATCAAACTTTTCAGCATTAGTATATTGAACCGTAATACGTTTTTTTTTAAATAAAGTACCTACAAATTTGATTACCTACCACTATACTTTACTGTTTATTTGACAATTGTACATAATATGACGTGACAAACCTACTAGATGTCAGATAGTATCAAAGTTTATGGAATAAATATAAGTTGGTTCACTCTCTGTCGGCACTGTTTTCAGAAAAAAGTCGTGCCGCCACACGTGCATACTGTCGCAAAAAACGGCCATTTATGGAAGATTTAAAAAAGTATTTAGATTGCAACTGGGAATTGTTTGTACAATTTAAACATTTAAAAAACTGGGATGTTTGTATGTTAAGGGTGATCCAAATGTGTGATGTAAGGCATATTTCAAGATTAATATACTAATATCTTTATTAGTTATCATATAACAGAATATTATAGTATATGATTTATAGTTTGAGGCAAAAAATAGAGTTAGGGTTGATTCTAATAGTTCAATGAAAAAGAAGTCATTTATTATTATTATTATTTAACTGGAAAATTAAAATTCAGAATGTACTATCGTTTGCAATATTAATGACACTCACTAAAATGAATTTTGCGATTTCTTTTGAACTTCTGGCGTATTCATATTGAAATCTGCTTTAAATTTTTAACATTAGTTATTAGTTGTTTCACTTACCAAGAGACATTTAATGAAATTTCTATTCAGAGCTTCCAGAAGTTCAAAAACTGTTTTAAGAGAGTGTCATTATTATTGCAAACGATTGTACCAGTCCAAAGGCACTAAAAATTCATTCAACTCAGGCTGAAAAAGCAGTTGCAGAAAGAAATTGTTATACCCAGGAACGTGTTTTTTGATTTCTGGATCACCATCAGCTTGTGACAGCCACCACTTTCTGTAAATTTTTTGTGTGAATGTGATTTTGTGTTACGCCGCTGCCTTGGCCGCACAACGGCAAGTTTTGTTTTATTTCGCACTCAAAATTTAAACTTTTCCCGGAGGGTTGTCGAACTTTAGACCTGAAAAAATGCAGACAACTCTATATATTCTGAAAATGCAAGCTATGAGCTTTCGATTAGTATATATTTTGTTTCATTAAACAGCCGGTGAAGTCTATATATTTTTACTTATCAGGTTGACAATTTCCAAATTGTTACATTATTTATTTCATTAAGACTAATTTGTAGTTCACCTCCATAATTAATATTTTTAATGCATAATTAATGCCTCTAGGACCCGGCTTTGATTATTATCCAACCTAGCAAATTCGTGTTAGCATGTATATGAAACACATCTTTAAATGCAATTCTCTCTATTAACATTTGGGTGAAAGTACTTTACAGTGGGATTTTGGACTAATACACACGCCCGAACATGTCCGACGGATACATTCGATACAAGCATTCGTATGTGAATATTGTCATAAGGCCTTTTTCTTCTAAACTTTAAAATTCGTTGTATTAATATTTGGGTGAATTATGCGTAAAATGTAATCGCGTATGCCATTAAATAATGTGAAATTAACGTACAATTTTTCCGAAAAACAATTTAGATATGGATGCATATACATCTTTTTTAACTTCACATCGTTAATATCTAAATTATTATTTCGATAAATTAATGTTTATTTTAATCTTAATTGGATCTAGACATATTTACTTTCATTTTGTCAATAAATGATAATACAGTCAAATTTTTTAATTATGTATCTGACGAAAATATTTACCACAATTCAATATCCATTTACTGCATAATAATATTTCATTTTTAGGAAACCTAAAGATTTTTAATTTGGGTGTTCCTTTTTGATTCTCCACAGTTTTTGTATGTACATACATTTATTCCTCGACATGTTGATAGAAAAAAAATTAACATTTATGCATCTAACTTGTGAATCTAGTGAGACTGAGCGAGCTCTAGGGTTGGGCAGTGGGCAAGACTGAGCTGGGCTGGATGGAGCTGCCCGGCGACTGGACTAGGGGGTATGTGCCTGATATGTGTAGTTTGTGTAGTGTGTACGATAACGCTGAGCCGGCCGAGCTAGATGTGGCAACAATGTTAATGGGTTGCTAAGATACGTATACACACTGCTAGTTGATATGACTCCGCCGAATTTAAACTTTAGCTAAATGTGATCACTGAGAACATCTGTTGACGACACAAGAAACTAAATCGTCGCTCTATCTCTGGCGCTATCTGTATAGCTAATTTATCTGTGATAGGTCGCAATGGACCATTAAGATGACTTACTGCTAGACCTAAACTCATGTGATTTTTATCTGTGGGGTTATATAAAGAAATTGACACATGACCGTACAGCCGTTCACTAGAAAATGGATGGGAGTGTTTTCTTCTCCACATTCCAGGCATGAAGGTTCTGCAGCCACACCATTTTAGGTCTATTGGGTCCATCCAAAAAGTCATGGACCTGTCTACATCCTTCTGCAATTCCATCTTAATATTTGATAGGCCCATTTATTAAGAACGCTGTTGAGGTCGGTTACTTAGCCAGGTGCCTCTGATCCAACTAGCTGATCAGCATTCTTGTTACCAACTCCTCCTCCCTGTATCTGGCCAGAGATTCCAATGCATTTCCAAGGTGGTAGTATACTACCTTTTCAACTTTAATCTATCCTACGCTTCAGTAACCCTTAAAGCAGGAAATGGGATCTTTCTTTCCGCCCTGAGGGCTATAACGGCATGAGCTTCTGCCCTCTAACCACCCGCATCTCTTATTCTCAGGTAGGTCGCCATCGCCTTCCTTACAATCCGCGTTGGGAGAAGTGGTAACCCCAGCAGAACCTCCAGTGCGGTAGTTGGTCCTCCTCATCACACCCGTGATGCCTAAGCAGGCCAATCTTTGGATCTTCGATAACTCCTTGGCCACTGTCACCCGGTCCATACTCGGTCACCACACCAAGGACCCAAATTGTAGCCTTGGCCTGATTACCATCGTGTACACCCAGTGAAGTACTTTCGGATTGAGTCCTTAGTTTTTATCTACTATTTTCGTATGTACCTAGGTGACTTAGGACAATTTTGAAACAACTAATTCATTTAAGGATTTGTTTTTTATTAATATCTTCATATAAGCATGTTTAGGTTATTTTTTATATTTCAAAAAAAAATGTGCTTGAAAAATTTGCTTATTTGTTTGAGGTCTATTCGGGTTAAAAGAAAAACTTCTATTTAAAATTCACGCTGTATGTAACCATATAGTACTTGCAATTTAAAAAGGAAAATGCGAAATCCATGAATTGGACATTAATGTCTCATATCTTTATTTAATCAAAACTCTGAGTCTTAATTATTACTTCACCTTTCCGTTGATCAAAAAGCTTTCGGAACGAAAATTATAACTCTGGCTCAGTGATAAAGCTCCTCTCTTATTTATTATCTGCTCTGATTGTGTCATATATCTGTCTACATATAACTAAACTAATATTTAACTTTGAGTAACTATTATTCTGACATGCAGATAAGAGCTTTGGTTTTAATCTATCATATCATGTCAAACTGCAGAAATGTAAATTATTCTTGCATTTCTAAAAGTTTAAATTGGAATTGAAGTCCACATAAAGCTAATCTGGTGTTTCACTCTATTATAGAGAGAATTTAATTAAGGTAGAATGGCGTAATTAACAGTGCATTTGACCTTTCAAGAAAATTGCCATTGAAAATTGTGAATGCAAAGAATACATGATGTCCCAGAATAGTTAAGGAGCGCTTGGCCAAAGATACTTGGACCAAAATATATTGACCAGACGAACCACTATAGTGTGTTCGACCTTGAGCACTATCATCTTGGTGTTTTAGGGTCGAATTGCGCAATTTGTTTCAGCGCTGCGCACTTAGTGAGGTCTATCTTCTATAATTAGGAATTTTCATTATACAATTACCTTAATAATTGAATTGTGTTATTCATTGTTCATTGCAAAATTTTATAGATGACATACAATACTTGACAGTTTACCGACTGTATAAGTTAAACAACCTAATATTTTCCATTTTTTATAAATTACGTTTCCTGATGCACTTCATCAAGATCTGCATAATAACTGATACATGCTATAAATAAATTCCAAAGAAATATAGATTTAATTAATTAAAATTAATGGTGTATGTAAATAAATACCTACTTAATAGTTATTTTTATATCAAGGGTGTTAAGTAGGCGTTTAAGACCTGTAACGTGAATATCTGGATATACATACATTGTGAGATCAATGTTAGTCTATGGAGCTGTCGTCTTTTGGACTTTCGGCCAGCAACAACTAAATAAAAGCTCAGTCAGGTACAAAGAACTGCCTGCCTAAGCATAACTGGAGCTATGGGTACGACATCCACCATAGCAATGGAGGTGATGCTATGTGTTCAACCTTTGGATACTTATCAAAAAGAAGTGGCTGCAACAACTATGCTTCGGCTCAAAAATATTGGTATTATACCTGATGTAGGAGTCGCCTGTGGAATGGGATTGTCAGAAAGATGCCCCTTTTGCAGGCAGACACTGACAGTATTTCTCCCAACTTTATGTTTGGCAGACCCTATACGGTACTTATTAGGAATGAGGAGAAAAAATACCTGGCTATGTCTAGCACAAATATTCGCCTGGTGACAGGTATACAAACTGGATACTGTTGGCTAAGGAAGCACTTCTATTACATGAGGAAGTGTGAAACACCTCTTTGTAGAGGTTGCGAACAAGAAGACGAGATAATACTCCATGCACTCTGTGAGTGCATTACCATCTCGTCAATAAGAGAATCCGTGTTGGGAGAACGATGGCCTTCTATGGCCTATATTAGAGATATCCCCCTGAGCAACATCACCACCTTTTTCTATTTATTATGTTGGTTGGCGGCTCAGGTGGATTAATCTCCTAATGAGAGGAGGTGCTAGGGGCCCAATGGGGCCTAAGTCTTTCTGCTAATCTCCCTTAATTCCCGATTCCAGAAAATATTCTTAAAAAGAAAAGTCAAAAATATTGACAAGAGAGGAAATTGACACTTTTCTGAGAGATGTCTCTGATGAAATATTTTTAAAGTAAAGTTATCTTTAAATAAGAAATAAAATGTACCTATTTTGCTAATAACTACAAAAGAATCCAAGACTAAAATACAGTGCATATTTGATATGTACAGAAGACATGCGTCTTTTCGTCAACCGGATACCGAGCATTGATGTTTTTTTTGTATATTATAACAATAATAAAAATTCGAAGCAAGTAGTTGGGAAAAATACGTTAGATCCGATTCTGTACAAAATAGCAAACTATCTTAAATTACCAAGCCCAAATAAATATACCGGGCATTGTTTCCGGCGTTCTTCGGCTACTTTAATAGGCGACGCTGGAGCACGTATAACTACCACTTAAGCGTTGGATATCAATCACTGTTGCTGAAGATTATGTTGAAAATTCAACATAGTCTTCAGTGTCCGACACAGTGGAAATAGCAAAAAAAATATTGGCACTACTATACCTTCAACTAGTAGGTGCTTTTTTTCCGCAGAATTTTCCAAAAATACTACCTAGTATTTCTGAAGTTACAAAAAGTAGTCCTGCAGAACAAGTAGAAAATGGACAGGACAAATTCTATCTTAAGATTTTTATAAGTAATTTCCTTAATTGTACTATAAACATAAGAATGTAATTGATAATTATATTAATATGATTAAATTGCAATTTATTGTTTGTAGTTCTTTATCTTTGTTCATAAGCTGTGGTACACAAAATGATATATTTCTTCAATAAAAATAGGGTACACACCATTAGTTAAAGAAACGAGAATATATAATGCATTACAGTAACTACAGTAATTAACGTCCGAAGGCGTTAATAAAGCCCTCGGCCGTTGTCCAAAAAAAATTACTATAAAATGCACTGTGCACCTGAAAACCTCCGAAAACATAATTCATTCTCAAAAATTGAATAATTATTAAATTTCTGATTCGGCTAATTTTGGAATACCTACATCTCCTTTCGCATCGACTTTTGCGGGAAATAAAATTATTGATTCATTATTATGATTACCTTTGATGAAAGATGATAACCAGATGCCCACATGTGTTTTATGTGTTTTTAAAGTTATCAATACTCGTTATATTATGATTGATTATTAATTTTATGATTGCGAAAATATTTTCGCCTCTCTTAGTAGTGGTACGAAAGTGCTCTTATCCCAATAGATTTTGAACTATTCTTGAAAAGGTCGTAATTTATTTCCATATGGGTATGTCTGAAGCTGTTTTAAAATGCGATCACATAAATTATTCTGAAACTAGCAACGGTTTTATTACACATGTATTTTAAAATTCGAAAGTGGTGCTGTTCAAAGTGAAACTCATTGTATATGTATGTATACACAACTCAACAACCTTTTATCGTGTAGCGAATGTATTTTTTATATAGTTTTAAAACTGTTTGGGCTAGAGACTTCTTACTTGGTATTTATATGCAATGAAATATAGGTGTTAGGTAAACATGCGGCAAAAATTCAAGGGGTTATTCCTATGCCTATTCTAAGAATATTTTGTCCTGATGATTTCTGAAAAACCCCTTTGTTTCGAAGATACAAGGTGAACAAAATTTGCGACAACCATATTCGATATTTGTTAATGTAAATAAAAGTATGGCGTACGCCAATATATCCAAGCTGGAGGAAGTCATTTCGAATATTTATTGTAGATTGAGCAACTTTACATGTACTTTTTGATAATAAAATGTTGTTACTGTCGCAAATTTTGTTCACACCGTATCTTCGAAACAAAGGAGTTTTTCAGAAATCATCATAGGACAAAATATTCTTAGAATATGCCAAGGAATAACCCCTTGAATTTTTTCCGCATGTTTACCTAACACCCTGTATAAATGTAGTTAAATAATTACCACCTCCCAGGAAAACAGTTGTCCAAAAAATCTCGTACAGGGCGCGCATAGTGCCGTCTTGCTGAAACCATATGGTATCGTCAGGAATGTCAGGGTCATTATCGTTAGGAAAAATTACTGCAAGGGCTGGAACAAGGTCATTTTCTAGAAACTCTAAATATCTTTGTTCTGTAAGGATTCCTTCAAAAAAGAAAGGCCCTACTATTCTGTCGTCAACTATTCCAGCCCACACATTTAATTTCTGAGGGTGTTGGGTATGTGCCTCTGCCATCCAATGAGGATTTTCCCGACTCCAATATCTGCAAGTTTGACGGTTTACTGTACCATTCAGACAAAATGTGGCCTCATCTGAAAAAAGTATTTGCCGGTGTAAATTTCTATTTCCTTGACATAAATCCATTAGAATTTCGCAAAAGTCTAAGCGGCGATCGGGATCATCTTCATTGAGTTCCTGCACAAGTTGAATTTTGTAGGGATGATATTTTACCTTCCTCAAGTGCTCTGTGCTCTGACTAGTGTCATTGTTTAATGCAACCAATCGTGAAAAATTATGAGGATTATCCACCATACTTTTCAAAATGTTCTGTTTCTGATTTTCATTAATGCTTGGACGTCCAGGTTTTGGAATATTTACAACATTGCCAGTTTCTCTAAATTTAGACTCTACCTTACTGACTGTTGATTGGCTGATAGAGCGATCTGGATATTTTTCCTTGAATAAATCGCAAACTTCCTGCTGAGTTCTAGTCATATTCCCGCATCCGATAAGAATTAAAATTTCAATTCTTTGAGTAACAGTTAAATGTGCCATAATACTTTAAATTGAATAATAATTTCTTTGTTGCTTACAATACTTATTAGAAAGTCGGTGTGACAATGACACTTTGCAAAGATTTTCACCTACGTGATCCATAAAAGAACTATGGAATTCGAAAAACTGAACTTGATAACGTTTTTGCTTTATTTTAATTGATTTACGTTTTCCAACATTCAATCGTCATTTACTCGAAAACATTCCTATGTAAGAGGGCAAAATTTTAATACTGTCTGATAGAGAATTAAACGATCTTTCAGAATCAAGGAAAAAAATATGGTGTTGCCATTTAAGAAAAAATCGATGACGTCATTACTCGAAAACAAATGACATTTGAAAATCGCATTTTACGCTAAAATATGTATATTTTAAATTAAAAATCAACCTGTTCGAGGATTTTTCCCAAAAAATAATTGTTTCGTTTTTATTGAATTTATTCCATACTTTTGGCGCATACTGTATGCACAAAGCCGTGCGTCGTAGAAGAGATTGCCGTGCTCTAAACAAACCTCCAACACCTTGTCTAACCAACACACAGTTCCTGCAGAGTTTGTACTGGTGTCGCGTAAACTGTGCCTTTGATAAATCCCCAAAAATAGAAATCTAAAATGCTTAAGTCTGGTGATCTGGCAAGCCAATTTATAGGTGCATCCTGCCCACGACCAATCCATCGTCCAGCAAATTGGTTATTAAGGAACGCCGCACGGATTGAACAAGTGTGGTGGTGAACCGTCGTGCATAAACCACATATCTCTTCTAATATTCAAAGGCAAATCTTTTAATAGTCCCACCAAAGTATTTTCTAAAAAATGTAGATACTGGACACCATTTAGACGTGGAGGTAGCTTAACTGGTCCTAACAAATCACAATTCCAGCCCACAGAAAATTGATATTGAGAATAGTATATAATGGTAAATTTTGGATTAATGTCACTCCATTCATGACTATTATGCAAATTTATTGCTCCATTTTTTGTAAAATATGCCTCATCGGTAAAGAGTGAGTTGCAAAAGTCATTATTTTCATTCTGTTTGTTTCTGATCCAATTACAGAAATGTAGTCTAGCATTGTTATCTTGTGGCAAAATTTCATGTATTCTGGTTAGATGGAAGGATCGTAACAGCTGTTCTTTTAATATATTGTGGATTACAGGTCTTGAAACGTTGAATTCAGCAGCAATCCTTCTTATGCTGGTGTGTGGATTTTCTTCAACAATAAATATAATGAAAATTTAAATTTGTGTCAAATTATCCATAGTAACGCTATTACTGTTGATATTAATCACAGTACTTAGTATACTGTGATATTAATGCTTTGTATTCAGAAGTTTAACTAAACAACGTTCCTTTTTTTTAAATAATAGTTGCAAACTATTGTTAGATAATTTAAATTTGTGTTGTTAAATTTTAATGTATCCATAGTAACACAATTTTTCAATTGTAAAACCTGAAGTATTCTTCGTCTCCTTCCACACAGAGTGTCGTAAGTAACATTCTATAAATTTTACAGTAGAATGAAAAAAAGAAAATGGATGTAATGTTTTTCGGAGATACCGAAAAAATGTTTAATTTGAATTTCTGATTCTAATATACGGAAAAGTACGTATCAATAATTTGAACACTTAATCAACTACAGATTAATGCGTATTTTTACATTCAAAAGATCGATAAATTGACGACAGAAAAATCGGTTAGTAATTTTTCTAAGACAAACACGGAGCGTTTGCGAGTTAAAAAAATCTCCCAAAATAAGTAAATATTTATAAAATTATTAAAAACAGAGAATAATAATTTATATTATCTTCGAAAAGTAATAATTCTAGGTAGGTCTAAACAATTTACCAGTAATATTAAGATTGTTTTATCATTCATGTTTTCACAAGCACTAAAAAAGTAACAAAATCTACCAAAGAGATATTTCAAGATCAACGATCACAGAAAATTCTTACCAAACTGTTTAACCTTCACTTACGTCAGCGTTCTAAAAGCAATGAAAATCATTCGCATAAATTGACCTAACTCCTAACTGCATATACGACACTTTGTGTGATATTACTCTAACAGGCATAACATAAATGTCGCAAATTAAGTTACGTTGTTTTGTGTGATTTTAAAATGAAATTTTGTTAGATACGCCATTCGTTTTGTCTGCTATAGATTATTAATTTTTGACAATGCAGTTACGGCACTTTGTGGGGACATGCGGCAAATCGAAATAAGTTTGGGCGCGGCGTAACTCATTTTTTGAATTTTTGTTAGTTACGACACTATGTGTGGAAGACGACGACTTATACCTTACTGAACAAACAATTTTTATCTCCATTTTTCTCGAAAACTATACAATCTATGAAATTTCAGCTATTATACCTTATTTTTGTATTATTCTTTGAAGTTTTTAAAACCGATTGAAAATTTAAGAAATTTTGACTTACCATATTTTTTTCTAAATTATAGCCCCCACACTGTCCGCACGCGCGTCTCTGAGTTTTGTAATTTTTTGCGTTTTCCTTAACGCATGGTGCACAAATTTTGAAAATTTTACCTTTAGCCGATTGAAAGAAAACCTCTCTTCAATATAACAACTTCAACACCCTATATCTTGAAATCGCGACTTTAAAGTAAAAAATGTTATATGAACTACCCCCACTATTTTTTTATGGTCAACTCACATCTCAGTTTTTTTTGGAGTATAATTGGGGCACCCTGTATATCAAATCTTTGCTAATATTTTTATTTATTTAATCTACCAAAATGTTTGCTATATAATTGCATTGAATTAATATCATACAGTATGCGCCAAAAGTATGGAATAAATTCAATAAAAACGAAACAATTATTTTTTGGGAAAAATCCTCGAAGAGGTCGATTTTTAAAATAAAAAATATATATTTTAGCGTAAAATGTGATTTTCAAACGCCATTTGTTTTCGAGTAATGACGTCATCGATTTTTTTTAAATGGCAACACCATATTTTTTTCTTTGATTCTGAAAGATCGTTTAATTCTCTATCAGACAGTACTAAAATTTTGCCTCTTACATAGGAAAGTTTTCGAAAAACTGAACTTGATAACGTTTTTGCTTTATTTTAATTGATTTACGTTTTCTAACATTCAATCGTCATTTACTCGAAAACTTTCCTATGTAAGAGGGCAAAATTTTACTACTGTCTGATAGAGAATTAAACGATCTTTCAGAATCAAGGAAAAAAATATGGCGTTGCCATTTAAAAAAAATCGATGACGTCATTACTCGAAAACAAATGACATTTGAAAATTGCATTTTACGCTAAAATATGTATTTTTTAAATTAAAAATCGACCTGTTCGAGGATTTTTCCCAAAAAATAATTGTTTCGTTTTTATTGAATTTATTCCATACTTTTGGCGCATACTGTATATTTAAGTAGAAAGAGAACATGACATAAAGCAGAGCGGCCCAAGAGTGCTTGAATAAATACTGTTACTTGAGTGTCATCTGTTCGGGATATACCCTCTTCTAGACGTTAATGACCCATTAGTATCCACCTCTATTGTACTACAGTTCAATACTACAGTGACCTCTTGATGTTTCGCAACGGACTTTGTCATCAAGTAGACGGATCGAATTTCCTTTTCCTGGTACACTTCCTGCTTCGATTCTGAATCCTTTATTAATTGATGAATGAAGCAATACTTATTTTATCAACATGAACTTGTGTACAAGGTGATTCCATTAAGTTTGTCAAAAAGATACAAGAGAACTTGCATGAAGCTTTACTGCATTGCACTTGCGTTGCAAAATGTTATCTCTAAATATAATAGTATATTATTCAACGAGCATATAATGATGGCTCAAGGGTGAATGTGGTGGCCAGCGCATGTCACTTTTCTTACCATTCAGCGACTGGCAAAATGTATGTTCAGGTAGTTATAAATATCATAAAATTCATACAATGTTTGACTTTCAATGGCAAATCGTTCATAAACGCAACAAGGTTAGTTTTAAAAAATATTAAAACATTCACCATTAAGGTGGAGGTCGTTTAACAGGCTCACGTGGTCGTCAATTAAGTGTAAATTCATGTTGAAAATATATTTTTTTTAATGGAAATTTTTGATGCGCCATTAAATTTTGAACGACGCACTAATACTTTCTATTCCTGTTCTGGCAATCCTCTCCTTAAGCACTATGCGACATTCCGTTGATGAGTTAAGACAAAATTAAAAGAATATAGTACAGAGTGATTCTTCACTTATACGCATAAACTTCTGAAATTATAGCTGAGAGCAGATCATGACGAATAACGAAAAAAATGTAGTAAAATATTTTCAGTTTAGGAAGTTTACAGAAAACTTACCAAGTGAAATTTTTTGTTTATAAAAACTAAGAAGTAAACAAGTCTGGACGATATGTTTAGTATTTGTAGCAGTTGTATCAGTTGTCCTATTCGAATTCATTTTCACGCGATTGTAAAAGTATGGTGCACAATTTCTCAAAGGAAAAACTTATGAACATAATACTGGCATGTGGGGAATCGCATAAAAATTCAGTGGCTGCAGCTCATGTTTTGTCCAAAGATATCATGAGGATGATGAGGAGCACTTACGTCAACAAATTATAATTGGTTGTGGTGTGATAAGAGTTACTCCTGAAATTTTTGCCCATGTTCGAGCTGTAATTTCAGATCAGTTCAAGATTTGAAGCATGTATCTTGACTGAAGGTGGCCATTTCCAACATCTGTTATAATAAATTATAGTAAACTGATTCCATTGTTAATTAATCATTTTTTTATTATTCAATTTTGTTGTTAATCGGTTTGGAATACAGAATTATGTATAAAAATAAAAAGTGAAGATAATACAATGACACATATGATATTCTATTTTATTTGTAATATTAAACAGGGTGATATATATTTTTTTGGAAAATAATGAACGATGAGACCCACATCTCCGTCACTGGTAAGTTTCTATAGCTGGTAATTTTCTGTCTCATATCTACTATCATACTAAATATGCACACCGAATTTGGTTGAATTATCTCGAGCGGTTTAGAAATTATGAACTGATTTTTTTTTTAATTTTTGATACGCTGTAGCTGGACAGTGGCTGTCCTAAGACCCTACATTTATACAGGGTGTTAAAAAAAGAGTGTAAAATATTTCAGGAGGTAATAGTATGAACCAAAATAAGCAGAAAAGTCTTGGGTACGTTTTTCAAACATTTTATTTTATTAGGAATAAACCGACAAAGAAAGCTTTTAACAAAAAAAAAACGAAGTTACAGAAGATGTTCAAAGTGCCCTCCGTCCATATCCAAGCAGGCATGACATCTTCGTCTCAACGATATTCGAACTCTTTCGAAAACACCCTCCTTGGTTTGGATTTCTTGACACTTTTGATTAATCCGTAGCTGCAGCTCTTCCAGGCTATTTACAGGAGTACCATACACTAATGTCTTCAAATATCCCCAAACAAAGAAATCTAGAGGGTTCAGATCAGGCGATCTTGGAGGCCATAAAACAGGTCCGGCCCTTCCTACCCATCTATGTGGAAAAGTTTGGTGTAAAAAGTACACAACGTGTTTGCAAAATAAAAAAAGTGGCTAAAAAACATAAAACATTCCATATATCCGCAACCTTTACTTTACGGACCCATGTTTATTGAGACTTTTCTGCTTATTTTGGGTCATACCTCCTTAAATATTTTACAGTCTTTTTTAACACCCTATATAATAAAAAAACCCTTATCCTTGACCACAGAATACGCCCCTGAACCTCTATTTAAGAGAGAAAATTAGTTACAAATCTGCAATAATAATTAATATTGTTATAATTCTTAGTTTATTTTTTTAATTGAAATAACTTTATACTTAGTTCATTACTTTCGCAGCTTAACTGAAACAAAATGCATAATAAAATGAAAAAATTGTTAGCTATGTATTCAATTTTTTAAATACAGATATCTTGTAAACGGTTAAAGTTGTAGGTTTTAAAATGTATGACTTTTTGTACTGAAAAATTCCAAACTATTATATTTTTAAAGAATATTTGCTCTAGTGTTAAGTAAAAAACACAGCATTTTTTTTACATCAGACTTAAGATAGCTCAAAAGTGATATAATATTTAAATTTGGCATCTCCATTTACCCAACAACGGTAAAATTATTAGAAATAAATAAAAATGTTTTACTCGAACATCCTGTATCTCTGCTAATATTTAGATTAATCCGCACACGTATAAGTGTATTGTTAATATTTTTTCTTAAACTATTATCAGGTAGTCTGTAATTCATTATTTACTCTGTACATTAAATTTGAATGTGAAAAACAAGAACACCTTCTACGACAACAACGTGTATTTCAGTGAAGTTAGTAAATATCAATTAACCTACATCTAAGAAAGCAGCAAAGTTCCAAACAGAGAAATAAAACATTGAAGCAGGTATAGAGTTTTAAAGACAAAACAACTTTAGCTTACTTTGCTTTAACTTAAAGTGCTCCTATAAGAAAAATATTTATCTTGTACATGTTCTAATATAATCAACAATACAGAAAAGATCCATATTTTCATATATAATTTATAATAAGTGTAAATTGAATGAATACTAATTAGAACCAAAAAATTTGTTTTAAGAAATTTATTTATACAGTATGCGCCAAAAGTATGGAATAAATTCAATAAAAACGAAAGAATTATTTTTTGGGAAAAATCCTCGAACAAGTCGATTTTTAATTTAAAAAATACATATTTTAGCGTAAAATGCGATTTTCAAATGTCATTTGTTTTCGAGTAATGACGTCATCGATTTTTTTTAAATGGCAACACCATATTTTTTTCCTTGATTCTGAAAGATCGTTTAATTCTCTATCAGACAGTACTAAAATTTTGCCCTCTTACATAGGAAAGTTTGCGAGTAAATGACGATTGAATGTTAGAAAACGTAAATTTTATACATAAAAAAGTAACAATTCTGAGGTATGTAAAGTAAAATACAATTGATTAAATTTTATACTTAAATTAAATGTTCGAATTGCCATCCACCAACTTCTTGACAATGCGCAAGTCTGTGAAGAAATTCTTCTTGCACATTATGAATGATTTCTGGGGTAAATCTGCGTATTCGAATGCGATTTTGAAGTTCTTCTAAATTACGTGGTTTATTAATGTACACTTTTGACTTCAAGTATCCCCATAAAAAATAGTCAAGAGGTGTAAGATCTGGCGATCTTGCAGGCCATTCTATCGGTCCGCGTCTGCCGATCCACCTCCCAGGAAAACAGTTGTCCAAAAAATCTCGTACAGGGCTCGCATAGTGCGGAGGTGCACCGCCTTGCTGAAACCATATGGTATCGTCACGAATGTCAGGGTCATTATCGTTAGGAAAAATTACTGCAAGGGCTGGAACAAGGTCATTTTCTAGAAACTCTAAATATCTTTGTCCTGTAAGGGTTCCTTCAAAGAAGAAAGGCCCCACTATTCTGTCGTCAACTATTCCAGCCCACACATTTAATTTCTGAGGGTGTTGGGTATGTGCCTCTGCCATCCAATGAGGATTTTCCCGACTCCAATATCTGCAAGTTTGACGGTTTACTGTACCATTCAGACAAAATGTGGTCTCATCTGAAAAAAGTATTTGCCGGTGTAAATTTCTATTTCCTTGACATAAATCCATTAGAATTTCGCAAAAGTGTAAGCGGCGATCGGGATCATCTTCATTGAGTTCCTGCACAAGTTGAATTTTGTAGGGATGATATTTTTCCTTCCTCAAGATACTGTGCTCTGACTAGTGTCATTGTTTAATGCAACCAATCGTGAAGAATTATGAGGATTATCCACCATACTTATCAAAATGTTCTGTTTCTGATTTTCATTAATGCTTGGACGACCAGGTTCTGGAATATTTACAACATTGCCAGTTTCTCTAAATTTAGACTCTACCTTACTGACTGTTGATTGGCTGATAGGGCGATCTGGATATTTTTCATTAAATAAATCGCAAACTTCCTGCTGAGTTGTAGTCATATTCCCGCATCCGATAAGAATTAAAATTTCAATTCTTTGAGTAACAGTTAAATGTGCCATAATACTTTAAATTGAATAATAATTTCTATGTCGCTTACAATACTTATTAGAAAGTCGGTGTGACAATGACACTTTGCAAAGATTTTCACCTACGTGATCCATAAAAGAACTATGGAATTCGAAAAACTAAACTTGATAACGTTTTTGCTTTATTTTAATTGATTTACGTTTTCTAACATTCAATCGTCATTTACTCGAAAACTTTCCTATGTAAGAGGGCAAAATGTTAGTGCTGTCTGATAGAGAATTAAACGATCTTTCAGAATCAAGGAAAAAAATATGGTGTTGCCATTTAAAAAAAATCGATGACGTCATTACTCGAAAACAAATGACATTTGAAAATCGCATTTTACGCTAAAATATGTATTTTTTAAATTAAAAATCGACCTGTTCGAGGATTTTTCCCAAAAAATAATTGTTTCGTTTTTATTGAATTTATTCCATACTTTTGGCGCATACTGTATAGGTTGAGAAAATATTGGAAAAGCTTTAGAGTTATATTAACTTAAAGTCTGGTTTCCTTTTCATTTGTTTATAAATATTAACTCTATTTAAAAAGTTCGTAAAAATGCTAGTACAAATTCCTGCTGCTAAAGTATGAGGATCTAGCCCAGTTTACCTTATTCCAAAAATTGACAGTTTCCGACATACAGGGAATCAAAGCTATTATTTTGTAAATATAGGCGTATCTTAATAGTACCATGATTTGTACGAAATTTGCCTTTTTTTAGAATGAGAAATCGAGACCTGATTACAGTTTTAATGTATATTGCAGAGGGCGCCACCAGCAGCACGCGTGCATCTGAAGATTCCTTACTTTTTTATGCCGCGATATAAAAAATTGCTAGTTAAAAATCCATTGGTAACTTCCGACTAGCAGTCGGATATTGTTTACTAAAGGAAACCGCATACTCTTAGCATCGCACGGAACGGACGAAGTTTTATATGACAACATTTCATACAATTCAATGCGGATAATATGTGAAACCCTATAGTAATTATTACTCTAATGCGATGTTGCCAAATAGAATCCGTTCAGTATCCGCTTACTTTGTAAAGCGTAAAGCCGGATACAGATTAGGTGCAACACAACATGCAATTCAACATAGTCAGTTTGGAGGGACTCTTTTTAAGTGCAACACAACATAGAATCATGGGCGTCGGCAGAAAAAATTTCGTAAACAAACTACTAAATTTTAATGAAAAATATCTTAAAACTTTTGAAAAATTATTGGTGCTATAGCAGATGACTTACACTTCTAAATAAAATAAAATGGAATATTACACCTGCAAACGTGTCCAAATCATAAAAAAAATCACAAAAATCTAATCCTAAATTCTTAAATCACAGAAACAAATAAAAACAATAGTAATAAAAAATAACTGTAAAAAATTTACAATATTCAATATTCCAAGAGGGGCGACTGCCCCCCTCTGCATGCAATGCAACACAAATTAATTTGGACGGACTCACGCATAACGATGATGTTCATAATTACCAATTAATGGAAAAGTATGCAGACAATTATTTTCTAATTTTTCTAAATTTGTAGCAGACATGAATTATAAAGTACCGAAACTAGTTGTAGATTATAAAGATAATCAAATTAATGTTACTGGTTATTTCAGTCCATATCCACAGACTTCCACAGAATCGGCTTCATCAGATTTGAAATTGTCTTATTTGTCTATTCAACGAGTTAAAAAAAACCCTAAAATGCTGATTTAAGTTTTTGTGAAAACGTTAATACAGGTTCAGAACATCTGTATCTGCTTTTATTTTTCCAAATTTAGAAAAATTTTACAATAACCGTTATTTCGTTTACAGGTGATAATTGCGAACATCGTTTTAATAATCATTTCCGTATCTTGCTATTATAATTGTGCAAATATGATTTGACGTTTTGAAAAGACACATACCTACAGGTAGATAATAATAATTATCAGCAAACATATGACGCATTCACTTAATTTTAACAAAAATCCTCATTTACACAGAATGCAAGACTTAGGTGTAGGAAAGTGTAATTAATGAAAGTGTATGGATCAATAGTGAATACAATTCTGTACTAGACAATGTAAAAATATATAGGACCTTCTATAAAAAAATTACGGTTTGAAGTTAACATAATTTGATTGTTCAACGCCTTGTATGAAATTAAACCATCTGTAAAATATTATATTTATAAAAAGTTTTGTAAACATTTTGAAAACGACAAGGATTAGTTATAGGAAAGTCTTATCTTATAAAAGTTGAAGTAACTCGGGGAGTTCAAAAATTGAATAAAAATATTTCATTCTATTTAAAATAAGTTGGTGACTACTTTTGTTCCGGAAGTGACAGCCTCTTGAAAATATTTTCATTCAAAAGGCCATACTTGATTATATAGGGAGAAATTTTCAGAAATAAAAGACTCACAAATAAACATTCTCACTCAATATACACTCACAAAATAACTGCTACATTCATAAAAACTTCTATCGATCTATCGCTGTGAATCAACTTATATTATTTACATTTTCCAATTTATTTGGCAATTCTTTCCCTTTTTTGTCTTTTCCCTGTTGTATGAACAAAGTAAACTGAATTTTATTTTTACGAGAATATGCAGGTTTTTCCATCGCATTAGCAATTTCTATCCATGCATGTTGCTTTAATTTTTGTTTTAAATAGTTTGCATCAGAGGATTTTCATCATAATGTGTCATTTTCGAAAATTGCTAATAAAAGTTCTTTCTCTTTCACATAGTTAATCTGCTGTTTAATGTTACCCAAAAGTTAACGAGATTGATGTTTTATTTATTCAGTAATTAGTCGCGTCAAATTAGCATTTCACTTGTAACTTTTTGCGGAGAGGTCCGATTGAGATGCGGTTTTCTGTAAAATGTTCAGCGAATTTTTTATAACAAAAGGTACATCTAACCTCTGTACGCTCGCAAATTTTTAATTTTTTATTTAACAAATGACCCATTTTTGTTGAACATATGGCAAATGTCACACACGATTCAACGAAAATGTCTGGAAAATGTTCTCTCGGGGTTTTCGAGGTCCCTCTTTATCACTTTGGTGTTAGCTTTATTATTTATTGCTAAATTGTTGTAACTGAGCTAATTAACAAATTAAAAGCTCCACCCCCGGAATCACTAGAGACCCGAAATTTTTTCCGGGATTTCTGTCTTTTTAAGGGGGTGGACTTTTTTTATTTTGTTAATTAGCCCAGTTACAACAATTTAGCAATAAATAATAAAGCTAACACCAAAGTGATAAAGAGGGACCTCGAAAACCCCCGAGAGAACATTTTTCAGACATTTTCGTTGAATCGTGTGTGACATTTGCCATATGTTCAACAAAAATGGGTCATTTGTTAAATAAACAATTAAAAATTTGCGAGCGTACAGAGGTTAGATGTACCTTTTGTTATAAAAAATTCCCTGAACATTTTGCAGAAAACCGCATCTCAATCGGACTTCTCCGCAAAAAGTTGTCTATTTTCACATTTTTCATGCTAATCTGACGCGACTAAATATTTCGTAACACTATTACTACAACTAATAACTTATTTCATACGAATTTAAATGGGTCGGTACAACGTCCAAGCGTGTTAAGCTACACAGGATGATTGCTTTGTCTTAGGACATTACACAAACATGCTGCGAATGCGCGCTATATGCTTGCGAGCCACCAGCAAACACGTCCAAATTGATCAGTCATGTTGCGTTGCATGTTGTGTTGCACCTAATCTATACCCAGCTTTAGAAAGACCGCCGCATACGCTTTAGGGCGATTATACACTCAGTGGCCTGTGCTGTATCGACAGCCGAGTAGGCTGCCAAATCCACTACTGTTTACTAAGCGCTAGATAGACCGCAACATCCTTAAAAACTAAATTTTTTTATTAGTCTTTTATGTAAACACCCTCCTCTTAAATGACATATTCAGATCTCTGTACTGTTTCCCTAAATTCGAATGACAAATTAATTAGAATATTAGCATTAGCATACATATGACTTCATTGATAAGAATTGTAGGAGATTTAAAAAAAAATTGTTTTCTTGTTATGGGCATAATTAAGAAACGAAACGTCGATCGAATTAGAAAATTTATTTCTATTTTAATGTGCGGAACTTTTCAAATGTGTTTTTACCGAAAACGGTGCATTTTATCTACATGGAACAAGTGTAGCTTTTCTACGCAAAATTAATTTCTCCATCAGTCAAGTGTATCAGATTAGGACCAACAAAAAAGATACAATAAAAGTTAATTGCAAAAAAACTGCCTAGAGCGCCCTCTACGATATGCAGCACTATGTAGTACTTAGTACATTTAAAACAGCGGTAAAAGGTCGGGAAACGCCGGACTTGACCAGACCACTTGTCCCCTTCGTATTTTGGGGCGTTGATTACGAAAATGAGGGTTAAAGCTACCTGCAATTCTTGGAACACCCCTAAAATTGCAAAAAACACCGCTAAATAGGGGTGTTTTTCGACTGTACTTGTTTTGCAAATTTAGCCATCTTATATGTTTTTCGGGGCGCTGATTACGAAAATGGAGGTTAAAATTTGCAGCAATGGTTCCAACCACCTCCAAAATTGCAAGGAAACACTCCTAAATAGGGGTGTTTTTCGACTGTACTTATTATTTTGCAAATTTAGCCATCTTATATGTTTTTTGGGGCACTGATTACGAAAATGGAGGTTAAAACTTGCAGCAATGGTTCCAACCACCCCCAAAATTGCAAGAAAACACCCCTAAATAGGGGTGTTTTTCGACTGTACTTGTTGTTTTGCAAACTAACCCATCTCATATGTTTTTTGGGGCGCTGATTACGAAAATGGGGGTTAAAACTTGTAGCAAGTGAACCACCTCCAAAATTGCACAAAACACCCCTAAGTAGGGGTGTTTTTCGGCCGTACTTGTTGTTTTGCAAACTAACTCATCTCATATGTTTTTTGGGACGCTGACAAAAAACACCCCTATTTAGGGGTGTTTTTTGCAATTTTAGGGGTGTTCCAAGAATTGCAGGTAGCTTTAACCCTCATTTTCGTAATCAGCGCCCCAAAATACGTAGGGGACAAGTGGTCTCGTCAAGTCCGGAGTTTCCCGACCTTTTACCGCTGTTTTAAATGTACTAACTTCACAATGCTTGTACTTATCTAAAACATAACCAAATTTGAACATAATTGGCCATTTCGTTTATTAATTATGCCCATAACAAGAAAACATTTTTTTTTCTTTGAAGCCCTGTAACTTCTAAACGAGGCACTTTTGAACTAAGCCAAGTTTGCCTAAATCAGTTCTATTTGATCACAGGAAGCTATGTTTAAGCTGGGTCCCATTACTTTCCGGACACCCTGTATATTAGCTTAGCCTTTCTAATACAGTAAAAAATGTTAATGAACAATTCCACAGACAAAGCTCTATTCAATAATTATCTAAAGAAAATAAACTAATTTACTAACATTCTAATGAAACACTCTATAAATATCTAACTTCATTTTTTGGCAGTGGGAACACGACAAATTCAACCACAATAGATGAGATCTGACCTATTTCTGGGAATTGTAGGAGATTTGAATTATATGAGCTTAAAATACCTTTCTAAAACAGTAAAAAAAATGTTACAAAAGCTAATAATAAAGAATATATGGGTAGATATTGTAGGTGTAATTCAACGCTGGTCGGGGCTGTAGTCCGCAGAGTAGTTAGTTTCTCACAATATTGTTAATACCTAAAAATATATAAAAACACTTTGTATTTATTCTAGGGTTATCCAGAGTTACTATGGTAACGATTTAAAGTAAATTTTAAATATATGATTGCTTTTGCATTTAGTTTCCAAAGTTTAAAAGTAAATGTAATCGATGTAATTTAGTTCCAACAAATTAAAATTTCGCAAAGTATAAAACCATATAAATCAGAGATCAAAATAATTTTTAATTACATTTTTGTTCTTCGTTAAGACAACACTAAATCAATATATTGGTATATTTTCCAGTGAAATAGTTAGCTCTGAAAAATATCATTCGGCAAAGTTTACTGTCAAAGAAATAGATCAAAATCGGCGAAAACTTGACCAATATTCTCAATGATTTGCGGTTGCCAATGATTTCGGAAATTATTTGTGTATGAATATATTATATTAAGTACTGATTTATATTTTTAATATAAGAAAATGTATGATGATATTCATCATCATACATTTTGATTAGTTCTTGTAAGAGGTTGTCAACGACGCTAATGCTTATACCATCTCAATCATTATGTAAAACGATATCAGATATGTCTGATAATTTGCAAAATTCTTATAAATTGTACAGAGTGTTCATAAGATACGTAAGAAATTCACGAGGTAATTTTACAGGTTAAAATAAAGGTAGCAGTTTTCAAAGAAATGGATACGTCAGTCATAATAGTCCAAAAACCGAGCTAAGGTCGTCCTGCACCCATCTGCTTACCCGATCGAAAGTATTTTTTATCAAATATATGTAAACAAATATATCGCTTGCCTAATGAAATATGTTCATGACTACTTAATTAAAATACTGTATTTCTTTTTTTTTGTCAACATTGGGCTCACTTGCTTACCAAACCAATTTAATACCAATCGCATGTACGCATGAGGAACGTGGTTTCGTGTAACTTTTTAATAGCAAAAATAATCACATAATAATTAAAATATTAACATTAATAAATTGCCATAGAATGTCAACAAAATCACGTGGCTGAAATCGTGATATCATTGGTGTGACCTTACAGCTTTTCAGTGCTGTTTGTTTCGGTGGATACAGGTGCAGATTCGTAATCTGCACCTGTATATGCACCTGTTGGTGATGTAAACAGGCGTTTATTTATTGTATTTCTGCGTTTTTGTACTACACACCTACTGTGTAGGTAATGTCATAATTATTAGTGGTGGTGTGGTGAACTTACAGTAACTTATTTCTTTGTTTACAATATAGATTGGCTCATGACAATTACGGCGACAGTACTGTTGAGTAAATACCAGATAGATGGTTTTGCTTGAGGTATTTATAAAATTATAACAATGGATTTCACATTAAACTACTTGTTTTAATTTGAAAAATAATAAGTAAAAGTAATATATAATGATATTAACATTAATTTTTTTCAAATTAATTTAATAAATTTTTATTGTTGTTACTACTGATTTCATTTCTCCTTAAACATTAAAAAAAAAATGTTATTTGAACTTAAACATACCTGTATTTCGAATTAAGCTTACATTAAAATGGTCTTCACAACAAACAATGTTGCAATGCTTCCTTTCGTCGCACTTCATCGCCCTACACCTCATTTTTCCTTTCAATTTTTGACATGAACAATACGGCGCTTGTTCATGTCAATCTGTATTTTGCATAAAAAAAGTACATTTTGTTTATTATTTTTTTTTTTTGCAATTGGCGTCTTTAAAACAGGTTCTACATTATCTTGAGCAACACGAAAATATTTAGGTACATTTTTTTAAACTAAAATTGAAAAAAAATTAATAAATACGAAAGATAAGGGCAACATGTAGTATATTGCATGAAAGACGAAAAAACAGGCAATTTTTTGTGGCCATAGCCTGCTTCAGTAAAAAAAATTTTTATCCGCCTAGAGGGCGCAGCGAACCAGATACGATATTTCAAAAATCTGTTTATATCAGGTGGAAGGTATCAATTTTGCAATAAAAATTTATTACCAGTAAGTTATCTCTTAAAATAAAAAAGTTAGACAGCCTTAAAGTTTGGGCACTTTACAGGTTTTTTTGTTCTTATTCATAAAGTTGGCCATGGATATCAAATTTGTTTTTACGAGCATAAAGGCCTCAAAAAATGCAACAAAAAATGCAACAAAAAAACAATTAAATATTTTTGACGTGTCTCGCATATTAAGCGAGATACATGGGAGTGGCTCTCTTATGTGATACAGTCTGTATATAGTTTCCTTCTTTATCATTTATACCATTAACTCTATATATTCTTTGTACTACGAATCCCTGAATTTTCTGAATCTCACACCGATTTTTTATATGTATGTAAATTATTACACAAATGAACTGTCAAACTAAATTTCAAACTAGAATAAAAACTAAAACTCATTAAATATATTTCATGAAAATATTGTAATGAAATTATCGATTTCTAGGCATAAAATTAAAATTATGTTTTTCGTTTTTTTTTCTCGGTCTTTCATATGAAAATTTGATTTGAGTGAATTTCACCAACTTTCATTATATTTCAGATGCTAGTTGGAATATCTTAGATCCAATTTCATGTTTCAGCAAAATGTTGTGCAACTTTTTTGTAACTTGTATGTTGAAAAATTTACGGTATCTGGTACACCTGTTAAATTGTTCTGACTTCATATATTCTGTGTAAAATTACAAAGCAGCGCACAAAAATCTGTTGTATTCCGTAACTCTCGCAAACAAAAGAATTGTCCCATTTAATTAATTAGTTTCATTTGCAGGTAAACATTAGCAACACATGGATGCTTCCTGAAGAGGGTTTTCCGGTGTTCTACCGCTATTTCCGTGATCGCATATCGTGGTATGAAGCTGATGCCGTATGCCAGTTTCACCACGCAAACTTGGTAACAGGTAAGTGGTTCACCGCGATTTATTCCATTTAGCAATTTAACCGACGAGTTTACTTGCTCACACATTAATAACTCATTCCCGCACTAAAAGCACTTAATACGCTCGCGGATGGTGTTGGGAAACAGAAAAACTTCGGCAAAGTAAATTTTTTCAGTACGCACTTCCAGAAATTAATGATAAAGCGTTTTGAAAACTAAAAATACTCCGCTAGATATCACTTTTTTACTAAAACCTGAAGTAAATCACAAAGTACGACTTTTTACGAGAACAAAATACTTTTGCAATGTGTTTTTCAAAATTTTAAGTCTATTTCATAGACACAAAATATGGTAATAAATTTTTATTTATGCAACAAGTACAAAAAGTATGAGTTGACCTGTAGGTCAGCTAGCATGGACAAGATAAAATACTGCATGTGTTATAGCCAAACATAAAATATGGTTTATGTTCGGACATGTGACATATTAAATTATTATCAATTATCTATTATTAATTCCAGTGAGAAATTATTCTATATCTATGTATACACATTTTTATAAATTATTTAGATATAGATTAGAATAAATAAGTGGAATTTAGCTGGGGCTCTAATAGTTATTTATGCAACAAGTACAAAAAGTAAGTGTTTATTACATGCGACGTGAAATAATCATCAAGTGCAATAAACACTTTTTGTACGAGTTGAATACAATATTTTTTCTACGTTCATGCAAAAACCAAAAAATGTTTTATTAAGATGACACTAAAGGTAGGAAAATATGATGTCGATTTGAACGTTTATGTTTGTCATGATGACAAAACGCTGTAGTAGAATGACAGATGAATGTAATAAACAAATTTTTCTACAAAACTGTTAAAAGTGGGCTTTTTAATTGTCATTTTTGATGTTAAAAATCTCATTTTTTGACACGTGTGACAAAAGTAAGTTACTTTTAACACTAGTGTTAAAAAGTTTATTTAAATTTTGTTTTGAAAATTAATAAAACGTTTTAACAAACACATGAACAACTTTTTATTTTAAATAACTACAAACCAACATTTTAACTAGTTATTACTGTTAACAGTTATAGTAAAATTAGAACAATTTGAAATTGTAATTCCCTGCGGAGTCATCATACTTAGGTTGGTTTTACTGTCAACATGTGTGACACATCTATTTTCTGTAGAAATACTACTGGTAGTACTGGTGGTCTTGCTAGTAGTTGCACCAGTAGGAAGTATTTGGCACGCAATTTCCTTCTTCTGTTCCAGTGAATTTTCAATGTAGTCTTCAGCTACCGTCGAAGATTTCCATCCTCCATGTCTCTTGATGGTAGTAAGAGTTGCACCAGAATCTGCTAACAATGTCGCCGATGAACGACGAAAACAGTGTCCGGTGTAGAGTAGAAGATTTGGTAGATTCAAGAACTCTGCAATGTCGGCAGGCATTTTACCAAACATGTTAATTCCGACTGGATTCTTCACACATTTATTCTTCATATATTTAAGAAAAAGTCGTCTATGGTCAGCGTTAGGTGACCGGAGTGCCATATACTTTCTAAAAAAGTTTAAATAGAATTCACCAAAAACACTGAAAGTCCGAGGCACTTTCGTTTTAGTATCTGGTATGGTCACAACAACCGAAGTGCCCAAATATTCGATATTGTCGATGGTCATCTGACACAATTCCTCCCGGCGACACGCCCCGAAGACACCCACTATTGCTGCGACTTTCATCATCAGATACTTTTCGTCTTCTGCTTCTTTGAGAAATTTGTCGATATGCGTGTCTTCGTCAAAACTTTTGACTTTTTTGCTTGATATCCTTCACCCTTACGTTTTAAAAAAGCAATAAGTTTATAATGTTTGCTTATATCTTGATCTTGCTTTATTTTTAACAGTTTTGATCATGGAATAATTTGACCACAGCGTTGACGATTTCCATATCTTGGCTTTTTCCTCAAAATATGCCAGTAAAACACTTTCGTTACATTTCCCAGGGACCTTTTTAATGTTGCACCGTTCCGAAAAGCGTCTATAAGCGATTTAGTACTGTTCCCTTGATTTCGCCGGCAATAATTCCAATGTTGCTCGACTGGCGGCTTCTTCGATTTCAGCAGGGATGGATTCGTTACGCTCATTATCGAGATTATTCATTATACTTATAATATTACTAGAAAATGCTGTCAATATTTTTGCGTTTTTTCCGTAACTAACAACAGCACTGGTTACGAAAATTTTGGTTCATAAACATTGCGATCTGTGTGGTATTTTTTGTTTTCTTATTTTTATTGAGTTTAAAGTTCTTCCGATTGTTTTGTAGAAAAAATAGTGTATGATCGTTTTTTAATCATCTTCACTCACAAAATAAAATCTTACTTTTAACACGTATATCATAAATAGCTATTATTGCACTAGTGCAATAAATAACCACTTTTTCCACTAAATATAGTTCAATAAAGTTTTGTTTTTTGCATGAACGTAGAAAATAGTTATTTATGCAACAAGGACAAAAAGTAAGTAGGCCGAGTAGGACAACGCGTCGACTGCAATAAGCACTTTTTATACGAGTTGCATACAATATTTTTCTACGTCCATGCAAGAACCAAAAAATGTTTTATTTAGATGACACTAAGTGTAGGAAAATATGACATCAATTTGAACGTTTATGTTTGTCATGATGGCAAAACGCTGTAGTAGAATGAGTTGGATGCAAATAAACATATAGTTTAATAAAGTTTTGTTTTTTGCATGAACGTAGAAAAAATAAATAATTGTAGACTTTTTTATTCCTATTAGGAACACAAATCATCTACTGAAATGTAACTAAAATGTTGCCAATACTAAACTAAAAATAAGTAACAATTCCAATGTAAGGGGAAATACAGTGAAGAAAAATATGTTTATCAGAAATGATATACTTTGAAGCAAATTTATGGACTGGAACTGTAGATACTCTTCTTCGCATTGGTGGAATTTAATATTTTTCGATACACTTTACGCTAAATATAAACGAAATACAAGAACATTTGTACAATGGGTACTTTTAGATTTTAATTTTTTCGTCAACAGCTCAGTGGCGGCTCGTAGGTACAAATGAAGGTGAAGCAGAGATATAGAAAGAGATATAGAAATAGAAAAGTTATAAAGTTATATTAGTAAATAAATGCGCCGCAGGCAAAAATTCTCATAAAAAGTCAACTACTCTAAAATAAAACATTACAAATTTGGGTGCAAAAATAGTTATTCTCTAAACCTATGTTCCGTAAAAAAATAGTTTTTAGCATACAAGGGGGCATATGAATTTAAGAATTATCGGTGTATTTACATTAGGTACTTACCATGTAATCTGTTTATATATTTTGGTAATTATTTATATTAGCGTAAACCTCTCTGCACTGAAACTTTAATTATTAGCCATGTACCAATAGGTTTTTGTTAACATCTGTTTATTTCACTAGATAATTATATGATTTTTTAAAATAAAGTATATCTTAATTTTATTAACAGAAATTTATAAAAAATGTATTTATCTGGAGATCAAATTAAGCCCTAAAATGTTTCCTTCCACCAAATAATATTTATTGTCCTAAAATTTTTACCACTCCAAATTTCAAACATCTTTTCTCAGACGACGTCTAATGTAACATAGAACCTTATAATTTTATGGCAACAGTATGTTACTGATTGTTTTTAATATTTTCGAAAAAGAAACACGTACAGCACCACTTAAAAGTTCATACATCTAGTGTTGACTCGATCTTGCAGGAATACTTCATGTATTACTACTACTACTATTATACTCTTGCATACAAATAAGAAACAACTTTGCTACGAATTTGGTATCAGTGGTGGTTACTCTCGGTCGGCTATGGTCCCACTCGGAGCTTACACGTAACTATTTCTTGTCTTGTCTTGCAATTCCAGTTGCCAAGTCTCGTCTTATCTTGTCTTAAGAGGTCAAAGTCAGATCAAGATAAAAGCAAAACAATATGTCAATAAGTACATACATCATATTTCCCACAGGTGTTGAATGACCTTACATTCAACACCTGTGAGGAAATTTTGTCTACAATTTGTAAACACTTTATTCTCTTAACTTTCTGCGTGCATAACATATAGGACGTCCTGAATTCCAAGGGGCAAACCTATTTCACCCCTCCAAAAATTTTTTAATGTACACCTAACGATCTTGAAACTACTTCTTTTGATAGCAATTTCCAAGCTTTTATGTCTCTTGACATTTTCTGATTTGAAGGTCAATTTTGTAGATATTTTACATTTTCTTAGTCAATGCCATGTATTATTTTTCTAACAAGTGCTTTGTTGTCTTGAATTTGAACACTTTTCTACCGATTTACAACAAAAGTTATTAACACTGACTAAGAAAATGTCAAATATCTATATACAGGGTGTAACTTTGAAGGGGGGTCCGGTTTGGAGGGGGGGGGGGGGTGCCTGTGACCTTTTCTTAAATTCTGTCACAAAAACTGATTTTTTTTGTTGTCTTTTTTCGCAATTTTCATAGTACGCTACTGGACAGAACAGCGCTGAGTATATCTAGTTACAGCGTCATTTGGTTCAAGATTCTTACTCTGCAAGTTTGTTTTTGCTCAACATTAGAGCACTGGCGTTCATAACTCCCATAATCTCTTAAATATTAAACTAATCTCATAAATATTTTCTTATGCGGTACGTGTCTATCGCGGTAATTCATCCGATAACGTCTTCTTGCAGCCGCTGTCTTCTTTTGATAAAAAAGAAGCTTTAAACATATTAGCTCTTTCATAATTTGTATACATGTTTTTTTTTCACAATATCACATACACTTGGTAAAGAAAACTGACCTTTATAAAGTTATTACACACTTATATACAGATTCCACAAAATAACACTTTAAATTATTATGAAATTAAACTTGGCAAAATACAACACTGCACTAAATAAATTCTAATTCGATTGCAGTGTAAAACGCATAAAACTTGCTTTCTCTTCTCTCTCATATCTGTATATTTTTTATATAAAACAACACATATTTTGTTTAATATAATTGCACGCATGTTCATGAACTATACAAGTATACACAAAATAACACGGAAAACTTACAGCAAGCTGTATTGTGATCGAACGTAACTGTGGAACCTTTTAGGAGATTCCCTACATATCGTATCCATCCTAGCCTGGTTTCATGTATTGTGTGGCGTATTTATGCGATATTTTTATTTTATAAACTAGGTCAATGCCACGGTTATTGTGACTCGCATCGCCGGAATCTGACGCGTATGTAATAATACATCATCACAATAAATTGGAAGGTGTAATTTTGTATATCCAGACTGCCAGACAGATGCCTTCTGCATTCACATTACCTCACAAAAAAATCCTCACTTTCTCATTTCACGACCCCATAATTCTGTCAAACTATGTCACTATTTTTGTTATAGCTTCTGCAAATCGTGAAACCATTTTTCAATGGTTTTTCTGCACGGTATCCGTCATGACATTGTGTACAGTTAACTTGTACTCGTGAACATAATGTAAATAAATAACACGTAGTGCACACCGTCAAAGCTACGTATGTACTGATTTCTAAAATATCTGCTTCGGTCGCGGCTGCTTGAAATACAACTCTGAAATGACGGGACAAGTTCCGACGTCTAGACTGGTAACAACTAACTGGCAACACCGTAGACATGGATCTGCAGTGGAATTCGGACGCCCTACAGGGGCGGCGTGGATAGCAATTCGGGTGTAGTTTAAAAATTTAATTATAACTCGGCTATTTATATGATTTAAAAAAAACTAGTTTCAGATTAGCAATCTAGGGAACACGGACTGCTACCCCTCCAAACTGGACCTCCCTTCAAAGTTACACCCTGTATTTATGTGAATTTATTTTCATATTTTAAAAAGTTGTAGCTCCTGTTAAAGTTTAGTCCCTGCAATGCGATGCACCCTAAGGTAGGTATATGGATATACTACATACTTATATTTAACGTGATTTTACAAATATGTCAAATCATCATTTTAGCTATAGAAAGTTTAGTGCCATCAAGTTTTATTATTTCGAATTTTTGAGGCGATGTGAAAATTATTTTATTTAGGTACATTATTTTTAAATGGGGTTAATAAAGCTTATAATAAAATAAAATATATACAATGTATAGTCGTTTTTATTTTCTACACTGTATAAATATGTACATGTGTATTTGGTCTTTAGCTTTATGCAGTTTTGTAAATATCCCAAGGGCCTAAGGCTCAAACGAGAGGGAATTCGGTAGCCGTGAGGCGAACCGGGAGCAGAAATAATGGGGTTGTTAGGTATTTGAAATGCGGTTCCTGCGGGATACAAAACCGAGAAAAATATATCCGACGTAGTGAATTTAAAGCTTTAATAAAGAATGCGTAGCAACCGTCGGTTTCTCGTTACCTGGCTTACATTACAAGCATGCTACTGTACTGGGCAATGACAAATTAGCCGTACAAAAAGCGTATTTAAAAATGTATTAGTAGCTGCCTGAAATGAAATGACAAAACAATAGATAGGGGCAGTTATCGTTTTTGGTAAATGTGGGAACATGGAATAATGGAGCAAATTCTATCAGATACGTGATGTTTTTTTAGAATTATAGAGCCGATGACAGGGCAAAGAAAAACGTTTCGAAACAAAATATTTGGAATCACCCAGAAACGATAGTTATTTGTTTTACTAGGTACTAGTAAAGTACAAGATTTAATACCGCGCCTGGTATTTCTATTTTATTAAAGCAGCCAAGGCATTAAATCTACTTTACTGCCAAGATCAACACATAATTTTTTCACTGATCAATTTTAATTTTGTCATAATAGCAAAGAAAGCTATTTATTTTATAGTATTAAAAATTTATGATGCCTCTTCCTTGAATAGTAATAATTTCATCAGGTCATCTGTGGTTGCTATGAGGCGAGCGTTGTTAAGGTCACTGTATTTCTCGCGTAGAACAACAGTAATATGAAAAATAAAATTATTGATGTTTTGTTTATTATCCATTTTTACTATTTAAATCCTCCTCAAATAACATAATAACTTTTAAAATGCATTTGTAAGACACACATTATTTTTTTATATTTTTAGGTATTAATAATATTATGTGAAACTAACTACTCAGTGGACCAAAGCCCCAACCTGCGTTGAATTACACCCACAATATCTACCCATATATTCCTTATTATTAGCTTTTGTGCCATTTTTTTATTTACTGTTTTAGAAAGGTATTTTAAGCTAATATAAATCAAATCTCCTACAATTCCTATCAATGAAGTCATATGTATGTTCTCTGATACCAAACATCTAGGTATGCTTATAAACAATTCCACAGACAAAGCTCTATTCAATAATTATCTAAAGAAAATAATCCAATTTACTAACCTGCTAATGAAACACTCTATAAATATCTAACTTCACTCTTTGGCAGTGGGAACACTACAAATTCAACCACAATAGATGAGATCTGACCTATTTCTGCATTTTTTAGGATTGCTTCTTCAGGTGGTCTCCTTTAAGTTGAATCAAATATCTAACTATAAAAATTATTATAAAAATTAAAATTATTTGAAGTTAAATATCGACAATGACAAAAAGTGACATCCTGTCAATGAATTAAATATGACAATACCTACTTGAAAAATGTTCACCTTTTATGTAAAAGTTTTTTTATATTTTTAGGTATTTTTTATTGTGTGAACCTAACTACTCAGTGGACAAAAGCCTCAACCTGCGTTGAATTACACCCACAATATCTACCCATATATTCCTTATTATTAGCTTTTGTAACATTTTTTTATTTACTGTTTTAGAAAGGTATTTTAAGCTAATATAAATCAAATCTCCTACAATTCCTATCAATGAAGTCATATGTATGTTCTCTGATACCAAACATCTAGGTATGCTAATGAACAGTTCCACAGACAAAGCTCTATTCAATAATTACCTAAAGAAAATAATCTAATTTAGTAACCTGCTAATGAAACACTCTATAAATATCTAACTTCACTCTTTGGCAGTAGGAACACGACAAATTCAACCACAATAGATGAGATCTGACCTATTTCTGCATTTTTTAGGATTGCTTCTTCAGGTGGTCTCCTTTAAGTTGAATCAAATATCTAATTAGCAGGTTAGTAAATTAGATTATTTTCTTTAGATAATTATTGAATAGAGTTTTGTCTGTGGAATTGTTCAATCGCATAACTAGATGTTTGGTATCAGAGAACATACATGTGACTTAATTGATAGGAATTGTAGGAGATTTGATTTATATTAGCTTAAATACCTTTCTAAAACAGTAAAAAAACACACATTATTTTGTTAACTCCACATTTTAACAATTATTTTCACATACTTATAAACAAAAGTGAACAATATTATATGCAGAACTATGTAAGTTCATATTATAACAATATTTACATCTACAGTTTAATTTAAAAAAATACGTATTTTGAAAGATTTCTGTACCTAAAAATTTATCGTCTGTGTCGTTATGTATTTTGCTTTACTTCGGTACCTTTGAATATTCGTAGGTGGCTTGAAATAACATTCCTGTTATTTGCTAAACTCCATATTATTCAAATTCTAGGTATATGTCAATCGCCCTATTGTTCCCATTTATTATTTGAGATGAAAGAAAATTAAAAGTATCCTTGCAACAGCAATCGGATGGATACCGTGATAAAAAATCACGCGGTTTAGGAAATAAACAAATAAAAAAAATTCTAATGTAATAAACAAATAAAATTACTTCCGTTAAAGAACAAATTACTGCCTAGGTGATATTTCGGTACCTGACAGTTGTCACTAAAACTACGGCTTTGAGAATGAATAAAAAACGGAATTTTTATTTTACCACTTGCTAAGTAAAACGAGTGAGGGGAATAATGTATATCAATAAATGCAGAGACAATCATTTCCATGCGAAGTTATAAATATCAGCTATCACATACAAACAGTCAGTTTTATTTAACTCGGCTTTGTAATAAATTGTTTCCTACACGTATTCTCAAAATTCTTGAAATAAAATCTTTTTTCTACAAAACTGTTAAAAGTGGGCTTTTTAATTGTCATTTTTGATGTTAAAAATGTCATTTTTTGACTCACGTGTTAAAAGTAAGTTACTTTTAACACTAGTGTTAAAAGTAAATCAAAGTTTATTTAAATTTTGTTTTGAAAATTAATAAAACGTTTTAACAAACACATGAACAACTTTTTATTTAAAATAAGTACAAACCAACATTTTAACTAGTTATTACTATTAACATTTATAGTAAAATTAGAACAATTTGAAATTGTAATTCCCTGCGGAGTCATCATACTTAAGTTGGTTTTACTGTCAACATGTGTGACACATCTATTTTCTGTAGAAATACTACTGGTAGTACTGGTGGTCTTGCTAGTAGTTGCAGCAGTAGGAAGTATTTGGCACGCAATTTCCTTCTTCTGTTCCAGTGAATTTTCAATGTAGCCTTCAGCTACCGTCGAAGATTTCCATCCTCCATGTCTCTTGATGGTAGTAAGATTTGCACCAGAATCTGCTAACAATGTCGCCGATGAACGACGAAAACAGTGCCCGGTGTAGAGTTGAGGATTTGGTAGATTCAAGAACTCTGCAATGTCGGTAGACATTTTACCAAACATGTTAATTCGGACTGGATTCTTCACACATTTATTCTTCATATATTTAAGAAAAAGTCGTCTATGGTTAGCGTTGGGTGGCCGGAGTACCATATACTTTCTAAAAAAGTTTAAATAGAATTCACCAACAACACTAAACGTCCGAGGCACTTTCGTTTTAGTATCTGGTATGGTCACAACAACCGAAGTGCCCAAATATTCGATACTGTCGATGGTCATCTGACACAATTCCGCCCGGCGACACTCCCCGAAGACACCCACTATTGCTGCGACTTTCATCATCAGATACTTTTCGTCTTCTGCTTCTGTGAGAAATTTGTCGATATGCGTCTTCGTCAAAACTTTTGACTTTTTTGCTTGATGTCCTTCACTCTTCCGTTTTAAAAAAGCAATAAGTTTATAATGTTTGTTTATATCTTGATCTTGCTTTATTTTTAACACAGTTTTGATCATGGAATAATTTGACCACAGCGTTGACGATTTCCATATCTTGGCTTTTTCCTCAAAATATGCCAGTAAAACACTTTCGTTACATTTCCCAGGGACCTTTTTAATGTTGCACCATTCCGAAAAGCGTCTATAAGCGATTTCGTACTGTTCCTTTGATTTCGCCGGCAATAATGCCAATGTTGCTCGACTGGCGGCTTCTTCGATTTCAGCAGGGATGGATTCGTTACGCTCATTATCGAGGTTATTCATTATACTTATAATATTACTAGAAAATGCTGTCAATATTTTTGCGTTTTTTCCGTAACTAACAACAGCACTGGTTGCTACGAAAATTTTGGTTCATAAATATTGCGATCTGTGTGGTATTTTTTAATTTCTTATTTTTATTGAGTTTAAAGTTTTTCCGATTGTTTTGTAGAAAAAATAGTGTATGATATACGTGTTAAAAGTGATGTGAAATAAAATCTTACTTTTAACATGTATATCATAAATAGCTATTTAAAACGAATTTTTTGAAAACGATTTTCTTAAATCGTGACATCTTGATATACAGTGAGGACAAATAATGACGAATAGTTAAAAAATATATTTTCTAATGAAATGAATGGATGAAAGGAATGCGAATTTCATAAAACTGAAAATGCATTTAATGCATAGCGACTGTACAAAGTTATTTCCGTAATTTTCAATACACAGTTGAACTCATCGAATCCATGAGTCCCCATACGAACGGCCCAAACCAGACTGTAGTCGAATTGCCTCAGCGGCAGCATGTATGAGATTTTACAACTCTTGTTCAGCGTTAGCAAACACCATAGTTTTTATGTCAGCTCAAAAATAAGAGTCAAGCGAATTTAGGTCAGACGATCGTGAAGGCCACCCAATTGGCCTATCCATCGTTCGGGAAGCATATGATCCAATATTTGTCGCACTAGACGCGCAAAACGTGGTGTAGCACCATCGTGAAGAAACTACATATGTTGTCTAACGTTGAGATTAACTTCTTCGAGGAATACTGGTAAATTATTACGCAAAAATTGTAAATAAAGAGCACCAGTTAACCGATTTTTCGGAATAAAAGGGGCAATAAGTACTACCATCACAATTCCAGCCCACACATTTTCTGAAAATTGTTGTTGAAAGTGGTAATGCCCAATAATGAGTGTTGGGGAAGTTTTAAATACCATTACGTGTGAAAATTACCTTATCCGTAACTAACATGTTCTTGGTAAGATTTTGGTTTAAGCGCTACAACCACTCGCAAAAGTTCACTCGAAGCGGAAAATTCCTTGGAAGTAAGGCTTGTACGTGAAATGGGTAGAGTAAGGTGTGTTGACGTGTACATTTACCAAACTGTAGATTGTGCCATTCCAAATTACGCTGCAATTGTTCTAGTGCTTATACCAGGCTGGTCCTCGACGGCATTTAAAATATCTTTCTAATATTCACAAATTGCCTAGGTCTTCTCTACCACGCTAAACGACACCTAAAAAGGCTTCAAGTCCTGGATGATATATTTGGAGAAACTTTTGAACATAGAGATGAGCTATAGTCACTGAATTTTGATGTGATTCCCTGTATGCCAGTATCATGTCATACTTTTATGATTGCGGGAAAATAAATTCGAATAGAACTAATAACAAAGCACTAGCTACAAATACCAAACATATCGTCCTGTACATTAGATCCAAATTAATATTTCATTTAATTTTTTTAGACTTACTTGATTTTACACACATTTTTGTTCCAGAAACAAGTAAAGCTTAATTCCAATAGATCTCTCTTCAACACTAACTTTTTTGTCTTATTTAGTAGTCGTTTTATTACCAACAAACTGTTTCAGTCCAGTTCAAATTAAAAATACCAAACTAAATACCAATAACTTCAGTGGTGTAGTAAATCCAATAAATTTAATGAGAAATAAAGAAATTGCCGTGATACAGAGACATATATCAAGTGACATAGTTTATTTCAGTTTAAAAGTTTCTACTAAATTTGTGAAATATTTTTGCCTGATAGAGAGACTACAGGGATACTTTTTTCTTTTCGCTAGTTACTTAAAGGACATTTTTTCCTTTATAATGTGTATCAAATTTCAAGTGGAAAGCTCCACCAGTTCGGAAAATATAATCAGTAATAGATTTTATTTTGAAACTTTAATACCTACCCTGCACCTCGAAAAAGAAACAATTTTGAAAAAATACTTACGCGAAAAAACTTATTTTTAAAAGTTCTCTCACGTACTCTCAACGTTAGATTAGACTCACTCTGTATACCGTAGCGTCAAGTTTGTTGGTTGGGATCATGGTAGTTCAAAAGCAAAATAGTTGTTTAAGTATTTCTGATATTAGTCAAGTTTGAATATATTAGACCTTCAAGCAGATTGAGAAAGGTAAATAACTGAAATTCTGAAACTTCAGTATTGCCACTAAATACACAAGAAGAAAATTATTGAGTGAAGTTATTTATTTGTAGCAACGTTTTCTGTTTACTTTGGTATTTTGCCATCTGTGAAAAATATAAATAACTTAAAAAAAATTGTCAAAAGAATCAATCATTAATTATTCAATCTCCTAAAAAGCACATAAAATACGCATATCAAACCCTTATAGTAACAGCATGAAAAATCAATTTATTCTTTTCAAAACTACAACCGATGTTTAATTTTTAGATATTGATTTCTGGCATAATTTTAATTACTTTCTTATTTATATTTGTAATTTGCTATATGGGAAAACAAATTAATTAAATAAGCCCTTGCACTAAAAGGATCAGTCAATAATTTTTAAAACTGTTCTTGAGTAACTAAAACATGCCACACTCGAAAAAATAGAAATTAGTTCATGTTTCAAAATTAGAAACGATTTTTATTTAGTAATTTATATTTTCTATATTTTTTTACTGCCAGCAATATTTTTTACGTTACAAAAACCCTGCTTATTATTCTAGTAAAGTTTTTGTTAAAACAAGGTAATTGAAAGTTATCGTATAATGTTACGAAATAAACTATTAGAAAATATCAAGATAATTTATGTTTACACATTCTGGCAAGATATTAAAACGTTTACCAGTTTTTGTGTATGTCAAGGGACCCCTAAGCCTCATAATTCAATGTATATCTCTATAGAACTTTGCTAGTCACCATAATTTACTCTCTAAAATAAAATTAGATAAGATTAGGGAGAAAATCCCAGCGCAAACTAAAATATTTTACACTGAAAATAATAGGACTTAGTTCACGATTCAAAACTAAAACGGATTTTTATATAGTGATGCCAATTTATACTTTTTATATTTGTTTGCTATCAGTTTGAAATGTTTAATTAGATAAAATAGCACGACAGTTTATTTAACTATTTCTAATTTTTTTTTGAAATACTACATTATGATTTCTTCATCCTTAGTCTTTAATAGTATTTTAGGAACAGAAAGGTAATTCCTTTCAGTGGTATCACTTCCTCATTTGCTGTTTCCTAATTCCTAATACATTTAAGAGCTATAATCCTAATTAGTTTTAGCTTTATCTTAATTATCAGCAACATTTGTTACAGTTAGATAAGTAGTAGTAGCTAGCATTTTCTTTGATCAAACCTCAATTTAAATATTCTGCTCCTGAACACAACAAACGAGAGGTAACTAAACACAACAACGCTACGCGACCAACTTTGCGGAGTGACGTGTGTTGGAACAGCTGATATACTGCATTGCGCAGTTGTGCTTAACCAGTCAGGGGTGGGGATATAGAACACATAGGTTTATTAAGTTTACACAAAATGGTGTTCTATTAAAACATCACTGGTAAATATTACACAAATTCAGTATATTTTATTATAATACTAGTAATTTTAACACATTGTCGTGTAAAACATATAAAAAGCTATAGTGTGTAAAACTATTAACAAGGAAATTTTACACATCCTAAATTATACACTGAAAAAACTTATTTAGACAGTAACTCTTTTTACAGCATACCTGCGAGAATAAGATGCACGTTTTTCTTGATATATTAATATTTATTTCTGTACAAATTTGAACAGTTGCAATTACCGCAAGCAAAATAACAGAGCTGGGTAATTATTTTCTTGAGAGGGTTGCTTGATTTATAAAAAAAAACAATTAAATTATAAATTTTGTAAAAAAAAATCCAATTTCACATGTTATATGTATATAGTCGAATTCGCTTTATTTCGCTCTTTTCTGTGAAAATCAAAAGTAGACTATAAAAAATTTGGATAATATTTTTTCCACTTCTAATGGTGCAAAACTTAACATAACATTTCTTTTAAAATTAAAACGGGAACACAAAAATGCACTTTTTCAGTTTTAAGACGCTATTTCAGGAGCTATGCTTAATATCTCACATTTCCTTCCAAAAATTAAACGGATATATGTGTAACTTTTTCTTAATTTAAGCCACCCTGTATATATTATAAATCCCTGTACTGGGCGTTGTAAAAATCAGCACTCTGCGTATTTATGTAGCCCAAAATATTTGCATAGACCATATTCAGAGTGTTTCAGTCATATTGTCATTAATTTGAGGAGACGATAGGGAAAAATGAATATAATACGAATACGTGATTAAAAACAAAAAAATGCATATTTACGCCAAAAAAATATTTTCAAACCATTATCTATGTAATATGCCAAGGGTGAAATGACACTCTGTAAATACGTTTGTGATCCCATATATTTAAATAAGACTGCTACAAAACGCTTGTATTTCCCATTTTTATATCTACATATACACATAAAACAAATATACAAAAAACGCTAGTGAACTCGCCGGAACACCTACACAGCGAGCCAAATTAATTAAACTTCTTCTAAATATTCTAACTATATACAAATACATATATTACAATTTAAACCCCCTTTTCAGACTGTCACTGACTGCTGGCTACAGTTCAACTCGATATCGGTCTGACGCGACGTTGCTAAATTTAAATATTTCCAATAGTAGGTACTTACTTAGTGTAATATGTAATTAATGCAATAAATTATTTTTGGAAGGTATACAATTAACATATTGTGTTTCAACATAAAACATATTGTTACGGAAGTTCACCTACCTTTTAGTTTGTTAATTATGTTTCTGTTTGCGTTAGAATTTGTAATTTTTGTAATACCTTTATTTTGACATTTTCCGGAATATTCCAGGCTATATTCTATTTGTTTCTTGACAAGTTCTCGAGATTGCAGAAACTTCGAGAACTCTAAAAATCTATATAAGCGGATCAATTCCGCCGTCACAATCAGTTTATATTGAGCAGCAAAACGCGAGTGACAAACGTCAAAGTAAAGTGTTGACAGTTGCGAAGTTTGTTTGAAGGATATTTCTTGTATAATCAAGAGTGACAATAAAGTTGTTTGTCTACGTGACGTGTTCCCACGCTAAGGCAATTTAGAGGCTACATTGGTGTCAGAAGTGAGATCAAGAGCGACTGAAATGGAGGAAACTTTGAAACAGTTAATGGGAATGATGAAAGATATGAAGACAAAATGATGAAAGAAATAAGAAACAGAAACAAGATTAAATGAAGAACAGTCAAGAGGAAATGAACAGCTTAGAAGAAATGAAAAATAATCAAGAAGTAAATAACAAAAAATTAGAAGAAACAATTAAGATGAATCTCAAAGAGAAACTGTTGAAGAATAAATTAACCTTTTGAGAAACGAGATGCAATATAAGATCCAGGTCGTAGAAGAAATTGTTAATAAATTGCAGAGTGAAGTTGCCAAAGTCCAAGTCAAAGAAGAAAGTATAATTAAGTTAGAATATGAGGTTACAAACCTAAAGTCACAGTTGTCTGCGTAGGAAGCCGTTAAGATTGAAAATGGTTTTCTTTCTTCCTCAAGAATTAAACCGCCAAGAATTAAAGATATTAAGAACGCTAGCTGAGGACTAACAAAAAGACTATCAAACGTTGAAGAGTTCTTTAGAAATGAGGTATGGCGATGTTCATCTACAACATGTTTACCAGGCACAATTAAAAGGCCGAAGACAACGATTCGAAGAAAATCTGCATCAATTTGAAACAGATATAGCGCGTATGGTAAAGTTAGCCTACCCCACCGCAGAGTTCCAAGAACAGTTAGCAGTGAGTAGCTTTATCGATGGCTTGCGAGATTCCGAGATCAGTCAAGCATTGACATTAGCCAGACATAGAAACATATCTGAAGCTTTAGCCCTAACCCTGGAAATCGAAGCCGCACGGCAGGCTTATAGAAGTAATCAAGGCAGAACAAGACAGGACGGAAGGACGACGTGAAGCCGAGAAAGCTAACGAAGGATTGATGAATAACTTGAGAAATTTATTGTACAATTACCAGAAGGAACAAGGTCGTACTGATTCTACAATATACAGTAGACGAAGATCCATCCTGTGTTGGAACTGTGGAGCAAAGGGACAAAGAGCCTGACAACTGGAGAATAAACAACAAAAGAGTCCAGCCAGTACTGAGTTCCAATTTTGAGACACAGAAGAATCAATTATTTAAATTGAGACAGGACTTGGAGAAGGAGAAGAAAACCGTAAATGATCTGAACAACCAGAATAAAACTTTGGAAGCTACTAATGCCGAACTATTCAAGCAGATAAAATTACTTCAGGATCAAATGAAACAAAAAGAAGCCCAGTGGGTTAAAGGAACTGTCACTATTTAATATTGAAATTACAAAACGGATCAAAATAAATCATTCACATTTCATTACATAAATAGTGAAATAAAATCCAATAATCAGCGTCGACATCAGATGTTATTGAACACTCAGTGCAGCTAAAAAGTTCAAAAGTTGGCACTTCAAATTCTCATTTAATACGTTAATTACGTAAATTTGTAACGTATCATCAGCGTCGTGCTTCCGATTGTTAAGAGGTGATTTGTTTATATTTTGAAAGGTCAAGTAAACAATTCTTTTTTGATTTTTTGTCTTTATTAGGCCTTCCGAATACGTGGTTAAAATTAATGATATTAAGACTGAATTACCCTGTTTACATAGTTCGGGTCATTGTTTCGATATTCTGTTGCAAATTAAATAAGTAATGTAGGTACAAACCTCAGATTATTAAATAATATTACAAAAATACCAAATGTATGAGACTAATTGGCAATTTTATTCAGACATTTTGTATTGATTATAATATAACTATTCTAGCTGGCTTCTTGCGCCTTGTTGTGAAAACTTCTGTGTTTCCACCGCATTTATCTTTGTAAAACAGACGTTAACTGGAGTGTTGTCAGAGTCGTCGTCCGTTCTATTAGAAAAAAGTAGAAACATTTTCTGTGTAAGTATACACTATATAAGGTACTTCATGTGGCAAGAGGTAAATTAATTCTTTTTATGAGTCTAGTAATTAACATTAAGATATAAAATTAAATTACAATGTTTTTATAAATTATTAGTTGCAGTAGATATTAGCGGATAGTAAAAATTTTGCAATATTAATTTAAAAATTATGAGGTATCTTTTAAAAAAATAGTAACTACAATTTCTTTTGTAAATACTTTCACAAAAAATTCAATAAACATAGATATTTACAGTTGAAATATACAGTATGCGCCAAAAGTATGGAATAAATTCAATAAAAACGAAACAATTATTTTTTGGGAAAAATCCTCGAACAGGTCGATTTTTAATTTAAAAAATACATATTTTAGCGTAAAATGCGATTTTCAAATGTCATTTGTTTTCGAGTAATGACGTCATCGATTTTTTTTTAAATGGCAACACCATATTTTTTTCCTTGATTCTGAAAGATCGTTTAATTCTCTATCAGACAGTATTAAAATTTTGCCCTCATGACGCTTGAATGTTAGAAAACGTAAAGTTTATCCATAAAAAGTAACAATTCTGAGGTATGTAAAATAAAATACAATTGATTAAATTTTATACTTAAATTAAATGTTCGAATTGCCATCCACCAACTTCTTGACAATGCGCAAGTCTGTGAAGAAATTATTTTTACACATTATGAATGATTTCTGGGGTAACTCTTCGTATTTCGTCCCGAATGCGATTTTGAAGTTTTTCTAAATTACGTGGTTTATTAATGTAAACTTTTGACTTCAAGTATCCCTATAAAAAATAGTCAAGAGGTGTAAGATCTGGCGATCTTGCAGGCCATTCTATCGGTCCGCGTCTGCCAATCCACCTCCCAGGAAAACAGTTGTCCAAAAAAATCTCGTACAGGGCGCGCATAGTGCGGAGCTGCACCGTCTTGCTGAAACCATATGGTATCGTCAGGAATGTCAGAGTCATTATCGTTAGGAAAAATTACTGCAAGGGCTGGAACAAGGTCATTTTCTAGAAACTCTAAATATCTTTGTCCTGTAAGGCTTTCTTCATAGAAAAAAGGCTCTACTATTCTGTCGTCAACTATTCCAGCCCACACATTTAATTTCTGAGGGTGTTGGGTATGTGCCTCTGCCATCCAATGAGGATTTTCCCAACTCCAATATCTGCAAGTTTGACGGTTTACTGTACCATTCAGACAAAATGTGGCCTCATCTGAAAAAAGTATTTGCCGGTGTAAATTTCTATTTCCTTGACATAAATCCATTGGAATTTCGCAAAAGTATAAGCGGCGATCGGGATCATCTTCATTGAGTTCCTGCACAAGTTGAATTTTGTAGGGATGATATTTTTCCTTTCTCAAGATACGTAGCACTGTGCTCTGACTAGTGTCATTGTTTAATGCAACCAATCGTAAATAATTATGAGGATTATCCACCATACTTATCAAAACGTTCTGTTTCTGATTTTCATTAATGCTTGGACATCCAGGTTTTGGAATATTTACAACATTGCCAGTTTCTCTAAATTTAAACTCTACCTTACTGAGTGTTGATTGGCTGATAGGGCGATCTGGATATTTTGCATTAAATAAATCGCAAACTTCCTGCTGAGTTCTAGTCATATTCCCGCATCCGATAAGAATTAAAATTTCAATTCTTTGAGTAACAGTTAAATGTGCCATAGTACTTTAAATTGAATAATAATTTCTATGTCGCTTACAATACTTATTAGAAAGTCGGTGTGACAATGACACTTTGCAAAGATTTTCACCTACGTGATCCATAAAAGAACTATGGAATTCGAAAACTTTCGTATGTAAAAGGGCAAAATTTTAGTACTCCCTGATAGAGAATTATACGATCTTGCAGAATCAAGGAAAAAAATATGGTGTTGCCATTTAAAAAAAAATCGATGACGTCATTACTCGAAAACAAATGACATTTGAAAATCGCATTTTACGCTAAAATATATATTTTTTAAATAAAAAATCGACCTGTTCGAGGATTTTTCCCAAAAAATAATTGTTTCGTTTTTATTGAATTTATTCCATACTTTTGGCGCATACTGTATCTAGGACATCGATAATGTATGAGATATTTTTTTGTCAATCGAAAGCACGTTATTGCTTTAGAATTTGGCATAAAATTATGAGGCATTTGTCATTGTCAGAGAAATATTTAGTCAGAATTTATTTGGCAGAAAAATAAAATAAGTCGCAACATAGCAAAATAACTATTTATTTATTAGACGTACAGCTGGTAATGGTACAGTTATTCATATTTAATACAACATTAGATTGGTTATTTTCTTCTACTATAGAAAAATCTATTACTACGTATATTATTTATAATCTTATTGTGGTGGTTGATGTTTAAGTGTGGTTTTATAAAATTTCACCAATTTTCCAGTAATTTCAGCAATTGTTGTTCTTGCACACCATTTTTGCCAATTCGCTAGCACAGCAGTTGACCTGTTCAAATGGTTTGTTATCTCTTTATCTTTTACATTCAGGTTAATAGCCTCAGCAGAGAATTTATTCCATCTATTAAAAGTACTTTTTCAACAGGAACATTGTTGTACTAATTATCGGTAATATGTTCGCCTCGTTTTGATATCAGTTAATGAAAAAGACGTACAGGGTACAGAACAGCTTTGGCTATTGGTAACAAACCATTTATTATTTGTACAGCTTGTGTGGTTGTGGGGTAAGTGCCTTGCCTCCTCTTCACGTTAGATCTACAGCAGCAATAAATAAGGTTCAATCTACTTACGCATAAAGTCTTCAAGGCTATTTTCATCATAGGACGATGTTATTCATTTTACTTCTGACAAACTTAACGAAACTGAACTGGTCTTACATTTACATGGATCTATTTGCAGTTTTTCCCTGGCAGCATGCTGTTAAACGAGTCAATCATAATCGTATAGTCATTATAGTACTTCTCCTGTAAAAATTTGCACGAAACGTTCTACATAATCTTTACTGTTTCTTCTTTGAATTCTATCCCATCGTCACATTAACTCCCCAATATTTTAGTATCAATACCAGTTCTTCTACGTTTCTATGCTTATTTAACTTGTATTTTCCTTTACAGCAATAGTCTCCACGTGTATTTGTGACTGTTTGTGGCATTATTTGTAATTTTTCTTTAATTAGCGCATTAATAAATTAATAAAATATGGTAAAGTGTTTCTCTAACAAGTCTACAGAATACAATATTCTACAAACTTTGAAATAGGCTACGTTTTTATAGAATGCTTTAATTACCATTATCATCTCATAAAACTTGGCATGCTCTAATGTATGATATAATGTAGCACTTGATATAGCAGAAAAATGTCAAAACAGGTATACTAGTGATTTCAGTGACGCTTAATTTGATTTATTTTACATGACTGAAAAAGCTATGAACCCAATATCGAGCCTTATGTCACACCACGGTACTGTATAAATTGAACTCGATGAAATATATGATTTTAGCACATGTAAAAGGGATATACTGACACCGTAAGCTTCAAGTTTACACAATAGCTTACCGTGATCGAACTTATCAAATACTTCGGAGATGACGTGCCCTAACTCCTCTTATCCAACACTTCAGCAATAAAATAAGTGTTACACATGAGGTTCGATACTGTGGATGTGCCTTTCATCAATTCATGCTATTCGGGAATAACCAGGTTCTTTGTATGAAAGAACAAATGTTCAAAAATTTATTTCTTTCTTTCAGTGCTTTCGGAAAGTAACGAATAAATTCATTATTTTTGAAATTGAGAAGTTTTCGAAAAAATCTCCTGGCACGTCGATTTTGTTTTTAAAAACTATTTGACATACGACCCACATTTGTGATGTCATCGTTGTTCGAGATATGACGTCATCTACAATTTTTTTAAATAGCATCTTCCAATTTTGACCATGCCATTTGAAAGAGCGTGTCATTCTACATACATACATCATGAAAAATAATGGTGTTACATAACAAATACTTCAAGAAAATAATGTTTGAAGATTTTAAAATTTAATTTTCACAAAACTGATAATGATAATGATTATGTAAAAAATCGACTAAATTAAATGTTCAAATTGTGCACCGTTGGCTGCCTGACAGTAGCCAAGACGATTAATAAATTCTTCTTGAACATTATCAATAACTTCAGAAGGTATACGATGTATCTCGTGACGAATTCTTGCTTTTAAATCCTCTAAATTAACCAGTCTAGTAACGTATACTTTGCTTTTTAAGTATCTTCACATGAAATAATCTAGGGGTGTCAAATCAGGAGATCTGGCTGGCCACTCAATCGAACTCCCTATCCAACGATTCAGGAACAGCTCATCTAAATATGTACGGACAGGTGTTGCATAATGGGGAGGTGCACAGTATTGTGAAAATTAAATTTTAAAATCTTCAAACATTATTTTCTTGAAATTTTTATTATGTTTTTTTCATGATGTATGTATGTAGAATGACCCGTTCTTTCAAATGTCATGGTTTAAATTGAGGGTTGCTATTTAAAAAAATTGTCGAGACGTTATATCTCGAACCACGATGACGTCATAAATATGGGTCGTATGTCAAAAAGTGCCTTTTTTTGAAAACAAAATCTACGTACCAATTTAAAAAATAATAGATTTATTCGTTACTTCTCGAAAGCACTGTATAACGAATTAATAATATAATTGTTCAAATATGGTGGCTGTTATTTCCAAAAGAAAAACAAATCTCCCTTAGAGTGGACATATTATGTTCACCTACCTTACAAAAAAATATGTCTGTAATATATATATATATATATATATATATATATATATATATATATATATATATATATATATATAAGATAATTAATACATTTTTAGTTGTATATTATGCTCTATGTCAAGTTTTTTATGCTGATAAAATTCAACTAAGATTTAATCTAAGTATTCTCTATAATTTTTTATATCAGTAATAGTTGCCAAGGTAACGAACAGTTGAGCTCAGATAATCTACAGAAAATAAAGTATAAAGACGGTTTTCACAGTAGTGTGCAACAATATGAAGCAGCAGGCTATAAAACGTAGCAGTAAATTAAAAATATTCCACCATTTTACACGGAACTTCCAGAATAGATTTTGTCCAGGAAGTTCAGCATCACTAAATTACAGCGTTGAGTTCATACCAGTCCACTATATACTATATGATAGAAGTTCGAGCAAATTGCTCTCGGCAAATATGTCGAGGGATTCCACTAAGTGGTGCACTATATTCTTCATTAACTATAATTACTTGAAAGCACTAAATTTAATCTGCTGAATCCAAATGACCCTTTCTTGAATAATAACTCTTGCATATTTTATGAAAATATTTTCTGCTCACAGCTGTGTTTTGGAAAGGGTGTTAGATGACCTGCCATTTTTCTCTTAATGACGTCCTCATTCCGGTCGTAATTATTCAATTATCACACCACTCTCTTCGTAGCTTCTCAATGAAATAATTAATTCTTCTTCTTAATTAAGTCTTCATTTCCCTTTAGATACATAGAATATAACGCAAGTAGACTTTGATAATAAATTACTCCAATATTGCCTTAATTGGCTGCTTAGCCTATCAATTTATTTTTCGAAAGTTTCTAAAATTATACAAACAGGTCGATTTCTAAAAGTGAAAAGACACATGGTACTGTAACCATTGTCTTTGTCGAGTGATATCATACAAATTTTAAATGGCACAATCACACTTGCTACACATACATTTGAATCTCATTTTCCCCCACAGAGCTACAGAAAATTTTAATATTTTGGTAGAAGTTGTGAATAAATGACACTTCATTTCCATATGTCTTTCTAGATACATAATTGTATTCAAAACCTATTAAATTATTAAAATAATAATGTTTTTCCACGGTCGGGAGTAGAAATCAGTTTCTATGACATCAAAATTAAAACAGAAGTAGTCGATTATTCCCAAGGGAGTATAATGCTCCCAAGGGAGTTTACATTATGGAGAACGTTTTTCATGCAAAAAAAAGAACATTGAAATTATTTATTGACATTTAAATTAAATGTTACATTTGTACAATTTTCAAAATTAATATTAGTAGGAATATTACTTTCGCTTACATTTACAGTTTTTGTGATTGCGCTAGTAGTGGTACCTACTAAAACTTGATTAGCAATTTTGGTCTTATTTTCAATGGAGTTCTCGACATAACTCTCAGCGACTGTAGTTGATTTCCAACCAGCATGACGCTTTATTGTCGTGATATCCACACCCGCATTTGCCAGTAATGTCGCTAAAGATCTTCGTAAGCAGTGACCAGTATAACATGCAGCATCAGGTAATTTTAAATACGAAACTCCTACACTCGGAATTTTTCCCATGGTATTTTTGCCAACTGGCTGTGAACTACATTTTCCTGCTTTGTAGTACAAAAAAAGGCGCTGATGCTTGACGTAGGCAGGACGAAGGGATACGTAATTTCGAAACAATTCAAGCATATTTCCCACATCGGTAACCAGAAAGGTTCGTGAAATCTTTGTCTTAGTGTTTGGAATTTTTACAATCAAGGAAGAGCCTACATCCTCAATATCATCTACAGTTAAATTGACTAGTTCATCAGTTCGACAAGCTCCGGCAATCCCCAGAATTAATCCAACCTATAAAAAATCTAAATACTTAATAATTGAAATACCTAACAACAAAAGTAATCTTACCTTAATCATTAAGAATTCTTTGTCATCTGCACTTGATAGAAAACGGTCGATTTCACCCTTTGTCAATATTTTCGATTTTATCGCTTGATATCCGCCACCGGTTCTTTTCAAAAATGCGATCAGCTTGGGGAATTTGCTTATATCTATGTTATCGTAAATTATCAAGCATGAATTAACCATAGAATATTGCGCCCATAATGTGGAAGACTTGCAATTCTTTGCATTTTCACTGAAGTATGCCAACAAAACATTCTTATTGTATACTTGAACATTTTTCTCGGCGCACCATTTTTTGAACCGATTGTAGGCTATATCGTATAAAGATCTTGACTTCGTAGGCAGCAAATTGCTTATTGCAATATTTGCAGCCTCCACAATCTCTTCCGATGCACAATTATTCATTGTGCACTAAACAAACTTTAAACTAAACCAAACTAGCACCTTAATTTGACAATTCTTTTTGTTTGTTTATTTTGTAGTTATGACAATAACTCAACGACTACTAAATAAATGCTCAAATCCGAATACAATAATTCTGGTGCTACTTACTTCATAATGACAAAATATGTGTTTTTAAGTTAATGAGACCGTGGAAAAAATAGTATATACCATTCGGGAGAGATCCTATTTTGTTCTCGGTGCATTGTATCCCTCGGGCTCAAATTGCACCTCTGACAAAATAACACATTTCTCTCCCTTATAGTATAATGTACTATTCCTGCATTTTAATCTAGGAACTTTTCGCCGCCAGTCACAAAATTAATGTGGACTTCCATTGACCTGTCTCTGTTGATCTTGGATTAAGCTCTGTCATGGCGTATCTGATATCAGAACTTCTGAGCCCGTTCACGTATTAATATTACTACGGTTGCTATGGCCGAAACCTCTCCTCAGACAACGGTGTTCCTCTAACGTTCTGTAATAGCCTCTGTTACTGATTGTAAAAAGTGATTTTTTCTTAGTGGCCTTAACCGCAGAGAAAAATTCTTATTTGAAAAAAACTTTAAAAAATATATTAGAAAACTATAATTGGGAAGGCCCGATACCTTTCTCCTGTCCAAATATTTTTCAACGTACGCCTTTATCTTGAAACTACGTTCATTTGATAACAAATATTTGAAAACTTTTATGTCTCTTCACATTTTTTGATTTGAAGCTCAATTTTTTAGGTATTTAAATTTTCTTAGCCAATATCATGTATTATTCCCCTAACAAGTGTTTTGTTGTGTTGAATTTATAATTTTTCATTGATTTACAGCGAAAGCTATGAACATTGACTAAAAAAATTAAAATATCTAAAATATGCTTGAACTCAAAAAATATCAAGACATAAAAATTTGTAAATCAAATTTACTACCAAATGAACGTACGCTGAATAGATTTAGGGGAGAGAAAAGGGCCTGTCAATATATATTTTATTACATTTTGACTGATAATATTTTATTTCGATTTTTTCGATTTTAGATATTTTTTTAATCTATTTTACTAAATTTAAAATGGTTTAGTAAAGTGACACTTTATCACATTGAAATGTCATTTTACTATATTAGTCGAGGCACTAAAAAGGCCAAAGATAGGAAATATTTTAGGATAGGACGTATCGGAATGCGGTTTTTTGCATTCGCTCGCAAAAATTATTTATATCATTACTTACTTTATACCTATTGCAAACGATTATGATGTTCAAATTGACCCCCCCGAACACCTGGAGCTCAGGAACGCCGCCGAACGTCATCTCCGGGGACTATCCCGAACTTTATGCGAGAGGGGAGAGAAACTAGACACCCGGGGGTTTATTGGGTCGCTGAATTCGAATATACCATCGGCGAACACCTCACGGACACCTGGTGGGCCCCAACCTGGACGCGGACGTCATCTTCGAGAATTTTTCTGAAAATATCGACAATAACGAACCGAAAATCGTGAAAATGGGACCAGTTACTAGAGAAATACAGGTTCCAAATGTATACAAAAACCGCTCTGAAGGGGAAAGTTAATTTAGGGAAAATTCTCCCCACAGTAGATGCCATTCAACAACATCTGAAAAGGGTCTATTTTCAAGTGCAAAATTGGCTGGACGGAGACCAGGTGAGCATGAACCCAACAGAATGGGGGTGGAGAAATGAAGGTGACACACTGGTCCCTGTCCAAATGACACAAAAACCTGCGCCCCCGAATATTATGGAACTAATATTCTGTGGATGCGCAGGAGAGTGTGATCGGATGACCTGCAGTTGCAGGAAACATGGCCTCCCTTGCAATCTTGCCTGTAAAAATTGTGAAGGGTCAACTTGCACCAATACTGAAAGATATTCAGTTGAAAGTGTAATTGCGCAAGAGAAAGAGGCCTTGGACGAGGATGATGTACTACTGATGAATACGTCAGTGGGTGATGAAGAAAATGAAGAGACTAACGTTGTGTCACTTGATGGAGAATTTGACATTTAGTTACGTATTTGAAAATCGAGGTTATTGATTGATAAGGTTACGTGGAGTAACGGGTGGATTATATTTCATTTGAGTTCAATAAAAAATTTATAAATATTAATTACATAAACAATGAATTTCTATTCATTCCCTTCCTTTCCTCCGTACATATTTTCACTAGAAACAACAATTCCATGTAGTTATTACAGTACATTGCCGTCAACCGCTTAAACATCAGGTTTAGTTGACATTCATGGAAATGACATCGATGTCGAGGTAAAAGTTTCAGTGCAGCAGGTTTTCGTGGGGTATTCACCGATGTCATATTTGAATTCAGCGCCCCAAGAAACCCATAGTAAAGATTTTTGGTTGATCTTTTTCAATTGTGTCTGGAAAACCCTGGGAAGACGTTCAGAGCCAGAGTAGGGCCCACCAGGTGTCTGTGAGGTGTGCGTCGGTGCTATATTTGAATTCAGCGACGCGAAAAAAACCCAGTAACGATTTTTGGTTGTTTTTTTTTAATTGTGTCTGGAAAACCCTCGGGGAAGACGTTCAGAGCCAGGGTAGAGCGCACCAGGTGTCTGTGGGTTGTTCTTCGGTGCTATATTTGAATTCAGCGACTCAAAAAAACCCCAGTAACGATTTTTGGTTGGTCTTTTTCAATTGTGTCTGGAAACCCCTCGGGGATGACGTTCAGAGCCAGGTTAGGGTGCACCAGGTGTCCGTGGGGTGTTGGTCGGTGCCATATTTCATTTCAGCGAGCCAAAAAAAAACCCGTAACGATTTTCGGGTGGTTTTTTTCAATTATGTCTGGAAAACCCTCGGGGATGACGTTCAGGGCCAGGTTAGGGCCCACCAGGTGTTCGGGTGATTGTGTTCAACATAAAATTCGGATTCAGGGCACACAAAAAGCCCCCATAACGATTTTCGGTTCGTTATTGTCGATGTTTCCAGAAAAATTTTCGAAGATGACGTCCGCGTCCAGGTTGGGACCCACCATGTGTCCGTGGGGTGTTCGCCGATGGTATATTCGAATTCAGCGACCCAAAAAACCCCCGGGTGCCCAGTTTCTCTCCTCTCTCGCATAAAGTTCGAGATAGTCCCCGGAGATGTTTGTCGGCGTTCCTGAGCTCCAGGTATTCGGGGGGTCAATTTGAACATCATAATCGTGATCAGCGACCTCGAAAACCTCCGGGTCCCCGACTTGAGCCAATTGTGACTCTTATTTACGAAGTTATTAAATTTGCCAAAAGGCCTCTCAAAAAATGGATTTTTTGCATGCATTTTTGACTACAGCAATGCAACTTCCGGTTTGTAATAGGTACAAAGTAGGTACGAATGATATAAATAATTTTTGCAAGCGAATGCGAAAAACCGCATTCCGATACTTCCTATCCTAAAAGATTTCCTATCATAATGCTTCATTGCCTCGACTATATAGTAATGTCACTGTTAATAAACAGTTTGACAGAATAGTATAATAAAAAACAAGTTTAGAAAAACAAAGTTTTATTAAACGGATATAGCTTTTGAGTAATCATTCGCTCGCTCATACTTAAAAGCTTAGTAAAACTTTGCTCTTCTAAACCTGTTTAATATACTATTTAATTTAACAGTATTCGTTCATTCATTATCAAAATTAAAGGTGGAGTGGGTTAACTGCTGACTAATTTCTGTAATGTTTAGCTTAAAAAGTATATACCCTTATGTTTAATTCACAACAAAAATATGAAACGGACACAAGTATTCTGTTTAAAATAATAGTATTACATTTATTTTTTTACATGTAAAATTAGAGAAAAATGGTCCAGTACTCCACACTTTCTCATCAACACAGGGTAAAGATATCTATGACGTATTATACGGGATCCGTAATTTCTCTACACATATATCTTCTATAATACAACTTTTATCCGCATTTTTTAAGTTTGGAAGCAATATAAAAAAACTAACGTTATATAACCGAACCAGAAACCCATAAAAAATATGGCGATTTTCTCAGGCAGATCTAAAAGATATTTTTTTTTAAGTTTTTTCATTTATTAATTTCAGTGAGAATGATTGTTATTTGTGTTACTTGAATATGGATTTTTGTTTTCATATGAAAAATGGGGTTACTGGCAAAGTTTGTGAGCTAGTGCGCTGGAATTGCAGGCGGTGAAATAATCGGTCACGTAGTCATTCAATATAAATTTTATATGTACTGTGGAAAACTATAATCCCAGGAACACATGAATTACGAAATGAAGTGTTAAAAGATCGCGCGGGCCATCACAGCACAAACCTGCAAACCTACATGATCTCGTACATTTGTTCAACACAGAGCAGCAACTTTTTGTACAGCTTATGTGTGTGGAAAACGTTTTGTGTAGTAGTTGATTGCAGCTCGGAAGAAGCGAAGAAACCAGGAACATGAGAGTTCTGGATTCACCCTGTCATTAAAAAGAGAAAGCTGTATGGTGAATTTCATCATTTATTTTCTGAACTGGAGAGAGATCAACAACATTTTTTCAGTATTTCCGATTGTCACAAAAGAAATGTTTCGAACTCTTGGATCGTCCTTGTTAGAACACCAAAAGACAAGTAGTAGTATCATCTGATGAAAAAACCGACAGTTCAGCAACATATTTAAAACTTAACACGTCGAATATTTCTAATAGTTTGAAACCAATCCCTGACTTTTGTGGGGACAGAATTTAACTTCGAACTAACGAGGTCAAGCATAGAAATTGCAGGCCACCGACACGACCTACAGTGACGGTCGTTGAAAGTGACGGTACATGCTGGTGCTGCTGTTCTGGTGTACCATGTTCCATTAAATAACATCGAAACCTTCATGAACAGCTTTGCAGGTTCGTGCTGGTCTGTGCAGGAATAAATGTGAGCAATCTTTGATTATCTAATAAACACTACAACTACAACTGAAATCAGATATATGGTAATTTTTATTACTGAGAGAATAGGTACCAAACCCATGTTCGTAATAGCCTTACTCTTCAAATTTATAATCCATGTAACTGTCGCAACTGATTTGTCAGTTACGCTAGACTGAGATGTTTTCAATCTTGCTTCACGCATAAAACGGCAAATAGTGTAGGTAGAGGATAAAATTTATTTACAAAACTTAGAACAGAGATGGTGGAAGTAATATTTTAAATTATTTGCGAATCGAATCACTTTAAGAACTCCTCTGAATATTATGTTTTGATAAATCGATCCACACCTACCCGTACAAATCTCTGGTTTGCTAGGTTTTGCCTTTTATCTTACGTCACAGGCAATGGAATTAACGCGTTAAGCATTTAAAATATATTTCGAAAGTCGGCAAACATATTTCATATACAATGTTTTTTCCCAAAGAACTAACTGCCTCCAATAATTACTGTAATTCAAAATCACGACCAACTGCAATTATTTTTATAGTGTAAAAAGTATTTTTAGGGGTGTTTCTACACTGAAAGAAATTGAACAATAACAATTCAATTGTTTGGAATGAGTGATTGGAGTTTTTCTTATTAATGTAATAATATCATGTACCAAACATCATAAAAATTATTTTATTAGTATTGTTTTACGATATTAAGTTGACGTTTTGCTAAAACAGCATTACATTTAGCTTCATAGTTTTGGATATATTTAATATACTCAATACTGCAGTTGTAATTGTTTGCAAAATTGTGACATCGAACCAATTTAGATCGAGAAGTCACTGAAGAATTTTGGTGTACATGAGCCAAGAATTTCTTAAAATTTTGGGGATTTTCGTGGTATTCCATAGAATTCAAGGAATTTAGTTGAACTTCTAGAGATTACATGGAATTGAATAAAGTTACGTAATTTGGGTATGAATCATCTGTATGTGACAATGCATTGTTTTCATCTCAGTAATTCACCGCTCCTAAATTTATAAACCAAATAACTTTTTGCCGGCTTCGTAATATTGTATTAGACTGTGTATCCTGTAGACAAAATTGATACATGTTAAATTATGAGTATACATACTGTGAAATACACAAACATTTGAAAATAAAATATGAGCACAAATCACACCTTATAAATTAAAATTTGTGATATATTACAATATTAAGGAAATTTAAATGTATTTAAATAAATTTAGAGAATAAAAATTTGGAAATGATATAAAATACGGACTCTATAGTTAATGAAAAGTAAATTTGAATATCAATAATATTTTGTAACATGTAAAAGACAAAATGTAATACAAAAAATCTATGTAAAATGATAAAAATCGAGTAACTGTCAAAATCACACAAAATAGGTAAAATTACAATATAATTAAAAATATTTTTAATCAAATAATAGGGTAGAAAGGTAGTAAATGTAATGAGTAATCACCCTAGAACACCAATTTAAGCTTTTATTAAGTTTAAAAATGCATTGACGATAAAGCTTCGACTGAGAAGGAAAAATCTAACTCAATAATATCAAACAAAATGTAATAAAAAGTAAATTTTAGCATACCTTGAATGTATTTTCATGTATAAAATTGGATTTAAGCCTTTATCAAGAAGTGATTATTCATTTAAAAGATGTGACAGAGATCAGTAGTGTAGATTTAAAAAATTTTTGTATGTAATGTAAGGATATACTGATAATTTGTGTAAGGTGTTTGCAAAATACATTCCAGACAGTGCATAACTATACTCAGATCCAGATGAAAACATTTTCATGGTATATAATCTTGACAAGTTTCGTCGTAGCGACAGATCTGTAACTTCAAGACAAAATTATCATTTACAAAATAATAAAAAGACAATCAAAAGATATGAAAAGCATAGAAAAGAGGACAATTTTTAAGCATATAGGCATATATTTAAGTGATAGTTTTTAATTTAGAAAATAGTAAGAAAGTATTGACCAGGTTAAAATTATTTGTATATAGCAATATTAGGTATCAAAATGTTCAGAAAAATGTGTAGAATTTGAAAATAATATTAATTTTTCATGTAAGGCAAGCATAATCCAAAAATTCAAGAAGAAAAATTTCAAAATTTGACATTGATATTTCCATGGCAACTTGATTTGTTTGTTCTGTTTAATAAAAGCAATTCAGAGGCGAGAAGCGTCAGTTTTCAAAATTCCATCAAAGCGTACACATCGTATGAAAACTCCTAAAACAAAACAAAAGAAAGTTAAGTAAAATAACTAATTGGATTTCGCTTACCCAGAAAATTAATGTCGATTAATGTTGACATTTGAAGAATTTGACTTCAATTTTGTCATTGTGAACTACTGGTAAATTATTTAAAGGTATAAATAGTCAAGAAAACTAAAAGAAAAGTGAACTAAAGTTAAAACCTTCGTAAAAAGAAAATTTGTGGACTAAAGTGAATTTAAAAAATTAAGTGAAAAAATATGAGAAGAAAATAAGCAATAAATTATCAAAAATCAAGGCACCTGCAGTAGAACGAGCAAGGACAGCAAGGACAGCACCATCTAGCGTTGAAGGAATAGATGAGATACAAACCAAATGTAGCAATAATAAAGAGTATGGAGAGGATACCAGGTTAGGCAATTAAAATATCAGCTAATAAATATAAAGGGTTGTATACAAAAATTGGCCTTAATAAGAAATAAAAATGATTTAATGATAATTTTTGCAAATACAATTACACTGAATATTTTTAAATTTTACATTTTACAAAATGAATACAAAAAGTTTAAATTTTTCAAAGCAATCTAAAATGAGAATTCTCGCATTTTAATTTTACAATTAGTTTTTAAGGCCATTTATGTGTTAATTGTAATTAATTTAAATTTGTTTATAATATATGACAATTTGTTAACAGTTTAAATTTATTTTTCATTAACTTATCGATAAAACTGCAAATAAATATATTACCAAAATAATTTAAAATAAAAAAAAAATTAACAAGATTCTAATGGAAGTGAAATACATATAGGGTGATTAAAAAGTTTTTTTTAATTAAATTCTATAATAAGCATACAGCAAGTAAATTATACAAGTTTTATTATTGGCGCTCAACTTAACAAGTTTTAACAATAACAATAAAATAATTTATCAAAATTAAATAAAAGACATAAACAAAATATAATCTTTATAACTCTTTAAAATTAAACAAATTACAACAAAACAAATAAATCAAATAAGTATTATAAAAAAACAATAGAAATGAATAATTTAAAATTCAATTCTATAAATAAAAATTAATTAAACAACAGAAATAATACTAATTAATAAATATGATAATACATAGAGTTGAAAACAATGATTTGATTTTTAATATGTATTCGCCGTTTTGTTTTTGTCAAATGATAGTGAATTCTTTTTTTGGTGGTAGTGATTAGGTGATTACAATGATTTAAAATGGAGAAAGCTCATTATTAGGGATAAAAATGTATAAATAGGAGTAGAGTTAGATCCAATATTTATCTATTAACGCAGGTAATAGCATATAGGGTGTAATGACTATTTCAAAAAATGTAATACCCAGAGGAATGAAACAATTTAGATAATCGAAAATAATTATAAGATGTGCAGAAATTAATTTTTTTTTAATAAAAGGATAAAGTTTAATTAATTTAACCGACATGCACCGAACATAATTTTTATAACGAAAAATCATTCAAAATTGTAGATATGTACTTTACACAGTACTTCAACATTATCCCTAAAAACTGGGGTCATTTTTAACATTTACTTACGTTAGTAAATTGATTTAACTTACTTCACTTCTTTTTCTTCTCATTTTCATATATATTTTGTAACTTTTATTGTTCATGCCTTCTGCATTCCTGTCGTTGTTGACTCATTGGCCTTTTAATTATTTTTTACAGTTGGCTTATTGACCTCTAAACACACCTCAAAAGTTTGGAATCAGTTTGAACCACTCCTAAACCTGAACTCGAGCCTGCATTAACTGTAAAAGAAGGCAATGGCAAGTTTATGAAATGAATCATTTAAATCCAGATATATTATAAATGTCCTATAGATGACGCTCTCCAAGTTTTAAGTAATATAATTTAAAAACTTGAACTAAGCAACTTGAATTAGATCTTCATATTTTGGTTCCTGTGATATGGGGTGGTATTTTGTCCAGACTTTTAGAAATTATCTATCAAGGTCTCATCGGGACCTACTAAAAATTTTGAAAATTTGGCAACTTGGCAGTCTCTAAGGCACTTCGTTATTTTAAATGTATATTACTGAATTTTTTGATTTTACGAACAATTTTAGGGCCGTTTAGTATAACATTCTCTATAAGTAGCTAGTTTTAGATTTTGTAATAGTTATTAATTTATTAAGAAAAAAATTGCTGTATGCTAGGGTGCGGTCGAGGTGTCTGCAACTTTTTCTGGAAATATATATTTCAAGTTAACTTTTGGTATTCGCAAAACTTAAACGAAGCTAAGTTATGGTATAAGTAAATTTATAAATATTATACCGAGCGTTTTAATTTTGCCGCTACATTTACAAACTTCAAACAGCTATAACTTTATTTAGCTGTATTTTTTCGATTTGTTTTGTGCACATTGAAATTGTTTTTCAATCCGTATATGTATTGATAAGGTTGCTCTTCCTAGAGATATTTGAAAGTTTCTGTTATTTTGACAGTATTCGTCATATCTGGAATGTTATCAAATTTGCCATGGATATTAACTATGGAGACAAAACACAACAATATTTGACACATGTCAAGCCAATTTTGTTGTTTCTTAAATGTTTATTTTAGTTGTGCTCGCCCCACAGATTTTATCATAAAATCAAATTTTCTAGAAAAACCAGACATAATGCTCCAAAGTCAAGCAGTTAGTATTCCAAATTGTTGCTCAAGTAGGCTTTGGCACCTAGTTACTATTAATATTAGTTTCATTAATAAAACTTAAAATCAAAGTTAATCTTTTAACGGTAAAGACAAAAAGTAATGGTTAGTTTATTTCTGGAAAAATTTAACACATGCTGAATATAATTGAAAAAAGAAAAACAACAAGAATATCTAATTATTACTAACAGAAAATTTAAATTTAAGGAAAATAAAATTAGAATAAATGTTCGAAATAACCTCCGTTTTCACAAATACAAAAACGAATTCTTGATAATGAAAACCATATATTGTTCAAAGGTTCTGAATCCTCTTTTAGATGGTTGAAAACATGAACAATCTTTTGTCTCAGATGTTCTGATGAATTTATTTCTGTTTCATATACTTTTTGCTTGGCATAGCTCCAAACTACTTAATCAAGGGGATTAAGGTCGGGTGACCTTAGAAGTCAGTGAATTGGACCATCTGCATCTCGACCAATCCATCGCCCAGGAAAATTTTCATGAAGCTATTCTTTGCATACTCGAGTAAAATTTAAATAATTATTTCTTGCTAATAGAGGAATATCTTCAATAATTTCGAATAGATCTGTTCCTTAAAAAGTCTAAATACTTGGTACCATCCAGAATATGGTATCCTAATAACTGATTCCTCATCGTGGCAGCCCAAATATTTACTTTAAATGAATGTTGAAAATGTTGGTATTGGTACTAGGATTTTCTTCAGCGCACACATGCTCATTATGAGTATTAAATACTCCTATTCGAGTGAGAATCGCGTGACAGCTTCGTTCGTAAAAACGATATATCGTAGAAAATTTGAATTTTGATTTAGTCTTTCTTCAAGCAATTGACAAAAGTCTGTTCGAAGCTCATAATCACTTTTGTATAATGATATGGGTGAACTTTTGCTCTTTTAAGATTAAGTAAAGTACCACACACAGACACACTTACTCTTTGTGATGTTCTGATACTTACTGAGGGTTTCTGAAATACAATATCTAATATGTTTACCTCATTTTCAGCAGTCCTTGTAGTTCTCGTTCGTCGAATTTACTTTTTTGTCTCCCGGCATCGTCTTGCCACAGCCAAAAATGTATTTTTATGTGGTGATAATACACATGACACGTTCATTTCACATATTTGACACAAGCCTACTTGAAATAAAAAACAACAGTTTAGGATACTAGCTGATTGACTTTGGCGCACTATGCCTGGTTTTTCTTGAAAGCGGGAAAATTCTAGCACTTCTTATAAAACCACCTTTTTTGTTTAGAATAAAATTTGCCATTACAGGAAGTGACAAAAGGTGCAAAAAGATTAACCTCAAAAAAAATTAGGACCTAAAATGTTCCTGCGGAGTACTGCAGTGAACGCCCTATATGATATAGTCAAAAATTAATATCTCCAGAGCATTTAGCATCCCCAGAAAAAAAACTTCAGTTTATTCGGTAGAATTTTGTGGAAGATAGGACCGAAACTAGATTCTAAATGTTTATTTTCAACGTCCTGTGTCTTGAAAACGGAAAAAGATACACCTATGGTTAATAAAGAAAAAATTGTAATATTTTTTGCAAATCTATCAGTCCCTGAATTTATGCTGGTGTTTTTCAGAACAACCTGTATAATCATCGTAATGTATTTATGTGCTATTTTTCTGAAAGTATACAACTTCTGTTGTCTAATTTGTTAAGCCATTAACTGAAAAGATGCAGAAGCATTTCTCTAATGTTAAAAGTTTTTCAGGGCCTGTTTGACTTTCTGTAAAGTATTTATTGTCGCAAAACGGCCTCAAGATAGGCTCTAAACCACGAAGCTAACCGACTGTTTCAGTCACGTTTCATATACCCAGGGGAATCCTTTGACGAAAGAACCGAGTCTTCGATTGCTAGCTGGAAATGTCTATAGAACTTTACTGATTAGATAGTTCGGTGTGTTCTGTTCTTGTTCATCAGTAAAGTTTGGTGGAAATCCATATAAGTAGATACCATTAAAACTTATCAGTAGCTGTATCTGTAACTCTTCATATATCGGGCTGACATTCGATGTGATCTCTGTTTTAATCTGACTTTTCTCTAATAACTATATTTTCATGAGTTAATGATTTTGTTAATATTTTAGACACGTATGAAAAGATCAAATAATATTATAATAAGTATAACTTTGACAGGTTTTAAAGTTATTTGCATACGAGTGTTGCAATACTTCACTGTTAAAATGGTATGGATAATTTTTTAGTAAAAAAGAAAGAAAATACGCATGAAAATTAATCTGCAAACGTTCAGGGTGTTTTATGATTATTTTTAGTGATTCTCATTTGTTTAACTGATAGTTGGATTGATACAGTGGATACGTATAGGAATATAACTTATACCACACTTTATTACACTGCAAAAAAGTAGTTGAGTAACTAGTAGTATAATAAAATATAATATTTATAAATAATTCGTTCCGTGTTAACATAACACACTTCTGTGTTTTATATCCCTACTCCAGACTGGTCAGTTCGTCAGGCTAGCAGTGCCAGCACACATTATGTCATTTTGGTTGCATCTCTTTATTTTGTTCAGTTAATTCTCGTTGAAGGTGATCAAATGGAGAATATTTAAAGTTAAATTGTATTTAAAGTTAAATCAGATCTTGAAAATATTTGTAATTTATGAAATTATTTATGATTACATAGGTTATTATACCCGTATTTGGTTTCTCTTGTGATTTTAGATAAAGAAAAAGATAAGTTCAGATCACTGAAAATTACTTGAATTATACATCTGTCTTTAATAATTTATGCTTTGTTGTTTATATAATAATTTACTACAGTGTTTTTAAGTTCTTTATTAGAATATGTTAAGAAAATAAAACTTTGTTACATATTGTGTTAGAGTGTTGTTGTTGAGCTAAATTATATATTTTTTATAAAATCATAAAAAGTAAAATATATTATGTATACGTCACTTCAACACCTTACTTCTGCGAATACTATATATATCTATACCTATATATATATATATATATATATATATATATATATATATATATATATATATATATATATATATATATACATATACAATAAAATGAAATTCATACATTAGTACATAGTTACTAACATAACATAAAAAACACATTACATTTAAAATGTTTCCTAAACTTCCATATTAAAAAATAAAAAAAATCTAAGTACTAAAAATTATACTTACTAAATTCGAAGAATTTACTGCTTATTTTCATTTCATCGGGGATTATGAATCACGGAGGTACAATTCTTCAGTTGCCGTGCCTGGTGCATTTGAGATTTAATTTTTTTCCATCTGTAAGTAGTTCACATGTATAGTTGATATGTTGATGTCTCTCTGTTGTCTCGTCAAACAAATCAGTTTTGACAGTTTTTGCAAATATTTGTAAACAACTGGCTCTTCCGTACAAATATATATTAGCGAATAAATTGACGAAACATGCATACGGCACGATTGGTAACAATTATAGCAATTCCTTGATTAGAAATATTTGCAAAAACTGTCAATTATAGACATAATGGCGATTTGTTTCACAAGACAACAGAGAAACATCAACATAGCAACCGCCTACTGCGGTTATCAGTAACCAGTGACGAAAAGATGTTTATAGTAAGGTATTTTTTCCGCGCAAACTGTTGGTTATATGAAAAAATTATAAGAGGGAAAAAAGTAGTAAAATTAGATGTAATATTTTAAGTTTTGTTGAAATCGGCCATTGCAGGAAAAAGTTCTAAAAGAAATAAATCTAGGGGTTGCTTATTCCCGCCCTCCAGAAACATAAGTCAAGGAATAGACACCACCACAAAATATCTTTTGATTAGCTGATAGTGTGTACCAAAATTGAAATTTCTAAGTGTAACCGTTTTTAAGGAAAAATAAAAAAACTATTTTTTTCCGCCATTTTGAGACTCGAATATCTATCTCAACAGGGAGGACCCAAATTGAAAAATTTCATATAAAGATCCCACCCTGAAATGGCTTGTGGAATACACTGGTAAAATATTTGACCATCATTCTGGAACACCCTGTATATATATGACAACTATATATATATATATATATATATATATATATATATATATATATATATATATATATATATATATATATATATATATATATCATTCATCGGGGATTATGAATCACGGACGTACAATTCTTCAGTTGCCGTGCCTGGTGTATTTGAGATTTAATTTTTTTCCATATATATATACATATATATACATCAATATCTGCTGTTCTTTCTAGTTTCAATTGATGACATCCTTATTGTTATAATCATTTACATTTATTACAATTCCTCTACCTCTTAGAACTCCTTGAACATTATTTTCGCTAACCGTTTATTTTGGTATACATGGTGACATTTTTTTCAAGTAAGTTGGCTGCAAAGTAAACATCACGACAGGGGTCACACCGTTATCCTTAAGGAGTTAATAGATGGGATTCATGGAGCAGTCAGCGACTATATTTTCTACCCTCGCATTTCAAAGGAATTTTAAGATAGAGATTGCGACTAAGCAAGCCTGACTTGTTAATCCGGAGGTTCAGGTCTCGAAAGGGCTCATCTAGTTCACGCATGGGTCCAAGATGTACCAGGGCTCAGATGCAGGGACCTTTGGAGTGCGACCAAGAGTGAATTTATTTCACTTGGTTTTCAGGCTGAAGTATTTGCTAGAATTGGGAATATTTATCGATATATAGATAACTATCGATAATAATACAGATAAAAAATTATCGAATTATCGATAATATAGATATTATCGACAATCTATCGATATTATCGACAATGATTTATGCGACTTATATGTAAACATTTTCATAGGTTTTAGATTTGTTTATACCAGTTTTCGGTAAATAACCTAAAATTTAGGGAACAATCACGAAGTGGGCAACATCGGTTGAGATAGAATGAAATCCTTCCGGGGGTGAATAACAAAGGCCACAGATCTTATAAAGAAAATCGACAACTTGTCGCTGTGATATAAAAATTATTCATTATTTGAAGTTATTGCTTCAATATTTTAATTATTTTAAAAATTTAAGTAGTTCTATAACACTTTTCCATAAGAACTGACAAATAACAACAAATTATCCATACAGGGTGAACACATAACACATAATTAATAGTTTTTTCTTTACAAAAACATCAGAAATAAAAAAAGTGAAATTTTAAATAAATTTTATAATTTTTCTGTAGAAAACTTGTTGAGGACCGCTGACTTTCATACATTTATGAGTCATAGCACTGCAGATTGAACGTGTGGTTCACAGTGTTGCCAGTGTTACACAAATATCTTTGCTTTTCTTGATATTAAACGCATACGTCAAGCTGCTATTTTGTTATTTAATATTGTGTGTACCTTTATTTTTAAAATTTGTTTCACTGATTAAAGTGCGAAGTCACTTTATGGTTAATACTGACTCATTTGGGGTTGTGTGGTGGCGAAAATTAAATTTAATATGCTGTGTGAAAATTATAGTTTTTAGTTATTCTTCATAAAATAACTTAAGGAAATTGTGCCTTGTGTCTCTTTCTAACAGTGTACAGTGTACATTTAACTTGTGAAATGTGGATTACTGATTAAAAAGTTAATTTTTTAACAAACAGGTAAGCTTGTCAGTTAAGCAGTTAAAATTTATGTTAATAATACTGCGTATCATACTACATACCCAACTTTACTGTACTTATGCTTCAGACAAGTATTTTTAAAATTGAATTTAACCGTATTACTTTACTATTACGTTAAAGAAAACTTAATATTTATATTAGAGAAGATATGGCAACCTCGCAACAAATCATATGGTTCATTTGGTTGGTTATGACAGCGGTCCTCAAAATGTGGGTATTTCTTTAAAAAATTAATATCTTCGTAAATACAAACTACACCAGCAGTTAAAATATTTGCACTTATTTAAGGTTCACCCTGTATATCGATAATATCGATATTATCGAATTTCTTTTATTTATCGATAATCGATAGTTCCAAACCGTTATCGCCCACCCCTAGTATTTGCTATCTCTGCCTATGTTCAAGAGGCAAATCAACATATTCAAATATGCACAGCTAGCGCTTCTGTCCTTCAGAATCACCTATGAGCTATGGTCCTGGAATGTTTTTGGGCTCTTTCCTTCTTGAGAAGGGATAATCGTGTTAAGCTGACCTGCGTTCCGGGTCACAGTGATGTGACAGGTAATAATACTGCTGACATATTGCTCAGAAAAGAGTCAAGTAGTCAATTTGAGGTTACCACAATGCATTCTCGCAATGTCTATTGATAACTGGATCAAAAAGCGAAGGAAGATTGTTCGAGTGTTTCTGAGGCAGGCCAAACTTCTTATAGAGCGCTCATGGGCTGAAGCAAACCGAAATATATTATGATTAACAGAAACAAAATTAGAATTGTCATGGGTATCCAAACTGGCCACGGACATCTCAACAAGCACCTGCTTGGATTGGCTTAAGCAATGTTGCAGGGACAGGCTTTGCGACAACGCAGTTAAATATCCGATTCACATTCTTTGCAACTGTGTCTTTTTAATAGTAAAGAAACACAAGACATTAGAGAGATTCCAGCAAAGCTGGAGCTAGCTTTTGCGCGCAGCACATGCCTGATATGATTTCTACAATCAGCGGCATGCACAATGGGTCCTCAAACCTGAGTGCTGCAGGTAATCCCCGCCGCTTCAGCAACAAGTTGGTTGCTGTTCCATTCAACATAGATATAATCTGCTCGTCCAAGTGTACTTGAATGAACTGTTGAGACGATTCATATAGCTAGCATCAAAGGAGGCGTCGAACTGATGTGCATGAGACATGCAACTGATCCAACTAGTAGTACCATGTCTGTAATATTGTAATTGTTGGTAATAAAAAGAATTTATCTTTTGTCTTGCAAGTGATCTTTCTATTTTCATATTTCAAAGTTTAAGTAAGCTTTTTTAAATTTGGTACCTACCTATATAATAAATTATCAAACGGTAGAAATAGCGTAAACGTAAACGAATATTGTCAAATCTATTCAACAGGAGTAAAAGCATATGGATTCGAAAAAGGAAAAAGTAGCGAAAACATCTTTCAAGCAATCATATTTACCCAGTTTACATATGTGTCACATTAATACAACATGGCTTTCTAAGACCCCTACATATCAGCTTTTGTGTTTGATACGAAAGCGGAAAAATTCGTAAATTATATTAAATGTAATCCTGACAACAAATAAATCTGTATTTCTGGCTCCTGAAAAATTGGCGTTTGAAATATTGGGAAATGAATCTAGTTTGAAGCCGTAATTTATTGACTGACTATTTTTAGATTTTTTTAATCTAATATTAGATATAATGTTATTATTAACAAAATATTTTGCTATTAATTTAATTTACTACAATTTTGTTATGAAATTCGAAAGATACACAAGTCTCTTATAACTTTGTCTGAAAATAGTTTAATGTAATATTATTATATAGTAGTCCAGAAACTAGTGGTCTAATCCTTATACAGATATATAACATGTGTAACATCGTCAAAATTGTATAAATTCTAAAATTTAATTTTGACTGTACATGTATAATGAATGTCTAATTTCAATTTAAATAGTGAAAGTTGAATTACTGAGTTACTACTATCACCTAAATTATGGTGGTTCTTATTTGGAAGCCCTGTAGCCAGATAGCACAAAAATGTATATGAAGTACTGACATTATTTTAACTATCCCTGTATGCCCTATCATTTTTGCCCACTAATACACTGTTTCTTTTTTTACTTGTTTTGAAATTATTACAAGTAGATGTTTCTGCTTCTACTGTCGTCGGTTGCCCGCCGCCTATGGCATACTGAGGACAGCTAACAAGTTCAAAAGAGGTATATGTCTGGTGTGTCGCTAATGAATGACTTTGATAGTTTGTTACAAGTCGTCCATTCCTTATTTAACTAATTAAATACTAGTGAGTGAGTTGTAATTAATTATTTATATAAGGTGGGTAGAACTAATCTAGAAATACGAATACAATATAGCAAGAATACTGAAATAATAGTTATGTACTTCAGTTCAATTTTTTCTTGATGCAATGCTATTATTTACTTTATTCGAAAGTTGTTTAATATTAATATTTGTAATAATTCTTTCAAGTCACTTAAAACTTCAGATAAAGAAAACATTGTTTTGTTGACTCAAGTAATTCATATTATCTAAATAAAATAAAACAATTCTATAATCAAATATAATTTTATATTAAGTATAGTAGTTAGTAATGAAAAATATAATCTTACTGTACAATAATAAGGTAATCTTTTAATGATTTTTACTTGAGGAATAATGAAACTAAGCTAACGTTGGAATAAGTGTATTAATCTTGATATTAGTATAGCTTTCTTTCCTTAAATGAACCATACCTACTTTTACATAACATAACTAGTCATTAGTAATTACAGCTACATCCTTATTATATGCGACCACAAATGCGGTCTGCGTAATAATAATATACCGCCCCCTCTCTTCGCACAAGTCCTCGACTTTTGGGTTAATCCTTGTGATTGGAATGAGGGGTAGAGATTATGGTGAAGCCTCTGCCCTTGTCAATAACTGGTCTGTTTTTAAACAACAATGTAAAAATTATATATATTTTGGCAAGTCAAGTCATTATGTAATTTAAAACTAATCGGACAATTTTATAGATACAACTGTAAAAATTTTAACATCAAAATTTCTTTTATCTGAAGATGGGTGCTTTCCCGAAACGATCGTAATAATAAATTAAATCTCTATGAATGCATGGTATTTTAATCTATGGTTTTATTGTCTTGACCAATTCCCAGGAAATGTTTTATACAATATGCGCCAAAAGTATGGAATAAATTCAATAAAAACGAAGCAATTATTTTTTGGGAAAAATCTTCGAACAGGTAGATTTTTAATTTAAAATATACATATTTTAGCGTAAAATGCGATTTTCAAATGTCATTTGTTTTCAAGTAATGACATCATAGATTTTTTTTTAAATGGCAACACCATATTTTTTTCTTTGATTCTGAAAGATTCTTTAATTCTCTATCAGACAGTACTAAAATTTTGCCTCTTACATAGGAAAGTTTTCGAGTAAATGACGATTGAATGTTAGAAAACGTAAATTTTATCCATAAAAAAGTAACAATTCTGAGGTATGTAAAATAAAATACAATTGATTAAATTTTATACTTAAATTAAATGTTCGAATTGCCATCCACCAACTTCTTGACAATGCGCAAGTCTGTGAAGAAATTCTTCTTGCATGAATGATTTCTGGGGTAACTCTGCGTATTTCGTGCCGAATGCGATTTTGAAGTTCTTTTAAATTACGTGGTTTATTAATGTACACTTTTGACTTCAAGTATCCCCGTAAAAAATAGTCAAGAGGTGTAAGATCTGGCGATCTTGCAGGCTATTCTATCGGTCCGCGTCTGCCGATCCACCTCCCAGGAAAACAGTTGTCCAAAAAATCTCGTACAGGGCGCGCATAGTGCGGAGGTGCACCGTCTTGCTGAAACTATATGGTATCGTCAGGAATGTCAGGGTTATTATCGTTAGGAAAAATTACTGCAAGGGCTGGAACAAGGTCATTTTCTAGAAACTCTAAATATCTTTGTCCTGTAAGGGTTCCTTCAAAGAAGAAAGGCCCTACTATTCTGTCGTCAACTATTCCAGCCCACACATTTAATTTCTGAGGGTGTTGGATATGTGCCTCTGCCATCCAATGAGGATTTTCCCGACTCCAATATCTGCAAGTTTGACGGTTTACTGTACCATTCAGACAAAATGTGGCCTCATCTGAAAAAAGTATTTGCCAGTGTAAATTTCTATTTCCTTGACATAAATCCATTAGAATTTCGCAAAAGTGGAAGCGGCCATCGGGATCATCTTCATTGAGTTCCTGCACAAGTTGAATTTTGTAGGGATGATATTTTTCCTTCCTCAAGATACGTAGCACTGTGCTCTGACTAGTGTCATTGTTTAATGCAACCAATCGTGAAGAATTATGAGGATTATCCACCATACTTATCAAAATGTTCTGTTTCTGATTTTCATTAATGCTAGGACGTCCAGGTTTTGGAATATTTACAACATTGCCAGTTTCTCTAAATTTAGACTCTACCTTACTGACTGTTGATTGGCTGATAGGGCGATCTGGATATTTTTCATTAAATAAATCGCAAACTCCCTGCTGAGTTTTAGTCATATTCCCGCATCCGATAAGAATTAAAATTTCAATTCTTTGAGTAACAGTTAAATGTGCCATAATACTTTAAATTGAATAATAATTTATATGTCGCTTACAATACTTATTAGAAAGTCGGTGTGACAATGACACTTTGCAAAAATTTTCACCTACGTGATCCATAAAAGAACTATGGAATTCGAAAAACTAAACTTGAAAACGTTTTTGCTTTATTTTAATTGATTTACGTTTTCTAACATTCAATCGTCATTTACTCGAAAAGTTTCCTATGTAAGAGGGCAAAATTTTAGTACTATCTGATAGAGAATTAAACGATCTTTCAGAGTCAAGGAAAAAAATATGGTGTTGCCATTTAAAAAAAATCGATGACTTCATTACTCGAAAACAAGTGACATTTGAAAATCGCATTTTACGCAAAAATATGTATTTTTTAAATTAAAAATCGATCTGTTCGAGGATTTTTCCCAAAAAATAATTGTTTCGTTTTTATTGAATTTATTCTATACTTTTCGCGCATACTGTATAATAAATATTTTAGGAAAATCCTTAAAATTGTAGTACATTAAGCAAAATAAAATTGCGAAAGTTAATAATATAAATTTATAATTAAAAAACACGCATATATCATCCTAAGCATGCAAATCTAGTTATGAAACAAGGAAATTTTTACTTGTATTAACTGGTCTTCATGACGAGTATGGGATGGTACTTTTCTGTTAGATTTATTAATCGTCGACAAAATTCGTTCAATAAATTACATGCCCTAGTTCCTACTTATACGATTTTGTTCTCTTATGCAATCCTAATTTAATCTGAAACGGAATAAAATTTATCACTCTTTTAACAATTTGTTCTCTGGGAATAATCCTTTAACGAAAAGGCTAAACTGTTTCCATGAATTCAAAATCAATTTATGTACGCGGTGGCCGGAAACGAATGGGTCATAGTTCAACAGTAGGAAAATACACAATATAGTCAATTTTTAATTAATTTTGTGTTTTTGTAGATATTTGAAGAAAGAGGTTTTAGAGGAAAATGAATTTAAATCAAAATCATTTTTATATAAATTTTATAGTCCACAGTTATGTACATCAGTCATTTACTACTTATTCTAATCAGATAAAGGAAATTAAAATAATTATATAAGCTATATCTTTTATTTTATAGTGTATTTGCAATATATATATATATATATATAACATTTACCTTAACAGAATAGATATGTATAACTCCAGAATTGGTATTTCAGAAGCAAATGTTATATAGTTGGTATTCTGATAAACTGAGAAATATGAATTTATTAGTTAAAATTTCAGTGACATAGATGGCGAAATTATATAGGACATACACAAATAGTAACTGGCAATAATGAATAAACCAGAAATATTATAACTCTTTAACGCTACTTTAGATGACCTTGTTAAATATAAAGCTTTCTAGCAATTAGGTGATTGCACCTAGAAGATATATCTAAGTTTTAAATAAATTAATTCAACTGTTTTATGATACAGTTCTGTCATGTATTTATTTTTCATTAATTTATACTTATATACATATTTATACATCAAAAGAACATTTTTGTACGTACGAAATGACTATTTAAAAAATAACTTTCTATTTAAAAATATATAGATACCTTTTATTTTAAAAGATATATTCCCAGTAAAAAAAAATATGGGTTTCGGTTATAACTGAAATTCTATTAATACATGTTTTAGTTAAGTCTTCACAAAATTAACAAATAGTCACAAAGAAAGTAGTAATTTGATTTTTTTATTTTTTCTACTGTATTAGAAAGGTATTTTAAGCTAATATATATTAAATCTCCTACAATTCATATCGATGAAGTCATATGTATGATCTCTGATACCAAACATCTAGGTATGCTAATGAACAATTCCACAGATAAAGGTCTAATCAATAATTATTAGACCTAGCTAAATTTACTAACCTGGTTTAATAAAAACACTCTATAAATATTTAAGTTCCTTCTTGAAAATGTGGGAACTCGAAAATTCAACCACAATAGATGAGATCTGACCTATTTCTGAATTTTTAGTATTGCTTCATCAGGTGGCCTCCTTTAAGTTGAGTCAAATATCTACTATAAAAATTATTATACCAATAAATTGAAATTATTTGAAATTAAATGTCGACAATGTCAAATTGATTAATCTGTCAATGAATTTAAACATCATAACGACCTACTGAATTAATAACAAAATTTTACCCTTTATGTAATAGTATATTACTTAACGAGCGGTAATGCAGGTCATAACTCACGTAGATGAAGTTTGTTTGTAATTCATCAAGTGAGTTATGACCATTACGGCAAGTTGAATACTATACTTTATCTACGACTATTTTTAGGACTATTATTTGAAATTGATTTGAAAACGTCAAAATTATTTTGTTAAAATATCAAATGACATTAGTCTCCTCAATGATAATAATTGACAGTTCCGCCTACTGAGAGGCGTTGGCAATTTAATAATTTTAAAATCTTTTAATTATTCATTCCTTTCCAATTCTTTCCATTTTACACCAATGGAACGTACACTATTTACATACCGAATTATCATTGTAGAAGCCCAGCGTGAGTTATAATAACTCACTATAAAAACTCAGGCTATTTCTTTATTGATACTATTAATTGCTCAAAAGCAGTTGAATAATTAATATATAAATTAATAGGAGTAGATAGACGTTTTTATATATTTTTAGGTATTAACAATATTGTGTGAAACTATCTACTCTGTGGACTGTGTATTCTTTATTATTAGCTTTTGTAACATTTTTTTTACTGTATTAGAAAGGTATTTTAAGCTAATATACAGGGTGTTTATTAATTGAATGCCGATACTTAAGGATGTGAATTCTTCGGTCATTTTAAGAACAAAACTTAATATCAACATATGTGCTAAACCTTTTAATTTTTGAGATACAGGGTGTCAAAGTTTTAAGAAAAAAATTACTTTTTTATTATAATTTTCTTATCACTCCAGATATTTTTATGAAATTTTGTACGCACCTATTAATCACTAAGGAGCATTGTTTGATGTTAAAAAATTTTTAAAATCTTTGCCAATGACGTCCGTACGAGGTTTGAACTAAACATTTTTGAAGAAAAAAATGGTACGCCACTGCCTTTTCTAAAAACTAAAATTATTTTAAAAGCTCCATTTATTTTACAGTAAATTATGTCCCTCGACTTACTCTCGTACGACGCATCATTTTCACGTAAAAAATTAAAACCAAAAAAGTTTTTTCCAAGTCATTGGCAAAGATTTTAAAACATTTTTACTTACAACTCACATACAATTTTATACAATATTCTTATTGTGAATTCATATTCCAACAGAGATGTTAAAATTCGGTAGACGCCTCGTTTGATAAAACATCCAATGTTTACACTACTTATATTTTAAATAACTAGTTCAGTTTTTTATTCTGTGCTATTAGTGTCTACATTGACAATTTATAAACATAATATGTTGATGTCGTAATGTGTTTTATTCATCATTTGAACTAGTTCTTTAATATGGTAAATTATGAGTCGAGCAGCTCATAGAATCCATAAAAATGATTTTATCGTAGAAAATTAAAAGCCTTGTGTTGCAAACTCATAATCAACAAATATTTTATGGAACAGGCCGCGCAGTTCCGGTGTTAATCCCATTTTTATTATGAAGTCTGGAAATGACAACATCCACAGTCCAGATAGGCATTCATTCTGGATTTTGATATACACATAAACATAGATGGTTTACCACGTTCCTCAGGGTCGTTTAATATTATTTAGTTTATTTACCCTATATAAAAAAAGAAAGAAGTGGTGGCAGACAGGCTAGCTCAGATTCATAAATAGTTCTATATTATGCCGTTATGCAGATTAACAAGCAAGTAGCACTTACAAAACCTAGTGATAAAGAGTTCCTCACAAATTCTGGTATTATTTAAGGGCGCCACGTGATTTTGTATAGGTTTTGCATGCTCATAATTATTATTTAACTAAGTAATAAAAATCACTATATGCATATACATAACAGTGACTTGATTATATAAAGTATAAATAGAATATACCTAAAAATAAAAGAGAATTAAAATGGAATTTGAAAGTAAATAAATGGTTGGATTGTTCTATTGTGGTTACATCGAGTGTTAGAATTAGAAAAAGAAAGTCGTCCACTAATAACATTTTCTACAAATTCAGGACATTATCAAAAAAAAAATACCATTTGGACTCAATATTTCAACAAATAGCTTTTCTCGCATGATTATCATAGCAATGTCAGGTCTCAAAGAAAGCGCTTTTATGTACATTGATGATATTATTGTTTTTGGATGTAGCCTTAAACATCATAATACAAATCTTATTAATGTATTCGAAAGATGTCGAAAATATAATTTAAAATTAAATCCAACTAAGTGTAATTTTTTGCAACGCGAAGTAAATTATTTAGGTCATCTAATTTCTGACAAAGGATTTAACCCCGAACCAAAAAAGTATGAAGCTGTAAAAAATATCCAATACCAAAAAATGCGGACGATGTCAGGCGATTTATTGCTTTATTAAATTATTACCGTAGGTTTATACCACATTTTGCCGATATTGCATATCCGTTAAATAAATTGTTAATAAAACATCAAACATTTAATTGGTCATTAGAATGCAGCGAAGCATTTAATATATTAAAGAAAAAACATTTTGCAATACCCCGATTTTTCAAAACCATTTATTTTAACAACAGATGCATCAAACTTGCGTTGGGATGCGTGCTGTCCCAAGGCGAAATAGGAAACGATCTTCCAATAGCGTATGCAAGCAGAACTTTGACAAAACATGAAATAAATAAACCCGTTATTCTAAAAGAATTATTAGCAGTATATTGGGGAATAGCACATTTTCGTCCATATCTGTACAATGCTAATAAAAAATTTATAGTCGTTACCGATCACAGACCGTTAGTCGGACTTTTTACTCATAAATCTCCATCTTCAAAATTAACAAGAATACGTTTAGATTTACTGTACTATAACTTTGAAATATGATACAAACCAGGAAAAACAAATACCAATGCGGATGCCTTATCACGCATAAAATTAGATTCAGATATACTAAAAGCTATGATCCCGACAGTAGCTGTCACTACAAGGTCAATGACAAAATCAAATCATTGTACCGCATAAAATCAAATAAACATCTTGGACGACCAGTCTGGCCAACTGGGAATTTGGGAAGTTACCTGTTTAACCGAAATAAACAAAGTAAAAACGTTAACGTAAGAAAACAAAATATATAATTGAGTGCGATAAAGTTATAAAAATTATACTATCAAGTGATAATCTAGAGCACAATTTAGAATTTGCACTGGAGAAGCTGATAAAAGAAAATGTTTACTCTTATTTAGGTTTATCAATGCAAGATGACATATTTAATTATATAAAGGTACCTATATTCAAGAAAAAATATAACGCACTATATGATAAATACAAGTCAAGATTAAAAATAATTTTATTATTTACACCGCCAAAAAAAATAAATGATATTGACAATCAAAATCAAAATCGCACACTTCAGCCTGATTTCTTACTTTGTCTCCACATCCAAGCAATATCAAGATTTCGATGCGTTGCCTTTCCGACAATACCATTGCGATTCAGTAAATAACTTGATTTTGACTGCGTTTTTAATAGTCGTAAACCTATAACAGATGTTGAAAATGACCTCCCTCACAAATGATACAAGAGTCAACTCTTCCCCTCATTGACTCTCGTATTCGCTGAAATAGTCCTACTGTATTTCTTATTGTCTCACAGCCGGCTGTAATTCGATTCTTCAGGTCTTCAACATTTTCGACAGGATTGGAGTAAACTAATGACTTGAGAAAACCTCAAATGCAAAAATCTAAGGGATTTAAATCCGGAGAGCGAGCTGGCCATTGATGCGTTACATATCCAAAGATTTGGAAATACTGTATCTACGTGACAACGTACATTAATGCTAAAATGGGCTGAGGCACCATCGTGCATGAACCATAAATCTTGTCTGAGCAAAAGAGGAATTTCTGCAAGAAGAACAGGTATCTCTTCCTGTGGGAAGTGATGATAAGATTCGCCATTTAATCGTAATGGGAGGAAATATGGAGCAATTAAATAATCATTAAGTACTTCAATCCATTGGATTTTCGTCAGCCCATAAGTGATTGTTATGAAAATGTAGTATAGTTTAGTTAAACGGACACAATTGCTGCTCTTTTTCATGTTGGCAATTCAGAATTGATAGGGGATATCTAAAAAAATATCAAAACCGGAAAAGTCAGTAGCGTACCATTTTTTGTATTAAAAAAGATTGTGGCATTCTCGCACGAATGTCACTCATTTATCCCCCAAAAGCGTGTAATAGTAACGTTTCGAACTCTAATTTACAACTAAAGCGAAAAATTAACCAGAAAGCCTATATTTTTTGTGTTAGCAGTGATAGGTACAGTTTCAAATTCTTCATTTTATTCCATAAAAATTCATGGAGGATAACACTGAAGATAATTAAATTTTATTTCACTTGTTAAGTAGGTGTTTTATACAACCCTAAAAACCTTGCTATTGAAAACATAAAACTTGTTTATTTGGTATGGCTGGATTTAGTTTTCTATAAGCTTTTCAACGAGCCCCCTCATTCCTTATGTTTCCATTTGAAAAAAAAGTAGGGGTAGCTGGGGGTTAACGGGTTAAAGAAAAATTAATTATTAGTTAACGTGTTTCAGCGTTTAAAAAAAAAATCACTCATTCAAATGGTTCAAATTTTATTCCGTACTCCTGGCTATCCCTGTATTTTTATATATTGTGTACACATTGATCTGACACTACACCACGCCACGCCATGCGACGCCATCTGACGTATTGCCGACTTGTTAAGCCGGGGCACATTGCTCTGATGCCACGCCACCCGACATGATGCGATGCCTCGTTACGTTACATTTTATCATTGGCTCTGGTTAATGCATAATACAATTTATGTGTTTCAAAAAGACAGTGGCCAAAAATTTGGATCACCTTCATCCTCTGCTATCATCAGTGAGGTGAGGCCCAAATAATAACTAAATAGGAATAAATTTACACGTCTCCCCTGAGGTTATATTCCTTGACTCGATGACCATTTTTTATTACAGAGGTCTTCGCCAATAGCCCTACTATAACCATAAATTAAAAAACTAAATAACATCAGAAGTCCGATTTTTATTTGCAATATAAATAATAGAAAAAATATATGTTTCAGCATCTAATAATTTAAAAAATTGTTCCTACGTGTTTGAAACACTCAAAAATATAAAAAAATATAAAGACCAATGTTCAACTACTTATCTATTTACATACAAAACAAAGCCACTTTTACCAAACATGTTTTAATACTTTCACTTCTTATAAAACAAGTCTATTCGTCGGTCTTTTAAATTCGCAAATTTTTTCATAAAATTGGGAATCGGCGCTAAGACTTTGCAATAGTTCTTTTTCTATAGCCATCATCGACAAGTTGTTTAAGCGCTCTTGTGTCATCGTATTTCTTAAGTAAGTCTTAATGCGCTTAAGGCACGAAAAGTTTCGTTCTACTGAAACACTTATTGCAGGAATTGTTAAAACTAAACAAAATAATTTGTATGTTTCCGAAAATATCATTTTAAATTTCTTGTATAATATTTCTACCGTTTTCTGAATTTCTAAATTATAAAATTGTTCGTCTCTGTACAAAACAAAGTTCATTTTTCAACTTATCTATGTCAAATATGTTTGGATACATTTGTAGTAAACAATCAAATGATATTTCCGGAAATTTGTGTACATATTCGGGATATTTTAAAGCGTTGGCAGATTATTCAAAATTTGTCGTTTCTCTACTTCATTACGTATTGAAAAAGGCGTTTCAAACAGAGATAAAACAATATCGTGAGAGAGATTCATTATTATAAATAACTATCGACGAGCCTATCGATAATATATATTTAAATCAGGTTCCTATTTTTTGTTAAATTTAGTCTTACCTTATAAGGAAGTTGTTTTTTATTTCTTTAAATTATTCCTGCCTGCCTTGTCCCTAAAACTTTACCACCGCGTTTACCACCTAATCTTTAGAATATTTAAGAAGTCACATTTAACTAATCAACCACTAACACTAACCACAGGAAATTCAAAACACATAAATAAAAGTATTAACACTTGAACAATCGATTAATCGCGTCACACACGTAAATAATCTACAGTTCACAAGTTACCTACGTTGAACTAAAAACTTGAGACGCCAGAAATTGGGCCTCAGTCTAGAGCGGAGATGGAGCGAAAAACATCGTCTCGTGTGGTGGGGGAAACCATAACGTATAGACATGTGCGACGCAATTTGAGGCTCGGAAAATTCTGTCTCACTGTGGTGGGATTGGTAGGCGATCCGGACTCCCCACGCGGGTAGAAACAGAAACGACGGGATATTGAAATGTAAACCAGAGGTACGTTATAACATACGAGGGCTAATATTGAAGGAATTATTTTATTTCGTTACATTGATTTTTGATAAATGTAGTAGGCAATCGTATTAAAATATACAGTGAAAGCCAAATTTTACAGTGAGGCCCGGCCTCAGTTGCTTCATACGACGAGCCGCCACTGACTATCATTTGAACATATAAAGTCGATATGTCATAGAATAGATTATTAAATTATAACTATACGAAATCAAGTGGAATATTTAAATCATTGTTTATTCAAATTTATATTACAGGAACTGTTTACTTTATTCAATTAAACTCCGTTTTTTACATTTGAAGTGCTCATCAAAATGATGTGGCGTTAGTGGCTCGCAGTCTCTACTTTCTCTATTTTCTTCAGTTTCCTCAGTGTTTCCAGTTTCTTCTGCTTCTTAATTCACTTCATCTGATAGTTCAACTATCAGGAAATGCTCTAAATCAATGTCAATAGGTTCATCAACGTCTCAAGTTCAACCTTCGCAAGTGGTAAAAGTGATCGAACAGCTCATCCTAAGCTTACGACAGCCCCAATTGCCCTTGCACATACTTCGACAATTACAAGAGATTATCTGATGGCACTGCTTTTTTTTCACTGGTTACTGGTAGTGAATCGTTGATAGTGCGTTTCCAACCCCATTCCATTGGTTCCATGAATTTCTTTCCAGTTCTACATTGGGTGATAACGCACGCACGCACGCTACCGTATGGCTGCTCGAATAGGTAGCAGGGAACCAAGGTGACCCAAATTTTTGACCACTAACTTTTTGAAACACATAAATTGTATTATGCATTAACCAGTGCCAGTGATAAAATGTAACGTAATGAGGCATCGCATGGCGTGGTAATAGTGTTCACACAGAGTACATATGTCACATCACGTCGGGTAGCGTATCGTGGCGTGGCATCAGAGCAATGTGTCCCCGCTTTAAGTGTATCTTAATTTCAAGTAATTCTTTTGATAAGAAATGTTTCGTTAACGTTAATAAAATATATAATAAAACAGTATTGTGTGGCTTGAGCATAACCAGATTTGAATTAAGAAATATTGCGTGCTTAACTTCCCAAATTAAAATTAAAATGTAAAGGCTATATAAAAACAAATTAAGTGGTTGACTGCTTAATATCTACATTATATTTTGGAGCAACTGGAAGTGAATAATAAATCATTAGGCTTTAATGAGATTTTATTCCTGTCCAACTTTTCACAGTTCCCCTTTATAAAAGTTATTAAATTAAATATGTGATTAAAGTTTGTATTATAAAATCTTTATTTAAAAACTTCATGAACAGATTACTCCTTAATTCGGATGAATAAGCATTTACTCTGGTTAATTGAGCAGAGAATTCTAATGGCGCTATAAATTCCCACGAACTTGTGATCAAATTTGTTAGCCTGCTTGAGGAAACAAGGAAACGCCTGCTTAAAAATATTGTTTGTTGATTTTTAGCTGAATCGGAAGAGATCATTTTAAGATTATAACGGTATGCATTATTTGGAAAGTAAAACAACGAAGCGGATAATGTTTAAATTGATGTAAAATTACATTATTGATTTATAAAAAAGTTTGTCTTTAACAGCGACATTTTTGAAAATTATCTCAGTTAATTACTTAACAATTTATTTGTAAAATGATTTCTTCGAAACTTTGTATATAAATTTTGTAATTTATACTTCGATATAAAAAATGTCCTCTGTTTGTTTTTTAGATAAAAATAATGATAATGATTAGTTAGTACCAGCTCGGAATCTAACAGAGTCAATATCGCGGTTATTTCCGATACGCTATAATAGTCGCTGTCGTATCGATATATTTCATTTTTACGTCTGCTGTAAGTTGTATTCCATATAGTATTTAAATAACTATTTATAAACAGCAACATAATTTACATTAACTACTATTAGTTGAGGATAGAAGTGAATGAAATGAAGTAATATGTCAATGGAGAGATGAAATAGACGGGAATTATTTCAAATGTGTTTTGACAGTGATCCCGAATGTTATAGCGACATACGTATTAAAGAAGATGACCTGTTTTGTACTGTATGTGAACGCATTAAAAAATCTTGACTAAAGTGACAAGACATTTGAAGAGCCATGCCTCGTCCAAGACTGTATTTTTCTATGAACTTAGAAACGTCTTTCTTACAAGCAATATTCCATTGAGCAAACTAGAGAACCCCAAGTTACGTACGTTTCTAGAAATATATATGTGCCGAAGAATATCTATCTCATGAAATTACGTTAAGACTAAGATATGTGGATAGGGTTTACAAGGGTGCACTGCCATCAATACGCGAAGACATTGAGGACAATTTTGTTTATTTCTTCATAGACGAAGATACTGATGTTTGTGGGCATTCAGTAGCCAATTTTTTAATTGGTGCGTAAAAAAGTGACACCGCTAGTGACATTATACAACGGGTAGCTGATTAATCGGATAGCTGAGAAAATAAGCGAAAGTTTGCCTTTAGTAAACACTTACATAAACTGTCAAAAAAGTTTTTCATTAAGGCGCCTAATATATTCATTCGTAAACTGACTATGGTCCTGTTAAACTCCGCGCTCCACTATCTCTATGATTTATGTTTATTGTATGATTTATCAAAATCAGTAAAATTGTTATAAAACGTAAGGCGGTGAACGTCTTCTCAAAAAAAGATTGCATTCACTAAACAACTATGATTTCGTACATTTCGTATGAGCAAGAAGATCACGGAGTCGGCAGCAGGCAAAATCTGTTCCTATGACATCAGGGACGAGCATAGATGACCAGAATTAGCAGGTGTTGTGAATGTTGAGATATAATTGTTAAGTTTGGAGCGAAGGAAGGAAGAATAGTCCTTATATTTAAAAATGGGTTTCTTATATACATTTTTCTTGACATTTTTTAAAATAAAATAAATTCGCCACGAAGTATTATTATTCTGCTAAATAATCTATTATTAAATCCACGAGCAGCCACTGCAAAATTATATCTCTTAAGAAACATAATTGGTTTTAAAAAAATTTAAAAGTTATATACATTGGTTAATTGAGGCATTAAATACAAGGCAAGGAATTACCATATGTGATGGTCTGTATGTAGATGTTATGAATAATTTACAGGCTTGTCAAAATATTACTTTAAAAATACCATTTCAGAAAAGGTATCCCTCAAAATTACTTTGTGAACAAATACATGTTTTTACATGTAAAAATAAACCAGATTATCCATTACTTATACATTGCTATCACACAAGAACACACAATGCCGCCGCCTCTTCAAAAAATCACATCTTCAAGTAAATATTTAAGTCCTTCTTCAATTAAAAATATATCAATACAAAAAATAAATACGAGTTTAATTAAAATAAGTAACAAATAATACATAACTTTAGTACATACATATGTAGGTGCTTATATACTTGTAAACTTTGTTTTCTTATTTTGTATATGATACATACCTATTTATATATGTTACTTACCTTTGCATGTGCAGAGAACAGAAACGTTGAGACGTTGAGACTATTTCTGATACAAATTTTGTTATTAATAACGATTCCAATTATGATCGTAATTTGTGTATGAGCTTGAACAGGCATATCAGGTTTACCGTGCGGGATCAGAATTTGTTTAAACAGAAAGAAGTATATTTGAAGAAACTAGGTATAAATATGATTAATTTAGATATACATTGCTCAATTCAGACTGTACTTAATTTTACATATTTGTACAGTATATTACTACGTTGACGCTATTTTGCAAACTAATTAACACTAAAATTATGAAAAGGGTTACTAAACAGCTTTAAAATTAGGAGTAAAGCTACACCCTGTAATGTATCTTCCTTGCCAAAGCTCTAGCAATTCAGCAACACTCTTAATTGGGTATACCGCCTAGGGAGCAAATAATGCGGTGAATTTTCTGCTGAAAACTGGTTGTAAAGATTACGTAATCCAAGCAGAAACGGCGCATGATACGCGGGTGGATCAAATATATACCGAAATTTTTATTTTAACATCCGCTAGATAAAGCGCATGGCGAGGTAGTTTTCAACAAATATGTGTAGACAATTTTTTCAGGCACTTCAGACACGTAGATACAGAAAGTATTTTTGGTAACGATTTTAATGTAAGGTTGATTCGAAACAACAAGTGTAATACAGTATTAAATACTCGATTTCAAAACTACATCTCGTTTTTGTAAAATAGAAATTTTGTTACTTATTAAAATATTCAAATTGGTTGCTACGTGATACTAATAGTATCATAACAAGTTTAAATTATTCGGAATTTATTCGAAAATACATTTCATTAGTTTTCTCGAAGACAATGTTGTTAGTAACATGAACATAATGCTTAGTATAGCATGCATATGAAGACACACAAAAATCGACTTGACTTTCTCATTATTTCCACTTCTCCAAAGTGGTTTACTGAATAGTATTGAGATGGCCATCGCTGTTCTAGATACAATATCAAATGGAGAAAAAAACATGTTGATCAAGAAATATATTAATTTGAATTAGAGTACATTATATTTCAAATAATTTGTATACTTAAAATTGTTTACACCGATAAGAAATTTAAATTTCACACTGAGGTCACATTGAGACTGTTTCCAATTTATTCATCATGAGCGATGTACAAAAATATTTTCTCCAAAAGTGTGAAAACGATATTAACCTACAGTTTTCACACATTCCAAACATAAAAAATCTTAATAATGACAGCGAAATAAACAAACATAAGTATTACTGTTTGGTAAATGGTAATCGTACAATTTTTTATTTTAGTTCCCCCGCTATTTGCCGCCGTTTCACCCAGCAAATTTCGACAGCCAAAGCAGTGTTGCCAGTTAGTTACAATTGTAACAAATTTGTTACCTTTTTTAAAAAACTGTTACGTTGTTACCAAAACTTTAAATTTGTTACTATTTGATGGTTTAACCATTAATAAAAAGTTAATTATTATGTATACATGAACAAAATATCATTTTTCTCTCTTACAAAAAGAGAAGGCGAAAAAATTTCATTTGGATTCCGATTGCAATCAAAAAATATCTATAGTTGCAAGTAACGATCTGTGGTCCATAGTGGTTTGGTTTTTGATTGACTGCGTCGTTAGCCTTGTTTTTATGCACGCGAAATTCACGAAAATTCGCGCGAATTATTTAATGGTAGGAAAAGTCTTAACTTTTGCCATCTTGATACAGGATTTTAAAAAAAGAGTGTAAAATACTTCAGAAGGTAATAGTATGAACCAAAATAAGCAGAAAAGTCTTAATAAACATGGGTCCGCAAAGTAACGGTTGCGGAGATATGGACCACTATTCGTTTTTCAAACATTTTATTTTATTAGGAATAAACCGACTAAAGAAGCCTTTAACAAACAAAAAACAAATTTACAGAAGATGTTCAAAGTGCCCTGCGTCCATTTCCAAGCAGGCACGACATCTTCGTCTCAACGATATTCGAACTGTTTCGAAAACACCCTCCTTGGTTTGGATTTATTGACACTTTTGATTAATCCGTAGCTGCAGCTCTTCCAGGCTATTCACAGGAGTACCATACACTAATGTCTTCAAATATTCCCAAACAAAGAAATCTAGAGGGTTCAGAGCAGGCGATCTTGGAGGCCATAAAACTGCGTACATTTTTAATCCAAAAGGCATTCTAAGAAATTCATAATATGCATGTTTCCTACTAAAAGCTGTTTTTTTAATTTATTTAAGGTCACTTCAATCTGGAAAATCCGGAAGCCAAATTTAAGATGGTAAAGTAACAACTTCTGCGTAATTTGTCGAATATGTCAGTTATGTTAGGTATACGGCATCTGTTAGTTATTGTCTTGTCATTCACTTTTTTACTACAATTCTTCATTTTCTTTTTCATGGAGCCTCTAATTTTTCTGGAACGAACGAGGTGAACTTCAGGAAAAAATGTTAGAGTGGATAATTCCATCTCTAAGCATTTTTGAGTTGATTTTGTACTTCGTTGTAGACATGATAACGATAAGTTTTTGTACGGCAACAATTTTCATCTTGAGTTTTTATTTCAAGTTTGATAGCATTTGTAAAAGGTAATTTATCTGTTAGATTTTGAAAAATGTTTAAGTATTCTAAATATAAGTTAGTAATTTCTTCTGTTTCTTCTCACGACAAATTTCGAAATTGTTTCCATTAAATGGTTCTGATTTTTGTAGTTCAATAAAGAATACTAATCTATGTAAACTGTGGATAATGTGTCGGGTACATTTGTAATTGATTATTCTGGTATTAGCACTGGTCCAGTTTCAATTACTACTGGAATGTTTATTTTTCTAATCTTCTTTTTAGGATTTAAATCATAACTGTACGTGTAAGAATCTTCACCAGTATGCAAAGGCGTTTGACCTCTGTCGTTTTCTAGCATTTTTTCTGATAAGTTGATTATTAATTTTGTGTTAGTTAGATTATGTAGATCTATTAGTTCGTCAAGGCAGTTATCACAAAGTAAAAACTAGATAGAGTTGAATCTCTAGGATCGAGTAAAAGTTTCAGCGCTCCTGGTGGATGGACTGTGAGCTATTTTTATATGTTAGCTCTTCATTTGAGGATAATTCATTTAATAGAATATAATATACTGTAATGGACACAAAAAGGAAATATAAATAAAAGTTTCAATTGGTATAAAAAGGACGAATTTAAAAAGTATATTTAGTATATTTATAAATGTTTAGTTATTAGTTAGTAAATGTTTGAAGTTTATAAAGCAATATAAATAGATATCAAAATAAAATAATAAAATGTAAAGAAAAAAGTATGTTCAACTTAGTTTATAATTAGTGTAGTGTATTAAAAACTCTCTGTGAGAAAGCAAAAACGTCGCATAGGAACGAAAAGATAAAAAAAAAAAAAGAAGTTGTTGATTTGGAAAATAAATAAGATACGAGATTTTGGAGAAGACAAGAAAATTTTGGAAGAATTGTAAGAAATTAGTAAGAAAGAAACCGTACCTGAATAAATAAAGTTAACCTACAAGTATAACAAACATTGTATATCGAAATCCAATCCAGCAGAGCGAAGAAAACTACATTGAGGGTTATATTCACTATTTACCACAGCACAGGGAAAATATAACCAAGAAAACTACAGTAAAAGGTATTATATTTTAATGACAATCTGTTACAAGACCGAAGCAGTGAGTACTGGACATTTGCAAAGCGGGTGTCAAAGAAATCTGACAGTTAGAAGGCGCTAAATTCAAACAACAACAGTGAGCAGTTCTACAAGGCATCTACAGATAAAGACAAGTATTTAGAGACAATCACAGACGAGAAAACGACAGAAAATTGGAAGGTAAAATATTAGACTTTTATTAAATGGTGTTTCAAGACTGATTTAAGGGACTTTGAACAGGGTTATAAAAATTTTATAGTTGCTAATGATAATGTTGTTAATTATAGAAATTAAGTAGAGCAGGTTTTACGTAGAGTAATTTTAAATACTTTAAATAAATATTGGATGATATCTATTTATAATAAAATTGTCTTAATTTTTTTATATTAAAAAAAATATAATTTTTAATACAAACTTCACTGAACCGCTCCTGAGAGAAAGGTTTCTCATGCTAATAATTAAAAATTTTGATTAATTTGTTTCATAAAATAAAAATAAATAATAATGATAATAAAGAATATTAATGTCTGAAGAAAAATAAAAAAAAAATACAATTCAAGAACTTTGTTGAAAATTAAACTTAAAAAGTGTTATACTTCAGACTGGTGCTTTAGAAAAGAACGGTAAGTGATATAATTCTGAGCTATCCGGGAAAACACACATACACATAAAATTTCACATTACAAATTAATGACGCACGCAACGTGGGGCTGCTTCGAATTAGAAGAAGTTTATAAGAAAAATAAGAAATAGCAAAATGGATTTAAGAAGTGGAAATATTACGAGAAGAGAAGAGGAGGAGGATCAAAGTACAGGAAGTGAAACAGGAACAGGGGATCCACAAGAAACAAGAGCGAGACCTTCAGAGATGGTTTTTTGATGGAAATGTTCAAGGAAGAAATGGAAAGACAAAGAAATAAAGAAAAAGAAGAGAGACAGAGAAGAAAGAAAAGAACAGGATAGAAAGTTAGAAGAACAAAGAGAAAGAGACAGAGAAGAAAGAAAAGAACAGGATAGAAAGTTAGAAGAACAAAGAGAAAAAGACAGAGAAGAAAGAAAAGAACAGGATAGAAAGTTAGAAGAACAAAGAGAAAGGGACAGAGAAGAAAGAAAAGAACAGGAAATAAAGCAAGAAGAACAAAGAAGAAAGCAAGAAGAAGAAAGAAAACTAGAAAAAAAAGAATTAAAACAAATAATAACAGAAAACTTTGAAAACATGAAAACAACGATGGACAAGAAATTTGAAGAAATAAAAAAGGAATTGAGGAAAGAACAGCTGGAATTTGAAGAGAAATTGGAAAAGAAAATAAATATAATAGAACAGAAGACAGTAGAAGTTGAAGTAAGGCAGAAAACGAAAGAAAGCCAGTGCAAAAATAGAATGGTACAAGTATGGGAGAATTTTGACAAGATGGAGAAATCAATACAAGAAAAAATTGAAGAAACTGATAATGAATTACATAAATTAGAAAAGAAAATTGAAGAAAATAAAGAAAAATTAGAAGATGTGGATAGGCAAATAAGAAGAAGGGAAAATGTGCAAGAACATAATGGAGCAACAGAAAATGAAGAGATAAAGAAGATGAGGGAAGAGTTACAAGTGGAAATTATGAAATTACAAGAAAAACAAACACAATTAACGCAAACAAGAATTTATACATGTACAAACAATAACACTACAATTAAATACGATGGACATTACAAAAATATATATCCTGTAATTTCTATACGAACATTAAAACATAAAATAAAACACATACACGACATTGAGGATATCAAAGAATTAATTAGAGACAATCTTACCAGAGATAGTTTAGTATGGTTCGCTGGAAAAGAGCATGACATTGATACTTTTCAAAAATTTAAAACATTGTTTTTGAATTATTTTTGGGGCGAAGACAATCAAAATAAAGTACGTGAAACTTTGTATTTTGGAAAGTACCGAACTGATAAAGGTACTAGTATGTCTAAATATGCTTTACAGTTATATGCAGTATCTCAATATTTAAGTCCTAATATGCCTGAAAATGAAGTAGTTATTTATATTTCCAGACATTTTAAGACAGAAATAGCAGAAAGTTTGGCGATTCACAATATTGCAATTATGGATAAACTTTGTACATATTTAAATAGAATTGAACGAAACAATATAAGGTCAAATGTAGACAGTAACTATAATAACGGTCCTAATAATAGTAATAATAATTTTAGAGATAAACAAATAAATGACAATAATGATTTACAAAATTATCGTAATAATCAATCACAATATAATCGTCAGTATAACAATCAACACAGATATAATAATTTTAATAGGGGAAATAGAAACTATCAAAGTAGAAACAAAGCTCAATATCTAAATAATAATTGTAATAATAATAACAATAGAAATTATAATGGGGGAAATAATAATAATAATAATAATTTTAATAGAAATTATGGGAGATATAATCATAATTATAGTAATAATAATTTTAATGGAAACAGAAATAATAATAATAATTCACGCAATAATAATGATGGACGTCAGAATTTCAGGAATAATTCTGCTTCTCAACGACAAGTACATTTCCAAAGGTATAGTCGTTCAGCAGATCGTTCTGATGGTGACAATAGGGAAAATTATAGTAGGGTAGAAACACGTTCTATAGATGGGGAAGTTGAGAGACAGGTGACACCAAGTACTTCATACGAGGTGTACACATCTCAAAATTTTCAGTAAACTGCGATCCAAAAATAGAATTCCAAGTATGTAGCTACGAACATCCTCGGGAGTTCATAAAACTAACACCTGATCTAGAAACAAACAAAATTCAAAATTTAATTCATATAGCTGGAAAAATATTTCAAAATAATGTGACAATTTTAGTGGACACTGGTAGCGAAGCTTCATTAATTGAAGAAAGTATAGTTAAAAAACACCCTAAATTACAAAATAATATTGTTAAAATATCTAGAATTAGTTTAATAGGGGCTAACAGCAAGAAAATGTACGAAGTAAATAAATTGATTAATATTCCTGTTGAGATAGAAAGTATTATTTTAAATTTAGAATTACTGGTAGTACCGGTATTGGAAAATGATATAGTTTTGGGGAATGATGAATTGGATAAAAATAAAGTCATAATTAATTATATAAAGAAAAATCTAAATAGTCAAGGGAAAAATATAAACTTTATAAATAATTGTGAATTAGTAAAACAAGAATCTGTAGTAACTAATGTGGAGAGAATGAATAATGTATGTAGGAGAATGTGTGAATTAAAAAGTAAAATGGTGTATAATAATTATAATAATTTATATAATAATGAAAATGATGATAGTGGTGATAATGTAGAAGTAGATGATGATATAGAATTATGTATAAATATAAATGATGTGCAGATAAACTGCGATAAAAAGTATGAATGTGAATTATAGAAAATATTGGAAAAGTATGAAAAGTTAATAATGAAAGAAACAAGAGTGGCTACAGATTATATTCATAAATTAGAAGTAAGAGATATTGAGAATTTTAGAGTAAAAACGTATCCAATTCCATACAAGTATAAACCAGATGTAAAAGAAGAAATTAATAAATTGTTAGATGAAAAAATAATATCGCGAAGCACTACACAGTATATAATGTAATCTAAAAGAAAGAGACAAAACATGTTATATATAAAAAATTTTTCAAGAATATAATAGAAATAGAGAAATTTTGTTTTGTAAATCTGCAGCACAGTGATACAGATTTGCAAAACAAATTTGGGGAAATTTGTAATGGACACAAAAAGGAAATATAAATAAAAGTTTCAATTGGTATAAAAAGGACGAATTTAAAAAGTATATTTAGTATATTTATAAATGTTTAGTTATTAGTTAGTAAATGTTTGAAGTTTATAAAGCAATATAAATAGATATCAAAATAAAATAATAAAATGTAAAGAAAAAAGTATGTTCAACTTAGTTTATAATTAGTATAGTTAGTGTAGTGTATTAAAAACTCTGTGAGAAAGCAAAAACGTCGCATAGGAACGAAAAGATATAAAAAAAAGAAGTTGTTGATTTGGAAAATAAATAAGATACGAGATTTTGGAGAAGACAAGAAAATTTTGGAAGAATTGTAAGAAATTAGTAAGAAAGAAACCGTACCTGAATAAATAAAGTTAACCTACAAGTATAACAAACATTGTATATCGAAATCCAATACAGCAGAGCGAAGAAAACTACATTGAGGGTTATATTCACTATTTACCACAGCACAGGGAAAATATAACCAACAAAACTACAGTAAAAGGTATTATATTTTAATGACAATCTGTTACAAGACCGAAGCAGTGGGTACTGGACATTTGCAGAGCGGGTGTCAAAGAAATCTGACAGTTAGAAGGCGCTAAATTCCAACAATAACAGTGAGCAGTTCTACAAGGCATCTACAGATAAAGACAAGTATTTAGAGACAATCACAGACGAGAAAACGACAAAAAATTGGAAGGTAAAATATTAGACTTTTATTAAATGGTGTTTCAAGACTGATTTAAGGGACTTTGAACAGGGTTATAAAAATTTTATAGTTGCTAATGATAATGTTATTAATTATAGAAATTAAGTAGAGCAGGTTTTACGTAGGGTAATTTTAAATACTTTAAATAAATATTGGATGATATCTATTTATAATAAAATTGTCTTAATTTTTTTATATTAAAAAAAAATATAATTTTTAATACAAACTTCACTGAACCGCTCCTGAGAGAAAGGTTTCTCATGCTAATAATTAAAAATTTTGATTAACTTGTTTCATAAAATAAAAATAAATAATAATGATAATAAAGAATATTAATGTCTGAAGAAAAATAAAAAAAAATACAATTCAAGAACTTTGTTGAAAATTAAACTTAAAAAGTGTTATACTTCAGACTGGTGCTTTAGAAAAGAACGGTAAGTGATATAATTCTGAGCTATCCGGGAAAACACATATACACATAAAATTTCACATTACAATACATTATCAGTAAGATATGTTTTGTACATACTATATCTAGGTACCTACCTAATAATAATTATAAAATTTTAATAAATTATTTATTTTTAAGCAAGAACATAATAATATGGTATACAATATCGGTACTTATAGTATAGTGTCACATTATTACTACAAATATTTAAAATATTCTTCATATTCCTGGTTCCTCTAATGTTCTTCAGAATTCATTTCTTCAGTAATAAACCCCACATAATGATATGCAATAAGTTAATACATTAACTAAATGGACTTTCCTTGTCTGTGATGGACTTGTCAAAACCAAAAACAGTCACAGTAAACTCATAATTAAAACGTTGCTAAGTTACAAGTAAGTTAAACCTCAGTAAGTAACTCATAATTATACACTACATTTACTTGAAGTACTACAGCAGCGCTTGCAGTGGATGGACTTGTCCCTAAACAATTTTCATGTGCTATAGTAATCAAGATACCGCTCTAGACAGTTCTGTAAATTCTCGAAATTCTGGTATTATTGTCTTGTATAGTGGTTTAGTTTTGCATGTACATGTTTTTAGAGTACTCGGCTCTAAATTGATTGTTTGAGGATAATTCATATGAATGATTGTTGTTATAATTATAGAAAAGGAACAGCTGTTGTTATTGCACTTTAACATCATCAAGTAGTGATAATAAAGCCTGTTTTACTACGTGAAATTATTTAAAAGTTAATTATTAAAAAAACTGGTGCTAAAAGTGAGATGTACTACAAAGCAGGAGTTTTGAGTTAAAAGTGAATGTCAATTACAACAGCAAAGTCTACAGAAATGAAGAAACAGTCAAATTATTAAGAGAAATTATAAAAAATGTGAAGAATGGGCAAGAATAAATGGATAACAATCGGAATGAAATGGAAAATTTGAAAAAGGAAATGAGGAATAGCCAAGACAAAATGAAAAATACTTAACAGTAAATAAAGAATAGTTAGTACAAAGTGAAGAAATTAAAAATAAACAAGAAAAATTAAGCCGGGATAATATAAAGAATATTTTACAAGAAATGAAAAATAATCAGGAAGAATTAAAACAAAACAAACTACAGAAATTCAGGAATTTCCACATAATCAAGAACCTATTTAAATAAGTAACCAAGAAGACAAAGTCTTATAACAATAGCACGTCAAGTCATGGACAAGCAGATTGTCTGCCACTTCGTTAGTTTCATATAGTTGATTTAAAAAGTATGCTGACACAACTGAGTTCAGGTGCTATCCAATGGCAGCATAGACAAGAGTTTAAGTGCAAAATAACAATTTGTGACAAGACAAGAATAATTTCAAATTAGTATTCTGGAGAACACGTACACTCGTCGCAACATAAAGGTTTCCAATCTGAATCATATTGTTTAAATTATAACAATTATTAACTGCTTGTCTACTCTGGCACGCTCTAATCATTGATGCCTCCCACAATTCTAAATAGTTCACCGATCCGACCCTTTAAAAATATAATGACATTTAGGTTGTAAACCTTTACTACGTCGAGTGTATCTACCATTTCTGAAAAAAAATAACTCACTTAAAGTTACATGCATAGCATACGTTTTAAATATTTACAAAAAGTTTTTTAATTACATTCCCCCATACACAAATTTTGTGCAAAACTTTTTAAAATATTTGGTTTATACATATATTTTTTATCTAAAACTTGAATTCATATTAAACTGTAACAAGTTTGATGTCTCCTGAACACATGTTAAAATATAGTAAACAAATGTTTCTTGAGAATTGCATATGAATTTTTATAAATATCTATCTACTCGTATATGCCAAAGAGTTACTCTTATGGCAGAATAACTTTTCAATATTACAGAAAATGACATTGTTTTCATAAATTAATACGATTTAGTAATATCGACAATATCATCCTGTTTCGTTGAAGTTTCGAAGATAAATTATTGAAATTTGTGACATTGTATATACTTAATAAACTTCATTTTTTGACATAAATATATATTTTTCAAGTTTTAAAAATGAGTGATAATGGTCACGTTCATCGCACTGATCGCTACTTGAGCGATCACTGATCAGTGTGCTGAACGAAGGAATATGAAGGGAGCGCTTAGTTATCAGCGGCCATGTTATGTATCATAAAATTTTTCTGATACATGATAAGCAGGCAGGATCATATACAAAAAGCAACATAACTTAAATCCTAATATTTAAAAAAAGTATAAACCGAAATTTGCCTCACATTTTAAAATATCAGAGTCAGAAATGAAAGTGGCTTATGAAAAAGCAGTCATAAAATGTACACAAACGTATAGAAACGCGTTCAGCCGGCTTAGTGATCATAACCAAAATGATAACAAATCGCTCAGTGATCGCTACTACGTGATGAAAGCGACCAATGAGGAGTCTTTGGATATTGAACTAGCTGCTGAACCTGCGCTATCCATGTTAGTGCCCGAAAAATCGAAAAATTTATACGAAAACTCCTACAACAATTCTGAAAAATGGGCCAAAGAAAAAAATAAGAGAAAACATATTGAGAATTTTACAGAAGAGGTATTACTAGCGTATTTCCTGAAGCTATCCAGTATGTTAAGACCGTCAACTTCGTCAACAAAAACGTAAATATTAGCAAATTTTCTAACCTAATTGCATTTTCAAAAAAAAGGAAAGTATGTGGAGAGAAGAAATCATATTTTTGACAGTAGATACCCTTAAAGATTGTCAGTTATTTATTAGTGTCAAAATTTCGAACACAAAAACTAATGCATATTTCAAGAATGATTACGATTACTGAGTGATCAATATATGGTATCAATGACATGACACTTTTAAAGCAACATGGAGGTTGGCGATAAAGTCCAGTTGCCGAGGGTTTTGTCGAAAATACCATTCAACAGAAAAACGAAATAGCGAAAAGAATCATAGGTCAGAAAGATACACCGAATAAGAAATTTAAAGAAGTTCATGCAGAAGCTGAAGTTAACAGTATTGCCATTACTAGCAATTTATTCAATCCAACTACTACTACTTGCGATGCTGTTAGAGAAGAGAAGCTGGATGTTTTTAGTATACACTTCAACAACATACACTTTACGTAACTATACCTTTAAAATTTATAATAAATAAATAATTTCATTGTTTTTAATGTTTCATTTTTAAGTACTAGTGTCCAAAAGAGTGTCATTTTGTCAAATTCCAATCAATATCAAAATTTCTTAATTTCGAAGCGCCTTCACAAAAAAAGTATGCAGCATTAAAGCAATACAAGACATCCAATTAGAAAATCAAAAGTTGATATCACATTTGGCGAAACCGGACATGGAAAAAAATTCCAATAATTTATAATGCCTCAGGCACCTGAACAAATATAACATGGCGTTGTTACATCCAATATTTTACTGTATTTAATAGAACAAGTTGTAGGTTTTCACCACATTTCAGAAATGTTTACCCTATGAAGATTACTACCACACGCCCATTGGATATTTTTCATCCAACTTAATGTGAAAAATTTTGATGTAACAAAAAAAATATTCAGCAGTCTTTGTTTTCGTGACTAATTAATTACAGCTACGCCACCATTAATGGCACGTGCGAATCAAAACAAGTGTTGGCATGTTACAAATTTTAATTAGTTAAAACGGTCAATTGTTTGGCTAGCGCCACTTTCAGCGTGATAAATGGAAGAGGGTTAAAAAGCTAATGGATAATACATAATTGGGGTAGGGCCGGAAAATTGATAATGCAAACTTTTTAGTTGATTTATTCTAATAAATGTGTATATGTATCAATACAACAGTAATAAATGCAGACCTTATTTTTGAGTAGTTAGAAAGGATATATCCGATTCAAAATTTGTCCTATCCTTCAAAAGCTCCAATCACTTGATTCAGATGCAGATGCAGAGTTATCATTGCTGTACAGGGATATTTACATAATATTAAACTTATTTGTATATTTAAAGAAAATTATTTTAAGACATTCTTCGGTGGTCTAAAATTATACAAATAATAAAGGGTTGATTGGATATTGCTTTTCGGAAATACAAACCAAACACTGTGTTTTATTATTTTTTCTTATTACAAAAGTTACATGGTGATCACTTATACGACACCCAATACAAGTCTCTCGGAAAACGTAGTATACAGGGTGCCTTTCAATTTTCTGAAAAGAAATATGATGTATGGTCTGAACACATCTCACAAATACTTAAGAAAGAGGTTATTTGTTATCAAAATCATCTGAATACACAAATCCAGAAACATTCAACAAATTGTCTCTAATTTGACATATGCCGCTGTGAGATAGACATCAAATTTAGTTAAAGAAATTTAACTTTTGGAAGGGCTTCAGTGAATATCAACGTAGTAAATAATTTGTGTCACTTAACCTAATCACATTCGTTGAAGTAACTTGGATTACCTTTGTTAAGTGAAAGACGAGAAGATTTAATATAATCTAATTTTACAAAATCATTTCACTCCTGAATCACATAATTTATTTATGCTTAATAGTGACAGTAGATTACGTGGAAGTGTGCGTCAAAATTTCCTACGTATCAAAAGGTTTCACCATTGGAATAGTTTTCCTAATGAAGTTGTCTCAGTACCATCAGTTTAAAAAATAGATACGATTCTTATTATTCAGATCTTAGACTATGTTACTTTTATATTTGTTAAGTAGGGGGTTACTAGGTACGAGTATTTTAATTTGTTCTTTTTCTTGTCTATATGATATTTTTGTATTTATTTTTCTCTTTTTTTAATGTAATGTGTATATAATTTATGGTTGGTCTGTATGAATTTCTAATACTGCTTATTTTGAGCATAATAGGCATTCGGCTCTGCTCTAGATTGTTTATAATAATAATACTTATAGTTCTTGAAATAGCTGCTAAAAATTGAAATAATTTCTAAACAAAATTTTATGGAGTTGGTACCCTTATAATTGTTTAGCATAAACTTTCCAATGGAGGTATAAAAATATTCTACCCCAACTACTTGCTTACTTTTAACTTTCTTATCGCCGCCATATTTGATTTGTAGACTAGCAAAAACTGAAAATAGATGTGAATTCAACCTTGTATATCACATATGTATTTGGACATATTTTTCTAGCAAAATTACTTTTTTATTTTTTAAAAGTCAAGTTAGTTCCCAAGAAAATAAATTGTAAGTACTGCTATTTTATTTACCTTAACTGGTAACATCATTATAAAAAATGTGATATAAGATAATCTATACAAAATTCGAATAAGTAAAATTAGGGAAATTGATTATAAACATTTTAGCATCTAGTTAGCATAAAATCTGTTTTCCATCTTTATTGGAAAGTTTATGCCGGAACAGTTTCAAAACGTTAAGAAAAGAAAATACAAATGTACATTTTCGGTTTTTTTTTTCAGAAAACTGAAAAGTATAAAAATGCGCAACTTTTTACTGGTTTCAGGTTACTTGAAACAAATGATCAAATCGGAACTCCGGGGTGGTCAAGGGTTAACTCCGTATCTTCCTAATATATTACCAAAAGTATGATGTCAACAATTTCTAATGGTAGGAGTTCAATAGGAAGGGTATCCAACATGTTGAAACTAAATTTGTACTGTTTGAGTACTTTAATGGTATTTCTGGCAAAAAAGTAACACGTTCAAGTACGAATTTTGAATTTTTGCTGTTAACAAATTATTGACTATTTCTATCTCCAATTTTTGTATGAAACTGCGAACCAGACACTGACTTATTTAGAATATCGCTTTCTAGCAGAGTTACGATATACGAATTTGAAAGAATAAACTTAAATACCAATAATTTTTACCAACTCATACACAAAAATAACTTCGTCAAACCTTTTTCTATCTTTCCATTGTCTTGAATTGTAAAGCAACTCGTTTCATTGCCGAATGATCAACATTAACATTTTGTCACCTCTGACGACTAATTGCTGGTATATCTGTATAAGCATATTGGTTCTTAACAGCGTACTACAATTATTTTCTGTTCTAATGTAAGTTGTCAGATAGTGTAAGAGGCAGACCTGATGGATGTTATTTAGAAATCCTTACACACGTGAAATACATATTTTTTTTAAATTTTTAACTCAATTACCAACGAGAGGACGAACATATTTATTTGATAAATAATTGGATCAGTACGTAGCTGCAGTTTTTTTAGATTCACTCCTACTGTTTACAAATTGAATTGATTGTAAAAATAAAGCTACTTTGCTCCTTAGCTATTTTATGTTTTATTATTTATAATACCCCGTTTATAAACATCAAAATTTATCATACGTAAAATGAAATTGTGAGTTCAACCATTTTCATTTCGCCAATTGAACATTGGCCGTTTGCTTTCTTGCCTGATTATCTGTAGCATATCGTAGTAGATGTTCAGCTAATAAATGTTAATTAACATAGACCATAAAACAAGGTCATAAAAATGAAATTGTTTTTCTAAAATTAGTCAATCTTCTACTCTTCTTTTAAATAAAGAACATATCTTCTGAGTTTGTCTTGCAATAGGACAATTTTATGGTCTAATTTAACCTCCATGTAGTTGTTCCTACAGAGGATAAAGTGAAGAAAGGCGTAATAATTTAGATAAATGAGATGGAGATAAAAATATTTAATGAAATTGATGCCCTCAAAGAGGTGGGAACAAGGCATTGTAAGAGACATTTGCTAGCATTATTTCTTTAAAAAAGACTCATCCATCGTCTTTTGTAATATCGTATATTTTTTAGAACAGAATTGAAAGATTCCTTTACTAAATTTAACGGCGAAAGCATAAATATGTTCTGGTTCCATAACAATCTTGATTGACTTCCATCCATTCTAGCAGCAGATAAATCAATGTGATGATATTATGAAAACTCTTAAAGTAGTGTAGAAAGTATATACAAAATTATATTGTAAGGTATTACAATATAATTTTATTGTAATAATTATCAAAAATAGTTTGTAGCAGTTTTTGATAGTATATCATATTATATATTATGAAAATCCCTTTAATTAAAGAAAATTCATATTTTTACTATATTCTGTTGAAAAAAGAACTTTATGCTTCTCATAAATTATTAATTAAAAATGGGAATGTCACGTTTCTGAAAACTACAATATCAGTTAATAATAAATAATAATAAATAATAAATATTTATTTATCCTTTAAGACATTTATGCAATGTATAGGACAAGTGAAAATATACAGTGTAGACAAACCATAAAAAAATATACAAATGCACATATAAAAATATGGCGAGACAATATATACAAATACGTATAAAAAAATGTTAAATTATTGGATATAATTAGACAAAAATCTACATGAGTAATAGATTAATTGTGTACCTAATATCAATTTATCAGATAACAAAATATTCATCCACAGCATAGAAACATTTATCTACCAAATATCTTTGCAATCGTTTTTTAAAACTATAAACAAACGCGCAAATTTTAAAAGATATATTACATCTACCAAAAGGTATATTAAAATGGTCAGCTTACTGTGTATTAACCGTGTGAATCTGATTTCTACACACAAACTTCTATTGATAAAAATATAAAGACATATTTCATATAAAAACACACCAGGCATTGTCAAAGTACCATACCGGATAAATACTTGATTACATGACTCTTCGGGTGACATTCCAAACATGCACCTTATTACCCGTTTTTGGGCAACAAAAACTTAATGTGAATGGCAAGAAAGCGCCCAGAAACAGACACCATACCGCAAACGCTACTCTACCTGTGCGTAATACAGCTTTAGCAACTGATCTGCATTTAAAACAATTCTTATATTTCGAAATTAATATGAAACTGCGTTTAACTTCATTACCAAATCGTCACATTGGTTATTCTATGTTAAACATCTGTTTAGGATTATTCCTAAAAATTTAACATCCGTGTTAGTAATATGAGTATCATTAATCCTAACGTTAATATTACTACAAATTACTGTCTGTTATGAAATCGGATATCGGAGTTTGGTTAGTATTGAGAAACAACGAATTTTGGCTAAACCATTTGCTCATACTTGATAATAAAGCACTAAAAGGTCGGACAAATGATTATTGGATTTATCAGACACCACAACGGATGTTCATCAGCGCAAAAAGTAAATGAATCTGACAACTTGATCACGATTTCGAATAAAATATGACACCCACATTAAACGGTTCCATATCTCTCCAACTTGTCTGGCAGGATATCGTGACTTACACAGTCAAATGTGTCCTGCTGAAATCGAAAAAGATCCCAACTCCAACCTCTATGGACTTAATAATACGACAATAATATGAATCCAAAGCAGTAGCAGTAGATTCACTACTTAGGAAACCATGTTGATTGGTAGATATTATATTATTTTATCAATAAATGATAACACTCTATGTAGAAAAGCATGTTCAAATACCTTGGAGAATAACGAACAAACAGTAATAGGTCTTATTGTTCCCATTTTCAAGCGATCCGGAAAAGCAAATAACAAGTTAACTAGATAGACAAAAGGATGTATCAGCACCTGCAAACATCTCTTCAGGATATATAGAGGTATCTCATCATACTCTGACGAATACTTCAGTTTTCTGCAAAGTAGCTCACATAGCTCCGCAACAGTAAACGGAATCAAAATGAATGATTTATTTTGTGATTTAATATTATCAATGTATTGCATAGTTCCATCACTAACAGGAGAAATTTGTTTCAAAACATCACTAGCAGCAGTATCAAAATAGATACTAAACAAAGCAGCATTACATCATTGTGCTTTATAAAAATGTTATGTGATTTTAAATGAGATTTAGTAGATAACTCGGATACAATCCTCCAAGCTGTTTTTGACGGATTGTTAGACATACTTACTTTTTATTGATAAAAACATTTTTTAGTTGACTACACTAATTGATTATACTTTATTTTACTATCATTATAAGTCAGTTCATACATAATAGGATAGAGTTTTGTATCTAAACAAGCTTATCTTCAAAGAAATATAAATATTGTTTTAGTAGACAGTCTAATATGATTCCACTCGAACTCCGACGCTTAACATTTCCAGCTTTAATTGAGATGAGTTCAGCGGGATAGAAAGTTTGAGAGCCACTGCACTGAATAATTATTTTAAATTCGAAACGAATTTTTATTCTTCATTATAAATGAGGCGCCTGGTTTCAATTAAATTCAGTCCGTGTGTTATTGATTAAATTATTTTTACTTCCTCTAATTTAAAAAACTGCTTTGTTGAACTCAGTGACATTCAGAATTCCATATAAAAAATTAAAGCAGTATTATCAATAATTATCCAGAATATATTTTATACTTTGGTTTTAATTATTATAAATGTACTTTCAGGAATTCTGAATTCTTCAAAAAGAATTCCTCTTTGGAAATAAATCACCGATCATTGATGACCTAAAGCTATATTTATTACATTTCCTTGGTCAATTCTTTTCTATAGGCATTTGTAATTTAGTGAACGAAATATAAAAAATGCACCTATATATAAAAACTTTTATATCTAGTTCTTAACAGTAGAAAATTGCCTTCTGAAGGAAGTCGTTCACATTAATCTCTCCTTATTCCCTATATATAAAGGCGACAAGTTGACATCAATTGGGTATTTTAATGGGGTCATCGATTCCACTTAACAATGTGTTACGTAATACCATAAAAATAGTTAATAAATCATGAATTTTTTAGGATGCTTCAATTACCAGAATGCATTATGAGACCAAAAATTTTCAACAATAAAATTCAACAAATTTGTGTATCAACTCAATTTATATTATTGAACTAATTATTCTGTACCATATTTCAAAATCGTTTTTTTTATTAGATTTATTGCATTTTTTATGCATGTTATTATATTTTTCTTTAATATTATAATAATCGGGTTTCAAAACTTTTAAAATAGTAGAAAGTGATGCGCATTATACAGAGAGTGCCGTTTTTTCAGGTTAACACCTCTGGAAATGTAAGAAGGCTGTGGATTTCGGCAAGCCAATTTTTTTACAATTAGTACCCTGAAGAGAGGTTATATTCTACTAACCATTTTATTGATTTGACAAGCCTGGACTACTACGATTTTTTATAAGGGTCGTTTTTCCAGAAAGTGGTTTTGGACATTTTTTATCAAAAAGATAATATTATCAGGCTATCCTGCACCAATCAAAATACTCATATACCAAATTTTATCACCACCACACTAACTGCTTTTTTGTTCATGTAAAATTTTACAAACAACCTAGTATTTCAGTAAAAATGCAAAAATCAGAATGAAACATACATAAAATCTTTAAATTAGTAATATTGTACTCAGTTTAAAAATCGTCTGACTTATGGCACGTTAATAAGTTGACGTTTCATGCAAAACTATGAAAATCTTCGGCACTTCTCTTGAATTCAGATTTTTTCATTGTTAATGAAAGGCAAAGGGTTATATGGCAACTTCAACCTAATGCAACGTATACATAAACGTTACAATTTTGAAAAAAAAAAATCCAAAAACTAGACTCGACCAAAAAAAAAGATAATTATTTACAATAGTGTAAGATTCTTATTTATTTTGACAACAGTGTGACTTCATGAAATGAAGAAGGCAAAAGTGTTATATTGCAATTTCAATCTAATGTAATGTATACATAGAAGTTACAACTTTGAATTTTGTTTTTTTTTTCGAAAACTACATGCGACTGCCGAAATCTGGGGTAGGAATTTATTTGTTAATATTGAGTTTTCGCTGTTCTAAATAATTACCAAACTAATTTTAGATTCGTGTTCAACCCTTGAACATAAGGGGTTGGCATTTTTTAATTAATATTGGAGATTTTTATATATCTTTAGGTATTAATAATATTGTGTGGAACTAACTACTCAGTGGACAAAAGCCTCAACCTGCGTTAAATTACACCCACAATATCTACCCATATATTCCTTATTATTAGCTTTTGTAACATTTTTGTCGTGTTCCCACTGCCAAAAAAGTGAAGTTAGAATTTTTATAGAGTGAGTAAATTAGATTATTTTCTTTAGATAATTATTGAATAGAGCTTTGTCTGTGGAATTGTTCATTGGCATACCTAGATGTTTGGTATCAGAGAACATACATATGACTTCATTGATAGGAATTGTAGGAGATTTGATTTATATTAGCTTAAAATACCTTTCTAAAACAGTAAAAAAATAATATTGGAGATGTTGCAAATAATTACCTAACAATTATTATTGAAACACATGCTTATCAATATCCTTTGGAAATGGAAAAAAACTCAATTGTGTATAGACGTATCTGGATTATAAGGTTTTATTTTATAAACAAACATAAACCCATTGTCTTTCTTCACACTTTATTACATTATTCTCAAATTTTGGACTAAGGTAAATTGGATTAGATCGTCATATATTGGCCCAAGAAAAATGGTAGCAATTTGTTCAGTTCTTTTAGAGACACCCTGGACTGAATCTACGAGAATGTATGTAGATGCACAGGATGTTCCTAAAGTGTGAAGGAATACAATGGATGTATGTTTGTTTATGAAATAAAACCTTAAAATCCAGATATTTAAAAAACAGTTGTTCAAAATGATATTTACCAAGTAGGTATACCGTTTTTAAGAAAAATATTCGATAAATAAGAATTATTGATTAAAAAATCAATCGTAAGGGCACAAAAAAGTTATGACTATTTAAATACATGTGAAATTCTGTAGGTGGCGCCGTCTACAATTGACAGCAAATTCAAGGCCTTATTTCAATTTCTTGTCCCAGAAAAGTTCCCTCTATTTAGTTTTATATATTTACTACAACTAGTAGTGATTGGGGAAAAACTTAAATAAAATTCTTCAACACCCTGTATCTCGGAAGCTACAAAATTTTAGAGTAAGATAACTTGATTTAGACCACTATATTTTGACCTTTGGACTAAGTGGTAGCATTTTTTCTCAACCTTTTACATACACCATGAATAAAGGCTTATATCCGGAGATATAATATAAGTTATTCTGGTGCTATTCATTATCGTTGTGTTAAAATTTTCAATTAATCCAAATTTAATTACCTAACACAGAAATATATTTTATAAATAATCCTTGCATAAGCGTACTTGGTATGCAACTGACACCATAGTAATTCGCATGTCCATATTAATGTTAGATTATGCTAAATACCCTTCAAGTATCTGTGTTAGATTTTGTTTATATGACAATGTTTAAGTTGTATCTTGTAATTTTGCTCAAAATGAGTCATCCTGTATGTTAATGTTTTTCTCACGGTAGTAAAAACATTGGCATTAATTCCAATATTCAGTGATCGACAACAAAATTATTGCAGAGGATATAAGCATTTACACTGGAGCTCCAATATTTGACTAAAACGTCTGACTTATTACGTGGAACAGTAGAGCAATGGATGTTAAGTGAGGCGCCCAATAAGATCCCAGTTGCATGTGCACACAAGATCTATTTCGCTTAGTGCCATATTTCAAACGTACATGTTTGTCATGTTTACTGTGCTAATATTTTGAATACGCAAATACCTGCTATCCTATGTCATAGAACAGCTAACTGCAATACGGATAAAGACTATCAGGAAACGTAATCCGTGTCAGAATATTCTATGCACGTAGGAGGTAGATTCTAAATCTATAGTATATTTCTACCAACGGTACAATGTTTAAAAGATTCTTGAAGTTTTATATCTACTATAAAGAGCTTTCACTCACATAAAACAGATACGTGAAGTTTTTTAGAAGTCATTTGCTGAGGACTTTTCAGTTTGATATTTCACAATGTATCTTAGATACCCTTTCAGAACGAAAATTCAATTTTTATTAGTTAGATAAAATAAGTTAATTTAAATCATATTTAGAAACAGTAATAAATAGTCCAGTAAAGATCTGATATGTTTTTATGAAATACAAAAGCGGTATCTTTTCTACCAAGGAAGTAGTTAAACGTAACAGGAATTATCCTACAAATTTCATCAATGTAAATTTATACGTGATACTAACAAAGTAGTTTTTCTGAAAATGCACAAAATTGGCCAACTCAGATCAGTGACAGTATTTTCACTTACAATATCATTCCTATTAAAATTATTTATAGGTTACCGATATCTTGTAGATTAGTCGAAGATGGGGTGTTATTTATAAAAAAGATGTTCATGGCAAAGACAAAATATTTGAAATAAATGTAACAAGTATGACCCGATAAGAAAATTCACACTAAATTATGAATTAGATGATAACAGTATTTTTCTACACCCGTATTATAACAATGCACTTATATGCCCATAATCCGTTTCATAATGATACCCATTACGATACAGATTTTTAATCAATAGAAACCCATAATTTTTCAATCAAGCATGCTGTGCATTTGACGTTTATCCTAGGTTCCTATGTAATTATTTTAGATGTCAAAATCAGTACGTATTAAATTTTCGTAGATACCTAGCTAAACTTCGATAATTTATCAAAATGTCTGATATCAGCGATATAGAAGAATTACCATCGACTCCTCCACACATATCGGAGAAAGCAGAAAATACAGTTCATACGAATAATTACTGTTACCTATTGTGTTCAATAAATATATAAAATTTATGGTTTTTGATTATTTATCGGGTGTAGAAAAAATAGCGTATGCAACTCTCATGTAATCGCGCCGATATTTTTGGCGGTGTTGGTGGCCTAAATGATTTGGGACCGAGGGGTACTATCCCTCTTTGTCCTGCCTCATCGCTGTAGACCTGGACAGCCTCGTGAAGGTGGGCCCCATCCATTGTCTACCCCGACCACAAACGTGGCCGGTGTAGGCGTTTTGTGGGACCTCCTCTTGTCCTGGCATGACCCCCGCCGGCAGGGGGGCCTCTTCTGGCGCTCTTCTGTCATCAGGTTTCTTTCTTCGCCGGCTGAGTCTGATCCCCCGGGGGGGTAGTCGTCGTCGCGGGCGCGAGTGGCGAACCATTCGCGCCCTGGGAATAGGTTTTTTTTGGGGTGTGGCTTTGTAGCTAAGGATGCACCGGCCCTTCAGCCTTTGGCTCGGTATCGAGCCCTCGGCTTTCGCGGACCGGTGCAAGGGTAAAGGTATCGGAGTATGGGTAGGGTTTTGTTTTGTCAGTGTCTCTTGTTGGTGTCTGGTCGTGGCTGTACCTGAAAAAAGAGTTAGCGGGGGAGGGGGAGTGGTTAGTGTTGGGGCGGTCACCCCGGGTCAAGAAGTACGTGTCTGGGTCTTTTGTGTTTGTCTGTCACGTCAGGTACATAGTCAATGGCTTGTCGGAGAAGGGGGTTGTCGTGCGCCGCGGCTGCGTCGAATCGTTTTTGTGCTCTGTCTCGTATTGTCTGTGTCATGTTTGTGTATTTTAGGTCTCATAAAATGTCTGTGTTTCGTATGTACCAGGGCGCAGCGGTGGCCGTGCGTAAGGCTATGTTTTCCACAGCCTGTAATGACTTGATGTGGCTCTTGGCCGCGTGGCCCCACGCCGTGGAGCCATAGGTTAGCTGCGCTTGAAGTACCACCTTGATAAGCGTTCGCTTATTCCTTAGACTAAGAGTGTTTCCACCCTTGAGTAAGGGTAGAGCTTCGCCCTGGTGATCCTCGCCCGCGCCACCGTCTTCACGATGTGCGGCTTCCACGTGAGACGCAGGTCCATCGTTATACCCAGGTATCGTGTCTGTCGCTCCCAAGGGATGGGCTCCTGGGATAGTGTGAGTTCGTCAAGGTTTATGTTTCGCGGTAGCCTGCGTCTAGTAAAGAGCAGGGCTGCGCTTTTGTCTGGGTTAATTTTGACTTTCCACCTGTTGCACCAGGTTTCAAGTTGGTCTAAAGAGGTTTGTAAAAGTCGTGCCGTGTGTTGTAGATCAATATTTTGTGCAGTTATTGTCATGTCGTCGGCGTATAGGTAGGTGTTTGTGTTAGGAGTGTTAGGTATGTCACTATTGTAAAGGGTGTAAAGGTGAGGGGAGAGGATCGTGCCTTGCGGTACGCCCGCTTCCATGGGACGAGTGGTGGAGTAGGAGTTTTGGACTTGGATGCGGAATTTGCGGTGATGGAGGTAGGATTTTATTAGTTTGGTAAAGGATATGGGATAATGGTTTGTGAGCATTTCCATCAGTAGGCCTTCATGCCAAACCGTATCGAAGGCCTTTGCGACATCCAAGAAGACAGCTCCAGTGAACTGTCTTCTGTTGAAGGCCGCCGTGATGTGCTCTGTTAGTCGGAGGATCTGGAGTTCGGTGGAGTGACCAGGACAGAAGGCGAACTGCTCGTCGGGAATGACTCGCAGTTCTTCGGAGTGGGCTCATGTAATAGTTATTAATACACTCGCATAAACCATACGAAACTCGCCTTCGGCTCGTTTCGTATCCCGATTAATGCTCGTGTATTAATAACCATCATTACATGATCGTTGCATAATATACTATTTTAGAGCTATTACATTAACATTAATAATTAATGCATTCATTATACATGAAGTATTTTAAAATATTTCAATAAGGAAAACCAGTCAGTTATTATAACAGAAGATAATATGAAGACAAGAAATTATAAGGAAAGTATAGTTAAAGTAATGTGGAGCCCCATAGTAAAGCAGACTGATTACTCAAAAATAACTCTGAAACTGAGATTAAGTTCTCTGGATACGCTGAGCCTATAATTTTTCCCAACAAATTGCTTTCAAACTGTGATAGTTCCATTATGCTCTCTCTCTCTTAGTAGAATATTGGTTTTGTTCAGATAGCATGCTTTGTATCCACCCTATGCCCTGCAACTGACTCCTGACTTCTTACTGCTGTTACTCCTTAGATGGCACTTGCTTTTTCAACGTCGTGCAAACGTGTTCTCTCTAGAAATGCTGCCCTTAACCTTATTGAACTCCTGAACCAACACTTTGGTTTTAGAGCCGGTAACTCCAAGCCCTGTTTCCATGTATGCATATATTTACCTAGCCTGGAACAAAGGTGAATAATAATAGTCCTTGCATTTGTTCATGGAACTGGTCGCAAAGGAGAAAAAGGTTCATTTCGTCTATCCTTACCTTCTGTGACAAATATTCAATGAAGTTCTTACTGTGATTGACAATGACTGTGAACAATGACGTCACGTCAACTTATTGAAAGTTTGATGGTAGTGATTTTGTCGAGGTAATCTTCAACGCATGGTGTTTTGCCTGTTTCACTAACCTACCAGGAGCGCCGTGTTACCGGGAGTTATGAGTTGATTTGATTTTCTTTTAAAATATCAAGTCAATTATTTTTCAAAGTTCTGTGTTTATTAGGCCGTTTGAATATGTATTTAAAATTAACGTCATTATGACTGAACCATTCTGTATAAAAATGCGTATAATTATAATAGGTTATGGGTTTATTATGTATGTTGTTTTAGAAAAAAAATACTTGCCATTTAAATCCTGATATTATTGAAAATGAACTTTATAAGAAGGATTTTAAGATAAATGTGATTTGTACGAATTTTATTGTCATCACAATCTGATGAAAAGCATTATTAATTCTTTCTTGTAAGTTGGATGATTTCAGCGCCTCAATCCACTAGATTTTATTTTGTGGGTGCTGTTAAACGGCTGGCAAACAAATTAATACTCTCCAGCAGTTAACAGAAATACTAAGTAATGCTTTTCATCAGATTCAAGTAATAATAAATTTCGAACGTTTCAGTAAATGGAGATATTTTTGAGCATTTACTCATAATACAATCATGAAAATGGTGTTGATGTCTTTATGCGAATAATTAATCAAATAATTAAAAGTTTTTTCGAGTTTTACTGAAATACCTGGCTTTTTCCAGAAAACATAAAGGATTTCATTTTTTTATTTGCAGAAAATTGAAAGACAAATTTGAAAATGTCATGTTTTGTTACAATAAAACATTTACTATTACTAAAATTATTTTATTTAGAAAAATATACCACCAATACCCTGTATCTTCGCTATTAGAGTAACTAAATTTTAGGAAAAGCCTTCAGATTTTGGACAATGTTTACATGAATCCATATATCCAATTACAAATTATTTCACTATATTTTAAAATCTTTTAAAAAATAGATAATTACTTATTTTATAAGTTTAACACTCTGTATTTTTTTTAATGAAGCACTAGATAAAAACATTGTACAGGATGATTCACAATTTATCCAAAAAAAATTGAGCATAGATGCGTCATGAAAAATGGAATCAATATCGTAAACATTTTTGTTTAAAATCCTTATAGTTTCCGAGGAAAAAAATATTGAATTTGTGGTATGAACCAACCTTTACATCGTTGCTAGTGTCTAGCGTCATTGGATCGGAATGCAGGCAATTCCGAATACTCAAAACCAATTAGTAGTAACGTTTTTGCGATAGTGTTTGCATTAGTCATTCAAATGTGAAAAATGGCTTACGTGTACCTCCGGCAACCCGAAGTTGATGGATATCGTTTTAATTTATGGTAAAGTAAGACAAAATACTTTAGCAGCTTCTTGTCTCTACGCAGAACAATTTTCCGGTAGGCATGTGCCAAATGCAGCTACTTTTACCACGCTAGTGCAAAGTGGGCGTGACACAAAAAATTTGCAACCGACTCGTAGAAGCGATGGAGATCAAGGGCGTCCTCGGCGTATTGCGGTAGCTGAGGAACACATTTTAGAGATTGTTAAATAGAATCCCTTACCAATTAAATTTTGTGAGTGGTTGCTGCAACAAAATGCTCAAAATCTCAGATTTACAACTGACGTGTTAGTTACAGGTGAAGCTGCTTTTATACGGAATAGGAAATATATAATATTGATAATATTCGTATCTGGGATTTTGAAAATCTGCATGCGGATCAACGGGATGATTTCCAACAACGCTTTTCCTTAAATATTTGGGTAGGGATTGTCGATGGTCGCTTTCTTGGCTCATTCATTACCAAATCGAATGAATAAGATTCCGTATCTCGAGTTCCTTCGAAATGATCTGCCTGGCCTGGCCATCACGATCTCCTGACTTAAATCCTTTGCACTTCTTTTTTTGGAGATATAGGAAGTGAAGTGTATCGCACCGAAGTAATACCATTGTTGATTTACGCGAACGCATCATAATTGCTGCCAATAACTTACTTCAACACGGAAAATGATCAGAAACATTTGTGTTAGTTCATAGAAACTGGATATGACGAGCCCTAATGTGTTTACATGTTGTCGGACAAAATTTTGAACAGATGTTGTAACATCAAGTATGTTGATTATTTTATTAATTAAAACCAAAACCTAATTTTATTAATTAATAATAACAATAGTAACAAAAGCCGTTGAGTTTACTGATATAAAATAGGTGTTTAATTTCTTTCCTTGGGAAATTCTTTAAATGTTGTCCGTTCATTTTTTATTATACTTTGCCACCGTGCCGCTCGCCTACAGCATGCTTTGTCAAGTTTTACAGTAGATCAGTTTCCAGTGCCGTGCATCAGTGTATTTTTAAATAATTTTCGAATTTTTTATACAAAATTGTATTTGTAATAGTTCCCTGTACATTCAAATTTTTTTTGGATAAGTTTTGAATCACCTTGTATAAAAGACCCCCCTTCAAATTCTCAAAAAATAGGAAGTTTCATTTTTGGTCACCGTTTGCGAATCGCTGTATATACTTAATGATATATTTATTATATTTTATTGGATAAGAACTGAAGAAAAATATTTTCTATGAACTTAAGATTCGTTTGTTTAAAAGTAAATCATAAACAGTGTTATTTAAACTTTTTACTTAGCTGTGGTCCTAAGTAATTTATTATTATTTGGATTTATGTCCAAACTACTTTAAACATTTTGACACTATAACACCAATAATTCTGATTATACTGTCAGTTGAAAAAACAATAAATTCTCACGGAGACCCTCCATTTCGAGCAATTCATTATTCATCGATAATCTTTTAATCTACCTAAGTACGTGAAGGTTAAGGTAATAGTTATAAATTATAGAGAAGCAATCAATTGATCCCCCTCGTCCGCTAACTAAACTAAAAGCTATCGATCGCAAGGATACCTATTTACCGACAGAGCTCTGCACATCCCTTTGTTTGGTCTAGCGTTCTTAATGCCTGCGTCTAGTGGCGTCTGTTGTATCTCAACTTCATATATTCAGTGATCTCAGCAGCAAATACGGATTACTTTTTCTTTTTCTTGCCCTTCTCCTTGCCACATATCATTCTTCTGTGAGAAACGTGTGTGCACCTGCTTTGAATACTTTTATTTCATCAAGCTCACGTGGGCGTATAATATTTAATCGATAAACTGGCAATATATCGTTTTTTGTACTGTTGAAATACGGTATTCCGAAATATAAAGAAATTAATGAGGTCAGACACAGCATTTCACTAAATCATCTTATCCAGGGTCTCAATAATTCCTTTTGTATATTTGAAAATGTGATTCTTTTTACAAAAACAACATAATACGTTAATATAAACACAAGTTCTAAAACCTTTTATGAGAACTGTTACTATTCAAATGTGGTTACAATGTTTTGTTTTATCATATATCAAATCATACAATAATTGTCTTTAAATGAAAAACGATTTTTATACAACTTTGTTGTGGTACATGATTTGAAAATATATATCCCATTTTAATATAATTTTAGTTTAGGTCAGAAAATGACACAATAAGAGTCTCTTTACAAAAGTCAAATATTTTCAAAATAACAAAAGTTATATGCTATATCTTTAAGTGAATTAATTAATAACGAAATAACTCTTCCGTTAAATAAGAAAAAGCCTGCAAAATAAAATTGGCCAACCTCAAAAATCATATAAATCGTGATGGCTGTGATTGTTTTAATTGTATAATGGCTTAATTAATCCTTTCAACTAAAAATTTGATAACATTTTTTATATACACACAACTTTTTATAATAGAAATATTTTGGGATAATATATTGTGATTATATTTTCGATTCAATTTCCACTAAATTACACTGCACCACAAAAAAATTAATGGTCTGTCCGACGGACTAGACATGTATTTTCATATGCTGAATCCGAATTTAGGGTCCATATAACCCCATCGCTCTAGATTCAAGGTCTTCCAATGTCTAAGAGAAAGATTGATATGCAAGTGGACCAGACTATCATATATTTATGTTTTGGGGTCGCTGAATCTGAGATTCATTTAACCCCGTCTGGTCATTTTCAAGGTTATTTCAAGGTCAAATCGAAAATATTAGATATGCAAGTGAACCAGACGATCGTATATTTATGTCTTTAGTGTCACTGAATCTGAATCAGGAACTCGAAATCGAAAGATAGATGTGCAAATAGGCAAAACCATCACATGTTTATATTTTTGGGGTGGTTGGGTCCGAATTTGGAGTTCATTTAACATCATCGGGAGAGTGATAGCTTAACCTAAAAACCTGAAAACTCTATTATCCCTAACTTTGTAATCTATGTATTGAAACGCTAAAAATCACAACTCTTGAGAATAAAGAATTTCATACAGTAACAATCGTCGTATATCTGATGGTTTTCAATCTTGTAGATTTATGACCTCTCTTACACTCAAATGATATGTGCAATGTCTTTTATGTTTTTGTTCTCTTTGTTCTCATGAGAGCATGCAGTAGTAATCACCCAACATATATTTATTCCATCTGCCTTTGTAACGTCGCTCTGCATTCATCAGGTTCTGATAAAATCGTTTGCCTTATGCTTTACTGAAAGCGCCAAGATGTTGCGGGGTGTAGTCAGTATGGGAATCAACGAAATGTAATTTGATATTTATCAAGCAACCAAGTTTGACATAGTTTTCCACTATTTGTTCTACTTTTTCTCTGTGATCTAGAATTTTATTGTTCCCAAAAAATTCTCAATAACTCATTTGAAACTCAGCCATGCCGATTTTTTGTCTTTTCTCATTTTGTCGTCTCTCATCATTTTACGAATCTGAGATCCATTGAAAATTCCTTTCGTAGTTTTGCATCTGAAATATTGAAAAAACTTTACTTGATATAGGTAGAATCCACATTATTAAGAGCTTTCACCGATTGATTCGTCTAAAACAACTGAATGCGCCAATGGAATGGAGGGGTATACATTAGTTATTAAAAATTATTGGTTTTAGGCTTCTCTTCGAAGAATCAATGAACAATCTCCATTTATTAAGTTTGTACCATCTAGGTTTGAGATTGTTCATCAGTTGCTTGATATCAGTACTGTTTACGGGTATTATTGGGTATTAGAGTTTTGAGGTAGTGCCTGCTGGTGTTAAATGAACTCTAAATTCACATTCAACCACACCAAAAATATAAAGGTACGATGGTTTTGTGACTCCAAAAGCGTAAATATACAATGGTTCACTTGCATCTCTACCTTTCGAGTGCGCCTTGAAATAACCTTGAAACTAACCTGATAGGGTTAAGTTAATCCTAGATTCAGCGACCCTCTGTTCCATTTGCATATCTATCTTTCGCTTAGATCTTGGAATGACCTTGAATCTAGACCGATCGGGTTAAATGGACCCTAGTCTCTCATAGAAAAGTTTCCGTCATTATTTTTTGTGATTAGCATTAACTAGGTCGAACCATCGCAAGATAATCATTAGCTGTAAAATATGAACATTCTGCATATTACACGTATATAAAACTATTCTCACGTAATGCTTTCCATATTTTGCGACAAAAAAACATTCACTTGCCCCGAGTGTCTTTCACAATGTTCTTGAACTTGCCCAATATTTTGGACTTGTTATATCAGATAACCAAATCTCCGTAGGGCGGGATAACTTATCGGAAAATGTTCGCTACCTTGGCATGGTATTTGGCAATCACCGTCAACAAGTTTATTATTATCATACCATGTGTCATTATGTAACAATTCTAACTTATTGCAATTAGGTATGCTTTAATATAGTTCCTCTCTAATGCGCAAGTTGCATAAATTTTATATTGGATTGAAATGTATTACACCTACCTGTTTGTTAATTATGTTTTCTTTCAAATTTGTAATTTCGGTAATACCTTTATTTTGAGGTTTTCTAGAATATTCCATGTTACATTCGATTTGATTCTAGACGCACTCTCTTCAAGAAACTGTAAAAAAATATATAAATGGATCGGTGTTCAGTTTATACTGAGCAGACAAACGCGACCAACATCAGAAAGGTCAGAGTAAATATTTAACAGTTGTGAATTTGTTTGAAGTACGTACATTTGTTGTGACAATAAAGTTTGTTTTCTGCGTGACGTATTTTAAGGTTAAATCAACGTAGAGATTACAGGATAAATGAAAACACATTTGCATCATCAACACACAGCAGTACAAATAGTCAGCTTTGTCAGGGCGGGCTAAGTGAAATCTTGGGGTACTGTAAAATAAATGTTGCTTTGCTATAAGCTACAGAGTGACATACAAATACTTTTTCATAAAGTGACTTAGAAAAGGGATTCACTGAATTTACAAATATTACATTTTCCAGCTCCTCTCACTTGATCTATTTTTTTATATTCCAAATATGTTTAGATTACATTACATTTTTTCTCCACGGATACTTCTACACAGCTCAAGGGGCTGAACCTCTCCTGGTGCCCCCCTGACTACGCTTGTAAAAAGATGTTTTAGTTTTGTAGAAATTCTAAATCGGTTCAGATTAGAATTTAATGAGAATACAGTTTTGCGTTAATTCAGAATTAATCACAGATAGTTCTCGATTTCAAGACCAAAACAAAGCGATTAAATGATACACATGATATAAAGTATTCAAGTTTTCAAGACTTGGTGTACGCTCATGGATTTGATGAAATCCGTGTAAACAATACTTAATATCTGCACTGCATTCTTCTATATATAATAAGCGTTCTGTTGTTTAAATTACGAATTATGAAAATAAACTAAAATGCACCTTATTTTTTTATAATAGCAGTTGTTAGTGAAACTCCACGGAAAAAGAAAGGAAAAGCTAACAGCTTATAAAAGATGGAGAACATCGAGATGTTTTACCTAATGCAAATTTTTCATAATAACTATGGATTAAACCTTAAAGTAATCTTTCACACATATTGAAAGGTGACAACATGTATTGTGTCTGGCAGCAATAATCACATAATTATTAAAATAATAACATTAATAAATTGCCAGGGAATGTAAACAAAGGCACGTTGCCGAAAATGCGACATCATTGGTGTAACGTCACATGCCGCACGGCGCGGCCATCTTGCTTATGTTTCCGTAGATATACGTGGTGTTACGGTGTTTGTGATATAAATAAGTATTTGTTTCTGCGTTTTTCGTGGCATTTTTGGGTCATAGATAACTTAAATATTGTGTGAGGCGGTGATATGCAAACATTACGGAAGCGGGTTTTAGCAAGCACAATCGGACAATTTGCCACGAGTGGATTCATTTAGGTATGATTATAAACTTCTTTGTTGTGAATCCCAACTTCATTAGTGCAGAAATACGGGGAGTCAAAACATTAACTTTACAATAATTATTAGCGGTGATGTGGTGAACTTGTTGTTTACAATATGGAGCCGCTGGTGAAAATTACGGCGACAATCCATTACGTTCAGGTTGAAAGGGATGACAAGCTTTGCACAGTAACAGGCAACATTCAGGACATAATGTTTATTCATTGTTACTATTTAAATTTTCTTAACATAAAATAATAACGTTTAATAAGCTTTTGTAAGACACACGTTATTTTCCTATTCCATCCACACATTTTAACAATTATTTTTACGTATTTATAAATAGAAGTGACGTCGAGTATGTATAATACTAAGTAAGTTTATGTTATAACAATACTTATAAATATAGTTAAATTTATATTTTAAAAGATTTCTGTACCTAAAAATTTGTTGGATAGATCACTTTTTCCATTATTTATTCGTTTTACTTCGGTGTCCTTATATATTCGCAGATGGCATGAGATAACATTCATGTTATTTGATAAGCCCAGGAATATGGTGTTTTTAATAGAAATGTTTGATTTTTTCAATAACTTCTACATTTTATTTTTTCAATAAACCTACCTACCTACTTATGTATTTCTAATTACATTAAAATGGTCCTCACAAACAATGTTGAAATGCTGAAGAGCTTACGTTTTCTCTTTTTTTCTCTTTCTTTGCGCTTCATTGCCTTACATCACATTTTTCTTGTATTTTCATTTTTTGGCACGAAGAAACATTTTTTATTAGGAGTTGTACATGAAGTATTTATAATATTTGTACATGAAGTATTTATAATATTTCTTCCATTTGCCCGGTGATAATGCACTTTCTGTGCTCATTTTGCCGAGCCTATTTTGCAAATTTTTTCAACACCAATGTCTATTTAGCACAATAACACTTAACAAATATCACAAACAACAAACTAACTGTTCTAAATTTATATACTACGTTGTCCAAAAGCAAGTAAATCATATACAGGTTATACAGTATAATTCCGCGCGAACGGCGTCTGACGTCACACGCTATGACGGCGATCATTTTCTGAGGGCGTGGCCAGACTAAAATTTTAAATACTGTTTCTAAGTTTATTGTTTCACCAAATTGTTTAGGACAAACGGAATTTCGATTAAAATAATATATTCCTTCATCTGCATGTATTTGGAAAAATCATGCAATTTGCCCATTGATAACACTAAACTAACATCTCATAGCCTACTAACCTACTCTCAATCGACTCCTGATGAATAATAAGTTTCTAAATATTGTCCGTAAGTCGTTGCAAATGTTCAAGTTCAAGTAAGGTAAAAGTTCAAGTAGTTTACCTTATTAATACGAACTATCAATTTTTACATCATCAGCAAATTAAACTAGTTAATCGGTGGTCATCTTAATATTATTCCCACCAGAACCGTAGTAAAAACATTTCATTTGGCACGCACGAAAAAGAATTGCCAGTGTAGCCGTTTTCAAGATAAGTGTTATACTAAAGACTCCCCATAGGAATAAAAACAAATTGAGGTATCCGACGAGAATGGAGCAAGAAAATCCTAAAACTGGAAGTATTAAAAAGTTAGTATATGGATAATTCTACGATACAGAATATACAGGGTGAGTCAGTCATAATGTCATTAATTTTAACTACGTACTCGGGAGGCCTAATAAAGACAGAAAATCGAAAAAAAAAATTACTCGACCTTTAAAAAAATAAACATATCACCCTATAAAAATCGTTGCCACATCATGTTTACATACATAATATCGTCTAACACATCAGTGTGTTATTCAAATTTGCCCGCATTTCCCGTATTTCTTTCCCCCCAAATTTGTAGATCACGCCACATATTTGGCGGGGGGATGGAGAGAATAATGAGAATACAAGCAGTAAGCAGTAGGTTGTTTATTTCGGTCTCGCGTATTCATCGTAAATGCATAATTATACAAATTCCGAATATGCGGAAATGGTAGTGTTATATGGAGAATGTTTACGAAATGCGACTGACCCTAATTTTATTAATAAAGTGCTATGGATGGATGAGTGCAATTAACAGGTTAGTACCGTACTACTTAAAAAACAATAAATTTCTAGGCTAGATGTACGTAACTACAAACTGAATAATTAGTTGTACTTACGAGTAATACTAAAAATTTATATTTATTTGTAAAACGTAGTGAAAACGTAATATCAAAAATATTAAACTGTAATAACCTAACATTCGAAAACATTTATTTATTATCTACATTTGTTTTTATTTATAAATAAATCAATATTTAAGGAAAATTCATTCATGTATCTAGATTTAAAGAAAAAGTTTTACTCCTTGTCGTTAAATAACAGTACAAAAACTAGGTAACTAGGTTATTGACCTAATAACACGGTAGGTCAATGTTCACTCTCGATAACTTAGATTAGCGGCGTGCCATTTCGGTCTTGGGCAGTTTTCTGTCGACAACACGATGGTTTTTTTATTATTTAGTATTTAAACACGAAACACTTTTCAGCTTCTCTTAATAATTTACCCATTACGTAAATAGTTTATTACTCGGTTTATTATTAGACACGTTGGAGTTTTGTTGCAGTGATAGCAGCTACATTTGCTCAGACAAAAATCCACACACTACTTGTCGGTTTAGTTTTCAGAGGCAATTTGTTGTCAACGTATGGGCAGGAGTGTACGGGTATCGTTTGATTGGGCCGTATTTTTTACCGGAAAACCTGAGTGGACCGCGTTACTTGCAATTTTTAATATAATTATTTGATTATTATTTGATTTCATTGGATATTAACATTTTAAATTATTATTGGCTGAAGTTGAACTGAGCAAGAAAAAATGATATTCTAAAATAGTCAGTACAACCGTTTATTATTAGACACGTTGGAGTTTTGTTGCAGTCATAACAGCTACATTTGCTCAGAGAAAAATCCACACGCTACTTGTCGGTTTAGCTTTCAGAGGCGATTTGTTGTCAACGTATGAGCAGGAGTGTATCGTTTGATTGGGCAGTATTTCTACCGAAAAACCGCGATACTTGCAATTTTTAATAGAATTATTTGATTATTTAATTTCATTGGATATTAACATTTTAAATTATTATTGGCTGAAGTTGAACTGAGCAAGAAAAAATGATATTCTAAAATAGTCAGTACAACCGTTTATTTGTGATGTCTAAAACCTAGGTAGGTAGGTACGAGAAAAATATCTCAACTTGACAATATTGCATCAGATTGACATCGAGTTGAACTGTGAGCTGTAAACGACCAAGGCTGTGAGCGGTCAGTGACAGTCTGAAAATGGGGTTTAAATAATGATTTGAAAATAATTTTTTTTCGGCGTAAATATGCATTTAGATTTTTTTTAATCGCGTATTCGCATTATACTCATTATTCCCTATCTCCTCTTAAAATTAATGACATTATGACTGACTCACCCTGTATATACCTTTGTTTTCATAATAACAGTAATGTGTATAATATTGTGTATGTTGAATAAATATTCCATGATTGTTGCAATAGAAAGACTGATTGATTTTATGGGTATTTTATAAACTACAAGAAATATAATTTCAACTATCAAATTAGGAGTTTTACTTAAAATTACGACATTCTTGATATTAGATGATTGGAGCACTCTACTATTCTTCCCTTTATAAATGAAGAATTCCTGAGAAAAACAACTATTGTCAAAAAATCAAGAAATTTGTAAACTTCAAAAATATATCCTCGTCGATACAAAATTATGTATTTATCTGAACTGGAATTTCAGTTAAAATATGTAATATGTATAAATTTAATATAGTTTTTTTTTAATGGATATACTTGGGAGAGCGTTTGAGAGCAAATGAAACAAGGCATAACTACTGTTAAAATTTGGTTGCATGAGCATCAGTTATCATTAAATATAAGTAAAATCAATTACATAGTATACTCAATTACTAATATAAACAGACTTGACTTTAATAAGATTCATATAGACCGTTTCAATATGAACATACAAGAGGTAAGCTTCATAAAATATTTGGGTATTATTATTAACACAAATATTAAATGGGAACAACAAATAAATAATTTAGTAGCTAATACTCGTAAACTTATTTATAGATTCTATCAATTAAGAGATATTTTGACCAAAACAATATGCTTAAGTATAGTTTATAAATCCCTAGTGGAATCGATTTTTTGTTATGGTATACTTGTATGGGGCGGTTTATATAATACGGCTTTAATTCGATTATCTGCTGTGCAAAATTATATCTTAATGGAATAATAAAATAGCTTAGTTCCAGCAAAACGTTAAAGTTTTTTAATGCACAACTTCGACAATAGAGACAAATATCCAAATTATTTTGTTGCCGTTTTTTATTACAATAATTAATAATCACATATCTGAAATAATAACTAAATAGAATAGAAGCTATAAATTATTGCATTATTCAGAATAAACAGAATTTTATAAAAAATTGTGACTTGAGTTTTGGCACTAAGCTCACGATATTGCCTATCTAATTAAGAACTAAAAATTTTAAAGAATTTTCTCGCCTTTGCAAAAACTACATAAGTATAATCTTTTATTGTTCCTATCCTATTGAGTAATTCATAAATTATGAACTTGGTTTAGTAACACGAATACTTTCTATAGAAGAGTATTATGTATCTTTTGGATTTTATAATTGACAAGTGTTAATTCACTTAGGTGCATTCTTTTGTGTTCTTCTATTTATTTTTTTGTGGACTGTTAATGTATTAATACAATAACTAAGTTATATATTAACTTTAATTAGTAAATTAAACAAGTTGTGTTACAATTGTTATAGGTATTTAGGTGTATATGTTTTTGTAGTCGTTCTTATTCTTGTATTATCTGTATTATTGTAAAAAAATGTATAAGATGTATAAGAAGAAGGTAATAAATGAAATTTGGATAATAGTTATTTTCGAGGAGCTGATCCTGAACACGTCGAGAAGGATATCGCATGCGCAATTTAAGTTCGACCGTTTGTAGTGGAACAAAATCTAACTTTAGATTAAAAATTCCGTGTTCGTGGAGTATATTTGAACTTGTTCGTAAGACGTTCGACAGAGTTTCAGATCGGAGTAGGGACTAAAAATAAAATTATTTCACATTTCATAATATTCAAAAGTATATAGGTTTCTATACTTCCTGATAATGACAATGAAGTTTAGTCCTTCTATATCTCCCGAGATACAAATTGACGAATTACTCTAGTTTTTGTATTTGGAATATTTACTCGAAAATACGTTTCCTCATCTGTAACATCTTCAACACGTAAAAATTTTCATTCTGACTTCCGATATGCACCGGCTAGTCCCACAACCAACACAAGCTAGAGCAAAAAATGCGAATTAGTAAACTGACAACTAAATGAAGCAATTATTAGTTGCCTTAGCCATTAAAAAAATTTTATCATCCACCTCCGTCAAAAACTTCAATATTGAAAAATCTCTTCCCCACTCTTTTTTAGTTAAGAAAGGTATACCTTATTGAAGTCGCCAGGAGCAACAGTTTCCGAGAAAAACACATCTAAATCTATTGTTTGCAGTGATCTGAGAAGGCAAGTTTAGTTAAATCGACTTAATTTTAACTATATTTTATGTGGCGCAACGCTGTCCCAACCTTTTAGGGACACCCAAGCCTTTTTTATAAGGATAAACTTATATAGTCAAATAATCAATACCAGAAGGTAATAATCAAGAGATTATCAGAGAAGATGATCGATCTTTTAACCAAATATATTACTATTAATTTGAATGCTACATAAATAATAAATAAGTATAGGTAGAGGATTATTATTAGTTATTGTAACTTCTACCAGAGCGACTCCATGCATAAACGAGTGCGAAGCTACGATAAATATGTAGGGCACGCAATAGTAATAAAATCGAATCTGTCGAAAAGGTATCATGGACAATATAATTTGGATAAATATTAATAGCTCCTACCTTTCACCATACGACCATATTCAACATAAAATAGATAAAATACAAGTATAATTTTTCAGTATTTACTTTTGAAAAAACGTTTGATTCATTAGCGTCGTATCCATCAAACTGCCTTTTCAAAAATACTATCAAACTATTGTATGTTTTAATGTTTATAACTTTTTTTAAAGACAGCTCTGTTCTCAACATGGAGTACTGTGTCTATAGCGTAGAAGCTTTCAAATTCTTCTTATCCTTCAAAATATGCCAATAGCAGTAGTTTCTCATTGACGTGTTTTACTTTCTTCTGTTCACGCCATTTCTCAAATTTTTTATAAACCAAATCATATACCGCTTTGGATATTTAAGGAATCAGTGAACATACGGCATTTCTTGCTGCTTCTTCGATATCGCTCGGTATAACGCCAGAATCTGAATGTAAATCACATATTTTTTCCTAATAAATGGTAATAGCAACGATCACCGTCACAGAATAGATCAGCCTATTAAATGTCAAGCCAAATGACAAGAAAATTTAAACTAACACTGACCTAGTAGATAATTGTTATTTAAATTATACGTAAATGATCAACATTAAAAACTTGTATTTCCCATTTTTTGTCAAAAATCTTGTATGCAGTACGTTATGAAACAGGATTTTATGTAATTCGTGAGATGTACATAAAATCATACTTTTCATAATTGATTACATAAATAGCTATTACTGGCACATTGTCAAAAAACAAGTAACAACAATTTAGAAACGTTATAATGAGTTAAGCTATGTGCAGAGTGATGGGGCCGAGCGGTGCGTCGAGCGGTGAGTCGAGCAGAAAGTAAAGAGGATCGGCAAAATCATACACCTGTATTTAGATGGAAGCGTGCATAGTGCAGAAGCACAATGACATATTACTCATATTATCTATACAATGGAACATTTCGTTTTCGAATCATTTTGAGCCGTGCTACTGTGAAAGTCCATTTCTTTACGCTTTGCTCTCTATTCGACTCACGCGTCATTCTGCACATAGCCGTAATTTTTTCATGAAACGAAGCGAAACATAAACGTCCATAGGTGTGCTCCAGATTTAAAACATCTGAAACTAATTCAAAGACGAGCTCGCGTATTGATGTAACCTGTAACATATTCACTTTATGTTCTGAATGTATTCGGATTTGTCTCCACCAAAGTACTTAATAGTTACAAAATCATTTGTGGCATGTTTGTCTTGCAAAATATTTTATTCAGGTGTCTGTGTTTCGGATTTACGCCGTTCTTAATTGTTGGCTTAAGTGAAATTATAGATACGGTTGAAGTAACACTAACGACAACAGGAAATCGCTAAAAATTGACATATTTTTATTGTTCCGAGAAACCGTTCAAATATACATGATATTTTATGATAATTAGCTAATTTAAAATGAAAATTGGAGCGGCGAAAATAAAAAAAAACTTTATGTTCCATTTGTTGGAAATGGCTCAAGCAGAGCTCTGAAAAATTTCAAAACTTTACGCCAATGTCTGTCGAGTAAGTTTACTTGGCAAGGTAAATAATTTTAAAAAAGATATTTTTTTGATTATTAATGCGCTCAATAGCTTATGTATGTATCCATGAATAAAGTTGTCGTTTTATCGTTTATTTCATGTTTACCTAAGTAATGCAATAACATAAAAATGGCATGTTTAGTTTGTTATTTATTTAGTTGCGTTTGTATTACAATATAATAATGAAGACATTTTCACTGTTGAAGAAAATATAATTCGCTATATAAGGGGCATATCATATCGTAACCTCACTTTCAATATTACACTTACAGAGCGCTGTTTACAGTGTTTTTTGCCGATATAATCGAATTAACCTGTTTTGTAGGTATGTTTGTTGCATTTCTTTATAACACAGATGAATCCCCAATAATTTGTAAGCAAAAACGGTATACTTGTTTCATTTCGATAAACCGCCCCGGTTTCGAGATATTCAAACTTCAATCTTACAATGCACCTTTACTTTATGCAAAGTTCATATGCACTATTGCTATTGCGAACGAATGAAATATTGTTTCGTGGAAACTGAATTTCTTTAATTTCAAGGGTTATTCTTAAAATACAATAATAGTGTTACGTATTGATCGGTTCGTAATTTTATTCTCCATCTGGTATTGTCAATATTCAATATGGCGTCCATAAAAAAACAATTGAATGTTGCATAACCGAAACTAGTGACCGTAGAAATTTTCTTTTTACTAAAATAGATTCCTTATAAATTCTTATCTGTATGTATCAAATTTCAGCTCTTTTGGTTGTGAAATAATGATGTTAGATGGAATTTTCAAAAATTGCTATTATCAGTGTTTTCACAATATGTCAGCAACAGCAGCAGAGATCTTTGATCTGTTTGGTTTATATGTTAATGGCGCCACTTTTTTTCTAATTTGAGCCACCATGCATATATTATGGTTTTCTAGAGAAAACGGACCACCCTGTATACTATTACATGTTGTTATTTAAGTAATTTAATTAAAAAATCTTTTTATATGTTGCTAAGGGGAAGACAGTGTTTTATTATTTTAGTGGTAATTTGTATTAATTTAACTTTGTACAGGGGATGTCAAAATAGTTGTAGTACTTCATAAAAAATATTTCCCTATCGGGCTTCGTTATGGAGTTATTCGCTTTCAAAGTAAGAAGTAAAAAATAAAAGTAAAATAATAAATTTCAATTATTGTAACTTTTAAGCCGCCATGACAACAATGAAATTTCTACTATTAAAGTAACTCGTAGTGATGTTCATTTCCAAGTTTATAAAGGAGTAACGAATTTATGTATTTATAGTTATACATCTTTTACAGTGTTAAGTTTGGAATTTTTCTTTCACAATTCAATTCCTCTTTTGTAAATGATACTGCAGGAATCAACCACTCCGCGAACTAATGCCCCGACCGGCATTGAATTACTCCTGCAGTATCTGTGTGAACAGCCAAGAACCCTTGTCGGACACACCACCAGACATAGACCGGTTTCGGGCTTGTTAGTCCTCATCAGTATGCCATAGGTGAGATAACCGACAATTGAACTGGCTCTTCCTTCATATGTATGTTCACATATAAACTGAGTGCAGGTGAGATATAATTCAATGCCGGTCGGGGCATTAGTTCGCGGATTAGTTGTTTCCTGCAGTACCATTTACAGATTTAATGGCTCGTCGTCCAGGACCATAGGTCTGCGTTAAGTACCTGCTGCAAAGTAGATCGCTTCCTGTAAGTTGAGCCGCTTAGGCCTAGCAGGAAGTAAGCAGACCACTTATATCTTACAATTCCTCTTTTATTTTGCTGAAAAAAGATATATCAAGTTATTAATAACAATTAAAATTTATTGTATCTAGTATAAAAATACTGAAGTAACATTTTTCGTCCCTCAATTTTTTTCTTTGGGGCCTTCTTAAAACCCTAGTTTATTAAACTCTTGTAAATAAAATAGAGGGATTATGAAATCGTATAATTACATACGCTGACGTCATTAGAAATGATCACCAAATATTATTTCGAGTACAGCAGAAAGTGGTGTATGTAGGGGAGGGGAAAAAATAAGAGAGGAATCGAATTGGGAACGCTAAAAGAAAGATGTATTTCTTAAATCTTTAAATAGATAATGTTGTCTCCTCGTATATAATGCAGACATGTTCATTATCAGTTTAAACTTCGAAATGAGCATTACTGTAAGTTAATTTAATGGATCAAATTTCATTGTTGTCATGACAATGCGTTAATTAATAGTTATTTACGTTACAAGGCCGGGAAATGGTATATTAAAGTACAAGTCTAGACGTTTACGGACGAAGCGACGAAGGAGCCGAGTCAGACATTTCTAGACGAGTACTTGACATTTCATGGCCGTGTATCATATAACGTTTTATTTCATACCATATATGTTGTATTAAAAATTAAATTTTAATATTTTATTTTACATAACCTGCCTGTATGTAGGTGTTAGCGTGGTTTCGATTATTGTTTTATCGCAAAGCTTTTGATTTAGCTTAGTGATGTAAAAACAAAAATAACAAATTTGACAGTTTGTCATCCCGTGCGTATTCTTTTGTGATAATTTTCGTAAAAAAGGAAGAAATCGAGCTAAAATGTGCTGAAGCAACCAGTAAATTGGTGCCTACGAAGTCTTCTGCTCGTTATGAGAAGGAATACCAGTTCTTCAACGTGTGGAGAAAAACCTATAAGGTGGAAAACGGCCTGAATGAGAATATCCTTTTGACGTACTTCTTGGATATCTCCAAAAAGATGAATCCTGCGACAATGTGGGCAAAATATTCGATGCTCAAGTCTATGCTGATGGTAAAAGAAGGAGGTGATATTTCAAAATATCCAAAATTGGAGGCTTTCTTAAAAAGACAAGCGGTTGGTCATCAGGCAAACAAATCAAAAGTTCTAACAAGAGAAGTTAATAGATTCATGAAGGAAGCCCCATCAGAAGAGTATCTTTTGATGAAGGTAAACAAGTTTAACCTTTTTATTAGTTTTGAATTAAACAATGTGCATCTTGAAAGATATAGGTACTCAATGTCAATTAATTACAAAAAATACATTTCTTGGTTTCGTTAGTAGAAATTTCATAAATTTGACAATCAGTTTTAAACCATTTTTTCTATTGTTACAGGTAATCGCAATGATAGGCATTGAAGGTGGTTGTCGGCGAGAAGAGTTATGATATGACCCTAAAATACATGGAAGATTGTGGCACCAAACTAATTATAACCATTCCCATTTCTAAGACGAATACAAAACGGGTATTCACTGTATTGAGTGACGACAATGAAGGAATAAACTGGAAAGATTCAGGGAATACGTTAAGCTCCGACCTAAAAATATGAAGGAAGATTTTCTTTTTTTGGGTTATAGAAGAGGAACATGTGTTTCCCAAAGAGCGGGCATACATACCATTGGGGGGGCACCAAAAAAATTGTGGGATATTTGAAGTTGGAACACCCAGAAAAATATACGTTGCATTGTTTCCGCAGAACATCTGCCACTTTTTTTGGCGAATGCGGGACTTGATTTACCAACACTGAAGCGTCATGGTGCATGGAAAAGCTCATCTGTTGCGGAACAATACATTGAAGATTCCTTAGAAAACAAAAAAGCAGCAAGGATGATTCAAAATGGAGAAAACTTTATACAGGTTCTTCAGACCAAGCAAAAAACTATATCCACCACCACTACCGTGTCTAGTGAAGATTCTGTCCCTAAAGGTATTCCTGCATTCAACCTGCAAGGAAATTCGCATTGCACAGTTACTGTTAATTACAATTATAATTAATTTTTATAGGCTTGATTTTGTAGTTTTAAAGATAAAATCTTTTAAAAATGTGAATATTGTGTTTTTTAAAGCAGTCCGGGAAGTAAACATTTTCCGGACTCATTACAGTACAGTATGAAATAAGATTTATTTTTCAACATCTTAATTCGCAAGAGAATAATTTTATAACGAAACCCGATAGCAATTCTTTTTATATGAAGTACTACAAGTATTTTGACCTCCCCTGTATGTTCTTTAAATTTTGACAAAACCTTTCCGGACACCCTGTATATGTATTCTGTAAAAATAGAAAAACACAGAGCAGTTACATAAACTATCTTCCTTCAGCCACAAAAAAGTGATATTCCTGCTTTACAGACTTTCGCTATAATTATTTTGTATCTGTAACAATTTTATCATTCGTCAAAAATGGTATTACAGATACAGGTGTAAATATGAAAATATTTAAAAAAAAATAAAATTAAATCAGTGCTCTTAATTATAAATTTAACCAACAAAGGACATTTCAAAAGCAATGAAAGGCAAAATTAATATGTCCATCGCATTGCTGCTTTTTTCGATAAAAAAAACCGGTGGGATGAAAAATGTATCGTAAACTCGTTAGGAATTACACATCTAATTATTATTTATTACAAACTCATTTATCTTTCACCGCTCTCCTCTTTTTTGATGGCACGGAGATCTGGCTTAATTATTAATCAATAATTGGGAGGTGAACTTGATGTAATATAAATTAGGATGAATATAACAGGTTAAATATAAACGCCCTCGACATTTTAATAAGTAAAAATCTCACGGTTTAATAAATTATGCTTTTATAACCATTTAATACTAATTTAGACATCAGAACTTTATAAAATTATAAAGTGGCATCAGAAGACAGGTTTCATTGATGGAGCAAATTGGTGGAAGAAAATTCATTTTTTGATTGTGCTGCTTTTGTGTTGTCCGATAAAGGGTGCTTTAGGCGCTCAGTTTTTTCATCCATTTTACGTGTATAGTTACAAGTCATCAAGTAAGTTGGAACAGGCATGGTGTCTTTACACCTACCGTTTTATAATTCAGTTTATCAGCTGATCACGGACTTTTACAAAATCAGTAGCATATGTCATTTGCTATGTGCTTCAGACCTGTTCTACTGTACTTTTTAGATATCAAAATATCTTACGTGTAAGTTGTATTTTTATTAGCTCTTTTATTTGACGCAAATTTTCCAAAAAGTTTTCGGAGAGACAGCGATGCGAGCGAGTCTCGCTCCCGACCTGCTAGTGCAAACGTGTACATATAAAAGCGTTAGAAGATATTTCACTAACGAGACTAGCCTGGTCCGCGGTGTGCTCAGACCGCGACCGTCTAATGCATTTCTTCCTTTAAGGAGGAAACGCTTTGATCAAATAAAAGATCGAAATATCTTAGTCACTCGCTCCTACAATGTATAATAATAATATCTCTATCCCTCATTCTAATCACAGGGATTAGCCCAGAAGTCGGAGACTTGTGCGGGAGAGGGGGCGGCATATTATTATTAAGCAGGCCGCATTTGCGCCCAGGAACGACTTACGTTGGTAGGCCCTAACCACTATTCAGTGCAGGAATGAGGGAAACCTGGAAAACCTGGAAAACCTTATTAATTAGGGGGGGGGGGGTAGTCAAATATCAACCGGTATCAATTTCTCACATTGACCCAAGCTAACATTCTTCCACCCTACCATACTCGCAGAGAGGGTGCGAATCCTCTCCACGAATATAGCTTATATACATACGGTCTAGTCACCTCGATTAAAGTACTGACGCCTTAAACCGCGCGACCACTGATCAGAGTATAAAAAAGATGAATAAAAAACAGGTCACTATATTACCTGTGTTCTTTTCTCCCTTTGTACAACTTTTAGTAATGTAAAATTTTCAAATCTCTGACTTCTGTTGAACTGTTTCACCTTTTTTCATAGTTGATATAAATTCAAACAGACAGATATAACGATAAAAATAGCAGTTTTGAATAAATATCTTAGGTGAAAGATGGAAATATTGATTTGTTAATGCAGTAGCATGTCTATAGTCACTATAGAAGTCTAAATAAATTTGCATATCAATCGGCAACAGTCTGAATCTTACGGTTTCTATTTACTTTAAAAAGTTATTCACCTTCAATGCAGTAACGTGACACTATTATCCACACACAATAAATACCCATTCAGTTTAGAGAGTTTAAAGCTAATTAAATTGTGATTAATCGTATCAAATGCCTAGAGAAGTCTAACAGAACCACCAGACAATCGCGCCGCTCTCGTGAGTTTGAATAATGCTATCAGTAACCCGTAACTTCGACGAACACGTCAGATCTATTGAATCTCCACTTATACCTGATCCTAATTAACAGCCACGTATACTGTCACGGATTTGATTGTAAAAAAATAGTTTAACCCTAACGGATTGATGAAATATTCGGATTTAAATGCAAAAAAGGAAATGTTGTATAATATTATATATCTGTGGTTTTTAAGCTTTCACGGAAGGTGCTATTATTTGATATTAACTGATTCTCTGGATTGTTATGCCGTGACCTCGGTAACTGGTCGCTGACAGAATTAAAGTGCACATTCCTAACTTTAACTGGAATTCTTTGACATGCCCTCATTGTTCTCGGGTTAGACATCCCAAGCTTCCAAAAAGGAAGCATGGGCTGTGATCAGTTACAGAAGCGACTACGGGATGTCTCAGAAGATCACCATTATCCGAGAAACGGTCCGATCGTGGCAACCTTAATACCAATAAGAGCTGAAATCAATATATGGGGACGCCAAGAGATACCGATAGCGGATCTGTCCACACGGAGCATAGCCAGAGAACAACCAAGGCAGGTCATAGAGTCCCACCTAATACTAGGGAGCTAGACCAGTTTCTATATATTAAATACTATATTTGTAATCCTTACAAATTTTTCAATAAAATATTAAGTTTACAATGTTATGAGACAGTAGTTAAGAACGACGGTCTAGAAAGTTTCTTCTTTAGCATGACAAATATTGTAATAAAAATTCATACAGCTGAATGGAAATTAGATCCAGCTACAAGTTGTGTCAAACATGATTTAAAGATACAAAAATTCAATATTTACATGCATTACTTTTACAATTGCAAAGCCAAGGCACATGTGGAAGGATTTGAAAACGTTGGAAACAGTTAAAAGAGGATTTGACTTGGTCTTGGTCTGGATAGGTTTGTGGCTTGCTTCTGGTATTCAGTAGTGTGTAGTTATGTAGTTCATGAAACTAGACTGATTTCTTCGAATTGTTGGATAACTACTGAATTTTGGAAAAATTAGGTATCGAATATTAATTTTTGTTCTACGTTGTGGTCAATAATACTACTAAAAGTTTAGTAGAGGAAACGCTAGCGGCGTAAACAACGTGCCTTCAGGAGGAGTTACCGTATAGAAGGCGATTTTCCGGTAACTTACAATTCTACATAGTTACCATTATCTAGCTAGATGTAACTTTTGGAAAACATATATCTAACTACATCCTTACAATAGTAAAAATTAAGTAAGTTTAAAATGTAAGCATGTCATAATTCTGGTTATAAGGAATTGTATATCTAGCTGTATTATGTATTCTATGAATAGTTCTTTTTATAAATTCATAATTGATACATGTAAGTGCTTTGTAAAATTCAAAAGAAAGAAGAAAAGTTCTATCGCTCACAATCATTTATACATTAACGACAACCGGTTCCGAGGTCAAATTTTACGCCTCCATTTCCGTCATGTAAGCGACTACAACATAATGTAATTGAATAAAAATATATATATTTTTTAAATTTCTATTAGTGAATTTAATTTTACTTTATTGTAAAAAAATATTTATTTTGCATAGTTACTTTTTAAATTTTAACAATAAGAACACTTAATTTTTTATTTTTCATATTAAAAAATCTGAAATATTCTACTCTCTAGTTGTTTTTGTTCTTATCACTCGACATTTCAAAGAACTATCACCGCTTTCAAATATAAATTTTTATGATCCGTGTGAACGAGTTCCAATCATTCTAGTTCCTTCCGATTCCACAAGCCAACCCATATGTGCCATCGTTGAAGTTGGTTTACATTGCAACTTGCTCTGCACGCGGTCTAAGTAAGTTTAAGTAAATTAAAATTTGTAGACTTCCAAGTAATATTGTACATATCGCAGAGATTTTATACTATGATAGCATCAATATCTTATCTGAAAATGATAAAATTACAAAAATGGCTTATCAGGAGATGGGTGGGAAATTATTCACATCTGCCCTATTTTCTTGATTTTAGTTTATCAAATTTCCATATATTTATACTCATTGGCATGTTTTTCGGCGTTTAAAAAAGTACTACCAGATCATTGGACAGGCAATCGAACACAATAGACGAAATTAATTAATTCAGGTATATTTTTATTAACAAGGTTCATTCAATAAAAATGCAACAAACTTATGTATCAACTTAATAAATTGGAAAATTCGATAGCGTACCATATATCCCAAACCTTTCGGAAAATATTAAAAAATTTTTGAAAAAGTTCGATATTAACGTCGCTCATAAATCTTTTACAACAACAAAAAAGTTTATTACAAATTTAAAACCTGTTATCCCTGTTCACAATAAATCAAATGTTGTATATAAAATAAATTGTAACGATTGTAATTGTACTTATATTGGCCAAACTAACAATATTTACAAAAGGATCTATAATCACAAATATAATATTAGAATATCAATAGTACTACTTTGTCTAAACATGCCATATAAAATAATTTTGATTTTAATAATGTTAAAATTCTTAACAACGAAAGTAACTTTCATAAAAGATGTATAGTAGAAATGATCCAAATTAAAAAAAATGAAAATTCTATTAATAATAATAGTGACATTGAAGGTTTATCACGTATCTATTTTGATCTTATTAAATAAACATATTAATGTTGCAAATTTTTACTTCTTCCTTAACGTAGTTTTAAGTGTAGGTTACTATTTTTGTATTAGGAAAAAATAGGAAAAAAGAATACCGCTCGATTTCTTTTCATTCTTTTCCTTTGGTTCGATTAAAAATAATATTTCATGTCATTCTGCCTCTGACCTTGTTGGTAACAATGGTTCTGATTTTAACAAAAATGTAAAAATTAATATTTTCTCTCGACAAGTCACGTCTTTTAACCAATTGGACTAAATTGTAAGTTTCGTATTTTTTTGATATTTTTGCATTTTATTAAATTCTTAATAATTCCTTTTAGATTAATGTCTATTATCTGAAGATGGGTGTTAACCCGAAACGATCGTAATAAATTTCTATGATTCCATAGTATTTTAAACTATGGTTTTTTTATTATGACCAAATCCCAGGAAATATTTTATACATTGTATAAATATTGTTATCAAATAAAGTTTATACAGCAACAAGCACAAATTATTTATTATATAGGGTGCAAAATGATGTTTAAGGGATTCTTTTAAAATTTAATGACGCATTGGTTTCCATCATTTACTCAAGAATATTGACGATACAGGTTTTAAGTTACCGTCATGCAATTTAAAAAAAGTGTAACCAGTAGAGTCGTAATAATTATAGGTTCCAACTATGAAAAAATGATTAGACGTGAAAGATACTTAAATATTTTGATGAGCTCTTTTTAATAAAAATTGGTGTGGTTCTTTTCCATGTGATACATTTTTCGCTGTTATAAATCCAGAAATGCCAATGATAAGGGCAAGGGTTAGAAGCACAGTATTTTTAAATACTGGTTGACTGGACTGGTTGAACCGTCGTCAATGTAGGCTTTTTGACATTTCGAGAGACGTGTCACTCTCTTCTTCAGGAAGGAGTCTAAAACTGAAGAGTGAGTCATCCCATCGATGAAGTCACTGACCTATAACGTTCTGGCCTATAATTTTTATGTATAAATTATTTCTAAATTTCAAGTAATTCTATGTCCTTGCCTCGATTGAATTTATTGCGAGTGTTTTGGATTTCCATTTCCTCTGCGTAAAATTTCATATCAAAATTAACACATTAAAAAGAGGGCTGTCTCACGAATGGCTAATTTGGTTTCGCTGATACTTTAAATTAAATGTTTAGTAAAGGCATTAATTAGTTTTCAATTTTCTTTTATCACATCATTGTCTCTGTTGTTAATGGAGGTGCATATTTAAATTTAATGATGATTTTATGATGACTATATATCGATGACGTTTTGAAAACAGGATTTTTGTATTGCCACTAATTTCTTTATAGTTATTACTATTAATTCAATTATTATCTCAATTAGTAATAGAGATAATGACGTCAATCCAAAATCAAATTTTTTTGAAAAGATAAGACTACAGTCTGATTGTATACGTTTGTTATTTGAAGAAAAAAACTTATTTTGGCATGCATATGCTGAAAACTGATATTTAGCAGTAAACATTTCTATTTTAACGTCAAATATATAATATATAACAAAAAATATCGGATTAGGCATTTACGACAAATTCAAACTTGAAATTGCTATCCATTTTTACGTTACATTATGTTACTTTTGATGGAAATGCATTATTTGTATTCAAAATTCAATTTCAACAAGTTGTGGTTGAAACAGATTATGCTTTAAAGGAGTAGGTATATTGCAGCTGAATTCACTGTATTTATAACATTTCATAAAATCATTCCTTTGTAAAATAACTGAGAATATAACTATGTGCATGTAGGTACCTATTATTACGATAATTTCATTCCCTAGTAAATATTTACTAGATATTTCCATATAATAATTCATTGTTAAGCGTACGAGTATAACCAGTTCTCTACGGTAGCATATATCCTAAATTTACTTCCACACTTCTACCACAAAATTCATTATCCTTGGCTCACAAACCCTTTATGTTTGGCTAATAAATATTTATGTGATGCTTTGTGATTTCAAGAATTGGATAGGATTAAAACTTATGTTAGTATTTGCTATACCCAGATACATATAAAATATTAATAATAAAGTATGATTGTAACAAAATGTTTAATTAATATCTAAAACTGTATGGTTTAAGAAAAAAAACAATTATGATATTTTCAAACACATCTTCGAAAGGAATGAGTGGTTCTTAAATATTTAAATATCCATATATAAAGGATTATTCACAACTCAACTAAAATTTAGGAATAGGTGTGTCATGAAAAATGGAATCAACATTGTAAAAAACAACTTTATAGTTTTCGAGAAAAAATTGTTGTATTTTCAACTTTTACATCGCTATAGTCTGTTTAGAAATGAAAGAGAGTAATAAAAGCTTATTATGTATGCAAATCGTAAATAAATGTAGTACTGATGCTTATATTTAATATTTTTATGTTATGTATTATTGGTATAAATGAGGTGTACTTTTAAAAAAACTTTGTGTGACCGGGTTGTACTAAATTGTAGCAGATAGCTAAAATTTAAGCTCCGACAATCCGTCTTTGTCTATGTCGCTTCAATTTCTCGGTCCATTTCTCTTATAAGTAAACAATATAAAAACAGCATTTCAAAACATGAGGCTACTTTAAGCATCATATCCGGGTTAAGAGGGTTTTTAGTAATTCAAATAAAATTATTCAATATTATTATCAAAATATTTATTTAAATTTAATGAATAGACTTTTATTCTACACAAAAATATATGTATTTTGAAAATTCAAATTATGGTGAGTAAATGTAGTGTTGTATAAATGTACAATAAAGAAGTTAAAAAGTAGGTATATTAAAATTCATCCTCCATCCATTGATAACGATAGGTTCCACAGTAACGTCAATTAAATTATCGAGTTCCCATATTTTCTTCTCTTATTCTTCTACATGATGTATACATCTTTGCCAGTTATCTTCAGTTACTCGTTCCAAGGAATTTTTTAACATTTTCACGTCACTTAATTTAAACGTCGTATTATTTCGCGCTACATCTCTGTTTACCTGCGCCCAGACTAATTCGATTGGGTTAAGTTCACAGTGACAAGGTGGCAACCGTAGTACCGTTATTTGGCGATTTGTTGCCATTTTATCGATAACATATTTTTTCTGATCTTTATTAAGATTGACAAGTGTCAAAAGTTCCTTTTTCAATATATTTGTTTGAAAAGAAATGTTTTTTCTGGATAACCATTGAATTATATTGGCTTTCCTCCAAGCAGTTGTAGACGTCCGTTCGGTCTGTCGTGAATGGTAACTGGCATTATCCATGACAATTACAGACCCCGGAGGAATAAGATCCAACATCTGTGTAAAATACTCTTCGAAAACATCTGCGTTCATGTCTTCGTGATAGTCACCTGTATTTTTAGATTCAAATAAAAGTAAACCGCCATCTACAAAACCACTGGCACTACCTATATGTGTCACTATTAATCTTCGCCCTTTATCTGAAGGTGCCTTGAACCCTGTTGAAAGTCCACCCAAAAATGCTTATCGAAAACTTTTTACATTTTTATCTTGCCATACTTTTGTTACAGTATATCCCTCGTTGACCCAAGTTTCGTCTAAATAATAAATATTCCTTCCTTCGTCTCGGAATTTTCTAATTGATATTAAGTAGGATCTTCGCCAACAAATAAATTCATCTTTATCGATAAGAACTGACTTCCTGTTCTGCTTTTCCCAGCAAAAATTCAACTCTCGTAAGACGGCCCATAATTTGCTTCTACTGATTTTTGGCAAATCGTTGTCCTTTGAAAGTTCACTTAAAATTTTGTTTAGCGTTGGTTCTTTTTTAAAATAAAATGAGTGTACTTTTCTGCGAATGACATTTTTGAAGAAATTATCTATAACGACTTTTAACCTCCCTGTAGATGATTTTAGGGTATTTACAGTATCTTGTTCATTTTTTGTTTCCTTTAAAAGTCTGTAGATAGTCGATTTTCCAATTCCTGTCATTTTGGAACACTTTTCCACGATGTCGTCAACACTGTTAGTAGGATTTTGGTATTTCAATGCATTAAATACATTTAATATAATAATCTTCTCATTCTGAGACAGGGCACATCTTTTAACGCGTTTAGCAGTTACGTATTCTGATAAGTTCGATATTTTACCCAAACAATATTATGTCCACTGGCACAATAGTCACTAAATACAAGTCGAATTTTACTCTACTGCACTAGCATGTCTTCGTATATTCAGCTCTAAGACTGAATTGTGTCTGTCACAATACACTGGCTTCTGCCCTATGATGTATCCAGTAAAATATACTAATGTATACCCATTACCTGTTATCATTAGTGTTACCCGATAATTACCTGAAACGAAATATTACCACGCCCATAGCCGATTCTTATCTCAGGGTTTTATTACTCTCTTTCATTTCCAAACAGACTATAGACTACTGTAGCCCCTAAATGATATAGTAACTCGTAGTTGATGAATATCGTTTTAACTTACGATGAAATAAAACATAATAATAATAATAATAATAATAATAATAATAATAATAATAATAATAATAATAATAATAATAATAATAATAATAATAATAATAATAATAATAATAATAATAATAATAATAATAATAATAATAATAATAATAATAATAATAATAATAATAATATATTTCCTCAAGTCAATATATACACTGAATAGGAATAGTCAATATAAAAATAAAATAGAATTAAAATTTGTATAAGACTATGTCTTAAAGTTATAAACAGATCTTTATGCTATCAGGCAGTCTATTAAAGATTCTTAAACCCAAACAATTTGGAAATTTTGCAGAGACATTACATCTACTAAAAGGTAAATTAAAATGGTCAGCCTGCCGTGTATTAACAGAATGTATCTGATTTCTACAGGCAAACACATCTCATATAAGAACACCGAAGGCAATGTTAAAACATTATAACGGACAAAAACTTCTCTACAAAATGCTTTAGCAGCTTCTCGTCTGTACGCAGAACAATTTCCCGGTAGATATGTGCCAAATGCAGCTATTTTTACCGCGGTACTGCAACGCGGGCGTGACACCAAATTTTGCAACCGAATCGTTGGACAGATGGAGGTCGATGGCGTCCACAACGTATTACAGCAGCTGACAAAAACATTTTAGATATTATTAAAGGGAATCTACGAAAAAGGCATAAGGCAAATCGCTCAACAAGTACAAGGAACGTTCTAGTCAACAGTGTGACGTATCATACACTAGGCTCAATTATGTCAATAACTTACGAATTCAAAACGGACAAGAGCTAGAAATATTTATGTTAGTTTGTAGAAACTGGTAAGACGGTCCCAAATGTGTTTATGTCGGTGGATACAATTTTGAATAGTTGTTGAATGAAATGAATTAAAATCACAAGTTAATTAATATTAACAATAGCGGCAAAAGCAGTTGTATCTGCTGATGTAAAAATAGGTATTACAAATTTTATTTATTTTTTTCCATGAGAAATTCTTTAAATTTTTTGTCCATTCATTTTTTATTACACTTTGCTGATTGCTCTACCTTGGGTAAGGTCAAGTTTTACAACAGATGAGTGTCCAGTGCTGTACAAAAGTATATTTTTAAATCACTTTCGAACTGTCCCTTTTGATTGACATTGATTTTTTTGGATAAGTTCTGAATCACCCTGAAGAATCCTGGAGAAACATACTATGAGAATTATTAACCAAGCTTTTTTAATTCTTTTTTTTAACTTTTATAATTCTCTATTTGTTGTTGCCAGAGTATGAAATCCATGAGCATGCAACAAAATATTTTTAGAAAAAACAAAAAATCTGTACATTGATAAAAATACAGTGTATGTAGGTTTAAATAAATGAATACAGTTAAATAATACAATAGGGACATATACAAAAATACACTTGTAAAGTAACAAATAAAAGTTAACAATAATCCTATAAATACAGGATCATTTAAGTCGACATTAGACTAAAAGTATGCAAGGTGTAACACAAAAGTGGGGCAATCCATTAACTGCGTAATTTTGATAACAAAGTATGACGATTTAACTTTACTTACCTATATACAAAAATACCTTCCTTAAAAGATTCAGGGTGTTGATTAATTAGGGTGGTATGGTGGCCATTGAATAGTTAAAAAGTATATTAAATCATGTAAAATAGTCATTTAATCTGGAGTGGAAATATACCAATTACATCAAATTTAATTTTAATCGGTCAATGCTTTTTCGTTTTATAACCTATTATTGAAATATTTTCCATAACTTTGGCGCCCACTAAAGCTCTAGCTAGATAGCATAAATCGTCATATTTTGATCTCCATCTATTTTGATATAGAGTGGCTCGCTGATATTTGAATTTCAAAGACACTCAGTATATTGCATTTTTGGGAAGGGGATGAAATTTTCAGTCGAAGACAAGTATTTCGAAGTTAGTTTATAACAATCTATAAATTTTCTTCGTGTTGCCGTTTCATCTAATCTTTCATATACCTACCATGAAATCTAAAAGGTTTTGTATTTAAGAGTAGTTCTACTACATCCAATTTTCCAGTTACATTTTATGAATTTCAATATGCGAAAACTTTCTTATTGCAAATAGAACTCTGTATTTTTTGCTTCAATTTGTTCAAAATTATTATTTTTTCCCTAATCTAGATTTTGTTGGGGATAAATTTGTTATTTTAGAGATTCTAAAGTTTCATGTAAATCTTATTATTGCATTTTTTTCAAGTCCTGAACAGCAGGTCGAATCAAGAGAACTCAGTTTTTGCGTAAAGGCCTTTAAGTATATTGTTTATATTTATGTATATATTGCAAATCTTAATTTTATAACGTTAGCAACCTGAGGTCTTTAAAACCAGAAATATAATATCCTTACTAATCCTTATAATGCTGAGTTTTTTTTCTGTTTCCCCAAATGGTAGCATTAAATGCTAAATAAAATAAAACTTTCGGTTAAACGTATCTACTATATTGTTAATTAATTTCCCCTTACACCGTTTTTTAATTAACAACGTAGCAATACTAACATTGCTATGGCAACGGCGGCAATGACGCAGATCCTTAAGCTTTTTACATGGAATATAGGAAAGGTACACAAGGATTCTGAATAAAGCTGTATTTATTCCACATATAATGAGAAAGTTTGAGCATATCTTCGAGCAACGCATTTGTACTCTGTATACCGTATCGATTCTTTAAAGAGTTTCAAATGTGCATAAATCCCATGTTTGCAAAATAGACATGATTGCTTGATGAAGTCTTTCATCTTTCATCTTGCCTCTACTTAAGAAATTCTCGACCCAGCTGTAAAATTATGTTGAAGTTGGCGAGATGAATAAAAAGTTTTGTAATATATTTCCAACTTAAAAACTTCTGAATTACCAAATGGTAAAATAAGATATATTTAAAAATTCAAATTTTAAATTTATCTTTGGAGTAGTAACATGCATAACTAACTAAAAAATACATTGTTTAGAAAACTATTAAGCATATTTTTCGTAATGTAATAAATTTAATAAAGTGGGCCAGACTTTTACAAACCTTACGTAATTGAACTAGTCAGTCGTTCATTATGTCTATTAACATACAGTTAACACTCAGGTTTTCCTCGCTAGATTTCTAGAAAAATAATTAGAAAATAAAAGTAATAGAAAAGATAGGTTATAGTATATTTCATACCGAGATGAACTACTTCTCGAGACAAGAATGAAACTTTTCAGCGAGGTTTGTATGCTATTTTATTTACAACCATACCTTTTAAATGCAAGTGGCGGTTTTTGTAACAAAAATAATAATAATTACGTGATAAATTAACAAAGTAAGATCCCTGTACAACCAAATTACAGATAAATAAAACATCAAGTTAGCATTACTATGGTACTATGGTACTAAAAAGTCAAACGTACAAACTTAAATTAGTTGGATTTTTGATAGATTGTCATCAAAACAGTGTTTTTAAAGACAATGAACAATTCAGAAAAAAATATTTGTACTCCTCCTTAACTAAAAGAAGCCGCTCAAGGTTTGGGAAAAGATTTGATACCTAAGAAGAACCGTGCAAGCTACGATAAAGTTAATGATGTTTTCAAGAGTTAGTGCTCGCAAAAATGTATTCAGAAAGCTGTTTCTGAAACTATGCCGTCAAAAAGCCGTCAACCCTTTGATCCATTCATTTAATGTTGCGTGCTACTTTAAATATTAAAGATAAAGTGGATATCTCCAAATTTTCGAAATTATTAGCATTTTTTAAACAACAAAATCTAGGATATGTATCCAAAAAAGTCAAGCACTTTCGCCAGTGAGAACATTGCGGTGTTTTTAAAAATGCACCTAATGATATGCTACCTATAAAGGTTGCACTTATAACTGGTGCATGTCGATGTGACGATCTGTATAACATGAAATTGATGTTAGTATCATGGAAAATAAGGTTCACATCGAAATTCCATCATCAAAAACCTACCAGTCAAGAGTATAAATACTATATAAGTAATGAAGAATGGGTAACGTTAATTAAAACATATGTTGCACTTCCTTTAGACGTTCCAAATGAAAACTTCTTTTTACAATTATAAGCCGGTAAAAGCACTCTCCAGTTATTTAGCCACACTTCGATAAATCTATTTCCCAAAAAATTGCAGTGTTCCTAAAGTTTCCGCATTGTGACACATACACGGGATACTGCTTTCGAAGAACGGCCGCCATACTATTGATAAATAGCGGTGGTGGCATTCTTCAGTTGAAGAGATTAGGGGGATGGAAATTTTCCACCGTAGAGAAAGGATACGTCGACAAGTCTACAGATTCTCAAAAGGTTAATATTACCACAAACATAACTGGCGAAATGCCAAACTCCAGTACTAAACACATTACCACTTTTACGCAGGATGTTCAGCATGGATTAACAATTTCTGTTGCCGTTTATAACCAATCGAATGTTGCAATTAATTTAGTAAAATAACTTGTAATACTTAATGTGAATAAAATTTGATGAGAATGTTTTAATGTACAATACGATATTTTTTGTAACAAACGTTTTGGTTATTCAATGAATATTGACATTTACCTGGGTTGAAAGTGACATTTACATAAGTAATCACTTTCCACACTGGTAAATGTCACTTCATTTGGATATATATCAAAGTCAGAAATATGCTTCTTTCAAACTTACTGCAAGTTTAAAATATCATTACATAACATACAGGATGATTCATTAATAATGGGATAGAGCTTAAGGGCATGTTGCTGACCTCAAAATAGAGCGATTAAGCCAAATATGCCTTATCCGAATGTTGCTCCTTTTCGATCTACAGGGTGTCAAAGTTGAAAAAATAAATCACATTTTCTTTATTATTTTTCGATCGCATCGACCGTATTTTATGAGAAATGATATAGGGGGTTTGCTTGGGGAATTCGAATATGTTGACGATTTTGGTGTATCTGCTAGAGGGCGCCACCAACGATAGTTTGGACCCCTTTAAATCGCTACGACTTTTTTGTGCTACACTGTATCTCATTTTGGGCAGGAAAAAAATTCTTCCCTATCTTTTCTAGTTAAAAAAGGTGCACTTTGTTGATATCGCTAGAAGCAATGGTTTCTGAGAAAAACGCATCTAAATCTCATGATGCATGCAATTTATCTAAAAGTAAAGTCAAATTGTTGCGTAAGTAATGGGCCATACTGTAAACAGCATAATACTGTGATCAGTGAAATTTCGTGAAATTTGCTTCAAGCGATCGAAAGATAAGAAAGAAAATGTGATTTATTTCTTCAATTTTGACACCCTATATCTTTGTTACTATTGATTTTGGTGGATTTTTGAATTTTTTTAGGATAAGCTAAATTAAATCGACTTATTTTGATCACAGTATTATGCTGTTACAGTATGACCCATTACTTACGCAACAATTTGACTTTACTTTTCGATAAATTGCATGCACCATGAGATTTAGATGCGTCTTTCTCAGAAACCATTGCTTCTAGCGACATCAACAAGTTGTATCTTTTTTAACTAGAAAAGATAGGTAAGAAAATTTTTCAGTCCAAAATGGGATACAGTGTAGTACAAAAAAGTCGTAGTGTTATAAAGAGGCTCAAACCATCGTTGGTGGCGCCCTCTAGCAGATGCACCAAAATCGTCGACATATTCAAATTTCTAGTACCAACAAATCCCCCTATACCAAATTTCATAAAATACTGTCGATGCGATCGAAAAATAATAAAGAAAATGTGATTTATTTTTTCAACTTTGACACCCTGTAGATCGAAAAGAAGCAACATTCGGATAAGGTATATTTAGCTTAATCGCTCTATTTTGAGGTCAGCAATATGCCCTTAAGCTCTGTTCCATTATTAATGAATCACCCTGTATATGGTTGTAAATAAACCAATAAATTTGGAAACAATTGTCCATGTAGTAGTTGTATTTTCTAGAATTTTTTTATAAGATATTGCTGAACGATCGAAAACAAATTATCCTTCTCTAAATCAGTACCGCATTCTGCAATGAGATCTTCCAAAAAACGTCACGTCATCTAACGACGAAAATTTCTAAAATATTCGTAAACTCTAAAAAATTCCCGAATACATATAATTTGATCTCTGTAGCGGTATTACAAGTAAAAATTGCTCAATTTTTAAAAATTCTTTTAACTATTAGACACTACTGATAGAACAGAAATTAATAAAAATTTAAAAATTACCTATGTTAAAAATACAATTCACTTAACAATGTCTTACAAAAATATTTTATATTTATATTACAGAATGCTTCGTTTAATTTTTATATTTCTGGAAATACCTTGAAAAGAACTTTTTATAATTACATATAAAGTAATTGCTTTCATAGCTGTTAGTTCCATTTTACGTTTTACGTAAGCATTACAGAACATTTTCTTTCATAATAAATATAGAATGATGTAAGTTCAACATTTTAACAAAAAGCAAGAAAAATATAATATGTTTGTATAAAATTTGTTTCCGCTTGTCCCGAAATTGCGGTTTGACAGATTTCATTTCCTATTCTAAATGTATGTAATATTTGAAGAATGCTTCACACATTATGTTAAATCATACATATAATATTTATTTGCACTCTAAATTATGAAAAATGTATCGAAAATTCAAATTTATCCATTGGTATTTCAGTGTTGGCAATATCAATTTTGTTTAATTTGAGTACTAAGTGCCTACGTTGGGTGTCTCACTTTTAAATCGCAGGCCTTCAAAAGTCTTTAGAGGAACTCATTTTATGATTAAAAGTTCCTATAAATATAGATACTAAAACGCTGCGTCTCTAAGATATAGGGTGCTGAATTTTGTTTTCTATTTATTTATTTATTACTGAAAAAAAGTTATTAAAAAAAAACATATCGCTGCGAAGAACTTAGTATTTGATAGCATATAATTTAACACCGAAAATCATGGCATATTAATTCTAGTGGTGGAGGTAGAGATGTATCTATAAACCTTTTTGTAAAAAAAGTATACTCAAATTGAAATTTTGCAAATGTTTTAAAAACATTTGAAAGAGTATTCAATTTTACCCAGAAAATGTCCTCTTGTCCGAAGTCGATGTGACTTAGCGTTTCCATGTTTAGATGTCAAATCATAATTTTGGAACTAATTTAAATGATTAAAAAATTCAGTCAAATTTATAAATACGAAAATCAAAGAAAATGTTAGAAATGAAAATCATTTTGTTCGATACATAATAAACGACAGTTTTCTACAATGTCTAGTTATCATTGTAAATAAAGTCACAAATGTCATTCTAATATTGACATTTTCGCTTACTAAAGTTTTTAATTGTGTGTATGTGCAGCACATAACTGCCACCGACGCGACGCTGGATGGAACATAGAATATTACTTTTATTTGATATGATTTTCGTCATTTATTTTTGTCTTTATTTCCATTTAACAAGAGGGCCTTTTCAGTTCAGCTACTTTTTTACAAAGAGATTTATAGCTACTCCTCTATCCCCACTATTAAAATTAATATGCGATGATATTCGGTTTTATGTACTCTCAAATATTAACTCCTTCAGCCGTAATATGCTTGGCGGTTTTTTCCATTCAATATAAAAATTATACTATTTTCAAACTTTTCTTCTGTTACTATTTAGGCAGAAACTATCTAACTACTTTCAACTATCTACTTTCGCAGTGTGAGGTATTTTTTTGACAAAACCAAATTTATAAATTCAACCTCCTGCATTAGGTGCAAGGAGTTATTTGTAATATTTTAATATTTCAGTGGCAGAAATACCCAATAAAATAAAAAGAAAGTAATCAAATATCGCAAGTACTTGTTCTCATTGTTATGTCAAATGTTATTTTATATTATTTGATGTAGGTATGAGAATTTTTTCTGTTTTATTATTTTCAATCAAACATATATTATTTGTTTGCACTCTCGACAAAAATACAGGATGAGTCAGTCATAATGTCATGAATTTTAACCACGTATTCGAGGGGCCTAATAAAGGCAGATAATCGAACAAAAAATTTTTTACTCGACCTTTAAAAAAATAAGCAAATCACTCTATAAAAATCAGTAACACGACGCTCCTGGTGCGCTACGAACTTTCTGAGGACGCACCCATACGGCCTGATTAAACATCGTTGCCACATCATGTTTACATATACAATATCGCCTAACACATCAGCGTGTTATTCAAATTTACCCGCATTTCCCGCATTTCTTTCCTCCCAAATTTGTAGATCACGCCACACATTTGGAGGGATGGAGAGAATAGTGAGAATGCAAGCAGTAAGCAGTAGTTTGTTTATTTCCGTCTCGCGTATTCGTCGTAAATGCATAATTTTACAATTTCCGAATATGCGGAAATAGTAGTCTTATATGGAGAATGTTTGCGAAATGCGACTGACCCTAATTTTATTAATAAAGTGCTATGGACGGATGATTGCAGTTAACAGGTTAGTATCATACTACTTAAAAAACAATAAATTTCTAGGCTAGATGTACGTAACTACAAACTAAATAATTAATTGTACTTACGAGTAATAATAAAAATTCATATTTATTTGTAAAACGTAGTGAAAACGTAATATCAAAATTATTAAACTGTAATAACCTAACATTCGAAAACATTTATTTATTATCTACATTTGTTTTTATTAACAAATAAATCAATATTTAAGAAAAATTCATTCATGTGTCTAGATTTAAAAAAATAGTTTTACTCCTTGTCGTTAAATAACAGTACAAAAACTAGGTAACTAGGTTATTGACCTAATAATACGGTAGGTCAATATTCACTCTCGATAACTTAGGTTAGTGGCGTGCCATTCCGGTCTTGGACAGTTTTCTGTCGACAACACGATGGTTTTTTATTTTTAGTTTAGTATTTAAACACGAAACACTTTTCAACTTCTCTTAATAATTTTGCCATTGGGTATAGGTTTTTTATGTAATGTACGTAAATAGTTTATTACTCGGTTTATTATTAGACACGTTGGAGTTTTGTTGCAGTCATAACAGCTACATTTGCTCAGAGAAAAATCCACACGCTACTTGTCGGTTTAGCTTTCAGAGGCGATTTGTTGTCAACGTATGAGCAGGAGTGTATCGTTTGATTGGGCAGTATTTCTACCGAAAAACCGCGATACTTGCAATTTTTAATAGAATTATTTGATTATTTAATTTCATTGGATATTAACATTTTAAATTATTATTGGCTGAAGTTGAACTGAGCAAGAAAAAATGATATTCTAAAATAGTCAGTACAACCGTTTATTTGTGATGTCTAAAACCTAGGTAGGTAGGTACGAGAAAAATATTTCAACTTGACAACATTGCATCAGATTTACATCGAGTTGAACTGTGAGCTGTAAACGCATTATATGTACTTATTATTCCCTATCTCTTTTTAAAATTAATGACATTATGACTGACTCACCCTGTATATTGAAATATTGCTGCAGACAATTTATCTATTGTCAGTTACAAAATGTCCATAAGACTGGAATTAACTTTATTTGTGACGACAAAATAATGCGATGTTGCCAAATAATTTACCATTCTGAATAACTTTTTCAAGTAACATATTGGTGTATTTTTAGCGGAAAAGGCTATTTACCTAAAACAAGTACAGTTTCCATTCAGTACACTGAATATTTCAAACAGAATATTTCAAAAACAGTTACACTTCAACAAGGTATACTTTTTTCAGGTAAAAAGAGTAAATGAAGAAGACTGTTTAAAATTAGAAACAAATTTGAATTTTCTTCCCCAGAAACCCTCAATCTCCAAAATCTATGCAAATATTTGGATCTTTTAAAAAGTTATTTACAAATATCGAAAATAAAATTTTAACTTTGACGCCTTGTATCTTTTTAAACATTAACTTTTGACGAAGGTAAGTTTGGCAATATCGCATTATTTGGGATTTGCTCTTGCTCTATGTTGTATTTATTTCGGGGCACCCTGTATATTCCCTTTACTTTTGTGAAGAAATTAATAAAATATTACAAGATTGTTTTATTTCAATGCAATAAACTTCTAAAAATATTTCTTGCGTATTAAAGTAATATTTATTTGCAATTAAATATGCGAAAATGGTATATTGGTTTGGATAACAAACGCTGCTCCAAAAAGCACGATGTATTGAAGTTTTAGGTAATAATATGTTATGCAGATTGGCAAAGGGCAAGGCATGGGGGAAACTTGAAGAATAGCTAACCTGAATTTCTCTGAATGACTCACATACATATAGAATATGAGGGCATGTTGAGTTGAGTTTTCCTACATGACAACCTTATCCAAATCCAAGATGTTTTTTTATTGAAATGTTAAACAGATTTAATCATCAATTCATATTCAACCAAATATTGAATTTATTAATATTTAAAATTCGTTTCTTAAATTTTCTCATGTGAACACCACTGTAAAAATAAAATACTCCTTACATTCTTTCAAAGATTCTTAACGGTGCTAGTGTTTAGTTTGTTAAATGTAATTTAAAACTTTCAGATGAGTTTCCAGGTAATTTATGTGCTTCCACTTTAATTAAAATTCCAGTAAAATATCTGTTGTTTATGTCAGTCTTTTAAATATTCAGATTATGTGAATACATATACTGGGTGGTTATGAAAATAATGCAACTGGAAAATCATGGTTACTATCAAAGTTTTAGGCCTATTTACTTATTTTTATAATAAGTAGGTACTTAACATTGCTATTTTACTGGTACGACTTATGTCACGTTGACAAGTTAACGTTGCAATCAAAAGTGAACAAATTTTCACTAGTAGTCAAGGTTACTAAAAAGTACAAAAAACTTAACCAAAAAATGCTCGTATGACGTTATAAACATTATTCCATACGTACTGTTCATCATCTATTCTTACATGATATATAGGGTGTGGCGTCTTTAACGCAGACAAAATAAAATACAGATTCAAAATAAAACATTCCCGGGTGTTCCCACTAAGATTTTCAGTGCTTATACAGTATGCGCCAAAAGTATGGAATAAATTCAATAAAAACGAAACAAATATTTTTTGGGAAAAATCCTCGAACAGGTCGATTTTTAATTTAAAAACTACATATTTTAGCGTAAAATGCGATTTTCAAATGTCAATTGTTTTCGAGTAATGACGTCATTTTTTTTAAAATGGCAACACCATATTTTTTTCCTTGATTCTGAAAAGTCGTTTAATTCTCTATCAGACAGTACTAATATTTTGCCCTCTTACATAGGAAAGTTTTCGAGTAAATGACGATTGAATGTTAGAAAACGTAAATTAAATAAAATAAAGCAAAAACGTTATCAAATTTAGTTTTTCGAATTCCATAGTTCTTTTATGGATCACGTAGGTGAAAATCTTTGCAAAGTGTCATTGTCACATCGACTTTCTAATAAGTATTGTAAGCGACATAGAAATTATTATTCAATTTAAAGTATTATGGCACTGTTACTCAAAAAATTGAAATTCTAATTGTTATCGGATGCGGGAATATGACTAGCAGGAAGTTTGCGATTTATTTAATGAAAAATATCCAGATCGCCCTATCAGCCAATCAACAGTAAGGTAGAGTCTAAATTTAGAGAAACTGGCAATGTTGTAAATATTCCAAAACCTGGACGTCCAAGCATTAATGCAAATCAGAAACAGAACATTTTGATAAGTATGGTGGATAATCCTCATAATTCTTCACGATTGGTTGCATTAAACAATGACACTAATCAGAGCACAGTGCTACGTATCTTGAGGAAGGAAAAATATCATCCCTACAAAATTCAACTTGTGCAGGAACTCAATGAAGATGATCCCGATCGCCGCTTACACTTTTGCGAAAATCTAATGGATTTATGTCAAGGAAATAGAAATTTACACCGGCAAATACTTTTTTCAGATGAGGCCATATTTTGTCTGAATGGTACAGTAAACCGTCAAACTTGCAGATATTGGAGTCGCGAAAATCCTCATTGGATGGCAGAGGCACATACCCAACACCCTCAGAAATTAAATGTGTGGGCTGGAATAGTTGACGACAGAATAGTAGGCCCTTTCTTTTTTGAAGGAATCCTTACAGGACAAAGATATTTAGAGTTTCTAGAAAATGACCTTGTTCCAGCCCTTGCAGTAATTTTTCCTAACGATAATGACCCTGATATTCCTGATGATACCATATGGTTTCAGCAAGACGGCGCTATGCGCGCCCTGTACGAGATTTTTTGGACAACTGTTTTCCTGAGAGGTGGATCGGCAGACGCGAACCGATAGAATGGCCTGCAAGATCGCCAGATCTTACACCTCTTGACTTTTTTTTATGGGGATACTTGAAGTCAAAAGTGTACATTAATAAACCACGTAATTTAGAAGAACTTCAAAATCGCATTCGGGACGAAATACGCAGATTTACCACAGAAATCATTCATAATGTGCAAGAAGAATTTCTTCACAGACTTGCGCATAGTCAAGAAGTTGGTGGATGGCAATTCGAACATTTAATTTAAGTATAAAATTTAATCAATTGTATTTTATTTTACATACCTCAGAATTGTTACTTTTTTACTGATAAAATTTACGTTTTCTAACATTCAATCGTCATTTACTCGAAAACTTTCCTATGTAAGAGGGCAAAATTTTAGTACTGTCTGATAGAGAATTAAACGATCTTTCAGAATCAAGGAAAAAATATCGTGTTGCCATTTAAAAAAAAATCGATGACGTCATTACTCGAAAAAAAAAAATGACATTTGAAAATCATATTTTACGCTAAAATATGTATTTTTTAAATTAAAAATCGACCTGTTCGAGGATTTTTCCCAAAAAATAATTGTTTCGTTTTTATTGAATTTATTCCATACTTTTGGCGCATACTGTATCTCAGAAACCATCATAGCCAGCGCTACGAAATTTGGTATACATACATACATAAGAAAATGTCTGTGTGATATTTTTCGCTTATTCTTTATGGTGTCCGATGTTATGAATCGTTTTGTTTTAATGTAATTTGTGGCTACACACACATACCTGAAAAATAAAAACAATAATTACAAATTACTATCTAGCTTTAAATGACTATGTGATAGGCACCTTCTGCTTCTAGTAAATTTTCAGGTGATTCTTCCTAGCAAAATTCAGTTGATTTATAGTTCTGTATCATATGAAATACAGAGATTGTAGTACTATTTTACAGATGTAGTGTCCTTCTTAAACATACTTTATCCATCAGAAACATAAATAAAGTGCTGAAATATGTGGACACAACAAACATCAATCATTTCTAGGTTATGTTTTAGTGATATTTCTTTTGTGTGGCAAGTTCAGTTCTGACTTTCAGTTCAAGGACAAACACGGTCACATTAGAATTAAAAAAAGTTATAGGAGTCGTTTTATTCGAATTTATTTGTTGCTAAATAAGCAATCAATAATTATTACAGCAGTTGGAAAAAAGGAATATTCTTTAGGTACTTACACATTTTTGTAAATTATTTTGAGATAAAAAAATTCGTGTATCTAAGTATTACGTACACTGTAGGAACATAAAAAATACAATTTACTGAAGTTTTATTACATTATAGTGGAACAATTCAAAAATATCCCCAGATATTCACGCTGAACGGAGCTGTAAAGGAAGACTGCGCCGGCGCAGCGACCTCAATGCTCCAAAAGCCTCAACTCAAGTCTAAATTTTTATCGACGAAGTTTGAATAACACCATTGTGCATACGTAAATTGCATTCAATACATTTAGCTTTATTTATGTGTAATAAAATACTTTATGCCATTAATATTTGACAATTCATAGTTTTGACGTTTACCGATGTTAGTTTCTTCTGTGTAAGCCTGGTTCAAGGCTATACCAAAAATTCTGTAAACTTTTGCTATACACATTTTACATGATAAAACAATGAATTTTGGGCACTTTTTGGAGGCGTTTGTTATTTTAAATTTAAAAATTTTCGAATTTTTATTTTACATTTCAATTTAAACATAAGTTTTAGCAGGGTTGACTACCAAAAAATCAAAATTAAATGGATTTCCTGAAAAATGGAACAACCTGTATAAGAATTGATGTTATCATCAGATTCTAGGCGCTATCTAGTTTCTGTATACCAAATTTCGTCACGCTGGCTCTGATGGTTTCTGAGATATAAGCACTGAAAGTCTTAGAGGGAACACCCGGTATTCAGGTTTTGCCAAGAAAATTGAACATCAATTTTGTAGAAGAATAAATCCTAGTACGGTTGTGGCCAAATTATTACCGTTTAACAGCTATGAACCTAGCGGTTGCCTCTAAAGACCAAGTAGCCAGGTATATTTTTACGGAGATTTGTAAAATGAATAAATAAATAGATACAAATTTAGGCTAATTGTTCTTACAATTATTTTTATTGTTTCTTCAGTGCCAGACTAGGATCAATGAAATGAATTGCTAAAAGTCGGCAAGGTCTAAAATAAATGTTTCTTTTCAATAACAAGTCTAAATTCCCATAAGAGATGTAGTTCAAAGTCAGTGTAAATGTGCATATGAATTAATAATTTTAGGCAGTTTAATAGAATCCTCGTTTTAATAAAGATAAATAAACTGTAAAAGTGAATTGATTATTTCTTTATATACAGAAAAAACTACTATTACTTTAACAGGTTAGATTTCGACAAACAAAATTAGATGTAGGTAAACTTTCCGCTTCTATAGAACATGTTGAAAATGATATTCATTACGCGCAGGCAGACCTGACAGCAAAGCATCCATGTTAGGCGCATAAATAGCACCTGACTTTTCTTATTTTTATTTAATGTAACTTACAATACACACTATTACACACTCTTTTGTCAATCAAATCAGAACAGCACAAAACAAACACAACACAATGCAAATCCATAAATATAATAACGTACGACACCGGTTTTCTCACTGAAGTTGGCCCGACAAGTTGAACATTTCTTCACATAACGAAAACCTCAATGGAAAAGCAGAAACAATTGAAATGCTTATTAAAAAGCAGCTTCGATATAAATGTCTTTAAATCGAGTAGATTTATAGTTCGCAAAGGCCTATTGTTCATAATATCCAATGTCATTTAACTATCACGAATCAAACGTCTACTCTACACTAAATAATTCTAATAATATTTTACTTTAACACATTAGATCAGAGCGTCTGATTGTTTATAAATTCAATTAAAAATTTATAGAAAACTTTAAAACTAAATAAATGAGAAAATTTGTCACATTCTATCGATTTGTAAAAAAATTTAGATCAAAATTCTCCAATGCGAAAAAAATATTCACATTTGGCAACACTGATCTCGTACTCTCCCCTAATTAAATATAGTACTGATTGTATTGTAATTCATAAGTTTCAATTCCTGTTGTTCAGAAATGAAAGATATTTTTATTTTATTTCAAAGGGGAATTTATTTTTCGGGAACTGAAAGAGGATATGCGCGCGCATGTGTTTTAACGTCAATCGATAATCGATACCACTCGAAGATTTACTTTCTGGTGATTCCCTGAGAAGTCATTAGTGGAAACTGTACCATTCAGTATCTCAATTTAAATTTTATTTGTAATAGCATCCTTGCGCATTGCTGTTAATATTGAGTGCCGTTATTGTTATTTAATAGTAGAAGCAGATTTTATTACATTGTTTTGTATCTGAAGTCGAAGAAAATATAATCCACTCATTTTAAACAAGTGTTTCATGGAAAAAACGCTATCAGAACTCCCATCTTTAAACACCTGTTAATACATCCATTAAAAATGTATTTAGTATCCTGTGCATTAACTTATTATTCATAATAAAATCCACGACAAGCCATTATCACTGACAAAATTCGTATTACATATAAAAATAAGATAACATTTACTTCATATCAAACTGACGTCGCCATTAGCCGGTGATCGATTTCCAGTTGCCTGGCAAGAGGAAGTGCATCGACAGGAGAAAACTTTTGGAGTGAAATGAAGATCCTATTTTCTGCTAAAAAAAATCTACAAAGCTATAGCAAATATCACAAGAATTTTAGAAGGGCTATTAAATTGTTTGTCTCTTGTGTTTTTTTATGCAAAAATGTTTAGTTCTGTAGCAAATTTACAACATGGAGGAGGATGATTGGCAAAGGGCAAGGCATGGGGAACACTTGAAGAATAGCTAACCTGCTAACCTTTCTCTGAATGACTCACATACATATAGAATATGAGGGCATGTTGAGTTGAGTTTTGCTACATGACAACCTTATCCAATTCCAAGATGTTTTTTTATTGAAATGTTAAACATATTTAATCATCAATTCATATTCAACCAATTGAATTTATTAATATTTAAAATTCATTTCTTAAATTTTCTCATGTAAACACCACTGTAAAAATAAAATTCTCCTTACATTCTTTGAAAGATTCTTAACGGAGCTAGTGTTTAGTTTATTAAATGTAATTTAAAACTTTCAGATGAGTTTCCAAGTAATTTATGTGCTTCCATTTTAATTAAAATTCCAGTAAAATATCTGTTGTTTATGACAGTCTTTTAAATATTCAGATTATGTGAATATATATACCGGGTGGTTATGAAAATATTGCAACTAAAAAATCTTGATTACTGTCAAAGTTAAGGCCATTTTCACAATAAGTAGGTACATAACTTGCAGTTATTGCTTTTCTTTCTAGTATGACTTATATCACGCTGACAAGTTGATGACGCATGCAAAAGTGCCCGAATTTTCATTAGACACCTCCCTCTATTCGGAAACGCTTAATTTGAATTTTTGTAGTTTCACTGAAGTTTCTATACAAATTGTATTTTTGGTATCCCGTACATATTTTACTCATCGCAAAAAAGAGTTGATTTGAAATAAGAATAGAAAACAGTGTAATGACATTTAACATTTTTGCCATGGCAAGATAAAATGCTTTAGCAGAACGATTTCCCGGTAAGCATGTGCCAAGTGCAACTACTTTTACCGCGGTATGCTGTGAGTGCAAGTGTAATGCAACGGGGGTATGACACGGGAATTTGCAACCGAAATGAGATGAAGGGATGAAGGCCCAGGTACCACGGCCGCCACGATCTCCTTAAAATTAAAATATATATGCAAAAGCAGATAAATTTTCTGTATAAAATAGTTACTATAAAATGTTATTCTTTCCTTGGAATTTTCTTTCAATATTTTGTCTGGCCGCCGATTGCATGATTTTCCTTGTCGGGTTTTATAGTGGACTAATTTTCAGAAGTGTATTTTTAAATTATTTTTGTACTGCCCCCTTTTATTTTTTTACAAAATTGTATTTGTAGGAATCTCCAGTGCATTCAAACATTTTTGTTTACTACGACAACTAATGATTTTATATAAAAATCATAACAGAGAAAAACATTTTCAAACTCAGTAGTCTGTTTAAGAATGTTGTGCTGTACCTCTGTAGATTGTTTTTAGCGGAAAATAGTATATAAGATGATAAAATTTAATCCTTCTGCTTCCCGATTTTTTTCAGAGTCACATTATTTATGGACTTCCTAAAGCTTATCACTTCCTGAAAAATTCATTGTTTTTTTACAACAAAGAGTTACAGGTATATAACAGCAAAACGGTACGTTTAAGAGGTTATGTTCGTTATAGTTTTTAGTAATATTTTTATGTACCTACTTCAAAGTTTGTAACATACGTTACGAGACATCTTGATAAAATTAATCTATAGCTCTTTATAACATTGTCTGCTCTAATAAATAACTGTAATTGTATGAAACAAAGAGATTTAATGATTAAGCAACGTAAACAGTAGGAACCACTATAACATTGTCAATAAACAGATTGAGAGCTAATTCCAGTCTAATTTAAGCAATGAAGAACCCGATAAAATTTATTTGGAAATTAAATGAATCATTTCGGTTAATGTAAATTATATTTGATTGCAACTCCGTGAAATGAATACGATTCAACTGAATTTCGATTATCCCCTTTACAATATAATTAGGTTTAAATATATTCCCCATGTTTGTAGTAAAACAAAATATTTATATTGTTACTGTAGTATGTGTTATATTTTTTTAATCAATATTCTGCAGTAATTAATATAAGTTCCAATGAAAACAAAATTTAACCCAATTTCAGCAGTGTTGTCACAACTTGTTTATAACTTGACACACAATATACATTGTACTCTTTGTACTCGAATTAATCTTTCATCCATCATCTTACATTCAGCTCCCCATTCTTCGTCCCTTTATTTGAATTTCTAAATCGTTGGCCCTTTAACGGTGCTACCGATTGATTAGAGTTTTCTAGATAACGCTCGTTAAGAAAGTTACTTTCAAGATGATATTAATTTGAATAAAACACATAGCAAAAATGTCTCCAAAGAAACAAACTATTTGCTCTCATAACTAAGTTCAGAAAATATTTCTAGTTTATGGTTGAACTCTGTCTTACCACTCAGATTCTGATAGATGAATTCATTCCTCAAATTTATAAAATTTCAAATGGAAAGTGGTATTACAACATTGATACATTAAGTTTTTTTTTAGGGTGTTCCCTTTCTAATAATACCTAATATTTATAATTACACACAAGGTCAAAAGTCTTGGACCGCCTGTATATAAATGATTCGATTAAACCTAGTGTTATTTCTTAATGTGGTAAAAAAAGTACATGTACTTAGGGAACAAAAAAGACAATAAAAAATTGCAGACCATGAACCTTTACTTTATTACCAATGTTTTTACAAATCTGGTCAGTTTGGTAACGTATTCAGCCAAGTTTTCCTTTGAATTTTTGTACATTATAATGCCATGACGTGAAATTTCTGCGTTTGCTCGAGAAAGAATGAATACTTTACATGATGCAGGACATTCTAATCATCCGATATTGAATATGTTGGGCATTTCTAGATCATCTGTTGGACTAATAGTACACATATATGAATTTAATACAGTGGAAAACAGACCACGTAATGGACGTTCTCGAGTATCTAATGAAAAGGAAGATCTATAGTTTGTGCAATATGCCCGTAGACATCGCATATCTTCAGTTTCAGCTCTCAGGGCTCACTTTCAAGGCTCGTTTCGAGTGTTATATCGACATCTACTACTCGAAGACGACTCCACAACGCAAATATACGTACTAGAAGACCATTATGGGTGCCCACTCTACTTCCAAGGCATCGTGCTGCCCGTCTCCAGTGGGTGCGAGAGCATAGAGGTTGGCTTTTACACCAGTGGCGGTGGGTCTTATTTACAGACGAAACCAGAATTGGGCTGGTTACTGATGACAATCGACAAAAAGTCTGGAGAGAACCAGGTTGTCAACAGCGACTTCATTTTTCCCGTATGAAGGGGGTACCGTAATGGTTTAGGGTGCAATAATGTTCAACCACCGCACCCCATTAATTCGCATACCACAGAATATGATCAGTCAAGTTTACATCGAACAAGTTATTACGCCCATTATCTACCCCTTACGTAATGAAAGGTGAAAATTTTGTGTTTATGGAGAAGGGTTCAAGAGACACTCGAAGAAGCATATATCAATAGATTAGATTGGCCAGCCAACTCTCCTGGCATGAATCACATTGAAAACATATAGGATTTCATTGCTAGAGCCATTCATAATCATATTCCTCCACCTCAGACTGCAGATGAGTTAGTCGTGGCGGCAGAAGAGGAATGGAACAATATTCCTCAAGAGATTGTTAACCGCTTGAATGTCTCAATGAAATGCACGTGTCAATATGCTACTGGTAGAGGTCATACCGACTATTAGTCAAGTAGAGAACTTGCTTTGTTACTACTTTTTGATTTAATAAATTTTGACAAAAATGTCACACATTTGTTGATTTTTAATTTTCTAAGTACTCAGTTTATTGAACATATTCTTTTCACAAAAAAAAAATATTCAGAAAGCAATATACTTTAATAAATGTATTAGGTTTTTCTGGCAAAAAGATTTCTTTAACAAGAATGAGGGGGAGTCCAAAACATTTGACGTGTGTATTTTCAAATAATAAATATTATATTCATGTTCTTTTGAGTTCTTCATTCTTTTTCGAGTCTATAAAAATGACCAGCTAAAGTGGATGTGAACAAATGAATGATTTTGATAAATTTGTCGTTATATATGTTAAAAAGAATAACAAGAGCGAGGTCGAGAATTATGATAACAACAGGGCTTTTATCTCGGTCATTCAACAGTTGCCAATTTGATGTATCAGACGCAATATGTTGCAACAAAATTGAATGATGGTGGTCGGGTAGATGTCATCTATACTGATTTCTCCAAAGCATTTGATCGGCTGGACCATGGCATTCTACTATCGAAATTAACATATAATGCTTTAACTAAACCATTTATTAATTTCTTCACCTTATACCTCTCTCAAAGGAGATTGACAGTGGAGTATCGTGGTTCCGATCTACAGAAATAGATGCTACCTCTAGAGTTTCTCAGGGATCGGTTCTCGGTCCACTATTGTTTCTAATCTTGTTCTTTAAGCAGATAACCTCAAATTGTATATGTCTGTATCAGATATTAATGACTGATCCGAGCTTCAATCAAACGTGGATAAAATTTCTGATGTTCTAAAGATGGCCTCTGAACCGAAGTACCATTCTATGTGTTTCACAAGGAAATTAACTCTTATTACTTTTAATTACAAGATTGGCCGTGACCCAATTAGGAAATCCAATAGTTTTAAAGATCGCAGGACAATATTTGATTGTAAGCTTAGTTTGTTCTAAAAAACTTAAGACAGTTTTCTGAAACTGATTCGACTTCCTTGCTGTTCAACACGTTTGTTTTACCAAAATTGGAATATGGGTCACTAGTATGGTGTATCACTTATCACATCCATGTTGAAAAGTTAGGAGGCATACAGTGTAAATATGTTAAGTCGATTCCATTTTAATGCATAAAATTGTAACCTGCAAAAGAGACGTCACTTATGATGAGGAAATGTGTAAGAACAGGCATTGTGTTATAGTTGTTTTTATAAAGGTCATAATTTTTTTCTGTCTACTTTGTTAAGGAGATTGACATTGGAGATTATTGTTCCTTAAGTGAACAAAACTTAGATTAAACCTAAACCTAAGTACCTATTAACATAAGTATTTTTTCTCATATGTAAGTCTATAGACACATTTATAGGTCCGATTTGGTTTATTTCTTTCTATTTTGTCAATTTAAACTAGTCCGTGTAGGCACTTTGACGAATGTCGCAGTTTTACAGTGCCACGGATCGTATACTCAGCGAACTTAACCAAGTTGTTGGAACTGATCTTTGGAACAAGTATTTATTTAGAACCAGACTAGTTGGAAATGCTACAAATATTCAAACATTAAACATTCTTTACTCTTCTGGAGTGCCCCAAGATTGTCAGTTGAGGCCACTGCTTTTTATTATCTACCTTAATGATATACATTTATGTTTTACATCATAGTAAATTTTTAATGTATGCTAATCACATAAAGATATTCTCTGAAATAAATAGTTTAGCTGATTGTTTACTTGTCCAAACCGATCTTGATAGATTTTTTTGCATATTATAATGTGAATAAACTATTACTTTATATAGAAAAATGCTTACTTTTACTAGGAACATTAATAAATACTCATATAACTATAATTTTAATCAAATTAATCTGAAACAAGTTTTTGTATCAAAATTTAGGTAAATATGTGCTCTCCGACAAAGCCTAAACTACATTTCCATTACTGACACCTTTAAAACGTGATAGTAAAATTTTATTTAACACACGCATTGATTAAGTCACTGCAAAAGGCAGTAGGATGTGAGGTTTTATTATAAGAAATAGCAGATCTTTTAAATCAACTGAGATATTGAAAACATTGTATTTTGCATACGTGCAATTAGGTTTTGCCTCTGTAATTTGGTGTCCTCAGTATATTTATATTTTTAGAAATGAATCACTTCTAAACAAGTTTCTTAAATTCTTCGTTTATAATGTCAATGGAGCATAAAACATTAATCCTATAGTGGTCATCATGGTGGTTAATATATCATTTCTTTAAAATTTCTTTTATCTAATATTAACTTTTATGTGCCTCCCTATAAGTTTAGAGCACGTCACCCTTTTTCAATAAATTTTTGTAAAACTCAATCTGAACAGAATTTTCTAATTAATAGAATGTGTAGGTTTTTTAATCCGAATTTTTCTAATGTGGATATTTTTAATATTACTGTAGGTATTTTCAAAAAGCATATTATGAATTCTTTTCTGATAATTTTGTAAACTATTTCTTCTTCTGTACAATGTAATTTTTGCTTATCTTAACTCATAACTTTTCTAGTGATGTATTTTTGTACTAGTGTTTTTTTCTCTGTCCAACATTGTACACCAATTTCTTTAATTTTTTGTAACCTATTTTGTGGAACACTTTTTTTGGCTACTTTACCTGTTGTGTATTCTCTTATTGATAAATAAATAAGTTATTTGGAAAACACATCTCCAAAATTATTTCAACTCAATTGAAGAATGCAAAATAAATTAACAAATAGAGATATCTTTACTTTAAAAAATACCATGTACGTCCTGATTACAATTTTATTAAATCGGCACAACGTTGAACTGAACTTGATATAATAATTTCATTGTATTGTTTCTTTGATTAGACGCAAGGTTTCACTTATTATGATTTTATATAAGCTTATTAATAATCTGATAAATGAACCAAGAATTGTACAATTAATACCATTTCGTACCCGTTCACCTTTAATATTTCATAATATTCTCCGTCCAAGCCTCTCCCAATAAATAATGTTTTTTCTAATTTAGATTTTTCGTACTCTGAGAAACTGTTTCACAATTCGCTAGTTAATCATTGCCTGACATTTTCTATTTAATTAGTTAAATATGTGTATATTTAGAATTATTTAAATGCAAATGCGAAATACAAAAGTTGCACGATTTGTAACAGTTTTTTAAAATGCCCCCGGATGGTAACTTAAATAGAGCAGCAAGCGTGATGGGTCCATTTCATTTTCAAAAACTTCATAAAAAATCGTGCAACTCTTGTATAACATTGTCTTTATATATCTATAACAAAAAAGTTAACAAGAGGCCAAAATATAGTGAATCACCCTGTACATTTTTGTGTTGTGTAATTGATATTCTTATGCTTGCTTTAAAAAAACTAGTTACTTTATGTAATTAGGTTGAAGCATGTTCAATAAATAAATAAATAATTTACCTAAGTGTATGACAGAAGAAGTTCAACAATTTTAATGGTTTTTAACTATCCCTACTTCCTTCCCTGGCCATTCATTTCAGCTAACATCCTAGAACATTCTGGGTTATTTCCAAATTCCGTATTCGAGTTTATCGATCTGTTTCAGTATACCCTATTTCCTCAGCAAAGCTTAGTGGAAAATATACCGAATTGCCTTAACAGGGTATTTCAGAGTAGGACATAGTGCAAGATTCTTGAGGTTAAGGGGCGATTAAAGCAAACATGCCTTAAAACAATTTTATGTTCATCGATAGAGGGCATTAATATATAGTCAGTTTGGAACAAGATTGTCATAACTTAAAAAATGTAAATTTTCAGGAGAGCTCGGTAAAGTTTTATAAATAATCTTACTCTAAATATTGGAAAATAAATAAATATATAATATTTGAGTCATGTTAAAATCTTTGTGTGGATAGTTCTTAGTATTTTTAATAAATTTTTTTATTTACTTTGGTTTTTGGTACTTTGTTATTGTTATTTTTGTTAAATAATTCCGAGGTGTGACTCTCTTTCATATATTTTTTTACAAGTTTTTCAACATGAGGTTTAGGTTTTGCATATAAATACACATAAACTAGTTTCTTATTGATATTAATTCAACTTGTGACACTCTTTTCTAAAATTTGCTCATCTCATCTCATTAAACGTCACAGCACGACTAATTGTGACAGTATTGTCAAAAGCACAAAACCAATGTTGGAGATGTGACATTTCAACGCAGCGCCATTCGACGGTTATTAAGCAAAGCTCACTTGTAACCCTTGTAACTCTTTTACACATAAAAATATGCAATATTTGCAGTTGATACACCACTAAATCTTGAAAAATGAAAATTTTGAGTTAAAACTGTCTTGTTTGAAACTGACGATATCACCAGTTTATAATAAATGTTGCGTACATTGTTCGCTTTTCACAATGTAATTGTTTAGATCAAAAATAATAGAGTAAATTATTTTAAGTAAAAAAGGCTTACCGATTAACGTCAAAGCAACGCAAAGATTGTGTTTATACAGTGACATAAGTGTGTTTTTTAAGCGCTGATAGAGTATTCGAAAGTAAGTAACTAACATCAAAGTAACAGTAACTGAGACTGCAACCTTCAAAGAGTAAAGTAGGTATTACGTAACCGCCACCAAATTTGCTACTTTGTTGTATAAATACAACAAAGTTACAGTCACTGTTACGTATTTTTAACTACTTCTGGTTACTTTAACAGTTAATCTGACACTTGTGTCCGGTGTCAAGTATCACACATATGTACCGCTAGTGACTGTTTACATTATGATATAAATTGCTATACATTTCTATCATGGAGATGTGTATGACAGTTCGAGTCACTTTAGATTTACAATATACAATATATATGAATTTGTCACTATAGATCACCCACTTTTCAGCACCCTGCATGTGTAAAATCTGGATAAACCCTCAGGACTGTTCTGGATATTGTGTCCTATCTCAGTATTACTTCCACAAAATTATTATTTTTTAAATCGTTAATTTAGACTGAATAATTCATAGTCATGTTAAAACAACAAAACGAAATAACTCAAAGCCGGCGTTGAGTTTAGATATATAATAACCCCCCCCCTTAAAAAGAAAAATCATTTCCGGTTTTCTAAATATAAATACTTTTTGTGGAACATTCTGTATACATATACATATACAGTGTGTCTACTTTCATTTGTGCACACATCCGTAAAAACCATTCTTCAAGATAATCCAATATTTTTTTGTTTTAAATGTCATCAAAATCCGCTTCTTTTGATTTTGCCACGGTTTTTATCATGGCAATGCAATTGTGGGGTTGTTATATGAGAAATAACAAGTCCACGGTTTGTAACACGTTAAAATGTTCCACCAATATAGAAGTCTGGAAGGATGTTCAGCTGAAGACAAGCGAGAAGTAACTGGCGTGGTTCTCGCCAGACCTTTCGAAGAAGGTCTCGGGAGGCTGGTTAATGTCATGCCATGTGTTTACTTTCATAAATGGGCTCAGATCTAAGGGTTAGTTTTATGTTTTTGTTGGCATTGATTTGTTTGGTGCCTTGCTGCAAATGTCGTAAATTGTAGGGATTGTAGGGACAGTGGTCACCGACCTACAGATGTAAGTCGGTGACCACTATCGGTGACCACTACAGTGGAACATTCTGTATACATATACATATACAGTGTGTCTACTTTTATTTGTGCACAAATCCGTTAAAACCATTCTTCAAGATAATCCAATATTTTTTTGTTTTATATGTCATCAAAATCCGCTTCTTTTGATTTTGCCACGGTTTTTAAGATGGCAATACAAGGCCGTTGTAATGTTTTTTATACCCCTGAATTTCAATAAAAACGCTTAAGAAGTTTTTTATTTAAAATTTGATAAGATGGTGTTACTCAGGTGGACCCCTGACGTGTAAAATTTGAATAAAAACTATACATAGTGTTTTCTTCTACACATCTCAAAGTTTTAGTTTTTATATAAATCCGCAAAAACTTTATTCTTCAAGATACTACTTGTTTTAAATGGCATCGAAAATCACTTCTTCTGATTCTATCACGGATTTTAATATGGCGACCAAAGGCCTGCTTTTTTATACCTGCGAAATTCAATAAACGCTTACAGTGGTAATCATAGTCTGTCTCCGTCCTGAAATTATGCGAATTTCATAATGAAATTCAAATAATTTTGGATGGACAATGAATACAGTGTACTGTAACAGTGGCATCTTATATCTCCTTCTCGAAATTATATGAATTTCATTATGAAATTCACATAATTTCGGAATGGAGACCATTCTCTGGCGACCGGAGACGGACTTGAATACCACTGTTAGTGTTTTTCGTTAATCAGATAAACTGGTATTAATCAGGACCCCTCAGAATCCCTATGTGTAAAATTTTAACAAAAACTATACAAAATGTTTTCTTCTTCCTGATCTCAGTTCTAATCTAACTGCATAGATGTGTCGATACATATCGCAGACGCTTTCTGACAGAAATTCATCACAGATTTCCATCCGACATAAATATCGAACAATTAACGTCAAATGTAAACATACCCAATGGGATGACCTTTAAGTTAAGTAAATACTTGCAAGTGGCAAATATTCGTAGCAGCAATTAACTCATGTTACTATATGATTTAAAAATTGGAATCATTTCCAAGCAGCTTTGATAGTAACTACGTCATTCAGGGAACCTTAATTGTTTGTTTAAAATCGTGCAACTTGTAAGTTATATTTATTAGTACAAACATCGCTACTTATAGATCTATTAAGCATTATTACGCACATCAATTGCTCTCAAATTTACCATGAAGTAGATTTTATCATATATGTACCTATTTGATCATGTCACATGTGGAGTGTACTTTTCTCTTTGTGAATAAATAACATATATATTTTTTGTAAGTATTAACTTAGTGCTAAGTAAGGACATCAAAACCTCATACAAACGTATAAACTGATTCAGATCATATTTTAAAGTAGTATTATTGTACGAGGAGTGCGAATATGATTTAACCAAAGACAAGCAATCCGACAATAATGCAAAACGCTATTCAAATACTGCAAGAAACTGAAAGAGTAAACTCAACCTATCAAGGCTGTGCAAGTTATTTTACACCTCATCGAGAAAAACTTGAGGCGCAGTACCTGCGACATTACACGTGAAATGGATATTTCAAATACTACTGTGTGGAGTGTTTTATAGGTTATCAATTTATTAGCAAGAAGTTTATTTCCATTATTTATTAACTAATTTATCAACGATATTGATAGAGAGTCTTTCAATAAATATTTAAAAGTAACATTCTGACTGCCAAAAAAAAACTTCTTTTATTTGAAAATTTTATTATTTTGAAAATATGACATTTTAGTTATTTTTAGATATTAATAATATTGTGTGAAACTAACTACTCTATAAATATCTAACTTTCACTTTTGACAGTGGGAACTCGAAAATTCAACCACAATACATGAGATCTGACCTATTTCTGCATTTCTTGGATTGCTTCTTCAAGATACCTAACTATAAAAATTATTATATAAATTAAAATTATTTGAAATTAAATATCGACAATGACAAAAGTGACATTAGCCTGTCAATGAATTTTAAATATGACAATACCTACTTGAATAATGTTTACCCTTTATGTAAAAGGTTTTATATATTTTTAGGTATTAATAATAATGTGTGAAACTAACTACTTTGTGGACTAAAGCCCCAACCAGCGTTGAATTACATTAAATATTAGCTTAAAATACCTTTCTAATACAGTAAAAAATGACATTTTAGACCTCATATTGTTTAATGAATATATGAATATATTTTCATGTCCTCCATTACCCCCTATATCAAGAAGCGTATTAATTTTGGAAACATCCTGTATTATTATCTTGTCTCGCCTTAAATATGCATAAACATGTTCTCTCGGAAAAACTAATTTAAAAAATATGCACCGAATACTAAAAAAAAAATTTAAATTTCAAAGTAAAATACATAATTAAAATCAGAATGTTCCATATTATTCAGCGTGGATACAGTATTATACTCGTATGATTTTACTGAACGAAAATTTAAATTTTTATAAAAGGTATACGTTGAATTGCACACTTCAGTTTGAGAATTTAGATTGGCATAACTAGATCGATTTGTCAAACGGAATATCCTGAACTTATAAGCGGAAATTATTTTCAGGTTCTGATTTCCTTTCAATCTTCTGTTTACGTAGGGGTAAATATGGAACATATTTTTATTATTATTATTTCAATATAAAAGTTACGAAACGTAACGTTATTGAATATAGTGCAATCATTTATTTACTTTTTTTCATATGGCAAATATGCAAGATGGAAAGAATTAATTAAATTAAATTTTAAAATTAAAATAAATTTTAAAACATACCAAGCGTTACAGTTTTTGTTTACATTACATGTCAATATATCAACTTTGAGAGCGATTTTTTAATCAAACTGAACAGTTTCTGCTGTACAAGTTATTACAGATTTTTTTTCATATTTCATCATATTTCTTTGAGATCTTTTAAAACTTTGATACTTCTTTATTTTTCCAGATAAAAAGACAACAAGGCAATAACTGTAGAATATTATACAATTAAAATTCATCTACCTACATTTAAAATACACAATAACTTGAAAATTTTTACCGGTACTGTTTACTGGTAAGTGTTACTTCTGAGGTTCCTCAAGGATCGGTTCTTGGACCACAGCTACTTATAATTATTTATAATAACTTAATTGAGAGCCTCGATCTATCCGTCAAATATTAAGCACTACTTTGAACTTCGGTCTAATACAGATAAAGTTTACCATAAAAACAAATTCTATTGCATTTACTTATTAATATCAATGAAAATAATCTAATTACAAAATGTAGTTGTTTGAGAGATATTGAGGTTAGTTTTTAATGGCAAATTCAGTTTTCTATAACACATTAACAATATGCAACATGAGGTCCACAGAAATCTGATTTCGTTCTGAGAAATTAAAGATAATTTTCCAAAATTTAAAATGTTCTCCAAGACGGTTGACTTGTATGAAATTCAAATTATCAAACTCATTACCATGAGTTCGATAATTTGACCTACCAGAACTTTACTCCGAGATAGTTTCAGAAAGTGCAAATGTTCCATCTGTTCTATAATAAGAGAGAAGGGAACAAACTCCTTTATTAAGATGATGAAACGGAGAACATTTTCAATGTTTGTCAGACTATGGGAATATCTGTTCGTTATATGATATTATTTTGTTTAGTTTATCTCTGTTATTACGCATAAATAGATAGAAATAAAACAAAATAGGACAGATATAGCTTTAGAATGCAAGTGGCAGTCTACACATCCACCATGCAATCATTATGGTAATAATTTATTTCTTTCGCACTTAAAGTTTCTTCTCTATCGATGTATTCCTTCATCTTCCCTACCGGTGATTGATTTTATCAAGAATAGATTTAAGATGCTCCTACTACAAATGGACGGTAGGACGGTATTATATATATATATATATATATATATATATATATATATATTAAAGATACCTTAGCAATCAAGGTATCATTTTGTAGGACTGTTCAAGGCCTTCTAAGTCAGCTATTTGATTTTAAAAAACAAATTATATTTGCAAAATGGCCACCTTTGAAAATTTGTTTTCCTGAAATATTTTTTCTTTAATACACTGTTTAAAAAATATTATACAAACGAATAGGTCATGAAGAGAGCTTTAATTTGATATGCGGCATGATAAAAATGGTCAAATCATGTTTGACTTTAAAAATACAATGACATGAAAACAAAACAATATTGTGACATATTTATGGCTTCTGAGTCTTTTAATTTAATTTAGAAATTATATTTTAAAAATAGATAAAATCAAGTTTTTTTCGAATTCCTAAGAGTGGAAAGAGGTTCTGATTTGTTTGTTGTGTTTATTTAGATTTTCTTAATATTTACTGGATTTAAGATTTTTTAAGCTTCCAAGAATTCCCAATCTTATTACTGTTTATAGTATTATTTAAAAAATTATGTATCCCAGCTAAACTCAAGAGGTGTTGAAGATTTGAAGAATGAAATAAGAGCAGAATGTGCTGCCATTTGTTAAAATGTTCTGGAAAATGTAGTAAATACAGATTTTTTTTAAATAAAACGCTAAATATTTTGAATTACTCATAATGTAAATAAGTTCTGTTTCAAGTTGTCTATAGCCATTTTTACAATAAATTTGATAGTTTCCATGTGACAATGTATTCTTTAACTTTAATTGGAAGACTCAGAAGCCATAAATATGTTCCGATAGTGTTTTGCTTACATACTATTGCATTAGATAATAGTTGGCTTAAGGCTTACGGTGAGCGCTCTATAAGACGATATAAAGTTTTCGCTCAATAACTCCTCAAGGGGTAAAGATAAAAATATGCGGTTTTTTTTAATAGACTACAAATATTATTTTACATCGACGCTGTGTTTTGAAATTTTGAAAAACTGTAAAATTTTTTTTTTAAATGAATTTTGCTCTTTTCCGAAATTTCAAAACACAGCGTCGATGTAAATTAATATTTGTAGTCTATTAAAAAAAACCGCATATTTTTATCTTTATCCCTTGAGGAGCTATTGAGCGAAAACTAAAAAAATATTTCTTAGCAATAAAATGCTGCCCCCTTGCGGTGGCATTTATAAAAGAAACGATCACATTAGATTCTAAATGTCCAACACTGAGAGAAGTGATTCAGGCTAACGGTAAATGCTCTATCATACGGAATATAGTTTTCGCCACGTTTTCGCTCAATAACTGGTCAACGGAAAATGATAAAAATAGGCGGTTTTTTTTTAATAGACTACAAATATTATTTCACATCAATGCCGCTTTTTAAAATGTTGAGTAATGTAAATTTTTTTTATTTAAAATTTTTCACTCGATGTAAAATAATATTTGTAGTATATAAAAAATAGAATAACATATTTTACTATATATATATATAGTTACCGAACGAAAACCGAAAAGCTAAAATAAAAGGACTGACACGCGACGGATTTTATAAAAGACTTAAGAGAAATGATTACGTATTGTAGTTTAATAACTTTATTATAATTACGAATTTGTTAAATCTTGAAACTAAAAATATAATGTTTTTCAAATACAGAAATATAGATTATTTTTAATATAATATTCTGTGTCTGCCTACTGAATAATAGACACCAGCTAAGACATTGCTAAATAGACGTATTCATTAAAATATAATTAAATATTAAAAAAATGGGGAATGCAAATGGGTAGTTGAGATTTATGGAATATATAAAAATGTTATTGAAATATGGTTTTGTTTATCTAATTTTATTTTTGTCGCATAGTATTTTTTTACATGGCATCGATGGTTTGCTTCTCAGCACTTCAGTAAATAATAATATACTATTTGTTGCAAATCCAAACTTAGTAGAAATACACATAGAAAGAAAAAATGTGTCAAAAGCATTTTATTCTACAAATGAAATTATCTCTTTATTCCATATTTTCTGATTTAAGTTGAGCCCTATGTCAAGTGAAAGTATTTATATTTTAGTATTAAAGGAACAAACAAAAAATTAAGCATCGCAATTAGTGGAACTATTTTGGATCCTACCGTTAAAAGTGATATTTTTTTGTTAGAAAGTGCCGTTCCAGATGGGGTAACGCATTCTGGTCAACTATTTTAATGTCGATTATTTAATAAACGATCATTCTTGATTTAAAAAAAATGTTGCTTGTCTTGAGATATTACAAACTGTAGTCCAACTTATGATAAAATATGGTGTTCGAAAGTAAACAATGTTCAAATTTTTCATCTTTATTTTTTTGTGAAAAATGTCAATCAACATAGTTATCCCAAAATCGAAGAAAATAAAAAATCACTGTTTACAAGCATATACAAAGCATTCTGTTCATTTTTCTATTTTATGAATTTTTATAAATAAAATTAACTATCAGGAATTATGTTTTCCAAAAAAATCAACAATAAAAATATGTGTGAAATTCCTTATGTACCAAAATATCATTACCTACTATTATTTTTCGAAAAGTACAAAAGAGTTTAATAAAATAAATAGCAAAACAAATATATTTTTTCAGTAAAAACATGCAATGCATTATTTTAAGATTTTATAAATTTCTATAGTATACTTGATAACATTGTAAATATAAATTAACTACTTGAGTATTTATGGGAAAAGTAGCATAACAATTAAATATGGATTTTGTTTGTTCCTTTGAAACTACATGTTTAAGTAGTAAGTACTTCGATTTTCACACAACTTTATGAAAAAAGGTTTTAACAGAAATAAAAATTAAGAACCGCTTACTTACATCGCCGTATTTCTCGCAGTGAAAATTGTGTTTTTAACTATTGAAATTTCAAAAAATATAACATATACAACAAAGGTAACTTATTGACGTTGTGTTTATTCACAATTACTGTTTAAATTTTACTCAAATAAAATAATAATTTTGAAAAGCGTCTGTAAGACACGCATTACAAACCCCACATTTAACCATTATTTTCATACACTTAATTATAAATATTGAACAATTTTTATTATCAAGTAAATTTTTATTTTAAGAATATTTATATCTACAGATATAATTAAAATAAGTAAGTATTTTGGTAGATCTATGCATCTAAAATTTTAGACAGCTTTTTGCAGTTGTTTGTTTGTTTTACTTCGGTGTCTTTGAAAATACCCAGGTGTCATTCCTATTATTTGCTAACACCTACATTATCCAATTATAAAATATTTAAAATTGTATGTCTGTAGAAGACATTGTTTCAAGAATACGTCAATTTTAAGCCAGTGTTATATCTTTATAATTAATAACATTGCACGCCACATATGTATTTTGGAACGCACAAATGTTAACAAAACAAAGGTATATATTTTCAGTATTTGATCTAATCTAATTGGCCTGTTCACACTTTAATTTCTCATATTTCTCTTCAATAATCCATACATAGTCTTTATATTTTACATTTTGGACATAAATAAATATACATTTATGTAAATATCTCTTATGTATTTTCTATGATCTACGATAAGTTCTTTTTATTAAAAAAATACGAGCATAAAAAACTAAAATTTAATTTTATTCGACATAAAAATTATGGAAAATATAGATATTTCTGACTTTCCGAATGAATGCATTGTTCTATTCTGAAAACGTATACTGCACCGCAAGTATAAACTTAGCTTACACACGAAACACGAGCATATGTAAAATTCAATTTCTTGAAAACCGTAACACGTAGCGAAGTAAACTTTTTTTAAAAAACTTTTTCATACTATCGACTACATTTGTCTCGATATAACTATAGTTCTATTTTCAATAATTAATGTAGCTCTCCGCATAGTAAAGTTTTTAATGCACAAATTTACTGGTATTGACTTTGGAACAATTTTTTTCGAAAAGGCTTTAAGTTATTAAAAATTGGTATGTACCATTAGAAGCGCTTTAGTTTTTTTATATATGTTGTGAAAAAATTATGAACATAACTTGAATCGTTGATTTACAAACGCGATATATGTTTCGTAAAACATAATTGACAAATAAGGTCCGAAGCACCGACAATTTGAATTTATAAAGTTAGACCCTACTGAAAAAAGTTGTAAAAGTCTATTTCAGATGCCGAAATTGTCCCTCTAAAAGATGGTAAATGTTTAATTTAGTTATATCTTTATTTAAAAAAAACGGCATAATTGAGAACCGATTTTACTCCACTAATAGAGTTGTGATACCTTTATTTCAGTGTATCTTTCGTTTTGTCTCCATCCCAAATGCATTAGCCTCTAGGCAGCACATATTTCAGCGTTTTGTCACAACACGTCAACATAGTCTTACTCTGCGCAGCGATATATCTGGTTTTAACAAAACTTGATCACGTGTTTCACCGTTAGCCTTAAGCTCAAAAAATAACTGGACATTTTTTAGGGGCGGATCCTGTATATGCAGTATGCGCCAAAAGTATGGAATAAATTCAATAAAAACGAAACAATTATTTTTTGGGAAAAATCCTCGAACAGGTCGATTTTTAATTTAAAAAATACATATTTTAGCGTAAAACGCGATTTTCAAATGTCATTTGTTTTCGAGTAATGACGTCATCGTTTTTTTTTTAAATGGCAACACCATATTTTTTTCCTTGATTATGAAAGATCGTTTAATTCTCTATCAGACAGTACTAAAATTTTGCCCTCTTACATAGGAAAGTTTTCGAGTAAATGACGATTGAATGTTAGAAAACGTAAATTTTATCTATACAAAAGTAACAATTCCGAGGTATGTAAAATAAAATACAATTGATTAAATTTTATACTTAAATTAAATGTTCGAATTGCCATCCACTAACTTCTTGACAATGCGCAAGTCTGTGAAGAAATTCTTCTTGCACATTATGAATGATCTCTGGGGTAACTCTGCATATTTCGTCCCGAATGGGATTTTGAAGTTCTTCTAAATTACGTGGTTTATTAATGTACACTTTTGACTTCAAGTATCCCCATAAAAAATAGTCAAGAGGTGTAAGATCTGGCGATCTTGCAGGCCATTCTATCGGTCCGCGTCTGCCAATCCACCTCTCAGGAAAACAGTTGTCCAAAAAATCTCGTACAGGCCGCACATAGTGCGGAGGTGCACCGTCTTGCTGAAACCATATGGTATCGTCAGGAATGTCACGGTCATTATCGTTAGGAAAAATTACTGCAAGAGCTGGAACAAGGTCATTTTCAAGAAACTCTAAATATCTTTGTCCTGTAAGGGTTCCTTCAAAGAAGAAAGGCCCTACTATTATGTCGTCAACTATTCCAGCCCACACATTTAATTTCTGAGGGTGTTGGGTATGTGCCTCTGCCATCCAATGAGGATTTTCCCGACCCCAATATCTGCAAGTTTGGCGGTTTACTGTACCATTCAGACAAAATGTGGCCTCATCTGGAAAAAGTATTTGCCGGTGTAAATTTCTATTTCCTTGACATAAATTCATTAGAATTGAGCTGCGATCGGGATCATCTTCATTGAGTTCCTGCACAAGTTGAATTTTGTAGAGATGATATTTTTCCTTCCTCAAGATACGTAGCACTGTGCTCTGACTAGTGTCATTGTTTAATGCAACCAATCGTGCAGAATTATGAGGATTATCCACCATACTTATCAAAATGTTCTGTTTCTGATTTTCATTAATGCTTGGACGTCCAGGTTTTGGAATATTTACAACATTGCCAGTTTCTCTAAATTTAGACTCTACCTTACTGACTGTTGATTGGCTGATAGGGCGATCTGGATATTTTTCATTAAATAAATCGCAAACTTCCTGCTGAGTTCTAGTCATATTCCCGCATCCGATAAGAATTAAAATTTCAATTCTTTGAGTAACAGTTAAATGTGCCATAATACTTTAAATTGAATAATAATTTCTATGTCGCTTACAATACTTATTAGAAAGTCGGTGTGACAATGACACTTTTCTAAGATTTTCACCTACGTGATTCATAAAAGAACTATGGAATTCGAAAAACTAAACTTGATTTACGTTTTCTAACATTCAATCGTCATTTACTCGAAAACTTTCCTATGTAAGAGGGCAAAATTTTAGTACTGTCTGATAGAGAATTAAACGATCTTTCAGAATCAAGGAAAAAAATATGGTGTTGCCATTTCAAAAAAAAATCGATGACGTCATTACTCGAAAACAAATGACATTTGAAAATCGCATTTTACGCTAAAATATGTATTTTTTAAATTACAAATCGACCTGTTCGAGGATTTTTCCCAAAAAATAATTGTTTCGTTTTTATTGAATTTATTCCATGCTTTTGGCGCATACTGATGTTACCTTGCTATTTTGGTTTTTTACGGTATGTATTTCGAATTATTATTGAATTTTGTTAGTTACTTGGGCATATGTATTTGCTATATATGTATATGTATTTCATAATTTTGTGATATTCTCATCTATAATTGAGTTGGTTGTTTGGTGGTGTATGTGTATGAAATGATAAATAAACTGTTTTTATTTATATCTGTTTCAAATACTTTTATTTTATATTTTTTATATTTATATAATTATTACTTTATATTTCTAAAAAGATCAATACTCAAGTTATTTTGACAAATATGATAGAAACTTTAAACGTTTACTAAAGTTCTATTGGATTCAAAATGTGTAACACAGAAAAGCAAATAAATAATTATATCGTTCTAAAAAATATGTTCATAGGATATTTAATATCAAAGTCCAATTTTATATCGATTAGTGTAAGCACTGCATAATTATTTATTTGTAACATAATTCAGTATATATTTTGTATTGTATATTTCCGTCGCTATTAACAACCTTGTTTAATATTAATCCGATTTTACGTTGATGGAATATTTATCAATATATCTCCAGCGTTGAATATTCATAGTTATCTATATGCAGTGGTAATTTTGTAAATAAATTGCAAACTAGAAAGATAGACAAAATTCATAAATGAAATATTCAGGTCCGAAGTACACATCATATCAATTATTTTGTTTTACGTTAAACAATTTACGTTCACCTTTAGCGGATTATGTGACCTAATTTAATCTGTCTATATTAACTAACCTGTCCAGTCCACGTTATTTACTGCATTTCAAATCAATCTTGTAGAGAGCTATTTAATTATTATTGTTTTTATTATCATTATCATTTGCTTATTTTAGATATTTTTAAAATTAATTTAAATTTCTTGGCTAAACGATAACTATCTCTAAGTCCGTGGATTAATAGTCCTCTTTTATTTTCTAATTTCAGGGAAGGCAGTTCCATTTAAATCCCATAGAAATTATTAAATTTATATTTTCATGGCGAAGTCGCTAATGCTATGGAACTTATTTCTGGACAATCTCCTATGCTATCTCAACTCGGAAATTGAAAATATTTTAAGTCTTCCTTCCTGAGGAAGATGTAAAATAAAATCGAAACGTTGGTTTAGTCCGAAAATCTAGACCATTAACTGTATTGCCCTTTTTCCGATTATTCCATCCTAATCATAATCATTGTATTTATGATGGAAAGTTTTTTCTCATATGCCGTAGTTACGATACCGAGAGTAATTCAAGATTTTATCTTAAAAAAAGTACATTAAAGCATATCATTACCCCCTGCATCTCCGACGCTGTAAATAAGAAAAGTGAAATTCTTCCGTGAGATTATTATAATAAAACATATACCAAGTTTAATTCGAATCTGATGGGCCATTACGAAGTTCTTTAAAAAATTGTGCTTTTGGCAGGACACTTTCTGCACTCTGTAAATAATTTTTAATAATCCTTTTTAGACACATGTTCATGGGAAACTTTTTTATTTAAAATGCGAAATTCTAGATCATGTTCCAGTTTAGCCCAATCTTTTAGAATCACTTTGTAGGTATATTCATTGGAAAATAATAAAATATAGTGGTTATTTGTCCAAATTGTAAAGACATAACAGTTGACTCTAAAATGTCCTTTAGGTGCCAATAATTTTTATAGTTTTCAGTATTCAATAACTGCTACTGACTAGTATTTATACACTATTTCCTCAAAACAGAAAGTGACTACTGTGTTTTAAGAAACCACTTAATTTCCTTTATCTTCAGTTTTTAAGATAACTTGAGGTTATATCTGAAGTTATCACCCAATTTTTATTAACAATTTTTGGTTGGTTTTCTAAAACTATATGCTTGTAGTTTATAGAAACATATTTTTAAATATCAATAAATACAGCCAATTCAGAATTGTGTTCTGATATATCGTTTTACCCCGCAGTAGTTTATTTTTAAAATATTAATTTAGTTTTGATAAATAAGCTTAGCTTTCATGTTTCAATAAGATATAACTCTAATAGATGCAGAATATAGATATTAACATACATACAATTCGGTAGGTATATATTTCATAAGTGCAGCCTGTTTCAGAACGGTAACTTCTGGATATGAAACATATCTCTTGAAATATTATCACCGTATCTGATGCACCATCTGAAACATATATCAAGTGTGACACCTGTGTTCAACATTAATGAAAATTAAATGTCAATGAATTTCAAGACGACCCGTTATAGAAGGTCGTTTGTTTGTTATGTCGTACATCTCAGAAATACATAGTGACTTTCTTGAATTTGAAAGATATATTGAAGCTCAATTGTATACAGTGAATTCAGGCTCAATTGTGCACACTAAATCTGCTACATAAATGAAGAAACCTGATACTGAAAATGAAAATAGTGCATTTATTTATCTATAAAATTTACTTATTCTCAGTACTTATTTTTTATCGTAAGTATTTGTAAAATATAATAAGCGGGGTAGGTAGGTAGGTATAATCAAAAAAAGTTCTTCTATTCTTAGAGGTCATTAAAACATTTCATATGTAAAAGGAGTACAAAGAGAAAACACTACAATCTTCAGAAACATAGTGCGTCCATAAAGTAACTCATAAATAGATCGATTTTTCATTTTAATTCATTGTTTTTTCAAATAATAATTTAAACTACAAGGCGACTTACTTTTGAGTAATGACGTCATCGTCGGTTTTTTAAATGTAACATCCCATTTTTTTCCATTTCCAGATGTATCACAAATTGCTTCAAATTAGTGCAGAGAGGGCAACAATACTAAAGGTGTACATTCGTCTCTGGCATTTTGTAGCACAGAGGGTGTTACTTATGTTCAGCATTTCTTGCCTGATTCGATGTTTTAGCTCATGGATATTGCCAGGTCTATTAGTATAGACTTTAGATTTTAAATAACCCCACAAAAATAAGTCTAATGGGCTACGATCCAGTGATCTAGCGGGCCATTCCACTAGTCGTCTTCTTCCTATCCATCGATCTGGAAACGTTCTGTTAAAAACTCGCGAACAGCTACAGCGAAACGTGGTGGTGGTTATTGGCTATTTGAATATCAGCAAAAATCTGGGTCAAATCAGGAATTGTAAGAAATTCATATACAATGCTCCTGTCAAATTTTCATCAAAAAAATATTGACCAACAATTACCAGCACACATTGATCTTTTGTTGTCGTTGGGTATGGTATTCTTGCATCCAGTGTGAAATAAAATAACGGGTGTTTTTTCGATTAACATGCCCGTTCAAATAAAACGTTGCCTCGATGAAAATAAAACATTAGCAATGAAATTATTATTTCGATTATTTATATCTATCATATGCTCGTAGAATTCAGTTCTTCGATCAACGTCGTCTTCAGCCATTTATTACTTAAAAAACAGTAAATTGATAGTTTATGCAATAAGTGCAAAATGTAAGTGTTTATTGCACGCGACGTGAAATTGTCCAACGAGGCCATCAGACCGAGTAGGACAACAAGTCGAGTGCAATAAATACTTTTTGTACAAGTTGCATACAATATTTTTTCTACGCTCATGCAGAAACCAAAAAATATTTTAATTAGATGGCACTAAGTTTAAGAAAATAAAAAGCCTAATTTAATAGCAACATATTTAATAATTAATTAGCACTATCAATTTGCATTGAGAAAGTTAGGAACTAAAATGTTAGGAACAATTTCAACTCAACCTTTATTTTTACCATTCTCACAGAAAGTAGACTAAATATGGCGTCGATTTGAACGTTTATGTTTCTCATGATGACAAAACGCTATAGTAGAATGACAAATGAGTGCAATATAAATTTTATCGCACTAGAACAATAAAGAACCAGTTTTTTTCCATTAAATATAGTTCAATAAAGTTTCGTTTTTTACGAGAACGTAAAAAAATACAAAATCGACCTCGAATATCGGATTTTTAATAATATTGTTTATTTAGGTAATATTAAATTTATACATTATTTTATGGAAGCACTATATATATATATATATATATATATATATATATATATATATATATATATATATATATATATATATATATATCAGGTATCAGCGGCACAAATTGCATGATTATCCGCTTATTTTCTACACTAGACATTTCAGACACCATTAATGTTATGAATAATAGAAAAGTAGACCATTAACATGGACGTTAATACTTAAATTGCCATAAAATTCGTGATTTTATTATTAAAAAGACTGGATTATTGAAACTCGACAAAAGTAGGTGTGCTAATGATACATACAAGAAAATTTAATATCAAACATATTTGAATAATTCATATTATTTATTCTGTTACTTTATATAGAAATATTAAGGAACAGAGTTTCCGTTTATCAAAAAGTCTGGCTGTGTAATTTATTACTGCTTAATTTAGTAACATCGGCTTCATTCGACTATTGATGGGATATTTCAGATGCAGTATGTCAATCATTTTCATGGATGAAAATAAAATTGCCAACAAAAATTACCTTCTACTTCAAAGAGGGATTTAACATGCCATATCAGTATCGGATGTACGTATCAGTCTTCCATAGTTCCCTAATTGGTAAAAATATGAGAGTTTGACATCATCATTTACTTTCTAGTCTACATTCTAAATTTAATTTAATATATTGCACCGAAGGAAAACGTCCGTCATATTTTTAGGCAAACTTGCACTTAGAAATACAGTGTACTAGTTTTTTAACAGCAGTTTTTTTATTATATTCGTCTTGCTGTACTACCTTCTCCTTCTTCTGGAGGAATCTCTTGTTTCCTGGGTTATTATGTACAACATATTTTATTCGGAACTTACTTTATTATTTCTAGCTTCATTTGACGTTTATTTTGATAATAATTAATAAATGAATTGAATGTAATGTTGGCGTTTACTGTAATGTTTCCCTTACTTTCCACATACTAACAAACCAAATGCTAATGTAGCTAGAGTCAGTTGCAATGTGGTGTTACAGATTTTCCAAGGTTCAAAGTAAACTCCATACTCTAGCATATATTGAGAATAGTCTTGAATAAACAACCTCAGCAAACTTACACATTAAGCAAATGAACGAAATGCGTGCAATTTGCTCTACATTTATTATGGAATATAATAATTCAATAAATTACACAAACATAGTGTTATAAACAACATTAATAAGAAAAATAAATAAATAAATGCATATAGATACAGGGTGTTCTACAAGCTCTATGATATATCTAAATTTACTAACCTGCTTTAATGAAAACAGTATAAATATCCAACTTAATTTTGACAGTGGGAACTGGATATAACTATGATAAACTTTGGTAGGCGGTAGCTGAGTTAATTTCAAACAATTTTTCTTATGTAGAAAAAGACATAGATCCGATTCGTTTATGTTTAGAAGTTACAAACATTTTAAAAAATATAATTTCATATTTCAAAGTAGCCTGATAAATAAAAATGATGGTTGCTATAACAACAATTATTATTTGTGTTTAGTATACAGAATTTAATGTATAAAAATAATAGAATTGGTTCGGGTACACTTTCGAGCATAGTTTGTGCATAGGAATATAATTGTTCCATAAATATGCATACAGTTTTATGGATGTAGTACGTCACCTTATAATATTAATGAACAGTCAGAATGTCAAAGACTGATTGGTAACTCATTAGTACCTCCATATTCTGTAAATAAAAAATACTGAAATAATTATTACTTAAAATTTGATAATTCCAACTATAGTCTGTTTAGAAATGAAAGGGAGTATTAAAAGCTTATTATGTATGCAAATCGTAAATATATGTAGTACTGATACTTATATTCAATATTTCTATATTATGTATTATCGATATAGATGAGGTGTACTTTTAAAAAAACCTTGTGTGATCGGACCGGACTAAATTGTAGCAGGTAGCTAAAATTTAATCCCCGACAATCCGTCTTTGTCTATATCGCTTCAATTTCTCGGTCCATTTCTCTTATAACTAAACAATATAAAACAGCATTTCAAAACTAGAGGCTACTTTAAGCATCATAACCGGGTTAAGAGGGTTTTTAGTCAAGTCAGTTTTCAGTTCAAATAAAATTATTCAATATTATTATCAAATATTTATTTAAATTTAATGAATAGACTTTTATTTCACACAAAAATATATGTATTTTGAAAATTCAAATTATGGTGAGTAAATATAGTGTTGTATAAATGTACAATAAAGAAAATAAAAAAGTAGGTATATTAAAATTCATCCTCTGAATATTCTGATGAATTATCTTCGTCTCCTAGATTGATAACGATAGGTTCCACAGTAACGTCAATTAAATTATCGAGTTTCTCCTCTTCTTTTTGTACATGACGTATACATATTTGCCAGTTATCTGCAGTTACTCGTTACAAGGAATTTTTTAACAAAATTTTCACGTCTCTTAATTTAAACGTCGTATTATTTCGCGCTACATCTCCTTTTACCTGCGCCCAGACTAATTCGATTGGGTTAAGTTCACAGTGATAAAGTGGTAACAGTAGTACCGTTATTTGGCGATTTGTTGCCATTTCATCGATAACATATTTTTTCTGATCTTTATTAAGACTGACAAGTGTCAAAAGTTTCTTTTTCACCATAGTTTCAAAAGATATGTTTTTTCCGGATAACCATTGAATTATATGGGCTTTCCTCCAAGCATTCGTAGGCGTCCGCTCGGTCTGCCGTGAATGGTAACTGGCATTATCCATGACAATTAAAAACCCCGGAGGAATAAGATCCAAAATGTGTAAAATACTCTTCCAAAACATCTGCGTTCATGTCTTCGTGATATTCACCTGTATTTTTAGATTCAAATAAAAGTAAACCGCCACCTACAAAACCACTGGCACTACCTATATGTGTCACTATTAATCTTCGCCCTTTACCTGAAGGTGCCTTGAACCCTGTTGAAAGTCCATCCAAAAACACTTGTAGAAAACTTTTTACATTTTTATCTTGCCTTACTTTTGTTGCAGTATATCCCTCGTTTACCCAAGTTTCGTCTAGATAATAAATATTACTCCCTTCGTCACGGAATTTTCTAATTGATCTTAAGTAGGATCTTCACCGACAAATAATTTCATCTTTATCGAGAAGGATTTCCTGTTCTGCTTTTCCCAGCAAAAATGCAACTCTCGTAAGACGGCCCATAAATTGCTTCTACTGATTTTTGGCAAATCGTTGTCCTCTGAAAGTTTACTTAAAATTTTGTTTACCGTTGGTATTTCATTTTTAAAATAAAATGAGTATACTTTTCTGCGAATGACATTTTTGAAGAAATCATCTATAACGACTTTTGACCTCCCTGTAGATGATTTTGGGGGATTTGCAGTATCTTGTTCATTTTTTGTTACCTTTAAAAGTCGATAGTAGATAGTCGATTTTCCAATCCCTATTACTTTAGAACACTTTTCCACGATGTCGTCAACAGTGCTGGTAGGATTTTGGTGTTTCAATGCATTAAATACATTTAATATAATAATCTTCTCATTCTGAGACAGCGCACATCTTTTCACGCGTTTAGCAGGTACGTAATCTGATAAGCTCGACATTTAACCCATACAATATTATATCCACTGGCACAATAATCACGAAACACAAGTCGAATTTTACTCTACTGCACTAGCACGTCTTCGTATATTAAGCTCTAAGACTGGATTGATCTGTCACAATATTAGTGTTACCCGATAATTACCTGAAACGAAATATTACCACGCCCATGGCCGGTTCTTGTCTCGGGGTTTTATTACTCTCTTTCATTTCCAAACAGACTATATGAAATACCTTGGGTTGGTATCATTATAAGCTTAAAACTAATTCAGTTATCTGAATTTAATTCTGAGGCTCCCAAACAATACTCACATATTTAAATTCTGACGATTGAAAACCTAACTCTGGTGCTGTGCAAACAAAACACATCATCTCAGACAATAAAAACAAAATCTTAAATTATAATGTGAGAGGTAATCCAAATAAGCGAATAATTCATGTCTACATGTAACTAAGTGAAGTTGTATTTTATTTGTTTGCTGTTGTTGTTTTTACTGTTTATTTTTAATTGACAATAAAATTGCATTTAATTTCAGAATATAAAATAAATGCAAAAAAGAAAATGACCTCATGCGCTTGACATAACAAAATATGTTTGTTAATTGTGTCTCCTACATAATATTTGTATTTTATTTGTTAAAAAACGCTTAGAGTGAAAAATATACATGGTATTCCATAACTATAACTTAACATTTAGTCGACATTTACAATATTATTTATACATTTTTAGATAATCTTTTTGCGTAATTCCTATTTTCTTCTGTATTATATTTTTGTTAAGTTAATCAAAACCCTGTTTAGGTTATAATCCTGCCTCCAATAAAAATTTCTGAACCGCCTTTTATTTTACCTTAGATTTGAATTTACTGATTCAAATTCTCTCTATCCCCTCGCATTCTTTCTCGTTTCTGATAGGGCCGTTACATCAATTTTAAATCGTTTTAATTCCCTGAAACTTTATTTAGTGCCGATATCATAAATGTTTAAGTCCACAGATTCTTATACTCAATCATAATTGCCTCCGTCAAAACCACCTGGCTTTTTGTTCGAATGGATGGAATTGATTGAAGTAGGTATGACGATGAATAAATTTAAAAGCTTTGTTTGTTCTCAAATTAATATATTTTTATTAAATATAAAGGAATTAAATGTAAATAAATGGTACTGAACTATTTTTGTCTGTAATTAATTAATTTATAATTATGTAACTAATTTTACAAAAAAAATGTTTACTTAAAACTTTTGAGATGAAAGCAGTGGAAAACATTTTATGGACCACAACTGGTGGTAACAATATTATGGTGAAAGCAAAATTATATAAAGATGTCCAAGATGTTTCTAAAAAAGTTCAGGGTGTCAAAGTTAAAATTTTACTTTCGATATTTGTAAATAACTTTTAAAAAATCCAAATATTTATATACATTTTAGAGGTTGGGTTTTTTTGGGACTAAAAATTTGTTGCTAATTTTGACGTCACTAGTAGAGGACCCCACTTCCTTTACATAGAAAAACTGTTGTTAGGGGGGTTAGTCTATCCATCTGACTATTGAAATTATCCATTCTTTTTTTTCTCTGCAAAAGGTGTAGATAACATTTTCGAAATGATCCTATTTAATATATTCAGTGCATCGAGTAAAAACGATTTTATTTTTAGGTAAAGTGCCTTTTCAACTGAAAATACAACAAAATGTTAGTTGAAAAAGTTAATCAGAAGGAAAATTATGTTGACGTGCAATTCAAGAAGATCAGATCTTTAAATTTTCAACAATGGTGTCATCAAAGCACAAAGATTTCGTCAAAGCAGCCGGTCTTCTATGCACATCGCCATTATTCACTATTCTCAAGTAACATTTTGCTGTATATTAAACGGAAACTACCTGAAACTAATACAGTTTTTACTCGATGAATGTGTCATTATTTCGAAACATTTTTGACTGTAGTGACAGTCATTTAAATTTTGTTATTTTTTATTATGTGACACAAAACAACATCATTTAAACATTTATCGGACATTCAGCGATGTTTTCAATCACTATAACACTAAGATTATTTAAGTTTGGAAACGTCGCGCGTATTAACAAGCTAATTAAAGAAAAAAAAATCCACAAATACACTTGGGGAATATTTATGGAGTTTGGCTGTAAACGGAATACGAGTTAAATGAGCATATAAGCGTAGAAGAACTGGCATTGATACTAAAATATTGGGCGGTCAATACGAAGAAGAAGGATGGGACACAATTTAAAGAAGCAACAGTAAACACTATGTGGAATGTTTTGTGTCAACTTTTACAGGAGAAGTACTATTTTGACTATTAGATTATTATTGACCCAGAAACTGCAAACAGATCCATGTAAACGTAAGACCAGTTTAGCTTCGCTAAACAGTAGAAGTCAGAAGTAAACCGAATAATATTATTCTGGGATGAAATTGCCCCTGATGGCCTTAGGCGTAAATTATACCATATTGCTGCTGTAAAATTAGCGTGGAGAGGAGATGAGGCAGTTGCCTGTCCCTTGGATTTTTTTAAATCGAGAAAAATGTCAATGGTTCAACAAATCGTAATGAATATAATCTGCTGTTCTGTAAAACATCACAAGGCGGTTCAAAAAGCTGTACAAATAGTAATTGGTTGATTACCAATAGTGAAAGTCAAAGCTGCCCTGTACGCCTTTTTCATAAACTGGTCAAAACAAGGCGAACATATTACCTCACCACGGATGTTTTTAAAACCTAATCGAGAGTGGAAAACTGATACCGAGAATTGGTACAATAATATCTCTGTTGGAAAAAATACTATTAAGGGATGAACTTAATCGTCTGATGAGGCTATTGGCCTGAAGGTAAAGGACAAAAAGATAAAAAAACGTCCGAATAAGTCTACTGTTGTTAGCGAATTCGCAAAAAATGCCGTGCAAAAATAACAATTGCTAAAAATTAATGGTCATAATAATTCAAATTCTATAAAATCATAATTAAACATAGACCAAGAACACCACAATAAGATCATAAATACTATGCGTGGTAATATATCTTCTATAATAGAAAAAAAATCAATCTAATGGTGCATTAAATATTAATAGCTGTACCTTTACCAGTTATATTTTTAACAAATGTTTTGTTGTGTTGCGATTTATTTGAGTTTTTTGTCAACCTTTCTAAAACAGCAAAAAATGTTACAAAAGCTAATAATAAGGAATATATGGGTAGATATTGTGGGTGTAATTTAACGCAGGTTGGGGCTTTTGTCCACTGAGTAGTTAGTTTCACACAATATTATTAATACCTAAAAATATAAAAAAAGTTTTACATAGAAGGTGAACATCAAGTAGGTATTGTCATATTTAATTCATTGACAGGATGTCACTTTTTGTCATTGTCGATATTTAACTTCAAATAATTTTAATTTTTATAATAATTTTTATAGTTAGATATTTGATTCAACTTAAACGAGACCACCTGAAGAAGCAATCCTAAAAATGCAGAAATAGGTCAGATCTCATCTATTGTGGTTGAATTTGTCGTGTTCCCACTGCCAAAAAGTGAAGTTAGATATTTATAGTGTTTCATTAGAAGGTTAGTAAATTATATTATTCTCTTTAGATAATTATTGAATAGAGCTTTGTCTGTGGAATTGTTCATTAGCATACCTAGATGTTTGGTATCAGAGAACATACATATGACTTCATTGATAGGAATTGTAGGAGATTTGATTTATATTACCTTAAAATACCTTTCTAAAACAGTAAAAAATGTTACAAAAACTAATAATAAGGAATATATGGGTAGATATTGTGGGTGTAATTCAACGCAGGTTGGGGCTTTTGTCCACTAGGTAGTTAGTTTCACAAAAAATTTTCTAACCGAATATCTCGCTGGCATTGACAAGTGCTTCATAATTTTGTCAAATTTTTAAAACACGTGCTTTCGATTGCCATAAAATTATCTCGTACATTATCAATGTCCTAGGAATATAATAGCTGACGACGGTTACTCCTAACGACTTCAACAAGGTGTACTTTTTTCAGAAAAAAAAGGTAGGATAATCAATTGTTTCAATAGTCAGATGATGTTCTCTACTAATGACTAGTCAAAATTAGAAACAAATTTGAATTTCTCGCCCCCAAAAAATCCGGATCTTCAAAATGTACGTAAATATTTGGATTTTTAAGACAGTTAAATGTTAATGTCGAAAATAAAATTTTAACTTTGATACCCTGTATCTTTTAACCATCAACTTTGACTAAGATAAGTTTGACTACATCGCATTATTTTGTTGTCAGAAATCTACTCTTGTTCTATGTTCCATTAATTTTGGGACACCTTGTATAGATTTGAAATATTCATATTTTTCTATTACTTTTGTATAAGAAGAACAAAGCAAGTCAATAAACATCGATTGCAATAAACGGTTATATTTCGAATGCTTCACGATCTCCCTTCCCATTGAGAGACATTCAAACTGACGCAACTAACCGCCGGCAAGCCGGACATCGATATTGATAGAGGAAAGTAGAGTGAACCGTTATATTAGAATATCTTTGGCGGGTAAGCACCAGAGTTTATTTCTCTCTTTCTTATTGTACAGAGGAAACGTCTGCACTTTTCGTATCTGTACGATAATATTTATAACAATGTAAAATTTAATTATGTAGAAAATAAAATGCCATCAAGGTCCGCATATAAAATTCAGTACCTACTTTATTTTTATTCCATTAATTTCTTGAATATTACCCTACCATTACGGAATTTAAAGAGCTATTTTCACAAAGCTTCAAAGCTTCTAGCGGAATTCTTAAGCTTTCTAGGTTTATAGGGTAGGTATCATAAAAGTAGGTAATTTATTTTCTCCATTATTGTTTAATATTATATAAGATAGAGATATGAGTAATATCACCATTCAACAGGCGTGAGCGAAATTACAAATTGGAAATTAAAATTATAAACTAAATAATAGAAACAAGAATTAAAACGTACATACATAATAATAAACAAAAAACTGAATTTACGTACCAGATAAAAAATACAATCCCACACTTAAAAAAACTAGTTTCTTTATACACACGACCTTAAAAGTATAATATATAACTCGAAAGAACACGTTTTGCAATTTCAGTGATCAGAGTTGATAAATTTTTATTAACTTTTTACATATAATTATATATATATATATATATATATATATATATATATATATTTATCTCTAAAGGGTCGATTTGCCAAAGTATATGTAAAAATAGGGAACTTCTAATATTTACCTACATTTGTTTGCAAACATGGGTGTAAAATATGCAACTTTGTTTGTGTTCTTATAAGTAATTATATGCACAATAAGGAGTGTTCAGGGATGCTAAGCACCCTCAAAATAAAAAGTAGCACTCCCAAATTGAAATAATTTTCACTCTGTAAATTAGCAAAGAAACTGGAAGATCGTCAGTAATATTTTTATTTTTTTTTATCGGAATACTGCACTGAAGACCTTTTTTCCGAAGACACTTCGTTCTTGTGGCAATTTGAACCTTGTTACCTTGCCTATGTAGGCAATAATATTTATTTATTACTAAAGAAAAAATAAATAAATAAAACAAATTCAAGAAAATGGTAGATGGTGTCACTTTCCAGAAGCAGAGTTACAGTGATACCAATTTTTTAGCTAATTTGTTAATACTTACTTCATGGATTCAAATTTGAACCAGTTCGTATCCGTATTTGGGACAAATGCTCGGTATCTCAAATATTTGGCTTCTTTGATATGCGGTCATTTACCGACAACCGTCGCGAAATTTTCTATGTTTGGTAAATATCAAACATTTGTTAATTTTCATGTAGTGTGTGTCTGAGATGTTTGCCAAATAAAAAACATTTGCTGTTTGAAAGTTGTCAATGTCTGTGGCCGCCTTAAACCGGCCGACACATGATTTATTTATTTATATATTTACTTACTGTACAAATCCAACAGAATGTACATTCCATTTACAGGGTCGGAAAAACAACATAACAAGAAAAACACAAAAATACATATGACACACATATACAATTAACAAAATTCACTAGATAGCAGAACAAAAGAAAAACACAAATAACAAATGACTAAAACAAAGACTTAATTTGACTAAATTTACTGTTTAAAATATCAAGATTAATTTCAATACACTGATAATTACGGCACATAGTATACAACGGTGAGTTGAATAATAGGCATTTCCGAGATAGAACAATGATGCAGAACGAATTGATCTGGTAGATGCCTTAAAATTAATCATTTCAAGGAATTGCGGACAGTCAACTAGGCCAATCAAGTATTTGTATAGAATTACCACGCTTTACATGTTCCTGCGTTGTTGCATTAATTTGCAATCAAAACGATTTAACTATGTATTATAATCGAAGTCAATTGGGGGGGGGGGTTGTTTAGAAGTGATCTATTTTAAAACTTAAAAATTTCAAACATTTTCCCTGAATAGCTTCGATTACTGTTTATATGTACATCGAAGTAAGGGCTCCAAACAACACAAGCATATTCCCATTTAGGTCGGGCAAAAGTATCATACAATGTCATAAGGGAACTCAAATTACCAAAATCTTTAAAGTTGCGTATAACAAAACCTAGCATTTGTGAGGCAGATGCTGTAATATTCTGAATGTGATCTCTAAAAAGAAGATGGACATCAGAGGTTACTCCTAGATGTCTAAACTTATCTGCGCGAATTAAATTGTTTCCATTGATGTTATAATCAAATATAATTGCATTAGTTTTCCTGGTATATGAGACAACTTTGCACTTATTTATGTTCAGTTGTAATTTATTTTTATCGCACCACTTTTGAATATTATTTAAATGATTCTGAAGACAAACAATCAGTATAGCTATCTACTCTATAATATAACTTTATATTGTCAGCGTAAAGAAGCGATGGGCAATGCAGTTTATTAACAATAACATTAATAAATAGGATGAATAGTAAGGGCCCAAGAACTGAACCCTGAGGAACACCTGACGAGGCTGTATAATAATTTGATTTAAAACCTAAGTACTGAACAAATTGACATCTGTTACACAGGTATGACTGAAGAAAATCAACTAATTGAACACGAAAACCAGAGGAACAGAATTTAGTCAGAATCACACTATGATCGAGACAGTCAAAAGCCTTGCGAGTTCGTATAAATAACGTCCACCTGACTACCTTCATCTAAATTTTCAACTAAGTACTGTGTGATGCACATGAAATTGAAAGTTGTTGAACGTTTTGGACCAAACCCATGCTGATTAGTACATATACTATGTTTAAGTTGTGGATAAATAGTATCATGCAATACAAATTCAAATAATTTACTGCAATTATTAATAATCGCAATAGGACGATAGCGAGAGGCGTCGCTAATATGCGGACGCAATCTTTCACGAAAAAAGCGGACAGACTATCTGGACCAGCAGTAAAATTAGGTCTTTTAAAAGCTTTTAAGACATCTTCTTCAGTTATTAGGTTAAGTGATATGGCAACATTAACATTATTTTCATTTAGATATCCGTTATTCGGTTGTACATGAACATAACTAAAGAAATTGGCAAACTAATTAGCGATATCTTCAGGTTTCTCCAAGACGATATTATTATGAATCATGGTATTAGATGTTGAGGTAGAAGTTTTCTTACCGTTAACAAAACCCCAAAAACCTGTTAGATTAAAGAATAAATTTCTTTCGAGGGTGTGCAGATAATTTCTATAAGCAGCTTCAATATATTTTTTAGTTTTATTTCGTAAGTACTTAAAAGTTTCGTAATCCTCTGGACACAAAGAAATTTTTTATTTACGGAAAACTGTCTACTTACAACGAATATCTCCTATTATTTCTTTAGTAAACCAATGCGGATATTTACTTTTATATGTTGTCGTTCGTGGCCATAGATAAAGACAAATATAGAATGTGCTTGGAGGATGCGCGAACTAGCGTCATATAATGGCTGCTATTTTGAGCCACGTTTCCATGGTAACCGCTGCTAAACATAACAATGAGACAAATCGTAAACAAGCATTATTCATACCAGTTGTTTTTCCGATAATACAAGAGATCGATTTCCCTACAAATCAATTTTAAAAGGTTTAGGATTTTATATAACTATATTCTCCTCAAATATATTTTTTCACACAACTTCGCATAAATAGTTAACATTTAAAATTTGCTAATATAGAGAAATTCATTTTATAAACTTTAGTTAAAAATACTTATATATCGGGTGTTCCCTCTAAGACTTTCAGTGCGAATATCTCAGACACCATCATAGCCAGTGCGACGAAATTTGGTATATAAACACTAGATGGCGCGTAGAATCTGATGATAACATCAATTCTTATACAGGGTGTTCCATTTTCCAAGAAATCGATTTAATTTTGATTTTTTGGTTGTCAGCGTGCTAAAACCTATATTTAAATTGAAATATACTTAATTATGAACACATTCTGATAAATAAAATCAAAATTTATCATAAAAAAACGCCTCCATAAGGTACCCAAATTTCATTGTTTTGTCATGTAAAACGTGCATAGCCTTGAGCCAGACTTACACAGAGGAAACTAACATCGCTAAACATCAAAACTATGAATTGTCATTGAATTGTCAAATATTAATGGCATAAAGTATTTTTTCTACACCCGTATTATATATATAACATTGCACTTATATGCCCATAATCCGTTTCATAATGATACCCATTACGATACAAATTTTTCATTACGATACAGATTTTATAATCCGTTTCATAATCAGTACGTATTAAATTTTCGTAGATACCTAGCTAAACTTCGATAATTTATCAAAATGTCTGATATCAGCGATATAGAAGAATTACCATCGACTCCTCCACACATATAGGAGAAAGCAGAAAATGCAGTTCATACGAATAATTACTGTTACCTATTGTGTTCAATAAAAATATAAAATTTATGGTTTTTTATTATTTATCGGGTGTAGAAAAAATAGCGTATGCAACTCTCATGTAATGGTTATTAATACACTCGCATAAACCATACGAAACGAGCCGAAGGCGAGTTTCGTATCCCGGTTAATGCTCGTGTATTAATAACCGTCATTACATGATCGTTGCATAATATACTATTATTCGACATAAGGGACGCTTAATAATGTATGTAATGCAATTTACGTATGCACAATGGTATTATTGAGACTTGTCGATAAAAATTTAGACTTGAGTTGAGGCTTTTGGAGCATTGGGGTCGCTGTGCCGGCGCAGTCTACCGCTACAGCTAGGGTTACAGCGTGAATATTGTGTAAAATATCTGTGGATATTTTTAAAATGTTCCATTATAATGTAATAAAACTTCAGTAAATTGTTTTTTTTATGTTACTACAGTGTACATAATAATTAGGTACCCGTATTTTTATCACAAAATAATTTACAAAATTGTGTAAGTACTTAAAGAATATCCCTCTTTTCCAACTGCTGTAATAATTATTGATTACTTATTTAGCAACAAATAAATTCGAACAAAACGACTCCTAAAATCGTTTTGATTATAATGTGAACGTGTTTGTCGTGTATTTGTCCTTGAACTGAACTTGCCTCATAAAAGAAATCAAAGAAATATCACTAAAGCATAACCTAGAAATGATTGATGTTTGTGTTAACATATTTTCAGCACTTTCTGGTGGATAAAGTAAAAGAGTGAACAATGTAGGTACTACCATTTCTGTAGGTATTTTATATGGCAGTAATTTGAAATTATTGTTTTTATCTTTCAGGTATATGTGTGTAGTATCAAAAATTATATTGAAACAATTCATAACATAGGACACCAAAAAGAATAAACGAAAAATATCACACAGCCATTTTTTTAGAATTAATTATAAACATGGAATGGTGGTTACAAAGAAGCCCCTAACTCACTTTGAAGAGGCTTCTATAAGACATTAAATTCAGTTGCTGTGTGTCATGGGATTTACAATTTCTAAACAAATAAAATTAAGAAAAACTAATTTCATAATTCTATGTACACCACGAAAACATCTTGTTAGAATATCTTAAAATTGATGAAAGCTAACTGTTGTTATAATATACACAACGTAATGTAATAAGGTATCGAACAATAAAATGACAAGATTCGTTTCTAATCGTACATGCATGACCATCCCTTAGATTGAACGGTGCTAAATACTATTAATTTATTGTTAATAAATTAAAATTTGTATTTGTCTTTTTTTATTTTACCTGAATTATTAAACACAGATGCTTAAGAAATAATGAATACTTAACGATGAAGGGTCAAGTTAATTAATTTAGCCACTAGTAAAAAAATAAAGCACTGTAGGTACGTATTACTTTTTAATTGAAATTATGCTGATTACAACTGAATAATAACTAAAATAAGATACAAAAAATCATTCATTTAGTCTTGAAAATGTGTTCCTCGTAGAATGCTTTTCAAAGGATATTAGCTATCATGTCATGCTTAAAATTATACCTACCTTATTTAAGAACTGAATATTAACAGTTCTCACTGATATTTTAATTTTGTTATAGAATTATTAAACACAAGGAATATTTGCTGTAGTGTATAATAAATACAAACAATAACAATTTAATAAACTTTAGTTTCCGTCATACTTGCATTATTTACATTTTTTATTTAATTCACTCGTTAACTTACACATTCCATGAACTTTAAAATTATTAAATAATTAAACCAAGTACAGATAGTTAGGTATGTTCTTATTTATGGCAAAACGTAAAGTCTCATGTGTTCTAGCAAAATTTTCCTCGTCTCTCATCTGTCTGTCGCACGAATATAAACTAATCTTGGCATGTATCTTCTTCAGTATCTTATCGAATCTTTTAATCAATGATTTACGTAATTGTGTATGTCAACCTGCTTCCATAACAGCACTTTGTTTTCTAGGTTCCTACCTAGAGGTGAGACGAAACATTTTCGTAGACATTTTTAATTTCTGCACACCACAATGTGAAATGAATATGTTTATATTCATTCTGTTCTCCTACAAATACTGAAATATGTTTCCTCATCTCTGTTCTTGAAAGTAAACCCCCAATAGCTTCTCCATCTGAAACTAATTAGGTAAAGATAATCCCAGCCTTTGCGTAACTGCGCTATTTCTTATAAATTTAACCCTATAGTTCTTTGAAATGAAATAGGTAATATGAAACATAAGTACAAGAAACTACAACTCGCATATTCAATGTAAAAAGGCGAAAAATAATATGCAAGTTATAATTACCTACTAAGTACACTGATATGTTTCCTTCGTCTTTCCTCTCAGTTCCCATTAATTGTTATACTTAGTACTTACACATCTCGTACTATCAAGCTTTTTACTGTATGAATGTAATTTTTAGCACACCTAGGTATATGGCTCGAAATTTTACTCACAAATATATTTTTGTAATACTGGAACTGAAGCTTCAACTCAAGGAATCTATTACATTTTTATCTATGATTGTTTCTAGGCTTTAAAATATTTTTACCACTTGTTGAAGAGGCTTTATTCATTATTTTCATTATTTGAAACTCTAGGTAGGTTAAGTTTACATATCGTTCGGGTCTCGAGACTCTCGGGCTCTGCGTCTGCGCCTGCGCTCTTCAGTAATATTCACAGTAAACAACAGTAAACAGTAAAGCCACAGAGAACCTCTGTGGTAAAGCAGCGAGTCAAGTGCGTGACGTGTTCATAAATTTAGTTTTCTGCTCGTAGGGATTGTTCTTTATCGCTTTTATTATTTCCGAGAATAGTCATATTATACAATTAAAGAAACAATGTTTCACATATTTTCAGAGTATTCATGCCGAATAAAGCTCAGCGTACGCGAACAGCTAATAACCTCTAAATTCCATTTTTTTTAACAAAATTAACATTATTGCAAATACGTACGCAGATTCAATGTAATTCGTGGTGTTACGTATTTATAATACAATTCCTACAAAAATAGTCATACTTGCTTTGACAGTTTCTGTCACTTTACGTTTTGACGTCTATCCATGCGGTTGTTGCGTGTGTATAAATTGGACTCAAGGCTATACACATTTTGCACGACAAAGCAATGAAATTTGGGTACTTTTCATAGACGTGTTTTTATGATAAATTTTTTTTTCGGGACTTTTTTTATCAGAATGTGTTCATAATTAAGAATATTTCAATTTAAATACAAATTTTACCGAGGTTGACTAACAAAAAATCGAACTTAAATCGATTATCTGCAAAACTGAACACCCTGTATAAAAACTAATGCCATCATTGAATTCTACACGCCATCTAGTGCCAGTATACCAAATTTCGTCGCATTGACTGCAGTAGTAGCTGAGATATTCGCACTGAAAGTCTTAGAGGGAACACCCGGTATAGGTATTTAGAAACAAAATCACATTATATTTAGAGCTTTTCTTTTACTTCAGTGATTCATCCGTTACGTAGGTATATTCAACTTTGTTAAGTACGAATAAACGCTTGCTTATCTGAAAAGAAAATAAAAATATAGAGTATAGATTTGTACATTTCTATTTTCTTTCATACTTACAATCCATCTAGTGAGAAATTGTGTATTTTTCACCTCTTTCCGCATTCTTTAAGAACAGAGACAACAAATATTTTGGCACTTCAATTGCTTTAAACATGTAAGTGACATCATTTCATTTACCTTCAAGTCATCTGCAATTTGCTGCAGATTTCTTTCGACTTTTATCGAGTGCATTAATCAACTCGACACTTTTTTTATTCGTTTCCTGGGCTTGATTCTAAAATAGAAATAAAATATAATTATTCCACTAAGGTATTTTCTTTTTTAATAAATGTAAAAAAATATACCTATAATTATGTAGGAATTAAACTATTGCTACTCTCTTTTGTTTTGTGCTGTTCGATGTATCAGCGGATGATGTATCAGGAGATGACTCGGTTACGACAGGTTTTCTAAAAAAATAAATCAAGGATGTAATATCATATACCTAATATTTACTGCAAATATATATAACTACCAATACCTACTTAAATGTTTTTTGGACTAAATTTCTTGACTGCATTGAAATTTTTTCAAATATGTTTTTCATTTGGGTAAAAATCGGTGTCCAAAAAATTGTCGGAACAAATATATTTTCTTGGACCCCATTGTAACTTTGGAACAGCTATTATTTCCTTAAACAATTTCAAGTTGATATTATTATTAACTAATAATAAAACTACATTCAGTAAGAAGTCCTTATTACTGAATTAAATGTGTCACACAAACAAAATATCTACGTTTAATTTTTTTACTTGTAGAATGTTATACCACTTTCCGGATTGTTTAATAAGTTAACGTTCTTACATCTGGAAACAGTAAAAGCCATGTTCTGCTCAAAACTAGAAACAAATAAACATGATTTTTTATATACAATAATATTACAATGCCAATAATAAACCATAAATTTACCTCGATCTAAAAAAAGGAACAACATATTATATATATTATTAAATAGGTACTAGGCTATGAAATAAATGAAAAGTTTTTAATAACACTTAATTAATATCACAATAATGGAACCTAAACACAAATTAGGACAGAATAAACTACAACTACATGTCAATAAACACACTAAACAAACAACGTAACTATGGAAACGTGACTCAAAATGGCAGCCACCAAAACATATATGGCGGCGCCTAAGAAATTGCTGAAAATATGGATGCGCACTCGTCTAAACGCGTTCTATATTTGTCTTTTTCTATGTTCGTGGCACAAACCTATTTACATAATCATTTATAATCGAGTATAAATAGTCAACAGCGTCATCCACATCTCTTATATTATAGATGTCATCGAGCCCAGAATTACATAATTCTCAGTACAAAGATTGGAAATCCGCTGATGTTGCAAACTATCCCAAAACTGATGGCTATGTCAAATCCAGTCGTGGCATGAAGAGATCTGAGTTTACTTGATTTATTTCGATTAATGTCAGTGTATCAGTTTTGAAATAGTTTTTGGATAAATATTTCTCATTTAATATAGAAAAATGGCTGTCCGACGCCGACGAAGTGGAAATTGGTACCTCTGGAAGGTTAAAGTAAAAAATATATGGATAAAAATAAGAAGCAATAGCCTTATCGACCATATACGAAGCAAATATACCGAGAGATACGGATATGAGAAAGACAAAATAATTCAATGAGAAATTGCGTTTGAGAGAAATATAAAAAGATTCCGAAAAATCTGATTCTGGTAGTGATGATATTTACTGTCATACTACTGTAGTATGTACTTTGATGTAAACATATTAAAATAATATACATACTGTATTTGTTGCAAAAAATTACGTACACTTTTACATAATCCTTCATAAAATTCTTCAAATACAACTATACCTAATAATTCAGATCATATAGTGGAAAGTTTCCAAAACATCCACCAGTAGCTAGAAATCTTAACCTTAGTTGACAATTTCTCATGGCGGCTCATAGTTTTCCCTATAGTAGTATTTTAAGTAATATACGCAAGTAAGTATTATTGACCGTAATTAATTTAACAAATTTGTGTGGGAATAATTTTTATGATTCAAAGTTTCATCAGTTTTGTTTATTAAGTGACATTCATTATAACACCACTCGCTATAAGAAACTGAAGCTAATAATCTAAGATCCCACTATAAAACGATCTTCACCGAGCTGGTTAATGGATGAAAAGTATTTTATATCCAATTAAATATGTCAATAAATATATTGCAAATGGGTTGTCTAAAAAATTCAGTCCAGAATATGATTAGTTAACAATTAAAAATTATTATTTTTTAAATCATTTCACTGTTTTGGTTAATAGACAAATTCCATATCAATCGAAAGTATGAAGCCCAAAGAATATGCAAACGTTAGGTTGACTATTTTTTTCCCGTCACAACTCTTGGGTAGGCAGGTATAAACAGGTAAATCGATACTAGTAACTTGCACCGGTGTGGTTAATAAATTAAAGTTAAATTAAAATAAAGATTATCAGTCCTGAATTCCGGTTGTCGAGTTTTAAAAAGTGAAATATTCCCCAGCGAACCATTCCATGCGATAGAAGAGTACACAGCATTACAGCTATGTGAAGTTCGTCCATATCCAAAATGAAGACGATCCGTTTATCCGTTTCTCCAAAAAATCGAATAAAGTCAGGGGGCGGCGGTATTATTATTAATCTGCCCCTAGGAACCCCTAACGCGAAGACGGACTAATTTTTTCGATTCCGCGTCTCAAAGAGTACTTGTATTTAAAATTTCGTTTCGATCGGTTGGGGGGCGGCTCCGGGGGCGGTATCCCGTTTCTTTAAATTTTTTCGGTACATTACCGGATGCGCACCCGCCTTATCGCGAAGTATACGTACATAAAATTTGAGGTCGACCGGATTCGATTTGTGGCCGTGAGATGTACGGAAATTTTTTTTTTACTCCTAACGACGAACATGAGGCTAGGTAAACGGCGGCTGTGAGACGGGATCAGAGATTTCCCAAATTCATAACTGAGGGGTGGAGTCTCGAAGTCACGAGTTCAAGAAATCGACCTTTTCTGTTTCATTTCGAATACATATTCGAATGTTTTTTATGAAAATATGAAAAAATGCTTCTATAGAATTTTTGGTACAAACAACGGTTTACGAGTTGGGCGGCAAAATACCACCGCCCCCGGACTTTATTAGATTTTTTGGAGAAACGGATAAACGGATTGTCTTCATTTTCGGTATAGACTATTATTTCCTGGTAGTGACTTGAAATGATATTATGACGTTCCTGCCGCTCCTTCGGGGGCGGCCCTTGAAAACACAAAATTTGTTTACCGAAAAGTCTAATAAAATTTTATAGTTATATGTATCGTTTCCTTAGAAAAAATAAACGTAATTCGGGGCGGCAAATAGATTATTAGAAAATTTTATTTTTTACGGGTTTTCGATCTCGACATATCATTAGTAGGGTCGAAAATGTTGTTGTTGTTTTATTGTTATTACAGAGCGTTAGGGGTTCCTAGGGGCAGATTAATAATAATAGATACCGCCGCCCGCGGACTTTATTCCATTTTTTTGGAGAAACGGATAAATGAATCGTCTTCGTTTTCGGTTTGGACGAGCTACACACAGCTGCAATGCTGTGTACTCTTCTATCGCATGGAATGGTTCGCTTCATACTTTCGATTGGTATGGAATTTGTCTATTAACCAAACCAGTGAAATATATAAAAAAAATATTTTTAATTGTTAATTATATTCTGGACTGAAATTTATTAGAAAACCCATTTTCAATGTATTTATTGACATATTTAATTGGATATAAAATACTTTTCATCCATTAATCAGCTCGGTGAAGGTCGTTTTATTGTGGGATCCTATACTATAATTTGACAGGTAAACGGCATACGTTTTCATGTTTGCTCGCGTGGAAGCATGTTTTGCATCACCGTCTATAGGCCTGACTGTAATAGAATTAAGAACTATAAGAATAATCAGATCTGGACATTACTTAAGGATGTTCAGTTGTTTCTGCAAAATATCCTTACTACTACTAATACTGATGATGTGCCGCTTATGGTGAACCGCTCTGTGCACTGTCGATCGATAAAAAGGAAACACATCAAAGAAACTCTTAGTATTCTAGAATGTCTCACGATTTTTTTCTTACGCTCCTGTACATTGTTCTCATAAGTTTATTATTATTATTTAGCAGGGGTTCTACAATAGCAGCTGCCGCTTCCCGAATTTCGATCTCCTTCTTTGCCTGTCTCGCCATTCGTCTTCATGGATTGCTGGATTCCTCTACTCCCCTACACTGTGTTCCTAATGCCTCTAATATAGATCTTCCTGTTCTTATTCTCTCAGGGCACTGTTTAGTAAAGTATTCCTTTTGACCATCATCCATATTATAGCAGTTATCTCCTTTTTTTCTAATCCTTCTGAAAGTATACATATTCTATTCATTTATTTTGAGCTTCTATATTCGGTATGTGATCTAGTTTCGATGTTACTTAAGAAATCCATTTCTACTTTCTCCACACTTATCAACATTTAACTATAGTAATAGGTGGGTGGGTAATGTTTGTACTGTATATTGGTCCTTTTTGGGCATTGTTCTGCCCAAATATTTATTTGTTATATTTCTTATTTATGTATACAGGGTTAACTATGACTAAGAACAAATATTTTAAGGAGTAGAGAAAATTAAGAATTAACGGAATTGCCTTTTAAAAAAATTAAAACTTATTTATATAGCGAAAAAAATTTGTTTTCGATATTATATTAAATCCTTATTTAACACCACCAATGCGAGAACAGAGTAGGCTACCAGCAAGCAACGGTCGCTGTCATGTCCTAATTCAATCCCTGTGTTTACGTTGCAGTTTTGTGTTCTTCTTCAGTTCTTCTTCTGCCTTATTTTAATTTTAAACGTTTTATAGTTATTAAATAAAGGAATATGTGTCGGGTATAGATATTTTCCCACAATATAGTTCGCCGGTTTGTTTTTCTAGGTTAAAGGACAAGACTGCCGAGGGTGCATTATCGGTAGTGAGCGGTTGTAATGAGAGACAATGTAGTTTTGACAGTTTGTAACAAAATAATGAAAAATGCAAAATACTGGAGCTAACTGGATTAACTGTTACCGATCTATCAGGTATTATTACTAATAAGAATGTTAATTTTTGTCGTTTCTGCATTTAGAAACGCTGCAAAAAGGCGACCGCATGGTAGTTGACATTGTTGACAGATGTAAGCTTCATCTCAGTCGATGCTTACCATAGGCGCCGACTTTCCGTAACAAAAAAGGATTTTTTGCCCCATTTTTTAAATATCGAACTAAAATTCTGAAATATTTTTTTTATTGTCTTATGCCTCCCTGAGCAAGTGGTTAAAATTTTTGTACTTAGTCATAGTTAACCCTGTATATTCGCCTTCCCTTAGATATCCCGTTGTTTCCGTAATTATGTTCATGTTCTATTTCTTACACAACGTATAATCGATGTTTGTTTTCCTTATTTACAATTATTACTAGGTCGTTGGGGAAAATTTCTTTATAAATTTACCGTTTTGTCGTGAAAATAAATTTAACACTTAATTGTGCCAACATTTGCGGTAAATAAATGGTCAAAATAATTTTTTTTGTCGTGCTCATTAACTTCGTTCAGGATGGACCGTCAGTAAGTTTTAATAATAAAATCGTGATTTTTAGAAAACATACTCTGTGAAAACTGCTGTGTGTGTCATCTCCGGTAAATTTTGACAATTTGGCTACCAGCACAGTACACACACGCGTCATCACGCTTGCGCATATTGAATATTAGATACAAATAAAGATAGGTTAGGGATTCAAAGATTAATATCCTAGAAATAAAGACATTAGACGACATCTGTTGTGGCTTACAGATAGTTATATTTCACCCAACAGTTAAGTTGAATAGAGTTATTGGATCCATCTTGTTGGAAAACTGTACCTTGAAAGACGAGCGGGATAAATTGGACATACACAGTCCAGCAAAAGGTTAAAAATCAGTAAAAACCGGCCTTTAAATAATTAGAAGAATGTGGAACCTCAAAAAATTACGTTCTATTACATCTAAAAAAATATGTAGTTATAAAACTTCTTAACTTAAGACATACGCTTAAAAGCAAGCATTATGTAAACTATGCTTTTGGTGTTTTTAATATATTAATTAAGCTTCGGCATTGTTTTACACTTAACGCTACGAAAGAGACAGTCCATTAATATTGATTTCATAAAAGTGGATTAAGGGTCAAAGTAACTTGTAACTTTAGACCTATTTAACAAAGAGTAACTTCCCGTTACCGCCCCTGGGGAATGTTTTTATGACAAATACTGTTAGTTCCGGTCTTTGCTGTTTCACGTTAGTTAATATCTACGTGCCAAAAACATGTACATCTACCATTAATTTTCAGCAGGCAGTAATGAGCTTTCACGGAATAAGTAATAAACTAGTTCGGGAGTTTACCATTTCGCAAACATGTCCTTAAATGTAGGAATACTGTAATTAGATGTTTCCATCGATTTCCGTTAAACTACAGTGTATACAAACTTGATGAAACAAAAAGGATACAAACAACTTCGTGAAAACTTTCAGAGCCCGCACAGTGGGACGCTTAACAAAACGAGTGTTTGCTTTTCCATATAATAAAAAAAAAACAACGTCATGTGCACAAGAATCGATTTTAAATCCCCCGTGTTGCTATTACTTTTATTATTCTCTTGTCATGAACAGATAGACAAACACTTTTTTTAAAGCATTGTACGTTATACCCATAAACAAAACCAGCAACACCCAAGATGAGTTAATTCTCTAGTAGAGAGTAGTAGAACACAAAACATTAGATAATAAAAATGATGAGTTCTCTCCAAATTGAAAGCTTTTGTCTTGTATCTGCATTTTATCAAGAAAAGTTCAAAAAGATTCCTAACAATATTTTAAATATAAAAGTATTTCCTATAAAAGAATGCCCTCTTGGGCATCGATGACCCGATCGCTCATGCCCAATACATTTACGCCATGTTTCTGCAGCGACATGATTAATAGCCTCCTGCAATAATAATTTCACATCGGTTAATTTAGAGGTAGTGTTATGTCGTGCGACTTCATTTTATGTTTGTGCCCAAACTAATTCCATTGGATTTAATTCACAGCAATATGGCGGTAAACGGGGTATATAACTACAAACTTAATGTATTGACTTTTCTTTCAATTTTTAATAATTGGACTTTTACCATGGGATCTGTTTATCCAATATCGTTAGGTTTTAGCCACTTCACTCCATGCATGTCACTAGTTTTTCTACCCTTCTGGTATGATAAGGTGCGTTATCCATGACAACAACTGCACCTGGTTCTAGCAAAACATACACTAAAAAATGACAATTGTGTCAATGAACTACACATATGGCAATATTGTCCCGTGAACCCCTAAACGACTTCTTTCTTTTCTTCTTTTTTTTACTTACACAGTCTCTTTTCTCTTTAGTTTCACATACTTTACGGTTTCGTCTCATTATAATAATAACAATATCAGTCATTGCTGCTCCTACATTTCCGCATTGGTCCATATTTTAATTTGGTTCAATAATATAGTCCCAACGTTTTACCTAGCAGTGAAAACAGAAAAATAAATTACTCTAGAAAGTCATTCCAAACAATGCCAATGAAACTTGCTTGAATAAATTTGCTGCAAGTTTCTAAATAGTGTAAGTGGACACGAAGCTTTACCTTCTCATTCTCTTTACCCCTCATTAAAATCGCGAGAATTAGCCCAGAAGTCAGCGACTTGTGCGGGAGAGCGGCGGCATATTATTATTAAGTAGGCCGCATTTGCACCCAGGAATGACTTACGTTGATAGGCCCTAACCACCATTCAGTGCAGGAATGAGTTAAACCTTGAAAACCTCATTAATTAGGGGGACGGTCAAACGTCGATCGGTACCAATTTCTCACATTGACCCAAGCCAATATTTTTCCACCCCGCCATACCCGCAGAGAGGGTGCCAATCCTCTCCACGAATGTAGCTGATCTACTGTCTACCGACCGCGGGATTCGATCTCACGAAGGACTGGCCACATCGATTCAAATTCTGACACCTTAACCGCTCTGCCACTGACCGAAACAAAAACGCAAAACAATTATAATCAGATTATGAACTCTTGGAAATAACGTGATATTTCTAAAGTACGATTCAATAAAAGTTTAAACATTTATTCAAAAATTAAATAAAAGTTCAACCCATTGAACTGACTATAGTAGTAACAGTAATTACCTAACTAAATTTTTAAAAAGTTTTCGTTTTCGAAATATCTGGTGATTGTGCATTTTCTAATTTGAAATTTATTGTTTCATTATATAATTCATTGATAGCAAATAATCGTTTGGGGTTAAAATTACACTTATTTTTTTTTATTTTATTACAATATCCAACGGGCCGAAGCCCAATTACAGGATAAGGGAGAAAATACAATATGCAATCAGCACCTAAATGTTAAAAATACAAAAGAAAAATGACAAAAACAACAGTAACAAAATTACATAATATACACAATATACCTACAAACATACATAAGAGTTAAAGTAAATGATTAAAAGCAAACATCGGGAAATAAATAACAGTAAAAAATAAATTACCAACAAAAGTCAATAAAATAAAATTAAAAATGTGCATTAAATAAGTTCTTTATGTGACTGGTAGTTGAACAGAATACATCCAACCGTGACTCAATTTCCAGGTAATTAGCACACATCTGATAAACGGGAGCGGCTCTATACAAGTTAGTTCTGTCATTTTTTTGTTGAAAGAGATGCTTATGTCTCGTATTCAATCGTGGAATATGAAAATTTATCATTTCCAATAGATTCTCAGAATGTATTATGTTATTAAGAATCGTGAATAGGAAAATTATAGCATACATTTGCCTAAGTAAAAGACTGCACATATTGAAGCCGTCAAAAAATGCCTCTTGTGGGAAACCTCTTAGCGGGTAATGACCGTCAAGTGTAAGCACAGCTAACTTAAAAAATCGACGTTGCACTTGCTCTAAACACGATACGTGACAAGAATAAACAGAAGACCAAACCAAAGACGCATATTCCAGTTTAGATCTAACAAATGCACCATATAACAATTTAATAGTGTCCATGTTCTGAAAACCTACCATATTTCGCACGATAAAACCTAGGTTTTTGTAGGCACACTTAACTATATAATTAATGTGTTGAATAAAAGAAAGCTTTGGATCAAAGTAAACTCCTAAGTCCTTTATTACAACAGGCCGAAGAAGACTAGATCCGTCTAACATGTAGTCATACGAAATCTGCTTTAGTTGGCGACTGAAGGACATAATATTACATTTCGCTGCGTTAAGGGGTAATTTATTAACAGTACATCAGGAGTTTACTAAATTTAAATTTCTTTGTAAGTTAAATGCATCCAGTTCATTATTTATAGGACAGAATATTTTCATGTCATCGGCATATAACAAGAAATGTACATTTAAATCCGACGCAATATCATTAATAAAAATCGTAAACAATAAGGGTCCTAGGACAGAACCCTGCGGAACTCCTGAGGACTGTGCAAATACGGCTGACTTTACTCCCAAAATTTGGACATACTCTGCTCTTCCAGATAGATATGAAGTCATACGCTTTAACAATGAAGAACCTATTCCAGCAGAGTCCACTTTAGATAATAGTAAGTTATGGTCAAGGCGATCAAAGGCTTTCGAAAAATCCGTATATACGACATCTACTTGACCTCCCTTATCAAGAACTTCATGGATATACTGTATTATACAAACTAAGTTGGTGACTGTTGAACACCCCTCCTCGATAAAGCCATACTGTTCCGGCAATATAATATGTCTAAGATGAAATGACAAGATATGATGCAAGGCGATTTAAAAAACTTTACTAAAATTACATAATATTGCAACAGGTCGATAATTTTTAATGTCATTTCTATTTTATGTCTTTTTTATAAATGGGACAAATTTTCGAAGTTTTCCAACAATCGGGGAATGTATGAGAAGTATTAAATTAAATATTATAAGGAGAGGCTCTGAAAAAATAGTAGCACAGTCTCTGATCAGAAAGGCAGGTATGAGATCCCATGGTCATTTTAGGTTTTCATTTTCTGATGGAATTAAGTATATCATTGGAAGAGAATAGGATATTTGACAGTGTATTGCTGTTAATTTTGGTAGTACTAATAAGGTCTAAGTTGTCAGTAGTTATGAATGAGGAAGCAAAGTGATCCGCAAAGCAATCAGCAATTTCCTTAGTATCATTTGAAGATATAATACCGTTATATGTCATGATATTGGGGATAGATGAATTACCTTTTTTAGAATTAACAAAGGTCCAGAACTTATTTGGATTATATTTTAGTTCGCATTCGACATTAGTTACAAAAGTATTATAGGCTACCTAACTTTTACTTTTTACAACAGATCGTAAACGTTGAAAATTAATATGATCAACAATATCTAAGGGAGAACGATACTTGTTCCAAGCCCTGTGTTTTTCTTTAATGTCTATAATTAATTCTTTACAAAGCCAGGGAGGATATGAAAATATTTTTTTGGGACATATTTAATAAAAACGGAATTTAAAGTTTCATAAAATTGAGAAACGAGATCGTTGACAGATGTGAGTGGCTTCATGAAAGACCAGTCTATCAAAGATAATTCATGATATAAGGCGGGAAAATTTGCTTTTCTAAAATTAAGATCTGAACTTAATATCCCTCGAATATTTTTTTCATTCTTAGGAACAAAGAACTCCACAAGTAAAGCAGGATGGTGATGATATAAAAATAAATGCTTGTATCGCATACTAAGATCTCATATCATTTTAGTCGATCCTTATTGCCGTAACTAAACTTTAAACTTCTGCCTATCAAGGTGTAACAGAGTTACAAACAACTAAATTATTTCCGCCTCTGTAACATGAGCCAGCGTATTCCTTATCAAAATGTATCATTTCACATGACACCTTAGAAATCACATCTTGCGGCTTGTAATCCTTTCTCCTCCCTTAACTCTAACTAATAGACAATATCTCGGCGAGCTCGAACGTTGTCATTTATCATGGCTGTACAAAGCCTGTTAGGATATCTTCAGTTTATTGCGCTTCTCAAATAATGCTTATGGTTCCGAGATAACTTACTTTGCTTTCCGACATTCTAATCTCTACTCAACAATGTCACCAACGGCAGAATTAAACTCAAAATTTTCGAGCATGTACACAGTAGTCACGCGAAGATATTAAATTGGATAATAACATTGTCTCTCATGATTTTCATGATATCGAAAAATATGATTTTGTCTTCAAGTGTATAGTAATCAAATAGGTTATATAAAGCAAAACCTTTAGTTTTATAACGCAGTACGGATCTTAGACAATTTATGAATAAAATACGTCTGGCAGTTTTTAAATACCCCCACTCTTATAACCAAAGTTGTTCGTAGTTTTAATACTTTTGCATTAATTCTTAATTAACTGTTGTAATCCAGTGTAGTTTCATGTAAATTGAGGTTTTGGTCACATTTTGTCTTAATTTAGGTTTCTAGCAGATACAATTTGAATTTGATGATAAAACCAGTATGAATTTAAATTCATTTAAAAAATTTGCGGAAACATAGAAACTAAGGTCAACTAGTAGTGTAGTTTTATTTTATATTTTGTAGTACGTTTGCCTTATTTTGTTAGCAGATTATCAAATTTAAGCCCAGTGTAATTTTTATATTTTTACTCATTTTTTTTAGGAATGTACGAAATGAAATTAACACGTGATTATTAGGGACAATTTATTTTGAGGTTTAGAATATATATATATATATATATATATATATAGGTAACATAATCAAAAACCCCCTGCTATATTAGGTGTATGGAGTGATTTCTTTCATTCATGTATGAAAGCAGTCTCTTTCCTATTTGGAGTTAAATCCTTTACCCCCTTTCATGTTTTAATTCTTCTTTAGGATTTTCTCAATTAAGCTGTCACGTCTAACTTGGTCTCCCATATATAAAACTGTTTACAGGCCTTTTACGCCCAGAGCTGCGTTATGCGTTAGTTTTTTACAACACATTTATTTCCTCCCATAGTTTATTTATTATTTACTGGGTATAGTTCCACTAATAAATAATCACTAATATAAAAACACAAATAACTAAACACTCAACACGACATACAAAGCAGGAATATAAGTACAATAACGATAACGAGTGGATAACTAAGTAATAATGCCAAAAATTCAAAAACCTAACTGACACACAGAAATTATAGTAATAACTATCAGTCGCCAACAAGATGTATACTGTGGTTTCCATAAACTGTCAGTGATAAATTTGTCATTTGGTCTTAATTGTCAGATAAAGATTAAAATGAGTGAAGAAATTCAGTGCAATCCACCTAAGTTACGAGATATAGCAAATTCCTCAGTGGCAGCGGTAATTCCAGAAAAGTCGAATTTGTGAATTGGGCGAAAGAAAATAATGCAACAGTTTACTCTACATTTGTGTCACAAAAATTTAAGAGTTTATCATTATGGGCTCAATATTCTATGGCAAAATCTAAATGAAACATGGAACACAATGTAAAGATAGACAATTATTCTAAATTAATAATATTCTCAGATTCAAAATCGGCACTGTTGAAGATAACAAACACCAGAATCCTCAAGCACAACGATGCAATTTCACTCAAAACAAAAAGGCTCCTAATAGAAGCATGCCAAAATGGATTCGACAAAAAATTGGCTTGGATACCGGGTCACACAGGCATAAAAGGAAATGAAATGGCAGATACCTTAGCAAACATTGGAAGAAACCTGAACACTTCACTGGAAATAAAAGCAGACAAAAATGACATTCTTCCAATAATTAGAAACCAAATTAAAACTGATTGGAATCTAGGATGGAAAAACAGATTAAATTTTACGAAATCGAAATATATACAAATAATAAATAATGAGTTTCCATCCAGTCCTTGGTTTACTAAATTTCCATATAAAGACAGAAGACACATATCAACAATAATTAGAATCAGAACAGGACATACCTTAACAAACAAACATTTATATAGAATAGGTATATTAGAGCATCCATACTGTGAATGTGGTCAAATAGGTGACTTAAATCACATACTACTGGAATGTCTAATAAACATTTTACCTGGCCTGGACATATATCATGAATTAACAAAAGCAATTGGTATAAATCCAATGTCAATCGAAACTTTAATAGAAAATTTAAAGTCTAAAGCAATAAATATATTAATAAAATTTTTAAAAATAAACATTATCAACTTGTAACTAAAAATATATTTCAACTAGAAATCTACTATTTTACCCTTGGGTGATTTTTCTATCTTCCGAAGAAACTTTTTGGTGTATGAAAGCTCGGTTGTTGCCCCTGAGCAAAAAAAGTGAATAACCTTTGTTGTAAGGAAATATGAGCAACCAGCAGATCTCAGATGCACTTTACGGTGCATTTCCTTATCATCAGAAAATAAACAAATGTGAAACTGGTTAAATGTCCATGGGACGAAGACCATTAACAAGAAGAAGAAGAATTGAATATTTGAAGCGACAAGACGATAACTAAGTATAAGTCGAAAAAGTTACCAGTTTTCTCGAATGAACAGTTTGACAAATTCCTCAGTAAAGCATCTGATGATAAATATTTAGCAACCGAGGTACGTACCTACGTTTAAAAATATGTATTGGACCAGTTATTTTTATAAAATGTATATATAATATTTTTTTTGTCGTACTAATATTTGAAATCACAGGAACATGTAGATGCGATGAACTGGTTCAATTAAAAGTTAATGATATAAAAAATTTCGGAGACTTATCCTTAGTAAATATTACCAACATTAACACTAAAAAACATCGTTTTCTATAATTGAAGATTATTATTTTGATATATACAGAAAATATGTAAGTCTTCGACTAAAATACACAACTTTTGACAGGGTTTTCATTGAATATCATTGTCATCGTGTTGTAATAGTCATACTTACAATTTCGAACTCTTCAAAAGATGTTGCGCTGTTTTTAAATTTGTCAAATCCACATGAATATACAGGCTATAGAAGGACCTCGGCAACTAAGTTGGCAGCGGTGGAGATATTACAGCACTAAAGCGATATGGTGGATCGCAATAACAAACAGATTGCGATTAAAATTCTAAACCCTTTAATATATAATGAGCCCAATACTTCAAGTGAAATTTATCACAGTTAGTGAGTACTTTCCATATTGAGAGTACATAACGAATGTGAAATATTTGTAACCATATCATCCCATCAGTTTGGTTTGATTTGACACCTCAACTAAATAAGTAGATGGAATGTCGAGACATGACACATATCTGTACTATATTGATTTACTCTTCTTAAATTGCATTTCAAACATAAACTATAACTGTTAATTATGTCACGTTATACTACCGTTTACAAACTAGTGATAGGTTTTTAATTAATTTACTGTAAAATATGTCAAAACCAATTCATTCGCAAACTTTCGGCAGTAAGATATATTTTTGAATTTTGTAATGTAGAAATTTTCTCAGTACTCCTGAGCCAACTCTGAGAAAATGTGTGGGAACATGCAAAAATTTGTACACTCTATTTGTAAACTAAGAGAAGTGATTCAAATTTTTAGTGCTTAGGGTGGAATTCATAGTCAGCACTTCACTTAAGTGTGACTTTTCATTTAAGGTATGCTTAAATAAGATGCCCTTCAATATTTTGTTTCATATCTAAATTTATTAAAGTGTAGTACGAAACAATTAGAAAGTTATTACCCAGCATTTTTATCTTGTAAATTGCAAAGCACACTTAACCTTAAGTGTGATCTATTAATTTCACCCTTAAACGCTAGTTTATTATTGATTCATTTGTTGCCAAGTTTACACACAGCCTCTCAAATTCATGTTTATTGTCAATGTCGATACTGTCAGAGTATAGTACCTCTAAAACGTCAGTTATATTAGTCTAAGACTAACGTTGCCACTTCATAGCTTTATTTTGTCTTTATTCTTGTATTACGACTTGTATTACTTTTTGTGCGTTTTTTTCGTTTTCTTCTCAATTTTACTGCCAAAATGATGTAGCAAATATAAGTTCTTCATTTACTTCTCATAGTTTAAAAATAGAACATAGAATCGGGCCTATGATCAAACACATCCAGTTAGCATTAACAGGCCTGTTAACGGTAACTGGTAGGTTAATCAGAAATTCGTATGATTGACACACCTGTCAAGTTTATTTTTCCCAGTTACTTAACTTGAGAATGATCACGTGACCCAGTTATCAAACTGCTTGAAATAACCTGCCGTTAAATGTAACTGGGGCTTTTTATTGGTCAGAAATTTTAATTTTATTTCTGGTAATTGACGTATACATTAATATAATGTATAATTTTATAATTATTTGTCTATAGCAGTAGTATCAATAGTTTGACAGTAAATACAATCTAAAAAAAACTAAGTGGGATTACAATTTTATACAATTAAAATTGCTATTCTGAGTATGATAGTGATACCTAAATGAATTTAACAAACAAAAAGAAATATATATTATTACCTAATATTATTAATAATTAATTTATGAATAGGAGAAAGGCACAATGACAAAAATTAGGTACCTAGGTACCTAATAGGTAGGTATTAGGTAATTATTGGTAATAATTTAGATTATATAAAGAGTAGGTATAAATAATACATTTTATCTTTTTTAAATATTATTTTTATTAGATAGTTATGTGTTTTTGACAATAATTTCTAATGGATTACAGTAACACTGATATGCTGCATCCTATACTATCCTCCTATAATTATAATATATTGCAACATGGACTCCACCAAGGCGTAGTAAATTGTAATTAGCACAGTAGCACAGATCACATGCCTAAAAATACATTTTTGATTACCCACGTAAACTGTGTATAAATATTGAATATGTGCATCCAGGTTTTTCTAGTTTTTGATACTGATGAAGTTTTCTGCTCTTCCTTTTTATATTCTGCTTCCACTCTGCATGAATCTAAAATAATTTAAATAATTGTATCAATAAGTTAATATGAAATATTTCACTTACCTAGCACCACTGTTGGGGATTTCTTTGCTGTCCATACACTAAAGAATTTATAATTTGCCAAAGTACCTACCTTATTATTATTATTATTATTTTTTTTTATTTTTTTTTTCAGTAACACCTTCCGAAGCTCCGACACATTCGGAGATGTTCTGAAGAGTCGAGCAATGACCACTCTCCACTCCGTGGAGTCAGTAATCATTACGCCCGTAAATCGTGCGTTCTGAGCAGACGTAGCGAACCAAGGACGATTGCCTTCTGCATTCTGCCGGCTAAGATCTCTGCCGAATTTCTGCAAGCTGGTATGATCTTTAAGTCAGAAAGCAACGTATGTCTCATTCCACCCAGGGCGCCTATAATGAGCACCACAATCTTAACAGAGTGGTCTGGATACAGCCTGCGGAGCTCGGAGAGAAGATCTCGATACTTCCTCCGTTTCTCCTCCTCTTTTAGGACGATGTTGTTCTCTGCGGGAGCCGAGAACTCAATCACAAACATCGTCCTAAGTTGGTGGTCGAGGAGGACTACATCAGGCTTATTGGCTTGAATTTGCCTGAGGGTGGGGAATGAATAGTTCCAATAAATTCGGCACTTCTCATTCCCCACAACGGATTCTATATCCCCCGGAGCATAAGGCAGCACTGGCGTCTCGTCTATCTCATACGAGTGTCGTAAATGATAATACAACACCCGTAAGGCTGAATCGTGTCTTTGGACATACGCTGTGGCCGCATATACCGGACAGGCCGACAGGAGATGCATAAGCGTCTCCGGCGCCTGGCGGCAGGCCCTGCAGCTGGTATCAGGAACCTCGATACCCAAGACACGATTACGATAGACGAGAGTGTTAATTACACCATCTTGACAAGCCATTATGAACCCCTCTGTCTCAGAGTTCAGCCCCGCTGACCTCAAAAAAGCGAAGGTCAGCTTTTCAGATAAGCCAAGCCCCTCTAGATGACGGTAGAAGAGGCCATGCATTGGCTTATCCTTATGTAGCTGCAGAAGATGACGCGTTTCTGCAGCTTTAATTTGGGCTTTTAACTGAGCAGGGTCCCACTCGGTGACAGAGTCTGGATTTTCCCGCTCAGTATCGAACACGAGACCAAGTTCATTGGCTGCTCTTCTCGCTGCCTTATATATAAACGCTCCTATCCCTGCTGCTTCATGGTCTTGGACCATGCAGAGAAAGGGATCCGAGCTCCTGATGACTTCAGGCCTCCTCCAAAACCACTCTGCCCTGGAGACAGTCCAAACTCAAGAGTCCACGGCCTCCCCGATTTCTTGGGCAGTATAACCGCGGAACGGACGATCTTGGATGCAAACTCCGATGGAGATGCATCATTTTGCGGGTCCCTACATCGAGTTGCCTCAGCTCTTCTTGTGTCCATTTCACTACTCCAAAGGAGTAGAGAAAGATCGGAACGGCAAGCATATTTGTGGCACTCACCTTGTTCTTACCCGACAGCTCCGAAGACCAGATTTGTCGGAGGCGGTGCCGATACCTGCCGCGGAGAGCGTTTATTATTATTATTATTATTATTACTTATATTAACATGCGTTGGGTTTACCTTGCTTCCCAACAATATTTTCTTACATTTAATGAAAATTAGCATTTCTTCATATTGGCGTTGGGTCGTGTGCCCTAATCTTCTTGCCACTTGTACCCACTGTTAAGTAGCTATGATTTAAATTTTAATTGCGTTAATTGACCATTTGACAGGCACAGATAACTGCTTGTTCGATCATAGCGATCTTTCCATTTCGGTTAAGAGCTCAGTTATGCCCACTCAGTTATCGTAACTTAACTGTCATCGGTTACGCTAACCTGAATATTCAATCATAGGCCTGTATCAGTTACGTATTTTACCAAAAGCACCACTATTCCATTTGACAATGATAGTACGTTTTCGTCAAAACACGTGGCAAAATACAGTCATACGTCAAACGTCAGATGTATAAGATATGTCAATACTTTGTGATGTCTATTTACTACACAACATTTTATGTTGTTATTAAAGTATTTATGTTCAATTAAAATCAGGTCCTAGCATTTACAATCACATGAAGCACAAAATAAACAAACCAAATAGGGTATTTGTGTCCTGTCGACGCCATTTTTATTTGTATTTGACAGCAGAATACAGAATACTCTATAAAGAGATATTATCTATTTGTTATCGTCCTATAAATTACCGTATCATACGTCGAAATATAAAACTAAAAGTTGTTAAAATTGAATTAAAATTGCAAGAATGTAGGAAGATGAAATCTAGTATACACCACTAAGCTTGAGCGGCAATAGCGACGTGTGCAATTGAATATTTAACAGCAACTAAGTCTCGGAAACTGTATGAACTTGCATACAATAGGTTCATCACATGGATGAAAGAACAGGCGGCTAAGTACAGTGAAGGGATTATGTATCTTAGCATATTTTGTACAATTGACTAAAAAACGTAAGAGTTCATCAATATGGTCACAATATGCCATGCTTAAAGCGGAACTTCGTGTTGAACATAATGTCAAAATTGTGTAGAAACTTGAGGTATTTTTGAAGTAAAAAAGTGAAGGTTAAAAAATGAAGAGTCGTGACAGAGGATCACATTGATAAATTTTTACGTTAAACTCCAAATAGCAAGTATTTAGCTATGCAGGTACAATCAGCACTTATCCAATCAAACTAAAGTGAATACTTATCTATAAATATTTTATAGGTTGTTTTAACACCTTTACGTGTATGATGTCTGTCGCTGCGACAAATTGAGTACCAGACAAGACAAATTTGGAAAAAATTATTCTCGCCAAAACACAAATAACAAAAAATAACAAATCCAGATCGTTTACTATCGTTGATAATTGTGATGCAGAGATCTGTATAGAAGTTGACATCGAGTAATAATGAACTTTCATAAAATTTCAAGATCATCAAATGGAGTCGCTTCATTTCTGAAACTATTTAATATAAACGAATATAGGTACTGGACATTGATAGAACATCTGCGACTATTTTACTCGATAATGGATGCTTCATCTCGTTGAAAAAGTACGGTAGTTGGAAATCTGACGCAGTTGCAAAATGGTATATAGAAAAATGTTTTCGCAGTAAAAAGCAAGCTGCAATGAACATTTCGGATATCTACAGTAAATGAAGAGAGACGTTCAAAAGACATTTTTTTATCCTAGGCCATAAAGAACCGGAAGGAGTAGATATTCAAAATTATACCCTTAACATTACAGTTGTAAATAAAGAAAAATGGTATTTGATAGTGCTCTTAATCTTTTTAATGAGCTTGAATATATAATAATCGAAGTAGAAGGCCATTTCGAGCTTTGTCTAGGTTCCAATCATATGAGCTTAATACAATAATGATCTTCTACTTCTAATATACTATTATTGTTTGTTGATGACTTTTTTTATACCTATTGTCTGCCATACACTTTCCAATAGAGGCGCAAAAAATTCTAGGCCAACTAGTTCCCCTAATATTCGTAGTTAACTTTTGATTTTCTTATGGTCACCATATTTGATTTTGGTACCACCGAAAAGAGCGAAAAATATGAACTGAAGCATGTATGAATTCGCTTTTTTGCTTTCGTTGGCGCTATCAAAATTAAATATGGCGGCAATAAAAAATCGTCTTTACGAAAATTTGAGCTTCTAGTTACGTAGAATTTGTTTCCGCCTCTGCTAAAAAGCCTATGTCAAACAATATAAGGCTGCCAAACTTCATACTTTTCCTAAAATGGGAAATTATTAAAAATGTATATATCTAACATGTCTTCGGAAGTTTCTATAAACTTGTAGGTATCTGTAAACGCTTTGTTGTTATTTTTTTTTAAATTGAAGTAAAGCATCATCAACACGTTACAAGGTAATTAAATGTTATGGCATAGTAAAAGTTTGTTAAAGATGTATTCCTGCTGAGTATTGCTGCATGCACTGTTTTCAAGATTACTGATAAAATGTTAGACTGCTAGTTAATTGTTGCTAAAATATTTTTTAAACAGAAAACTATCATTATTCAAGTAATCACGTTACTTGAGGATCAAATAAAATTTCAATTCTTATGGCTTCCCTCTATAGCTTTCTGCGACTTGAAATACACCAAATATTTTCATAAATTTTGAACACTTTGTATGCAAAGCGACATATTTTTGGATATTTAGAGGAACTATTCTTCTTAATATAATTTATAATTTCCCATTAAATGGTTAAATAATTTAGTTACATCCGTATATCAATTATGTTAAAAAAAAATAGACACAAAAATTCTACATTTTTTAAAATAATTTGAAAGAAATGTTAAATTAATTCTTTATTAAAGTGATTCCACCTTGACCTTACAACTATTTAATAATTACAAATAATTAAAAATGTATGAGAAAATAAATGATTATATCTACGAATATTCTCAAATTTTATTCTGTCACAAAAATGATAATATCTATTTCCCTTTCTAATACATTAATAAGGTTACAAATGAGCTGAAATTTTCTCCAATTATAGCAGCCCCATTGTCTCTTGGTGTTCATTATACACTTTAGAAACTTGACAGCTTGAGTCATTGATCTTGTGAGTTCGTTTAGTACAATATCTTTGAATGTTTTTACAGAATGGTGAAGTCAAATGAAGTGAGTTGAGATACTGAATGAATGAATTCAGTAATCCAGTCAGGGAAATGGGAATTCTTATAAATGTACTGGCTGAACATAATGTTGATTAATCTAAAAATTTTTCCTTGGAACGAAATCAACAGAATTCACATGATTAAGACAACCTTTTTATTATTTTATAATATACTAATATCGGTTGAAACAGTGAATAACGTTTATACATATTTTATCGATACAAAAATTTATGTGAATTTTGTAATTTTTGTATGTGATTTTTTTTTTATGCACTTTGAAAATATATATTTAGTGAAAAACTGTATATATCTCTTTAGTTTTTTTAATTCAGCAAATTATGTCTTGCTCATCTAAGCTACTTACGAGGTGTATATTTAAGTTTCTATATGGATAGATAGATAGATAGATATATACCTATTTCTAACAGATCAAACCCAATAGCTGGACATGTTACAATATATTAACGTCAATGAAGTATGTCAATAACTTAAAAAACAAGTCTATAACACATCTAAATAATTTAATCCACAGTACAGCATTTTAAAATACGATACCTGCAACAAAAATATATTTGATTTGAACTTTGTAAAGATATAATATAAAATATATAATAAAAAAAACATTTGAACAAACTAAGATTACATACATTACATAAAAAGCAAATAGAACAAGTTAAACTATAAGTAGAATTGTAATAGCATGCCATTTGTGTATTCAAGTATGCTTTTATACAGTGCTTTCGAAAAGTAACGAATAAATTCATTATTTTTTAAAAAATTCCCTGGCACGTCGATATTGTTTTTAAAAAAGGGACTTTTTGACATACGACCCATATTTGTGATGTCATCGTTGTTCGAGATACGACATCATCGACAATTTTTTTAAATAGCAACCCCCAATTTTGACCATGCCATTTGAGAGAGCGTGTCATTCTACATACATACATCATGAAAAATTATGGTGTTACATAACAAAAACTTCAAAAAATAATGTTTGAAGATTTTAAAATTTAATTTTCACAATACTGTGCACCTCCCCATTATGCAACACCTGTCCGTGCTTATTTAGATGACATGTTCCCGAATCGTTGGATAGGGAAAAGGGGGCCGATTGAGTGGCCAACCCGATCGACTGATTTGACACCCCTAGATTCTTTCTTGTGGAGATACTTTAAAAGCAAAGTATACTTTACTAGACCGGTTAATTTACAAGATTTAAAAGAAAGAATTCGTCACGAGATACATCGTATACCTCATTGTTATACAGCGTCGGAAAACGCTGATGGTCTATCTGAGTTTACACGAGAGCGACAAAGTAAAGTATAGAAATCCGTGCGATAGACAAGGATGACTATATTGACGACGTTTTATAAATTAGAATAACATCTGAGCAGTCGCTCCCACTTCTAACCGAGCGCATCCGATTGGCCGGAAGGTTTGGCAGGCCTCTATCAGCTTCAGGCTTCAGGCAGCTTCAGTTCAGTTCAGCTTCAAAGCAAATTCTTACGTACTTTTAACTATTTAGAATTATTTCATAAACCTACCTAACGGTGCATGAAAATAATTGCAATTATTTTCCTCTTTTGTATTTATTTAATAGCCGCTCTGGCAGAAAATAATACTAAAACTCTAAAACACAAATAAACTTAAAACTTATTGCAGTAAAAACGAAAGAAAAACATTTATGTTGATGTTTAACTAATAAGTTGTTCAAAAATGTCCCCCCTTTGTGCCTCGCAATACCCTAATTTGTCATAGAATTCGTTCTTATGTGTTCTAGCATTTCAGAGGAAATATTATGTAGGACGTCTTCAATTCGGGCCTGTAAATTGACTAAATTACGTGGCCTATCATGTGAATGTCCGTAAATGGCCTGTTTTAAATGCCCCCAAAGAAAGAAGCTTAAGTGTGTTATCTGCGGAGTGCGCATCAGGTAGGTGTAAGTGGGTGGTAGTGGGCAATCGCCGTCCATAAGAACAGGGACACATTTAAAGTAAATTGTTAATGTGCTAGGTTCAGCCGACGTCAACTTATTTTTGATAATTTTGTGTGCTTTAACTCTTCTCAAGTGGCACGCTTAGGTAATCATACCACCCTTATCCTTCCGTACTCATCTCTGTGTTGTGAGTTAGTCACTTTCTAATATTTTCGACCTTGGGTAATTGACAAGATAAAAACTTTAAATTTTGAAATAATTCTTATAATTTCTATTATCTAACGCCTCAAAACTGGTAAAAACTGTTATATCACCGTTTCTACTCTAAAAATAATGGATGTTATGTAATGGAACTATTTTTGTCATTTTTATATATTTCTTATATCTGATCGCATTCAAATTTAGTACGCCTATGAAATCTTGCTCCCCGCATGCTTCGCCCGTCGCGCTGGTCAGCAAGCTAGCGATTAGTCACTGTCCACAATTTCGACCACTGGTAAAATATCAGAATACCGGAGTTGGAGTTGCACAAGTAGCGACATCTCTTGCGAAAGCGAAAGGCAAACAATAAAGGCAAAGATGGTGATTGGTCGCTGAGATATAAGTGGGAGTGGATTTTATTTGTTGAATGACGAAATGGGCGGTGACTATTTAGATTTTAAAACGTCGTCAATATAGTCATCCTTATTTATCGCACGGATTTCTATACTTTACTTTGTCGCTCTCATGTAAACTCAGATAGACGACCATCAGCGTTTTCCGACCCTTATTGATAAAAAAAAAATAATTTATTAATCGTCTTGGCTACTGTCAGGCAGCGAACGGTGCACAATTTGAACATTTAATTTTTTTACATAATCATCATTTTCAGTATTGTGAAAATTAAATTTTAAAATCTTCAAACATTATTTTCTTGAAATTTTTGTTATGTAACACCATAATTTTTCATGATGTATGTATGTAGAATGACACGCTCTTTCAAATGGTATGGTCAAAATTGGGGGTTATTTGAAAAAAAATGTCGATGACATCATATTTCGAACAACTATGACGTCACAAATGTGGGTCATAGTTAAAAAGTGCATTTTTTTAAAACAAAATCGACGTATCATTTTCGACGATTTTTTTCGAAAACTTCTCAATTTCAAAAATAATAAATTTATTCGTTACTTTTCGAAAACACTGTATATTTCAGTCAGCGAGGACTGACATTGATGTCACAATAATTTATTAAAATTGTTGCAGGCAATGAGAAGCGGCGATTTGTGTAAAATATTTGTCAATGTTAAATCTGTATAAAATACATATTTCTCAAACCCAGCCTAGGAATATGGAACTTTCTCAAGTAAATATGGGCATATTATAGAATTACTTAATAAATTACATACCCTATATGTTGTAATGGGAAAACTAATGTTGAAATTAATATATTACAATGTTTTTAAAACAATCACTAACATACCAACAAGTTCTCATTCACAAGTCTTTTTATGAAAAATAGATGTTAAGTCGCTGTGTAAAGTAACAATAATTAGAAAATCCAAATTTTCAGTGACTTTTCAATATAAAAGGTATATATATTTGTTTTGTTTGACCCGTATAAACTTGCTTTAAAGGTGTATTTTATTGATTTTACTACATGATCACAAAATAAAAGAAATCGTAAATAATTTTATCTACTCCTATTAATTTATATATTAATTATTCAACTGCTTTTGCAATTAATAGTATCAATAAACAGATAGCGTCAGTTTTTATAGTGAGTTGCCAACGGTTCTCAGTAGGCGGAACTGTCAATTATTATCATTGAGGGGACTAATGTCATTTGATATTTTAACAAAATAATTTTGACGTTTTCATCAATTTCTAATAATACAGTTTTGAATTGTTATAGTCGTAGATAGAGTATAGTATTCAACTTGCGGTAATGGTCATAACTCACTTGATGAATTACAGCACTGCGTGAGTTATGACCTGCATTACCGCTAGTTAAATAAAATACTATTATTTTTTCTTACTGTACTTCTATACTGTTAATAATTGGACATTGGTTTATAGATAAACTTGTAACATTTTTGCCTTTCTCTGATTTTTTATACACCTTATGAATCACCCAGTAGATATTTAGTGGCACACTATTACTGTATTTTTGTACGTTATGTGAGAGATGTTGCCTATTGTCTGTTCTGCTATTATAAAAACATGTTCAGTGTTTGAAATCATGGTTAAGTACTGGCAAGCGATGTTTATATATACCTAATGTAATATTAATGAAATAAGTAAATAAGATAAACTAATTTGTATCCGTTATATGTAAAGACAATTCCAGTGTTTCAAGTATATATTCCGTCCAATTATGTTGATCTTATTTCAAAGATACCAAAAGTTCAACTACTCTGCTGCTTGTCTATATACTGAAAATCTCTTCCCGAGCATACTATAACTTTAATTGAAATGATAATTTTCAAAAAAAAAACATTTTACCTCCTCAAAATTAGGTTTCCATTACCAAAACTGAACATGTACAAGAAACATACACAGTACCAAGAAAACTTAATATATTTTTCTACAATCAAACAAGGTATTAAATTTCGTTGTGCACCAATAAAGTTGGACCCATTGTCAGAGTGTACACGTATACACTTTTTTTTATCAAGAAATCAGTATGAGGATTAGTCTGCAAAAAAATTCTAAACTCAGTTCAGTCAATTTACAGTAAGTAATAAGCCAGCACCCATTTTGAAATAAAACTTGTAAGCTTCTGAGAAATACTTCCAAAAACCAACAAGTCGTCTGGTCTTGTAACTGTGAATCCTGCATCAAACTATAGTACCTACGATATAGGTCCAGGGTTGCCAACTTCAAGTGAAGAGTCACCTTGAGATATGTCAACCATTTCAAACGTTGTAAGGTTAAGAAAATTGCAGGTACCACGTACCTATATACAGGCTGTATCACATAAGAGGGCCACTCCCATGTATCTCGCTTAATATGCGAGACACGTCAAAAATCTTTAATTGTTTTTTGTTGCATTTTTGGAGACCTTTATGTTCGTAAAAACAAATTTGAGATCCATGGTCAACTTTATGAGTAATAACAACAAACCTGTAAAGTGCCCAAACTTTAAGGCTGTCTAACTTTTTTATTTTAAGAGATAGACAAAACTTTTTGGTAATAAATTTTTATTGCAAAATTGATACCTTCCACCTGATATAAACAGATTTTTGAAATATCGTATGTGATTCGCTGCGCCCTCTAGGCGGATAACATTTTTTTATTGAAGCAGGCTATGGCCACAAAAAATTGCTTGTTTTTTCATCGTTTATGCAATATACTACATGTTGCCCTTATATTTTGTATTTATTACATTTTTTTCAATTTTAATTTAAAAAAATGTACCTAAATATTTTCGTGTTGCTCAAGATAATGTAGAACCTGTTTTAAAGACGCCAACTGCAAAAAAATAATAAACAGAATGTACTTTTTTATGCAAAATACAGATTTTCTTATAATATTATTTTATTGGTTTTCACATTAGAAGCAATTGGGTCTTTAATATTATTTTGACACAGACAATGTAATAAAATAATATTATAAGAAAATCTGTATTTTGCATAAAAAAGTACGTTCTGTTTATTATTTTTTTGCAATTGGCGTCTTTAAAACAGGTTCTACACTATATTGGGCAACACGAAAATATTGACTACTAAACTAAAATTGAAAAAATGTAATAAATACGAAAGATAAGGGCAACATGTAGTATATTGCATGAAAGACGAAAAACAGGCAATTTTTTGTGGCCATAACCTGCTTCAATCCGCCTAGAGGGCGCAGCGAACCACATACGATATTTCAAAAATCTGTTTATATCAGGTGGAAGGTATCAATTTTGCAATAAAAATTTATTACCAATATGTTTCTATCTCTTAAAATAAAAAAGTTAGACAGCCTTAAAGTTTGGGCACTTTACAGGTTTTTTTGTTATTACTCATAAAGTTGGCCATGGATCTCAAATTTGTTTTTACGAGCATAAAGGCCTTCAAAAATGCAACAAAAAACAATTAAAGATTTTTGACGTGTCTCGCATATTAAGCGAGATACATGGATACATATAAACAAATAGGACCGTGAACGATTAAAAATAATATAATAATTATTGTGTATTAATTACAATAACTAAACAACAAATATAAAATTTTATTAACAAAAAAATCCAAACAACAAAAATAAAATAGTAATAACAAAAAAATACATTCTTCAAATGATTATAGAAATGAATACTTTTTTGTACTCATTGCATATTTCAAAAGATCAACTTAGCTTTTATTATTTAAATATAAATATTTCTTGATAATTTATATACCCGGAGATTTTGCGTTAAAACCCGGAACCCGGAGAAATCGATTCTAACTCTAGCCTCTTTGACAGTGATTTCTTTTTTTAAATATGTATTTATTTGTTCGATCACGATAAACTTTGGAAAGGCAAACAACGCAAATAAATAAAATCACATACAGATTTTTTTTTATAAATTAAAATTTAATGTAAATATCCAACATAAATTTTAAGTGTCTCTAAAAGAAAAAACATGAAACATAATCTGAAAATGCTAAAAAATATTTCATCTAATAACAAAGAAATATACTTAAATACATACGAATTAACCAATAATATTCTTTACATAAACTATATACTTTATAATTACTTCGATCACATCCGCATTGAATACTGCATAGCGGCTCCGATTTAACATACGATAAAGTTATCGTCACCAATCAAAAGATTGTTTTGCTATAAGAAAAGTATCAGTCATTTGAAGAGGATATTTGAGGAGTAAAATATTCAGAGAAAACATTCTAAATCGAATAATGAATTCAAAACAGAGCTCTATATAAAACTGAATCAACAAAAAATAACTAAAAATTCGAAAATAAAACATTTTAACAATACGAAACAAATAAATACAGTAATAACTATATAACCTACTACGATTTTTCGAGATGTTATACCGTGACCTACGTAACTGGTCGTCGCCAGTCACATAATTAATGTTAATGTCCCATAGGCTTAACTGGGAACCTTTGGCAAAGCCTAATTGAAAAACCACAGGGTCGGACCCTATTAGGTTTTGTAGGGCGGACCTGCTATCAAAACTTCTCCGTCCGCGCATGTATTACTAGTTTCTGTTGTTGGTATTACGGCTGTTTCGTTCGGAACCTTTTCTTAGACAACGGTGGTGTTCTCAGACGCCTCATAGTGGTATTTGGTAAATACAAACGGGAAGCGGCAAGTAATTAAAATTGCAAATTTTAAATTTTCACTTAATATTTTACGAAAATATCTCTTTGCATTGGATAAATTGACAAAAATATTACATCTGTTTCAATTGATTTTGTGAGGCTAATATTCCACATCACGTGCCCTCCTACCCTTAATTGTTAATTTACTTACTAAATACAGTTCCCAATGAATAAAGCAAACTATAACAAAAGCTACATAATGTCTTCCAAGTTCTGACTCATAAATATTCCAAAAGCCATATTCATCGAACTTTCTCACTAGGGTCGTTTAGCTTAACTATTACGTTACAGAGAGACGAGAAACCGTTTAAATGCTTTTTAAACAGTAACTTTAATGTTGTACCTTGTGGTAATGCCTTTGTAGCCCCGGGATTATTAGTGAAATATACATATTTGTGAAATTACCTGGCATTAGGTGTCTGAAACTCACTTTATACAATTTTAAATGTTCGGCAAATGCCCTAGGTATAATACGAAAATACATACCGGTTATCATGATTTAAACAAAAGGTCAAACGTATCTAATACGAGTAACGTAATCGCAGTTTTAGCAAAAGAAAGTTTAAAAACATAATATTTTTAATATTCTATTATAGGCAGGGCCGAAATTGTGGACAGTGACTAATCGCTAGCTTGGTGACAAGCGCGACGGGCGAAGCGTGCGGGGAGCAACATTTCATAGGCGTACTAAATTTGAATGCCATCAGATATAAAAAATATACAAAAATAACATCCATTATTTTTAATAGAAACAGTGATATAACAGTTTTTATCAATTTCGATGTTGACTATTTATACATTTCATATAGGTAATTGTTCTACACGATTATTATCATTATCACTAAATTAGTACGCATTACGTCAGAATAATAACAAACTTCATTATCACTGTATGTTCACTATTTATTAAAATAACCACACGTTCACTTCGGTGTCACATCCACTTCACTAGTTCACTATAACATAACACTTTTATTTCATTATCACACTTTCATATCACTGCCACATATTCACTTCACTATCACAATTTAATCTTCACTGTAACACTTTCGTCTTACTGCCACTATGTAGCAAAGTTTTCACTTATGCCATGTTTCAGCAGTGACATGATTTATGGCCTCCTGTATTAATAACTTCACATCACTTAATTTAAAGGTGGTATTATTTCGTGCCCAAACTAACTCTATTGGATTTAATTCACAATGGTATGGCGGTAAACAGAGTATATGACTACCTTGCGCTTTGGCCATCTCATCTACTACATACTTAATATATCGACCTTTTTCTCTTTGGACAATTTTTAATAATTGTGGTTTGAGCATGGTGTCTGTATATTCAATATTCTTTGATTTTAACCATTTAATAATATCTGCTCTCCTTGATGCTGATGTTGGTAACTTTTCGACTTTTCTGCTGTGATAACTTGCGTTATCCATCACAACAACTTCTTCTGGTTCTACATATGATAAAATAGATTCAAACCATTTTTCAAATACTTTACTGTTCATATCTTCATGGTAATCTCCCGTCCTACGTGATTCAAAAACATGCAAACCATTTTCTAAAAATTCCGAATCGCTTCCAATATGTGTCATTATTAACCTACGTTCTTTTCCAGAAGGTGCTTTTAATCCTGTAGAAAATCCATCTAAAAATGCTTCTCCTTTACTTCGAACGTTACCATCCTGCCAAACTTTTGATACCGTATAACCTTCACCCATGTAATATTCTCTTCGCCATAATACATTTTCATCTTTTTCAACGAGCATACTTTTACGATTTCCTTTTAAAAACCGAAAATTCATGTCATGCATTGTTCTTCTAGGAACTTTGTCAGATAATTGAGGCATGTCCTCGTCCTCATCTTCAGCTGTCGTAGCTTGAATTTTTTTTATCGTCGATATTTCATTTCTGAAGAAGAATCCATGAATTTTCCTGCGAATGGCGTATTTTACGTTATCATCCATTTTTGCTTTTTTCCTTCCTCGTTTTTCTATTTTTTTCTTCTTTGGATTTACTTCCACACTTTTTTATAGCACGATATACACTAGAAACTGACACTTGTGTTAACGAACTACACATATGAAAAGCTTTACTAACACTTATGTTAGAGTTTTGCTCCCGAATTTCTTCGTTATACGTTTTTATTATCAATTGTCTGTTACATGGTTATGTCGATTAATAACAGACCTTTTACTAGAACTGGCACTTTGATCCATTTTTAACTGTTATTTGTTAACTTCACGGTTGCAATAATTTATTTTTATAATTTAATACAACTATATAAATAACACCCCGCGAATAGTAGCAAATCCCCCAACGTACGCATATTCTAATGGCGTTCTAACCTCGGCAAAGCCATGTGCTAACGCTCACGGTTTACACACACCAAAATATTGTTTCCCACAATCCAATAAACAGAGATAGAGAATACATCGGGCTTCAGTTTGACTGAGTCTTTATCCTGGTGCCGTAAATATGAGTATAGTATCGTTGTGCATAGAAAGCGGCACAGTAATAATGAGGTAAATAATGTGTAATCTCTTATAAAATTATTATATGCTTTACATTTGGAGTATTTAATACTGGCATATGATCTATCTCCGTATAAAATTAAAAATGTAAGTAATACGAATATACTGACCTCGGTACATTTAAAGGGCTCATTATCATATGATACTCGTAGTTTGAACATTGAAATGTACGATATGGAATGCGTTCAGTTCCATTGCGTATCCAAAGGGAGGTACCACACCTAGGAGCAGACAAAAGGAGGCACATGAAACTCAGCAAAGAAATACTTCATTGGTTGTGTATGTGGGTGCGAGAGAGACAATCATCTGCACGTACAATATGAATTGTGTTCTTAATTTCCTATTATTTTGTTTGTAAAAAACGTCATTGGCGCACAGTGTGGTTTCTTCTTGTATCTTGTATCTCGTTAGTGTTATTCTTTGTGTATTATTATGGGTGTTATTGTTGGAACATGTCATGTTTTATAAGGGACTGTAAAATTAACCAATATATAGCACCAAATAATTCTTCATATCCAGAATTCAATTTCATTTCAATTCACAATCAGCTAAATCTTTATTGCTCCGCCATTTCTAGAAGGCACAAAACAAAAAATATGGCGCTGATCATTCGCGCAACTTTTAGCGCATTCCAGTCATCATAATAAAAAATTACATTTCAGTGAGTTTGACAAACTGAACAGATGAATTCGATACCAGTTTTGTGCCATCATTTTGATGATGAGACTTTTAGGAAAAAAGTCATATTTTTAATTTTCTATTAACTGAAATAATTTCCATTTGGAGTATTTTTAATACTGGCATATTATTTATCTCCGTATAAAATTAAAAATTTAACGGCCGGTTTCATAATCAAATTTAAAGTCACTTTAAATTTAAAAGGATTTTTAAACTAAAAATGTAGCTTCATAACAAAACTTTAGAGGTTAAAGCCACTTTAAAGTTAAAGCGCCATTTTCGAGAATTTAACGTCAGTAATGTGACTTTAAGTACAACCTAACCTAATATTTTGGTAACCATTTGTGTAGTTACTTGAGATAGAAAAAAGGTAAAAATAATGTATTTCTTATCATCAAACTCTAGTTCTTCAAAAGATGAAGAAATATTTGTGCGGAGACAAAAATTATATAGAAAACATCGTCCTTGTTTTGAAATTTATGATGAATTAGATATCTTTGACCGTAGACACGTCAAATTAGCATGAAAAATGTGAAAATAGACAACTTTTTGCGGAGAAGTCCGATTGAGATGCGGTTTTCTGCCAAATGTTCAGGGAATTTTTTATAACAAAAGGTACATCTGACCTCTGTACGCTCGCAAATTTTTAATTGTTTAGTCAACAAATGACCCATTTTTGTTGAACATATGGCAAATGTCACACACGATTCAACGAAAATATCTGAAAAATGTTCTCTCGGGGGTTTTCGAGGTCCCTCTTTATCACTTTGATGTTAGCTTTATTATTTATTGCTAAATTGTTGTAACTGGGCTAATTAACAAATTGAAAACTCCACCCCCGAAATCACTAGAGAACTGGATTTTTTTCCAGGATTTCTGCCTTATTAAGGCAAACCATCGGCAACCTCGCTAATTAACAAATTAATAACTCTTCTCCCGGAATCGTTAGAAAATCGAATTTTTTTTGCAATAATTCTGGGATCAATTGAACAATAAACAATTATATTTGCAAAAATCTTGTGCCGATGGTTCGCCTTAAAAAGACAGAAATCCCGGAAAAAATTTCGGGTCTCTAGTGATTCCGGGAGTAGAGTTATTAATTAGTTAATTAGCCTGGTTGCAAAAATAGAAAAATAAACAATTTCGTGCAACAACCTTGTGCCAATGGTTCTCCCCATGATCCCAGAGTTATTGCAAAAAAATCTGGTTCTCTAACGATTCCGAGAGTAGAGTTATTAATTTGTTAATTAGCGAGTTTGCAGCAATCGAACAATAAACAATTATATTTGCAAAAATCTTGTGCCGATGGTTTGCTTAATAAGCCAGAAATCATGGAAAAAATTCCGGTTCTCTAGTGATTTCGGAGGTGGAGTTTTTAATTTTTTAATTAGCCCATTTATAACAATTTAGCAATAAATAATAAAGCTAACACCAAAGTGATAAAGAGGGATCTCGAAAACCCCGAGCGTACAGAGGTTAGATGTACCTTTTGTTATAAAAAATTCGCTGAACATTTTGCAGAAAACCGCATCTCAATCGGACCTCTCCGCAAAAAGTTACAAGTGAAATGCTAATTTGACGCGATTACTGATTCAGATTAACAAAGAATACTGTAGAAAATTTGTTACATCAAATTGAAGAAATCCGTGCTTGTTCCTAATATAATTATAGTATTGATTATAAAGATCGGCGAAAACATAACATAATATATATAAAATAGACATTACCTTTTCTTTTTATGAAATTTTATTGGTAGCTTTATTTTCAATTACATGTTTCATTCTTCTTATCTCTTCTACTAACAAAAATTCCTCTTCTTTTGTAAAATTCGTAGATCTGGATCTTTTCATTATAACAAGAAAAATAAATCGACAACAAAATACAAAAACACGTTCCTGAAAGCACGCTTAAAAATATGAGTAGTAGTTCAGTGTTCAGTAATCTGTGAATATGAGCTTTTATAAGGACAAAGACAAACGCTAATGAAATTTAACCTATAAATGTTGCCCGCCTTTTTCGGGTTGCATAGTGCATGGACTATGAAAGGAATAAGCAAAATCAACCTCGCCAGTTCTACCATAACATAATAAATATGACGTTTTGGTCTTTAGTTAAAGTAACTAATAGAAACGTTTATGAAACCCAAACAGATTTAAAGACACCTTTATTTTAAAGTGTCCTTTAGTTAAAGTGACTTTAACGGTTTTATTATGAAACCGGCCGTAAGTAATACGATTATACTGACACCGGTACATTTAAAGGGGTCATTATAATATGATACTCGTAATTTGGCAAACTGAATCGATGCCAGTTTTGTCCCATCATTTTTAGGTTTTTGTTAAAAATCTAATATTTAAGCATAACGAACTACAAAATCGTCATAAATTGACATAAAATGCAATAAATTGCTAAAAATGTAGATGATGATGTAGATTGCCTGATCTATCTAAAAGTGGGAAATTTCATATAATAAATCATGTCACCTCTCACATATGTTACGTCTCAGAGAAGAAAAAAACACACACAACAAAACAAAACAAAGTGCTGAACTCATGCACCTGACTTAACCGTGTAAAAATAAAGGGTTTCAGTAATTCTTGTATACTTACTTCAAATGAGAATCGGGAAATAAGAATCTGAAATCCGTTGAGCCTGTTACACCATATTTGTATTGTCATAACTTTTTTCAGTTAAAGACTTCTGTACTTGGTAGGTAGGCTAGTAAAAACTGGGTCTGCACTATACAAAGAAAATATCAAATCCTATATGACTTAAAAAATCTTGTTGCTTACAAAATGGAAGCCTTTCTTCAGTTAAGGAGTTACAGACTTATTTACTTGGCAGGTACTAGTAAAAACTGGATCTACACTACACAAAAAAAGCAACAAACCCTATATGAATTAAAGAGGTCTTGTTGATGGCATCTTTACAAATACTCGCAGTTATAGAACGTAAATGTTTCCTTAGTTCCTATGTGTATTGTAAATATTTTATTTAACTCTAACTGATCTTATTATTTATGCAATTTTGGTTAATCAAGCATTATTACCTAATTGCTATAATTTGTCTTTCAGATACTACACCTAGGTATATGTAGATCGTTACTCTTGCGAAATAATAAATTAAAATTTGAGCTTAAATCGTGTGGCCTATTTCATCTGTACATGATGCAGAATGACTGATTCCATATACAGATGAGGATATTATTTATATAGTAGCTGCAAGAAAACTGATATTTAGCGAAAATATGTCTTTTTTCTATATTTGTAGCTCAATAATTGCATTACATAATATCTATTATTTTTAGAGTAGAAACAGTGATAAACAGAGGTTTTTTACCAATTTCGAGGCGTTAGATAATAAAAATAATTAGAATATTTCAAAATTTATAGTTTTTGCTAGAAAGGTGGCAAGTCGGCTATCGCCGACTTGACCTTTCTTGGGATGGTGGACACCGGATATTTTCATTAGTATGTTTCTCTGCAGTCCATTGCGAAGAGTTTCAGCAAAAGAAATTTTTAAATCCATGAATTTTGAGGATTATTTGAGAATGGTTCGGTTTTTTTAAGCACCCTGTATTGTTCTCATTAAAATAGTTTCCATATAAACCATTGTTAAAAGTTTCATCAAAGGAATATTATACTTCCATGACAGTTTCAGTTATCGCAGATGCAGATCAGCAGTATGATCTGTTCTTTAATTTAACACATTTTAAAATTTTTGGTTACAATATTATACACTCTTGTATGTTTATCACTATCAATTGTCGTAGGTGCAGATCAGCAGTATGATCTGTTTTTTTATTTAACATTTCTCACAATTGTTAAATACATTAGTTATGCTTTTCTGTTTTTTATTAATTATCGTAGGCGCAGATCAGCAGTATGATCTGTTCTTTCATTTAACACTTCTTAAAATTTTTGTTTATAATATTATGCACGCTTCTATATTTATGACTATTAATTATCGTAGGTGCAGATCAGCAGTATGATCTGTTCTATTATTTAACACTTCTCAAATTGTCTATCTTTTATCAATTATCGTAAATGCAGATCAGCAGTAGAGAATGGTTCGGTTTTTTTAAACACCCAGTATTTTGTCATTAGTATATTTTTCCTACAGAACATTGTAAAATGTTTCATCAAAAAAAATTTTCAATTCCAGGAATTTTGAGGACTTTTAAAGAATGGATTGGTTTTGTTAAACACCCTGTATTTGTTCATTAGTATAACTTTTTTACAATCGTGAAAAGTTTCATAAAAAAAATTAAATTCCATAAATTTTGTGGATCTAGAGAATGGTTCTTTATTTTACACCCTGTATTTTTTCATAAGTATGTGTTTATATACACTTAACAATACCAAAGTATGTATTTTTTATAGTTCTTTTACAAACTATTGTAAAAAATTTCATCACAAATCAAAAAAGAATTTTCAATTCCAGGTTTTAAGGATTTTTAGAATGATTCGATTTTTTTAAATATCCAGTATTTTTTAATTAGTATAGTTTTTCTGCAGACTATTGCGATAAGTTTTATAAAAAAAAGTTTAATTCCATGTATTTTGAGGAGTTTTAGTGAATGGTTAGGTTTTTTTAAACACTCTATATTTTTTCATTATTACAGTTTTTTTACAGCCTATTGTGAAAAGTGTCTACAAAAAAAAATTAATTCCATAAATTTCGAGGATTTCAAGAGAATGGTTCGGTTTTTTTAAACACCCAGTATTTTTTCATTAGTATGGTTTTTCTGCAGACTATTGCGATAAGTTTCATAAAAAAAATTTAATTCCATGGATTTTGAGGATTATTAGACAATGGTTCGGTTTTTTTAAACACCCTGTAGTTTTTATCTTGTATATCGGTGTACCTAAGTTAATTTAGAAACTTTATCAAGACAAACTGAAAAGATTCTTACCAACATTGTAAATATATCCTATAAAACGATGTCCTCTTGGGCATCGACGACCCACCACCACCCGGCTCATGCCGCAAAAAGATGTTGACTATTTATACATTTCATATAATTGTATTACACAAATATTATCATTATCACTAAATTAGTACGCATTACGTCAGAATCATAATACTTCGGGAAGTACTCTTGTATTGTTCTATCATGTCTGTTACAATTTATTCATAATCTGGTATTTTGTTATATCCTCAAATGTCTTCAGCTACACAATTAACCCAGGTTCTTTTATTTATTTATTCAAATATTGCAATCTACAGACATAATCCAATAATTGATTACAATCATTAACAAAAAAAAAAAATCATAATTTCTATGTGAGAAGCCAGTAACAGACACAGAATAATAACTACAATAACAACAACAACAAAATACAACACTATTATATTATGTTGTTCTAAATATTATACACTAAATTTTAGGAATAAGTAATATAGCATAAAAAAGAAAATTAAGATACATAAATAAAGATGAGATCTGTCAGGAACAAAAGAACCTGTACTGTAAATCGTCTTCAACTTTAATACAAATAATGCAGATGAATATAATCTCCTAAATTCTAATTTGTTAAAATTAAATTCACATAACAATATATTATAAGATGTGTCATAGTGATAAACGCCATATTTTCTATAATATAGATATCTGAGAAATTCCAATGTATTACTATGCACATAAGTTTTTGTAGTTCTTCTCAGAATATTTTACGAATTTGGGAGTCATCAAATATTCCTACTTTTAATTTAGCTTCACGTACTTTTGCAAACTGCTACATATTTGACAAGTTGACCAAATGCTCTTTTATAACTTATTTCCTGAATTGAGTGCTACTCTACATGGTGATGTCTTTGTTTGTAGTAATGCTCACAATTCCTGCTGTTCCACGCACACATAGGGAACAAGGATGCTTTGCAGATCCTGACTGCTGTCCCAGGATGATCGATATCACTTTTAAATCTCCGCAAGCTTGCCATACGTGTATACTTGATTTTCTCATATCAACATATTTCATAGTTTCATAACTTTCCTTCAATCTGATCGAGTGCGTTATGGAAATGCACTCAAACTTGTTCTCATTATGTAGTTATATACCGCTTCTAGGACCTGTTTTGAAGCATCTATGAGTAGTCCCCATTCGGCTTATACACGTTTGGATTCAGATCAAATTGAAAAGAGAAGTATCCTCAGGCATATATAAAATCATGTGATGTAAACTTGAAGTATGTGGTTTATTCACCGATTTAGAGAGAATTAAAGCGAAGGAATTTCTTCGAATATGGTATGGTATGATTCTTTTTTCCTGACTTACTGAAATACTTATACAAAACAACTGAGACCCATTAGTATGAAAGTAGATCGTTCAGGCAGGAGCAACACATCCACATTTTCACGATTTAGGAAATCTTATTGCGTTTTTTGACAATTTATAGCAATTTCCTTTTAATCTGGTAAATGTAAAATAAACAATTGGTTTGGATTTAAAAGTTCGCCATCTAGCGAAATCTGAAAGTGGAAAATAATTTTAATAGACTTCTTGGGGTCACTGTTGTTATCAATATTTTTTTATGGAAGCTGTAGGATGAGTAGTTTCCGAGATACAGCCGCTGGCCGACCTTTTTAAAGCCTATGACTGCAGCACTGAGTAGAAAATTCATGCGCCTTGATGACAATCGACGCAAAACAATATGGAAAATAGCTTCAGTGGTTAGAATATCGTATCAAGCAATCATTTTCGATGACTTGGGTTGCAGAAAAGTCTCGGTAAGGAAGGCTCTCTGATGGAAAACCAAAAGCAAACCGTCACTCCGATCATTCTGAAAGCATGGAGTGATCACAACCTGGAGAAGCAGCACCTCGAAAAGTCATCATATGTCTTTCTGCAAGGAATGTTTTTGCCACTGTTTTTTTGAGAAAGCAGAAGCGTACTGCTCATTAATTTCCTGCACAAGTGACCTATAGTAAATGCTGCGTACTACTGCCAGCTGATTGATCAAGAAAAACTGGGCTTTCAGTAAAAACGAAAAGGTGTGCCTGTCCTAAGTATGATTATTCTTTAAGACAATTTTCGACCACACATAGCTTCATTGATCCAAGAAAAACTGAAAAAAATCCATTGGCAAACACTTGAATTGCCAGGATGCTGTTCTGATGACCATCAAGTTGTGTGAACGTTTTTGTGCGATTGGTTGCAGATAGAAACTATTTCATTTTTTGATGACGGAAATAGAAAACTTCCAATGTGTTGGGGAAAATTATAAAGCTGGAGACTATATAGAAATATAAGATGTATGAAAATCGTCTCTTTCTGTGACAATAAATTTAATGAAAACAAATTCTAATTATATTAGTACCTCAAATCTCTATTGGTAATATCTGCAACTCCAAAAATTTCATATAGTTTTTGTATCTCTTCTTGATTCTGCTCTGCATAATAATTCCATAACTGCTTAATAATCCCTCAAATATATTCACGGTTTGAAATATAGATAAAACGATACATTTATAGTACTCATATACTTAAACAAACAATATTTTATTTAACAATATCATTTCAGTTAAAACAGATTTTAACAAATAAATGAAACATTTCTACATTTCCTACGTTATGAAAGTAAAATACTTAAACAAATAATATTTTATTTAACAATATTATTTAATTTAAAAAGATTTTAAAAAATAAACCAAAAATTTCTACATATGCTACATTAAAAAAGTAAAGGGAACGATTTTTATCAGTGAAGCAGTAAAACTTTTAAGCTTCTCAGTTTGAAAGTTGGGTAATTGCATACAAGTTGCGCAGAATTTAACGTCGACTTTGGTTGACTTCAAAGTTCATATCATCAAAAGTTTACCGTATAACACTCTTTACCTTTTCTCAAGTTTTTGTATAATTATTTCAAAGTATTTTTACTTTTAATAATCGTCATTATAGTACCTTTTATATATTATACATATAACATTGATTATATAATATTTTGTACAGTTAGGTATATGTACTCCATCAAATGAATGAAATTATTTATCAGCTTTACCGCACTTTATACAGTTAAAATAAGCAGAAAAAACATTTTGGTTTTTGTTGATATTTGATATCAAAAAATATACATATGACATCATTGATAGAAATTGTAGAAAAATTGATTTATATTAGCTGAACTACCTTTACAATACAGTAGAAAATCTACAAACACTAATAATAAAAAATGTATGGGTAGATATTGTTCGTGTAATTCAACGCTGATCGGGGCTTTAGTCCACAGAGTAGTTAATTCCCCCTATATTATTAATACATAATAAAAATGTATACAAAAAGAATTGTATAAAATGTATGAGAATTTAGAATCGATATATGAATAATGGAAAATTAAACTGAAGGGAACATTTCTACTCAAATTCTGTAACAAATTTAAAAACATTGAAGTGTGAGTAATAAAAATTTAAAGAAATATACAAACCAAAGAGAGAGATGCGTACAATAGCATCGTCTTCAGAAAGGAAAATATAATAAAAGAATTGACATATTTCTAAATTACTGTAATTGCAAGTGTCTAAAAGTTATAGGTAATAGTAGGATCGATAGAGGGTCTCATTCTAAATTAAAAATTTTATATATATGAGAGAAGTTGTTCGTTTTAGAGATAAAATTTGTTGAAGTTATGAAAAATATTTTTTCCTATCTGTTGGAAATCCGTAAAACCTTTGATTTTAAATCTGGAAGGTTGTTTTTCCATTGTGGTATGTTTTTGTACATATAGAACACACATGTGTGTTCAATATCTAGTGGAATAGAAATTGGGTTATGAACAATCTTTTTTTCGGCACAGATTATGCTATTATCTGTAACTAATTATTTGTGGCATCTTTTTTACATTTTTAAGAATAAAAATTACTCAATCACTTTTTTGTATAATATAAGATATTGAAATGTACCATCAAAGTTAGCAATTGCCATTTAAGAAAAACACATGTATATTTTAAAGGTTTCTGGCATTCTATATATTTTATGCTATAAACGTGCTAGTTTTCTCTTTTGAATTTGCAGCTTTGTAGTGAATAAAAATGGCTCGAAGGGGAGACGTAAATACTTTTAAATTTATAACATTATATCGTAATAACGAGTGTTTGCGGAATATTAGTTCTCCACTTTATAAAAATAAAATTATTAAGGAAAATGCATATCAAAATATTTTTTATGGTAATGCTTCTAATGAAGCTTATGAGAGTTATGAGAATTTTGTTTTGGCTGGAATAGCACCTCTCATCTGAGTGTCACATTTCTTTATACGAGATTCGATTTTACTTAATAGTTCATCAAATTTCTCTGGTAGGATGCACAAATGATTTTTATAACTGCTTATGTATTCTTGTCGAATTTCTCTTAGTAAAGAATGACTTGCTCTGAGATCTTGTTTTCTACTAAGTCAATTTTGTACCCAGATTTTTCTTTTTCGTTTCACATTTCTTTTTTAAATAGATATCTTAATGCAATTCATTCCAAGTAATAATATTAGAATTATTTTCAAATTTAAAGTATTTATCTCGTATTGTCAATTACCCAAGGTCGAAAATAATAGAGAGTGACTAATTCACAACACCGAGATGAGTACGGAAGGTGAGGATGGCATGATTACCTAAGCGTGCCACTTGAAAAGAGTTTAAAGCACACAAAATTATCAAAAATAAGTTGACTGAGACTAGCACATTAACAATTTACTTTAAATATTCCCCCTGTGCCATCCTCTCTACAAATTAAAATGCCGTCCTTTTGGACGGCGATTACCCACCACCCTTACTTTACTTACATCTACTTGATGCGCACTCCGCGGATATCACACTTAAGACTAACACTACACATATTATTGCTACTTTTATTATTAAGGGGTGTTAATAAATTTGTTTTGAGCTTATGACAATCTACCATGGCAGTTTCATGAAAATGATAGAAAATGTTATAGTTGACAAAATTTGTTACAAGTAGAGATTTTGTCATCATTAAATAAGTCGCTCAAATATGTATTTGCAAATTCCGCATTCAAAAGGATAAAAGGCTTTATAATGCATACAGACACTATTGGTTACTGGCACTGTCACTATAACGGTCGCACATTAACACTTATTATATCATATCGTACTGCTTTCCGTATGACCTTCATGCATCCATCTTTCGTCAAAATATGTTCTTCGATCCAGATTCTAATCTTTTAATATTTATTTTAGTATAGTAGCGTACAGGTATACTCTTTCTCTAGCATGTATGTATTTCCAGCGTCAAGACGAGTTTGACATCGACAAATATATCGCCGTCTAAATCTATATTATTATTGTACATCATTGATTTTTGTGATATAACCGCTGCAGTGTGTGAGTTTTGTTGGTATACTGAACGAATTGACCTCTTGGAGTTCTTTTTTTTTCTTGAGATATTTTTAAACCAAAATTATACAATAACAGTCCATTTTTCTCTTCAACAGCGAGTATATATCTAACACATATACTCGCATTTTTCTTATTTTATAATCAGCCTCGGTTTCAGGTTGGCATAATAGAAAGAGTAATATATTTTAAATAAAGTGTTTGGAAAGCAGTTGTTGCATATAAAATAAATTGCCGAACTACCTAATAGATAAATAAAAAATTAATTTGATTTAGGTCTCACAATAAAATACATCATATTTTATTAGGCTGACCACTAGGCACTGTTCCCTTGAAATATTTTCGGTATTTATAATGGCGTTATCGGTAGAGGGTACGTACAATAAATTTAAATTGGCTTAAATTCAAACCAGTGAACAACAATTCGTGGTATACTCAATTAAATACCTATAAATTTCTGTCAAACCATAAAACCGAAGTTTTAATGCTGTAAATCTACTAAAATTTCTATTTTATGATCCACAGTGGAAATTATAACGAAATTGAAAGTTATTACCATGTTGTTTGTAATGAAAAATGAGAATGTTTAAGGGAATGAATTTCATTGCCAAATATTTATGTTATAAAATATTGGTAAAATGACAATGCAACAATATATGGAAGACGGTAAGAATAATATTGACTTACTGTTCATATATTTTTTGTAAGTATATTATTTTAAAAGCTAACTAGATTTTTCTAAAGAGGAATCACATGTTCTTTTTAATAAGAAAAATTGTTAGTATCAGGTTACCAACAATATATATTTTTGTGAAAAAAGGAAACAATGAAATATAAGAATATTCAACAATTTTCCAAGTTGTGTTAAAAAATCACTCTTTGAAGCAAAACGTTTTAATTTAATTGACTTATGTTATCTATAAATGAAAATCTCCAATTATAGTAAATGAACTATGTTGTTTAGTTTTTGTATTGGGGATATTTACTAATAAATCTGTTATATCATTAACGTTTATTCATATCAAACTCGTCTTGACGTGTATAGGTAGGTATAAGCTGGAAATACATACATGCTAGAAAAAGAGTATGCCTGTATGATACTATACTAGACGGCCGAAAATCTAGAGAGTGTCCATGTTATAAACCTGTTAACAATTTATAGCAGTCGACACAAAGAAACATACGTGCAGTCCGTATATTTGTTCTATAAAATCATGTGGCGCATATCTCAGAGAGAATATACGATTACACAGCTTCGGCTGCAGTAAATATGCATGCGCCGCAGTTTTCTATTGACTGTGGCCTCTCCTATTTCCAGCGCTATCATGAGCGGGTATATCGTTCGGGTAAGCAAAATTTCGGGTATACCTTTTCGCGAATTTAATGATAAATGTAATTCATTTTATTAGTGATTTTGTGTTATTTAAAAATCGTCCTAATTTAACAAGTGAGCAGTATCGGATGATGAAGAGTTTAGGGCACCAGGTCAAAATATGAGTGTAAGTGATGTTGAAATATATATTTCATTAACAAAAACGTGAGTAGTGAGAGAGTGAGTAGTATATGTATAGAGTAAATAAAAAGGTGGTAAAGAAGTACAACTGCCAAACGGAAAATAATGGAAACTCGCGAAAGGGAGATGGTATTTTTAAAATATATATATATATATATATATATATATATATATATATATATATATATATATATATATATATATATTTACAACCACATATAACACCCGCGGAATATATATATATATATATATATATATATATATATATATATATTAATTCGTAGGCTTCCGCGGGTGTTATATGTGGTTGTAAAATTTCTCCGGGTTCCTCTCCGCGATGAATCTGCATGGTCTTCAAAAGAACCATTTGTTTGACAACGTTTCGGTAAAATCTCATTTACCATCTTCAGGTCTTCTTACTTCTGCTTCGCGTTACTACGTTCGGCTTACTGGAAGATGTTTGTCCACTTGGTGAGTTATATACTGTGCTTTCGTTCCGGTGTGTGGTTTTCTTCGCATGGCTGCGCGTCACGGGTCTTGCGTTTAATGGTGCTGTGGGTTCTTGTGTTCTGCTTGGCCTACTCTCACCGTTGCGTGTCACTGGTTTATTGATCTTCTTGATTCCCAGGACAGGTTTCCAAGCTGTTGGTAATCTTTGGGTATCGTCACGTGTATTGAGATTTTGAGGATGTTTTTCAATTTCGATGGCTTCTCTAATTATTCTTTTTGCCTTATGCTCCATTCTTGCTAATACCGTGGTATTATCGAAATCAATCTCGTGGCCGGTGTCTTTTACATGTTGAGCTAATGACGAAGTTTTTTCATTTTTCTGGACAGCATTCCGATGTTCTTCTTTCCGGGTTTGGATTCTTCTGTTAGTTTGTCCAATGTACGTCTTCTCACAGCCTCCGCAAGGAACTTCATATACTCCTTGGTCTTCTAGAGGAATGTTTGTTTTGGCTGATGGTAGCATATTACCAATCTTCCTGTCTGTGTTGAAGACGGTTTCTATTTTGTATTTCTTTAAAACCCTGCTTATTTTGTCTGTAGTTCCCTTGACATATGGCAGGAGAGCTTTGCCTATTGGTTTATCTTCTTCCTTCTGTTCTTTGTTTCGCCTAGGTTTTAAAGCCCTCTTGATATTGTTGCCGGAGAAACCATTTTGTTGTAAGGCTAATTTAACGTTTTTAATTTCCTCTTCTTTGTGGTCGTCGTCAGAGAGTCGTTCTGACCTTGTCATTAGTGTTTTGATCACTGATTGTAGCTGCGATGGGTGGTGGTGAGATTCTGCATGTAGGTACCTATTCGTGTGTGTTGGTTTCCGATATACCGTATAGCTTAGACCTCCATCTTCTTTTTTCTTTATACATACATCGAGGAAAGGTAGCTGTTGGTCCTTTTCCAGTTCCATAGTGAACTTGATTTTTGGATGTCTGCTGTTCAGATGAATTAAGAACTCTCGTAATTTCTCCTCGCCATGTGTCCATATGACAAAGGTGTCGTCGACATATCTCAGCCACATGGATGGTTTATATTCTGCTGTTTCTATTGCTTGTTCTTCTAATTCCTCCATGAACAGATTGGCTATGACTGGTGACAAAGGCGATCCCATGGGTGCTCCCTCTATTTGCCTATACTTTTGGTTTTTGGTAGACAAAGTAAGTGTTCTTTAGGCAATGTTTCGTCAATTCCATTAGATCCTCCCTTACATGGTATTTCCTCTGGATCATGTCGAGTGCTTGTTCCACTGGAATGTTTGTAAATAGGGACACTACATCAAAACTTACTAGCAGATGTTCTGGATCCACTTTTACATTTCTAATACGCTCGATGAAGTGGCTTGCGTTCTTGACGTAAGATTTCGCTTCTTCGGCGTATGGTTGTAACTGTTTAGCCAGGAATCTTGCCAGATGTTGTAATGGTGATCCAATGGAACTTACAATGGGTCTCAAAGGCACTCCTTCTTTGTGGATTTTAGGTAATCCATAGAGTTTTGGGCACCTCGATGATTTCTCTCTTGGGATAAGTTGCAGCTGTTGTTCTTGTCTGATGTTTGACGCTTTAATTTTAGCTTTTGTGGTCTTCTCAAGGTATGTAGTAGGGTCTGTGGAGATAGGTTCGTATGCTGGGTCGGTAAGTAAAGCCATGATCTTCCTGTCGTATTCTTGAGTGTCCATTATGACGGTTGCATTTCCTTTATCAGCTGGAAGGATAAGCACCTCGGTGTTCTTTTGGAGATTACGTAGGGCTTGAGCCTCTTCTCTCGTAAGATTCTTTTTTGGCGGCTTAGATCTTCTCAGTATTTGAGACACATCCTGTCGGATAGTTTCTGCGATGTTGGTGTCCATATTCTCAATAGACGCTTCCACTCCGCATATGATGTTTTCCACTGGAATCTGTGTTGGTGTTACAGCATAATTAAAACCTTTTGACAGCACACTTTTTGAGGCTTCGTCAAGGACCAATTTGGAGATATTGTAGACAATTTTATCCGTATTAAGTCCTGGCATGGTTCTCTTTTTAGGGAGTTGTTCTTGTTGTAGTCTTTCAAATTTCTTCTTCTGTTTATTTCTCGTTAGTTCTGCATCGGTTTCTGCTCTAAATTCAGCGATGTTGTCTAACATGGTCCATAATGTTGGGTGGAGAGTATTGTTTAGCATCAAATGGATATCGTAAAGGTCCATGTTAACTTGATTTAGTTCCCTTCTTGTATCGTGGATGGCTTCTCTGAGCAAAGCTAGGCTTGCTCTTCTTAAGATATTGTTTGTCTGGTTATTCTTCTTATGGAAACTTAACCTCATGCAGTTTGGTATGATGTTTTCGTCTCGGCAGCGTTCCAGGAATGTAAGATTGCACAGTAGTTTGTTCCTCTTTGATCGTAGCTTTTCAAACTTCTTGGATTTAGGTACAATATCCTCCCCGTAGAGGTTTATTATGTTAATTCGTAGGCTTCCGCGGGTGTTATATGTGGTTGTAAAATTTCTCCGGGTTCCTCTCCGCGATGAATCTGCATGGTCTTCAAAAGAACCATTTGTTTGACAACGTTTCGGTAAAATCTCATTTACCATCTTCAGGTCTTCTTACTTCTGCTTCGCGTTACTACGTTCGGCTTACTGGAAGATGTTTGTCCACTTGGTGAGTTATATACTGTGCTTTCGTTCCGGTGTGTGGTTTTCTTCGCATGGCTGCGCGTCACGGGTCTTGCGTTTAATGGTGCTGTGGGTTCTTGTGTTCTGCTTGGTCTACTCTCACCGTTGCGTGTCACTGGTTTATTGATCTTCTTGATTCCCAGGACAGGTTTCCAAGCTGTTGGTAATCTTTGGGTATCGTCACGTGTATTGAGATTTTGAGGATGTTTTTCAATTTCGATGGCTTCTCTAATTATTCTTTTTGCCTTATGCTCCATTCTTGCTAATACCTTGGTATTATCGAAATCAATCTCGTGGCCGGTGTCTTTTACATGTTGAGCTAATGACGAAGTTTTTTCATTTTTCTGGACAGCATTCCGATGTTCTTCTTTCCGGGTTTGGATTCTTCTGTTAGTTTGTCCAATGTACGTCTTCTCACAGCCTCCGCAAGGAACTTCATATACTCCTTGGTCTTCTAGAGGAATGTTTGTTTTGGCTGATGGTAGCATATTACCAATCTTCCTGTCTGTGTTGAACAAGCACTCGACATGATCCAGAGGAAATACCATGTAAGGGAGGATCTAATGGAATTGACGAAACATTGCCTAAAGAACACTTACTTTGTCTACAAAAACCAAAAGTATAGGCAAATAGAGGGAGCACCCATGGGATCGCCTTTGTCACCAGTCATAGCCAATCTGTTCATGGAGGAATTAGAAGAACAAGCAATAGAAACAGCAGAATATAAACCATCCATGTGGCTGAGATATGTCGACGACACCTTTGTCATATGGACACATGGCGAGGAGAAATTACGAGAGTTCTTAATTCATCTGAACAGCAGACATCCAAAAATCAAGTTCACTATGGAACTGGAAAAGGACCAACAGCTACCTTTCCTCGATGTATGTATAAAGAAAAAAGAAGATGGAGGTCTAAGCTATACGGTATATCGGAAACCAACACACACGAATAGGTACCTACATGCAGAATCTCACCACCACCCATCGCAGCTACAATCAGTGATCAAAACACTAATGACAAGGTCAGAACGACTCTCTGACGACGACCACAAAGAAGAGGAAATTAAAAACGTTAAATTAGCCTTACAACAAAATGGTTTCTCCGGCAACAATATCAAGAGGGCTTTAAAACCTAGGCGAAACAAAGAACAGAAGGAAGAAGATAAACCAATAGGCAAAGCTCTCCTGCCATATGTCAAGGGAACTACAGACAAAATAAGCAGGGTTTTAAAGAAATACAAAATAGAAACCGTCTTCAACACAGACAGGAAGATTGGTAATATGCTACCATCAGCCAAAACAAACATTCCTCTAGAAGACCAAGGAGTATATGAAGTTCCTTGCGGAGGCTGTGAGAAGACGTACATTGGACAAACTAACAGAAGAATCCAAACCCGGAAAGAAGAACATCGGAATGCTGTCCAGAAAAATGAAAAAACTTCGTCATTAGCTCAACATGTAAAAGACACCGGCCACGAGATTGATTTCGATAATACCAAGGTATTAGCAAGAATGGAGCATAAGGCAAAAAGAATAATTAGAGAAGCCATCGAAATTGAAAAACATCCTCAAAATCTCAATACACGTGACGATACCCAAAGATTACCAACAGCTTGGAAACCTGTCCTGGGAATCAAGAAGATCAATAAACCAGTGACACGCAACGGTGAGAGTAGGCCAAGCAGAACACAAGAACCCACAGCACCATTAAACGCAAGACCCGTGACGCGCAGCCATGCGAAGAAAACCACACACCGGAACGAAAGCACAGTATATAACTCACCAAGTGGACAAACATCTTCCAGTAAGCCGAACGTAGTAACGCGAAGCAGAAGTAAGAAGACCTGAAGATGGTAAATGAGATTTTACCGAAACGTTGTCAAACAAATGGTTCTTTTGAAGACCATGCAGATTCATCGCGGAGAGGAACCCGGAGAAATTTTACAACCATATATATATATATATATATATATATATATATATATATATATACAACCTAAAAAAGATATATATAAATTTTATAAACGTCAAATAAAGTTTGAAAACCATAAAAAAGCTAAAAACGCGTGACGCGAACCCAAGATATCTGGATTACATACACAACATTCTTCCAATGAGCTGCTTAGCTCCGAAAATTGTTTACAAAATACAGTATTTTCGTAACATATATTATAAAATGACTTGAATTTTACAAATTTCAATAAAATTTTATATTACAAATATGAAAATCATAAATACCTATATAATTTTAAAAAGTACCTACCTACCTTTATTGCTAAATATTTATTATCAAACTCTTTGAACATAACTTTAAACGTTTTTTGTTTATAATTTTCGCCTTGTCGCTTCAAAGATATATAACTCGATTAATTTTGAATATTTGACAATTTTTACATTGTATTCGATCCTTAATTTAGATTTTACCATTGAATATTGCGTCCATAGAGTTAGACTTTTCAGTTGTTTTGGAAAAATGTGTAAATTATGCTATCATCATATTTTCTGAATAAATATGTACATTACTTTTTTAGAATACTTGTCGATTTTTACATTGTGTTCGATGTTTAATTTAGATTTTACCATTGAATATTGCGCCCATAGAGTTAGACTTTTCAGTTTTTTGGATAAATGTGTAACTTATGTTATCATCACATTTTCTGGATAAATATGTACATTACTTTCTTTGGCCTAATTTACAAATTTATGTTAAGGACGCCGTATTCTCGAAATAGTGTTTTCTACAAATACGAGTAATTTTAGACATTTAAGAACTGAATAATATAGAGTTTAGCAAATAACAAGAATGTTATCTCATGCCACCCGTGAATATTCAAAGGTACCGAAGTAAAATCAATATATAACATAAGAGACCGATGCATCCAACTAATTTTTAGGTATTGAAATCTTTCAAAATACGTATTTTTTTAAATTCAACTATAGATGTAAACATTGTTATAACATCAACTTAGATAGTTCTGCATATAAGATTGCTCACTTTTGTTTATAGGTATGTGAAAATAATTGTTGAAATGTGGAGTTAAAATTGCGAAATAATGTGTGTCATACAAATGCATTTTAAAAGCTATTATATTATTTGAGGAGAGTTTAAATAGTAAAAGGGGATAAATGAAACATCAATAATTTTATTTTTCTACGTTCATGCAAAAAACAAAACTTTATTGAACTATACTTAGTGGAAAAAGTGGTTCTTTATTGCACTAGTGCAATAAAATGTTTATTGCATTTATCTGTCATTCTACTACAGCGTTTCGTCGTCATGACAAACATAAACGTTCAAATTGACGTAATATTTGCTTACACTTACTGTCATCTAAATACATTTTTGATTTTTGGATGAACGTAGAAAAAATATTATTGTATGCAACTCGTACAAAAAGTGCTTATTGCAAGCGACGTGAAATTGTACTTTTTGTACTTACTTTTACGGCGAGAAATACGGCAACCTTAAGCATTATCATAAACTTTTCTTCAGAAAACGAACATCTGCATTAAAAAATTGTATGAACCAAAATAAACATCCTTCATGCCCTGTCAAAATAAAATTTTGTTATTAGCAAATAGGAATGCCTATTACATATTTTTCAATCAGTTTTAGAAAACGCTTAACCAAATTTTAAAATATTGGTCAATATTTGTTGAACGGATTGAGGTAGAAAAAAAATTTCAGTATCATGTATGGTAATTATAATCTCATCGAGTATTTTATGCTGTAAAAAATAATGCTGTATGAAAGTGGAGATCATTGTACATTGATGCTCTCTACTATTACAAAAATATCTGGTTAAATTTTAATCCATATATGCCAACGACAGGGGATATAAAATAACAGCAGGTTTTGCTTTTATCTTTGTACTACATACTAGCGCAAGATCAGTCAACCATTTATGAATTTGCATACATATATATATTGCGTAAATAAATACAATTTAGCAAAATGCATACATGTCATAAATTGGTGTAAAGGTAATGAAAGTCATATGCATGACAATATTTCCGACGTTTATTTAAACTGAACGGTTTGTCTGCTGGCCCTTTATTAAGTAGGAAATAGCAGCTGTAAGATGGATTCACTACGGTAATTATGAAAGTTGATTGCGAAGTGAATATTTCTTAAAACTTGTTAAAGAGAAGTATTAGATAGATCAAACAAGAGGTTTTAGAAACATAAATAATCTTAATTATAATAAACAGGAAAGTAATAGATATTATCTGCAGTTATTTGTTCGTGACATTTTTCTTACTTTTGTTTTTCTTTGTTTAGTATTCCTGGCATTAAAATATAAAAATATTAACATAATATAACATATATCTTCAGAACAGATACAGAGTTGGAGAAAATTTAGAAAATAACAGACCTGCTGATTGCGAATGTGAGCGCAATTTATACGATCAACCCTACAATGCATTTGCTGAAGTGCTCGAATGCTGACCAAATGTTATAGTAATGTACCTAAACCTAATAAAATAATAAACCTAATTTTAATAATAATATAGAAAAGGGTTTATTAAGTGAACCAGAACGTATAGAAAAAAAATAAAAACCGGGTTGGTCTTTATTAACTGTTTCTGTATGAGAAATAGCAATGAATGCTGTAGTAAATTCTGGTAGTCAGTAAAATTGTATTTCAGAACAATTTTTTAGCGAAATATAAAATTACCTGTTACTTATTTCACATTTAGAGAAACTTTTGTATCTAAACTCAAAAGAGTAAGATTTTAAGCGTTGATCGAGATAGAGAAAGAGGGATATACGATGGAACTGTCGTGGATAGTGGCTCCAACTTTAATGAAAGAAGTAATTTTGGGACGTGATTGGTTAACACAGCTTGTTAGCTCGCCTCAGTTTGCCATAGATGAGGCAACCAACGACTTAGAAGAGAACCTGGGTAAACGTGACACTGCACCCAGTTGCATCTTGTGGTCACATGATTAACCTGATGATCCCACAAAAACATTTTTTTATTTTAATTTTGCACACGATCACCTGTACACACTATTTTAATACAATTTGTAGTAAATAATACTACATTTGTGGCTATAGTTTTAGTAATGGTCATCACAAGTGTTGTGTTACTTGTTAATACTATCCATAAATATTATTATTTTGCACTATAATCGTAATTTGAAATATGATTTTATTACAAAATATTAATAATTTTAATTTATGCAAATCTATGATCCTATTCAAGGAAGAATAACCTATTCTATACAGGGTGAACCTTAAATAAGTATAAATATTTTAACCAGCAGTAGAGTTCACTGTGTAGAATAAATAATAGCTTTTTTACAAAAAAAAAAAAAAATCAGAAATAAAAAAATCTAATTTTAAGTTCGTGATTTTTCAATAGAAAAGTTGTTCCCGCTCATCCGACTCCAATACTAATATTTTTAAGTCATGATGGATGTGAATTCCACAGCGTTGCCAGTGTTACACAAATGTCTTCAATAGGCTCCAACAAAGTTAACTAAAAGGCATGTTAAAGAATGTTTGAAATATGTTTATTTATGAAAATATTAATGATCATCTCCTCCCCTTTGCCATTCCTATGCCTCGCCAATGAATTGAAAATATAAATCAGATTCTCTACTCACAATCACAGTTATCCAGAATTTAGCCATTATCCATATTTACTACACTCCAACTGATTTATCACAATACGTTATCGTTATTACTATCACTGATTATCACTACTTAACAAATATGCTTTTAACATACCAACCATTTCACTGTTTGAATAATGCGCCATATTTTATTTAATCACACTGTATTTCACAAAAAATATTAATTAAATGCGCAAGACACACTGACAGAAAAACACTGTCCGTGAAAATAATAAGACGATTTAAATACGTTTTATACATAGTCTGTCTTAAAACAGATGCGTCAAGTAGTGCATTACTTAAGGGCGCCGTATTCTTGAAATAGTGTTTTCTACAAATATAAATAAATTTAGACATTTAAGAACTGAATAATATAAAGTTTAGCAAATAACAAGAATGTTATCTCATGCCACCTGCAAATATTCAAAGGTACCGAAGTAAAATCAATATATAACGTCAGAAAGCGATCTATCCAGCAAATTTTTAGGTACTGAAATCTTCAGAATACGTATTTTTTTAACTTCAACTGTAGATTTAAACATTGTTATAATATAAACTTACATAGTTCTGCATATAAGATTGTTCATTTTTGTGCGAACTAATGTGTGTCATACAAATGCATTTTAAATGTTATTATATTATTTGAGGAGTCAGTAACGTCAGTAATTTTATTTTTGATTTTTCGAGATTTCAGTACCTAAAAAACACACAAATTTGATCATTTTACTGCGAGAAATACGACGACCTTAAAGAAACCATTAGCTTAGTTCCATTTCAAAAGATGCAAAGTATCTCACATAAACTTTCAATTTACGTGTATTGAAATTATCAAATCCCTTTCCACAAATATTACATGTTTTGTTTGTGACTTTCCATAGCTTATTCCTTTGCACCGGTATCATCATAACCTCTTTGTCGACCTCGACTATCAATCCTAGAGAGGGGAGGTGGTGCGGGACATTTCACCTACTGCTTGTACCTGTGCCTACAACACCAGTTTCTTTTTTGTATGCGATTGGCACTGCTTTAAATATTTTACTTTGCCTTCTCTTGATATTGAACGCATATATTAAGCTAGTTATTTTTTTTCCATGTTTTGTGTTTATTTTTAAAATCTGTTTCACCCACTACGACACTACGAAACTGCGATGTACAAAATGGTTAGCACTGACACGTTGTTTGAGGTTATGTGGCGAAAATTAATTCTAAGGTGTTGTATGAAGATCATAGATTTTTTTATTATTCACAAAATAATTTAAGGGTATAATTTGTGATAATCTTTCTGACAGTGTAGAATGGTATTAACTTCTGAAATGTGGATAAATGTTTAAATAGTTGGTTTTTCAGTAAGTAGTTGAGCTTTTATGCACATTTATGTACAACTTTTGGGAATAATTGAACAAAGTAACTTCCTAAATACTTTAATTGATAGTATCGAACTTGCGGAAATTCATATTTTAATCATTTATGATAGTTTAAATTTACTTATTGTTAAAAATAAGTGTTTATTTAAATTAGAAACAACTGCAAAAATTGAATTTACGTTAAAAAATTATTTATCTTACAGACGATATGGCAACCTCGTTTTCAGTAAATCATAGGGTTTGGTCAGCAGTCCTCAAAATGTGGGTACCTATTTACTTTAAAAATTAATATATCCATAAATATTTGAAATATTTCAAAATGATTTTCAGTATATTTATCTATAACCAACAATTAAAATATTTGTACTCATTTAAAATGCACCCTGTATTTATTTACTAACATTTTACATGTAAATCTTTTTTGTATTTCCTTGTTTTTTTTAAGTGAATGCATCTATTGCTATTTGAATTGTCAAGAATTTTTAGAAATATATTTCTTTTGGCTTTGTACTAACCACAGTTAACCGTCAGCTGAATTCCGTAAATATTTTATACTTGTTAACATACTTGTAGATCCCCCCAAATGGAAACTGTGTTATTATTTATTTTCTTGTAGAATTTCATCGAAGAAATTGATCGACTTTAAATTATTTTACAGAGATGAGGGGCAGCTGTCGCCGCAGTAGAGCGTTATTTAAAATTAGCAAATGAAAATGACAGACGATGACACGAATAGCTCTATTATGTTATACGTTGTACAACATCTCACTTTAGGATTGAATTAATTTCACCATATGAAATTACTTCAAAAGTAGCTGCTGCAGGAAGTTCTAAAATGAGTATGTTTTTCATATGTGTTTGAGGTCAAATATTTCCTAATTGTTGTCTTGCCGCTGGACGTCTAGAAATAGACGTGATGGCCATCTAAGAAACCAAACTCAACGAGGCTTCTCGAATTGCCATCCCTGACTATCACATATACAGACTATACAGAGACAATAACGGGGGTGGTGTTGCACTCGCGATCAAGAAGTGCATCGACCACTATCCGCAACGTCTCCAAACTCGAACCATAGAGGCTGTGGCGATAATGGTGAGATTGCTACGGCATGGGGACATTGCGGTGGTGTCCTGTTACAACCCTCCCAGACTACCTTTACTTGACGACGACGTAGACTTCATACTTTCCTGGCCCCAAATAGTTACCATCGGTGATGGCAACACGCATGGCACAGCAGGAAAACGGCCGCAAGAGGTCGTGTCCTGCTGAACTACCTAGACCCACACGACGACATTACGATACTAGGACCCACTGAACCGCCTTTTTACGGAGCCGCAGGTCTCCCTAACGTACTTGAAATTACCCTACTAAAATCCATCGCGCTGACTGCTCAGATTTCCGCCGAACACGAAGGGTCTGCTGCTCATAATCCGGTCACGCTGGATTTAGGGCGGAGACAAGGAATCTGGGCACCTTCACGAGTAGGTTCACTGACTGGGTCACTTCCGAGCAGAAATGCAAAGAAGCAGCGCGCTACTAGTTATTGAAACTGCCCAAGATCTGGAGGCAACAGTCCTTACCCTCGACATTAAAAACGCCCTGACATTAAAAATGGCTGAGATAATAGTCCCCCGACTTACTAACCTCAGGGGTATACTCCGCGATGACATTAAACAACTCATACGTGACAGACGACGACAAAAACGACTTGCGACACGCACACGCCTCCCCGATACAGACATGGCTTAAACCGCTGAGTGAATAACTTATTCACTCAACGCTTAAACGTACTTAACAAACTCGATCCACAATACAACAGCCTCTGGAAAGTACATAAGACACTGCGTTTGCCTGCCCGCCACAGAATTCACAGAATCCACGGTAGCAGAGGATGGTCTACACGGACCAGGAAAAGGCCGAGGCTTGTGCCGACAGCCTCGACCGAGAAACTGCGAGTCATTCCCGACGAGTAGTTCGCCTTCCGTCCTGGTCACTCCACCGAACTCCAGATCCTCCGACTAACAGAGGACATCACGGCGGCCTCCAACAGGAGGCAGTTCACTGGAGCTGTCTTCTTGGATGTCGCAAAGGCCTTCGATACGGTTTGGCATTAAGGACTACTGATGAGAATGCTCACAAACCACTATCCCATATCCTTTATCAAACTAATAAAATCCTACCTCCATTACCGCAAATTCCGCATCCAAGTCCAAAACTCCTACTCCACCACCCGTCCCATGGAGGCGGGTGTACCGCAAGGTACGGTCCTCTCCCCTCACCTTTACACCTGTTGCAATAGTGATATACCTCACATCTATCCTTCGTTTAATTTTAAGAAGCGTAGGCAACATACTACAACAAAAAATATTTTTGTATAGGTAATTGTTTTCTATTATTATGTTTTATTTTGTTCATTTTAAAAAGGTCCTCGTGATCTTTGCAGGTAAAGAATAATTTAAAATTACATTATAACATAAACTGATAAAAATTTGTCTGCAATTTCACGTTGGCAATTTGTGACCAATGTGAAGTTATGTAAAATTGCATAATAATTTTGTAAATGCAGTAAGTACGCTGTTATATTACAGAAGTAAACATGGATTAAATTCCATGTTATGTTATGTAATTTTACAACTATTATGTAAATTCTATCGTAAAGTTGAGTCACTATAATTTGTATTGATTTATACAATGCAATTTTTAGATTGGAATTGTAAAGTAGATATGTAATTTTATTGAGAAGATAATTAAATTTTTTTTGAATTTAATATATACTTACCTTAATAACTATCACTGAAAAATATGCATAGAGAAAACTTTTTCAATAACTAATATTATTTCACATATACGATTGAACATCAATGTGTAAAAAATTGCACAACATGCACATGTTAAAAAAATGTATATACCAAAGAGTTCATCAATCAGTTCAAATACTTATATTTTGTTTAACTTGAATATTGTAACAGAAGCCAATTTAAAAATGTATTATATTATTTTTGTAGCAATATGGAGAGTGTATTGACAGATGAAGTTGAAAAGAGGAAAAAGTTTTTACTTTTAATGTCACGGAAAAAAGTCTCTGCTTGTTAAAATGTACAAAAATACCGGTTTAAGCTAATTAATTCTATTAATTTGTTTACTAACAAATTAATAGAAATACAGTAGATGTTATTAGAATTCAATCATAAATACACTATGCGAGTCACATTTTTCTCTCTAAATAGTTAAGAAGGTCTTGTCATTATCAGAAATAACTTTTGTGTAGGAAGATTTTTTTAATGTAAGTCCATCCATCCATCCTCTAAATGTGAATGATCGATCCTTCTCTGTAAAAGTGTACTATTCTACCATCATCTAAAAATGTATTACAATGTAGATATTTCATTCGCATAAGAAAATATGTTGAATATTATTCTTCAAACATCAATATATATTCCTTGGTCTTTGCAAATATTTGTAGATATACGTATATATATAGATATAGTAATTGGTGTAAGTGCAGACGTAACAACATATAATATTATACTTACTGTTTTAACGAATATCCCACAAAAGTCCTTATTAATGAATCGTTTATATTTGTCTACTACACATTAACAACACAACTAAAATATTAGGTTAGAGGTTAGATTGATGTGCCTTTACGCATGTGCAACAGAAATCACGTGAATTAATTTTATTACGTAAAAGCATATACATTTATATAATATAATGTAAATTAAAATATACCAGTAAATATTATTTAAAAAGAGAATAGCAAAACATGGAAATTCCCACCCATTTTTATCAGTGAACATTTAATCAAAATATGTATATACTATTTGTTTTTTTTTCCTAACAGTCACATGTGAATTCATCATTATATACTTAATTTTATTGTAAACTATTATATGCGAAATTGAGCGAATAATGGGTCTCTAATGTAAATACGCCTCAATTTTCATTCGCATTAGTTTTGTCCAACGAAGCTAGCTAGCTAATAAGTTTGAAACCAGTCTATGTCTGGTGGTTCTACTGAGGAATAATCATAAATATTTACTAGATATGGGGATCGTAATTCAGTACCGATTACAACCGGTAATAATTGCGAAAATATAGTGTTTCATTAAAAAGAAACAAGAAGACCTATTTTTAGTTTAGTAGTCCCAAACATTAACAATAACTCTGAAAATAGCATGGGATAAATTATTATCGTGAGAATTTTGTTCTTACGTTAAAATAAAGAATCGTCCTGTCATATTATCTAGCATTACCTATACTATTAATTGAGCACGTATTTCCTGTATAAAAATGATTTATAGTACGCTAGTAATATTGTTATGATATATGTAAGCTAGGCAGATATTGGTTTAAATAGAATCTACATTGGATACTTTAGTATGAATATCCCGAAGGGTAAACAAGCTTTGGAACTGGGGGAATCCGTATGTCGAGCTGGCAAATCCTATCGATAGCGCTGTCGAAATTCAATTTGTTTCATGCACGAGATTGTTTGATTTAAACTTCATCTTCTGCGACGAGATTTTAGCATCTTATAGGGTAGAGTTTGGGTGGTTTACGCCTTTGAAGTAAAATCTCATCTTGAAATTTTTCTTTATACAAAATTTTTTTTATGGAAACAGTCGGCAAGACTTACAACAGTAAATATATTAAAGGTAAATTACTTTAACTGTTAGCTTACTTTTAAAATGCCATGGCAGATTATCCATATCTTTAATAAAGCCAAATTTTGTTGTCTATAAATTAACTATAAAGTAAGAGAAACAGTAGTGAATATGAATTTTGCTGGATGATAAATTGTATCAAAAACATATTTTACTAAGCAATTTTTTGTCTCTAACCAACGGTAACATAATTATAAAGAGACTTGCTCACATAGTAATTACAAATACACCTAACATACTTACTGTAAATAGTTTTCTTATAGCTCTTTTCACAACACAGAACAAAATGTGAAATAGTTCAAAATGACTTATGTTGTTGCTTGCGAAAAGCATTTACGTCTTATAGCCAGAAAGTTTTTGCATAAATTCGGTTTTATCAAGAAAAGTTCAAAAAGATTCTTAGCAGAATGTTAAATATAAAAGTGTTTCCTACAAGGCATCTATGATTTGATCATTCTACATATGCCCAATACACATACACCAAATTTCTAAAGGAACATAATTAATAGCACAGATAGGGGTAGCTAATTTTTCTGTGTTAATAGTTTCAAACCGATTAATTTAAAGGTGGTAATATTTCCTGCTACTTAATTTTTATTTATGCCCAAACTCTATTGGATTTAATACACAGTGGTATGGAGTATGCCGGTAAACAAAGCATATGAACTCCTTGAGCTTTGGTCATTTACTAAATTCTTCATTTTTTTTGGATATTTTTTAATAAATGTGCTTTTAGCGTCGTCTCTGCATATTAAATATTCTCTGATGTTAACCAGTTCATAATATATGCTCTTCTTCACGCCGATATTGTACCTTTTCGACCCTTCTGCTATGATAATGATCACAACGACTGCTCTTTGTTGTACATATGATAAAAAGATTTGAACCATTTTTCAAATACCTTACCAATGTACTTTTCTTATTCTACGTGTTCCAAAATATGTAAATATTATCTTCACGAGCATGCTTTTACGATGTCGTTTCAAATTTCGTTTCCACTTTTTTGTTCTTCGGATTTACTTCTGCACTTTTTTAGCACGATATACACCAGAAAGTGACACTTGTATCACTAACTGCACGTATTAACAGCATCACTTACCTGAACTCCTTCTAATACGTTTTTTAATTTATAAGTTGCCCAGATTTTAGTAAACGTTTTTACGATAGTGTTTACATTAGTTTTTCAAGTAGCTTTTCGTCTGTACATGTGCCAAATGTAGCTACTTTTACCATTCTTTGAGAGAAGATTCAAAGAAACATTTTCCGTATACTCCAGTAGCTCCTCAGGTATACTCGCGTCAAGAATTCAGACGTCTTACGTCACAGCTGACGTTACACATTTGTTTTTATTGTCAACGTAATTTTCGATATTTGATCGCGTTAAAAACAATTATTTTTTGCAATTTAGTGCAATATATAATGCAAACTTTTAGTGTAGTATATAGTTTTATTACTATCAGTTATTATTCATTTGTTCGTATGACGTAGGTCGTCTGAATTCTTGTCGCGAGTATACACCTAAATCTTCATTAGATTTCATTTTTACAGATAGAAGATTTTGGTTGGAGAAAAAAATAGCATGTTATATTCGGATTAAAAGTCTTTTTTGTCCCGCAATTTTGCATCCGCTCGCGTAACTACGCTTCTCCTAGAAAATAAAAAATTTGCACGTCACAAGAGTGACACTTCTAATCCTAGCATGCTATTATTTCTTTTCTTGGGATTTTTTTTTCAATTTTTTGTCCGTTCATTTTGTTCTGCCGCCGTGCCGATCGCCAACTGCATGCTTGGCAGTGTTTCCAGTGCTGTACATAAGTGCAATTTTAAGTCATTTTTTCTGCTCTATTTGATTTTTTTATCAAAATTGTATTTGTAGGAGTCCTCTGTACTTTCAAAATAGGTTTTTTAGAGAAGTTCTTAATCGCTCTGTATAATAATAATAATAATTGTTTCTGTCACGATTTTAGTACCAATTTTGGAGTTCTGTTATCCACAATTGGACTAAAATTTCACAAATACTTCTCTGTGTGTATGATGCCCATACACATTCTCAAGTTCAAATCATGAATATATTGTCCAGAATTTGGTATGCAAATATCAAACGCATATTATATGCATAAAGTTCCTTTGAGAATTGGGTACAAAGCACCAAGTAAATGCTTACATTACAATTTAGATTTGTCATTGACTATCGATTTCCTAAACATTTAAATATGGTGGATATACAGGACAATACAAATATTTTTTAAACAAAACTTTATTTCTTGTAGGGTCGTGTTGAAATGCAAGGAGAAGGGACAGAAAAGGAGTTTTATTGTAAAATGTTTGAGCATTCTGGTCACGAATCGAGCTTACCTATTCACGTACCTACATATAGGGCGGTTTTTATCTAAAATACTTAGCCATAGCAGCAGAAGTAACATGTGTAAAGTAAAACATCTAAAAATGTAATTTTTTTCTGCACAAAAGAAATATATTTTTATCCAGTATTTTACCCACAAAACTTATACACTTATTACAACACTAGCTTAGTTTCACTATTCCTCAAGTACAGTAATACATTATTGAAAGATATTCTTATTTTTATATAATAAAATATACTCTTCATTCGCGAATAAAAATTTGTTTGTTTAGAGAATTGTTTAATTTGATTTAGACAATAAGAATTGAATCAACAATTGTTCTTAACGTAATGTTATGGTTTCATTATCTGAAGTTTTAAGTGACTGGAAGGAAACACTGCAAATCTATGATATACGTAATATTAAATAATATTCAATAACGTAAATATAACATTGCATTAAGAAAAATTAAAACTGAAAGACCTAATTAGTATTATTGTTTCAAACATGTATTATATTACGTTTTACAGTAATATTAAGACACATAACAGATGTTTGTAAAATAAATAGTACTTAACTAGTTTATTGTAACTAAACTTGTACCATATGTACAGTTTATTTCCGAGAGTATGAATGAGATATTTGAGGATGCTGTGTACACCGATTTTTCTAAAGCTTTCGATAAGATTCATCATCCTACTTTATTTATTTAAATTAGAGAATATCGGTGTGCACGGTAGCCTCCTAAGATGGATAATATCTAGAGATTGCTAACCGGCCCCTCCATTCTTATCGGGCCCGGTAAGTAACCAGCGGCGCGCGGCGCGGGAGCGCCAACTCGTAGAATGTACAGTACAGCCTAGCCTGTAAAATTTCGCTATTTGCTCAATTAGTAATAGTAACACTCACTAGTCTTAATAGCCAAAGTTTAAGAAAAAACGTAATACTTTACTTTTAGCAAATAAAAATTTGTTTTGTTTATACCAAAGCTCCCAAAGCTTATCTATCTATCTAATCTAAGTTGTTATGATACGTTTAGTACTTTAAGCTGCGTTATTAGTTTCTTATTTTAATACTATGTTTTCAAATAGACACTATAAGGAGTAAAAAGAAAGACCTGCTTGTTTAAATTTATAAAAATGAATAATTACTAATACTAATGTTACTTTTCCGTCCATAAGTAAAAGTAATCAGTTCTGTATTAAGTGTGATTATGAGACTTGAGTGAGACTGATTATTGTGATAATTGTTCATAAGCCAGTTTGAAATAAATATTAACCTTGAATCATTGTCTTTTTCCATTCATACAGGGTTAACTATGACTAAGTACAAATATTTTAAGAGGGGATAGAAAAAATAAGAATTAACAGAATTTCCTTTCAAAAAATTTATTTATAAAGCGAAAAAAAATGTTTTTCGATATTATATTAAATCCTTATTTAACGCCGCCAATGCGAGAATCAGAGTATGCAACCAGCAAGCAACCGTCATGCAACAGTCGGCAGTCGGTTCGCTGTCATGTTATAATTTAATTCCTGTGTTTACGTTGTAGTTTTGTGTTCTTCTTCAGTTTTTAGTACATTATTTTAATTTTAAACGTTTTATAGTTAATAAATAAAGGAATATGTGTCGGTAGTGCGTGAAAATAGTAGTAGTTTTACCAGTTTGTTACCAAATAATGAAAAACGAATGCAAAATACTGGAGCTAACTGGATTAACTGTAATCTACCTATCAGGTATTATTACTAATAAGAATGTTATAATAATTTTAGAAACACTGCAAACGACCGCATGGTAGTTGTTGACAGAAGTAATGTCAACTATGGATCTAAGCCATAAGCCATCTCAGTCGATCCTCATCATAGGCGCCGACTTTCTGTAGGAAAAAAGGGTTTTGCCCCATTTTTTAAATATCGAGCTAAAATTCTGGAATAACTTTTTCATTGTCTTTTAGGGCTCCCTAAGCACGTAGTTAAAATTTTTGTACTTCATCATAGTTATCCCTGTATATAGAAAATTTTCATAAAATATTATACTATTTTCATAAAGGTTTCATCGCTAACATACATCCCGGCCGGGCCCGGCGGACCTGGCCGGGTTGGCGACGAATGCAACCGGGCCTGGCCGGGTTGAGAAACATACCGCGTTGCAATCTCTAATTATCGTATTTATCTAATAGATCGCAGTGTGCCAAAATTAATATTAATCTACTTCAAATTATGTTAAAATACTTCAGGTATACCACAAGGATCTCTTCTGGGACCTTTACTCTATTTATTAATGATATTAGCACCTGTTTTTCTCATTCACATTTTATATTAATATGCTGATGATTTGAAAATATTTAAATCTATATCATCTCTTTGCGATTGTGAATTTACAAGTAGATCTCAATCTCTTTTCTGAATATTGTAATATCAATAGGTTATTTTTAAACATTAACAAATGTAGTTCTATTAAATTTACTCGTCTAAAAAGTAATCTTGATTATACATATTCCATCAACACTGTTCCATTAAATAAAGTACAATATTATTAATATATTATTAAAGATTTGGGTGTGACTTTAGATGTTAAATTATCTTTTGAATACCATATAAATAATATTGTAGGAAAAGAACTCTAATTATTTCATACAATGCATTTGTTAGATCTCATCTAGAATTTGCGAGTTTGGTTTGGAATCCTCAATATGTCAAATATATTGAACGCACGATCGCAATAAATGAAAACGAAGTTATATACATAATACGTATTTAGTTTTTTTGAAAAAAAATCCGAAGCAGAGTTTTTTATCTATTGATGTTTAGCGTGTTATTGCATTTAGGAGAGTTTAAACGAGCAAAGTGTTTGTAAAATAAGCGACTCGTCTTCAGTTGCAGTGTTAGAAGACGCGTGAAGTGTTGGATGTTCCACATTAATTTCTGAGAAATCAAGAGAGAGTTATGAAAATATCACGAAATGATGTGAGACAAAAAATAAAAATAAAATAAACACTAACAGATATTCAAGGTTTCTTGTCTCACATTATATCGATCGCACTCAATACGTTACAGTTCTAGCGTCGGCCACCGTGTTGGATTATGGCCCCGAACGGTCCCCGAGACGGGTGAGGAGAGCGGAATTGGTAAGGCGGGGCGTATTCTAGAGTGAAACAAAAATTAAAAGCTCCAGGGAGCTTATGGGCACAGTATTTATTGTCAAAAAGTACAATTTTTGTTCGTATGTCGCTTTACCTTTCCAAAATTTTGACATTAATTGGCTACCTCAAACGGAAAAATGTTGGTTACAGATCAAAAAAAGGCAATGTGTTTACTAAGAAAGACATGTCCCGATTTCTAATTGAGGCACCAGATGACCGATATTTCATTCATAAGGTAAATTTGGACGGTTTTACATGTATAGGTATCGTATTACATTTTAAGTAGTATTGATATTAAGAACATCGGGAGCATATGGAAGGGACGAGTTAGGAACATATACAGGGTGTCCGGAAATTATATGTCAAGACTTCAGAAGGTGACTCCTCACAAGAAATTAGGATCCCGAAGTCCTATAACAATTTTTCGAAAACTCAATATTAACGGAGATACAGGGTGTTAAAGTTAAAATTTTATTTCCGATATTTTGAAAATAACTTTTTAAGAAATCCAAATATTTACATAAAATTTGTAAATCGTGGGTTTTTGAGGACGAGAAATTCAAATATGTTTCTAATTTTGACATCACTAGTAGAGGGCGCCACTTATAGCACATCATGTTTCTTTTAAATGATAGAACTTTTTTGCTGCTTAGTGTATCCATCTGACTATTGAAACAATCGATTCTCCTACCTGTTATTTCTGAAAAAGGTATATCTTATTGAAGTCGTTAGGAGTAACAGCTTTCGAAATAATCTTATTTGAAATATTCCGTGCATCGATTGAAAACTGTTATCATTTCAGTTAAAGTGCCTTTTCTACTGAAAATACAGCAAAATGTTATTTAAATAAGTTGTTTATTGTCAAAATTCTGCAAACAAAAACAAATATTCCACGAATATTTACTGTTACAAGCTGACAGGATGAAACTATCCATTATTTAGAAATTTGCCGCAAGTACATCAACAAACACAAACTCTTCGAGTTATGGTAATGGAAAGTGCCTTCGAAGGCAGCCGAATATTTAAAACTACAAAAACTTACAAATTACCAATTCAGCTACTATTTTAGTGCATAGAGGTATGGATGTGCTTGGGTTAAAAAGGCATGGGGGATGAAATCCTCGACCGTTCAAAGTAAACTACAGTATGCAGATAAAATTCTTCACGATAATGACAACACATCATCCTGCAGTCTTCTGAATCATGTGCTAAACAATTACTTTCTACTATAGCTTCTACTTCACTGGCCTCGATAGCTAATTTTACTAGTAAATAGAAATATAACTGAAATCGAAATCTACAAAACATGTACTGTTCCAATTTCTGTATGTAATTATACAATCTGCACATTTAATCATTTAATTTCAACGTAAATAAATAAATTTAAAATACATATCAAAGAAAACCAATTCCAAATCAATGAGATATTAAAAATGTCTATTTTGACCGTTATGTACCTACTTATTGTTCTAGAACGGTAAGGGAATTACTTACGATAACGTTTGTACGAAAGCACCCTGGTGTCAAACATACTTTTTATTTTAAGAAAACTCAATATATTGAGATTATTCTCAATATCTTGACTTTTTTCTCAATATAATGAGATTATTCTTAAGATATTGACTTTTCTCCTAGTACTGTGATATTTTTATGTGTTTATTTACATTCCACTAGCGATTTAGGTAGTAAAAGTATGTTAATTTAGTCATAGGCGTCGCTCGTCGTATTAAAAGAAGGAATCAATTTTTCGAGAAATAATATTTGAGATTTTTTTAGATAATTATTTTTGCGTTAGAAACTTCTCTGTACCAAATTTTGGCAACCTATATACAGTTAACGTTTATTTACTTTTCAATAAATACCTTAAGCATTTATGTCGTCACTTTCAGACCCCTAATAATATAGAATTTCGATCATAGGCGTCCGATATGAGATTCAAAAGGAAACCTCTTTGTGCTAAATTTGAATGAAATATATTTAAAAGTATTCAAGATATGAGCACACAAAATTTTTTACGTTCGCTAATCTGTTAATTTTAAAATTATTAGTTGGACAAACAGTTTAGTGTTACTATTTGTTTTTCATTAAGCTTAGTATGACATTCTCGATAAATTTTTCTTTCACTAAAAATTTTTTAAAATGGGATTCCATCGGTCATAACAATTTTTACATTTATTAGTGTGTTAGATATTTTTTTCTATAACTATATTATTACATAACTATTTGTTCTTATTTATCTTATCATGAAAATTTTTAAATAATATGTATGACATGAGGTAGGGGTCTGAAACCGGCGTCATAAATGTTTAATATATTTATTGAAAAGTAAAGAAGCACTGAAGGTAGGTTGCCTAAATTTGGTATAGAGGGGTTTCTAATAAAGCTGAAAAAAGATCCATTAAAAGTAATTTCCTAAAGAAATCGCTAATATCATTTTTCGAAAAATTGATCCCCTTTTCAATTCTACGTGCGACGCCTATGACCAAATTAACATAGTGTCAAAATAGTTACTTTATAAGTTTACATAAGCTACGAAAAACTCAGGACAATTGGATAACAAGCAAGTCGCCCTTGTAAGCAAGTTACAAGAATGAGTCTATGGCAAGTTAAACTTTTGAGATTAGGTTGCCAAAATTTAGACTGAAGGGTTTCAAATGAAAGTGAATAAGAATACGACAAAATTAATTTCCTACAGAAATCGCAAATGTTTTTCTCGAAAAACTGGTCCCCTTTTTCGATTCTACGTGCAACGCCTATGACTAAAAAAGCTTTTGCAACCTAAATCAGTAGTGGAATGTAATTATCACAGCACTAAGAGAAAAGTCAAAATATTGAGATTTTTCTCATTATATTGAGAAAAAAGTCATGATAATGAAATTTTTCTCATTATAATGAGAGCTTTCGTACCTTTGCAACCAGTAAGTGTATCCTAGTGTCGTATAAACAAACATGGTACGTGAACTAAAAGCCTTAATCGTGCAAAACAGTATTTTAACTATCAAGAACAGTAAGGAGAACTTACCGATCGATGACAATATTGGAGGAGATCGGTAAACTCTTTGCTGTTAGAGATGCTTATACTATTTTTTGTACGACCATTATATCAATACAAAGGTGTTAACTAACAAAATATCTTGAAAGTATTAAAATTATTTTTGTCTCGTGTCTCTTATATCCACCAAACTAAGTATGTTTTGTCGTTACCATGGATATGCTTGTAAATTTATTTTTAAACGTCAATATAATTGTCAAACCAGTATGAGCATGAGTGAATCAGAAGACGAAAATAATTCAGATATTAAAAAACTTAAATCCGATTTCTAAACATTTGTAGGTGGCAATGATATTAGGCGTTTCGTATTTTTTCACAACAAATAATATTATTTACTTACCGTTCACTCCTGTCAAAACCAGAACAGTAAGTAATTACTTACCGACGCGTTTTTGCTTGGCCAGCAGTAAATATAACATACTGTTCTAAAACTAAGTAAACAATCTGAAATAGAATAGTCGTACAAAAAGTTTATTTATTTTAATTACACAAACATATTTTTTCTTTTAGGTATACGTATTATTGCCGTTACAAAGTTTATAAATGTTTTAAATTTACAAATACCAAATTCGAAGAAACTATGGAAATACTATAACTTTGTAAAGTTGTGCATTTTAAAATATTATCCTAAATAAAATATTTCCCTTCAAGTAAATATTATTTTTTGTGTTGCAAGAAGAAACGTGCTGAATTAAGTAAAAGAATAACTGAATGTCAAAAATACCTAATCATTTTACTAAATGAAAATAAAAAATACAACTGAGTGAAGTTTAAAATTTTAAGTTATGTTAATATACTTAAATAAAGATTATATATTTTCTGTGTATTTCTTCTTCCCGCCGCTCCCATGAACTGGTACAACGTTCTTTCAGGAGTGCCCCAAGGATCTGTGTTGGGACCAATTCTTTTTCTTATTTACATTGCTGATATTCATAACATAATTAATACACAACACATGTTGTCTATCTATATGGTCCTTACCACTAAATACAGATAAATGTACAGTTCTTCATATCGGTCATAACAATCCGCATTATTCTTATCGTTTGTCATCTGGCTTAATAAAAGAAGTGGAAAACCAATGTGATTAGATTTGGGTATTATAACTAATTCCAAGTTGAGTTGGTCGGAGTTTATGTGTGGTTAAAAGCTAACACACAAATGTATATGAGAGGGAAATGTTTTCAAAATCCTAACCCTGCTTTGTTCCTTCGCCTTTACAAAACATATATTCGGCTTCGTCTAGAGTATGGTATATCGGTTTGGTGTCCATATCTAGATATTTAGACATTATGGCATTGGAAACAGTGCAAACAAATGCCACAAAGATGATTCCAGCGTATCATATGAAGATATCAGAGTATATAATTTATCATATGAAGACCGTCTATGTCTGTCAAAACTTTCCTTCCTCTCTGAGAGACGAATAAGAAGTGACCTCATTCAGTTATATCGTTCTACCCACAATTTTTTCTCCGTCGACATATCTTGCTTATTTGTTTTAAATGAAGATATACGCCTCAGAGGGCATTCTATGAAACTTCTGCAAGAAAAATACAAAACGACGGTTTTTAATGAACAGAACGTTTCATCACTGGAATTTCTTGCCTGATGACATCGTAAGTGCCCCATCTCTTAATGCCTTTAAGAACAAGTACAATCATTTTGTGTTTAGTGTGTAGTTGTTTTTGTTATTGTTTCATTATTTGTTTACTTATGTACTATTACTTACTTGTGTACTCTACTGCTTCTTTTTGCTATGCATTGTATTTTTTTTTTTGGAATAATTTTTCTGCTTTTGGGCGTAATAGATTGTTCTCTGCCCTTCTTATATCGTAATAATAATAATAATATTTTTTATATCAATGTTTAAAGCAAAGTATCCTGCAGTCTTTTAGATAGTCAAAGATGACATCTGATTTAGAAGAAATTAAAATTAATTATTCAATGAAATGTAAATTAATCCAGATGCGGACTGGTACTTTCGACAGTAATGTACTATTTACCTTGAGCAACCAATTTCTTTTATTTTGAGATAGAAGCCACATTTACTTTATTACGTTATCCTATATTGAAACTATAAAGGGTGTGTCTAAAAGGTCTTATTTTATCATTTACATTTTTTACATTTTATCATATGCTATCAAATAAGTCAATTCAATCAATACATACATCAATAAAATTGCTGTTTTCATTTTCTTCACAATATTTCAACAACGACAAATATCTTGAATTTGATTGGTTTATCTTAATGAGACGCCAATGGTGAGCCATGAAAAACGAATCACCATGTATAAACAATAGCATTGCATCACACCATCTCCTCGTATCTCCAGTCCCATCAATAACATAAAAAATACAAGAATCCTATCGTTTTGAAATTCAATGATGTTGGCTCAGGTGATCCGAAACAAATTGTTGATGCTTTTTCTCAGATCCCTGAGGCAAATATTTTATTTTGTACTTTTTATACGATTTGTTACGGCATATGTTTTCGTTATAAAGGGTGTTTCAGGAGGAGATGTACATACTTTAGTATGTTATTTTACGATCAATTTTAAGCAAAAAAATTCCTATGAACTTAGGTCTGGAAACGCTTCGTTTAGGATATACAGGATGTCAAAATAAAAAAATACATTTTCTTTAATAACTCTCGATTACTTTGAGCTAAATTCATGAAATTTTGTATGCGGAAGTTTCGTAGGACTGGAAACTCAAATTTTATTGGTTGTATCTTCAAGAGGGCCCCACAAGCGGCCATTACTTTTAAATCGCTTGAACTTGAAATTGAACGTAGAATAACATACTGAAGTATGTACATCTCCTTCTGAAACACCCTGTACATATAGGCACCAACTTTTGTTGAATATATGTGTAATAGGTTTGTTCATACAGAAGTCACTAGTCCAATCAATAAAGGAGTTCACCTACGAAAATTGAGATACCCAGCTATAGATTCGTATAAACTTGTATTTTGACATCCTAAAACTGTTCTCAAAATTCACATATGATTCGATGGCCGCAACTTTAAAAATCGGGGGTCAAAGTTAAAAAAAAATTGAATTTTCCCGATCGAAATCATCTCATATAAGGTTTATAAATTGTTACTAAATCTATAATTATAAATAATTTTCATTTTTTATCAACAATTACATTATATTTAAATATTTTTCTGCTTAATTATTTATTTTCAATTAAGCATCAATTTATTTAATAACACCGTGTAGTTAAAAATTTATTGAGGGAAAAATTTAAATCATTATTATAATTTAATTCTTATTTATAGTAATTATTCTTTAATAAATAAAAGAGAAATAAAATTTTAAATAATGTTTTTATTAAAAAATGTCATTGGATACATTTGTGATTGTCAAAATTAAAAAAAAGAACAAATAATTATAAGAACAATTAGTTCTAATTTCAATTTTCTTCTTCTTCATCGTCGTCGTCTTCCCGCAGCTGTAGAATTTCAAGGTCGCTATCGTCTTCATTATCGTCTTCAATGAGATTTGTCTCTAATCCTTGCATGATTTCTGGATCAAAGCTCATATCTTCATTGACATCGGTCTCATATGTTACAACATTGAGACAAGCTTGCCAATTACACTGGCTACAAGCTAAAGAGCACTACAACCTCGCTTTCCTGCATCCACATTTTGAACCACAACCACTCTTGCAGTTACAGAATACTGTGTTGACAGGATTGTAACAAGAATACATTACGAGTATTATTGAATTCATAGATAGATTCATTAATGAAAAAAATATTTAAATATAATGTAATTGTTAATAAAAAATTAAAATTATTCATAATTATATATTTAGCAATAATTTATAAATCTTACATGAGATGATTTCGATCGGGATTACCAGTTGATTTCAAATGATATTCTAACCGCGCGCTCTCTGCCCTCTATCTCGAAAACGATTCAACGTATAAAAAAATGTTTGAAACAAAAGTTGTAGAGAATATAATTCTTTACAATATTGATAATACCGTAATACCTATAGGAAACGAGATATTTGCAAAAAATGTGCAAAAAATTGATTCTTTTGACCTTTGACCCCCGATTTTTAAAGTTGCGGCCATCGAATCATATGTGAATTTTGAGAACAGTTTTAGGATGTTAAAATACAAGTTTATACGAGCTTAGTATCTCAATTTTCCGAAATACTTGCCTAAATCTACCTAAAATGACTGGTCACCTTATACAAAAACACATTCTAAGGTAAAGCCCTTGAATGTGACGCCTTGAATTATTTTTTTCCAAATTTCTTGAAAAAGCTTGTAATAAAAGAGATAAGGTTTCATTTTATATCTGTAAATGTTTTTCATTGTGACCATATGCGTTTCATTTGCGAAAGCCACAGAGATTTTTAATCATAATTTTGTTTTGTTTAGTATGTTGTTTTTTATGTGTTGATAAAATAAATGATTTATTCAAAACAAAAGATTTTAATTTTAAGAGACGGTTTTCAATGAATTTTTATTAATACTTAGTTTTTTTAAGTGCAAATCCGGAATTTCAGAAAACAATTGCTCTGTGGAGTAATGCCCGATAAATTGATTTACTCCTGAAAAATGTATAATAAACAGTCATTCGTCAGCGGTGTCACCAGATATATACGAACTTGTTAGCTATTATTTTCATGCCATAGGTGAGGCAACCAACGATTAACCCTGGCTGTCTGTGTTCGTCAAACTTGACCAGAAGGAAACTTGAGTACGTGAGATGTAGCACGTGTCTACTTCTAGTAGTCACTGGCTACTCCATGCTGGGCCTACGGAGTAGCGTACATTTCTCATTATTTGTCGATGGGGGACACCATATATGTTGACTGACATAAAACTACATATTTGTAGATACATTTAAACACAAGTAGCTCTTTTTTTCTATATAATAAAAGAGTGTGACTCTTTTTATTCTTTTATAAATTAATGTTTAAATGGTTAACTGAAAATTGCTTATAACATTTAATCATTACATGAGTATTTGAACAACTGCATACAAATACATAGAAAATATATTATCGACTTCCTAGCAATTCACATACCTATGCGTTGGCAACCTTTCGGACAAAACGAACACGTATGCCAACTATATTAGTCATAAACAATGCTTTAGAAACAACAAAGAGTTTATATCATTATTTGTCTTTTATGCTATGCATTTTTTTTAAACATTTTTGATACATGTTAAAGAAACTGCTGTCATAACTTAGAACCTGATGACATCATAGGCATGTAAAAAAATCAAATTACGCATTACTAAAATCATTAGTTTACTTACCTGTTTTAGCATTTTCCAATATTTACAGTTACCAATTTACCGAAATTATTCCATAAGTCGTTTCCACTCTGCAGGTATGGTATTACATGTCTATTCTCTAAATTTAAAATGCAAATAATATAATTCCACTACAACTTCCGCTACGTTTCCGGTTTTACAGAAAATTGCAGCAGATATCAAATACGCCGTGTTTAAACTCAAGTAATTAATATTTTATGCAGTATTAAACCAACGCTTGGGCCATTAGAATACGTAGACTACAATAACAAAAAGGAAAAGGATCCAAATATGAGAGGTGAGCTTATAAAATATTTACTTTGCGGATATTTAAAGCACACCTCATTTTATGCCAGAACAGAGTTTAGGATACCTCAGGGAAAATTCAATATTTAAAGTAACGCGCTGCCCCTGCGTTTCATTCTACATGAAACAATACTACTTGTTTAAGGCAGCCTCATATATTATTTAAAAGGGCATTTACAGGTATTACATCACGTTTGTGTCGCGTACATTTATTTAATTCAGGACTTTATTCATACACACATATTTAATTCGCGTAATAGCATAAATATGTAATGCCTAAAATATGAATTAGGTTGCTGATAATATTTGGGGCCGTGTCTCCCTTTTGTTTCAATTATTCATTGCACAGAAAAATGGGGGTGTATTTTCAAACAATATTCAACAAATCCGCGTGTATGTTTGTACGAAAAAATTGTTTGGAAAATCAGCAAAACAGGTAAGTTTTTATTTTAGAAATATCACGTTTTAATATCAAACGTGACGTTGTCATGTTCACCTGATATCCCCTAATAAAACAAAAATTAGATATATCTCACTGGAAATATTATTATAAAATATAAAAAGTAAAATTGCTACTAGTTTATTTTTAATTACCTATTTTGAACTATAGCTGCTAGCACACAAGAACAACATATTTATAATGTATTGGACGGTATAATATTGTGATATGCCCTTCTGCATTGCATTTGCTGAATTGGTTGGTAATAAAACCAAAACAAAATTCGAAACTGATACTTACCACAGAGAGATATACCACACAGAGTACATTTGATAATTAGTAAAGCGCAGTAGCAGAGCTACAACTAGCGACCATTTGCTACTTCATATCGGACTGAAAAGTCACAGACAAGAAGCGCTCTGCATCGCCATAGAAACTATTGAAAGCTCCATCGCGAAAAGGCGATAACGACATGTTGAAAACATGCAATTTTAGGAAACAACTACTCTGCGGTCTAATGCCCCGACCAACATTAAATTATACCTGCAAATATAATAGCAACAGCTAAAGTCACTTAGCGGCGGCCCACCAGTCATATACCGGTTTCGAGCTTTCGGAAAAATGTAGCCTTCATTGAAGCTTTGTACTTTTTACTAAATTTTCTGTTTTCATTGAACATTAGAAATATTTTGTGTGTTAGCAGTTCAAGGGCTAGTTCAAGTTAGGTAGCTAAAACGGAAAAGCTACCAAAAGGACACATACATTTAAAAAATATTTGAGATGATTGAAAACCAAAGTTAAAACAACGAAAAAATGGCGCTCGAGAAAATGTTACTTTTAACTAAAAAATAAATGTTAATTAAACATTGTTAATATACTTTTAAATAACAGAAATTAAACAGATAATAAACGTTTATGGGAAAACGTTTTATTTAGAGTTTTATTAACGTTTATAAGTCCTTTCATGTCACGTTTTAATAATAATATATTATGGTGCAATTTCGTTTTTAAATTTTGGTGATTAGTTATATCGGAATTTCGAGAAACAACTACTTTGAGGACTAATGCTTCCACACCAGCAGTGAATTTACATTAGAAAATCATCTTGTCACTTTGTTAGGCCGATAATAAACGTGACTGGTTGTTTCTATATCTAGTCGATAAAAGCATCGTAGGACATGAATGTGTGAGATTTAAGTGTCAACATCCTGTGGTTATTAATTTATCTTTTGCCAATTTGTACGTATTTTACACAATACAAAAACGTTATAAGATAATTTTCTAGTGTTCACTTCAACTTCCTCTATACGCTTAAGTTTTTAAGTAAATATAAACTTCAAACTTTCAACGCAAAACGATTAATCAACCACTACAATGTTTTAAAAACGTTATATAAACGTACGTGTCCCTATTGGTCATATTCTATACTTATACTATATGCAGTTATGTAAAGAAATAAAGTTTGAAAAGACAGAAAACAATATGATATAATAATGCCAGTATCACCCAGTATTATATATAAATTAATTCTAACTAAAAAAACCTTTGCTCTTAAAGCGTAACTAAACATTATTAAAATATAAACCTGTATTATACATTTAAATACATCGTAAATTAAACGTTACCAGAAAATATTTTATTTCATTTGTTGCTTAACTATTTAAAAACGTAATATCTACTCTTACTTATGGTACTTCGGTCAGTGGTCGAGCAGTTTAAGACGTCAGTACTTGAATCGATATGACCAGACCGGTGTGGGTCCGATCCCCGCGGCCGGTAGACCATATATCAGCTATATTTGTGGAGAGGATTGGCAACCTCTCTGCGGGTATGGTAGAAAAAATGCTGACTTGGGTCAATGTACGAGATTGATACCGGTTGACATTTGACCAACCCCATTAATTAATGAGGTTTTCCAGATTTCCCTCATTCTGCACTGAATAGTGGTTAGGGCCTACCAACGTAAGTCGCTCCTGAGCGCAAATGCGGCCTGCTAAATAATAATATGCCGCCCTCCCTTCCTCACAAGTCTCCGACTTTTGGGCTAATCCTCCTGATTAGAATAAGGGGTAGAGATATTATTATTATTATTATTATTAATATAAACATACGCGTGCCCATCGGGTATAGTTTTAAATATTGCTGGAAAAGCTTAGCGACCTCAACGCTAGCAACCTCATATATTTAATTTACTAAATTTCATAGTTCCAATGAAATTGAAAGTTATGGTTATCTCAACTGGATATCAAAATATCATTTTAGTGTACAGTTTATTTTAAAAATTTAGTTATTCCAATTTAAAATAACTTTGTTTTTATATGTGGTAAATTTTATTATTAATAACAAAAATTAAATAAACTATTAGTACAATTTATTTATATTTTTTTCCATATTACAAGTATAATAAATTATAAAAAAAAACTGTTTATTGTTTGAACCTGAATAAAATCAGTACTTACTTCTTACAAAATGAAAATATATTTTTTTAAGAAATGAGTAAACCATTGATTTTATTATTTTTTTCCCTTCTAAAGCTGACATGAGTGACGAGTTAGTGTCGAGGTAATTTTTTATAAAAGGTACATAACTAAACGTAAATATATAAAAAGGTGTGAATATCAACTTAAAAGAAATGTCTAAAAATGCTTTTGGAATCTTGATATCCATTTACAACAATACTCAATTTTTTGTAACGGTTTTCTTTCAGATGACTGATACATGTTAATATTTTTATTGTAAATATTAATAAAACACAAAAAAGTAATAAGTTAAAATAAATATAATGATGTAAATGCGTCAGGTTGCCATACAAACAACAATTCTAGATATATTGTCGTATTAGGATTAAAAGTGTCAGTTTACTGGCATAGTTTTGTGACGGTTGGAAAAAAATCATTTTTGGCATACCTATTTGAATATTAGCCTCCTCAAAAATTAAATGCTAGTTGTCTATGCTAAATTTCAATCCAATGTTTTTTGAAAAAGATATGGCCACAATTTGATGTCAAAAAGTTATTTGTGGGAAATCTGTATCTAAAAATAGGAAGAAAATAGACCTATGGTTGATATAAAAATGTCAATTTATCTTCCACAGTCCTATAGGTTTCAGAATTTGTAACATTTTTTCAAAACACTCTATATTCACTGCGTACAATTTAAATCGCAATATTAATTATAGAATAGGGAAGGGTCTTCTACCCTCGTTTTTGTTGGAACAGGAACAACTAAGGCTATCACCATTATTTCATCGTTAGAAATCCAATATATTATTGTTCCCATAACATTAAATTTGCATCACAACGAAGAACCTCCATCAAAAAAACAGACCACGTTTGCTCTAGTGATATAAATTTATTTTAAAAGAAATAAATAAGGATACAAAACCCAAATAAATTTTATGTATTTAGGTACACTAAATGTCTTAAATTTACTCTGCACCAGGTTAAAAATTACTGGCCATGGCTTACGATTTATGCCTACATGCAACATTGAAGTAAATAAATTTTAAAACAACTGAATTCGAATACTTATTCATTCATCGTATACAAATAATTCTGGAAGTTAGTACCTAATTTTATTAATGGAATTTCTATATAATCATTTATTTTTATCCCAAATAAATAAATAAATGTAGACTTACAAGATAAGCCCAAAATAGTATCCACTAATAATAATAATAATAATAATAATAATCTTTATTATCTTTTATGACAATACATAAAATATTGTATAAGACTAGTCAATAAAACAAACAAAACAATAAAAACAAACAAGACACGTAAAATAAATATAAATAAAAACAATATAATATTACATATTAAAAATTATGGTCATATAAAATATTCATCAAGCCTATAAAAACATTTGTCAATGAGATATTCTTTCAGCTTTTTCTTGAAGGCAACTATAGTTGGAAGATTTTTTATATTTATAGGCATTAAGTTAAAAAGCTTAAGCCCTAAAACCTTAGGTGAATTGGATGCAATAGCAAGTCTGTTGAAAGGTACATAAAATTTATCTTTTTGCCTCGTATTCACGGCGTGAAAATCCTTATTTAAGATAAAATCATTTTTATTGGAAAATATGAATAAACAAAGTTCAAAAATTAACAGAGATGGTAAAGTTAAAATTTTATATGTCTTAAAAATATTCTTACAAGTTGTAGTATTTGGTACGCCAGCTATTGTCCTGATAATCTTTTTTTGTAAAATAAAAACTTGATGTGACCTAGCAGAATTACCCCAAAAACACAACCCATATCGCATCCGTGATTCAACTTCTGCATAATATAGATTAATAAGTTGATCACGTTTCAGAACAGTTCGCAGATTTTTAAACTGAAATATAATAGAGTTCATCTTTGAAATCATGTAATCACAATGAGGTTTCCAAGTTAGGTTTCTGTCTATATACAAACCTAAAAACTTAACATATTCAATGTCATTAGAAATTTTTTTCCCATCTGAATAAATATCTATATCTTTACATATTTTTTGTCTATTATGGAACCTCATTGCAAACGTTTTGTTTATGTTAAAATAAAGACTGTTTGCCTGAAACCACACACTCAAACTGCTCATAACATTAGTACACATTGATTTTAACAAAGTATCACTATTATTTGACAAAATTATGGATATGTCATCTGCATACATAGTAATTTGTGCAGATAAAGAGTCAATATCATTCATGTATAATAAAAATAAAACTGGGCCTAGTATGGAGCCCTGCGGAACACCCATACTAATTTCGGTTATTTCCAAATTAACATTTCCTTTAAAATTAAGACCATGACTCATAAGTGAAACATATTGTTTTCTTTTAAAAAGAAAAGTTTTTAACCAATTTAATGCGTTACCTCTTATGCCATAAAAATGCATCTTATCCAATAATCTGTTATTGTTGACGCAGTCGAATGCCCTGCTGAGATCACAAAATATCCCAACAGGACACTCGCCCATTTCAACAAATTTAATAATGGTTTCATAAAAAGAGTAAACGGCGGTTGTAGTTGATTTGCCTGCTAAAAAACCATGTTGATTAATTGAGAAAATTCTATGCTTCTCCAAAAAATTTAATAATCTATCTAAAAAACTGTATTCAAGTATCTTCGAAAAACAGGTGGGTACAGTCACTGGTCTATAATTTTCTATGTTATGTATGCCACCTTTTTTGTAAATAGGTATAACTTTACCAAGTTTAAGAATTTCTGGAAATGAACCTGTTTGAAATGATAAATTAATTAAGAACAATAAAGGTTTTATTAATAAATCTAATACTCGTTTTATTAGAAACATAGGTATATCGTCAAAGCCAGATGAAGATTTATTTTTAAGTTTTTTTATAAGTAAGTTATATAACTCGTTGTCAGCATAAGGAGCTAGATAAATTGTATTTTGCTGATATTGACAATGAAATGTTTTGTTTTCATTATTAACATGAGAAATTCCATTAACAACATCTACAGGAGCATTTATAAAATACTTATTGAAGGCATTTGCAAGTATTTTTTGGTCTTCAATCAATGTACCATCTATATTTAATGAAATATTTCTTGCATGCGTCTTTTTATTAGATAAATCAGAAACTATATCCCACGCTGTCCTTGCCGGATTATCTGAACTACTTATTTTATTCTGATAATAGCTTCTTTTTGTATATTGTACCAAGGAATTATGTTTAATTTTATTTACTTTATAAATACTTTTTAATTCAGGATGCTTTTTTGTTAGTATAAATAAATCTTTTAAATTTCTACTCGATACTTTAACTTCATCACTTACCCAAGACTTGTTAATATTATTCTTGAAGTATTTACGTTTTGGAAAACATGCATTAAAATGACATAGGAAAATGTCAATAAAATACTCATACGCATCGTTAACATTATCATGCAACTCTAAGGCTGTCCAGCCCTCATTTTGTATTTCCCTGCGAAATTGACATATGGCATTATCATTAAATGATCTCCTTATATACCAATTATTACATTAATATACTATAGAATAATATAATATACTATAGAAAGAAATATAAAATAAATATAGAGGAATAGACAATAATACAAATAGAAAACTATATGTACAATATAAAAAAAGACAATAATCTAAATGAAGTAAATAAAAAGAAAGAGGGAAAGAAGTGCGTTAAGGCAAGTAATAGAAATAGGGGATATTAGCAAAGTAAATTAATAGATTACATGGAAAGTTCAGATTCTTACACTGCATAAGGTTTTTGTAAAATCTTCTTATAATAACCGTGAAAGAAATAGTTTGAGAAACAGCATTTGAACATTAACGGTTCGTCAGTCTCATCATTCTGCAGGAAGATGCATTTTGAGATTTATTTGTTTTCCTAAAAGGAATATTAAACAGATAGGTGAATTTGGGATGCCGAGAGGCAACATTGAAATTAATGCTGGCTAATAATTGAGGAACATCAGCACCATTACTATGTAGTGTATGCAGAAATAGATCAGTTAAAATGCTCCTGTTTTCTAAACTTAACAGATTGAAATTGAATCTTACAGCATCTATATTAGCAATTATATTAAAATTATACTTATAAGCAAGACATTTTAAGAATTTCCTCTGAATGGTTTATATTCTCTGAATATATTAATATATAGGACAAATTGTAGATGTAAAATTAATTCTGCTGTAAATATATGCAAAATGTGTTAACATTTGAGAAGGTTTTGTCTGTCGATTTATAAAACCGAACAACTGAAAACATTTCATTTCCAAATATTAATATCTCTTCAAAAATTACACCTAGATCCTAAACTCCTGAAACTCTCTCTATGTTATTAATATATTACGTATTATTAGTATTATTTAAATTTAAAGGTGAAAGATTTCTTGTATATAAAACAAATAAACATTTATTAATATTTATAAATAGACTGTTCACACAGTATTTTAAGAATCATGATAAATCTTCTTACAGACGGAAACATTAATCAATATCATTAACATAAATTAAAAAGAAAAGTGCTTCCAAATGGGATCCTTGAGGAACTCCAAACACAGTAGATCGAATATCGAACTATACTCAATCAATTGTTACGTACTTAGTTTAGTAATAAGTACGTCATGATTTATTTTATCAAAAGCTTAACTCAGGTCGGTGTAGACAGAATTAATCTGCAATCTAGAATCTAGGCTATTACGTAAATACCTTGCTATGAGTAATGAGATTATTTTCAAGAAATCTTCCGGAGAAAAACCCATGCTGTTCAGGAATTATTTGAAATTTAACCAATGCAAAAATATATTTATAAATTAATTTTCCAAATAGCTTGGTAAAACACATAATTTACGTATAGGACGGTAATACTACTTTTATGTATAGGAATAACAGAAGACAGTTTCCACATGTCAGGAAAATATTCAGTAAATAGAGACTGGTTACACATAATATACAAAGGGTAAGCAAGACCAACAGCATAATTTTATACATAACATACATAAGTAAAGGAGGTATACAGCAGTAGGATTTATGTTAAAGAAACTTAATAGTATGTACATTTGATTAAGTTTTTTTAGCAAAAAAAACTTAGTTTTTAACACATTCTCCTCTTGTGTACGGGTCATGTCAACTAAAAAAGGTAACAACACACCCTTATGTTGTTCAGTTCACTGTACTCTGCCAACAATTAAACTAGAGCATGATACACGCAATTAAACATACACACATCTAATTAAATTCAAATTAAATTCAATATGCCAACCGATTAAATGTGTGCCCTTACGCCACACTAATTATAAATAATTACAACACTATAAAAACATTTAATATAATTAATGCATGTAAGTATATCCCAACCAATATATCACAGTTTAAATATACTAACAGTTGGACCTCTCTCCAGCCCCCACCACTTATTCACCCCTCTGCCAACCCATTTCCCCTGCGCAACCAATTGAATATCGACGGCCAATCATCGGCTATTGATTTATTGATTGGGTCTATTCGGTATTTCGTTTTTTCACTTCTCGAAGTATCCTGAAAGGTAATACTAATATAAACAAGAATGCAAATTTATGAATTACAGTTACCAATATATGTAGTTTTTTTATTTAATCACTAGGTGACACGGCAAATGTTGTTTTGCCATATGAATTATTTCTAGTGAATATTTTGGTAGTCGGCTTCATTCTCATCCCTGCTGCGCTGTTTACTGGGCGAGAAGCACAAACCTAGAAAAAATATAGACTGTGCCAGTGTCATATTGCCGGCGACCGCTAATTTATGGCTGCCCTATAAGGTCCAGAATCACTAAAATTTGGTTTTTATGCCAATTTTCGTTGGTTGTATTGTAGCGTGAATCTCATTTGTTTACTGTGATTGGTCACATTCATGTCACATTCTTTAATGACATTTAAAATGACAACAAGTTAGTTAATTTCATATTGCAATGCAGCTACCATATTTACACAACCGCCAACATAAAGCAAATAAAATATCAATTTTCTGGACCTTAGGTCCCTAGAAAACGCGGCACCTGTCACGTGACCTATATCATAAACCGACGCTGTCTATATTTTTTCTAGGTTTGTGGTGAGAAGTGACACCGGTAGACGCCTGGCGGATAACTGATCTAGTGATAATCGATCACTTATCGACCAGGGTTAAAAAGGATTAAATTACTAAAATGGCTATTAAAAAATAGGGGTTTGTGATAGAAGGGTGAAAATTAAGGGTTGTATGTATTTTTTAATGCCACAACATAAAAAAATTGAAATAAAATAAAATGTTTGGGGTGGACCACCCTTATCACTTAGGGGTATGAAATATAGATTACGACCGATTCTCAGACCTACCGACTATATACATATAAAATTTCATAAAAATCGGTCAAGCCGTTTCCAAGGAGTATGGCGTCTAAAACTGTGGCACGAGAATTTTATATATTAGATAATATATTCTATTGTGTTAGTTAAATGTTTCTAATGCCTTATAAGAATGATGTTCAATAATATGTATTCATTTTGAAGGTGTCAGCAATGGAAAGATAGTTTAGGCTCTGCAGAGGCCCATCGGCGAAATTATTATACTAATAATACGTAATATATTAATTTGTAGGCAAAGTTTAAGAAATTATCATACCATGCCATACCAAAAATTTGTTAAAAGAAGTGAATGCGCTAGTAGATATATATGAGTGGATATTTTTTGAATAAATGAAGAAGAAAACAATGACGTTCATGAAGGTTCCCATGTTATTTAATGAAGCATCGCAGCACCTGCATGGACCGGCACCTGCAACGAACGTCACTACAGGTTGTGCCGGTGGCCTGCAATTTCTATACTTGGCGGCGTTAATCCAATGCAAGTTCTGTTCTCACATAAGTCAGAGATTGGTTTCAAACAGTTACAAATATTCGACCAGTTAAGCTGTGAATGTGTAGCTGAACTGTTGGACACTCTCGCTTATCAACACCTTCTATTTACTTACCTTAAACGAACTGTAAGTCATTCGTGAGACGGCACTGCTCTGCAAAATCTTGTGTTTTTGTGCTGTAAGCGAGGATAATCCATGAGTTTGAAAAAAAAATGTTCAGTGAATCCAAAATATTCTCATTTTACTGGAGTTTTCTTCTCCTCTTCACACAACATTGTTAAAATAAACATTTCTTCTTCTAAGCTACACTCAACTACTATTTAAAAACTTCAAAACGTGCCACACACATAACCTGCATGAGTGTGCGAAATCGTGCAGGTTTACATGTCCGCGCTGTGCGAGTTCGTGCAGGTTCATGTGCATGTGCATGACCTTTAAAACATTCTGATACTTGTTTAGGGTATTGTAATGCACATAATTCGAGTCACTTTACATTATTCTCTAAACTAAAAGCTTGCGAAGGCAGTAAAGAGATATTTAGTGGTTTAACCGAAAAATTTTAGGGGCTGTTTAATATCTCTGGAAAATATTTTTGTATCTATTTTTAATAATTTTTGTATTTGCCACAGCGTCGGTCACACCATATTAACAGAATTTTCAAATGTAAGGTTTGGACACCCACTATCAAACTTCCTATATACAGTATGCGCCAAAAGTATGGAATAAATTTAATAAAAACGAAACAATTATTTTTTGAGAAAAAACCTCGAACAGGTCGATATTTAATTTCAAAAATACATATTTTAGCGTAAAATGCGATTTTCAAATGTCATTTGTTTTCGGGTAATGACGTCATCGATTTTTTTTTTAAATGGCAACACCATATTTTTTTTCTTAATTCTGAAAGATCGTTTAATTCTCTATCAGACAGTACTAAAATTTTGCCCTCTTACATAGGAAAGTTTTCGAGTAAATGACGATTGAATGTTAGAAAACGTAAATTTTTTCCATAAAAAAGTAACAATTCTGAGGTATGTAAAATAAAATACAATTGATTAAATTTTATACTTAAAATTAAATGTTCACTAACTTCTTGACAATGCGCAAGTCTGTGAAGAAATTCTTCTTGCATTATGAATGATTTCTGGGGTAACTCTGCGTATTTCGTCCCGAATGCAATTTTGAGGTTCTTCTAAATTACGTGGTTTATTAATGTACACTTTTGACTTCAAGTATCCCCATAAAAAATAGTCAAGAGGTGTAAGATCTGGCGATCTTGCAGGCCATTCTATCGGTCCGCGTCTGCCGACCCACCTCCCAGGAAAACAGTTGTCCAAAAAATCTCGTACAGGGCGCGCATAGTGCGGAGGTGCACCGTCTTGCTGAAACCATATGGTATCGTCAGGAATGTCAGGGTCATTATCGTTAGGAAAAATTACTGCAAGGGCTGGAACAAGGTCATTTTCTAGAAACTCTAAATATCTTGTCTTCTCCTGTAAGGGTTCCTTCAAAGAAGAAAGGCCCTACTATTCTGTCGTCAACTATTCCAGCCCACACATTTAATTTCTGAGGGTGTTGGGTATGTGCCTCTGCCATCCAATGAGGATTTTCCCGGCTCCAATATCTGCAAGTTTGACGGTTTACTGTACCATTCAGACAAAATGTGGCCTCATCTGAAAAAAGTATTTGCCTGTGTAAATTTCTATTTCCTTGACATAAATCCATTAGAATTTTGTAAAAGTGTAAGCGGCGATCGGGATCATCTTCATTGAGTTCCTGCACAAGTTGGATTTTGTAGGGATGATATTTTTCCTTCCTCAAGATACGTAGCACTGTGCTCTGACTAGTGTCATTGTTTAATGCAACCAATCGTGAAAAATTATGAGGTTATCCACCAAACTTATCAAAATGTTCTGTTTCTGATTTTCATTAATGCTTGGACGTCCAGGTTTTGGAATATTTACAACATTGCCAGTTTCTCTAAATTTAGACTCTACCTTACTGACTGTTGATTGGCTGATAGAGCGATCTGGATATTTTTCATTAAATAAATCGCAAACTTCCTGCTGAGTTCTAGTCATATTCCCGCATCCGATAAGAATTTAAATATCAATTCTTTGAGTAACAGTTAAATGTGCCATAATACTTTAAATTGAATAATAATTTCTATGTCGCTTACAATACTTATTAGAAAGTCGGTGTGACAATGACACTTTGCAAAGATTTTCACCTACGTGATCCATAAAAGAACTATGGAATTCGAAAAACTAAACTTGATAACGTTTTTGCTTTATTTTAATTTACTCGAAAACTTTCCTATGTAAGAGGGCAAAATTTTAGTACTGTCTGATAGAGAATTAAAGGATCTTTCAGAATCAAGGAAAAAAATATGGTGTTGCCATTTAAAAAAAATCGATGACGTCATTACTCGAAAACAAATGACATTTGAAAATCGCATTTTACGCTAAAATATGTATTTTTTACATTAAAAATCGACCTGTTCGAGGATTTTTCCAAAAAAATAATTGTTTCTTTTTTATTGAATTTATTCCATACCTTTGGCGCATACTGTAAATATTTACTCCTTACATACAAGTGATAGGATTTATTATTCGCTTAAATTTGCAAATAGAAACTCCTAAATTAAAAATTGTACATAATTTATAATTAAAAAATAAAATGTGATTGCTTATGTTTTTCTTAATGTGTCTGATGTTATCTCTGCAAAATCCAAATTCATGTAATGTTGTATATTTAATGTACTATATATTTCAACTAAAACAAATTTATGAATTTATAAATTGTATAGCTAACAATGCGGCACAATAATAATAATATTTAAAATATGCATTTATTATGAGTGTTAAAATTTGTATTAATAGATATTCTAATAATTACAGCAATGTATAACTTGTTGATAACCTTTGTAATGCACCTACCAAGTTGATTTACGACTTTAGGTAAATAATCATGTCGGCTCTGATCACATAAAGTTTAATGCCGCATCCACACTCGCGGCGAGACAGTCCGAGACCGGTCGAGCACGAGAGTGTAGATGGAGCCCTCGTCGAGTACCGCTCTCGATATGGCCCTCTCGCCGAGAGTATGGATGTGGTATAATGCTGTCTATTCTCGGCGAGATCAAGCGAGCATGAGAGTGTGGACGATGGATTTGTCTCGCCTCGAGATGTCTCGCTCCCTCTTGCTAGCGCTCATTTCGGTGTCGGTATTTGGGACACAAGTCAAAGGATTTTGTTCAGTAAAACACGGCGAGACGAAATACACTGATAAAAATTAGGTATAGTATATTTAGACGTTGTTCACATTATACACCAATGTAAAAAATACCATACTGTAGTACATGAACCTCCATGTGAATACTGTGTGTTACATGTAATGGCATGATTAAAAATACATGGTTTTGATGGGAAAAAATACATATTCATAAGTAGTAATTTTCTGTTAGAGTTGTAACATTACATTCTAGTGTGTCCTTTCACATTATTGGCCTAGTATAGACAATAAATAACCAACAATTCGTGTAATATCACTAATATTTTTTTATCAGTGTACATGTCTACACTGTATTCCCTCGTAATGGTGTTGGCTGTGCATGACGTTATTGTGTATATACCCAAGATGGAAAATAATGGATAGTGATTCATTTACAGCAGTCACATTACTTAGATGAGTACAGGAGGTGAGGGTTGTAAGAAACAAGATTCTATAGCCGTGTTACTTGAGAAAGGTTCAAAGAACACACAATTACCAAAAATAAGTTGGCGTTATGTGAATCTAGTCCTTTAAAGGTAGCAACTGCAATTTTAGTGCCATCCATCTTGCCGTATTTACGAAATAAATGCGACAACACGAGAGTGTGGATGCAGCGAGACATCTCGGCTTGGCGGCAATGTTGCCAGGTCCAAAAGTTGAAAATCACCAGATTTCATATTTTTTTGTATATTTACACGAAATACCAAAACAATTTAAAAAAAAAACAAAATACATCGTTTCAAAACATGTTTTAATTCACATTAACACAACAAAATTGAAAAAAAATATCATAAAGCATTACCTACCAAACTAAACAAAATATCATAAAACAACAAAACTAAACAAAACATTATAATAGGTACTAATTAAAAAAAAACAACAATCTAAAATACAAGTTATTGACCGTGAGCAAAAATATATAATTTATTTATACATATTATTATTGTGTTTTTTGATAATATCGGGGGTTACAGAAAAATTAAAGCAGCTGTTGCTATTTAGCGATATTAATCTCTTACTGTCGCGATCACATAAAATCTCCCCGACTCCCGTCTTGTCTGACCTTGTTTGGATTGTACTGGGAATCCCCGTGCCTGGGCGAAACAGTAGTGCTACATATAACTAATATTATGCTACGTTACGCACAATGGTACGCATCTATAGTGACTGCCAGTGGCGTTCCTATAGTAAGTGAATATAAAGATTGAGAAATTTGGTATAATGTCAAAATATGTACCTAATATTTGTGTGCGTATTTAAAATTTAAATACATCAATGTTAATAGGTCAGTGTCAATAAAATCACCAGAAATATGGATTTTTAGGGAAGTTTTCACCATTTCACCAAATTGGATGCAAAATCTGGTGATTTTTCACCAGACCTGGCAACATTGAAGAGCAGGCGAGAGGGCTGTAGCGCGATACTCGACGAGGGCTCCATCCACACTCTCGTGCTCGACCGGTCTCGGACTGTCTCGCCGAGAGTGTGGATGCGGCATAACTATTTATATTTAAACTGTAATAATATTATGCCGGTCACAGACGTTCATCTTCATCAATTCGTATCGCGATTTGAACCATTGTGCTACAAATGTCAAAATCCGATGTGTGGTAAGACACCTTTGTTTGTTGTTGGTTAAAAATAGCCAGTCACAAATTTCGTTTTTTTATCCTTTTGCAACGTCAGGATTCCAATTCGTAGTGGCAAAAACCGCGTATGGGGAAAAATCGTCGTACCGTATCGTCGATTTGAAATTAAGCGACGATACGTCACGACGGTTTTCACCACAGACATTGATTTTTTATGTTTTTAGCAGACGATTCAAATCACGACGGTGCGAACGGATAACAGGGAACGAATCCTGTGGATAGTTTTAAGCTTCCAATTATAATAGAATCGTTTTCGGAAGGCGAAGTAAGCAATAAAACATTGGTGAAACCCGACATATATCTCTGAGCTCTTTGCACTTGTTTGTACTATACCTACTTATCCTTTAAGTGGGTTATACCCGTTGGATATTTTAAGAGTAAATAAATAAATAAATAAAAAAAAGTCATGCTCAGGTACGTCCCTTAATAAGATACGACTAACGTTACGGAAAAATTACCTGCACCAGAGAAGGATGGTCAATAAAATGTACCTCTTGTCAAAAACAGATGGTTGAACAGAGCCGAAATACACTTGAAATAGTTGGAATGTGTTGACCATTATATTACGTTGTGTTGATTCTTCTGTTGTGGTGTGTTTGTGATAACAAAATTTGAAAAGGGCTCATAATGAAGTTTTTAACGAGCAAAGTAGGAGCCACCACCCAGTTATACCTGTCATAAGCAGGTATAAGTTTAAATGAAATAAATGTATACATTTCATCTCACTAACGTTTTATTACCCACTTCGCCTTCCGAAAACGGTTGTACTATAAACAGGATATTTAGATTACTCAAAACGCTTGGCTACAACCATACATTTTTTTCGCCATATTACTAAACACACTATTATAAATTAATTTGGTATTTGTAATATTCTAATGCGACATATCAATTAAAAAACTTAAGGAAATACAAACAATCTGAAAATTTGTAATCGTATTGGACATGCAATAACAAGAAATATCCTGGTTGTCTTGAAAATGGTTAAGTTTTCTTCAGCCAGTATTAGCAGCTTGTTTTCGTGATAACAGTGTGTTTTTTGGTAGAAATAGATGAAATTGTACAAACTGACTAATCAGAATATAAAAATGTGTCAGCAACTGAAGAAAATATTAGAAAACATTTTCACTAAAAACACCAGAATTTAACATCACTGAATATTGTAGGATTTAGATAAACGTATTTAATTTGTAATATTCCTATACGTAAAAATTTTTCAAAAAGAGAACCACTGTTATGTATAAAAAAAGATTATATTGTTTTGTGAATCGTGAAGCTAAAACCGTAGGAATTTTGTATTTTTTATGAGTCGTCCTTTAGAAAGTTTATGATTTGTGGACTTAACTTAAAATTGATTTAAGAAATATATTTCATTTCAGTAAATTGTTAGTCAGTAAGTCTTCAGAGTTATCTGAGGAAAGAATGTGATATAAGTATTCATTTCAACATATTGCTTTCAGTTGAAAACCATTGATCCCTTAAGGGCACCATATTTTTGAAACAGTGTTTTCTACAAATATAAATAAGTGTAGACATTTAAGAATTGAATAATATAGAGGTTAGCAAATAACATGTTATCTCATGGTACCTGCAAATATTCAAAGGTATCGAAGTAAAACGAATATATAACGACAGAAAGCGGTCTAACCAACAAACTTTTAGGTACAGAAATTTTTAAAAATATGTATTTCTTTAAATTTAACTGTAGCTGTAAATATTGTTATAACATAAAGTTACATAGTTCTGCATATAAGATTATTCACTTTTGTTTATAAGTATATGAACATAATTATTAAAATGTTGGGTTAGAATAGCAAAATGTGTGTCTTATAAACGCTTTTCAAAATATATTGTTTTATTTGGGAGAAAATTAAATAGCAAAAGTGTATAAACAACACATCAAAAATTTTATTTTTGATATTAATTTTATTCTACGTGTTTTATTTTTCGAGATTTCTGTACTTAAGAATACCACAAATTTGATACGACGTGAAATACGACGCCCTTAAAGCTTTTTGACTTGAATAATCGATGGAACAACATTCTGAAGTTATAACCTTGATTAAAAGACACACTGCACTCCGATTAATTTTTATTCCGTCGTAAAAGTTATTCTTTATTTAGTAACATTTCAGTACTACTTATAATACTAAAACAATTATTCACTCATAAAAAATTGTTATACCACACAAATATAATTTTTCTAATTTTGACATATAAAGTGACACTTTTTAAAACTGAAACGTCTTACTTTTTGTAACTAGTTGCATAAAGTAAAATTTTATGCAATTGGTGACGAAAAATGTATTTCAAAATTAGTGACAAAAAGAATTATTCTATTTATTAAACTGTTATAATACAAGTTAAAAACATAAATTATAGATTAATTAATTATTATAAATATTGATAACACAATTATTGCAATTATTCAAATTAATTCCCGACGACATATTTTTTTCTTTGCTCGAACTTGCTGTTATTTGGGAAGCGGCGCACATTACATTAGACGTTTCACCAAATATTTCTTGCGCTATAAGTTTTTTATTATTCATGGAATTTTCAACATATCCCTCCGCAACAGAGCTAGATTTCCAACCTCCGTGCCTCTTTAATTTTAAAATATCAGCGCCACTGTCTGCTAGGAAAGTGGCGAGCTTCTTCTGAAGCAGTGGCCAGTATATAGAACAGGATTTGAGAGACCAAGAAATTGTGCAATAACTTTTGGCAGACTGCTAAATGTGTTAATTCCCACAGGATTTCTGGTACATTTTCCATTCGCATATTTTACAAAAAATCTGTTGTGTTTAAGAACCTGGGGACGCAACTTAATATATTTTCTTAATATTTCAACAAGATTCGTATTTTCAATGTCTCCAGTGGTAATTGCAAACTGCCGTATAACTTTTGTTTTTGAAGGTGGGATATCAACACGAAAATGGCTTCCTTCGTCTATAACATTTTCAACTGGAAGAAATGTTAATTCTGCTTTTCTGCATGCTCCTGCCATTCCAATTATCATTGCAACCTTAGCCATTAAGTATTCTTTGTCATCAGCTTCCACTAAAAATTTGGCAAAATCTTCTTTAATAAAAACTTTTGACTTTTTAGCACTGTACCCGTCGGCTTGCCTTTTAATATATGCTACCAAATTTGTATATTTTTTAATATCAATATTCCTTTTCAGATTTAGTTCAGACCTTAACATTGAGTAAAGTGTCCATAATGTGGAAACTTTTAGATCTTTCTTACCCTCAAAATATGCAAGTAAAACTTTCTCATTAACATGTTTAATTTTCTTCTCATCACACCACGAAAAAATTTTTCGTATGCCAAATCATAAACTGCCTTTGACTTTTTGGGAATTACTGATAATAGAGCATTACCTGCTGCCTCTTCAATATCGCTTGGTAGCTCTTCAGAACTTGAATCACTCATTTTTTTAAAATAAAACTAAAAATATATCAATCTCGCTAAAAACCTTCCGTCTAGACTTTTTTACAAAATGTCAAACTGACAACTAACATGAAGTAACAGCAACAAACTAAATTTATGTTTTCCAAATATTTGTCAATTATATTAAATTTTATTTTTTTATTACTTTCTTCAAAATTAGAAAAAATCTTGTATGCAATACGTTACGAAATGAAATTTTGTGTAAGTTAATTAGGCATTTCGTAACTGATGGCATAAATAGCTATTATGTACTGAAAAATACATTCTAGTTTAAAATCTTCTTTCTAATATTAATAGTTGGGACTAGATTTCATTTCAAACAACTTTACCCTCTATAACTACGGTTATATGCAAATTTAGTCAACTATCTATCCTGCAATAAGCAATATCCCAGTTACGATCCAACCCTTTAGTCAGGATTTACCAAATATGATTTCCTCTATAAGATTGTTGAACACTAACGACCATAAACACAAAGTTTTGCTGGACGAAGTAAGACAATATTGATGATTAAATTCTGTACATTTCTAAATAAAACTATCTTTAACTAATTTATTTTTTTAATATGAAATTGGATTTAAGATTGTGTGTAGAATAACGATAAGTTAGATAACTCGAAATTTTTGAAAATTACTTAACATGTCGAAACTTTCTTAATTTGTCATAATTTTGTGACTTCATGAGCTATTTGTGAATTTTGCATCTATGATGGTAAAGCCCCCCGCCGCACAATGTTTCTTAGAAAACCCATATGCGATGCAATAGTTGCGTAATGTTACACATTGTGCAACTAATTTTGAACAATTTTCAATTTCTGCAACTAGACAGGGCGATTCAGAACTTATTTAATTTTTTTAAATGTACAGGTTACTCTTACAAATACAATTTTGTAAAATAAAATATAAAAATTGGAAGAAATTCTCAGGAGAGAAATAAATAACACTTTATAACACCTATTTCATACAACAAATTCAACTGCTTTTGCCGCTATTGCTAATAATTATTAATAGAATTAATTTGTAGTTTTAATTAATACAATAGTTTGACATAACTGATGTTACAACAAAATTTTGGGCCCGTTTTGTCCAGTTTCTACAAATTAACACAAATGTTTCTGCTTCTTGTCCATTTTGAACTTTTAACTTACTGACAGCAGCTATGATACGTTTGCGTAAATTATCAATAGTGTCCACTTCGGTGCGATACACTTAATTTTTAAATATCCCCACAAAAAGAAGTCTAAAAAAATTTAAAGTCTAAAGACCATGGCAGTCATCATACCGGCCCTCCTCGTCCAATTCCTTAGTATTAATGCTTGAACACGCTGTACATGGTACGGATATTAGCTTTGTTCGCGGTAGTGATTCCGAATATATCCTGAATTGGTACTGAATTTATACCGCACATATCAAATGCGCATGCGATATTCTGAATATGTTCTGAATTTCTAGCAATCCGCGAACGTTTCTCAAATGTATTCTGTGTTCAGTTTGGAGTGGAATGATCACAATTTCAAATTTAAATTAACAATATTATCTGCCATTTTCTTTTTGTATCGCGTCCTTTTCTTAATAAAATATATTTTGTAATAGAAGTTATAGTGGGGTAGTCATAACTATTCGTTGTATTAGATTTGATGTCTCATTATCATGACAAGATGTTAAATTATTTAATAAATTATATACAGTGTGTCTCTCATAAAAACCGACACAGAGCAGGCGGTGCATGTAGAGGTGTCCAAAATATTGTAATTTAACTGAACTTACCTAATACAAAGTTACACTCCTGAGGAGTGATTAGTCCCCAAAGTGGGGCTTTAAATTTCGAAAAAAAATATCTATACGATACTTTCCGTAGAAGAATCAAAATTGGTACATGATTTAGGTTTATTGCTGGTCGTTTTTGAATATGAGTTAAAGTTACTTGAAACACTACAAGGTGTTTATTTGGAGGCAACTCACCCCTAAAATTGTGCTAAACTTTTTTTCTCCTTGACCAAATGAGAATCAGAGATGATAATGCAAAATGATTTAAACCTACTAGATATCGATATGTAAATTAGATATTGGAAAGGAAACAATGTGCGTGTAAGGTCATAAACTTCATTTTCTCATTTCCTTTTTAATTCAACAGGCATTCAATAAGATTTTTTTTCAATCGAAAAGTTAACCTAAAAAAATGTAATGAATAACATACATGGGGTACTTTATTTCAACAACTGATGACAGGATGAACAGAATAAAAAATACTCCAGAAGAAGTTTCATCAGCCTAAATATCTTAGTAAATAATTTAGTTCTTAATTTCAGTGTTTGGAAGATTGTTAATAAAACTCTAAATTTATAATCCACTGTTAAGGAGTCGTAAGTCCTTAAAGGAGGCTCATATTAAAAAATGTTATAAGCAGGGCCCTTATTAAAATCAGTCGAACAATCTACCCTCAATTTTTTTTACTTATTATTCGAGATCACCCTGTATAGAGGCATTTAATGAAGTTGGGTCATTTATATGAAATCATTTTAATAGATTAATATAATGTTTCTACATATAAATATTTTTGAAAGTAGTCCGAATATGTAAGACATCTAGATCCAGTTCATGCAACAACTAAATACTAAAATAGTAAAATACGCATGCGTGATATTAAAAATTCTGTATCAGGTTCGCATGGGACGGATTTAGAACAAGTTCAAATTTATAAATCTGCATTCCGTGAACGCAAGATTTATAATTCCGAATGTGCATTAGGTGCACCGCGATCGCCCAACTTCAAACTGCGCATGAATCTAATGCCTGAATTAGTTCGGGATTGCTACCGCGAACAAAGCTATTATTAAGCTTTAATATTTCTGCAATACGCCGTGGACATCATTGACCTCTCTTCCACAATTCGGTTTCAAATTTCCCTCGCATTGCGCTACACTTGAACTCGCATTGGGCATATGTTTATCGGCAAATTGTTCTGCACTTCAACATAAATTAAAACGATATCCATCAACTCCGAGTTGCTATACACGTAAGTAACTTCATTTTGCCATACATTTGAAAAAAAAAACAGTTATTTTCCTAGAAAACAGAAAAATTTGTCTTAAGTAGGCGTTAATACTTCGAAAAAATCGTATGTTTCTTTAATGTGCTGAATTGTTGTTCGGAACATTGTGCCGTTAAATGAAATTTGGTATCTGCCTCCGTTCTCAAAAAATACGGAAAAACCTAAATTTTCGCTTGATCTTGGCCCTCTATTTTTTACGAAAATTAAAAGACGCTGTTGTGCTGAATTGTGCTAGTTATTGAGCCGTTTGAAAAAATGTGACATTTATCTCTTTTCTCCGGAAATTGCGAAAAAATTTACTTGGCTCTCCATCCATACGTTCTCTGAAAAATGCGGTAAAACGAAATTTTTGTGTGAATTTGGTCCTCCATTTGTTCCGGAAATTAAATATCAGGGTTGTGCTAATTGTGCTAGTTGTTCAGAAAGTTCCGACTTTTTTAATATACGAATGTATTTACCTACAAAAATAAAATAAAGGTGTGTAGGAGGTTACTATACACCTTGCATAAAATCTGCAAATGAAAGAAGTACCTGTATTTTTCAATAGTATACTCTTCTATTGTAACTATAAACTCTTTACAGTCACTAGAAAGTTTTTCTTTTTTTGTAATATATCTTCTGTGTCGAGAAAAATGTCTTACATGCGACAGCAAGTTTAGGGAGATAAAATAGTAATGAGGTTTTTATAAAATTGTTCTGCTACAACAAATGGGCTAGAGTAGTAAAATGACCATAACAAACTAAATAGTTTGGCTGATGCCAATATAGCCAATATTTTGGTTAAGATAACCCAAGCAACACAGTTAAAAAGGATCTAAAACCATCTAAAGCTTTTTTAAAATGTAAATTAGATGCATTACACAAGACAGTTTTTAGATTCATCTAAAATAGACGTATTTTAGACGAAATTAAATTTTAGCCATTTAAGTTAATCTAATAGATATCATTAATTAGACTAGTTTTTAGATAAATTATTTAGACAAGATGTTAAGATAGACAAAAAATGACAAATACTAGAACAACATCAAATATACATCATTTAGACTACATTTTGGACCATAAAATATCTGTATTAATTTTGCATATCTACAAGATGTTTTTTATAGGGAATCTTATAAATAAATTATTTTACATCTTAAAATAATAATCTAAAATATTACAAATATGAGTTAAATAAAACGTTTTATAGACTTTTTTGTTTTAATTCGATAAAATTGACTGTTTTGGATAAATAAACTTTTTATACAGAATTAAAAAGGGTTTTTTTTAATAATTTTTGGTGTTTAACATACTACTTTTAACACTTTAAGTTATGGCAATCTTTTACAGTAATCACGGTGTAACATATGATGTTTCCAGCTTAGTTGTCTATGTGATAGTGTCTTATATCGGAATAGTATGCGTAAATTTCAAACAATCAACAGAGGCTGAACTCTATAAAGGAATGGTTGGTTTGACTGTAGTTTAAATGTAGTATGTACACAGATTTGTCTATATGATATGTATATATTTTTGATATGGTATACAAACTTGTTTTATATAGGTAATGTATTAAATATAATTTAGTTTCTTTGAATCTATAGTTACTCTCAGATAAATTATGCATCAGCTAAATGAGCGGATTAGTTTATAAATATTTTTTAAAATTGTGGAATATGCGTTTTTTTATCAAAATAACGAAACGATTCAATTAATTATATGTATATTAATAGCCGACAGGTGGCGCCACTTATATGTCACTGATACTGTGTAACCGAATTTTGTTAAAATATCTACAAGAATTGGGCTCTGGCAATTGGGATCATGGGGAAGGGAATAACGGATTCCTAATTTATGTTTGGCCAAAATGGCAACTGCCACAACACGGGTAGAGAAAATCCTCGTCGTAGGAGTATATGGTTTTCTACAGATGTTGAAAAAATATGTCCTTTAAACTTTTAAAGTAGGTAAATATAAAGGCAAAATAAATATTTCTAATAGAAGTATACAAATTACAAATAGGTAGTCTAAATATAGATCTTCTATGGACGTTTAAAATTGTATGTTTTATCGACGTCTAAGATTATATATTTTGTCGACGTTCCAAAAGTATATTATTTTAAGATCTAAAAATAATACTTTTTAGACGTCATCAAAATGATTTCAAAAATACAAAATATTAAGACCGTAATATTGTAATTATAAAAAAGACATCTAAATGCAAGAAAAATTCACATTATAATAAGAGATAAAACAAATCTATTACTACGAAAATACATCTAAAATACGTTTAATTATGATAAGAAATAGACATAAATATGGGGGACATTTAGATGTTACAAAAATATCTAATTTTCTGATGAGTTTTACCATCTTTAGATAGTCTTTCTGACATCTTTTAAACATTTTTTAGATGTACTATGTGTTATTTGGGAACTAAAAAATTTACTGTTGCTACGAAAAGAAAATTTCGGAATAAATGCTCTTTGTATAATATACTATTGATATTACCAGTATCACTTACTTAGTTTTAAGTGAATTATATATATTTTTGTTACATAAAATTCTGTACAACGCAGTTCCGTTATAGAGATATGTTTGCCCTCTTTCAATCTCATGTGAATATAATGCATGCATATGTAGGCAATACTTTTAAATTCCGAACAAAGGAGCCCTATTAAACTCGGGCTAAAGCATGCAATGCCAATGCTTCAAAGATCCTGGTATTTTTACTGCTTTGCTCTCTATACTGACTTGGCTTTGATTCTCTTGCTAAATTCCTCGTTAAAGCTTGTAGATTCATTTTTACTGATGTTATAAAAACATACATAAGTATACCGAGCACAAATCTAAGTGAAGATTATTATGATATTTTAAAATGCATATTTTAAATTATTTATTCATAATTCAATGCGGTTTATATAATGACTCTAAAACATTGACATACGGATTCATCAACAAGGCGTAACGTTAGTCCGACTAGCGGAGGTTACGCGAAAAATTTACGCCTCTGTTGCGCCAATTTAAATAAAAGGCGTACTCCTATTCACTACTATGTATAATGCTTACTTTGTGATATGTTAACTAATCCGCAGCACTGAAAAGTACTGTTTTTTAATATAAATAGTAAATATACAATGGGAAACACAAGGAACTAGAGGCTAGATGTTTCGGGAATGGGCGCAAAGCTGGTTAGTCCGACTAACGCTACGCCCGTTTCATGAATCCGGCTGTGAATATTGAATAAAATGTGTATATGTGTGTGTATTAAAATCTAAATTAATATTAGCTAATATTATTGAAATACTAATTCTACTAGTTACATACCCATTGCTGTAATTCCTTTCTTAGGTAAAATTTTTGAATGTATGTTGAACAGACATATAACTAATTATTTTGAAGGTAATAAACTATTTAATTCTCACCAATATGGTTTTCGTAAAAATTGTTCAACTACACTTGCTATCGACAAATTGACATATTTTGTCAATGTTGGGTTTGAAAAAGATGAATAGGACAGCGGAATTGATAGGAAATAATTTGTAACTTATAACAATTTGAAATCTAATATAAAAAGTGTAAAACATGGTGTTCCTCAAGGATATATATATATATATATATATATATATATATATGTTCCTATGTTCCTCAAGGATATATATATATATATAGGATATATAGATATATATATATATATATATATATATATATCCTTGAGGAACACCATGTTTTACACTTTGAAATCTAATATAAAAAGTGTAAAACATGGTGTTCCTCAAGGATATATATATATATATATATATATATCTATTAGGTCCTACACTTTTCCTAATATAAATAAACGATTTATACTGGTATCATCAAAAAATAGTACACTTAGCACGTTGCTATTCAAAGAATTCTTGAAATCGTTTATTTATATTAGGAAAAGTGTAGGACCTAATAGATATATATATATACGTGTACTATTTTTTGATGATACCAGTTTAACTGTTAAAAATAATATTTTACAGAATTTGGTGGAACATTATTATCTAATACAGTAAGAGGCTGAGAGTAATAAGCTTTGTTTAAATGTAACAAAGACGAGAATTTAATGATGATTGGAATAATTGTGATTTTGTTAAATTTCTTGATTCTAAATTGCTGTGGGAAAACACACTAATTAATATGTAGAAAAATATCCAAGTATAGGTATCTCCTACGAAGTCTAGTAGGTAAAGTATCATTAAATACATTGAAAATAGCTTATCACAGTTTTATCTAATCTAATATGTCATATTCAATACGTGTGGGGGCATGTAACTTCTATTATGAATGTTTTCGTTCACCAGAGAAGAGCTGTTAGGATTATGACTGGTTTGGGTTACAGGAATGTAGAGATCAATTTATAAAATTGAATATACTATAGTGAGAGGACGAAATTGTGGACAGTGACAAATCGTGAGCTTGTAGACAAGCGCGACGGGCGAAGCGTGCGGGCAGCGTACTAAATTTGAATGCGATCAGATATAAAAAATATTCAAAAATGACAAAATGATTGCATTCCATAATTTCTAAAAATCCCGAATCGCTTCCAATATGTGTTATAATTAACCTACGTCCTTTTCCAGAAGGCGCCTTTAATCTTGTAGAAAATCCATCTAAAAATGCTTCTCTTTTACTTCGAACGTTACCATCCTGCCAAACTTTTGATACCGTATAACCTTTGTTTACCCATGTTTCATCCATGTAATACAGGGTTAACTATGACTAAGTACAAATATTTTAAGAGGGGATAGAAAAAAATAAGAATTAACAGAATTTCCTTTCAAAAAATTTCCAAACTTATTTATAAAGCAAAAAAATTTTTTTTTCGATATTATATTAAATCCTTATTTAACGCCGCCAATGCGAGAATCAGAGTATGCAACCAACAAGGAACCGTCATGCAACAGTCGGCCACAGTCGGCAGTCGGTCCAATCAAGTCGGTTCGCTGTCATGTTAAAATTTAATTCCTGTGTTTACGTTGTAGTTTTATGTTCTTCTTCAGTTTTTAGTGCCCTATTTTAATTTTAAATGTTTTATAGTTAATAAATAAAGGAATATGTGTCAGGTACAGATATTTTCCCACAATATAGTTTGCCGGTTTGTTTTTCTAGGTTATGGGACAAGACTGCCGCGACTATTAAACGTTTTCTGTTATCTATTAGAACCTACCTACTCATCCCTTTCTTCGATTTTGTTATAATAGATATGCATTGTATCTAAATAACTGTACTTACGGGAAGTGTGTTTATCGGTAGTGAGTGAAAATGTAGTTTTACTAGTTTGTAACAAAATAATGAAAAACGAATGCAAAATACTGGAGTTAACTGGATTAACTGTTATCTACCTATCAGGTATTATTAATAATAAGAATGTTATAATTTTTGTCGTTTCTGCATTTAGAAACACTGCAAACGACCGCATGGTAGTTGTTGACAGATAAGGTAATGTCAACTATGAATCTAAGCTATAAACCATCTCAGTCGATACTCATCATAGGCGCCGACTTTCCGTAGGAAAAAAGGGTTTTAAATATCGAGCTAAAATTCTGGAATAACTTTTTTATTGTTTTTTAGAGCTCCCTGAGCACGTGGTTAAAATTTTTGTACTTAGTCATAGTTAACCCTGTATATCTTTTTGCCTGATGCACGAAATTCTCTTAGTTTTTCTAAGTATTCTTTTAGCCATACTACAATTTCATCCTTTTCAACTAGCATACTTTTACGATTTCGTTTGAAAAACCGAAAATTCATGTCATGCATTGTTCTTCTAAGAACTTTGTCAGAAAATTGAGGCATGTCCTCATCTTCATCTATCGTAGCTTGAATTTTTTTTATCGTCGGTATTTCATTTCTGACGAAGAATCCATGAATTTTCCTGCGAATGTCGCATTTTACGTCATCATCGACTTCTGTTTTTTTCCTTCCTCGTGTTTCTATTTTTTTCTTCTTTGGATTTACTTCCACACTCTTTTTTATAGCACGATATAGACTTGAAACTGACACTTGTGTTAACGAGCTACACATATCGACAGCATTACTTACACTTATGTTAGAGTTTCACGCTCGAATTCCTTCGTATACGTTTTTTATTATTATCAATTGTCCGTTACATAGGTTATGTCGATTACTTACTACTTTTACTAGAACTGGCACTTTGATCCGTTTTTAACTGTTATTTGTTAACTTAACGGTTGCAATAATTTATTTTTATAATTTAATATAACTATATAAATAACACCCCGCGAATAGTAGCAAATCCCCCAACATACGCATATTCTAATTGCGTTCTAACCTCGGCAAAACCATGTACTAACGCTCACGGTTTACACCATGTTTATACACACCAAAATATTGTTTTCCACAATGCAATAAACAGAGATAGAGAATACATCGGGCTTCAGTTTAACTAAGTCTTTATCGTGGTGGGGGTAAATGTGAGTATAGTATCGTTGTGCATAGAAAGTGGCACAGTAATAATGAGGTGAATAATGTGTAATCTCTTATAAAAATATTATACGCTTAATAGTAATAGTGTTTTTATATTATCTATTAGTCACTGTCCACAATTTCGTCGAGTGACATCTTGACTGAAAATCGGATACATTCACATGATACTAGAATAAAAAATAAATATTATACAAATTTCCTTAAAACCAGAAATGGTACAGGTTTTATAGGTATACGCCTGTTTAGTGTGTTGCCGCTTAGTATAACATCTGAATATTATACAGTTTTTTGTAAGTGATTTCAATTTTAGTATTTATGTGTCGTTCGTCTTCATTTAGTTTTAGTGTTGACTTATAGTATACTTGATAGAATATGTTTGTGTGCATGATACTTTAAATTATTTTAACTTGTGTACTTAACTTTTACTATTTTAATTTCAACTAAGGTCTATGTTGTTACTGTTTCATTTTAGCTTTCGCTTTGTAAGATGGCAAGTTTACAACATTTTCAACAACAAAACCACAAAAATTCCATTAAAATTCAATAGTATAGAAAATGTGTAAAAACAGAAGACGTCTCCGAATGTAACTTTAAATTGATTATCCAGAAGTTCCGAAAAATATTCGAGTAAAGTAAATACTCTGTGGTGCTTTAATGGAATTCGTTTCCAAAGTCCACAGGATAATTGAATGTAAACTGTTATATTCCTTGAGACTTCAATAATACAATATTTTGAAAAAAGAAAATTTTAAGATGACTCGTTATAAATAATAAAACTGATGATATATTTCGCTGTCCATAAACTGAATGATAAGTATTATTATTAAATGAACTATTATGATTGTGAAAAGAATATTTAACTAGAATTATGCAGAATTTTACTAAATGGTGTAAATATATTTTTCCATCTCATAATAGATATACTCAAATTCTAGTAGGTAGCTATTGAAATGTAAGCATTAGCATCTTGCTAAAGATAGTAGAACATAGAAGAAAAGCTGTTAAATGCGGAAAGAAACGAAAATTTAATCAGTTACGCCTTTATTTGCTTGCACAATGTCATCATATCTGATGACGAACTGATTATTTTAGATTCTTTAGTCACCAAATCGGAAATTGAAAGAGGATAAAATAATAAAAAACAAACAACTTAAAGAATTTATGTAACTAGAGATAATAAACGTAAAAAGGTTTTATAAGTAGATTTGATCTCTCGCAGAGTCGGACATATGAATAACAGAGTATCAGTTTTCATAGCACTTTCCTATAGTTCTATTTGGTTCTCGAAGATGTAGACATGGCAACAACATATTCAACTCACTATGAACTTAATAAAAAACCAAAGAAAATCCGTCGAGTTCTATCGATTTTTTAAAAACATGTAGTAGGTATAAAATAAAATATATTACTGCAGCGCCTCCTAGTGATTTACCACCGTAACACCTGTTTAAAAACCTTCACTAATCAACCACAAACCCTATACTGAATACCGCATCAAAATCGGATTAGATATTAATGCAGCGCCACCTAGTGAGTTACTACCGTAACATCTATTTAAGAATCCTCACTAATCAACCACAAACCGCATCCAAAACGGACTAGTAGTTTTGGTTTTGCACAAACAAATATTTACTGTAGCGCCCCCTGGTGAGTTGTCACCGTAACATATATATATATATATATATATATATATATATATATATATATATAGAGTATGAACCACAATTAAACCCCAAACCTTCACTGAAAACCGCATCCAAAACGGACTATAGTCTGTTTAGAAATGAAAGAGGATAATAAAAGCTTATTATGTATGCAAATCGTAAATAAATGTAGTACTGGTGCTTATATTCAATATTTTTTATATTATGTATTATCGGTATAGATGAGATGTACTTTTAAAAAAAACTTTGTGTGTTTGAACCGTACTAAATTGTAGCAGGTAGCTAAAATTTAATCCCCGACAATCCATCTTTGTCTATGCCGCTTCAATTTCTCCGTCCATTTCTCTTATAAGTAAACAATATAAAAACAGCATTTCAAAACTAGAGGCTACTTTAAGCATCATAACCGGGTTAAGAGGGTTTTTAGTAATTTAAATAAAATTATTCAACATTATTATCAAAACATTTATTTAAATTTAATGAATAGACTTTTATTCCACACAAAAATATATGTATTTTGAAAATTTAAATTATGGTGAGTGTATGTAGTGTTGTATAAATGTACAATAAAGAAAATAAAAAAGTAGGTATATTAAAATTCATCCTTTGAATATTCTGATGAATTATCTTCGTCTCCTAGATTGATAACGATAGGTTCCACAGTAACGTCAATTAAATTATCGAGTTCCCACATTTTTTCCTCTTCTTTTTGTACATGATGTATACAACTTTGCCAGTTATCTGCAGTTACTCGTTCCAAGGAATTTTTTAACAAAATTTTCACGTCACTTAATTTAAACGTCGCATTATTTCGCGCTCTATCACCTTTTACCTGCGCCCAGACTAATTCGATTTGGTTAAGTTCACAGTGATAAGGTGGTAACCGTAGTACCGTTATTTGGCGATTTGTTGCCATTTCATCGATAACATTTTTTTCTGATCTTTATTAAGATTGACAAGTGTAAAAAGTTCCTTTTTCACCATATTTGTTTCAAAAGAAATGTTTTTTCCGAATAACCATTGAATTATATCGGTTTCCTCCAAGCAGTCGTAGGCGTCCGCTTGGTCTGCCGTAAATGGTAACTGGCGTTATCCATGACAATTACAGACCCCGAACTAATAAGATTCAATATCTGTGTAAAATGCTCTTCGAAAACATCTGCGTTCATGTCTTCGTGATAGTCACCTGTATTTTTAGATTCAAATAAAAGTAAACCGCCATCTACAAAACCACTGGAACTACCTATATGTGTCACTATAAATCTTCGTCCTTTACCTGAAGGTGCCTTGAACCCTGTTGAGAGTCTATCTAAAAATACTTGTCGAAACCTTTTTACATTTTTATCTTGCCATACTTTTGTTACAGTATATCCCTCGTTGACCCAAGTTTAGTCTAGATAATAAATATTCCTCCCTTCGTCCTGGAATTTTCTAATTGATCTTAAGTAGGATCTTCGCCAACAAATAAATTCATCTTTATCGATAAGAACTAACTTCCTGTTCTGCTTTTCCCAGCAAAAATTCAACTCTCGTAAGACGGCCCATAATTTGCTTCTACTGATTTTTGGCAAATCGTTGTCCTCTGAAAGTTCACTTAAAATTTTGTTTAGCGTTGGTATTTCTTTTTTAAAATAAAATGAGTGTACTTTTCTGCGAATGACATTTTTGAATAAATCATCTATAACGACTTTTGACCTCTCTGTAGATGATTTTGGGGGATTTACAGTGTCTTGTTCATTTTTTATTTCATTTAAAAGTCTGTAGACAGTCGATTTTCCAATCCCTGTCATTTTGGAACACTTTTCCACGATGTCGTCAACACTGTTGGTAGGATTTTGGTGTTTCAATGCATTAAATACATTTAATATAATAATCTTCTCATTCTGAGACAGCTCATATCTTTTTACGCGTTTAGCAGGTACGTAATCTGATAAGCTCGACATTTTACCCAAACAATATTATATCCACTGGCACAATAGTCACTAAACACAAGTCGAATTTTACTCTACTGCGCTAGCACGTTTTCGTATATTCAGCTCTAAGACTGGATTGATCTGTCACAATACACTGCTCCTGCCCTATGATGTATCCAGTAAAATATACTAATGTACACCCATTACCCCGATAATTACCTGAAACGCAATATTACCACGCCCATGGCCGGTTCTTATCTCGGGGTCTTATTACTATCTTTCATTTCCAAACAGACTATAGTAGTTTTGGTTTTACACAAACAAATGTTTACTGTAGCACCCCCTGGTGAGTTTTCATCGTAACACATATATAAGAACATGCACCAATCAAACCAGAACCCATTACTGAAAACCGCATCAAAATGGGACTAGTAGTTTTGGAGATAAATGACAACATTGGTTTGTACAAACAAATGTTAACTGCAGCGCCCCCTGGTGAGTTGTCACCGTAACACCTATCCTTATCTACTTCGATCGATTGAAGAAGATCGGCCTGCTTTGATGACACCATTAGTTGAAAGTCTAAATAAAAGGTTTCATCAAACCTTAGCGATCTTCCTGTAATTTTACACGTTTTTACCAATTCTGAATAACTTTTATCAAGTAATATTTTCCTGTATTTTCTGCAGAAAAGACACTTTATCAAAACACAATTTACTTGGTGTAATAAATATCTCAAATATGATTATTTCGGAAACGGTTATTTCTAACGACTTCAATAAAAAGAGGTAGGAGAATTGATTGCTTCAATAGTCAGATAGATGCACTTTTGGAAAAAACTTTTTGTCATTTAAAAGAAGTAAGAAGTGTCATAAATAGCGTTCTCTACTAGTAACGTTAAAATTAGAAACAAATTTCAATTTCCTCCAAAATAAAAAATCAATCTTAAAAATATAAGCAAATATTTCAATCTTACAAAAAGTTATTTATAAATATCGAAAATCAAGAATAAGGCATATTTGGCTTAATCGCTCTATTTTGAGGTGAGCAGCCTGTCACTAATCTATATTCCTTTATTAATAAATCACCCTGTATATTTAGTTTGTTATTGTCTGTCCATTTTATAAAATATCACCTGGAAATCAATCAATATTTCTTAATTAAAGTTGTTTTATTTAATGTATACAATGGGGAAATGCTTAGTAAGTATAATATAAGAACATTTCTTTCAATTGGTGATATATTGTTCCATTTAAAAAAGAGCGGAAAACTCCGAAAATCTCATATTTCAAGGCATTCAATTTCGCTCTGTTTAATAGCCTTCTTTAGCTCTTCAGGGACCATATACTTTTAAAAGAATATTTCCCATTTATCCTCATATTTCTTCGGAATGTACGTCTAATTTAGCTTAGAGTTATTACCTGCATGGGAAACAAATATTTCCCTTATACAAAAGCATCATGTTTCTTCCGCCTTCATGTTTAGTTAGCGTTCTTCTAGAATTACATAAAATATGTAACATAGGTATTTTTAATAGTAAGTATAGGTCTTTATGCAAATCAAATTATGTGAACGATTTGGCATCGTCATTGTGTTTTTATAATTATTATAGTCTAATATTTTCCTATAAAAAATACTGTCGACGTTCACGTAATTAATTTTAGATAAAATTTGATGCACAATAAATAGCAAACACTGGAAGCAGTAAATTGTGTCTGTTTTTGCAGAAATGACCTTGAGTTTTTAATAGATTTCTATACCTAGCAATTGTTGTTTGCTATAATTTAGGTAGTAACTTTGAATACACTGTTGCCATACAAATTTTCAGGGAAATTTTTAAATATTTCAGAAGCGCGAAATTGAAATTTTGTAATAACTAATCTTCATTATGTTATATAAATGAAACACAATTGTAGGTAAGGTAAATGTAGTTACACAAACAATTTTACCCGCTGAACTGGAAAATGTACCTCTACTTGTGGTCCTCATTTTACAATAAACGAGTCTGTACTTAAAAATTTGTAAGTTAGAACGCTTTTTCTCGTTTTCAGTAAGGAAATTTTTCTGTGTTACTTCCAGTTTAAAAGTTTAAGCAATATCGTCCTAAATAGTCTCAAAGCAAATACCTCCTCAAACTTCATTAACGGTGGAAGGATCAACTAGTCGTTGGAAAATAATTGAATGTTTGTTGTTTAAACTATATTACTGTCATTAAGAATAAATAAAAGAATTAAACTCGATAATTCCTTAATACAGTTAAATCAAAAAGTGACACATATCCAATCTTCACCTGACTCCTTTGTGGGCTGCGTTTATTAACATTTCGCCGTTTAACTCATTACAAGCGTTTATAATTTTTCTTTCAAATGGTTAATATCTCGTGAAGGTGTTTTGTAAACCTTATTTTTTAAAATCCCCCATAAAAAATCGAGAGGAGTTAGATCTGATGACTTTTCGGGCCACTAAATGGTTCCATTAATCCTAATCCATTTTTTGGGAAAGTGTTATCTAAATATTGTTGCACAATCCTGGTCTTGTGGGTGAGGTTCGTCGTGCTGAAACCATAAGTTTCTCCTTAGCCACAAAGGCACATTCTGCAGAAGTGCAGGTAGGAAATTTAGATAGCTCATGCTGTTCAATGTATGCTCATAAAAATAAGGCCCAATTAAATGCCTACTGATGATGCTCCACCATACTCCAAAACGGCCTTGGTTTTGGACTGGATTTACAATGTGGGGATTTTCAATGGACCAGTAGTGTTCGTTGCGCCTATTTGGCAAACTATTACTGACAAACCGACTTTCGTCCGTCCAAAAAATGTACCGAAAAAGATTCTGATCAACAGTTTCTACAGTTACTACAATTGCAGTTACAGAATTAAGTCTGTTTTCAATGTGACGCTCAGACAAATACTCCAAATTCTCAATTTTGTAGTCGTGATACCCATTGGTCTTTAAAATTCGTTAAAGGTTGTTTTATCTAAATTTAATTCCCAGATGTTTGATGTTGCCGATCCTCATTGCTTCCTGTTAGACTCCCCGTTCAGCGCGTCGCTCTGCACGTACTTTAACTGTTGTTATTTCTAATGCCGACAGTACACCCTCGCAATGCGAGAGTCGAACTTCAAATATCCAAACTTTGGAAAAAAGAAAGTGGTGGGTTGAAACAATGAATCGAAATAGATAGGAATCTTTGTTTCTTCAGTTCGAAACAGATTTTCAGATATTCGATGCCAAGCACCTGCTACTTTTTCCTTTCTTTTATAATTTTAGTAAGAGAGATCCTGCAAATAAGATTTCTCCTAATAAAAGTCCAAAATTTGTAGGGTATAGTCAGGGCCGAGCCATCGCAGGAGTGCATAGCATCCGAGCGGCAACCCATTAAAGGCGGCAAAATAAAAAAGAAGAAATTCTAGATATTCTTGGGACGAAACGAAACATTTTTATAAAGCAAGTTTTGAGGTCTTGTATCTGACTGTTTGTGAATAAAGGCAACCTGATATCGCAAATGTGGACTAAAAAAATCTCGATATAAATTCCAGAACATTTTTTATCTCTTTTATAGTTCATGTTCTTAATTTACTTGTAAATGGTGATGCGAAAAGTTCACTTGAAATAACAAATTTCCTCGCTATTTATTCAAAAGAAAGAAACTTCATTGAAAAAACTCTTAATTTATGATGTTCTCATTCCCAACAATGATACATCAAGAGACAATGACAAAAAATCTTGCAGTCACTATTAATAAAATAAAATCATTAAAATATGTGATCGTTAGTAATTTGTTAGCTACAATGTTTTATCAGAAATAAACACCGTAAGCAAATTCTTGCAAAAATCTAGTATTATTTGCTCAAAATAAAGACAGTAAAATTGTTTTGCAAATAAAAATTCGATTAGATCGAGAAAAATTATTGTTTTCATTATGAACTAGAGAGATGATCCTGTCGCCTCACCAGAGTTTCAAAGTAAATTTATAAAATTCGCATCTAATATTATATAGTCACAAATTAAATTAACCGATTCATTTACAAAGCAAATTGAATAGTTGCATTTATAATAACGTCTGTGAGACTTTGGCCAATGGATATTTCAAATACAAGTTAGCAATGATCAAGAAAAATCTAAATTTTACAATTACCTAACACTATTTATTTATTTATTTAGAAGTATCAACCAACAATTTAGGCAATTAATAGGTTCGAAAAATATCATACAAAAAGACAAACATACAGGGTGTCGATGTCATTTAAAACATAAAAATATTTGTTGCGTTATTTTGGAAAATACAGTTTTTACAAATTTTTATAAAAATATAACTTTGAGGACGTGTAGAAGAAAACACTCTGTATAGTTTTTGTTCAAATTTCACACATACGGGTTCTGAGATGACCTGAGTAACACCACCTTATCAGATTTTAAATAAAATATCGCTAAACGTTTTTATTGAATTCCGAGGGTATAAAAATAATCATAATAGTAGTATATGCTAACGGGGGATAAGAACATTTAAGTTCCTGCCTGGTAATTTCAGTACATGCAAAATAACAAGTGATAATAGCTGGGGAGAACGTTAAGATTTCACACCAATGAACCAGTTTATTAAAATCCTTTCGAAGGATTAAACAGTCATTTAGGGAGGTGATTTTGCGAAACAGTTTGCAATCATATAAAATATCATATAAAATAGCATATAAAATAACTTTTGAATTAATTCCAAGGCAAATGTCATTTGCAAATAAGTTAAAAAGAAGAGGACCTAGGACAGACCCTTGCGGAACTCCAGACTTAGAAAATAAAGTAGCAGATTTGAAACCATGATACATAAATTTGTTACATATTTCATGTCTTTTTTCTCAATAATTCTATTTCAATATTAATTTAACCATATCTGCCAAGTAAGAACATTTCTAATAAATGACAAGGACGGAAGGACACATAGGCTTTTCCCAGGAAAAGACAGGTGGCAACCTTAGTTTAGTTGCACAACGTGCTAGTCAGGTACCTATGAAAGATGTGTCTTCTACATGTATAGTTAGGCTAAAAGGTTTTCGTTACAGAAAAGTTAATTTATTCAGACGTGGATATCTGTTTGTTTTATTTATTATCAAACATAAAAATACATGTATATTTACCCTTAACTACATTATTCTGAAACAATAAAACTTTATTTTTATTACGAATACGTTTTTCGTTAAAATAAACCTTGATATTTGGGAAAAATTCTTTTGAAATGAAACTATAAATTCTATGTATATAAATTATTATTGTCTTAATTAATGCAAACATACACGTAAAAATTTTATTTATTAGAGAACGATCTATCTTTCCATTCCTTCGTTACATTTTGAGTCTCTCAAGAAACATTGGGACCATTTACATTTAAGCCATTCTTTTACGCGCAGAAGTAATCAATACTGTAATTATTCTTTTTATTTGTGCGACAGATTATTCACTGTTTTAGAAAAAGGCATTAGTCGAGTAATTAAAGGTTTCGTCGTCCTAATAAATCTGGATAACCGTTACTCCAATCGGATCATTAGTTAACGTTGGGATAGATTAGACAAGTTTTAGATATAATCAGTGAAAAAGATCTTTAAGTAAAATAAACTTCTAGTTGAATTTATAATGATTGGCTTCTTTAATTACTGCAATAAACTCATTAAGTGCATTTCATTGTCTGACTTTATTTATATAATTTTAAAAAAATGTACGTAATCATTCCAGTTCTTCTTACTTTACGAAAATAGTTTTATTATTGTTCTTTGTAGGTTTTAAACACTCATTTTTTTAAAAAGAAAGTGATGATCGCTTAACGTTTTGAAACAAAATACATAAAAACAAATACTATTGAGTTGCAATCGTATTTATGTTCTAAGTGGAAGATTCTGTATTTTTAAATATATTATTATTTCAGTTCTATCATTGTTTTATTACTATTTCATCTGAATTTAATAGTAGTATTTGATATGACACACTGAAATATCTAGTGTTGATATAAATTCTTATCTGGAGAAAACTGAGGAAGTAAATATATGACAAATTTTATTTTTTTATCACAGAAAATTACGGTTTCGAAAGTACTCATGTTCTATTAAAAGAAACGTAAGTTTCACTTGGAGATAGTAACTGTTTTTTTAATCCATGAAATGATCTCATAGTAAACATGATGTTTCCTACTCCATGGGCGTATTTTATGGATAAAATTAAGATAATTTTGTTAAATAAACATAGGGTCTCAAGGGTATCGTTTCCGATATTTTATAAACATGATAAACAATAGAGGTCCTGGATTGGAACCTTGCTGTATACCTGATACATCTATAAACTTATCTGATGCTTTATTATTAAATTTAACGGAACATTATACTCAGATACTTATGACTTAAAAAATATGAATACACTGTTAGTAAAACCAAATTAATGCAGTTTACACATTAACACGTCATGTCACGTCATCCACTTTAAAGTATGGGTAAACCACATCGACCTGGGGTCCTTTTTGAAAAGCTGTATTGACATCAGTATTGAATTCCAGCATATTTGTATCAATCGATCTGCTTGGAAGAAACTCATGCTTGCAGCTTTACGTGACATAAAAGTCTAACATAAATAATGTGTTCAAATACTTTGGTTGCGGCATATATCACAAATATTGAACGATGGTTTTCAATAGAGCTTTTTCCCCACTTTTAAAGATGGGAATGATAATTGCGTCCTTCCACAAATACGGGAATATACATGTACTGAAGGACAAATTCAATATACATGGTAATAAAAATATACAAGTAATGGTTTTTGAAACCACTCAGAGCACGACTTAATTAAATACGGGGGAATACCATCAGTCTCTGAAGCACGTTTAGCTTTTTACTCTTTAACTGCATTTATGAATTCACACGGTTAACAGATGCGTTAATTTACATCATAATAATCATAATTACTAAAAAGCTTGAAGATACATTAGTGTTATAGGTTACTAGATTTCTAAACCGTACATTTTTAAAAAATATTGTTTAATTTAAAAAATAACTCTATAAACATAACACCGACTTTGCTAACTGCCTCTTTCCATATCATTATTATTTTATTACGCATCAGGTCTCTAATACATGAACGACACGGTTTTATACAGGGGAGATCCGCCTCTACAAATCATACATGTAAGACGCAGTTTATATCTGAAGTTCTTGATCTGAGAGGTCAAATAAATGTTTTCTATGCTGATTTTTCTAAGGCGTTTGATAAGAGTGATCATTCTTTACTACAACAAAAACTTAACAGCTGTGGATTCTGCCTGACGTACTCAGACTATTTCAATCTTATCTAGCTGATCGTTATCCGTTTGTTCAGTATCGAGGTTCCCCAAGGTTCAATATTAGATCCTCTTCTATTCATAAATTGTATTAATGCTATTAATTAATGTTAATGTCCTAAATGTTCGCTACCTTTTGTACGCTGATTTTGTTATATTCCAGAATTGACGATATATGGGATTGTTAAAATTTGCAAAGAAGTCTATAAACATTTGGTGTATGAACAAACAGCAATTACATGTAGCTAAATGTAATATTGATATCATACCATAACATATAATTATAGGTTTGATAGTGATATTCTTCGAAGTCCTGAAGTCATTAGGGATTTGGGTATTTTATTTGATTCACAGCTTAAGTTTGTGAGGCATATGAAGCGTTGCATAGTTCCAGAAAATTTAAAAACTTCAGTACTCTTCGCCTATTATAGACTACGTTTGTTAGACCTAAACTTGAATACGGTGTTGTCATATGGCATTCCATTTATGAATGTCGATTTATTTTATTTGAAAAGTTTCAGAGGAGATCCTTTAAATCTACGGTATTTATCTTAGATGGTTTCAATTCTGCTAGAGGAATACCATATTTTATAATATTTTTCAGTTAAATACTCTTATCTCCAGATGTAAATTGCATTATATTATATTTCTTATTAAAATAATGCATTACATTATTAAATCTCATGATTTACTAGGTTGTTTCAATTTTAGAATACCGAGATCTAGTTATTTTAATAGCTTTTTTGCCATACCTCTTGCTCGTACTTATATAAATCGCCATTGTACCAAATGCTAAATAATTATCGTGAAATAACGTAGATATTTTATCCCGTACACCGCGTGATATTAAGCAGCGTTTTCAATAACATGTTATGTGTCCTATTCTGTCTTATTTATTATCATTTTATATGTTGTATTTTATATTTATGTTTATTGTATATACTGCATATTTGTCTTATACGTTATCCAACTTCGGCAAAAACCATATTTGTTTTACACTTTTCTATTGTCCGGTAGTTTTTACTATTATTAGTTTTTATTGTTGACGACATTTATTATTATTTTTTCCTATATTTCTTTTTTTAACTGTGTAACTTATCCTGTAACTGGGCTTTGTCCGTTGGGTATTTAATTTATTAAGATTTCATTTGGTTCCAACATGGAAAAACGTAAAAATAAATAAAAAAATTAATTTCTGTTTTTTTTTTTGTATTATTTAATTTATTTTTACATTATCTATGATTTGTACGGCGTGCGATAATTGCCTATTAGCGCGCGCCCTACGGTAACTGACTTTTACCACCCGCCGTTTAATAAAACACCACATTGAAAAAACTGCCACTTTACTTACCGCACAGTTATAGTTAAACTCAAAAGAATAAAATACTCGTATTCTATAGTCGTATTTTCCTCTTTTATATTAAGGCATTTACTGCTAAAGAGATGTCTAAAATTGTTCAAAATGTTCCTTGACTATTATTTTATGTTGCGGAAAATTACAAATATGTTCTGCACAATTAGGTTCGGTCAGATTCACTTAAATGATATATGGCTACATGTGCAGGAAAATTTAATTCGGAGAAACAAAATTAAATATAAATCATTCTTTTCTATGTTTTTGTTTGAAATTCAGGAGCGGAACTCCTATAAATCATATCGCTAGTAAAAAATTATGGATGTTATTATTAGTTTCACTTCCACATATTTTTATAACTACTACACAATTCAATAACTTGGATTTATCAGCTGTCATCAATATCAATTATGCGAAAAATGCGAAATCTGGATGCCATTTCATTTTACATAAAAATTCCAGCATACATTCGAATGTATTGTGTTTTGAGCTCCAAAGGCATTTATTATAATTTATGACGTCGCTTTATAGCCATTCCTGTGCCTCTCTTCTGTGTAGATATATTTTTTCTCCGCGTACGCTTTCATAACTCAATATGAAAATTCAATACTTTCAATGTTTCTCTTTAAAGTGGCCTACTGGAGTTTGACAATAGATACTGTCACGGTTTTGCAATATGAAAACCTCGACTTTCAAGATTTAAATATCATTTGTGTTATGTCACTAATTAGTATTTACATATTTCGACTAAAATCGTGTGTGTTAAACTACATTTTGTAGCATCACCACTGTTGCTATTAAAAATATGTAAAATTTTTGGTTATATTAACTACAGTCGAAATACATTCGTTTGGTTAGTTAGGTATTTTGCCAAACTTTTGACAAAAATAAAGATTAATTAAGTAAATCCTTGCTCCAAAAGGATCAGGGTTATTTTTGAGACTAAGTTTGCCTAACCAAAAAATGTCACACTGAAAAAGCAGATAAGTAAATAATAACAAAAATCATATCACTATAGCACACTTTCGTATTTTTTGACGTTTCGAAGTTTGTCTGCTTCCATAAATGATTTTTATTTTATTGATACTTACTTCTTCTTCATACATCTGTAGCCAACAATGATCAATATTTACTGAACAGTTTGATACATACTGATCTCCGTTCAACAAAATAATCGGAGTCGCTTTTAATTTTCTTTTTATTGCATTGTCCTCTTTCTCAAAAATTTTTCTCCCTCATTGAATTAAGTGACCGTTTTTCCAAGCGTGTTTTTAAACTTCCCTATTTTTACATAATTTGTATGTTCCTTAACTCTAACATTCATAGGCCGAGACGTTTCTCTGACATAATGTTTATTGCATTCACAATGTATGCTGTAGATGCAATTTTTTAAATTTTGTATACCTATCAATTTTTGGACGGTTTTTTAACAAAAAGTATCATAAAGTATTAGTTGTTTGAAAAACTGTTCTAATATTAAATTTGTTACCGATTCTTCTTAATTTTTCTGATAATATAGGAATATAAGGATTTTTATTGTATGATTAGTTTCTCTTATTTGCCTTTAAACGTTTGTTTTATCTGTACTATTTTTTAATGTTCTATCAACAAAAATTGGAGGTTATTCATTATTTATTAAAATATTTTTAATGAACTTTAGTTCGTTTTTAAAAATGTTGTTGTTTGATGGAAATTTTGCTCTATCATATTATTTAACAACACATTTCTTAATATAATTGTGATGCTACAAATGGTAGCATATTGTTATTTTCTATTTCCAAAGTGAATTTAATTGATGGTTGTTTATGTTAATATCATTTAAAAATTCATTTAATTCTGCAAGAGTAAAAGGACAAATCGCAAAAATGTCATCTACATACTTTCACCGAACAGTAGGATTTTTTATTTATATTTTGAATAGTTTTCCTCAAAAAAATCCATAAGATTACTTAGGTTACTTAAAATTAGTAATGACAAACTCATTGCTATTCCGAAATTTTGTCGATAAAATTCATTGTTTAGTTGAAAATATGTTGTCTTTACGTTAGACACAACAACTTATAATGAAAAAATAAATAGTTGAATTAATGACAGAAATTATACAAAATTAAATAAAGACAACTACATTTATTGAAAACAAAATGTACAGAACACTATATAAATGTTTATATGACATCACATAACAAAATTTTCAACAACCAATTAAAATTTATTAGAAATATTTTTACAAATAATGGATACCCTCCAAATTTTGTTAGATAGAACATTGATAGAACGTTCAAAAATATTACATATAAAACAAATACTTTAAGACAAATAAGAGAAACTAATTACACAATAAAAATTCCATATATTTCCTATATTATCTAAAAGAATCTGAAGCAAATATGATATTAGTACAGTTTCTCAGATAAGTAATACTTTACGATCCTTTTGGTCAAAAACACGTCCAAAAAATTATATACCAAATTAAAAAATTGCACCTACCTTGTGGATGCAATAAAGATTATGTTGGATAAACGTCTCGGCCTATGCATGTTAGGGTTGATGAAGATAAAAATTATATAAAAAAAACAGAAATTTGAATAATCAAAAATTCTTGGAAAAATGGTCATTTAATTCAGTTCGACACAAATTTTAGAGGAGGATATAAGGAAATAAGTGTGTGTGTGTCAAACTGTTCATTGATCATTGTTGGCTAAAAATCATTTAACATTTCTGTGGAAACAGATAAACAAATTTTAAACTGTCAAACTTGACTTTCTTTTAAATACAATTGCAATTTTTGAGAATGAAAACAGAATTTTTTTAAACGTCAACAAATACAGAAGCGCATGATAGTAATGTAATTTTTGTTATTTTTTACTTATCTGCTTTTTCAGTGTGAGATTTTTTGGTTAGGCAAACTTAGTTTCACAAATTAACGAAAGACTAGAATTATACCAGAAATAAATAGCTTTAAAGAATATCATAATACATTGTCTCCTACAATGTCCGAGGGCAATGGTCACCAACGTTATGCCACTAAACTTACAGTACCTATTGGGAACATTGACCCAAAATACCTATAAGGCTACTTTTCCAATGTAAGTATTGTAACAAGAACCAGCTGATACTCCTGCGGGCATATTAACTAATAAACAAATTTGGAACCCAGTTATTGCCGAATAGTCCTAGTAGATGCAGCGTTTTTCTTCAGTTTTTAAATTAAGAATTGATTTGTGATTTTTAAGAACATCGAATTATGCAACAAGAGGCTAAAAAAATTGTTCCATCTATGACCGTAAAAGAGTAAAACCAACGGCCATTTGAATTTCGTGTGCTACAGCAAAAATATGTTATTGATAGAAATGTACCATGTTTCGGAGAAAACTGCATTTTAACACAAGTCTCCAAGAAAGTAACCAATAAATAAAACATAACCTTAAAATTCATATTTGATTTATGCAAAGAGCGTTGCTTTTCACAGTTCTAAAAATAGCTTCTGGGTAAAATTTTTGTGTAATCCTCTCTTTGCACATTGAATAGCTTCTTCGATTATCTACTTCTGAATAAAAACAATAAATGAGCATATATCTGATAAGTATACCTTTTGTACTAAAAAGTCTAATTGTAATTCTAAAGTGTAATTTCTAAATGGTTTTTTTTTTGGTTTCACAATGGTGTAATAATTATATTTTAATAACCACGAGCATGAAACTGATGCTACTGGTGGTTTGTTTTATATGAAATTATATCTGATAGTCAAATTAACAAAAAAATGCTTAACGACTTTTTCGCATATGTCTGAAAATAGTTTTAATCTTTTCACCTTCAACTTCTGTATTTTGATAGTAACATTTAACATTTTTTAAACTATCCTCCTTTAATTTTCATCGTAGAATCTAGTGAAGGTTTGTTCTATACATAACCGAATACCGTATATATATATCATGTTCTTTCTAGTGTAAAAATTGATATCTCATTTACAATCTCCTTTTCAATGTTACAAATATCGTTCCGGCGTATTCCCATTGCTTTTCTAGATTTATCATATCTTCTTGATTGATTTCTTTGAATTCTATGCCTGTATGTATATATGATTACAAACCCGGCAGGATACAAATAACATTCGACTTGATCTTTCCTCAAGAATTCGTCAGATATAAATTGAATTTGTCATCTTCCATTCCACCGTCACATTAGCAATCAGATATTAAAAAACTACTAAATTGATTCGGTAAACTAATATATTTTTCTATATACATAAATGTGTGCAAAGATAATAATAATACCTCATTCTAATCACGAGGATTAGCCCAGAAGCCGCAGACTTGTGCGGGGGAGGAGGCGGCATATTATTATTAAACAGGTCGCATTTACGCCCAGGAACGACTTACGTTGGTAGGCCCCAACCACCATTCAGTGCAGGAATGAGGGAAACCTGGAAAACCTCATTAATTAGGGGGGTAGTCAAACGTCGGCCGGTATCAATCTCTCATATTGACCCAAGCTAACATTCTTCCACCCTACCATACCCGCAGAGGGGGTGCCAATCCTCTTCACGAATATAGCTGATATGCGGTCTACCGGCTGCGGAAATCGAACCAACACCAAAACCGCACGACCACTGGCCGACATTATAAAGATCAAAGATATCATTGATTTCATCATAGTTTCGATTTTTTTAATAAATCATATAATTGAGAGTTTGTTATTTGCGTACGAAGTCAGTAACGTCACTCAGAAATTTTAAAATTATTTTACTGCGTTGCATGCAGGTATTAACACATTTAATTTAAAATACTTGATTCGTTTTATTACAGATATGAAAGGTAAACAGCATATATCTGTATAACTAAAGACATATACCATAATTACAATATTCTTACGAAAGCACACTTTTAGTTTGTTAATTATGTTTTCGTTAGAATTTATAATTTCTATAATATCTTTATTTGGACGCTTTCTAGTACATGCCAGGCTTCCATGTATTGGAACTGTGGAGCAAAGGAACACCTGAGGAGTGTATTCAGTTGAAATCAGAAAGAGCCTGACAACTGGAGAAGAAGCAACAATATACTTTTATTTGTTATTTTTGAAGATGCAGTTCATGTGGATTCATAAAGTTCATATGGTTTGGTTCTATGACCGCTATGGATTCGATCTCCGCGACCGGTAGACCGTACATCAGGTATATTCGTAGAGAGGATTGGAACCCTCTCTGCGGGTATGGTCGGTTAGAAGAATATTAGCTTTGGTCAATGTGAGAGATTGATACCAGTCGACATTTGGCTACACTCCGAATTAATGAGATTTTCCAGGTTTCCCTCATACCTGCACTGAATGGTGGTTAGGGCCTACCAACGTAAGTCGTTTCTGGCCCCATCTCCCGCACAAGTTATTGACTTCTGGGCTATTCCTCGTGATTAGAATGAAGCGTAGAGATATTAGTATTATTATATGTTTTAGACTATCTCCATAATTTCTAGAGAACAAGTGAAATTAAATTGACATTGCCGTATAAACATGTGCGCAAAATTCAATCGCTTCCGAGATAATACGAACAAGCTTCGTAAACTGTTAAGTTTTTATAACAAAGTCAACTTATTTGTTATACTTCTGAAGAAAATCTGTTTCTTCCTGAATTGGTTATTTTATGTATTTGTATACAACCAAAATTAATTATTAATTAAAATTAGGTAAATATATCAATTCGAATATGTCAAAACCAGTACATATAATCTAACAACTACGACACTTGATTTTATTTTATCAATTTTCATAACTGAAGAATGATTATGCATGTGTAGCATATTCACAAACAAATGTTAAGCAAGTGTTTTACAAGGAATGTATATAAAATCGTGTACCACGATAACATGGTGTTCACCATTCACAAATCTCTTGCTTAGACATTTCAAAGCCTCCTGTCACAAATGTCTGTCTATTCAAATATCTTGCTCTGTGTCTACTACTTTATCTCAGTTTTCATAAACATAACTCTAATTTATTTCAATCCCTAAATGTTACACGTACAACTCCTGTCATACATGTTGCTTATTTTTTATTTTACTAAATATACAGGGACACAGGTCATGAATGCAGCCCTAGAGAGATTTTTATTTTAGAAGGAAACGTTAAATGCAAATATGAACGAATTCAACCATTTCAGAAAAGTATTAAATGTCCCAAATAATATAACTGTGCCATTAACTATTGTTCTCTTTCATTTTGTTATAACCAATGAACATTTCAAAAACTTCCATACTATGGGTGGTATGAATAAAAGCGAAGTAAGTGATAATACACCCAACGTCAAAAGTTTTGGACCCCCCCCCTCATTCTTCTTAAAGAAATCTTTTTGTCAGAAAAACCAAATACATTTATAAGTATATTGTTTTCTGATATTTTTTTTTGTGAAAAGAATATGTTCGATAAACTTAGTACTTACAAAATTAAAAACCAGCAAATGTGTTACATGTTTGACAAAATTTATTAAATCAAAAAGAAGTAACAAAGCAAGTTCTCTACTTGACTAATAGTCGGTATGACCTCCACTACGTTCCAATAGTATATTGCCACGTCTGTGCACTAGATAATCAAGCGGTTAACGATCTCATTCGGAATATTGTTTCATTCCTCTTCTGCCGCCACGATTAACGCATCTGCAGTATAGGTGGAGGAATATGATTATGAATGACTCTATCAACGAAATCCCATATGTTTTCAATAGGCCACTGGCGTAAAAGCCAACCCTTATGCTCTCACGTCCACTGGAGACCGGCAGCACGTTACCTTGGAAGTAGAGTGGAGACCCGTAATGGTCTTGTAGCACCTAAATTTGCGTTGTGGAGTCATCTTCGAATAGTAGGTGTCGATATAACACGGCGAAACGTACCTTGAGAGTGGGCTGAAGCTGAAGATCTGCGGTGTCTACGGGTATATTGCACCAAATATCGATCCTCCCTATGCGTGGTATGAGTAAAAGCCAAGTAAGTGATAATACCACAAATATACACCCAACGTCAAAAGTCTTGGACCCCCCTCATTCTTCTTAAAGAAATTTTTTTTTTCTGATATTTTTTTTGTGAAAAGAATATGTTCGATAAACTTAGTACTTACAAAATTAAAAACCAACAAATGTGTTACATGTTTGACAAAATTTATTAAATCAGAAAGAAGTAACAAAGCAAGTTCTCTACTTGACTAATAGTCGGTATGACCTCCACTACGTTCCAATAGTATATTGCCACGTCTGTGCACTAGATAATCAAGCGGTTAACGATCTCATTCGGAATATTGTTCCATTCCTCTTCTGCCGCCACGACTAACGCATCTGCAGTATAGGTGGAGGAATATGATTATGAATGGCTCTATAAACGAAATCCCATATGTTTTCAATAGGCCACTGGCGTAAAAGCCAACCCTTATGCTCTCACGTCCACTGGAGACCGGCAGCACGTTACCTTAGAAGTAGAGTGGAGACCCGTAATGGTCTTGTAGCACCTAAATTTGCGTTGTGGAGTCGTCTTCGAATAGTAGGTGTCGATATAACACGGCGAAACGTACCTTGAAAGTGGGTTGAAGCTGAAGATGTGCGGTGTCTACGGGCATATTGCACCAAATACTGATCCTCCCTTTCATTCGATACTCGAGGGCGTCCACTACGTGGTTTGTTTTCTGCTATATCAAATTCTTCATATCTGTGTACTATTTGTACAATAAATGATCTAGGAATGCCCAACGTGTTCAATATCTGATGATTAGAATGGCAGAAACGCAGAAATTTCATGTCCTGGCATTATAAAAGTACAGTATAACAATTCAAAGGAACACTTGGCTGAATACACATTTGTAAAAACATTGATAATAAAGTAAAGGTTCATGGTCTTAAATGTTTTATTGTCTTTTTTGTTCCCTAAGTACATGTACTTTTTTACTAGATTAAGAAAAAACGCTAGGTTTAATCGAATCATTTTATATACGGAGGTCCAAGACTTTTGGCGTTGTGTGTATAAAGCAAAGCTGTGGTGGAGTGGGGAAAAATGCTATTTATTTTGGATAATATACTACCCGACAGAAGTAAATTCTTCATATAGTAAAGCATCTGCTAAGAAAAATTTTCTGTAAAAGATAAAGTAAAGTATTAGTACTTCGTACATATTCATGCCACCCATATCTAGAAAATTTGTGACTTCAGTACTTTGATTCAATGGTCTTTAGTGTCTAAAATTGGTCAAATAATACAAGAACAAACAACTCTAGAAAAAGCTTAAACTTCTAAAAAAATTCTAAATAATTGTGAGTCTCACCATCGCATTTAAAATCTTTTTATTAAATATTCTGAAAATTGTACGTTTTGTTTTAAAAGCGCATGTCCTTTGATTAGTTATCCTGTTTCTATTGTCCATAAAAATATAGATATATTTTAATGTCCTACTTTCATTTAAAAATAAATTTTGCTCTTACAAAATAGCAGTTTCAGGAGCAAATATTTTAATTGCGTTATATTACTCCAAGTTTGCATATTACCTACTGTTATATTCAGCTTTTGTAAAATCCAACAGAAAAGCAAACGTAACGATGCAGTAAAATTTTCCAATTAAAGCAAAAACTTAGTCAAGGATTCTTCAAAAGTCCTGGTTTAATATCTGGTGTTTAATGTGGATGTAATAAAAAAACAGTAATTTTGAGGACCCTTGTGTAAATATAATAGTATCTTCACTTCTAAATCAATACGTAAGATGCTGGGTTGGCACTGTAATTAAAGTGTATCCAGCTATTTATTACTATTTAACTTGTAATAGAACTAAATATTAATTAAATAATCTGACCTATCATTAAAATCATTAAAATTATACATTTTTAAATAAAATACGTAAATATCTTTATGTATCTTATTCTGCTTTGCAGACAAACATGAATACGTAATTTTCCAAGATAGATGAGTTGATCTATTCTACAGTTTAACGGTGGCTTTTCGAAGTAGCCTTATTTTTAAATAAAATTAATGTTAATACAAAATAGTCTAAAATATATTTTGATAAATAAATGTTAACATGTTTTATAAACATTTTTGCAATTTTGTAACGTCGTATATACTGATTTCTTCAACAGTGCATATACAGAGTGTTAACGACGTTAACGGCCAAACTTCACCGGCATATTCTATATATTATATTCTGTACCCGACATAAATTTCTGTATTTAATTACTATGAAACGTTTAAGACTAAAAATTAGTAACTAAAACTGAACCATAACATAGTAAACACACATAATTTTACATTGCTAGTTGCATACTTTCCAAACATCAAAGAACACTGGTCAAAACTAGAATATTATATTCTAAGGGTCAAAGAATAGATTTTTACAGAACACCGTAAATATGTAGGGATGTTATAGTTTCAAATAGTACTAATTATTTTATGCAAACATCTTCGATTATTATTAATATTGTTGCTATTATTAGTATTAACAGAATTTAATCCCCGAACAACAGAAGACGTTTGTTACTTATGGTAACTGCATCAAATTTTGTCAAAAAAAAAATATCGCAATGGTGTTTAGTTTGAAATAATTTTTGAGTACTTGCTCTTCGCACATTTAATCTTTCGCGTATTTTTTGTGTATTTAGAAATATTTGCATGGGCGTAGCTAGGAATTTTCCTAGAGGGGGATCGAGAGCTAGTTTATTATTGAACAAAGCGTATGGTATGTGAAGTCATGGTTTTCTGAAACTTTGTTACATGCCGCAAGAATTATGGCGGGGCCGTGGCACTCCCCTGCCCTCCTTGTTACGCCTATGAATATATCTTTTTTTGTGTATTCAAATGTCGAGATGCCGGATAAGGTGCCGATTTATGGGAAGTGAGACAAGTATGTGTTATCGTATGGCGGCGTAATACCAAAGACGTTAACCGAGTATACAAAATATTATCTTTGAACCACAATGAACAACTGCTGTAATACTTTGGCGGTAAACGTGTGGCAGTGTTTTCAAGTATTACATTACATTTACGTGTGTTTCTGTTATGTTTTGCGGTTTTTGCCGTCGGAGGGAATCCCCCTGGTCGTGGTCGTCGGGCCGAGTACCTCGCTTTAAACAAAAATAACGGTTCAGAGAAGGAAAAATCCCCAGCGTCATATCAATCCTGGAAATAAGTAATATCAGTAAAGTAGATTCTACCTCCCTGTGCTACCATATCGTGTTTCTCATTAAATCATTGAAAAATCATCTACATTTTGTAAATATTTTTGTTCTTTAAAAGTGAGGTAAATTGATACACGTAAAAACGCAGTGCCCTGTCACTACGTTTGATACATAGTACTTAGGTGGTATATACCTAACCTTGCGACTGAGTGGCAGCCAGAGTAGGAGAATAATATATTTAACAACAAATGTTTTTGCTTTATAAATAAGTTTGGGAAGTTATTGGTGGACGATTCCGTTAATTCTTAGTTTTCTCTATGCCTTCTTAAAATATTTGTACAAATCGGCTCTTTTTTAAACATCGTATGCTGTTCCAAAATAAAATTCAATTCGAAAATTATATTTTTATTGTACTTTTCTTATATATATATATATATTTATATTTGGAATATTATGCTGTGGTCTAACTGATCACCATTAATCACAGAACTACTGCGCATTTTCTTAGCCTTAGCTAGGAATCTTTGATCTGTTATTGTTTTCAAATTCTAACTACCTCATGTATTGATTTCGGTTCCTATATTGTAGTTGGTTATTTACAGCTTCTTTATTTTTCAATATTTATTGAATATTTCAAAGCCAATATTCCAATCCTGAGATCTGAATTGACGTTTACTGATAATTAATAAAATAAATAGCACTTTAATAGATATTTCATATTATTCACATAGCTCTAATATGATTTCTAAAATGTAAGTCAATTTGAAATACTATTTGGTTCTGGATGATGAATTCTACTCCAAGTTCGACATTAAATTATTTGATTGTTGCAAATTGTCCAACATCGCTGAAGTATACATCGTTAAATCTGTAATAGCAATAAAACTGAAATCATAATGACGACTTTTAGTTCCCAATGTAATCAAATAACCAATTTCAGTCTACACCAATAACGGCAATAATGTTGCAAACTATAGTAGCAATAATAATCCGATTTTAATAATGAAGCGTTACACCGTAACAGTTTATTTCTACAAGTATTTAATATTTATACACAAATTTATATTCCTGTATAAAATTAGTTGTGAACAATAAATTAATAATTATTAACAAAAGTCAGGAATATTGAGTGTAAAACAACACCAAGGCAAGTAAATTGGAAACGTATTTTTACTGTTATGATATTTCAGTGGCGAATGGCGAAATATGGAAATATTTTTATAATAATGCGTGAGACCCATATTGCTATTTGGGGAATGATTTCTATTCTCACAAAAAGAAGCTAATTCTACTTAACAGATACAGTACTCAAACTAGTAAGCAATCAATTTGTGATGCAAAAATTGAAGATTGATTTTTACTGTATTGTAAAAGTATTTCAGCTAATATATTTTTGCGGTTTCCTTATTAACAGTGCACTCATATGAAGTATTGTAGTTTTACAAATTTATCTTTTTACTGATGACTATGATTTATATTTTTCAGTAAATAAACTCTATTCTATAAATCAATGTTGCTACAATAATTATTCCTTTAAATGAAGTCATATATTATTATATGTTCTTTGCTACCAAATATCTAGGTATACGAAGAAACAATTTCTTCGTCTTCATCTAAAATAAAAGTTAATGTAGCTAAATTTACTAACAAAAAATACATATGTGGCTTAATTAAATCATCTAACTTTCAAAACTAATTCACTTTTCAGATTTATTTGTATATTCCACATACCATCATTATATTAAGCTATATTATTTACAGGAAAGATATTTATACTGTTACAAAATTGTGTCTAGACTAGCACACCTACATATAAAAGCAAAACCATGTAAATTCAAATTCTTCATCCCAAAATATCCGGGGAGGGTTGTTTTAGAGAACACCTACTAAACAAAAATTGATTAAAAGTAAATACGAAATATTTGAACCAAATATTATTCATATATTTAAAATAAATGTAAATTTTATGAGCAGGGACAGTTTTTATTAATTAATTTATTTGTTAACGAGAATATGTCACTATGGTTCTATAATTAAATAAACTAAAAGTGAATGAAATTCTAAACCCAATTTAAATTTTTTTTCAAGCTAATATCTAAGTATTTCTATAAATCAACGGAAGATCTACCATAAATGGGTTTGAACATTCATATCTTCTTCTCAAGCTGTAAGTATAGTTGAAAAGAATAATATTTGGGTTTCCATATTCCACTCTATGATCCAATTATTGTTGAAACTATGCTACTAAACGTGTTATATTGATTAAATGTAAGGTATATGTCTCTGAGAACTTTATCTCTTGTTTTTAATTTTTGAATAAACAAATTATTATGGAACAGTACATTAGACACTTCGATGACAGTGAAACTTTTGAAACTTGAAACTTTAGTTTTAGCAAATGGAATAGAATGTGGAAAAGTTTATGCATCAAAACATGATCAATTTTAAAATTATTCAGAATAATATACGAAGTATCACAAAAAACTTAGATCAATTTAAAATTTTTCTCTGCTAATTTAAGAATGATTTTGATTGTATTGTTCTAACTGAGACTTTTGATCTTAGTGAGAAAGAATTAAATATGTTTAGCATAAATAGCTATCATCTTATACAGAGTGATTCAGGTTTAATCTTGATAACTTCAGGAATCGATAAAACAGATTAAAATAATTTTCTATGTGATATAAACTTATTTCCTAAACACATCGTTTCCGAGATAGAGGACATTGAAGTAGGAATTTTTTTCTCGTTTTTCCCTCATAACTTTTGAACCACTTATCCGATCTAAGTGAAATTCGGAACACAAACACTCCTTATGATTTTACATAAGCTTCTTAAGTTTGAACTACCTACCCCTCTTAGAAGTGTATTTTGTATGCTATCCCCTCTTACTTTATTTCAAAACTACAAAAAAAAATAATTTCAATAAAACATCTACACACCACTTTGACCTGATTAATTTCGAAACTTTTTCGTCTCCTGTTTGTTTTTTCGACGTTTAGTCTTGTTTCTGAGATATTCAAAGAAATTGGTGACAGTGTAGCGCACCAGCCGCGTAAATTTCATTTAACGTTATAGCAATCCATGAAAACAAAACTCAGTGATTTGTGTAAACCATAGACCTTATAAATCATGGACGCGCCCAAAACCGTTTTCTGCCTATACAAATTGTTGATGCTCAGATTTGTGCGACAGAGATAGAGCTAGTCCGGGCAAAAACCCACAGATCATTGGCCGAAAAAAACAAAAACCGTAAATGACAGACGTATGACATTTACGGTGACAGACCGACTCCACCATAGTTTATGAGTCTTTAAAAACTATTGCTAATAAACACACTAAACACAACTAAATCACAAAAGGCACACAAATCATTAACAATAGTAACAGGAAAAGTTTTGTCAGGTTATGTTTATATATTTTTCTGTCATACAACATCTGTTTTTGCACGGAGGAATTGATCCAAAGGATAAGACATGCTTGTGATGACATAAAAAAAACAATCCTGTTCAAAGAGCAGCTGCGATACACTAGTTCGACGATGCTAAAAATGTATTGAGACTGGAGGAATGCACTTTGGACAATTATTGTAATTTTTTTAGTAGTTTGATAAGTTTGTTCTAAATCCTTGTAATAAGTAGTTGTTACTAAATTTATGTTTAAGGCCGATTCAGACTGGTTCCACGAGCAGTCAGTCGTCTTCTAGCCACCTCGACTATCGCGGCGCCCAAAACGTCAGTTTACACAAATCACTGAGTTTTGTCTTCATGGGTTGCTACAACATTAAATGAAATTTACGCGGCTGGTGCGCTACACTGTCAACAATTTCTTTGAATATCGCAGAAACAAGACCAAACGTCGAAAAAACAGGAGACGAAAAAGTTTCGAAATTAATCAGGTCAAAGTGGTGTGTAGATGTTTTATTGAAATTATTATTTTTTTTTTTTAGTTTTGAAATAAAGTAAAAGGGAGGTAGCATACAAAGTACACGTCTAAGAGGGGTAGGTAGTTCAAACTTAAGAAGCTTATGTAAGATCATAAGGAGTGTTTGTATTCCGAATTTCACTTAAATCGGATAAGTGGTTCAAAAGTTAGGAGGGAAAAACGAGAAAAAAATTCCTACTTCAATGCCCTCTTTCTCGGAAACGATGCGTTTTAGGAAATAAGTATATATCACAAATAAACATTATTTTAACCTGTTCTATCTATTCTTGAAGTTATCAAGATTAAACCTGAATCACCCTGTATATAACGAGGGTAGAGTAAATAAGAATGACGGAGTTATAGTTTACATAAAAAAGGACCAACTATGATTATGAGGTTATTAAAATGAACAACATTAATATTAGTAAACTAGATATATCCAGTGCATTTGATAATAACATTACAATTTTAGCTATTTATAGGTCGCCTGTAACGTCTCCTCTAGATTTTATTAATGCTTTGGACCAGCAAATTCAATGTAGTGAAAACCTAGCTGGTTGCACTATATTTATAGGTGACATAAACATCAACATACTTGAACCAATTATAGATGATTTTTCATTGGAGTATTTAAATGTTTTATATAGCCATGATTTTAGTATAGATCATATTTTTATTAAATCATTAAAAGTGGCATGGCAATACCCTGCATAATTCAAAGCAAAATAACAGACCATTATCCTGTCACCATACAATTGATATTAAATAAAGAAGTAGTAAATTGCATTAAAAGCAGAAGGCAAGTCAAATATGTAAACTATAAGAAATTAAAAATAGAACTTTCTAAACAATGTTGGAACGAGGTAAATAACTATGCAAACTAGCAACTTAATTCAATATAAAATAAAAGAGTGTACAAACGTTGTTAATATTAAACACAAAAATGTAAAAAGGAAACATTGGATAAGTAATAAAATAGTTGAAAAAATTAATAAAAGAGATGGCATATATAAAAAATTTAAAAAGAATCCCGACAAAATTTCGCAATGATCTCAATAACTTTATTAAAATGGAAAAAACAAAATATTACAAAATGCCATTGAAAAAAATAAAATGTGTTCGAAAAACTTATGGGAAGTTACAACTGAATTTTGCGGTATTGATCCAATATCTCAATTCGCAAAGAATGAAAAAGGAGACAAAGTTACTAATGATTACGAAAATGCTAACATTTTCAATGCCTTCTCTGCCACCATTGGAAAAACTTTTGCCACTCAGATCACCGGGACGTCCCCTAGTTTACCTGTAAATAAACAAAATAACTCGATATTTCTAAAACCTACTACTCCATCTGAGATTATTAAGTACGTTAATGAATTAAAAATTAAGAAGTCTCCAGGAATTGATGGAATTACATAGTCTACCTTGAAGGAAATTGCTCAGTATATTGCTAAGCCGTTATCCGTCATAATAAATAGAGCAATTTATGAGGGAATATGTCCCTCAGCCTTTAAGGTGGCCGTGGTAAGGCCTATTTATAAAAATGGTGATAAAGAAAAGGTAACGAATTACAGACCTATTTCATTGATTACTAATTTTGCTAAAATATTTGAAAAGGTGATTAAGGATAGAATCGTTAGTTATGTAGATAAGTACAAATTATTATCTAGTGCACACCGTATGTCACAAGGACCTGTTAATGACACTGTACAACATTGGTTTTAGAAATAACAGTTTAAATCTTATTACATCGTATATAAACAATAGGATACAATATACTGAGATAAATAGCGTACGAAGCAGGCCTAACATTACTGAATATGGTGTGCCACAAGGAACAAGGACCTATACTATTCATTCTGAATATAAACTCTTTATTTAATATACAAACCTCAAGCACAATCTTAAGCTACGCTGACGATACTATCCCTTTCTATAAATCATCAAGCTGGGACAATCTGAAAGTTTTAGTAGAGAAAGACCTAGAAAAAGTTAAAAATTACTTTGATAGCAAATATTTAACTCAAAATTTAATGAAAATTTATTACCTACCTTTTTATTTATATGACACATCTGCTCCAACTGTTGATCTGTTGGTTGTAAATGATGAATTCCGCATATTACCTGAAAGAGAGATCAAATATTTGGCAGTCATGATTGACAGAAAATTGAGTTGGAACACACAAGTAAATTATATAGCAAAAAAAATAGGAAGTTAATTAGTTAGTGTATCCCTGGTTGAATCTTACTTAACGTATGGAATTTTAGGATGGGGTGGCGTATTAGATAGTCACTTACAAAACCTGGAGGTGTTGCAAAAAAGAATTTTAAAAATTATATTCAATAAAGATGTCACTTATCCCTCTGATTCTCTGTTTAGTGATACCGGTGTTATGGATATACGGTCACTTTTTTACTATCAATGTATATTGCATCAGTGGAAACTAAATGTAAAAACTATTTCCGTAAAAATTATTAAAGGAAATATAAATAGCAATCTAGGAGTTCCTAAAGCAAAAACAATTACGACAACAATGCTTTGCGTATCTCAGTGTAAAAGCATATAACTCGCTTCCTGTTACCCTTAAACATATGCCTACCCTTAAGCAATTCAAAATCAAAGCTGAGCAACATATTTTAAGTAAATCCAGAAAATAAATTTATGACATTATAAATCCTAAGCAGAGATATAATACATTATTTTAGCTTCTGTCACTGGAGTTTCATGTAGTGCGTAATATCTTAATTATGTTTTAAATGATAATTTAAGTGCAATTTTTAATTGTATTTTATATTTTATTTTTAATTGTATTTTTTAATATATCTTTTTTTGTTTTCTTCAAGAACAGTGCGTGTGCACTTATATGAAGTATTGTGGTTTATTTACAATTTTGCCATTTTACTGATGACTATGTTTCATATTTTTTTAGTAAATAAACTCTATTCTATTCTATCCTATTCTATCCTATTCTATTCTATTCTATTCTATTCTATTCTATTCTATTCTATTCTATTCTATTCTATTCTATTCTATTCTATTCTATTCTATTCTATTCTATTCTATTCTATTCTATTCTATTCTATTCTATTCTATTCTATTCTATTCTATTCTATTCTATTCTATTCTATTCTATTCTATTCTATTCTATTCTATTCTATTCTATTCTATTCTATTCTATTCTATTCTATTCTATTCTATTCTATTCTATTCTATTCTATTCTATTCTATTCTATTCTATTCTATTCTATTCTATTCTATTCTATTCTATTCTATTCTATTCTATTCTATTCTATTCTATTCTATTCTATTCTATTCTATTCTATTCTATTCTATTCTATTCTATTCTATTCTATTCTATTCTATTCTATTCTATTCTATTCTATTCTATTCTATTCTATTCTATTCTATTCTATTCTATTCTATTCTATTCTATTCTATTCTATTCTATTCTATTCTATTCTATTCTATTCTATTCTATTCTATTCTATTCTATTCTATTCTATTCTATTCTATTCTATTCTATTCTATTCTATTCTATTCTATTCTATTCTATTCTATTCTATTCTATTCTATTCTATTCTATTTATTAAATAGGTTTTTAAATTACAGTCTTAATTAATAATTACATATTTTAACACAATACTGTCCACACGAGATTTTGTATATTTTTACACATTTCTCTGTAGAGAAATATATAATTCAGTTCAAATGAACAATAACCAAGCTTTCTAAAAAAATATTTAACAACATTAAATTCTAATAAAAGACGTAGAAACAAATAGCGTTCTAGTAAATTATAAACAATGAAATAACAAACATGGAACAATGTATTTTAGATACCTACTACATAATAGTAGTTTACGAAAATTAACTGGTAGTAATCTGAATATATCATTTCCTTTCTCTAAAAATACAAGAAAATTGAAATACAGATATGATAATCTAATTAGTCTTAGATTTATCGCAATTGTCAACAATATTTATTATAGTTAGATAGGTACTTCCCATTTTCTTTAATCAAACCTAAATTTAAAACTAAATGTACATGTTCTATTTTGAACAACGCGAACAAAAGTTAACTGAACATAACAACGCAACATGACCGTCATGGCGTAGTGATGTGTGTTAGAACAACTGATATCATGGAGTTGCGCAGTAGTGCTCAGCCAGTCAGTAGTAGGAATATATAGTGATTGTGTACTTTTAACACATCATTGGTAAATATTACACAAATTCAGTATGTCTGATTATAACTTCGTGGATGTCTGCAATGCCGGACGTGATCTGTGGAAGTTTAAAGTGTTTAAAACCTATAAAAACCAACGCCTATAAAGTGCAATGTGACAAGTGTAATAATTGGTTTCACAGAGATTGTGCAAACCTTTCAATAGAAAAGATTCAAGAACTTAATAAAGGCAAAAATGAGGCTAGCGGAAAACGCTGGTCTTGTTCAAACTGTAACATCTCTGAATCAACCCAACTTAACAACCAGGTAACTACCTGCAATGAACCGAACACAGTTACATTACTATTGAAATCGGTGCAAGAAGAAAACTGTTATCTTAAACAACTTGTGCAGGAATTAAGAGACTCTAATTTGTTAATCAAGCAAAAAATCGACAAGTGCACAGCCGTCTCCAAAAATGCCTAGAACTAGAAGAAATATTTATGTAGGCACTGGGAAAACTGAAACCAGTGATGAATTTATTGGTAGGGATGATCGTCACAAAAAAGTTTGGCTGTTCATCTCGAAAATACCTGATAAAGTCGATGAAAAAATGGTAAAAAAACTATATAACTAATAAAGCTAATATTTCTAATGAGGATGATATTGTCGTAAAACATTTAGAGACTAGAGTTGAGAAAACAAGACCGAATAATAAATGTTTTCAAGTTGGAATTAAGTACGACTTGAAAGAACGTGTATATGAACCTACTTTCTGGCCTAAGAATGTAGTTTTCCAACGCTTTAGATTTAAACAACATTATAAAGAACTAAATACTAATAAGGAAACACAAATGGAACAAAATAATGATGCTTTTTTAGTAACATAATTGCTCATGATTCGGTCGATTATCATTCGAACAACTGTATTTCTAGTCGTACTGATTTTAATGGTAATTTTAGATTGTTACACTTGAACATTCAGAGTATAAAAAACAAAATTCTTGATTTGGAAGTAATCTTGAGTGATCATAACATTAAATTTCTTTTATTAAATGAACACTGGTGCACTGATATTGGCATTGAATATGTAAGTATTAACAATTACGTCCGAGTATCTCATTTCTGTCGGGATGATCCGTATGGCGGAGTAGCTATATATGTTTTTAAAGATCATACTAATTGTACTAACTTAGAAGTTATTAATAAACTTTCCGTTCAGAATCACTGTGAGATGTCTGCAGTTGATTTTGAAAATTTTAGGCTTATGACAATATATAGACCCCCTCAAGGCAATTTCGAGTTGTTTATTGAGAAATTAAACATAGTTTTATTAATTATGGTTAAATCCAACAAAGCTACTTTTATATCTGGCGACTTTAATGTACAGTTTCTCTTACCTAATGATGCTCGCAATTTGCAAGTAATAAATACTTTTGCTTCGTTTGGATATTTTATGACTTTTACAGGGCCAACTAGAAAAAATAATGGATTGGATAATATCTTTACTAACTTAAAGATGTCTGATGTGAGTACTAGTACTTTAAAAACTAGATTTTCTGACCATCTAGGTATTATTCTGGAAGCTAATCTTCTTGTAGATATTAAACCCAGGATTATAACCTATCGGCCAATGTCATCGCAAGGCGTCTTAAAACTGAATACTTTTTTCGAAAATGTAGATTGGAATTTTATATATAATATAGATCAAAATATCAATTCTCGTGTATCAACCTTCATAAATGTTATTACTGATGCTGTTAACAAGTTTTTACCACTGAAAACAAAAATAATTAAAAAATCGCACAAACCTAGTGCCAGTTGGTTTAATGATCAACTTCGTCGTATGCGCAATTCTTTGAATTTCTTTTATGACGCTTACAGAACTCATCCAACTAATAACAATAAAACTATTTATAAGAACTTCAGCAGGATCTATAAAAGATAAATTTGCAAAGTTAAAAAACAGTCTAATGATTCTTACATCAATAATCATAACAATTCACAGAAAGCAATGTGGGATATAATTAACTGTTTTAAAAAGAATAATACCCAGCTCTCTCCTAATATTACGCCTGATGAGTTTAATGTGTTTTTTACAAATGCAGCAGATAAATTATTAAGTAATCTACCTCCAGTAGCTCCAGATTTTACTAATTATCTGCAACAAATGGCTCCTTTGGACGTTTTTACATTTTTGGAAATATCACCATGGGAAATCGCTCATATAATTATAAGCCTTAAAAACAAAAAAAGTATGGATGTTTATGACATCAGCTCTAATATCTTAAAAAAAATTATGAATCCTATTTTGGTACCACTTACCCACTTAATCAATATTTGTATTACAAATAATATATTTCCAAACTGTTTAAAGATGTCTAAGGTAGTGCCGATTTACAAAAAAGATAATATAAATGAACCATCCAATTATCGACCAATATCTATTATACCTCAAGTCGCAAAAGTATATGAAGGAGTGCTCAAGAGTCAAATTGCTAATTTTATGGAAACATACCAATTGTTCAGCTCGCAGCAATACGGATTTCGTAAAAATTTGTCCACGGAATTGGCTATTGACTGCTTGACCTCTTATATAAATAACGGTTTTGAGGAGAAGAATTTTATAATTTCGAAGTTCTTAGATCTAAGTAAAGCTTTTGACTGTGTTTCTCATGAGATTCTGTTGAAGAAATTATATTACTATGGTTTCACTACTGAGAGTGTTTCACTATTATCGTCGTATTTAGTTAATAGATCTCAATATGTTACTTATAATTGTTCAACATCTAAAACACGGGTAATAAAACATGGAGTCCCTCAGGGTTCGGTCTTGGGCCCTTTACTATTTTTAATATATATTAATGATTTCCCTAACATTTTCGGTAGTAACGTAAAGAGTATTTTATTTGCAGATGACACAAGTATATCTATATCCAATCCGAATTTATCCACCTTTCTTAATATCATGCCTCGATCTCAATCTATTGCAAATGACTGGTTTGTTAGAAATAAACTTACAATAAATTTGTCTAAGACTGAGACAATGATATTCAGTCTTCGTTGTCCAAATGATATAAATAATCCAGATAGTGTCAAGTTCCTTGGCGTTTATTTGGATCCAAAATTATCCTGGAATCAACATACCAGTTACGTTTGCAAAAAAATTTCTAAGCATCTCTATCTACTGAGAAGTTTGGTACATAAAGTGTCTCTATCTACTTTAAAAACCGCCTATCATTCTTTGATTCATTCAATTATATCATATGCGATTTTGCATTGGGGACATGCTCCCACAAGTATTCATGTATTTTCACTACAAAGGAAAGCCATACAGATTATTTCAGGTTTGGGATTCAGGGATGACTGTAAATATTGTTTTACACTTTTAAATATTCTTACTGTGCCTTCAACTTACATATTCTACTGCCTTCTTTTCATAAAAGATAACTTGCATAAATTTCAAAACATAAGTGAGTATCACCACTATAATATTAGAAATAAAAATGACCTCAAAAATAGTTACTCTAGACTTCTACGGACCAGAAAAGGGACCGATTATATTGGAATTCAGTTTTTTAATAAGTTACCGCAAAATGTACGCACTTTGCACTCAAGGTTATTTAAAACAAGAGTTAAAAATTTTTTATGCAAACGTGCTTTTTGTAGTTTTGACGAATATTTTAATAGTAATTTTGACGATTTTTACTAAATGTTTAGATTTAATATTTTATTATTATTTTATTATCTGTTATATTGAATTTTTATATTTTTCTTTTATTCTACATCTTTGTACTTTTACACATTTTAATTAATTTAATTACCGACCATATTTGTTATGTATGTAATATTTTGCTTTATGTTTTTAGTGTGTCTAGATTTATTGTATTTTTTTTTCATTTGTATTAGCTCTTAAAGCAAGAATTAATTTTTTTTTATGCAAATATGGTTTTTATAGTTTTGATGAATATTTTAATAGTAATTTTGACGATTTTTGAAAAATGTTTGGCTTTAATATTTTATTATTGATTTTATTATCTGTTATACTGAATTTTTAAATTTTTCTTTTATTCTATATTTTATACTTTTCACATATTTTAATTAAATTAATTACCGACCATATCTGTTATGTATGTAATATTTTGCTTTATGTCTTTAGTATGTCTAGATTTATTGTATTTTTTTTCTCATTTGTATTAGCTCCTATTTATTTTGTTCCTGGTTTTTGACGTGTGTAAACACCTTGGTGTATGTGGCACGAAAATGAAATAAATAAAACATAAAACATACTAGTAATTTTAACACATTTTGTTTAAAACGTATAAAAAACAATAATGTGTAAAACTATCAACACATTTTACACTTCCTGACACACTGGACACTTCCATAACTTTTTTTTACAGTGTAATAATTTAAATTTATTTTTTTAGATATTAAGATATGAAATACTATCGAAAATTAAACAATATTCTGAATTGTTCAATAGAACAAATATGTCGATGTAAATTTGCTTGGGTCTTGTAACATTTGTGAAATGTGGTATATGACATTTTTATAAAAAATTTATACGTTTAACAATACCGTAAGTTTACCACAGCACCACTAATAATTATGGCATTACCTACACATTATTTACACTATGTATCTATAACCCACAAATTTAAAAAAAAACGCGAAAATACAATTAATAAACGCCTGTTTACATTGCCAATATCGTAACTTGCATCTGTATCTATGAAAGCAAACCGTATTGAACGGCATGTAACGTCACACCAATGATATCGCGTTTTCGGCCACGTGATTTTGTTTATCTTCTATGACAATTTTTTAATATTAATATTTTAATTATTATGTGATTATTGCTGCCAGACACATATTCTGAGCTTTCAACATAAAATTCATTCAACCACCTCATTGTAGTATTAGTACAGAATATATAGCTACGCGTAGCTATATATTCTGTGGTATTAGTAAGAAAATCCACAATTGGTTTATGAGGTAGCTGTATATTCTTTTGCAATAATAATGATGCTCCCTCAAAGCAGTTTTTGAACTTCTGGAAGTCCTGAGTAGAAATTTCATTAAATGTCTATTGGTGAGTAAAATAACTAAGAACTAATGTTAAAAGTTTAAAGTAGATTTCATTATAAAAACGTCAGCAGTTCAAAAGAAATCGCAAAATTTATTTTAAAGAGTTTCACTATTATTGGAAACGATTGTACATCCTAAGCAGGTTTGGTGTGCATTATGGTTAGGAAGTGCATCCTTCTTTTAAATTGCTGATGGTGATGAGTTTTTGTGGACTAAATTGATGAATATTAATCTGGATGACATTAATTTATTTCGACAAGATGACGTTACATTTCACTTTGCAAATAATACAATTAACTTATTAAGAGAAGCATTTTCTGGACGTGTAATATCAAAAAACGGTCGTGATTTGGCATAATATTGTTTATAGGATTTTAATGCCGACACCGCGTAGCGGCGAGTGCGTAATTGTGTGAACGCGTAATTGCATTACAACACATATTACGTACTATACCTACGACCTACTTATTCACATAAAATCATTTAGTTTTAGTTCTCCATCTGAACTGGTAACAATATCAATAATTTAAGAACTTAATAACATCAACAAGAATGTATCTATTGTAATAATTCTATAGTAGTACATTAATGACATCATATGATTATTTAAATTCACAAATTGTTATTTTTTATTATATTATCTATTCTTATTATAATAATTATTTATACTTACTGAACAATTATTGAAGACAAAAGGTATATCGGTTGTTTTGCTTGTTGAAGCATAAGTACGATTTACATTATTAGTTGCCTCAATGAAATTTTCGTTAATACTATTAGTACTATTACTAGTACTTGCTATTGCAGATGATATTTTAGATGAATTATTAGTTTGATTATTTAGAGAATTATCCACATACCCTTCAACTACGGTTGATGACTGCCATCCGCCGTGTCTTTTTAAATCTAATAAGTCACCAATCGCATCAACAAGAATAGTCGCTGACGAGCGTTGAAAACTTAGTACTACTTAGTTTGCAATATCGACATTGTGATTTATATTAATTGTGTCCTTTAACATTGAGTAAAATGACCAAAGTGAGGAAGGCTTCATAGTGTTTGATAGTTCTTGGAAATATGCCATCATTACATTCACGGAAAATGATTTAACGTCGTTTCTTAATCTCCATTCCATAAATGTTTGGTAAGTAAATTTGTAACGATTTTCTGATTTCGCTGGTAACAAATTGTTTTTAGCAGCTTCTGCAATTTCACTAATATTGGGTGAAATTAAATTTTCTATTTCACTGTCACTCGACATTTTTTATGTAATCAAATTAATTTCACTTTATAATATTACCCTCACATACAAATATGATTTATGATTATGGCAGTATTTGAATAAGTTTGTTTGTATTGACCGTTGCTTAGGCGGTTGCTAGGAAAACTGTACGATTTTTTGCCAAGCTGTCCGATTCTTTTGCCGTACGTAATAGCAATCTTACATTGATCGCAAAGGGTGTGTTTTTAAGTATTTACAATAGTGATCCTAGGTAAAAAGGTTTTTCAGTTCAACGCAAATTGTATCTTCTCAAGAATTACCGCATAACCGCTTAACTTAAAAGACCCCGTATATATTAAGAAACCTTAACAAGTAGACTCGAACACGCAAAGTTAAATTTACTTAAGTTCGCTAAAACAGTCTATTTACCATTATTAACTACTGTCGGGCATCGTAATGTTTCCTATAGGTAGGTAATATCTTATTCATTCCACAGATAACACCTTTTACATAATTATTCCTCTTTGAAAAGTCTGAATACTTGAACTCGAGATTAATACATATTTAAAGTTTAATTTGCGTTTCCATCGCTCCTCGGGAAAATCTATCCTTTCCAACATGACTCTCAAGGATAAGGTATGTCGATTCAATTATACAGCCTGTAGCCCCTGCGGCTGCGAATAAGACACGACATCACCGAGAAAATCTTTAGGCACGTGTAACGTTAAGACACTGAGTGTTTACATCTCTAAAATAAATGAATTTAGAACAGTGGGATCTTGAAGGGAACAAGATTATTATTTCTAATGAATAATGCTTCAAAAATGCACTTGAAATATGTTTATACACGACCGGGCGTTAAATTAATTTTCATAGTGACATTTTTCAGTCACTTTAACGCACGATTTTATTGAAGGAATATCGTTTTGTGTACCACATTTTATGAAAAAAAAAATAAACAACTTAAAAATTGTAAAATTCTGCTAAAGACCTACTAATTGAAGGCATATTAGTGTCAATATTTTGCTGCTATTTTCACTTTGTTGGACATTGAATTTACAATATAGCCTCCAGTAACAGCGGTTGATTTCCAACCACCATGGTTCTTAATATTAGTTATGCTCCAGCGTTGGCTAATAAAATAACCAAAGAACGCCGAAAGCAACGCCCGGTATATTTTTTTGGGTTTGGTAAGATAGTTTGCTATTTTGTATAGAATTTAACCCAACGTATTTTTTCCAATCGCTTGCTTAAAGTATTTATTATTGTTATAATATAAAAAAAACATCAGTATCCGCTTGACGAAGAGACGTATATCTTCTGTACACATCCAAATAACTTGTTTTCATTATCATTTATATTAAATATGCCCTATATTTTAGCCTTCGATTCTTTCATAGTAACGAACAAAGTTTTATCTTTTTTAATTTCAGGAGGCGTACTCGGAATGAATCCTTATTCTACTAATTATACGAGTACCGTAGAGCGGGGCTAAGTAAGCCACAAATTCTATATTTTTGTTGAATTATGTAAAAATTCTTCAAGATATGTGACTGGAAATTTAAATGTAAGTATGTGGAGGTATCATAGTGTACACTAAATTTGATTTCTTGGGATTTCTCCTATCTCTTTATATATTTTTTTAAAAACCGGTCCACTTTACCCACACAGTGGGGGAAAGAGGTTCACCCTATTTAATAAGTATAGATTTGGTTCTATTTCTCCTCCTAATAGCTAAAATGGACCACCAAATTTAATTTTTAAAAAATATAGTAAAGACAGCTTTATTAATAGCAATAACCCTCTTACCTCCTGGGGTGAGAGTTATCTAGTTTCCTCTTTAGAGTAGTCCTAGGAATACCATATTTTTCAGATGCTTTCCTCTGGGATAAATTTTCTTTTTTAATTTCGTGTTCAAAGCCGATTGCAGATTTTCCTGTGTGTAGTTGCAATTCATTATATTTTTCAAAAAACAATATGTATAAGAACTAATGTGGATTTGGCACAAACGGTTGGTAACATACACCAACACATGAATAATTAACGAATTACTTACCCTCTGCTAACTGCGAATGAGGTTTTTCAACTATTTTAAAAAATATGTTTTTATCACGTGTTTTGAAGATAAGTGCCTGAACGTTAGAACGACGGTAGCTTGCGCTGCTCTAGGTCAACTGTTACTTAAACCCTCTTAGGGTAGTCACAAACAGGTAGAGCGCTGCTGCCGTTCTTACGAACGTATGTTCAGATTTTTTTATTTGAAATTGTGCTTTCGGACCACTTTACACGCATTGGTTCACTTAGCCCCGCTCTACGGTATATGAAAAAATCTGTCACTTTGCTAGAGCTTTTTTGATTACTAAATATGCCCCGCATTAAAATCGCGTTTGTTGATATTATTGCTAGCATAGACGTCATAAGGTCTATGATTGCTAGGCATCTGTCAACTGTCAGTTCGGCTCCAACAAAAATTAATTGATTTTTTAAAAGTTTTGTATAAATTTCGTGCACCATAATGCGTTTAATACCCTAAAGTAACGTTAAGATAAACATTAGTGCAATGGCACTGCAATTGTACTGTTGTATTGTAATTGTATGGTGTTAAATATTATTTACTCTGTTTACATAAAATTACTGCAGACTTAAGAAGTTGGGGAATTTTTCCGCTGTAAGTTGGCGATATGCAAAAACTCAAGATTCTTGACCTTCAGAGAGGTTATGTTTATGTTTTGTCAACTACGTCCCTATCTACGGAAATTGTTGGTTTTTATCATTTGCCGAATAGTAATTAAAAGCCTACTCTAGATAAAATATAAGCCTACAATCTGCAGGAATAGATGGTCTATTTGAATGTTTGGTTAAATCACAGTATATTAGTATACTGTGGGTTAAATAAGGCCCCACTAATTTCAGTAAGTCATCAAACACTGCCACTGTCATTCGAGTGAAATGAAAAAATAATCGGCATTCTCATTTCGCATTTCTTTACATAAATTATAGAAATCACCTTGCATGTGCTATCTGCGGTTAATAGGTCGCACCCACCATCTCCGAGTTCTTTTAATTTTTTTTTGCATGTATAGTTTTTATACATATTGACGTCACTGCGAATAAGAGCAGCAAAAGTAACAGTTTCTAAACCAAACAGTCCTCTTCATCCATTTTTTTTAGAAACAAATCAATTCTAAACTAAATATCTAAATTGGAATCTAATTTAAAAAGTTAACCTGAAAAATGTGAATCTTATGTTTACTGTCAAAAAAGCAGTTTTCTGATTGGTCCTTGTATGATTGTTGGAAAAGGATTGCTGAAAGCTAAAATGCTTTTAGCTTCTGCCATACAACTGCAGTACAAAGGCGTTACTGTTAAGTTTATCTGAACGTTACAAAAGTCACCCGTATTTCTCGCCGTTTTACTTCAGTATCTTTGAATATTTGCAGGTGGGATGAGTTAACATTCCTATTATTTGCTAAACCCTAGATTATTCAGTTATTAAATGTCTAAAATTATTTGTATTTTGTAGAAAACACTATTTCAAGAATACGGCGCCCTTTTTAATAACTTTTCTGCAGTACCAATGCAACTGCACTAATCTTATGTGAATGAAGCTTAAGCCATATCTTCATGCTCCGGGTCTTAAACGCCTGCTTAACGCCGTTGATACATAAATAACTATTATGCATGTTGTCGATATTAAAATAATAATAAAAAACTCATGTGGCAATGGTCGATTTTTTGCACAGAATATTGTTGCGGGGGCTCACCTACCTTATTAGTTTGTTAATTTGTTCCTGTTTGCGTTAGAATGGATAATTTTTGAATACCTTTAGTTTGACGTTTTCTAGAATAGTCCAGGCTATATTCTATTTGATTCTCGACACGTTCTCGATGTGGCCGAAACTTTGAGAATCCTAAAAAACATATATAAGCGGGTGGCGAACGCGAGTGACATACATCAAAGTAAAGCGTTGACAGTTGAGAAATTTGATTGAAAGATATTTCTTGTATAATCAAGAGTGACAATAAAGTTTGATTGTGTACGTGACGTGTTTCCACGTTAACCCAACATAGAGGTTACACTGGTGTCAGAAGTGCGACGTTACGCAAAGCAGACATTTGAAGCAGACAAGTGAATGCCGGTAACGAGATCTAGAGCAACAGAAATGGAGGAACATTACATTCAAACAGTTAATGGATGAAATGAAAGAAAATTTAAAAAGAGGAATGAAGAACAGCCAAGATGAAATGAAGGAAGACTTAAAGTAGGAAATGAAAAACAGTCGAGACGAGGTAAAGAATAGTTTAGAAGAAATGAAAAATAATCAGTAACAGTTAAGAAACGAAATGAAAACCGGTTTACAAGAGATTAATAAGAAGTTAGAAGAAACAATTAAAGTTAAACTCAATGAATTTGAGGAAACTGTTGAAGAGGAATTTACTCAATTAAGAAATGAGGTACAAGATAAAGTCCAGGTCTTAGAAGAAGATATGGCTAAGTTACAAAGTGAAGTCTCAAATCTGAAATCCCAGTTGTCCGCGAGAAAGTTCATTAAGACTGAGAGCAGTTTTCTTCCATCTTCAAGAATTAAGTTACCAACATTTGATGCAAAGGTGTCAAGGAGTACTTACCTTAAACAATTTGAAGCAGCTGCCTTGGCAAACAACTAGTCACAAGAAGAAAAAGCGACACCACTTATAGTTTCTCTACGGGGTGAAGCTATGCTATTAAAAACATTAACTGAGGATAAACAAAAGGACTATCAAACGCTGAAGGGTGCTTTGGAAATGATGTATGGCGAAGCCCATCTGCAACACGTCTACCAAGCACAACTAAAAGGCCGAAGACAACGTTTCGAAGAAAATCTCCAGCTCTTTGAGGCAGATATGGGACGTATGGCAAAGTTAACCTACCCCACAGCACCGGCGTTCCAAGAACAGTTAGCAGTAAGCAGCTTTATCGATGGCCTACGAGGTTTCAAAACCGTTAAAAAAAACATAGTTGACTGAAATACTTTGTTTCTTTTACACCTCTAGCTTTTAGCGTTTTAAACCGATCATCACTTTTTACTTTTACGTAGCAATGAAGTGATTAATAGAAAAAAAAGTGTACTTGTTACTGATTACTATTATGCAATAAAACTTGCGAGTTTTACTAGCAATTTTGCTAATAATTTACTATACAGGGTGTTTCCTAAGTATCTTCCATAACTACAGGGTGTAATTTCTTGTGAGACTGTAAGAAAAAATGATTATATAAATATATATACGGAAACACTTATATTTCGAGATACAGAGTGTTGAAAATGTCGAAATGATCAATATATTTGCAAATTAATTTTGGACAGTCATGATATGATCCCATACATTTCCAGTGTTGTGCCAATTTCCATTTAAGGCATCCTAGCAGAATGCCAACACAAATCAGAGCAAATATGTAGGGTGCGCATTTTTTGTCGTAGATTAACCAAGTGTATGTTCTGCAACAGATGCTTCTCAACCTCAAAATACCGGCTTAACAAATATCATTTTCTATTCCAAGGATGCATTTTATATAAATATTGAAGCTGAAATAATAATTGAGCAGTTTTTCACATTTTCTTTTACACTTACTTTCAGAATATATTGAAAATACAAACTTATATTTCAATATTAGCAATAGAGATTTTGCCCAAAAATGGCCTTTGATTGCGGTAATTTATCAACCTAAGCACTTACTAATAATTTAGTATGTAGTACCTATCCGTAAGATTCAAGTTACTGTTATATACATATTTTAAACTCTCAGTTAAACAATGATTTTGTACAAAAATTGAAAAATACTAGTGACTTTTTTTCAATATTATTTCATTTTATGGCAATATTTTCGAAAGTGTCAAGCAAGCACTCCATTGTAATATTTTAACACATCACTTGATATTTATTACCAATTTAGCACCACACCACAATTAATAACTCCCCTGCTTATAAGTCTATGAATAACTCAATGAGCGCTTCCTGTCAATGTTGAATTTTTGAATTTCATACAATTTTAAAAATAAATATAGGTACAAATAATACTTATTAATGCTTTATAAATTTCAAGAAATGAATTCTTGAGTTATTTTTAAAAAATTCGGCCTTTGATGATATTCGAAAAATTGCTTTATTTCGACGATATATGACAACAAAATTTTTAGACAACAACAATTTGTTTTTAATAGCATAAAAAACTCCAGCGTACTGCACTAGACCTACGACAGAAAACATTCAGGAATTGCATTTTAACGACAATTTAATTACTAAAGCCATCAATTTTTGCACTCAAATCAGGCTAATACAGATATCGAACACCATTTGTTTAATTGTGGATTTTTTTCTCCCTTTGAAAGTTATCAAAACTGACAGCGTCCTCTATTTTCTATCTCTGATATTTAAACTTTTAACACTGAAATTGTTTATCATAAATCGCTATACAAAGGCGATGCCTGACATTAACTGCATTTTATATATGAACATACTCACTTTCTACTCGATACAGGCTAGTTGTACACTGAACAATTTCCCAAGTGTCATGTTCCTGATAGAAAAACCTACATTTAAACAAAACGGAGAACCAGGAACGGCAATTGCTTTTAATGTTGTTAGTAGAGGAAAATCACCATATTTCGGATAGTTTCCTAATTTCGTCAGTCATATATCTCGTGTATCTAAAGTGTTTGAGACTTGCAACTACTTCAAAAAGAATTATGTCTTCTGATGCTTTGTTCCTCTAAAAATCAAAATTCTAAGATCCTCCGCTACGAGTTTTTGCAGCTTTGACGTGAAATATGTGTTTCTGGTGCTCTTGCATTGCGTAATAGATAGTACTATTCATTTACTCAATGGTCAGACAAAGTCTAGAACTATAGCAATTTATTTTTTGTATTAAATTCTCATTTTTCTTTATCGTTTGACACCCTAACATAGACCGTTTCCTAACTTTTGGACACTTATGGTTGTCCTATTTTGGATAGGTATCCGAAAATAAAAACCATTTGTAAGGATAACCACCTCCAAAAGACCAGATAGATAATATTCAGTAAAAAAAGCAGAGGCGGCAAAAAAACATCAAGGCATCAAAGTGGTTGAGAGTCGACGACTACTTGAACATGGATACTAGAGATGTTGGCGATGCCGTATACATCTTCTGTAATGGCTTGTTTTTGAATATGTTAATTGACAAAACTTTATAAGATGTTTTTAAGTACCGTACATGGTGATTTTTGTGGGATACTTGACGATATTTTCATGTTACTTATGTAGGGGTGTTACCTTAAAATGGAACCACAGTTTTGGCTCAAAAATTAACCAAATATATACATTTTTTTTAAATATATAAATTTTTTTAAAAATCAATCTGAAATTAGGCACCTTTCCTCTGTGGGGAAAATTTCTCAACTACTGTCACTGATTATTTTCACACATGAAACAAATTTTCTTAAAAAATATTATTGAACTTACACTGTAGTCATATATGGGCTGAAAAAAAACCATATGTGGTAGATTGAAAGTCTTTTTCAACATGAGTATTCATTTAATATTGTATTTGAGTTATGAGTGAATGGTTAATTGGACCGGTATTTTTACAACTTAGATGTACCGAAAATATTTAGAACAATCACTACCTGAGCTTGTAGAGGATATACAATTAGCAACAAGAAATGTTATGTAATGTATGCACGATGGTACTCTAACGCCATTTAGTGCGGTTGCTCGTATGTTTTTAAAAACAACATGTTGCTGGACTGGTTGAGGGCTTAAATCTCTTGAATTATTTCCTATGGAGCCGTACGAAGTCATTAGTTTAAACTGCTCCAATGAAAAAAACTAGATTGAAGGAACAGAATACTTGATGCGTGTGGTTCAGTAAGAAGTAACCCTTGTATTTTTTTTAAAAGTCAATGACTAGAAGACTAGATTGTTGCATCCTAGTTGGTGGAAGTAATTACAACAGCTACAAAGCTTTGTATATAATATACAGGGTGAACCTTAAATAAGTACAAATATTTTAACTGCAGGTGTAGTTCGTCATATAGATAAGTCTAGTCAAAGTCATTTTTAAACATTTCAAATATTTATGGAGATATTGTTTTTTTTAAATACCCTCATTTTGAGGACCGCTGACCAGATGGACCACTGACGTAACCTGTTAAAATAAACCATATGATTTACTGAAGGTGAGGTTGCCATATCATCTGTAAAATAAATAATTGTTTAACGTAAATTCAATTTTGTGGTTGTTGCTAATTTAAAAACACTTAACATAGTAACACAGTAAAATTATCATAAACTACTAAACTATGAATTTCCGCAAGTTCGATACTATCAATTAAACTGTTTAGGAAGTTATTTTGTTCAATGATTCTAAAAATTATCCATAAACGTGCATAAAAGCTCACCTACTTACTGAAAAACCAACTATTTAAACAGTTATCTACATTTCATAAGTTAATAAAATTCTACAGTTTTAGAAATATTATCACAAATTATACCCTTAAATTAATTTATGAAGAATAACAAAAAAGACTATGATTTTCAAATAAAACATTAGAGCCACATAACCTCAAACAATGTGTCAGTGTTAACCATTTCGTACTTCGTAGTGGGTGAAACATATTTTAAAAATAAATACAAGAAGAAGAGAAGGCAAAGTAAAATATTTTAAAAACAGTGTCAATCGCATGCAAAAAGAAATTAGTGCCGTAGGCACAGGTAACAGATAGATGTCACGAGCATTAGCTTAAATCTCTCCACTCTCTAGGATTGATAGTTGAGGTCCACAAAGAGGTTATGTTGATACTAGTGCACAAGAATGGTCCAGCGCAAAGGAATAAGCTGTGTGCAAGTTACAAGCGGAAACAAAACATATAATATTTGTGGAGATTTGATAATTTGAATACACATAAATTGAAAGTAAATATGAGATAGTTTTGCATATTCTGAAACCGAACTAAACTAATGGTTTCTTTAAGTAATACACGCTTGACGCATCTGTTTTAAAGAGTTGCGGCACTAACGTATAAAACATGTTTAATTCGCCTTATTATTTTCACGGGCAGTGATTTTCTTTTGTGTATTCAATTAATATTTTTCGTGAAATACAGTGTGATTAATTAAAATATGGCGCATTATTCAAAAAGTGAAAAGGTTGACATGTTAAACGCATATAATAATCAGTGATAGTAATAACGATAACGTATTGTGATAAATCTGTTAGAGTGTAGTAAAACTGGATAATAACCAAATTCTAGATTAAACTATGATTGTAAGTAGATAATCTGGTTTATATTTTCAATTTATTGGTGGGGTATAGGAATGGCAAATGGGAGGAGATGGCCGTTAATATTTCCATAAATAAACATATTTCAATCATTTTTTGGCATGTCTAAAAATTCTAATTAACTTTGTTGGAATCTACTTGAAGACATTAGTATGACACTGACGTTGTGGAATTCACATCCACCATGACTCTTGGATCAGCGATTCTCAACAAGTGTTCTATTGAAAAATTACTAAATTTATTTAAAACTTGATTTTTTATTCGGTTTTTTTTGTAAAAAACTATTAATTATGTGTACTGCTGGTTAAAATATTTGTACTTATTTAAGGTTCACTCTAAATACGTAAGAAAATATCGTTTTTGTCTAAATAATTTATCGCCTTTTATCTCGAAATAAAGCAACTTTGTCAACAAAAGACAAAATATTCAAAAAGAAACCAAAGAATCACCTTTTCAGTTTTGTGTAGTACCTTGTATATAACATCCTTAATTAAACTAAAATGAAAAAAATCTTGTATCTGCTACAATTCGTACCCAACGTGAAACTTAAGGAAAAACCTGTAAATATTACAATTTCGTTACAATACATACTCTACCTCTGCTATTTTCCACTGCATTATTCCCTGTTGATCCGCAAAAATCAGATAAGGCTGCCAGGGTGATGTTAATAATTTAAAATAAATTTGTTTCAGCTGACGCAACGTCCCAGTACGATGCCATTCGAGCGTATCTAAAGGAACTGGATATCACGGATAAAGTATGGATTGGTTTATCGAAGACGTCGGAAAGACCCAACTTCACCTGGACGTAAGTTTTGCTTATTTGAATTTTACATAACCCATCGGGAAAGGGAATATTTACGTGTCAAATGAAGCTACACATATCGTAGGTTTTCAATATTTACAGCATTTTTTACAACGTTACCTAAATAACATTTAATTTTAATTATTTCCGAATTATACTTTTAATTTGTGAAAAGTCTATCAATATTATTACATAATCTTATAAAATCTTATAACTGTATACTTCTTATACATATACTTTATTCTGCTTTTGAAATAGATACTCGTAAATCAGGGCAGCAATAAATAATTTTATTCGTTATTATTATTTTTTCACACGAATTGATTTGGTTTTTCAGTTTTGTCCAGAATCAATGTGTATTTAAAAACTTTCTGCTGGTGCAGAATAGTACACTTAACACATCTTTAATGAGAACAATGACTTAATATTTTAACATTTAAGGAATAAAGTACCTTTAGAATATTTTGAAATACCTAATAAAGAGACAGACATAGAATTGGTCATATCAGCATGTATGTTTTATTCGTGTGGCGAAAACCTAAAGCCAATAGAGGTAATTTTTTATTGATTTATTGGAATTATAGGGGTAATATGTAAATGCTGACTTCGTATATTACCCCCCAGGGCCTAGTGGATGTCGTATTTAAAAGACTTTACTGTAAAATATAATAAAATGCATTGTGACTAGAACATTCTTGCTCATACAGTTCTCTAATGTTCAAACAAAAAAGCCTATAATGTTCTTATACTTGATTAACTATAATTTACCAGAAATAGTCAAGTTCAATGTGTTTATTGTTTACAAACGATTTTTATAAAACTAAAATTATATCATGTGTAAAAATCATTAAAAAATTCACTTCTAAACCACGTTTTATCAACATAAAATACTAATTTTTTCCACTCTATAAGTATATCGTTACCTGACAACCACACTAGTATATGTCCATTTTATTCAATTTTGTAGGAGAGCATATTTAAAACTTAGGAGAAGTTCGAACCACCATCAGTGACTATTTTATCACTAAAATACTAATTAACAGATGTTTTTCAGAAGACACAGTAAAAAATAAATTATATAAAACAGTCTTGGGCATAGAACAAATTAAATTAAAAACTTTTACTATTGCTTTATTTCTATGTCCATTTCAAGAGTAACTAACAGAATCTGTACTAGCATAATGTTTATTTTGAAACAATAAATAGTTTCTTGCAAAAACCACCTTCTGATTATTATGTTGACCTTTGTAATTTAAAGTCTTCTTTGTTCTTAATAGCTTTTGATATTCTGATTCTGAGTCTCAAAGGGGACAGAAATCGATTCCATCTAATTCAACAATTATTGTTATTATGTTTTAGGTATCAAAAACTATTTTAAGTTATGAAAGCTTGTGTATGCGCTCTGTTCGCAACGCAAAATATCGATTCACACTAGTAGTATTACTCGAGACAATTATTTATTATATGTCCCCACATACGACTATAATACTGTGACCTGATATTTTGCTTGGACTTGGTATACAATAGTTCAAACTTAAACAAGGTTGCATGGACATAAAATAAAATAGTCCCTTTGATCATACAAAACTACTAATCGTATGTGTATTTAGAATATATTGGAGCATAGCACTTGGAGTATAGAATAATTTCATATAAAATTGTCAATTTCGGAATAACGGACATAGAATAGTTTGGTTGTCAGGCGATCCTATGTTCGTTTCATAATACTCTTCAAAATATACTTACGCTTTGCTTATTTTTCATTTACTTAGTTCAATAGGTTTAGCCTCTATTTAGATCTATTATAAAAGCCTTCTCTAACTAAAATATTCGGCCGTTTCCTCTGGAAACCTGAATGACCATACATTCAAACCAAAGTTACTCTGTTGCTAGTTCCGAAGTACTCCAGAACTTTCTGATAATTTGATGCTATCTGGAGTTTTGGAGTCATCCGTATCTCAGCAACTGTCAGCTTTTATACTGTTAGTTCTGTTCCATTCCATTGTAGTCCATGATGTCGTTGGCACGTTTATCCGTTTGTATACTACCCACTTCCAATAAGATATGCAGAAAACGTAGATCCAAAAGACTTGCCAAAGCAACTGAACTGCTGATTGTCTTTTGAAGACTTTTGTACTATCGAACCATAAGTGATAATCGAAAACAAATTTCATTACATACTGTTATCATTTGTCACTCTCGTTAAAAATACTGACAGTGTTTTATGTTGTACCATATGTTTTTTTTGTTTGTTAGAGATTTTGAGAATCAAATTTTTTTTTTGCTGCAGTTATGTACATTCAAAGAGCTGGAACTCACTAGACGTTGATATTTGAATAAAACTATGAACTTGTTTGTAACTATAGAATATAGTACAGGGTGTCTCAGGTATTACTGATCTCCTAGGAAGGAGCGATTGTACAGTGAAAATAAATAAGTTTTTCTTAAATATACCTATATCTAAAAGTTCATGGTTTCCGAAATAAGCAGTATGAAAGATTTTTAATTTTTTACTATATTTTTTATTTACTTCGAAATCCTTCGTGGTAAAACAATAATAATTCTAGGTTGTAATGGGATACCTTATTTCCAATTATTCAGCATGTTTAAATAATCCCATTATCTCCAGTAGCGTAGAAACCTTATGCCACTCTTCTCTTATTTACTATAAAAATAATACGCCACTGACTCAATTATATAAAAAACGTAGGAGACTGTAAGTTTTGATTATTCAGAACAAATAATTAATCTTTGCAATTTTCTTTAAAATACATTGTATTCAAGTAATTGTTCATTTTAAATATTTCTGCAAAATCAAAATTTATTAAGTGACGTGCCATTATTTTTTACATAAAAGAATAGTGCCACAGGGTTTCTATGCCACTGGTGATACTGGGAATATTTAAACATACTGAATAATCAGACTAAATATATCTCATTGCAATCTAGAACTATTTCTATTTTAACTCGAAAGGTTTCCAAGTAAATAGAAAATATAATAAAACTAATAAAATCTTTGACACCCTGTATCTCAGAAACGGTGAACTGTTAGATACAGGTATATTTAGGTAAATCTCATTTATTTTGACTATATAGTCACTCCTTCCAAAGATGCCAGAAATACCTGAGACACCCTGTATAGCAATATAAACAACAATATATTAGACCTAAAAAATATAAATGAAAAAATTAAATAAAAATTGGCCTGTAACTGTTAATGGAGGAAAACTGTATTGAAGTAGGTAACTTAAGACTTGTTTTGGTTTTGAATTTTACAACAGTATTAAATAGTTATCCAGTTATTTTAAATCATTCCGTTACAGTTTGCCATCGGAACCAAATCAAGCTTTTGATCTAAAGCGGTTTGGTTTCATTCAAGTTAGCCTAAAGCGGTTTGGTTTCATTCAAGTTAGCCTAGTTTTGAAATACCGACATAACTTAAATATATTAGATCTGTTCAAACAAGGAATCCGGAATGGTAGAGAAATAGGAATAGGAGAAATATTCGACCCGCAATGTTATGAATCTGTTTAAAGTGAACATCCACTGGTTGTGTAGCTCGCTAAATACTATAGAGTCAAATGAATTTTACAAAAGAGTCAAAGTTGACTATAAAAACAATCTTAAGACAACTAAGCAACAAAAAACAGTTTCGAACGTAATAAATAATAAAACGGGTAGGAGAGCAGTATCTGGAGGTATAGCCCTGTATATTGAAGAAGAAACAAAAACTGATTCGAGAAAAGTAGCGCAAGCATTTTGTAATTATTTTTCGAATTTATCTAATAACGTACTTAAAAATCATTTTAGAAATAATATATCAAACAGATGTACGGTAACAAATCATGCCAACAGAACGTTTTTCTATACGACAACAGCAGAGCATGATGTTTTAAACGTAATAAGAGAACTTAAAAATAAAAAAACGACAGGCACTGATAATATATCGGTTAAAATTATAAAAAGTATCGGGGAAAATATATCTGAACATTTAGCCTATTTAATGAATCTATCTATTACTACTGTTAAGTTTCCTGATATCCCAAAAATGTCGACAATAATACCAATTTAAAAAAAAAGATGATCCACATAATATCGCTATCGCCCAATATCCATTTTGAGTGTTTTCTATAAAATATTTGAGAAGGTGGTATAGAAAAAGATGTATACATTCTTAACAGAATTTGACATTATAACTGATTGTCAACATGGCTTCAGAAGTGGCAGGACAACACAAACACCTGCATCGACTATGTTGGAACGTATTTATAAATGCCTTGACAATGGATTCTATTTTGATTTGACTCGAGGCTTCAATAGTTTATATTTTAATTTTATTGAAAATAAATTGTATAACTTAGGATTTAGGAGAATTTTTCTGGAATGGCTGATATCTTTTCTGCGAAACAGAAATATGGTAGTCAATATAGATCTCATTTTAATTTCTCCAGATATAGTCAAGTATTTTGTCATGTGGTGCAGCACAAATGGTCTGATAGTTAACATCAATAAAACCCAAATTAGGTATATACTTTCATAATAATACTATATATAAAAATCTAAATATAACATTTCAAAATCATAATCTCTTCTGTATGATTCTGCAAATTTTCGGAAATATTGTTGATAAAATTTTTTTTACAAAATGCAAAATGTTTAAATATGGTGGCCAATGTAGCAGTCGGTAAAGAACACTGACTAATATTTGTTGTTGTAAATACATAGAAATGAAGCTACAGGCTAAACTTAATTTTATTAAATGTTTACATGTGTGTTCAAAATGCCTTCCCAGATGTCGATCACATAGCTGAAGTCTTCGTAAAAAATTTAAATTTACACTACGCAGTACCTGATGGGAATTTTTGATTTTGTTGGAAATATTGAAAATGCCTAATTGTAATAGAAATTAACAGAAGAGAATAACTAATTTTGTGGTAGATATCTGACATCAATTATTGTTAATGACAATCCAAACAATAAAACCATCAAAGTGACAGCCGCCTACTACATTTCATATGAATTATTTTGCTTGCATATTCTACACCCGAGGATTATGTACTTATGTGGATTTTATTTTTTTAAAAGAAAACGCGTGTTTGCAAAAAAATACTAAGAGGGGGAAAATTTTGTAAATTGATTGTTCTATTTACTGTAATTTTTTCATATCGAGAAACGCTTAGAATAAAAAGTTCTAATAAAAACAACAGGGGTTGGTGGTTGCCATCCTTTTAGACACTTCGTAAAAATAAAAATTGTACTCAACAATGTAACTTAATTAACTAAATGTAGTCACCGATTTTCAGATTTATAAGTTTAACCGTTTTTGAGAAAAAATATGAAAACCGAGTTTTTTTCAATTTTTTAAAAGCCCTTCAATCAATTTTATATGACAAATATTTCAAAAATTTTCTCTGTACCTTTTCGATACCAAATTTTTGATTATTATAAAATGGATACCAAATTAAAGTAGCATATTCCAGCTTAGAATGAACGTATGAAAAAAAAAGTGTTTTTAAAGCATGAACGTTGGTGAAATTATTGCAGTTTCTAACAATAAATCCATACAATTGCATAGCCTCACTTGATTTCATTGCTATGTGATCATCAAAAGTAAACTTCACATCAAAAACTACACCTAAATCTTTATAAGTGCTGCACCGAGATAATATATATCACCGCCAATACTATAATCAAATTGAATTGGAGAAAGTTTCCTTGTATAACTGAGCACTTTTTTAACACACCAATTTCTAATATTATCCAAATCATACTGCAAATTTAAACAATCATCTATGTCATTAACAGTCAGAAATATCTTTAAATCATCTGCATAGAAAAGCTTACAACAACTTATTACATCACTTAAATCATTGATAAACAGAACAAGTAAAAGTGGTCCTAAGTTTTATCCCTGCGGAACTCCTGAAGTAGCAATATATTGAACAGAATTATAACCATTATATGACACATTGTACTCTTTTCCTTAAATACGACCTAATAAAAAGCGTATTTGGATGAAAACCAAGACATTGCAACTTACTAATTAAAACTTAATGATCAATTTTATCGAAGGCCTTAGAAAAATCTGTGTAAATTACATCTGCCTGGCTACCATTATCCATGATATTTAAAACAAATTGAGTAAATACTGCTAAATTTGTAACTGTAGACCTGCTAGTAATGAAGCCATGTTGACTTTGTGAAATTTGACAATGTACAGAAGAATAAATACGGTCATAAATTATGATTTCAAAGACTTTAGCAAAATTTGACAAAATCTTTATTGGTCTATAATTTTCAATACAAGCTCTGTCACCATTTTTAAATTTAGGACAAACCTTAGCTTCCTTCCTTCGGTCAGGAAAAATACCATGCTTCAAAGGAAGATTAAATAATGTACATAACGGCACAGCAAAAACTCCAGCACAATCTCTGACAATGAAAGATGGTATATTATCAACTCCCGAGGTCATTTTATTCTTCAATCTTTTTATTGTTTTGAAAACGTCTTCTTCAGTTATATTTCCGATATCAATATTGGGAAAATTTTCAAAAGAATGAGTGAAGTTACCATTATCTGTGTGAGGTACTTGATAAACACTTTTAAAGAACATACTGAACACATTAACAATTTCTTGAGGTTTATCGTAATTTATGGATTCATATGATACTCTGCCGGGAATCCTAGATGATCCCTTCTTGGAATATAGATATGACCAAAAAAAATTAGGATTGCTAATAATTGATGACTGAACATTCTGTGTATAAACGTTGTAAGCATGACAGATTTGTTCTTTAATTAAAGACCGCAACCTTTTAAATTCATTCAAATAGCAGACATAATGTGTTCTTTTGAATTTCTCAAGAACCTTGGCTTTATTTTTTATTATAGTGAAATCAAACCGGGGAGGGTACTTATGTTTGTAGTTTATATATAAAGGTTTGTAGTTTATATATATATAAACATATCTATCAAAAATTTCATAAAGTTGTTTGTAAAACTCATCCAGCGCTAAATTAATATCATGTATACGTGTTAAATATGACCAATCAACTGCAAGTAACGAATTATACAAAGAAACAAATTTGGCTTTTCGAAAATTATGTACCTTTTGATTTGAGTTTGGCAGAAATACAGCATTTACAGCATACATTTATATGTCTCCACGATCAATAAAGATATTTATTTATTTATTTTATCGTGCAAGAAGTAGTTAGACGAACGTTTTTGAGAATTCAACACGATCGAATGATTTTGACAGACTAGTTACTCTTATTTACATTTATAATAAGGAGGAATCGAGAAACGAAATCCAGGCCCAGTTTTGCTTGAACACACCTAATATATCCTTCAACTATTATACCGGTACACCACCACCACACTGTTAATGTAAATATCATATTTTCTACTTGCAGGGACTTTCGACCATTGAACGGAGAAGGGCATTGGCAAGAGGCCATACCGAAAGCAAATGATCCTATATGCGTCGCTGTGGATCCAGCCGCAGATTTCTTGTGGAAATCATTGCCATGCGGGGGACCAGAGGTTGCCTCTTTTATATGCGAACTACCCAGTAAGTAAGCTAAAACCCGTCAATATTTATAAGATTAATATACCTTCTCACGTCGTTGGATGAAAACTTATATGTCTAAGATAAATTATCCCGGGTGAAAAAGTGGCTATAATATAGAAATATAAATAGTCAGTAGTGATAAGTCAGTCCAAGAAGATTTATCCTGAGAGAAAACTTGGCAGAAATATAATAAATGTTTAGTATGGAATAACCTTACATTTTTTATATTTATCTACAGTGTGATTTATATTTTGACATCAAAGTAGGTTTATTAAAGACAGAATGTTTAGGTATATAAGAGTTTAGAGCTCTTTCTATACAATTTTGAGATTTCGTAGACACACAAGATTACACATTTTCACATAATCTGAATTTTTACTTTAGTTAACTTTAAATTTTTCAGCAGCAAGTATTTCTGAGCCTCTGGTAAAGTCGTAAAGGACTGTTTTGTAGTTGATCAACTGTATCAACAATCCTTATTAAGAATAATAATAACCAAATCAATAATACTGAAACAGTAGAATAAGTATTAGTAACTTTTCTTAAATTTAAGGTACTTGTACTTTAATATACACAAGAATAATATCTAATGCTAATAGCGGATGGAACTGAGTGATGGCACAAGCAGATGCATCACTAATTGGAGACATGACTACAGACCGCTTTTTATTAAGATAAATTGTTAAATTTTGATCCTAAAGATATATTCTATTAAGGACAGGACTATTTGCCAAATTATGAAGTTTGTCTTCAGGAGAATCGTTAAAACTGTGGACAGTAAAAATTAGATTACGTAAATGTGTTTATTTACAACCATATGTGTAATGTTGATATTTCAAACTTACAGTAAGTTTGAAAGAAACATATTTCTGATTTCGACATATATCCAAATGGCGTGACATTTGTTGGGATGGAAAATAATCACTTTCCACCCTGGTAAATGCAACTTTCTACCCTAGTTAAATGCCACTTTCAACCTAGATAATATTCATCGAATAACCAAAATGTTTTTTTAAAAAAATACCTTCTTGCACATTAAAACATTCTCAATAAATTTTATTTACGTTAAGCATTACAAATTATTATGACACACTTTCGTCCAATACCATTTCAGTATTTTTGAGACAGGATGACGTCACTGGTCTTTAATTCCATGTTCGCCATTCAACTTAATTTTAGTTATATTTTAATTTTCAAGCGTTTTAATAATTTATCGGTGGATATACAGTACTGTTACAATATTATTAATAGTTTATAACAAAATAAAGAATTTCAAACAGACAATTTATCCTATAATCTATGACTAAAGTTTCGGTTCAGATGCGTTTACCTTCCAAATCATAACTTTATAATTTACTACCAGCATGAGCAAGTTATTCTTACTAGAGGAGCACCATGTAGGTACGAAAAGAAAAAACATCATATTTTATACCTCTAAAAAGTTCATAAAGTGACCATGCAACAGCATAATTAGCATAATCTATACATACATGTATATACAGTATGTCCACGGATAGAGTGGAAAAGAGGGAAAATATTTTTATTTTTCATTTTACGAAAAAAACCTTTCTTGATTAAAATGTCTGCGTGTCCTTAAAAAGCGGTTGACATGGAAAAGTTTGATGATGCATATACAGAGTGATCTGAAAATAGGTGAATATAAAAATCGATCAAGAATAAACTGTCTTTGTTTTTCACAATACAAAGATATGTTGTTAAGGAAAGTTGCTTAGAGTTACTTTGATAGAAACACGGACAGTTGAAACATAAGAGAGAAGACATTTTTGATTAAAATGTTTGCTTGTTTTTAAAATGGGGTTGACATGGAGAACTTTCATGTTGCATGTACAGACTGTTCAGAAAATCGGTAAATATAAAAATCGTTCAACAATAAATTGCCTTTTACTCATCATTCAATTAAATAAGTTTTATTTAATGCCGTTGGTTTAATGTGTATGAGCAACAAGTCGATATTGAAATATGGACATTTGGAAATTTTTTATGGAAATCTTCAATAATTTGATGGTAACAAGTTTTTCCTTTCCCAAAACATTATATTAAATACTTTTTTTCCTGCAACGTAAGCATGTTAAGAATAACTGTCACTATTACTCAAAAGTCCTATCACATTTAATTATAACGGTTGCTGTCAAACTTTTTTATTCTCCATGCCAACTGCGTTCTAAAGACAAGTAACAAATTTAATCATTAATGTTTTACAGTCCGTTTCTGTCAAAGTATTCCCATTTATACACAAATTGAAATTATAACATAAATTTCAATTCTAAGCAACTTTCCTTAACAACATATTTTTTTATTGTTAAAAACAAAGGCAGTTTATTCTTAAACGATGGAGATGATGCGTATCCTAATGTGGTTTTCGATTCAGGAAGTGACCTATGTATCTTTTATTCTTTTTGCATGATGTTTTGGAAAGCCTCCTTACTAGTAAGTACATTTAAAACAGCGGTAAAAGGTCGGGAAACGCCGGACTTGACGAAACCACTTGTCCCCTACGTATTTTGGGGCGCTGATTACGAAAATGAGGGTTAAAGTTACCTGCAATTCTTGGAACACCCCTAAAATTGCAAAAACACCCCTAAATAGGGGTGTTTTTCGACTGTACTTGTTGTTTTGCAAATTTAGCCATTTTATATGTTTTTTGGGACGCTGATTACGGAAATAGAGGTTAAAACTTGCAGCAATGGCTCCAACTACTCCCAATATTGCAAGAAAACACCCCTAAATAGATACATTCTTCTCTTTTCTTAAGTATGGTGCTTTTGGAACCCTATGGAAAGTAATAAATTGGCCAGTTTCCTCTTTTTCATTTTGGTTTTGCAAGTTGCCACAATATAAACGGTTCCCCAGAATTATAAGCAACATAATTTGAGATTTGACATAAAAGTATGTATACTATGCTCAACAGCACTTAATACCAGAACAACAATGATTAACACAAGGGATACTTCTAAAGTACAAATAAAAACCGAAATTTATTACCAAGTAATATTTAATATCTGCGATTCAAATACCAGCGACGTCATATGTGAGTTTGTGGGCAGGCAAAGTGAAGAAAATCAGCAGTTGTAGGCAACCTCCTCTGTTTAGGGATCTTGTACCTTTTCAACGTAAGAAGGTGTTCTATTATTGCAGCACAACGCCAACTTAAGGTAGTAAAACCGTGTTTACAAAAGGATTTTTATTGTGCTTGGTATATGATATTATAAAGTTAACAAGAAATATTCCAACGGTGATAAAGATTAACTTATAATTTTTTTTTTGGTCAATTTCACTCTGATACACAAACATCATTGATGAGTAATAAATATGCGTAGATTTATAATTATCCGTAATCGTATACAGCTGTGAACAGCACGAAAAGTTGTTATACGCGTCAGCAGTGTCAATGACAAAGTCGGCATTAATTTTATCCAAAATGCCTTTCTAACTTACTAATCTAATCCATGTATATTTTCAACACCGTAATTTTATATACGGTGCTTTCGAAAAGTAACGAATAAATTCATTATTTTTGAAATTGAGAAGTTTTCGAAAAAAATCTCCTGGCACGTCGATTTTGTTTTTAAAAAAGGCACTTTTTGACATACAACCCATATTTGTGACGTCATCGTTGTTCGAGATATGACGTCATCGACAATTTTTTTAAATAGCAACCCCCAATTTTGACCATGCCATTTGAAAGAGCGTGTTATTTTACATATATACATCATGAAAAATTTTGGTTTCACATAACAAAAATTTCACGAAAATAATATTTGAAGATTTTAAAATTTAATTTTCACAATACTGTGCACCTCCTCATTATGCAACACCTGTTCGTGCTTATTTAGATGAGCTGCTCCCGAATCGTTGGATAGGGAGAAGGGGGCCGATTGAGTGGCCGGCCAGATCGCCTAATTTGACACCTCTAGATTATTTCTTGTGAGGATACTTAAAAAGCAAAGTATACGTTACTAGACCGGTTAATTTAGAATATTTAAAAGCAAGAATTCCTCACGAGATACATCGTATACCTCCTAAAGTTATTGATAATGTCCAAAAAGAATGTATTAATCGTCTTGGCTACTGTCAAGCAGCCATCGGTGCACAATTTGAACATTTTAATTTAGTCGATTTTTTACATAGGTAATCATTATCATTTTCAGTATTGTGAAAATTAAATTTTAAAATCTTCAAACATTTTCGTGAAATTTTTGTTATGTAACACCATAATTTTTCATGATGTATGTATGTAGAATGATATGCTCTTTCAAATGGCATGATCAATATTGGGGGTTGATATTTAAAAAAATTGACGATGACATCATATATCGAAAAACGATGCCGTCACAAATATGGGTCGTATGTCAAAGTGCTTTTTTTAAAAACAAAATCGACGTGCCAGAGGATTTTTTTGAAAACTTCTCAATTTCAAAAATAATCAATTTATTCGTTACTTTTCGAGAGCACTGTATATATAAGTCGTGCTTAAGTATAGAAAGAATTGTACTTGCACAAATTCATTTTTCTTTAAGCTTTAAATCTTATAGAAAATATTTCCTTTGTATGAATTTAAATTCATCTCCAACATGAAAAGCTTTTGTTCGTTTTTTTTAAATACGACTCGAATAATATTCTAACGCTCTACCATTTAATACTACGTTTTCGTTTTAAAATATCGGATTTAAATTTAGTTTTATCATTTCAAATAATTTAATTTAAATTAAGAAACTATACAGGGTGATACTTAATCTATTCCTACGCATAAACTTGTCAAATTATAGCTGTCTTTCCAATGTAGTAAACTATTTTTAGTTTCAAAAGTTTACAAAAATGTATCGGGTGAATTTTTTTCTTTATGAAAACTAAGAAGATACATATAAGTATTAATTGATGTCCAAATTGTTTGTGAGAGATTGTAATGAGATTTAGCATGCGCCCAATTATTAATATCCACTTTTCTCTAAAACTGTTGCAACTGTTGTAAGCATTTACTACTCTTATCTTAATAAGCTATGTTCTGTGCGAGAAAAATTTTTTTTTCAAAGTCATAATTGGTGAAGATTTTGAAGGGGAAGTGGGTGTTTTTCTCGCCAACTTCTACACCACTCGAAAAAGTACGGTTTTGAGACGATGTTGAAAAACATAGTCAATTTTTTTAAATAAAATTTTTGTTTAACTAAATGTATTATAATTTTTTTTATCAAGTAGGCTTTAAATTTTAAAACAAAAGCTACCTCCTGTCAAAATAACAATTAGTTTGTACCTGCGATAAGTCAATTTGTATTACAAAAGTAAAAATGAATTACACAAACGCTGAAATGTGCGAAATCAATCAAGAAAGACATCGTGATCGCCAAGTACCACATCATAACTTGTTTCAACGCATTCACCAACGATTATGGAAAAATGGAAGTTTTAAAAAGAATACTGCTGATAATGGGCGGCCTATGGAAGCTGCAAATACCCAAGTAGAAGAGACTGTCCTCAACGAAATTGAAGAAAATCCGACCAGAAAAATTGCTCACAACTTAAACATACCTCACTCGACGGTTTGGAGAATTTTGAAAAGACAACTTTTGTATCCCTACCATATCCAAAGAGTACAAGCCTTATTGCCAAGAGATTTTCCGCCAAGATTGGCATTTTGTAGATGGATGCAAGACAAAATAGCTCAAAATCCTCAGTTTGGGGCCGAAGTTATGTCTACCGATAAAGCATCTTTCTCGAGAGATGGTATTTTCAATTTTCACAATAATCGCATATGTGCTGAAGAAAATCCACATAAAATTGCAGAAGGCAATCATCAGCAACAATTTTCCGTGAATGTTTGGGCTAGCATCGTCGGTGATCATTTGATAGGCACACATTTTTTACCGAACAGATTAAACGGTGCTTATTATCGACAATTTCTAGAAGAAGTACTGCCGGAACTGCTGGAAGATGTACCGCTTCAAGTAAGACAAAACATGTACTTTATGCATGATGGAGCTCCGGTCCACTTTAGTTTGGTTGCTCGCTAATACCAAGACCGACGAATACCAAGACCGTTGGATCGGTCGAGGAGGTCCCCACTCTTGGCCCCCACGATCTCCCGAACTTAATTGTTTAGATTTTTTCTTTTGGGGCCATCTGAAAACCCTAGTCTACGCTACTCCAGTTGAAAATGTTGATCAATTAAAAGAACGCATTATCTTGTGACATAATTCGGAACACTCCGGAAATTTTCTTGTTAGATAGTCAATGCGTCGAAGAATTGCTGCCTGCATTGAAGCTAACCGAGGACATTTCCAACATTTAATTTAACTGTGTACGATTTTTTTTTTAATTTTGCAACTATGAAGTTAACGTTTGGTTTTGTTACTTGTTCTAACGATTAAATAAATTTTGTTTAATTAGTAAAAAAAAATTAAATTGTAAAAAAACGAATTTTTTTTACAATTTCAACACCCTGTATCTCGAAAATTGTGCATTTTAGAGGGTAAGCTAATACAAACTTTTTTTCAAATTTTTGGACGAGCTATCACATCCTGAAGTCCTGCGCATATATTATGAAACACCCTATATACCTACTTAAAATGTAACAGTTTTGACACTATGAGATGTTAATTTAGTTATAGGCATCGCACGTAGGATTGAAAAGAGAATCAATTTTTCGAATAATTATATTAGCGATTTTTTTAGGAAATTATTTTTAATGGATTCTTATTCAGCTTTGTTAGAAACCCCTCTATAACGAAATTTTGGTAACCTACCTTAAACGCTTCTTTACTTTTCAATAAATATCTCAAACATTTATGTCGCCGGTGTCAGACCCCTACCTCGTGTGAAACATGTTATTTAGAAAGTTTCATGATAAAATACATAATAAAGAACAAATAGTTATGTAGTAATATCGTAATAGAAAAAAAATATCAAATTCACTAATAGATGCAGAGATTGTTATAGCAGATGGGATCCTATTTTATAAAATTTTTAGTGAAAGAAAAATTTCTCGAGAATATGATACTAAGCTTAGTGAAAAATAAGCAGTAACACTAAACTGTTTGTCTAACTAATAGTTTGAAAATGAAAACATGCGAACGTAAAAATACTTAATTTTTATGTACTCATTTCTTGAATACTTTTAAAGATATTTTATTCAAATATAGTACAAAAAGCTTTTTTTTGAATCTCATATCGGACGCCTATGATTGAAATTCGGTATTATTAGGGGTCTGAAAGTGACGACATAAATGCTTAAGGTATTTATTGAAAAAAGAAAAATTGGTTCAAAGAAGTTACTATAATGAAGCTGAATAAGAATCCATAAAAAATAATTAGGTGTCTAAAAGAATTACAAATGTTATTTTTCGAAAAACTGGTCCTTTATTCAATAGTACGTGCGACGCCTATGTCTAAATTAACATGCTTTTACTACCTAAGTCGGTAGTGGAATGTAAATAAATACATAAAAATATCACAGTACTAAGAGAAAAGTCAATATATTGAGAAAAAAGTCAAAATATTGGGAATAATCTCATTATATTGAGTTTTCTAAGAATAAAAAGTATTTATATATTTTTAGGTATTAATAATATTGTGTGAAACTAACTACTCTACAGTGGACAAAAGCCCCAACCTGCGTTGAATTACACCCACAATATCTACCCATATATTCCTTATTATTAGCTTTTGTAACATTTAACTACTGTGTAATTCAACGCAGGTTGGGGCTTTTGTCCACTGAGTAGTTAGTTTCACACAATATTATTAATACCTAAAAATATATAAAAACTTTTATATAAAAGGTGAACATTTTTCAAGTAGGTATTGTCATATTTAATTCATTGACAGAATGTCACTTTTTGTCATTGTCGATATTTAACTTCAAATAATTTTAGTTTTTATAATAATTTTTATAGTTAGATATTTGATTCAACTTAAAGGAGACCACCTGAAGAAGCAATCCTAAAAATGCAGAAATAGGTCAGATCTCATCTATTGTGGTTGAATTTGTCGTGTTCCCATTGCCAAAAAGTGAAATTATATAGATATTTATAGAGTGTTTCATTAGCACTTCATTGATAGGAATTGTAGGAGATTTGATTTATATTAGCTTAAAATACCTTTCTAAAACAGTAAAAAAATAAAAAGTATGTTTGACACCAGGGTGCTTTCGTAGATGTGGAAGCTTACCTATATTTTTAGTTTGTTAATTATGTTCTTGTTGGTTTTGAAATAATTTTTAATAAATATAATTTTTGTAATAGGTACCTTTATTTTAACATTTTCTAGAAGTTTTCCCATTCGTTGAGAATGTATCGAATATAACCTGGAATGTTCTAGAAAACATTAAAATAGACGAGTAATACAAAAAGTATAATTTCAAAAACAAACAGATAGATAATTAACAATCTAGTGAGCTTCCGTATCAATATATAGTATTTTCAGAATTATGGTGTTACAGTAATAATAAAATAAAAGATATTTTACTTTTTATGATGTTATTAAAAAATAATTCAGTTCAAATGAACAACGGTGAAGTTTTCTAACAAAATTAGTAGTAGTAGTAGGACATATTCTAACAAAGGACTTATAAACTACTAACGTTCTAGTAAATCATAAACAATGAAACAGCAAACATTAAACAAAAATGTATTTAGTGATCTGAACATATCTTTTTCTCAGCGAACAAGAGGCAACTTAATACGTGTGTTGGAACAGCTGATATACTGCATCTGCCAGTTGTGCTCAACCAGTCAGGAGTAGGGATATAGAACACAGATATATGTTAAACTTACACAAGGTGTACTTTTAGCATCACTGGTAAATAATGCACAAATTCAGTATATTTTATTATTGTACTAGTAATTTTAACACATTTTGTGCAAAATACCAAAGTGTGTAAAACTATTAAAACTGAATTTTACACATCCTAAATTACACTGAAAAATCTCACTTACACGACAACTTAATATAGTCTTTACACTGTAAAAAAATAATTTTAATACAAAAGAACACACAGGTCCACATGGAAGACTCACTTATCTTTTTAATTTGTTAATTATGTTCCTGTTTACTTTTGAAATAATTTTTAATAAATATAATTTTTGAAATACTTTTATTTTGACATTTTCTAGACGTTCTGCCTATCGTCGAGAATGCATTGAATATAGTCTGGAATGTTCTATTAAACGGCAGAATATATGTATTAAAAATTATAATTTCAAAAGCAAACACAATACATAATTAATAAAGTAAGTGAGCTTCCGTATCAATATATTGAATTTTCAGAATTATGATGTGATTATAAAATAAAAGATATTTTACTTTTTACGATTTTATTTAAAAAATAAAATTAAAATGATCAACAACCAAGTCTGCTAACAAAATATGTATATATTAAAATTAACAATATAATAGTACATATTCTAATAAGGGACTAATAATGTTCTAGTAAATCATAAACAATGAAACAAGCAAAGATGTATTTAGGCACTACATAATATGAATTTACGAAAATTAACTGGTAGTAATCTGAACATATAATTTACTTTCTCTAAAGTTACAAAAATGCTCTTAATATTTTTAATAGTTATATTCTAATTAGTTTTAGCTTTATTACAATTATCATTAATATTTGTTATAGTTAGGTAAGTACTTACCATTTTCCTTGATTAAACCTCAATTTAAATTTAAATATTCTCCATTTGAACACAGTGAACGAGAGGTAACTGTACACAACACCGCTACATGACCAATATGGCGTAGTGACGTATGTTGGATCAGCAGCTGATATACTGCAGCTGTGCAGTTGTGCTCAACCAATCAGGAGTAGGGATATAGAACACAATTAAGTTATGTGTGTAAGTTTACATAAAATGGTGTACTTTTAACACACAATTGGTAAATATTACACAAATTCAGTATATTTTATTATAATACTAGAATTTTAACACATTTTGTGTAAAACGTACAAAAAAAAGCCATAATATGTAAAACTATTAACACGGAATTTTTACACATCCTAAACTACACACTGGAAAATCTCGCTTACACAGCAACTTTTTTTACAGTGTATTTTTGCTATGAAATTATTTTAAAAAATTTTCACAATAAAATTGGGTATTTTCGACTCCCCTGTTTTACCCGCCCCTAGACAAACTGTATAGATTTCTCTTTAGATTTTCAAAAAGATTTCACATCCTGTATGTCGAAAACAAAACGTTTTAGGATACAAGTTTAATACAGTTTTTGTCTTCTTTTAAGGTCTAGAAAACGCACTTAAATGTATTCGTATAGGTTAAGAATCGCCCTGTATACCATACAAATATTTACAGATCATAAGATATCAGCAGACCTTCGTTATTGTGCATTAAACGCATTTCCAACATAACATGTGGCAATAAAATTAAATTTTGCAGTTGCAATGCAATATCCGCCTGCTGCAGAAAATTGTACGCTTCTATGTATCTTATTTATTTCATATGGGGTAAATGTGTTTCTTGCATTTTCTGCTTATTTTATTAAAAATTTCATCGATCTGAAAATAAAAACCGGATTCAATTCTATTTAATGACAAGTATGTGGTGGAGGATTCTACGCCTTGCAACAAAATGTTATAAGCTATTAAATGTAACGCGCCATAAGCACTACAATATGTTTTTGGGGTATTACTTTGTTTATCTATGTACATTTATGTTTTTTAAAAATTTTTATATCTTTTGTTCCTTTATCCAATGAACGGATATTATTATTATTATTATGGGACCCGATGTCTTCGTTAAGTCAAAATGTTTATTCAAATATCTCAACTTATTATTTACGAACTAAATATCAACTTCATTAATATAATTAATTATTCAGACCAACCATAATAATAACAAAAACAATTTTTAATTTGCATATATGTGTGTTATGTTGAACAAAACGCTTATATATTAAAAACAGATACCTAATTAAAGTCAAGTGTACTCTCAGTAATGAAGCAGTGGAGCACTCCATAAACTAAAAGTTGTTTGTAATACAATTCTATTGTATTCATTTTGCAAGTGTATTGTTGTAGTACGTGCCTAATCTTGTCGGAATTTACCTACGCAAACTTCCCCGATTTGCTGTCCACGGTTATTTCTTATCTTACTTTAACGAGACTTCATCCCCTGTGTTTGGAAAGTTGGGAAATTGTTTGCTGAAAGTTATACGCTAAAATGCTAATTTAGGCAACTTCAGATGAGGCCTCAATATCACCAAGACGTCAAACACATTAGTTAATGTAATTAATTTTAATATTTTATATAGGGTGCCCCACGATGGCAAAGTTTCTAGGGCAAATACTACTAAAAATTATTAGAACCCCAGACCACCTAAACTGAACTATAGGGCCAAGCCAGTGAAGCCTTCCGTCGGCCTAACCTCGGCCCAGCTGGCTTCATGCTCTCACCACAGCTTAAATAACAATCAGCTCACAGACTCTACGACGGCACCTTTGAAGTATAAAACCTGAAAATTTGTCCTTGAAGCTTGTTGTCTGTCTCGCTCGGGATACAGGTCAGGACCGGATTAAAAATAGTTGTCCCAATTTAGAAAGTGTTTTAACTGCAATTTTTCTAACATACGAAATATAAATTTGTTTTACTTGAAATTGTTTAAAAATAAAATAACATAACAGTATAAAATACAAGAAAATCAAGAAATCACAAAATACAGCACTCGTGCGCCAATAACGCAGTCGTCGAACGGTATGGCTATAAGGGCATAATTTACATCCACACGTCCCTGCAATGTTGTATCCTCAAATGGCGGCATGCGCGAAGATCTGCGCGAGACGTTCCCGCTCATACGAGTCTGTGAGCTGATTGTTATTTAAGCCACAGTTTATTATACAGTTTGTCGAGTGAAGGTTCCAGAGGGTGTGGCTAAAACGCGGCTAAATGCTCAATGAACACCAATGAAATTCATATGTACACGACAAAGTGGTAGAAATTCTATTTCTTGACAAATCACCGTGTCCCTTGGGCGCGCGAATGTGCGCGGCTAAATGCGCAGTCGTCTATAAAAAACGAAATCTGGGACCTCGACATCAAAGGAGCCGACGTGAAGACGCCGGACTGTATAATAGACTGTGTTTAAGCTGTGCTCTCACTCTCAGCCAATGTTAGACTTTCGTTGTGGTAACATTGTGATTATTTTATGAAATATACGAGTTACCTTTGTATAATTATGGAGGAGTGCTTTGTTGACAATTGTAATGGCCGATCAGTTCAGAATAGTGATGAAATTTCATTTTTTAGGAAAGTAATAATTAGAAATAATGGAACAGGTTTTATAGGATTAAACGGCTCTACGCAGGCGTTATGCTGACATTTCTAGTATCGGCTCTGTGTTTTTTCGTGCCCATATATTTAACAATTATTCTTAGCGAGGTAACAAGTATTTAATGGTTTATTAAATAATACCATGGTGATGCGTGTACTGGCATCTTGGAAACTATAAGAGATACGAAAATCGGCAGTTGTGGAAAAATTCTGTTGCTAACTTAATGACGCTTGCAATTAAATCTAGGGTTTTGAGTTATTTTGAAAAAAAGTTAATATGGCGTTATTCGTCTGTAACTTTTTTATTTAGAGAGTTTAGACTCTTTAAAATCTGAAAACACTTTTTCGCAGCAAGTTCTTTCGAGAAATTTCAATGTTATTTAGATATTTATTGTGATGTTACTGTTTATTTGTCACGACATTCATTTTTCTTTTTAAAGAAATGTTTAATCACTCCTTGTGCTGCTGCACCTCATCTGTTAGCACATTAATGTACTTGTTTAATTCTCGAAGGACCAGAAAAAACAGCAAAAATTTGTTCCCAACAATGTATTTACAAACAATATTAGAATAGAACAGTTACGGTTGCGCGAAACTATCAACTTCATTTTTTGGTATGGGCACCATATTGACATTGAATTTTCTTGCAACCGAAACGTCGTATTGAAAATGTAAATATACAGTGAAATTCTTCGAAAAAATTTGCTGCGGAAAAGTGTTTTCATATTTTAAAAAGTTCTCTAAATAAAAAAGTTACAGACGAATAACGCCATATTAACTTTTTTCAAAATAACTCAAAACCTAGATCTAGTTGCAAGCGTCATTAAGTTTTTTCCTTCAACTGCCCATTTCCGTATCGCTTATAGTTTCCAAGATGCCAGTACAAGCATCACCAAAATGTTCCTCATGGTATTATTTAATAAACCATTAAATATTTGTTACCTCGCTAACAATAATTATTAAACATATGGGCACTTAAAAACAGAGCCGATACTGGAAATGTCAGTACAACGTCTGCGCAGAGCCGTTTAATGCCATAAAACGTGTTCCATTATTTCTAATTATTACTTACCTAAAAAAATGAAATTTTATCACTATTCCGATCTAATCGGCTATTACAATTGTCAACAATGCACTTCCCCATAATTACACAGTGATTAGAACTTATTAGAGCAATTTCTGAAAAATATTTACATGTAAGAATAAATCATAAAACAAAAATATTCAATTCCTTAAAAGGCACAAAGCAACAAGTATTAAATAAAGTAACACTATTTAAAGGGCAATAAAGATTTTAATATAACTAGAAGTTTATTTTAAACTCTGATTTAAAATTATTTCACAAAACTTCGCAAAATAATTAAATATTTTATGTTAGTTTATTAAAAATATATTCCTTTCTATTTCACATTACTTTTAAATAAAAATTATTAACTTTCATCAAATATTATAATAATACATATTTTACTGAATCAGACTCTGTTAAAAGAGGGCGGAGCCAAACTTCCGCACACACTCCACCGCTCCCCTGTCGAGGCTTGATTGGTATAGTTGTATTGAATAGCATAGGTACAGTGTAGGTGGTCTGTGATTAGATGTTTCCAGCACTTGCAGTTGTACCTATGTGACCATTTATTTTTTTCTCATAGCGGGACGCCATTAAGTTATTATTGTTTTATAGGACATAGATATATTTTTGTTAGATTTTTTTTCTGTTGTTAGGTCAGTTTTTAGTGGCTGATCTAGCAAATTTAGGGTATCTATTAAATAGTTTTCAGTATTATTGCTATTCAAGGTGAATAGATATTCTTTAAGATCTTAGTAAGATCTTACTACTACTACGGAATGTTCAGATACATATGGAAATATTATTATTTTCCAATTTAAGTTTATTAGTTACCATATGATCCTTTGTTAAAAGTAATTCTGTCTCTTACTCTTACTTAACCGAAGAATAATGCTTTCATATATTAATGAAAATGTATTTTATTGAATCATATTGACATGTGATGACAATACACGTACGGTATGGACTTACAATTATGGCATTTTGCTTGCTACTACATCTTGTCAAAGCGGGACATTTTTACGTATCTCTATATTATTGCATTTTTAGATTCTACGGAAAATTTTAGGGATATTCCTTATAACTAGGATTCCCTATTTTTTAAGACACAAATTTCTAGGGTTCGCGGAGGTGTCTGGAACTTTTTTCTGGAAACAGTTGATTTTTGGTATTCGTAAAAACTTGGACGCCGCTAAATTATAGTATATTCATATATTTAAAAATATTACACCAATCATTTCATTCTTGTCGTTACATTTTAACAACTTCGACCAGCTATAAGTAACTTTTTTATTTCAAATGGAGCACTTCGTATTTTTTTGCTGTGTCCTGTGCACATTTAAATTGTCTTTCAACCCATATAGGAAATATTAGGGTGGGTTGTGGTTACTACTTTGAAGGTATTTAAGCTAAAATCAATTTGAATAGCTGCTAAATGTAGCGTTGCTGCTTTGCTATACTGTCGGGTTAGGCAGACTTAAAATAGCTAAGGTTGTTCGTCGGTTACCTCACCTATGGCATACTGACAAGTAACTTTGACTGTTTGCTATAAGTTTTCAAGGTGTAATTCAATGCTAGTCGGGGCTTTAGCCCGCAGAGTAGTTGTTTCCTGGAATTCAATGTTCGCGATAGAGGTCGCTAGCTTCTAATGGTTTCTACTGCTATGTAGAACGCTTTATCTTTGAGATTGGTCAGTCCGGCATGGAATGGCAATCTAGATGTAACTTTGCGATAAATCAATTTTTTACAATTTGAATTAATGAAGTCATATGTATGTTCTTTGATATCAAATATCTAGTTATCCTAATAAGCAATAATAATAATAATAATAATAATAATAATAATAATAATAATAATAATAATAGCCACAAGAGGTGTGCCCACCGATAACCCCGGATGAAGTTCGGAGATCATTTATTAGATCGAAGAACTTCGCTGCTCCTGGTCCCGATGGGATCAGCAACTTCTGGTGGAAAAAATTCACCACTGTCCACCGCCATTTGGCCAGAATATTCACGTTCTGGCTAAATGGAGAGCAGCAAATTCCGGCGTGGTTTGTCGAGGGGAGAACCGTGCTTATCCCTAAGAGCGGAGATTTGTACCAGCCAAAGAACTACCGTCCAATAACCTGCCTGAATGCGTGTTACAAGGTGTTTACTCGCATCTTGTACGCGCGTGTGCTCCACGCAGTGAACCCGGTTTATCAACGGATGTACGAGCAGCGAGGGTCCAAGAGGGGTGTGGCTGGCTGTAAGGAGAACCTGCTCATCGACAGATGTATTACGCAGGACTCCGTGCAGTACAAGCGGAACCTCTCAATGGCCTGGATAGATTACCGCAAGGCATTTGATATGACATCACATGAGCTAATAATCCACTTGCTCCAATGCCTTGCGGTGGCCGACCCCATAGTGAGGTGTATTGAACAACTCATGCCGCTCTGGAGGACCCGCTTTACCATAACATCGGCTAATGCAAGGGTCCAGACAGAGCCGGTTTTGTTCAGGAGGGGAGTGTTCCAGAGAGATTCTCTGAGTCCCCTCTTGTTTTGCATCTCACTGCTGCCATTATCCGTTGCACTTCGTCGTACCCGGGGTTACAACTGCGGTACCCCAGGAGACCGGAGGCATAAGGTCACCCATTTGTTCTATATGGATGACCTTAAACTCTATGCCTCCGGAGAGAGGGATTTAAATCAGTCCCTCAGAGTGGTACAGGAGTACACGCAGGCGGTTGGGATGGAGTTCGGGCTGGACAAATGTGCACTGGTTCATCTCAAGAGAGGACGATGCGGTGCATACGGAGAGGACGCCCAGCTCATAGACGGAAGCATCTTCCACCATCTAGATGCCGGAGAGTCGTACACCTATTTGGGTGTCCCACAGCGGGGCACTCATGAGGTGGCAACGGTGAAAAACGCTCTCCGCGGTAGGTATCGGCACCGCCTCCGACAAATCTGGTCTTCGGAGCTGTCGGATAAGAACAAGGTGAGTGCCACAAATATGCTTGCCGTTCCGGTCCTTCTCTACTCCTTTGGAGTAGTGAAATGGACACAAGAAGAGCTGAGGCAACTCGATGTAGGGACCCGCAAAATGATGCATCTCCATCAGAGTTTGCATCCAAGTTCGTCCGTTTCGCGGCTATACTTCCCAAGAAATCGGGGAGGCCGTGGACTCTTGAGTTTGGAGTGTCTCCAGGGCAGAGTGGTTTTGGAGGAAGCCTGTAAAATCATCAGGAGCTCGGATCCCCTTCTCTGCATGGTCCAAGACCATAAAGCAGCAGGGATAGGAGCGTTTGTATATAAGGCAGCGAGAAGAGCAGCCAATGAACTTGGTCTCGTGTTCGATACTGAGCGGGAAAATCCAGACTCTGTCACCGAGTGGGACCCTGCTCAGTTAAAAGCCCAAATTAAAGCTGCAGAGACGCGTCACCTTCTGCAGCTACATAAGGATAAGCCAATGCATGGTCTCTTCTACCGTCATCTAGAGGGGCTTGGCTTATCTGAAAAGCTGACCTTCGCTTTTTTGAGGTCAGCGGGGCTGAACTCTGAGACCGAGGGGTTCATAATGGCTTGCCAAGATGGTGTAATTAATACTCTCGTCTATCGTAGTCGTGTCTTGGGTATCGAGGTTCCTGATATCAGATGCAGGGCCTGCCGCCAGGCGCCGGAGACGCTTATGCATCTCCTGTCGTTGTGGGGAATGAGAAGTGCCGAATTTATTGGAACTATTCATTCCCCACCCTCAGGCAAATTCAAGCCAATAAGCCTGATGTAGTCCTCCTCGACCACCAACTTAGGACGATGTTTGTGATTGAGTTCTCGGCTCCCGCAGAGAACAACATCGTCCTAAAAGAGGAGGAAAAACGGAGGAAGTATCGAGATCTTCTCTCCGAGCTCCGCAGGCTGTATCCAGACCACTCTGTTAAGATTGTGGTGCTCATTATAGGCGTCCTGGGTGGAATGAGACATACGTTGCTTTCTGACTTAAAGATCATACCGGCTTGCCGAAATTCGGCAGAGATCTTAGCCGGCAGAATGCAGAAGGCAATCGTCCTTGGTTCGCTACGTCTACTCAGAACGCACGATTTACGGGCGCAATGATTACTGACTCCACGGAGTGGAGAGTGGTCATTGCTCGACTCTTCAGAACATCTCCGAATGTGTCGGAGCTTCGGAAGGTGTTACTGGAAAAAAAAAAAAAAAAAAAAAAAAAATAATAATAATAATAATAATAATAATAATAATAATATATATATAGCCTTTATTGACAATACATACTTCGGTACATTTATGTCATACAATAATTCATTAGAAAAAAAATATAGTCACCAGTTTAAATATGGCAATCAAAAAGTAAAAATAAAAATAAATTTATATAATAAAACACAAACAACAGATTTCCTGACACAACAAACATATTAACAATACTATTTATGTCAATATATATAGTCACCAGTTTCAAACTGGCAGTCAAGAAGTAAAATAATAAATAAATTTGTATAATAGAACACAAACAACGGAATTCATGACACACAACAAACATATAAATAATACTATTTATGTCAATACAATAATTCATTAAAAAAATATATAGTCACCAGTTTAAAACCGGCAGTCAAAAAGTAAAATAATAAATACATTTGTATAATAGAACACAAACAACAGAATACATGACACACAGCAAACATATAAATAATACTTATGTGACTTGAAAATACTCATCTATACTATAAAAGCAGTGATTAATGAAAAAATGTTTAGCCAACCTATAAAAGGAGTTGTAAGTCATTACTTTCACATCAATATGGCTATGATAATTTATAAATTTATTGTATAGATTGAGATCAATTTTATTAAGTTGAGTCATCCTAAGTCTAGAAAATGTAGGGACAAGATTCCACCGCCGCCTGGTATTATAATTATGCCTATCCTCATGTGAAGATAGGTTATTGACATTTTTATGTATAATAAGTAGGCTTTCCAATATAAATATACAAGGCATGGGTAAAATCTTGTACTTCTTAAAGAGTGGTCTGCAATGCGTTCCATATGGTGCAGAGTCTATAATTCTGACTGCTGCCTTCTGTAAATGAAAAATTTTTAGCGCTGTCGATGCACTGCCCCAAAGTACAATGGCATACGACAGCACACTGTGCACCAAGGCAAAGTAGATGATTCTCATGGCATTGCTATCTAGGCATGATCTCAGCTGACGCATAACGAAAATCTGTGTGGAAAGTTTTGCAGAGAGAGTGTCAATATGCGCCTTCCAACTCAGACCAGTATCAAGACACACACCAAGCAAGCGCACTGGCTCCGATTTATCCACCCAGCGATCAGAACTAAACATTATACTTTTAGTTTTAGACTCATTCAGTTTTAACTTATTTGTATCAAACCATACTTTAGCCCTATCAAGACCTTCCTGGATCAAAGCCGGATCACTTTTGGCGAACAGCGTTGTATCATCTGCAAAAAGTACGCAATTGATATTACTTAATGATGAAGGAAGGTCATTAATATACAACAGAAACAGTAAAGGTCCCAAGACAGATCCTTGTGGGACACCAGAGGATATATCCTTCACACCAGACACGTTGCCATTGAAACTGACAAACTGAGACCGATTAAATAGGTATGATTGGAATAAATTTTTGACATTCCCCCGTATGCCATAATGTTCCAATTTCAAAAGAAGAATCTCTGTATTAACGCAATCGAACGCTTTTGTCAAGTCACAGAGTACTGCGTGAGTAGGGACTCCTTCCTCTAAACCCTCAACTATATTATCCAATAACTCTAACAATGCCTTGACTGTAGAGACACCTCTACGAAAACCAAACTGTGACATAGAAATTATATTTCTGGTATCCAAATAAACAGTAAGTCTCTCCTTGATTATAATTTCAAAAATTTTTGAGATGATCGGTACAATTGCAATCGGTCTGTAATTGTCCGGTAAATCTACATCTCCTTTCTTAAATATGGGAATGATTTTGCTTATTTTCAAGTCTTTGGGCCAAAAACCTTCTATAACACATTTGTTAAAAAGAACTGAAAGGGGCATAACAAGATGATTAACGGAAGCTTTAATGACATGACTATTGAGTTCGTAAAAATCCAAACAACTTGAGTTTTTTAGTTTTAAGATCGCCTCTCTAACATCAGATTCTAAGATAGGCGGCATATAAAAAGAATTTGATGGGCTAGACACATTGGTTAAGAAATGATTGGGAAATACATTAGATGTGCGAATTGTCTTAACAATAGCTTCAGATACTGAGGTAAAAAAAATGTTAAAATCCATAGGGGATAGTGTAGAAGTCACAGAATTAGATGGAGGAGAGATTTCACGATTAACTATGCTCCAATAATAATAATAATAATAATAATAATAATAATAATAATAATAATAATAATAATAATAATAATAATAATAATAATAATAATAATAATAATAATAATAATAATAATAATAATAATAATAATAATAATAATAATAATAATAATAATAATAATAATAATAATAATAATAATAATAATAATAATAATAATAATAATAATAATAATAATAATAATAATAATAATAATAATAATAATAATAATAATAATAATAATAATAATAATAATAATAATAATAATAATAATAATAATAATAATAATAATAATAATAATAATAATAATAATAATAATAATAATAATAATAATAATAATAATAATAATAATAATAATAATAATAATAATAATAATAATAATAATAATAATAATAATAATAATAATAATAATAATAATAATAATAATAATAATAATAATAATAATAATAATAATAATAATAATAATAATAATAATAATAATAATAATAATAATAATAATAATAATAATAATAATAATAATAATAATAATAATAATAATAATAATAATAATAATAATAATAATAATAATAATAATAATAATAATAATAATAATAATAATAATAATAATAATAATAATAATAATAATAATAATAATAATAATAATAATAATAATAATAATAATAATAATAATAATAATAATAATAATAATAATAATAATAATAATAATAATAATAATAATAATAATAATAATAATAATAATAATAATAATAATAATAATAATAATAATAATAATAATAATAATAATAATAATAATAATAATAATAATAATAATAATAATAATAATAATAATAATAATAATAATAATAATAATAATAATAATAATAATAATAATAATAATAATAATAATAATAATAATAATAATAATAATAATAATAATAATAATAATAATAATAATAATAATAATAATAATAATAATAATAATAATAATAATAATAATAATAATAATAATAATAATAATAATAATAATAATAATAATAATAATAATAATAATAATAATAATAATAATAATAATAATAATAATAATAATAATAATAATAATAATAATAATAATAATAATAATAATAATAATAATAATAATAATAATAATAATAATAATAATAATAATAATAATAATAATAATAATAATAATAATAATAATAATAATAATAATAATAATAATAATAATAATAATAATAATAATAATAATAATAATAATAATAATAATAATAATAATAATAATAATAATAATAATAATAATAATAATAATAATAATAATAATAATAATAATAATAATAATAATAATAATAATAATAATAATAATAATAATAATAATAATAATAATAATAATAATAATAATAATAATAATAATAATAATAATAATAATAATAATAATAATAATAATAATAATAATAATAATAATAATAATAATAATAATAATAATAATAATAATAATAATAATAATAATAATAATAATAATAATAATAATAATAATAATAATAATAATAATAATAATAATAATAATAATAATAATAATAATAATAATAATAATAATAATAATAATAATAATAATAATAATAATAATAATAATAATAATAATAATAATAATAATAATAATAATAATAATAATAATAATAATAATAATAATAATAATAATAATAATAATAATAATAATAATAATAATAATAATAATAATAATAATAATAATAATAATAATAATAATAATAATAATAATAATAATAATAATAATAATAATAATAATAATAATAATAATAATAATAATAATAATAATAATAATAATAATAATAATAATAATAATAATAATAATAATAATAATAATAATAATAATAATAATAATAATAATAATAATAATAATAATAATAATAATAATAATAATAATAATAATAATAATAATAATAATAATAATAATAATAATAATAATAATAATAATAATAATAATAATAATAATAATAATAATAATAATAATAATAATAATAATAATAATAATAATAATAATAATAATAATAATAATAATAATAATAATAATAATAATAATAATAATAATAATAATAATAATAATAATAATAATAATAATAATAATAATAATAATAATAATAATAATAATAATAATAATAATAATAATAATAATAATAATAATAATAATAATAATAATAATAATAATAATAATAATAATAATAATAATAATAATAATAATAATAATAATAATAATAATAATAATAATAATAATAATAATAATAATAATAATAATAATAATAATAATAATAATAATAATAATAATAATAATAATAATAATAATAATAATAATAATAATAATAATAATAATAATAATAATAATAATAATAATAATAATAATAATAATAATAATAATAATAATAATAATAATAATAATAATAATAATAATAATAATAATAATAATAATAATAATAATAATAATAATAATAATAATAATAATAATAATAATAATAATAATAATAATAATAATAATAATAATAATAATAATAATAATAATAATAATAATAATAATAATAATAATAATAATAATAATAATAATAATAATAATAATAATAATAATAATAATAATAATAATAATAATAATAATAATAATAATAATAATAATAATAATAATAATAATAATAATAATAATAATAATAATAATAATAATAATAATAATAATAATAATAATAATAATAATAATAATAATAATAATAATAATAATAATAATAATAATAATAATAATAATAATAATAATAATAATAATAATAATAATAATAATAATAATAATAATAATAATAATAATAATAATAATAATAATAATAATAATAATAATAATAATAATAATAATAATAATAATAATAATAATAATAATAATAATAATAATAATAATAATAATAATAATAATAATAATAATAATAATAATAATAATAATAATAATAATAATAATAATAATAATAATAATAATAATAATAATAATAATAATAATAATAATAATAATAATAATAATAATAATAATAATAATAATAATAATAATAATAATAATAATAATAATAATAATAATAATAATAATAATAATAATAATAATAATAATAATAATAATAATAATAATAATAATAATAATAATAATAATAATAATAATAATAATAATAATAATAATAATAATAATAATAATAATAATAATAATAATAATAATAATAATAATAATAATAATAATAATAATAATAAGTTTAGTTTAGTTTATTGACCACTTTATATTTAGTACAAACATTTGAAGTCACAAGAATAATAAAATACAAGACATAAAATACAAACAAAAAGAAAACATACAGAACGTGGTAATGACCTTTTCTAATTTAATATGACATGAATTCATCAACGCTATAAAAACAATGCTCTAAAAGAAACGATTTAACAGCAAGACGAAACTTTGTAAGCGGCATGGCTGCAATCAAGATATCTCTATGAATAGAGGTGAACTTGTTAAATAACTTTAGATTTATTTTATTGCACTGTGTTATGGATATTCTAGAGAACGGAGCTACCAGATCACCCGCATGTCTAGTTCCATAATTGTGCATGTTAGCATAGGTGGTAAAATCACCTATGTTTTCATGTATGTATAAAAGTGTCTGCAAAATAAAGAGACACGGGACAGGGAGCACTTTATGTTTTTTATATAATGGCCTGCAGGGTTTATCAGGCAATGCTCCGTCAATTATCCTGATAGCAGCCTTCTGGAGTGTAAAAACTTTATTAGCTGTTGAAGATTGTCCCCATAATAGAATACCATACATGATGTGACTCTGAACAATGGAGAAGTAAACAGTACGTAGGACCTCTCTGGGTAAGTACAATCTCATTTGGCGTAACGCGAATATTTGAGAAGATATTTTTGAACACAATTTTTGAATGTGAGCACTCCAGTTTAGGCCAGTGTCAAGAGTCACACCAAGCAGTGTAACCGGATCTGATCGAGGCGTCCACTTGTCAGAGCTGATGACTAAGCTCTTCGTTTTAGATTGATTTAGTTTTAATTTATTGGCAGAGAACCATTCATCAGCACTAACCAGCCCCACATCCCTCGAACAGTCACTTTGCCTATTTAAAAGTGTGGTGTCATCGGCGTACATAACACAAGCAGTAGAGATAGAATGTGGTAAATCGTTAATATAGAGGAGGAACAAGACAAGAATAATAATAATAATAATAATAATAATAATAATAATAATAATAATAATAATAATAATAATAATAATAATAATAATAATAATAATAATAATAATAATAATAATAATAATAATAATAATAATAATAATAATAATAATAATAATAATAATAATAATAATAATAATAATAATAATAATAATAATAATAATAATAATAATAATAATAATAATAATAATAATAATAATAATAATAATAATAATAATAATAATAATAATAATAATAATAATAATAATAATAATAATAATAATAATAATAATAATAATAATAATAATAATAATAATAATAATAATAATAATAATAATAATAATAATAATAATAATAATAATAATAATAATAATAATAATAATAATAATAATAATAATAATAATAATAATAATAATAATAATAATAATAATAATAATAATAATAATAATAATAATAATAATAATAATAATAATAATAATAATAATAATAATAATAATAATAATAATAATAATAATAATAATAATAATAATAATAATAATAATAATAATAATAATAATAATAATAATAATAATAATAATAATAATAATAATAATAATAATAATAATAATAATAATAATAATAATAATAATAATAATAATAATAATAATAATAATAATAATAATAATAATAATAATAATAATAATAATAATAATAATAATAATAATAATAATAATAATAATAATAATAATAATAATAATAATAATAATGATAATAATGATAATAATGATAATAATGATAATAATGATAATAATGATAATAATGATAATAATGATAATAATGATAATAATGATAATAATGATAATAATGATAATAATGATAATAATGATAATAATGATAATAATGATAATAATGATAATAATGATAATAATGATAATAATGATAATAATGATAATAATGATAATAATGATAATAATGATAATAATGATAATAATGATAATAATGATAATAATGATAATAATGATAATAATGATAATAATGATAATAATGATAATAATGATAATAATGATAATAATGATAATAATGATAATAATGATAATAATGATAATAATGATAATAATGATAATAATGATAATAATGATAATAATGATAATAATGATAATAATGATAATAATGATAATAATGATAATAATGATAATAATGATAATAATGATAATAATGATAATAATGATAATAATGATAATAATGATAATAATGATAATAATGATAATAATGATAATAATGATAATAATGATAATAATGATAATAATGATAATAATGATAATAATGATAATAATGATAATAATGATAATAATGATAATAATGATAATAATGATAATAATGATAATAATGATAATAATGATAATAATGATAATAATGATAATAATGATAATAATGATAATAATGATAATAATGATAATAATGATAATAATGATAATAATGATAATAATGATAATAATGATAATAATGATAATAATGATAATAATGATAATAATGATAATAATGATAATAATGATAATAATGATAATAATGATAATAATGATAATAATGATAATAATGATAATAATGATAATAATGATAATAATGATAATAATGATAATAATGATAATAATGATAATAATGATAATAATGATAATAATGATAATAATGATAATAATGATAATAATGATAATAATGATAATAATGATAATAATGATAATAATGATAATAATGATAATAATGATAATAATGATAATAATGATAATAATGATAATAATGATAATAATGATAATAATGATAATAATGATAATAATGATAATAATGATAATAATGATAATAATGATAATAATGATAATAATGATAATAATGATAATAATGATAATAATGATAATAATGATAATAATGATAATAATGATAATAATGATAATAATGATAATAATGATAATAATGATAATAATGATAATAATGATAATAATGATAATAATGATAATAATGATAATAATGATAATAATGATAATAATGATAATAATGATAATAATGATAATAATGATAATAATGATAATAATGATAATAATGATTATAATGATAATAATGATAATAATGATTATAATGATAATAATGATAATAATGATAATAATGATAATAATGATTATAATGATAATAATGATAATAATGATAATAATGATAATAATGATAATAATGATAATAATGATAATAATGATAATAATGATAATAATGATAATAATGATAATAATGATAATAATGATAATAATGATAATAATGATAATAATGATAATAATGATAATAATGATAATAATGATAATAATGATAATAATGATAATAATGATAATAATGATAATAATGATAATAATGATAATAATGATAATAATGATAATAATGATAATAATGATAATAATGATAATAATGATAATAATGATAATAATGATAATAATGATAATAATGATAATAATGATAATAATGATAATAATAATAATAATAATAATAATAATAATAATAATAATAATAATAATAATAATAATAGAATCCGTTGTGGGGAATGAGAAGTGCCGAATTTATTGGAACTATTCATTCCCCACCCTCAGGCAAATTCAAGCCAATAAGCCTGATGTAGTCCTCCTCGACCACCAACTTAGGACGATGTTTGTGATTGAGTTCTCGGCTCCCGCAGAGAACAACATCGTCCTAAAAGAGGAGGAGAAACGGAGGAAGTATCGAGATCTTCTCTCCGAGCTCCGCAGGCTGTATCCAGACCACTCTGTTAAGATTGTGGTGCTCATTATAGGCGTCCTGGGTGGAATGAGACATACGTTGCTTTCTGACTTAAAGATCATACCGGCTTGCCGAAATTCGGCAGAGATCTTAGCCGGCAGAATGCAGAAGGCAATCGTCCTTGGTTCGCTACGTCTACTCAGAACGCACGATTTACGGGCGCAATGATTACTGACTCCACGGAGTGGAGAGTGGTCATTGCTTGACTCTTCAGAACATCTCCGAATGTGTCGGAGCTTCGGAAGGTGTTACTGAAAAAAAAAAAAAAAAAAAAAATAATAATAATAATAATAATAATAATAATAATAATAATAATAATAATAATAATAATAATAATAATAATAATAATAATAATAATAATAATAATAATAATAATAATAATAATAATAATAATAATAATAATAATAATAATAATAATAATAATAATAATAATAATAATAATAATAATAATAATAATAATAATAATAATAATAATAATAATAATAATAATAATAATAATAGTTGTGTCCCCGAAATTATTTATGCAAGATTTGTAGAGTATTTGTGTGTTAAGGTTTCAATTTTGTTTTATGTTAAGAATAACTAGATTTGTTATTTAAATTATTGTAGATATTTCTCTAATTTTATGAATTATTCTTCAAATAAAGTAATACCTATTGTTACATAATGACGTATTTTATTGTTCAGTTACTGTTACTATCATGATCCAATATGCTGCCTACAAGAAAAAAAACAATTGAAACAAAACATAACGGAAACTAGTGATCGTAGAAATCGATTACTCATATATTCTTATAACCCTGTACCGAATTCCAACTTTTTTTGTTGAGAAATGATGCCATTCTCAATCGCTATAACCAGTTTTTCTACAATATTTCCACAACGACAGTAGATATCTTCAATCTGTTTGATTCATCTTAATGGCTATCAAACCGCGTAATTTTTTTCTAATTTGAGCCACCCTGAATATTTTACCTTTTCCGAGATACCAATGGTGAGATATGATAAACGGGTCACCCTGTATAATAGTTTGTATAAGGTTTGTTCCTACACAGCATCAAACTAACAGCAAACTGGCACGAGTTTGCGCAGTACGAATTTAACCTTTCCAACACAATCAATCCGGGAACTAGTTGTAAGATTTTTTGTTCCAACACAAAAGTGGATGGTTTGGAAACTGTTTGCTGACAGTCAAATCGGTTTGAGGATTATTAGGAAACCACTAGTCAGACGCATGCGCAGATAGAATCTAACCGCTAACAGAAGTCAACTTTTGGTAGGCTAGGTAATGAACGTAATTAAAATTTTATGTAATAATGCTATTTGAGAAAATTATTATAGTTGCACAAGTAATTTGCAAATTTTTAAGTACGCATTCTGTAGTTTTTCAAAATGAGTGACTCTAGTGAAGAGTATATTTTGCAGATATGCAGATATAGGAAGAGAGCGAAAGGGAAGGAGAGGATCAGGAGGAGATGATACTGGTAAGGGAAGAGGAAGTGGAAGTAGAAGAACCTACAAAAAAGGAAATATGCATAATTATAGAAGCTTTAAAGAATAACAAAAGTCAATGGCAAACGGAATAACGGCAGAGAACATTAAGTACGCAGGAGAGGATTTAAGATAAAAAATATATGAAATGAAAGATCTGGAGAAGAGAATGTATACCTGAAAATTGGAGAGATGCTATGATTATACCAATTTTAAAAAAGCGAGATGCAACAGACTGCAGAAACTGTAGGGTATATCATTGCTAGATATAGGGTGTAAAATCATGGCAACGTTAATAAAACAGAGAATAGAACCTATAGCAGAATTACACATAGGGGAGTATCAAGCGGGTTTTAGAAAGGGGAGGTCAACAATGGACCAAATCTTCATGGTGAAAGAAATGGACTTCAGGAAAGCACGTGATTTGGTCAGAGGGAATAAACCAAGTAAAATATTGAAACAATTTGGGATACCAACCAAACTGATTAGGCTATTGAAAATGGTCTTAGAAAATAGTAAAAGCAAAGTACGAATAAATGGTTAATGTTCGGAAGGTTTTACTATTGACACAGGACTGAAACAAGGAGACCCACTCTCAACTCTTCTTTTTAATTTAATACTAGAAAAGATCATAAGAGAGAGTCAGTTGAACAGAGGACACATATTGTTTAAAATTCACCAAATAGTAAGTCATACAGATGACGTGGTCATAATTGCTAAAGATAATAGGAAATTAGAAGTAGTAACGAGAAAACTTAGAGAGAGTCAGTTGAACAGAGGACACATATTGTTTAAAATTCACCAAATAGTAAGTCATACAGATGACGTGGTCATAATTGCTAAAGATAATAGGAAATTAGAAGTAGTAACGAGAAAACTTGTGGAGGAAGCACAGAAAGTGGGATTGCAGATAAATTAAGGGAAAAGTAAGTTATTAAGAATAGGACAACAGAAATGGAATGGAATTTAAAGAAGTTCAAGACTATATGTATTTAGGGGCGCTGATAACAGCTAACTGTGATGAGGAGCAAGAAATTAATAGGAGAATAATAAAAGCAGACAGAAGTTCGGCAGCAGTCAACCACTTAATGAAATCAAAAAATTTGTCTAGAGGAGTAAAATTTAGAATGTATAAAACAATTTTGTGACTGACAGCGCTGTATGGCAGTGAAACCTGGATCCTCAATAAGAAGTCAACAGAAAACCCATTAAAGTGGGAAAGAAGATCTTAAGAAGATTTCTAGGGGGAAATAAGACGGCGGAAAGCTATGTAAGGAGAAATAATGTACCAGACACCAAAAATAGAGTTGTAAAAGCCAGAAGAGTGCTAGCTACTGCGCATGTAGAACGTGTGGAAGATGAAAGAACAGTTAAGAAAATTGTAAGGAGTAAACCTAACTACAAGGAAAAAAGAGGAAGACCGAGAAAGCGATAGAGAGAGGCATTGGCAATAGATCTAAAGGAGAAAGAAGTAACGGATTGGAAAACAAAGGCGAAGAACAGAAAGGAATGGAGGAGAATAACACATCTCTGGGCCTAAAAGGCCTGTAAACAGTTTTATATACAGGGTGATTTTAAATGAAGTAGCAAAAATGAGACCACAGATTCCTTAAGCGAAAATAAATCAGTTTAACCTAACATATCTATATCCCAAGTCGTTTAATAAAAAAGATACAGGGTGTCAAAGTTCAAATTTTATTTTCTATATTTGTAGATAACTTCTTAAAATATCCAAATATTTACTTAAAATTTGTAAAACAGGGTTTTTTTCGGGTGAGAAATTCAAATTTATTTCTAATTTTGACGTCACTAGTAGAGGGCGCCACCTATGGCACATCATGTTTCTTTTAAATAGCAGAACTTTTTTGCTGCTTAGTGTATCCATCTGACTATTGAAACAATCGTTCCCCTTGGGATATAGATATGTTAAAATGGTTAAATCGATTTATTTTCACTTAAGGAATCTGCGGTCTCATTTTTGCTACTTCATTTAAAATCACTCTGTATACCTCAATCTCGTGCTAACATGTGACAATTTAGTTTAATATAATGAAATCAGATGAATAATTTCACCTTACATAATTATACAACACTAATTTTTTAGAACGTCTGTCACTGTCATGGTTTTTTATTTTTTTTTAACAGGTAAACCGTTTTATTTTTTGTGGCGGTCTATATTGTTGTTTATTTTAACAGATATCATCTGAGAAAATTTATTGCAACATCACTGCCATAATCTCGTTTGCAAGAGCTTAGAAAGTAGATTTTAGCTTTGAATGATCCGTTTTAAATACTGTTCACATTCTGAAATATTAAAAATAGGTGTCTGTTTTCTAAATCTAATGCATTTTTATTTAGTTTTATTGGATAGTTAAACTGAAAATAAATTTTAAAGTTAAAATAACCACCTCTATATCATGAGTAATTTTCATGTGTCACAAAGATGTGACAGCATCATGTTATCGCACATTCTAACCACGTGATTAATTGTATGTTTTTCTCTTTCAGCCAAATAAAAATGTGTAAGGGTATTAGGCAGTTATACTTAAAAAATGCTAACTCATTTACATTGTCATGAAAACAGCATGGCCCTTAATCGTTAGTCCAAAAAGAAAAACAAATATTGTTTTATCAGATTCTGAATTAAACAAATTCTAATACAGGAATTGCAAGGGTTAATTTTATCTCTATAGAGTATTTAGAATTTTTAATATTTTCAGAATTTAGAATTCATATTTGTAACAAAAATTAATATACAGGGTTAACTATGAATAAGCACAAATATTTGAAGACAGGATAAAAAAATATTAATTTTTTTTTTCAGAACCATATTAAATAGTTATTTATGCAACAAGTACAAAAAGTAAGTGTTTATTGCACGCGACGTGAAAAACACGTCGAGTGCACTAAGCACTTTTTGTACGAGTTGCATACAATATTTTTTCTATGTTCATGCAAAAACCAAAAAATGTTATTTGGATGACACTAAGTCTAGGAAAATGTAACGTCGATTTGAATGTTTATGCTTGTCATGATGACAAAACGCTGTAGTAGAATGACAGATGAATACAATAAACGCTTTATTGCACTAGTGCAATAAAAAACCACTTTTTCTACTAAATATAGTTCAATAAAGTTTTGTTTTTTGCATGAACGTAGAAAAACCATATTTATCGACGTCCATAGTCGCACTTCAGTTGCGACGTTATAGTCAAAGATAATGACAGGTCACGTGTATCGATTTACGCACTTTTAAAGAAAAGTTTTTATTTACAAAATGTAGGTGATTATTTGGGTCGGTCAGTGATCGCGCGGTTTAAATCTTCAGTACTTAAATCGAAGTGACTAGATCGCTGTGGGTTCGACTCCCGCTGCCGGTAGACCGTATATAAGTTATATTCGAGGATTGGCACCCTCTCTGCGGGTATGGTAGGGAGGAAGACTGTTGACTTCCGTCAATGTGGGAGATTGATACCGGTCGATGTTTGACCACCCCCCTAATTAATGAGGTTTTCCAGGTTTCCCTTGTTCCTGCACTGAATGGTGGTTAAAGCCTACCAAGGTAAGTCGCTCCTGGGCCCAAATGCGGCCTGCTTGATAATAATATGCCGCCCCCTCTCCCGCACAAGTCTTCGAATTCTGGGCTAATCCTCGTGATTAGAATGAGAGGTAGAGATATTATTAATATTATTTAACAAGAAACACTATACTGACGGTAGCACGTACCTTACTCATGTTTCCAGGATTGATGTGTGCAGAGATTTCAAGAATGTTGAACAATTTTCTGCCTGTTTTCATATTTATTTACATTAAAATTTAGATTGTAAAGATTTTTGTACTTACTAAAGGGAAACCACAAAGAGTAACAAACAACACTCACAGATGTACACAAAAGCGTAAAAACACTGCCAAGGCACTACAACATTAATCTATGTGCTTCAAAGAAGCATATTTTGTCTATTCGGAAAGGGTATTACGCATTATGCTGCCATGCACTTGTCGCGATCATAAATCAACACCATATCGGCCATCTCGGCGTTTGAATACGATATATTTGTAAATACACAAAGAAAATACGCGAAAATACTGCTGCTATATTTTGTCTTTGACAGATGATGCAGTCTCCATCTGTAGACCACTAAGGCGAATTGGTGCCTTAATTTTATAAACTTCTTGTGCTATTGAGGAATTAAATATTGTTATTATTAGTTACAGTATCAATATTGACAATAATTTATTGTTTGCATAAAATAATTAGTACTATTTTAAACTAACTTCAGAGTTATACCATACTTATATATAAGACATTGAAGATTATGGCATCAAACTAATTATAACCATTCCCATTTCTAAGACGAATACAAAACGGGTATTCACTGTATTGAGTGACGACAATGAAGGAATAAACTTTCTGGAAATATTCAGAGAATACGTTAAGCTCCGACCTAAAAATATGAAGGAAGATTTTCTTTTTTTTGATTATAGAAGAGGAACATGTATTTCCCAAAGAGCGGGCATACATACAATTGGGGGGACACCAAAAAAAATTGCGGAATATTTGAAGATCTAACACCCAGAAAAATATACGGGGCATTGTTTCCGCAGAACATCTGCCACTTTTTTGGCGAATGCGGGAGCTGATTTATCAACACTGAAGTGTCATGGTGCATGGAAAAGCTCATCTGTTGCGGAACAATACATTGAAGATTCCTTAGAAAACAAAACAAAAACAGCAAGAATGATTCAAAATGGAGAACTTTATACAGGTTCTTCAGAGCAAGCAACAAACTATATCCACCACCACTACCGTGTCTAGTGAAGATTCTGTCCCTAAAGGTATTCCTGCATTCAGCCTGTAAGGAAATTCACATTGCACAGTTACTGTTAATTATAATTATAATTAGTTTTTATAGGCTTGATTTTGTAGTTTTAAAGATAAAATCTTTTAAAAATGTGAATATTGTATTTTTGAAAAGCAGTCCGGGAAGTAAACGTTTTCCGGACTCAGTACTGTAATGAGTTATTTCCCGGACTTAAATGAGTCCAGGAAATAACTCATTACAGTACAGTATGAAATAAACTAACTTCGCGAGACCTTTACAGTGTTCTATAAAAACCCTTTATTTGACCAGTGTACTGATAAACAAACATTTGACGTTGGGAGAGTATGCAATCAGCAACAAAATCCCGGCGGCTGAGACAGTATAACATTCTTTATCATAATAATTTCAATTGAAAGTCTGTGTCTTTACGTTGTGATTATCTTCAGTTTTTAGTGACTTATTAAATAAAGGAATTTGTGCCGAGTTCAGACTACAGCTCGCCCTAGTTTATGTGCGATTTGTAGAGGCCAAATCCAGGGAGCTACGGTTATCGTACAATATTTTATAATTAAAGACGGCCGCGGGTGCATTCCAAGTTTTTTATTAGTAGGTATTCCTTTCCGTAAATCTTTTTAGAATAAATGGGCAACTGTACGCAAACTGTGTGTACCTCTGTTGTTAGTAGGTAATTCTGACGGATTTGTAATGAATGAAACTGTAGTTTTGGCTGTCGGCTACAAATAAACAAAATACTAATGCAAAATACTGCAGCTACCCGGATCAACTTTTATTACATCGGGTATTAATATTAATAAAAAGTTAATTTTCGTTCTTTCCCGTTTGACAATGCTGTAGAAAAAGACCGAATGGTAGTTAACAGGTGTAAGTGCAGGTTTATGTTGGAGCGGCACGCCAGGCTACGAGAAAGCTATGCGCCTAGCCACGATCCAATGCATACACGTTTATGGACGTGTTTATAGTGGAGTACTAAAGTCGAGTCAAGCGCTAAAGAAGAGAATCTAGTAAGGTATTATTTGCACGCGACATGATTGTCGATGTACTAACCCGAGATCCAAAATAATAGATAGTGATCATTAACAGTATTTAGATGAGTGCGCGAGGTGAGGTAAAAATTGAATGGCGAAACCCGTATTCCGATTTGTTTAGAAGATACAGGGTATTTCTAATTTTTTGATCGACTATGAAGCTTTATAACTTCCTTGTTTATTAATATATAAGATTTTTGTAAAAACATTATTTATTCATTTTTTACGTAGATTTCAGAGTCGTATGCATGCAAAGTTACGTTTTTTATATGAAACTCCCTGTATTTTATCTCACGGTTGGATTTTTCATTGACTTTCCAACAATGTAATATACTTTATATTCCCTTATAGCAATATGTGTGGATTTCTTCCCTTTTTATGGTCAACTTCTACTGTTAACTAGTTTATATTTTATTTCTTTAAAAATGTAATTAAAGTCATTGTTAAATAAATTATTATAAATATTTTATTTTTGTTAAGTATGTATTGGTAGAAATGTAAATCCATCATCTAAAAGCCGTAAAAAAATAAATACAATACTATGATTTGTATACGGATTTAATTATTTTTCAAAGTTAACTAGAAATTTTAACGAAAATAATCCTATTAGGGTAGGTATTGACTACACTTATCAGATTTACACAGTAATTTTTGTTGCAGATAGAAAATGCAACTGGAGACATTTATTTGTATACATAGTACTTATTTAATTAATACAGAGTGTTTTATATTTTTGTACCGTCGATGAGTTTTGATTTTTTACTAATACATGCCTAACAAAAATAATAGTAATGTAACATCTTATTCTTTAATATATCATTAAGATTAAACGGGTAATAATATAAGTCCATTACTAAGACTACTCAATCATAGTTTTAATTAAATTTTTTACCGTAGATATTACTATAGAAATAAAATATAAACTGATTAAGTTGACCATAAAATTGGGAAAACTGTAATTTCACACAGATTGCTATAAAGAAATATAAAGTATTTAAAAAACTGCGTACGCCACTGAAATCTACGTAAAAACTAAATAAATAATACTTTTACAAAAATCTAAAATAATAGAAAACAAGTTATAAAGTGTCAAGTAAAAAAAAAAATAACAAACGACTTGTTCCGTTTATACGAGAGATATCGAAATGTAGTTCTAGCCATTCAATTTTTCTTAAAAATCGAGCTCGTACGACCTTAGATACTTTTATTCTATCTCCTCGGGAAATAGGAGAAACCCTCTAAATATGTCGAAATTGGCCCACTCTGTACAAAATATTTTCTTTTTCGTATTTTATTAAGATAATACCATTAATTGGCCGTCGGTATACATAATGCTACGATTTTAAGTTTAAAACTGTAACCAAACTGTTAGAATATTGAAATTTATAAACTAGAAAAGTCCGTGGCGCTTCGCTCCAACATAAACACTGTCGCACTCCTCCAAGCTCATTTCTTGGAGTTTGGCGTGCAGCCCGGCGTGTGGCTTTTGCCGTGGCCTGGTGTGCCGCTCCAACATAAACGTGCACTCATTTCGGACGACAGTTATTATAGGCGCCGATTTTCGGGAGGAAATTGCCTTATTTGTGAAACATCGAGCTAAAATTCGGAAATAATTTTTTAATTATCTTTTAGGTCTTCCTGAGAGATGGTTAAAATTTTTAGTTAACCCTGTTTGAGTGTAATGAACACTTTTAGAGTAATTTTCAATTTCTTCTACCCTACGGTGAGTTTATTTTATACTAAAAAAATAGCTGGTAATATTTCGTTAATGTCGGAAAGTACCTGTTTAAGAACCACCCTTAAAACTTAATATTTAAGAGCTCATAGGCGTGCATGTCACAACTTATTTTTAAGGCGTGATTCTCTGATAAAAATTAAATATATAAATTTCACTATATTAAATTTTATGCGTAGTTGTCAATTGCATTCTTGAAATATGTAAAAAATACTTATATACCTAAACTTGTTTATTTTTTACTGTAGCAAGATATTGAAATACTAACCATATATATGTTTCTTAGCAACCTCACAAGTTTAATTTACTATATTTTATAGTCCCAACTAGGAAGCGGACTGAAGGTTGCTAACATGATCAAAATTTAAATTAGCACCTCCAAATTAAATAATTTTCAATTAACAAATACTTTGCAAAAATAACCATGAAAACCAAATCGTTCATGTGGATAAAAAATCGTTACCACTCAAATAAGGCAGGAGCAATTGAATTCAAAATCATTTAAGTAAAAATGTATTATTTATTGTAAAATTTAGCTGTTTTAGGAAAGAATTCATAATCTCGAAAATTACATGGTAAAAACTTCAGGGCAAAATTCAGGGGAAGCACGAAAGGAAGAAAAATATTTTTTCATATCTATTTGGCATAATCAAGCTCAAAATTTGAAACATATAATTTATTTAACACGGGCAATTAAACGTCAAAATATTTTAAACTCTTGTCGCCAGCATCAAATTCCTATTGCAATTTTAGATCCGGCTGTTTTGAGACATGACTTAGAAAAATTAGGGGCAGAATTGGCCTGGTCTAATCAAAAATTAGCTATTCCAATTGAAGATTATCACGATATTTTCAATTACCAATATGTGACTGTGGGTTCAGTGAAAACAAACTTGTAGTTACTATTCAAATCCCAACTACACAAAAACAAAGAACATGGCAATTATTTGAATTAACAACTCCTTTTGCCTGGGAAAATCAAACTTGTGTTATTGAACACAAAACTTTATTTTTAGCAGTTACAGAAACACTTCCAAATTCTAGACCACAAACCAGTAAGACAAATTTCAGGATCAGGTTTACGACACTGTCAACCTTTTAAAGATAAATTATGTTATTTGCCTCGATTTTCGGAAGATATGGTACGTACTATCTCTACGCACAAGGGGGTAACTGCAGATGTAGGTTAATCACACCAAAAAAACAGTAACAAAATAATTTATTCAGTAACACCACATATCAGGGAGAGAAAAGCCACCAGCTGGAAGTTATACAAATATAAGTTAGTTAACAATAGATCTTACCTATTTCCAACTTCCATGGTTTGCAGGGGAGATACAGCTATTTCAAAAAGGGGGGGAACTTTCTCACTAACTACACTACCACCGGCTGACTTCCATTACCTCCACATTCAAGTTCCCACCCTTGGTTCATGATTTTTGTAATGTCAACAGTGGCCTGAGGGGCCACCGCCAATCCACGCTTTGCAGTAAAAACGTCATCGTGGTCAACGCACCTGGGAATGTCGTAATCTGCCGACTTTACATTTTTATCCACAGTATAGAATATATTGTCTGAAGCTATTTATTTGTGGCATAATTTTAGTTTTTATTTAGTTTTATTGGGTTTTTGCCACACTTCTGAAAAAATAATAGAGATTAATTAAATAAGTCCTTGCGCCAAACGGAACAGTCAAGGGTTATTTTTGAAACTACGTTTGCCTAACCAAAAAATCTCACACTGAAAAAAGTAAAATAATAACAAAAATCACATCACTATCGCGCACTTCCGTATTATTGACGTTTCGAAAAATTCTCTGTTTTCGTTCTCAAAATCGTAGTAAAAATATTAAACGTATGTCAAGTTTGACAGTTTAAAATTTGTTTATCTGCTTCCATAGAGATGTTAAATGATGTTTATTTTATTGTTACTTACTTCTTCTTGATACAACTGTAGCCAACAATGATCGATGTTTACTGAACAGTTTGTGTATTTTTTATTAAAATAAAGGATTTTAAAAATTGTTACTACTACCACAAACTATTTTATGCTACTACAATTTTCCATATTTACTAAAAAAAAAAATTGTTTGAAATTTCAAGTTCAATTAATTTATTTATTTCTTACTTACATTTATTACATTATTAAAATATTTATGAATTCCCATTAATATCGGAAGATATATTTATTTTCGGAAAAGGCAGATACCTAAGCGTAAATATATAAAAATAGTAGAGGTACATCAATTTGAAAAAATGTCTAAAAAATAATTCTGTAATCCTGAAATTTATTTTCATCAAAATTCAATTTGTTGTGGTTGTAGCGGTTTTTTCCGAATGAGCAATATGTTTTAATATTTTTACTAAAAAAAGTGAAAAACAAAGAAAAAAATTAGTTAAATAAATATGACAACGCAAATAGGATTTTTTTAAAATGCATTAGCCAAAAAAGACATATTTGAACTTTAACCACCCTAAAAATGAAATTTTTGAACTACTATGCTAAATTGTTTCTTGAAAAATATATGGTCACAATTTTGTTAAAGTCATTTTTTGGGGCTTTATATCTCAAGAATGAAAGAGAATAGACCTACGATCCACATAAAAACCTCAGTCCATTTTTTATGTTCCATCAATTTATAATATTTTTTTTAAAGCACCCTGTATCTACTGCGTATAATTTAAATTACATTATTAATTATAGAGGAGAAGTTTGAAGGGTTTTCTACCTTCGTTTTTGTTCGAACTTCTAAATCTAATATACAGTATGCGCCAAAAGTATGGAATAAATTCAATAAAAACGAAACAATTATTTTTTGGGAAACAGGTCGATTTTTAATTTAAAAAATACGTATTTTAGCGTAAAATGCGATTTTCAAATGTCATTTGTTTTCGAGTAATGACGTCATCGATTTTTTTTTAAATGGCAACACCATATTTTTTTTCTTGATTCTGAAAGATCGTTTAATTCTCTATCAGACAGTACTAAAATTTTGCCCTCTTACATAGGAAAGTTTTCGAGTAAATGACGATTGAATGTTAGAAAACGTAAATTTTATCCATAAAAAAGGAACAATTCTGAGGTATGTAAAATAAAATACAATTGATTAAATTTTATACTTAAATTAAATGTTCGAATTGCCATCCACCAACTTCTTGACAATGCGCAAGTCTGTGAAGAAATTCTTCTTGCACATTATGAATGATTTCTGGGGTAACTCTGCGTATTTCGTCCCGAATGCGATTTTGAAGTTCTTCTAAATTAAGTGGTTTATTAATGTACACTTTTGACTTCAAGTATCCCCATAAAAAATAGTCAAGAGGTGTAAGATCTGGCGATCTTGCAGGCCATTCTATCGGTCCGCGTCTGCCGATCCACCTCCCAGGAAAACAGTTGTCCAAAAAATCTCGTACAGGGCGCGCATAGTGCGGAGGTGCACCGTCTTGCTGAAACCAGCTGGTATCGTCAGGAATGTCAGGGTCATTATCGTTAGGAAAAATTACTGCAAGGGCTGGAACAAGATCATTTTCTAGAAGCTCAAAATATCTTTGTCCTGTAAGGGTTCCTTCAAAGAAGAAAGGCCCTACTATTCTGTCGTCAACTATTCCAGCCCACACATTTAATTTCTGAGGGTGTTGGGTATGTGCCTCTGCCATCCAATGAGGATTTTCCCGACTCCAATATCTGCAAGTTTGACGGTTTACTGTACCATTCAGACAAAATGTGGCCTCATCTGAAAAAAGTATTTGTCGGTGTAAATTTCTATTTCCTTGACATACATCCATTAGAATTTCGCAAAAGTGTAAGCGACGATCGGGATCATCTTCATTGAGTTCCTGCACAAGTTGAATTTTGTAGGGATGATATTTTTCCTTCCTCAAGATACGTAGCACTGTGCTCTAACTAGTGTCATTGTTTAATGCAACCAGTCGTGAAGAATTATGAGGATTATCCACCTTACTTATCAAAATGTTCTGTTTCTGATTTTCATTAATGCTTGGACGTCCAGGTTTTGGAATGTTTCCAACATTGCCAGTTTCTCTAAATTTAGACTCTACCTTACTGACTGTTGATTGGCTGATAGGGCGATCTGGATATTTTTCATTAAATAAATCGCAAACTTCCTGCTGAGTTCTAGTCATATTCCCGCATCAATAAGAATTAAAATTTCAATTCTTTGAGTAACAGTTAAATGTGCCATAATACTTTAAACTGAATAATAATTTCTATGTCGCTTACAATACTTATTAGAAAGTCGGTGTGACAATGACACTTTGCAAAGATTTTCATCTACGTGATCCATAAAAGAACTATGGAATTCGAAAAACTAAACTTGATAACGTTTTTGCTTTATTTTAATTGATTTACGTTTTCTAACATTCAATCGTCATTTACTCGAAAACTTTCCTATGTAAGAGGGTAAAATTTTAGTACTGTCTGATAGGGAATTAAACGATCTTTCAGAATCAAGGAAAAAAATATGGTGTTGCCATTTAAAAAAAAATCGATGACGTCATTACTCGAAAACAAATGACATTTGAAAATCGCATTTTACGCTAAAATATGTATATTTTAAATTAAAAATCAACCTGTTCGAGGATTTTTCCTAAAAAATAATTGTTTCGTTTTTATTGAATTTATTCCATAAAATAAGTAAGGATACAAAACCCAAAAAGTTTTATGTATTTACACCAAATGTTCGGGTTCAAACAACGAACAGTTCCAGAACGATTTAAAATAGTCTCCCCGGTTTTCTTTTGATCTCTCTTGAAACTGAAGTAGTCGTCTATATCGGACAGTACTATAACCGTTCACTACTGTAAATCGAACAGGGCTTGTATGCCTTAAATTTACTCCAAAACAGATTAAATTACTGGCCTTTCAAACGATTTATCAACACATGCAACGTTGAAGTAAATAAATTTAGATGCAACTCAATTCGAATATTTATTCATTCATACAAATAATCCTCCATGTTAGTAATTTTATTGTGGCAATTTTATGTACCTACATGTATGTCACAAAAACTTTGTCGTACATTTATTTAAAGCTGTTTTAGAAAATTTTGCCAACTTTTACGCCAAAAATAAATGTACTTACACCGTGTAACATCCTTGGATAAAATGAATGTAAATGCGAATTAAATCAACTTTCAATTTTGCCTTAAAAAGTTATAGGCTTAAGAAAGTACTTTTTTATTTATTTTTTTTACGATAATTTTCTTATTAGTTAATTAAGTAATTGTACTCAAAAATTGGAAATGGTTTTTTGTGAGATAAATACGAATATCTAATTGATTTTTGAGTTAAATGTACAGAGCGTTATCAGCGCCTGTCACTATATTATTATATTAAAAAAAAACTTGTTTAGTGATATTTCTGGAAAATATCACTAAATATATTTTATGTGTACTCAGCTGAATTTAATATTAATAACGACCCAAATAAATTCTGGGCTTTTGTAAAAAGTAAAACTGACTAGTATTTCTAATTGCATGCATTAGATATTATAGATATTCATAATATGCTACATACTTTGCTACCTTTTTTACAACGGGTAATAATGGAGCAGTTAATTGTGACGTCTCTTTTACTAATCATGTACATATTGCAATGTTTGAGGAGAACCAAGTTTTATCTGCTTTAAAGAACTCTAAATCTAAGATGACAACTGGACCCGATTTGAAACCTGCTTTTATTCTTAAGGATTGCGTATGTGTTCTTGCGCCTCCGCTAACTTATTTAATTTATGCCTCAGTACTTCCACTTTTCCCAATCTATGGAAGCTTTCTAAAGTATGCCCTGTTTTCAAAAAAGGTAATAGAACAAATATTGAAAATTTCCGTCCAGTTTCGTTTATCTGCAATTTTTAAAAAAACTTTTGAATTTTTACTTCATTAATTTTTATACGGAAGCATTGGCCACATGATTTCTCCATCTCAGCATGGCTTTGTGAAAGGTACTCGTAGATCTACCGTATCAAACTTAGCGCCTGTAACTCAATTTATCAAACAATCGTTGGACAATCATACTCAGGTGGAAGTTGTGTATACTGATAATGACTTAGATGTTAATTACCTTTTGCATGTGGATGATCTCAAGTTATTTCATGTGGTTACCCATGTTGGTGATTGTGATCGAATTCAACATAATCTTAATAAAATTGAAGATTGGTGCCAGTTGAACAATTTCCATTTGAATGTAAAGAAATGCAATGTATTGTCCTTTCGCCTAAAAACTACCACTATCTTTGATTACTATATCAATGGAGGGTCACTGCTGAGACCTGATTGTTTCCGTGATCTTGGGGTAATTTTTGATAAAAAAAATTCTTTTAACAGTTATGTTGAGTCAATTATATCTGATGTCTTTAAAACATAAGAATTTCTAGCCCGCAGTAGTCGTGAATTTACTGAGCCTGAGACTATTAAACTACTTTTCAATACATTTGTACGCTCTAGGCTTGAGTATGCTTGCCTGGTATGGTATTCTATCTATAACGTGCATATTGACAGGATCGAATCCGTTCGACGTAAGTTTTTAAAATTGTTAAGTTTCAAATGTACTGGTGTTTATCCTCCCGTGGGATTTCCCCAAAATGAGTTTCTTATGACTCATTCGATGACTAGCCTTTTAAATAGGCGTAAATATCATTCTGTTTTTTATTTGTTAAATTAAAATTATTACGTAATAAGATAGATTGTCAAGGATTGTTAGGGTCTCCATTGTCTTAGAACACATTCCCGTGATAATACAGTATGCGTCAAAAGTATGGAATAAATTCAATAAAAACGAAACAATTATTTTTTGGGAAAAATCCTCCAGGTCGATTTTTAATTTAAAAAATACATATTTTACCGTAAAATGCGATTTTCAAATGTCATTTGTTTTCGAGTAATGACGGCATCGATTTTTTTTTTAATGGCAACACCATATTTTTTTTCTTGATTCTGAAAGATCGTTTAATTCTCTATCAGACAGTACTAAAATTTTGCCCTCATACATAGGAAAGTTTTCGAGTAAATGATGATTGAATGTTAGAAAACGTAAATTTTATCCATAAAAAAGTAACAATTCTGAGGTACGTAAAATAAAATACAATTGATTAAATTTTATACTTAAATTAAATGTTCTAATTGCCATCCACAAAGACAACTTTTAAAAAATAATAAAATCAAAAATAACCACTTAAAATTAAACACAATAGCTCAAACAAAATCTTCATTTTAAATTTATTTTTTTAAATATCTGCCACACAGCTACTTACTAGACATTAACTGTATTCATTTTTTTAATTAATAATTTGTTAGAATTTATGTATTGATTTTCAAGCTTAACAAATACGTTAAATGTAGTTTTCTCTAAAATGCTGCATTTTATTTTTAAACAAAAATAGATTATATAATCCTCTTTGGGTACGATGGAGCAATACATGGATATAAAATTAATAACAGTAAATCCCCAATTAAATAATAATATTAATTGGCAGGTGGTAAAACTAAATATACGCGATAGCTCTGTTGAATATAATTTCATTATTTAAAAATATTTAATATCTGAAAGTTATGCAATCCCTAGTTCGCAGATATTTTGAAAAGATGTACTAAAAATTCAGGGTCCAATAGTAGTAGAATAATATGATTTTTTCCTACAAACCAACGACCGATCGTCTTTTATTTTTAAGATACAAGATGTTAAATATGATTTTAAAAAATAAAATTTTGACCATTTACCGACATAGAGCAAATACATACAGAGGTTCCCAAAATATTGCAATTTAATCAAACTTACCTGCATACAAAGTTGCACACAGGCAAATATGTATTTTGATGGGAGAGTGTATGAGTGTCTGTTATTAGAAAAGTCAAGGCAATGTATGAAAGACTGAGAATATAGAGTGAATGATCAAGAATATGAAGTTAATGGATGCTGGTAGAGTTTTCTCCTCTCTATGGACAGTAAATTTTGAATTTTTGATTGGATATCCGGTGCATTGTTCAATGGTGGTGATCTTAACTGTGCAGTAACACTCTGACTCTTATTAATTGCAGGGGTTATATTTTCCAGTCATTGCAGTGCAATCGATGTGTTGTCTGTAGGTTTTTTCCTTTTTTGAACATTTCTTTTGCTATCGATTTGGGTCGTTCATTTGAATTTACTGGCAATATAATGTTTTGATATGGCAGAAGGTGGTTGCTGGAGTGCTTCAGTACTTGCAGACGAGGATGGCCATGGTGTTCTTCAGTATTTGTTTCAGAAGAGGGCCCTGGCTGTTCAAGTGTTTCCAGTATGGAATCATTTCAATTTTGTTCAACAGACGTCTTTTTCAAATTCCAAATAGACACGAATGGGAGCACATCGAACATGGATTTCATATTAAATAGAATTTTCCAGGCTGTATAAGGGCTATTAATGGCAAACGCATAAAAAACACAAACAGATTACTTTAATTTAAGGCTATAATATTATATTTCTAATATTGGTAGATGATGATTACTGCTTCTCATGTTTTAATATAGAATGTAGTGGGAGAGCTTTAGTTAGACACAAAAGTTTTTATATATTTTTAGGTATTAATAATATTGTGTGAAACTAACTACTCAGTGGATAAAAGCCCCAACCTGCGTTGAATTACACCCACAATATCTAGCCATATATACCTTATTATTAGCTTTTGTAACATTTTTTACTGTATTAGAAAGGTATTTTAAGCTAATATAAATCAAATATCCTACAATTCCTATCAATGAAGTCATATGTATGTTCTCTGATACCAAACATCTAGGTATGCTAATGAACAATTCCACAGACAAAGCTCTATTCAATAATTATCTAAAGAAATTAATCTAATTTACTAACCTGCTTTAATGAAACAGTCTATAAATATCTAACTTCACTTTTTTGGCAGTGGGAACACGACAATTCAACCACAATAGATGAGATCTGACCTAGTTCTGCATTTTTAGGATTGCTTCTTCAGGTGGCCTCCTTTAAATTGAATCAAATATCTAACTATATAAATTATTATAAAAATTAAAATTATTTGAAGTTAAATATCGACAAGGACAAAAAGTGACAGCCTGTCAATGAATTAAATATGGCAATACCTACTTGAATAATGTTCACCTTTTATGTAAAAGTTTTTATATATTTTTAGGTATTAATAATATTGTGTGAAAGTATCTACTCAGTGGACAAAAGCCCCAACCTGCGTTGAATTACACCCACAATATCTACCCATATATTCCTTATTATTAGCTTTTGGAACATTTTTTACTGTATTAGAAAGGTCTAATACAGTAAAGAATATTCACAAAGTCTAGCTTGGGACAAGCACTACAGAGGAATTTCTCAGATATACCTGAAAAATCGGTTATAGCTGGAGATGCAGCTTTGCGTTAAAGCAATATCTCATGAATCCGTTTGCCACAATGCCAACACAAAAAGAAAAAGTGTTTAAATATCGATATCGACGTATAGTCCTTGCACCAAAAGTTAATGTTACTGTATTTGCTACGTGTATAGTACCTATTACTATTTGCTAGTTACTTTCCATTCCATTCCATTAAGCAATGTACTAACGAGGCATGCCATTTCTTTGGAAATTATCTCTCGACTAAAAATATTGTGAAACAACATACGAATATAGACATATAGTTTAGTTATATAAAGAATTTCGACAAATTAGCGCTTGTGCGAATAATATTTACGAAGCACATCTGTGGTGTTTTGTTTTATTATTATTTACAAGAGAATAATAATTGCATGTGCATAGAAAGTGAAATGTTTGAGGAAAGTCTGACCAAATAGTTGTTGAAATTTTTAATGATATTTAGGGCGGAATTCATAGTCAGTACTTCACGCAAGTATGACTTTTCATAAATAAAATGCTCTTCAATATTCTGTTTCATAATCTTAACTTAATAGAACCTCATTAAAGTATGGTACGACACTATAACTAGTAAATTATTACCTTGCATTTTTATCTTGTAAATTGCAAAGGTAATATGAAACAAGTGCACACTTAACCTTAAGTGTGATCTATGAATTCCACCTTTAGCTCCTTTATCAAGGGAGCATGACGCAGTTCTTCCTTTCTGAGTAAATATTTTTTTCCATACAGAACGTGGCTTGGTCTGTTAATTTATTGCATATTTAGGTATATTAAAGCGCAGCACAACACATTTCCTTTTATTTTTTAACATTTAACCTACGAAATTCTATATGGACAGCAAAGGCTTCTTAAAACTGAGAAAGTAAAAGTGAACTGTTATGGCAATCCAGGAAATAAACCAATAAAATATCATTATCAAGTATTACGTTTTTGTCAAAATTCGTTTATATTCAGCTGTTTTGACAATAATTGAAACAACTACATGTTGTTCTTTAAAGGGCTGTAACTTTTTAGAGGCGGTTTCAGTTAAAAAAATATTTAAGAAAACCCCTCTTAAAATTTGACAAGGAAAGTACTTCTGATTTTTTTGTATAGGTACACTTATGCAACATCCTGCATCTATCATGTTGACGACGTATAGTTTTATTTATACATACACATATGGTTACATTAATTTGACAACAATACAATAATGTTAGCCGTATTATTTAAGAAAGAATTGATTTTTACAATAAATTATAACGGAACAATAGAAAAAGTAATACAAAAACCAACCAAATGCTTTGGTCAATTATAACGGAACAATAGTAAAAGTAATACAGAAACCAAACAAATGCTTTTCCTGCTTCTCCGAAATAGTATCGTTAACACTGAAAGAAAAAGAATAGTAAACGCTTATACAACTGTAGATCAATGTACTATAATTTGTTGTGATTATAGCTCCAGACACAATTTGTAGTATTATTTCACATACTATTATGCTTATCACATGCTTACAGTTTTGTAGTAATACTCTCTAAACACTGTTTGACTATAACAGAAATGTTGCCAAATACTACATATATTGTTGTACCATTTACTAAAAGTCTAGGGAGTTTATTGACACAAAAACTGCAGCAGCAGACTACAATGTTGTAAAAATATTTGTTAAACACACCTGAATTATTTAAAAAAATACATATTGGTAGCTAAATAATTTTAACTACTCTGTTGCAAATGCAGAATTTCAGGAAATATAACTACTAATGCGGGCTAATGCCCCGAACAGCAGTAGCAGTATTTAGTATTAACACCTGCAAGACCTATAGCAAACAGCCATTCGTCTGTGGCACATCAGACATATCGCGGATTCAAGCATGTTGTCTCTCATCGGTATGCCATAGAATCCGGCAATAGATCTCTCTAGATGGATGCAGCTAATTGTCACTCCCAACAGAAGTGAACCCGAGTACACGTAATGTAACACGTATAACCCTGGCCATAAACAAGGTAACTTCCTTGTCAATGTGGCCCTCCCTGGCTGCTTGTTCTCTCGAGAGATGTAAGTGTCTACATCTAGCGGCTACTGGCTGCTTCATGTTGGACTTATTAATACAAGCTATAAATATTGTTATTTTGCACTATACGCGCATTTTAAATTTTACAGTGTGACATTTATTACAAAATATAGTAAAAAGTTTTACAATTAAATTAAAATTTACAACCCAATTACTATAATACTTTTTCATTTACCACAACAATGAACTTATAATATATGGTTTGTTACAACATTTGTAGTTTATTCTACGACAAAATTGTAAGCACAAATTTATAGTAACTGTTTCAGCAGTATTTCTTTCAGTAAAGCAACTAATAAAAACATCAATTGAAATTACATGAGAAACTTAAATGACACTCGCCAATTTTTTAGTTCCGTCGTGGGCTCTGGGTCCCAGGGGATGTCTGCTCACCGAACTGCCATCTCTAACTGTATTATACATCCCAGAACAGTCCGCCATTGAACTCACATCTGACTGCGGTCTGGACGGCACAAAAAGAATAGCGTGCAAAGGAAATGCGGTAAGTGTAAATTCAGTCTCTATTTTATGCTCTTCCTAACATCGTGGGTATTAAAGGCTTCGCAAGATGTTTAAACTGTTGTGATGCGTTTAAGAGAAACATGCAGAGCATTAAGCGGTTATTCACGTGAAATAATTGTAATGCCACAACTGCATCACTTTAAACGTTAAACAATTATAGATAGTTTGAAATTACGAAGCACATACAAACTTCAAACCATTATTTTAAATTATTTAATTAATTAAAATATAGGGTGTCCCGAATATACGTGGTACAACACCTGACCACAGCAGTGGCGGCCAAGCAGTGCCTCAGTAATAAATTTGAAAGTAATAAATAACAAATAACAATCAATAGCTGCTTACTTTAAACATCTAATCTTGCTGTTTGTGGTGTAAAATTTGTTACAATTCACCTCTTTCAATCGTAATGATGGTAGTTACTAATATATGATAATGTGTATAGGCAATCTTCAATACATTCATAAGCACAATAAAATAAATAAGGACGCATCTGAGGCATGTCTCATATTAATAACATATAGATAAGAAAGAGATGGAGAGCATGGAGCAGTAGTCAATTGCGGGAAAGAGGCCCTTCAGATGCATACCTCGTCTCTATGAGTGTGTAACAGAGACACTTTGCTATATTGTACAGGGTGTCTCAAATTCTATAGTATGGGTCTACTGTGGGGGTACAAAAATTTTAAATAAAATGGGACACGTTGCGTTAAATGAGATGAGGTAAACTCCATTTTCAATCGGAAGTATTACTTTGAAATTTAATGGAAACGACTAAAGACGTCATCAATTACATTTTTTCCAGAAACTTATCCAAATTTTCCTATTAAAAAGTTCTTTTTTTTCTTATAAACTTATATTAGAGAAATTTTCCGTACTACATCTCCTTTAAATGTTATAAACAATATCAAAGAAAATACCATACAAAAATCACATTAGCGGTATAATGATCAAGTAGTCGTTGGAAAATAATTGATTGATTTATTGTTAAAAATGCATTCATGTCATTAAGAATAAATAAAACTCGATAATTCTTTAGTACAGTTAAACCAAAAGATGATGAGATACTACATGCATATTGCAATCTATTCTCTCTATGACTTCTCATTCTCCTGATTTCTTTGTGGGCTGCGTTTATTAACATTTCGCCATTTAACTCATTACAAACGTGTGATTTTTTTCTTTCAAATCATTAATATCTCACAAAGGTGTTTTGTAAACCTCATTTTTTAAACCCCACATAAAAAAATCGAGGGGTGTTAGATCTGATGACTTTTCAGGCCACTGAATAGGTCCACATGTTTCTCCTTAGTTGCAGAAACACATTTTCCTGGAGTGCAGGAAGTTCTTATTGTAAGAAGTTTAGGTAACTCACGCTGTTCAATTACGTTCATAAAAATAAGGCCCAATTAAATGCCTACTGAAGATGCTGCACCATACATTTACTCCAAAATATCCTTGATTTTGCACTGGATTTACCATGTGGGGATTTTCAATGGATCAGTAGTGTTCGTTGAGCCTGTTTGGCAAACCATTACTGACAAACCGACTTTCGTCCGTCCAAAGAACGTGTCGGAAAAAGTTCTGATCAACAGTTACTACATTTACACGACTTGAGCTATAAAATTAAGTCTCTTTTCAATGTGACGCTCAGGCAAATACTCCAAATTGTGAATTTTGTAGTCATGATACCCATTGGCATTTAAAATTCGTTGAACGGTTGATTTATCGAAATAAAATTCCCGACTAGCCTGCCGTATAGAATTTTGTGGATTTTGTTCGAGATACTATAACAGTCAATTATTTGATTTCAGAAAATGCATCTTCATTTCGTCACAAGGTCGCCTCCAATCTTGTAAAGGTCTGTGATTAGGAATGAGGTCCTCTGGATACCTTTCTCGATATAACTCTACAGCTCTTCTTGAATTTTTTTTTTGTGACTCTCCGTAAAATAGCAACATATCAACTTTTTCTGAATGAGAAATCATTTTGTAAGCACAAAAGTTATACGTTTGACGTTCGTATTGAGTAATGACAAGTACGTTTGTTCCTTTTAAACTACATGTTTGAGTAGTAAGTACTTCGATTTTCACACAACTTTATGAAAAAAGTTTTTAACAGAAATAAAAATTAAGAACCGCTTACTTACATCGCCGTATTTCTCGCAGTGAAAATTGTGCTTTTAACTATTGAAATCTCAAAAAATATAACATATACAACAAAGGTAACTTATTGACGTTGTGTTTATTCACAGTTACTGTTTAAATTTTACTCAAATAAAATAATAATTTTGAAAAGCGTCTGTAAGACACGCATTTATAGCTATCCTAACCCCACATTTAACCATTATTTTCATACACTTAATTATAAATATTGAACAATTTTTATTATCAAGTAATTTTTTATTATAAGAATATTTACATCTACAGATATAATTAAAATAAGTAAGTATTTTGGTAGATCTATGTATTTAAAATCTTAGACAGCTTTTTGCAGCTGTTTGTTTGTTTTACTTCGGTGTCTTTGAAAATACCCAGTTGTCATTCCTATTATTTGCTAACACCTACATTATCCAATTATTAAATATTTAAAATTGTATGTCTGTAGAAGACATTGTTTCAAGAATACGTCAATTTTAAGCCAGTGTTATATCTTTATAATTAAGAACACTGTACGCCACATATGTATTTTGGAATGCACAAATGTTAACAAAACAAAGGTATATGTTTTCAATATTTGTTCTAATCTAATTGGCCTGTTTACACTTTAATTTCTCATATTTCTCTTCAATAATCCATACATAGTCTTTATATTTTACATTTTGGACATAAATAAATATACATTTATGTTAATATCTCTTATGAATTTTCTATGATGTACGATAAGTTTTCTTTATTAAAAAAATACGAGCATAAAAAACTAAAATTTAATCTTATTCGACATAAAAATTATGGAAAATATAGATGTTTCTGACTTTCCGAATGAATGCGTTGTCCTATTCCGAAAACGTATACTGCACCGCAAGTATAAACTTAGCTTACACACGAAACACGAGCATATATAAAATTCAATTTCTTGAAAACCGTAACACGTAGCGAAGTAAACTTTTTTTTTAAACTTTTTCATACTATCGACTACATTTGTCTCGATATAACTAGTTCTATTTTCAATAATTAATGTAGCTCTCCGCATAGTAAAGTTTTTAATGCACAAATTTACTGGTATTGACTTTAGAACAATTTTTTTCGAAAAGTTATTAAAAATTGGTATGTACTATTAGAAGCGCTGTAGTTTTTTATATATGTTTTGAAAAAATTATGAACATAACTTGAATCGTTGATTTACAAACGCGATATATGTTTCGTAAAATAAATAATTGACAAATAACGTCCGAAGCACCGACAATTTGAATTTATAAAGTTAGACCCTACTGAAAAAATTTGTAAAAGTCCATTTCAGATGCCGAAATTGTCCCTCTACAAGATGGTAAATGTTTAATTTAGTTATATCTTTATTTAAAAAAAACGGCATAATTGAGAACCGATTTTACTCCAATAGAGTTGTTGTGATACCTTTATTTCAGTGTATCTTTCATTTTGTCTCCATCCCAAATGCATTAGCCTCTAGGCAGCAGCATATTTCAGCGTTTTGTCACGACACGTCAACATAGTCTTACTCTGCGCAGCGATATATCTGGTTTTAACAAAACTTGATCACGTGTTTCACCGTTAGCCTTAAGCAGCTATCATTCAATTACTTTCCAACGACTACTTGATCCTTCCACCGCTAATGTGATTCTTTGATGGTATTTATTTTGAGACTCTTTAGGACGATATTGCTTATAACTTTTAAACGAGAAAAATGTCTAATAAATATGTATTAGAAAAAACAGAGCTTATTAACAGACAAAAAAATTAGGTATGTTTCTGGAAAAAATATAATTGATGACGTCATTAATCGTTTCTGTCATAGCCCAATGATACTACTTGATTGAAAACGGAGCTTATCTCATCCCATATAAAGCCACGTGCCCCAAATTTTATTTAAAATGTTTGTATCCTCACAGTAGACCCATGCTATCGAGTTTCAGATACCCTGTACGGTCGTTTCGTGGTACCCTTTCAGCTATAGTATGTATATCTTTCGTTTTGTCTCCATCCCAAGTGCACTGTAATTAAAATTTTATTGTCGTTTCTGATTCGTTTTAGTTAGAAAATATAAATACAGAATGATTTAAAATTGATCTATTTTATTAAGCGAATAAATTCATTTAATTATGAATTTTCAGATTAATTTTTTATTTCTATTTTACGCGCATGGTCCAGTATCGCTGTAATATTTTGCTTGTACTTATCAATGTTAATTTGCAGTTTGAAAAAATACAATGAGTAAATAAATAATTTTTTTATGACATATTAATAAATCTCGAGACAGCTTCGGAGTATCCATTTTTGCAAATGTTAAAAAGGCGCTTTTATTTATTGAATAATTAATAATATCACTAGCATATTCCTCACATATTCCTGTTCTTCGGTGGTACTTGAGGCACTGACATAATACAGACACATTCTTCAACAGCAAATAAATTCAGATAGTGCTTTCTATTTTTAGTCCATGTGAAATGTGACATTTTAGGAACATAATTGGTTAATAACACTATAATCATATACAAATTTATACAATTAATGAAATATTGATTGTTTAGGTTTACATTATATAATATATTTATTAATTATTTTTTCATTTTACATTTACATATTTAAATCATTTTATAGAAAAATAGTTTATGCTTTTTATTTTTGAGTCTGTAATTTACTTGTGTAGGTCTTTTTAGATATAGGTACCTATATCAGTTACAAAATAACTTCTTTATTTCGATTTTCTATTTATAAAAAGCAGTTATATGAAACAGGAAACAGTCTGTTCAACGAACATTTTTAAAATCACGTCATGCCATAAACAACTCCCGAACTCATTTATTTGAACTCAAAGAGAGTTCAATTTCATACAAAATGTATTGCCCATACTGCAGATTAAAGAATCATGAGTCCGACTAAATATACCAGACTAAATAGAAACTTCTCTCAAGATATCGTTGTATTACACAAAAGGATGAGTAATTTCTATGAACAATACCCATTAAATATAGACTAACGATATTTTTATTCTTCGTTCGTCTGCATCATTTCTTTCCACTTCTGGTAAAATTTATATAAACTTAGATTTATACCACTCTATACAGCATAGCATCGCGTGATCTTTACCTAAGAACATAAATTACGAAAAATGAGAAATCATAATTTTCATTCCGTAAGCAATTTATAGATGAAGTATTTAAACGAAATGGATAAGAAAATATCAATAGTATTTTAATTATTCTTTGGACCAGTCTAACAATGAGTAAATGCCAAATATCAGATTTATTATTCAGAATTAACAAATAAATTAATTAAATTTTTGATCATCAACAGAAGACATAATATAGCGTGTATCTAAATTCCATTGCAAAAAGTGTAAATTTCAAGGTCAGAAGGGCTTAGCAGGACGTGCTGCCACCTCACGGAATTATTTAAAATTTTCTGTAGAAGTCAGCAATAATATAAGCCAAAATTTTCCAAAAAGATTTTTATGGAACTTTTATAAAACATTTATTTTTCTCTCTAGACCTGCTTCTCCGATATTGATGCCCAAAAAATATGTCATAGAATTTGATAGAGGAACACTGTAGTCAAATTGCTGAACTGTCTTCAAAAAAGAAACTGATAAACAAAATTGAGAATTTAAACTATCTTGACTAGTGGTTTTTAGGGTTTCACGGCCGGTGCTATTATTTGACTACATATAGTGATTTTCCGGCTTGTTATGCAGTGACCTCGGTAACTAGCTGCCGCTGCCAGTAACATAGTTAATGTGCACAGCCCTAACTTTTAGCTGGGATTCTCTGACCTGCCCTTGTTGTTCTCGGGCTAGGCTCTATGGGGGTAGACCCGGTATCGGTATATCTGGGACCGCCCATATATTGATTTCGGTCCCTGTTGTTGGTATTACGTTTGATACGGTCTAAACCGTTTCTCGGATAATGGTGGTCTTTCTAAGCATCCCATGGCCGTCTATATAACTGGTCGCATCCCATGCTTCCAATTGAGGGCGCAGTGAAATTTAGACATTAATGTCTCCTTTGTTTTTGGGTCAATTAGTCTCATTTTTTCAACATATGCTTAAATTGATCTGTAATAATATTAACAAATTCAGATAACATTTGATTGCACTAGCTAACCTCATTCACATATATTTCATAGGTTATGAAAATTAAATTATTTTATCTACCTCGATACTACAGTAGAAAGTTGATAACATTACACGAGGCTAATTTATAAAAATGTTGCGCTCACTACTGTCGTTCTTTGCGTTTTTTCGATATTTTTTGCAATTATTTGCAATTTATTCAAAATTTTGAAGGTGTTTGAGTCAAAAGTACAGACTACTTTTTTGTATGCCAGTGTTAGGTTAGGTCTCTAAATCTATTATTAACAATCATTATATCTAATACATCGTTTAAATTCAACACAACATATTTAAATATAATGCATCCAATAGAAACAAACGTATGTTTACGGAAGATTTCAAATGGATTGCCTTGTATATGAGCTTTTATATATAAACTACAGCCGATGTTTAACAAACAATTAAGCAAAAGCTATTTTATTATACTTTGTTAGTAGAAGATCACTTATAAAGTTTTCCTTTTACAGGACAGAGAAGAGATTTTAAAACAGCTAACTTGTGCAATATCACATGAGGACTTTGATGAAAAGTCGACAAAGCCCCCTTTGGCATCTAGTACGGTATATGAGACGTCTTCCGATGAAAATTCGTTAAATGGGAAAACAACAAAAACCTGGATTTGGACCTCTAACACCGTTGATATCGATTACGGCATGCCAACAAGACACAGGCGTGAAACCGAAGACACACTCAGTCCAATTTCCACTAAAAGCACGACCGGTTTGTCAACTGTAAAACAGATTTATCAAAAAAAAGTAACTCCAACGGAAAGTTTTACAACTCCAGCAACAAATTATGACACAGAGGTGACCACAAATAGCCTGGAGAGCGATTCGACATTAGATTCAAGCGTAGCTAAAATTCCCGACAAATCCATAGGGCTTAGCCAAATACCGGAAAATTTAACTATACAGGACGTTAACAACCGCTCAGAAGAACAAGCTGAAATGATCTCAGTTACTGTCACATCATCTGCGGAAACCAAATTTACCGAACATGATGTAGATGACACCGGTGCAGAATATTCAAGTGCGATTAATCAGGGACAGCTATTCAGCATTATAGAGAATGGTATATCATGTTAGAAATTATCATTTCATCCTCATTCTCATTCCTAGAACTGTAGGGCGGGCCAGTGTGACGTTCGCAGAACTTCTTCGACTGTAGGGTGGTGCATTTAATTCAACGAGTTGAATTCTTTTCAACTCTTATTTTTTCTAACCTGCCGTAGTGTTCCTAAAGTTAAAATTATTTTATCCGCAATTACCTTTTAATCGGATTTTTATCCACACATATGAATCCTTAAGTAATATTTTATCCACTAGTGGAAAAAAGTAACTTTATTTCACTAGTAAAATAATGAAAACATATAACAAATCAAATTTAATTTATTTACTTATTAACATTTCGTTTTTTGTTTTGTTTTTTTTGTTTTATCACATTTAACTTCCTTTCAGTTAATAACAACCCTTGTAGCATTGTTGCCATCATTTTCGGAACGTATAAAATCTGCTGAAGTTTGTGAAGAATTTGCACAAGTTACGGATGTCTCTTCTTGTAAGGAACAGCTATATTTTCCTTGGATTTTCCTTGCAACATTAAGTTTGTCTTTCATTGAGTACTAGGAAATATCAAGTCGTGCGAATAATTTTTTATTAAATTCCAATAATTTTACTCACTAAAGAATATTAAACGCTATGTTCTCGCGTTTAAACATTCTTGCGTGGATAAAATGCTACTTAAAACACTTATACAACAATTAACTATTATCCACAATCTTTGCATAATTCACGTTTTATTCGCTCTTCAACGTCGTAAAAACTTATACTTTATTCACTAGAGAAATAAACTATAGGTAATAGTAATTATTTTTGTGAAACTTGTAGCAGGGTAGGGAAAAATATTATTCGCCGAAGTCTTGGATAAAATTTAACCCGCTATGCTCTTCTTGTTTTGTAACGAGTCTTCTGATATAATCCTCCGCTACTGTACTGGACTTTCATCCACCGCATCTCTTAGTTGTAGTAAGATTAACATAAACTATAGTCTGTTCAGAAATGAAAAAAGTAATAAAAGCTTATTATGTATGCAAATCGTAAATAAATGTAGTACTGGTGCTTATAGCCAATATTTTTATATTATGTATTATCGGTATAGATGAGGTGTACTTTTAAAAAAACTTTGTGTGATCGAACCATACTCAATTGTAGCAGGTAGCTAAAATTTAATCCCCGACAATCCGTTTTTGTCTATGCCGCTTCAATTTCTCGGTCCATTTCTCTTATAAGTAAACAATATAAAAACAGCATTTCAAAACTAGAGGCTACTTTAAGCATCATAACCGGGTTAAGACGATTTTTAGTAATTCAAATAAAATTATTCAATATTATTATCAAAATATTTATTTAAATTTAATGAATAGACTTTAATTCCACACAAAAATATATGTATTTTGAAAATTAAAATTATGGTGAGTAAATGTAGTGTTGTATAAATGTACAATAAAGAAAATAAAAAAGGAGGTATATTAAAATTCATCCTCTGAATATTCTGATGAATTATCTTCGTCTCCTAGATTGATAGCGATAAGTTCCACAGTAATCAATCAATCAATTAAATTATCGAGTTCCCACATTTTCTCCTCTTCTTTTTGTACTTGATGTATACATCTTTGCCAGTTATCTGCAGTTACTCGTTCCAAGGAGTTTTTTTAACAAAATTTTCACGTCACTTAATTTAAACATCGTATTATTTCGCGCTACATCTCCTTTTACCTGCGCCCAGACTAATTCGATTCGGTTAAGTTCACAGTGATAAGGTGGTAATCGTAGTACCGTTATTTGGCGATAACATATTTTTTCTGATCTTTATTAAGATTGACAAGTGTCAAAAGCTCCTTTTTCACCATATTTGTTTCAAAAGAAATGTTTCTTCCGGATAACCATTGAATTATATCGGCTTTCCTCCAAGCAGCCGTAGGCGTCCACTTGGTCTGCCGTGAATGGTAACTGGCATTGTCCATGACAATTACAGACCCCGCAGGAATAAGATCCAACATTTGTGTAAAATACTCTTCGAAAACATTTGCGTTCATGTCTTCGTGATAGTCACCTGATTTTTAGATTCAAATAAAAGTAAACCGCCTATTAATCTTCGCCCTTTACCTGAAGGTGCCTCGAACCCTGTTGAAAGTACATCCAAAAATGCTTGTCGAAAACTTTTTACATTTTTATCTTGCCATACTTTTGTTACAGTATATCCCTCGTTGACTCAAGTTTCGTCTAGATAATAAATATTCTTTCTTCGTCACGGAATTTTCTAATTGATCTTAAGTAGGATCTTCGCCAACAAATAATTTCATCTTTATCGATATCCTGTTCTGCTTTTCCCAGCAAAAATTTAACTCTCGTAAGACGGTCCATAATTTGCTTCTACTGATTTTTGGCAAATCGTTGTCCTCTGAAAGTTCACTTAAAATTTTGTTTAGCATTGGTATTTCTTTTTTCAAATAAAATGAGTGTACTTTTCTGCGAATAACATTTTTGAAGAAATCATCTATAACGACTTTTGACCTCCCTGTAGATGATTTTGGGGGATTTACAGTATCTTGTTCATTTTTTGTTTCCTTTAAAAGTCTGTAGATAGTCGATTTTCCAATCCCTGTCATTTTGGAAAACTTTTCCACGATGTCGTCAACATTGTTCGTATGATTTTGATGTTTCAATGCATTAAATACATTTAATATAATAATCTTCTCATTCTGAGACAGCGCACATCTTTTCACGCGTTTAGCAGGTACGTAATCTGATAAGCTCGACATTTTACCCAAACAATATTATATCTACTGGCACAATAGTCACTAAACGCAAGTCAAATTTTACTCTACTGCACTAGCACGTCTTCGTATATTCATCTCTAAGATTGGATTGATCTGTCACAATACACTGACTCCTGCCCTATGATGTATCCAGTAAAATATACTAATGTACACCCATTACCTGTTAGCATTAGTGTTACCCGATAATTACCTGAAACGAAATATTACCACGCCCATGGCAGGTTCTTATCTCGGGGTTTTATTACTCTCTTTACATTTCCAAACAGACTATAGCCGATCATCGTCGGAAGCAATGTCCAGTACAAAGGTGAGATTTAGGCAAATTTAGAAATTAAGCAATATTGGCAGGGATCTTACCAAATGCTTTGATGAGTTGAGTAACATATTTTATGACGATTCTTGAATGATTGGTATTCGCAGGACGAAGGGCTATGTACTTTTTACAGCAGTTCAAATATAATATATCAGCAATAATGAAAGTTTTTAGGTCTGACAGAAGTAGTGAAGTTGCCTTCGAAATGATTGAATATCAAATTGCACATTTCTTTGCGACCAAATACACCGAAAATAACGACTGCTTCTGCATGAGATATGTTTCATTCTGCGCTTCTGCGATAAATTTGATGATTTGTTCCCTAGTCAATACTTTAGCCTCCTTCGGTGGATATTCTTCGCCCTTTTTCTTAAACAATTTAACAATCTTGTAATATTTGCTTATGTCCTGATTTTTTTATGTTCATTATCGCCTTCAACATTGAGTAATTTGACCATTTCCATATTTTGGACTTATCTTCAAAGTATGCCAAAAGCACTTTTTCACTAAACTTGCCACTAACATTTTTCAAATCATATCATCTCAAGAATTATTTCGGCTCACCTTGAGCTAATATAGAAATTTTTACAATAATTTATATTCAAAACCTTCGACTTTTTCGCGTTGTATCAAACACACCTGCCCTTCTAAAATATCGCCTGGCAATAAAATGTCGCCGATTGTGTCAATTTCCATTCTCTATGAAGTAAGAATTGCGCACGAACATCCGCTAAAAAATGGCGATTACACATAATGAAATTGTTGACTTGGTTACTAAAGTATAGCCAGTTACAGAAGATCCATTAAATGACTTCCCGGAGTCATTTGCAGCCGAAAAATTGGATATTACAGTATCTGATACCGTAATGTGTTGGCTAGTAACACTATTCAGTATTTTTCTTAAACATCTTTGTTCTAGAGAATCAACACTTCTCCTTATAGACTTATAAAAGCGTATAATTTTGAATTATTTGGTTTCATCTTCCATTGTTAATTAGTCGTCATATAAAAATGATAACAGAAGTACACTTATATTTTTAACCGTACCATAAAAGAACAACGTGTAAAACCGAATATTCGTTAATATATTTTTCGTTGTCTGTTAGCTAAGAACTAGAATAAATTGCCTCCTTGTTCTTCTGAAACATACCAACATATATTAATTAGTCCTTTCTTAGCTCTTGTAGAAGTTCTAGGAAGGTAACAGTTTTGACTTGGCACGTTGAGATTGCTAACTGTTATTCAACGACTAGATCTGAAACTGAGGGTATAGGTATGACTAGGATTCACAATATTCATATTTCTCCCAATGTACACAAACACGTTATAATTGCAACGTATTTTTAAGAAGGCATATAATTTTGAAACCATAACGGTGTGCTTTACTTTTCGTGTAAGTAGAAAACTGCATATATCTATAAATTCCAGCAATCTTTTGTCATAGGTATCTATAACAATTTTAGTAAGGTTTACAGTTGTTGACAAAACTGTTGAAAACTTCTGATACTGTCATTGCCAGTTGTTCTTGCTTCTCTAGTTTCCACATCATCAAATCGTATAACACAAAGCAGGAAAAGAAATCACTCCAAACTTATCGTCAACCTGAAGACTTATCATCTGTACCATCAGTAGCCCATAAACTATTTGCATCTGCACGTGTCGATTTGAAAATTGCAGTTAGAAACAACAAATCAAATGTACCTAATACCGTGTTATCTACAAAGGTAATATCTCAATATCAATAATTTCCTCCGTCATCACTAGGAGTAGGTGGATTTATTATAGAAAACCTTCTCAGTCAATGAAGATGTAAAACCATGTTTTCAACTCTTCGGCTTGAATCTGAAGGGAGGACACTTACATCTATTTTTTTCATAAATGTACTGTCTTTAATTGGGGGATCACGTTTCATCTTCATTGCTTTGTGATCCTGCATCTAACTCATTTATCAATTCTCCATCACTCAAGTCGTTGTCCCTTTCTTGAATTATATTCTCGAAGGGTCATTATCACTGAATTAAATTATTTTTCGACGAGCAGCTTTTTTTAAACAGGTCGACAAAACTGATATTGTTGAGTCAAATCTGACCCAAAACGTGTGTACCAGCCTAATTATAAACAATAACTGAAACACATACTTCATAAGGAAGGATAATATCACTGCAAAAGAATACCTGATAGGGTTGGGAATGAGTATCTACTCGTCTAAATAGTCAAGGCAATGAACTAAAAAAGTTCTAAAACTAGTTGTGGTGGACGGATCGGAAAGCGGTTTTCTGCATTCTCTTCCAAAAATTATTTGTAAAAAATGTGGCGACATGGAATTTCTGACAAATCGGAAATTGAATTGCTGCAGCCAAAAATGCATTAAAAAATGCATTAAGTGAGAGGCCTCTTGGAAGATGTCAAAATTTGGTAAATAAGTGTCAGAACTGACCCAGATCGGGTACTCGGGGGTTTTCAAGGTCGCTGATCACGAATATGATGTTCAAATTGACCCTCTGAACACCTGGAGCTCAGGACCGCCGATGAACGTCACAAATCATGCGGGAAAGAAGAGAAACTCGTCGCCCGTGGTCTTTTTACGTCGCTGAATCCAAATCTGGCATCGGTGAACACCCCACGGGCACCTGGTGCGCCGGAACCTGAACGCGGACGTCATCTCCGAGAATTTTCCTGAGAAGAGTGCCAAAAACCACCCAAAAATCATAATAGGGGCGTTGAATCCGAATTTCACGTCGAAAACGACCTCCCGAACAACTAGTGCACAAGAACCTGACCCTAAACGTTATCTCCGTGGCTTTTCCTGACACAATAAAGGCGAACCTAAAATCGTTATGGGTTTTTTTGGGGCGCTGAATCCGAATTTCACGTCGATAACGACCCCGGAACCCCTGGTGCACCGGAACCTCACCCGAAACATCTTCTCTGAGGGGTTTCCATACACGATCGAAAAAGACGAACCGAAAATCGTTATGGGGGGTTTTTTGGGTCGCTGAATCCAAATATGATATCGGCGAACACCCCACGGTCATCTCCTAGAATTTGCCCACCAAGATCGCTAAAAACGACCCAAAAAATCATTACAGGCACGTTTTTGGACCGCTTAATTCAGACACCTGGTGTACCGCGGAACTTGGACCTGAACGTCATCTCGGAGGGTTTTACAGACACGACCGCAACAAAGTCACCAAAAACCATCTCATAATTTGACACATTCATTAATGTGTAACTCTCGCCTAGGGCCTTCGAAAAAGTTGTTCCAGTCCTGCAAGAACGACGAGAATAATCTCCCGCCAGATCTCCGAACATTGTCGAGCGGCCTTTCAGTTTTCTCAGATACTTTCTCCTGTCAAAATAAAAGTTCCAGTGCGCCAGGCGTTGGGAAGGTAGTTTTGGGCGTGAAATTTGGATTAAGCGGCCCAAAAACGCCCCTACAATGATTTTTCGGTTGTTTTTGGCACTCTTCTCATGTAAATTCTCGGAGATGACGTGCACGTCCGGGTTCGGGGCCACCAGGTGCCGGTGGGGTGTTCACCGATGTCATATTTGGATTCAGCGACCCAAAAAAACCCCCATAATGATTTTCGGTCCGTCTTTTTCGATTGTGTCTGGAAAAGCCACGGAGAAGATGTTCAGGGTGAGGTTCCGGTGCACCAGGGGTTCGGGGGGTCGTTATCGACGTGAAATTAGGATTCAGCGCCCCAAAACCCCATAACGATTTTCGGTTCGCCTTTTTTGATTCTGTCAGGAAAATCCACGGAGATGACGTTTTGCGTCAGGTTCCGGTACACCCGGGGCTCGGAGGGTCGTTATCAACGTCAAATTCGGATTCACCACCCCAAAAAAATCCCCATAACGATTTTCGGTTCGCCTTTTTTAATTCTGTCAGGAAAAGCCACGGAGATGACGTTTAGGGTCAGGTTCTGGTGCACTAGGTATTCCGGGGGTCGTTTCAGACGTGAAATTCGGATTCAACGCCCCACAAAACGCCCCTATTATGATTTTCGGGTGATTTTTGGCACTCTTCTCAGGGAAATTCTCGGAAATGACGTCCGCGTCCAGGTTCCGGCGTGGGGTGTTCGCCGATGCCAGATTTGGATTCAGCGACCCAAAAAAACCCCGGGAGCCGAATTTCTCTTCTTTTCCGCGTGATTTGTGGGAGAGTCCCATGGAGATGACGTTCATCGGCGGTCCTGAGCTCCAGATGTTCGGGGGATCAATTTGAACATCATATTCGTGATCAGCGACCTCGAAAACCCCCGAGGTACCGATCTGGGCCAGTTCTGGCACTTATTTACCAAGTTTTGATATCTACCAAGAGGCCTCTCAAATACTGCATTTTTTTAATGCATTTTTGGCTGCAGCATTGCAATTTCCGATTTGTCAGAAATTCCATGTCGCCACATTTTTTACAAATAATTTTTGGAAGAGCATGCAGAAAACCGCATTCTGATCCGTCCACCACAACTAGTTTTAGAACTTTTGGACTTTTTACTAGTTTATTGCCTCGACTAAAAGCAGATAAATCATTTCAGCTAGACAATGTTTGCGTCACCACCAATCTCCTTAGAAACACGTTGATAACTACGTTGTACATTCAGGCTGATACAGCAGTCTCAGGTTGCAGTGTAGCTAGACGTATACTTTTAATTGACATCCTGCAGTCGAAAAATCGATGGTGAGAACCTAACACGCCTCAGTTAAAGTTCTGTGAACGTCGCATAATCAAGTGCGTTCATGAATCGATCTAGGTTAAATGACTATCGTACAGAATCTAAATCGAATGAGAAAACCACCTTTTGACGTAAAAAATCGATTTAACAAAGGTAGTAACATCTATTTTTTACCGAGCGACGAAGATTGTAATGCATAACTTCTAAACGGATAGAAATTGGAAAATTTTGCTTAATAAAAGAATGAGAATTTTGTTGTTGAGAAAAATATTTTTGTTGTAAAATTAAATTTATTTAGTGCCGTTTGAGTATATAGTTAAATATCTACAAATTTTATATAATTTAAATTATGAATGTAAACGATTTTAATTCACAAGTGGTATATACTTTCTATTTTAAAGTAATATATGTGGTTGCTGATACATAGGGTGTAAGTAGGACAATGAATATTTTAGATACTAAAGGGCAATGGAGGACTGTACGCTGGCAATACGCCAACGGTTTTACCCGTTCATAACATGTCGACACTCGTACAGCAACAATTCGAGTAACACTTCATTTTAATTGTTCATATCGAAGATGCCGTTCATGCTACTACTAGTAATAAGAAAATGTTTTATATGCTCCTTCTATGGCAAGTAGGCGATTGATTGCCACATTGTTTTATACGCAAGAAAGTACTAGTTACTATTGACAACGGGAGAAAAGGGAGTCATTTACCTCCCTAGAGATTAAAAGAGTGATTTCGAGTCATAAATAGAAAGATTTGTGGAACTAGAAATTTTATTATTAATTAATATTTATAATAATAATACAATTATTAAAGTTACCAACATTATTCACAAAATCTGAATAACTTTTCTCACGTTTGTTGATTGCCACATTGTTCTAAAAATAGTCTGACTGATCTGTTGAAATCAATGTATTTTAACCCCTAGAACGAGGTTTTTCAGGTTTTGTTTGTGAATATGCATAAGGAAAGCCTAGATACAAGTAACTTGAGACGATCGGGCGTCACTAATGAGAGTTTAGGGAAGCAGGCTGGATGCGGCGGTCATTAGCACGCACGTTTCCTAACAATATAATAGTGGTATATTTAAAGTTTGAATTGAAAAGAATAAATTAATTGGGTAATATTCTACAATATTTGTAATATCATGTATGTATATCAACCCACTGCCATTGTGTCTCTTTGGGTATACGTAAATATACTCTGCCCTACCAATTGGTAATTATTAATAGTTCTGTATCCAAATATTGGCTACAGCTGAAAGTAATTTATTACATTGACAAAGCTCCTCCTAGGGGTTAGAATTCGTCGGTTGTTGTATGTCACGCAGGAATTGAATACTTTTGACCCGTACTAAACTCCATTATGAGTCCTCACTGCTCGAGCTCAAAATCGTCCTCAATTAGTAAACGTTACTTACCTCTTATGTAACTATTATTTTCAAGAAATAGCTATGACTATTTTATTGGATGACGGAAAAAAGCGCCACTTCAACGTTACTTGCGCAAAACATTCTAGCGGAGATACATAATCTGTGCTGTGCTCGCACGAAAGCTTGCTATTGATGAACCATTGCTGAGGGTATTCAGTATTCACACTTACGGCTGCTGTCTATTTAACAGCAAAGTGCATGAACGGCAATTGCTCCCTGTTAACGTTTTTATATGTTTGTATATGATCAAATGTGAATGAGCAAAGGCTCACTAATCGCACGCCTCCGTTCCAGCACGCCCGACAGAGTATCTCCGCTAAAATATTTTGCTGAGAAGGTGACATTGGTCATGGTAGCATGTACCTATGTGTCTGATATCTCCTTTTCGTTTTTTCTCCTCTTCGTCTAATAAAATAGTAATTTCTTACAAATAAAAATTTTTTTTTATTACTACGCGTGGCATGAGATGATGATGAATTCTTCGATATGAGCAACTCAAATGAGGTGTTGTAGAGTGGTTGTACTACCGATACATTATACAGGACTATTCACGATCACCTAAAGTGAGATATACAGGGTGATTGAGTCATCATGTCATTCATTTTAACTACGTATTCGGAAGGCCTAATAAAAACAGAAAATCGAAAAAAAATTTTGACTCGAACTTTCAAAAGATAAACAAATCACCCCATAACAATCCGTAACACGGCACTCCTAACGCTAAACATTTTTAAGTATTCAAGCTACATTGAAGCGCAATAGCGTTGCCATTTAAGACCACATACATATCAACAGCATGTTCATTAAAGTTCAGTACTGAAGTGATATTTGCTTTCTAATGGCAAACTTCTAGTATGTATGCATTTTGTATAAATTTTGAGCCTTTAAAAATTGGTGCATTTTTAAGATATTCATTAAGCGTTTTATCAAGCTCTGACGTAAAATTTCTAATCCACAAAAAATGCCCATCATAATGTTCTTTACAAGCTCAAAACCTCTGCCAAAATTTTATACTTTTATAATCAGAATCAGAATCAAATCCCTTACTGCCGTTTCTCTCCAGGCTTTCTCGTCATTATCAGTAGGTACCGAATAACACACACGCATACGAAAAACAAAGCATTTTTTTCTCGGAATAACCACAACTCCAATTGTTTCTTAAAATATTTCTATTAAAATCTCTTTTATAATTTTGTCGACGGCTTTATTCAGCAGGAGACGACCGCGGTCTTTCACAATTAATTGTGGAATTTTGTTTCACTCAACTTGAATTGCATCTTTATTTAGGTAGATAGTAAATTTAATTATTATAAGCTACATTAGTGACACATACAAGATACAACATTGAAAGGGCCCTTCGTAAACAACGTGAAAATTGTAACTGATGGGAGAGAGAGAAATAGGACCACACTGGCTCGAGATCAAGTTTGTGTTGCCATAAAGTTCGATGAGGGCATAGAGAAACGGACTCGAACGAACTTCAAATTCAAATTTGAACTGCTAACTTTTGAGTTATTACAGTTACAACTATTCCGCCCATGTCGGCACGTGATTATTGCAGTTGCGCATTTATTATGGGACTAATGTGTTTATAAAAAATAATTTTACTATCCATTGCATATGTTAACATTATCATAAGTACTAGGAAAATATTTAAATTTGGCAACGTCGCATCAGTCCGCCATCGAGTTGAACTGCCGGCAGCGTTCAGTCTGAAAATAATATCTAAATAATGATTTGAAAATACTTTTTGTCGACATAAATATTCATTTAAAAAAAAATTTTATTGCGTATTCGGATGATACTGATTTTTCCTAAATTTTTTCTCAAAAAATTAAAGATACCATGACTATAAAAGTGAAAATTTCTATACAGGGTATTTCAGGTGCAAATGTTTCAGAAAATATTTTTAACTTTTGGGTGCTTCCGGAAATAAGGATGTAATTGTCAGTTTTCAACAACCTATATATTATTGCAATTATGAAACGGGTATGAAATTTTAACTTGAAAACCTAGCCGTTTAGAAGTTACTAGACATTTAAAACAAAGACAGTTGTCGAGGTTTGTAAGAATCTCTACAATTTTTTCGGTGTTACATTTAGATATTTAAATTTTTGATACGCCATAAAACATTAGGTGTTACATCTTTTGTATTTAATAGCAGCTACAATATTATACTATAACAAGTATTCCATTTATACAGTAGTTACATTTTACTAATTTTAATACATTTTCTTATTGCAAATAGAATACCCTGTATTTTGCTTGAAGTTATGCAAAATGTATTTAATTTTTTCCTAATATAAGCTTAATAATAATAAATTTATCGAGTGATCTATAATAATCATGTTGAATAATTTTCAACTGAATATACACCCTCGATGAATATTTCAAAATGGCAACTAACAATAGTATAAAATCTTTCAAAAATTCTAAATTAATTTCATTGATAATTCCGACATATCTACCAGATATGATTACAAAATGTGAATTACTTAAGCTAACAACAAATTAATTATGTTCTGTTAAATTCTTGAAACAAATTATTAGGTGAGGCACTTCTTACGATTTTTTTTTAATCCTTCATAGCGCTTACGAATAATTTTCAGTAATAATTGGATACGGAAATGAAAAAAATGTTTTTTTTTAAATGCCTTATATAAGTTTGAAAATCGAAAGTAAATGAAATTGGAAATATATATGTTACAGTATTAAATGGGTCACTATGTAGCTATTTATTCATTAATTCACAAATTTAGTACTCTATATAAATTAGTTCCCTTAATCACGTATTTTTTAGGTACCATGTTCGACATTATTGAGTTGAACGATACTACCGCAGAAACAGATTTAAAAATGTCTCAGGAACTCCCGTCGACTCAAGAAACCAAATCTAAAAAATACAAAATTCAATCGACTGAGCCTCCTTTTTCAACAGTTATTCCTGTGAAAGAATATGCAGATAACAAATTACATGCCAAAGACATAAAATCTCGAAAGAAAGATGTCTATAAACTTTCAGATTCAAAAAAAGGATACAAATCTTTATCAACAATTTCTCCAAAACCTACAGAGGAAAAGCAAAACACAAATATAATTAATAAAGAAGTAGAATTGTATACAATTGTGAGAGATCCTTCCTTGAAATTAAACAGGACTTTCCGAAAAGAATTGCCCCCGATCCCAAAGGAATATAACGAAATAGACACTGGAAATAAATTAGAAACGTCAAAGCTGATCGATTTATCAATAAATAATGACTTGTCCGACCCAATAAGTGAACACATTGAAATAAAATTGCAAGAAAAGAATAAAGATAACGTTACAGAGACATTGTTTATTACCACTTCAAGAAGACACACTGAAAATTCGAAAGGGCAAATCGAACCAAATAAAACTAGATTTATCACAGAAGAAATAGAAATATCAGAAGATCAAAACAATAAGACCCCTAATTATATTGCTGAAATTGATCCAAGAATTGATATTTTAAATTCAAATCTTACAACAAATAATGAAAGTGAAATGATAGGAAACTCTTTACCCCAAAACTTTAAAGGTGTGTCACAAACTACTTTATCAATTACAAAGAAGCAATTTCTGCCAAAATCTTTAGTAGGCGAAGCCGAAACCACTGTTGGTACCAACAGAGCCACATATGCATCTGAGGATCCGTTAGAAACAGAGCCTGAAGAACAGCCAAGACCAAATCGCCAAAGACAATTAACACGACCACAAAGAAGGTCATTTTACCCATATTTTTTTAGTAGAGTCTTAGGATGAATTATTTAATTTTATGTAAAATAGTTAGGTACCACCTCCGAAATATCTGATGTGATTCCTTTTAAGCACCTAGATAAATGTAATGTTATAAAGCTTAAAGAACATTATTGAGATGTCAAAAATTTGAGTGATAAATTGTCAATGACTTACATTAATATGTACCTACTTCATTTTTAAACATTGTTTATTGGATGGTATGTTAACTTTATTAGAAGTTTTATAATAACTAATGGATGTTTTTTACAGCCTTCTTACTTTGTTGTAGTGTAAGACTAGCTAACTCATGTTATAATAATAATTAGGGATTGAAGCTTTGTGTACATATAATCATCACCAAATAAGTATGTTTCGCACAAACCACTGCACACCGTCCTGCTTCACCCGTCCTTTGGTTCGGTAGATTTGTTTAAACTGCAGAATCTCACGAAAAATATACACGCACATATGTTATGTAATATATACACTTAATTGTATAACATGTAAGGGGTATTTTCCAATCTTCTAACACAATACTTAAACAATGTAAATAAATAACATATTATGTATAAACTTGTTGAATTTCATATTTGAATAATCATTGGTTAAATGTTGCTGGTAAATATTTTTAAAAAATAAAACAAAAATATTAATCTCGTATATTATAAATACACAATTTTCAAATTTTGCTCAATTAGACAAATTAGTGCAGAAAACATGCTTACTAGTGAACTGACGAATATGGTAGCTACAGTCTCAATAATATAGTAGCTTATGAAAAATAAATAAGAGAGTTCCGATGTGAATACTTATACAAAACTTATCGTGTTGTACCTAGTTCATGCTAAGTATTATATTTGTACTTCTCATTGTAATTGAACCGATTAACTCAAAAGTTGGAGACTTAGGACAAATATACATGAGGCTCATTTTAAACTAGCGACCGCTGTTCGCCTAATGCACGGTCCACACTTGCTATATAAGCATATATAACTAGCAAAATTATGCAACATGTTACATCTTTATGAATGAAATGTATCAAATTTCACTGCTGTATAACATGCTAGATGTTATCTCTAGTCGGTAAAGATCAAACGATGTTGTATAACATGGCTACAACAACGCTTCCACACTTGCTATATTTTTAGTTCAACCGCTCGTAGTTTGACAGGTGGACGCGGATACAAATCGTAGTGCTGTGAATTTAAACTGAATTTGTTACTAATGTAGACCCTGCTATAAGTGAGCCTTGCCTGTCTTGTCACAGACTAAAGGACGAGCGTAGCTTCAGTCAGCTATTGACTCATGGTCCTGACCATGTGCTTGTCTAAAATGAGCAGCGTGTGCCTTTGTCCTAAAAGCTAATAATCATGGACGCCAAATTTCGGATTTTCGTACGAATTTCGCAGTTTCGCAAAAAAAGAAAACAAATTTCAGATACTTCAAATGATGCTACTATTGGATTTTTTTGTTGGTAATTTTTATTACTTTTAAGTTAAATTAATTGCATTTTATTCAAATTATCATAAATCAAAATATAAGAAAGCAGGACTTTTTTATTAGTTCACATAACACCTGAAAATAAAACATCTTACTGTGAAAACAATATATAAAGTAACTTGCAGTATTTAGGTCCATTTACATACATCACTGACGAATGTGTGCTATTATTTGAGGTCGAACACTGATGCCAGTTTGCACATATCTGTTCATAGTCTGTAAAAAGGAGTTCTGAATATATTTATCATGCAGTTGATGAAAATTCCGTGCCAGCTCGATAAGCAATAGAAAAATCTAGCCAGTTCGTCAGTAAAATTACAAAAATATATCGTCGCCGGCGTATTTAAAAGCCACCGAACAGACACTGAAGCAGCGCTGACAACACTGATATGGCACTGTGATGATGTGTTTCAAGACACCAATTTAAAATCTAAGCAACGATTTTTTATTTTTCACTGATACTGATAAGGAACTGACATGGTACTGATGTGTGTAAATAGACCTTTGCATTTATGACTCAACTGTTATATTTCTTCCATTTTTACCATAATACAGAACTATTAGGCCCATCGCAAATAGAGCCTAGCCCAAACACAGCCCATCTAATTTCATGTCTTGCTGAAACACAGCTTCCACGTATGCGTTTTTTAAAGATAGGTACCTCGTCTCATAACCATCCATATCCATTTTTTAATTCATCGCCTGTACTCCTGCACAACTTAAATCGCTGAAAAGTTGGTTAAGAGGGTACTCGGAACATAATAGGTCCACTACACCTATTCCTGTTTTCTTGCAGATTTTTTGACGCATGAGATGTTTCTGGACTGTGGGCTATGGTCACTATGGGGCGGGATTTATTCTTAAATTCGTTTGAAAATCCGTGAATGTTTTAGAGAAAAATAAAGTAGCAATCTCGTCAATAATTTGTTAAAAATCTATGCAACATTAATCGTTCAAATTTTTGCTTGTTATCAATTCTACAGGGTGGTTCGTAAGTAATGGTCCATGAAGACATACTAGATTTTTCACTTCAAAATATTACGGTTTAAGCCAACTTGCCTTAATAAAATGTGATAATAATACAGAGTGTCAAAGTTGGAGTTTGAAAAGTGATTTTCTAAATAAGTGCCCTGTCTTTGAATCTATTAATTTAAAAATTTGGGAATAAATGTTTGTGGAAATTAAAAATCATAAAATGTTTTCTATTTCGACGCATTTCATAGACGGCAACGCATCCGCCATATTTCTGATATAAATGTGAGCGTAACTATTTTGCCCTAACGTTATTACGTTTTCTATTTAAAATATCTTAAATCTACATTGTTTTTGAGAAAAATCGGTATACTTATCATTAGTCTCAGAAATTGGCCATTTTTGAGAAAATAAGCTTTTCAACAATCAATTGCATAGTTCATTGTACAATATTTTAAGTCATACTGATTCTTGCAGTTCCAGATAATCGTCCTTAATTAGTTTTCAATAAATTACCCATTGAAATTTAATTGCCAACAAATACCATTCATCTTATGAAAAATTATTGTATCAGAATTTTTTGATTTTGTAAAGTAGGTAATTGACTTTAACCAAAACTGGATCAATATCTTACATTTAGAAATATTTATTAACTTTAACAAAAAATTTGTCTAATAATTGTTAAAATTTAACGTTAAAATATTGTACAAGAAACTATGTTGGAAAGCTATTATCTCAAAAATGGTCAATTTCCAAGACTAATGGCAAGTACACTTTTTTCATCAAAAACAATGTAGGTTTTTTAATAAAAAACGTGATAAACGTGGTAAAAACGCTCACACTCACACTTATGTCACAAAAATAGCGGGTGTGCGACCTCTAGGAAATACGTCGAAATAGATAACAATTTTTTAAGTTGTAAGTCAAACCCGATATAATTATTAGAAAAAAATCACTTTTTAAATTCCAACTTTGAAAATCTGTTTTTTTTATTATCAACATTTTATAGACATATAGGCTCAAGTCGTAACATTTTGAACTAAAAATTCTAGTACATCTCTATGGGCTATTACTTACAGATCACCCTGTATATAGATAATAAAGTATCGTAAGAACATGAAACAGAAAATTATAGTTTTTAGTTGTATTCACTGGTAATTTAATCTCTTGAAGGTTTGCAAGATTAAAAACATTTTTATCATAATATTCTGCATGTCAGAGTGTTACAGGGAAAAATATTACCTACTTTAAAGTTTTAGAAGACGCATTTAGCCTGACCTTGTCATCTTTTTAGGTTCACATCACAACACTTTTTTAAATATATACCAATATTATGTGACTATTTGCCTCAAATAACTTGGAACAGTGTAGGACGTCCGTCTGTTGTTTGAGACAAAATAAATATCGCAAATATTCTGATTTTCATAAAGGTTGGAAAAATTAATTAAATTTAAATAGGTACCATGTTTCTTCATTTATAAGGTCAGTTTTTCACATCTGCAGTAAAAATTGAACTCTAGAAGATTAAACATTAATTTAAAAGCTACTGTAATACAACTAATGGATGTAAAAATTTATAGGATTAACAAAACGCAAAAAATGAAACCTATAAATTTTCTCACCATCCCGATTTTTCTGTGAATAATGTGCAAGTCAAAAATAATATGTTTAATATAATAAAAAACGATGGAAAATACGCCTCTATAATAGTATTTTGGTTGTGCTAATAAAACTACTAAAGTAGTCAAATCGTTTGTTTTATTTATAACAGATTACCTGATAAATACAGTATGCGTCAAAAGTATGGACTAAATTCAATAAAAACGAAACAATTTGGGTTTTTTGGGAAAAATCCTCGAACAGGTCGATTTTTTATTTAAAAAATACATATTTTAGCGTAAAATGCGATTTTCAAATGTCATTTGTTTTCGAGTAATGACGTAATCGATTTTTTTTAAATGGTAACACCATATTTTTTTCCTTGATTCTGAAAGATCGTTTAATTCTCTATCAGACAGTACTAAAATTTTGCCCTCTTACATAGGAAAGTTTTCGAGTAAATGACGATTGAATGTTAGAAAACGTAAATCAATTAAAATAAAGCTAAAACGTTATCAAGTTCAGTTTTTCGAATTCCATAGTTCTTTTATGGATCACGTAGGTGAAAATCTTTGCAAAGTGTCATTGTCACACCGACTTTCTAATAAGTATTGTAAGCGACATAGAAATTATTATTCAACTTAAAGTATTATGGCACATTTAACTGTTACTCAAAGAATTGAAATTTTAATTCTTATCGGATGCGGGAATATGACTAGAACTCAGCAGGAAGTTTGCGATTTATTTAATGAAAAATATCCAGATCGCCCTATCAGCCAATCAACAGTCAGTAAGGTAGAGTCTAAATTTAGAGAAACTGGCAATGTTGTAAATATTCCAAAACCTGGACGTCCAAGCATTAATGAAAATCAGAAACAGAACATTTTGATAAGTATGGTGGATAATCCTCATAATTCTTCACGATTGGTTGCATTAAACAATGACACTAGTCAGAGCACAGTGCTACGTATCTTGAGGAAGGAAAAATATCATCCCTACAAAATTCAATTTGTGCAGGAACTCAATGAAGATGATCCCGATCGCCGCTTACACTTTTGCGAAATTCTAATGGATTTATGTCAAGGAAATAGAAATTTACACCGGCAAATACTTTTTTCAGATGAGGCCACATTTTGTCTGAATGGTACAGTAAACCGTCAAACTTGCAGATATTGGAGTCGGGAAAATCCTCATTGGATGGCAGAGGTACATACCCAACACCCTCAGAAATTAAATGTGTGGGCTGGAATAGTTAACGACAGAATAGTAGGGCCTTTCTTCTTTGAAGGAACCCTTACAGGACAAAGATATTTAGAGTTTCTAGAAAATGACCTTGTTCCAGCCCTTGCAGTAATTTTTCCTATCGATAATGACCCTGATATTCCTGACGATATCATATGGTTTCAGCAAGACGGTGCACCTCCGCACTATGCGCGTCCTGTACGAGATTTTTTGGACAACTGTTTTCCTGGGAAGTGGATCGGCAGACGCGGACCGATAGAATGGCCTGCAAGATTGCCAGATCTTACACCTCTTGACTATTTTTTAATTTAGAAGAACTTCAAAATCGCATTCGGGACGAAATACGCAGAGTTACCCCAGAAATCATTCATAATGTGCAAGAAGAATTTCTTCACAGACTTGCGCATTGTCAAGAAGTTGGTGGATGGCAATTCGAACATTTAATTTAAGTATAAAATTTAATCAATTGTATTTTATTTTACATACCTCAGAATTGTTACTTTTTTATGGATAAAATTTACGTTTTCTAACATTCAATCGTCATTTACTCGAAAACATTCCTATGTAAGAGGGCAAAATTTTAGTACTATCTGATAGAGAATTAAACGATCTTTCAGAATCAAGGAAAAAAATATGGTGTTGCCATTTTAAAAAAATCGATGACGTCATTACACGAAAACAAATGGCATTTGAAAATCGCATTTTACGCTGAAATATGTATTTTTTAAATTAAAAATCGACCTGTTCGAGGATTTTTCCCAAAAAATAATTGTTTCGTTTTTATTGAATTTATTCCATACTTTTGGCGCATGCTGTATAAAGTATATCCTAAATCAAATTACACTAGGTAGAAAACACAGGTTTTACCTCTGTAAGGAGAGGTTTTATTTAAGTATAGGTGAAACATTATTTTGCACCAAAGATTATTCAGCTGATATATTATACATGGTGTAACAAAAAAGCAGGTCATTCCATTAGATAACTGCGTATTTTTGATGATAAAATAGGTCGATTAATAGATACAGGGTGTTGAAGTTGGCGTACGCCCATAGATAAGTTCTACCAAGGTCGTAATATAAAATTTTATTTAAAATATTTTGTTACTCTTGACAATTTTTCCTAAAACTTTATTTTTCGAGATAAGTGCGATTTTGAAATGCCATGCAAATTAAGTATGTACCGAACGAGAATGTTGTAAATAACTTAATATATTTATAAGAACGAACGACATATATTCAAAGTAAGCGGTACAGAGGTATAGTTCACATTGAGGCTAAGCTAGATCTGGAACTCTATATATATGGAAATAAATGCAAGTCTCAGCATAAGAAAAAATGACTAATATGGTAACCATATGTTACAGCAAAGAAATAGAATATAAGCAAAAATATATATATATAGTACAAAAAAGGGTATATGTATAATTCCTCCCGTCGTAGAGGGAGCTCACAAGGTGAAGCGACCAGGGTCCTAGTAGGCAGTAGTCGCTCCTTCTGGGGTTGAGACATCTAGGGCGGCGAAGTCCTCATCTGAAACCAAGGCTCAGGGGGCTTCTTCATTTTGATGTTCATCTTCACGGAGGGTAATAAGGAAACAGCAGGGAGTCGTTGCTCCTGGTATGGTGACTGGAGATCATCGGAGTAAACGTGATTCCAGTCGTCGGATTTATAACATTCCTGGTGTTTCAGGATTTTCTTGGGACGTCGTTGTCCTCTCAGTTGGGTTTGACCTTCTAGGAAAATTCTAGGTATTGCTATTTTTGTAATTGAGTATCTTTTCTTGAAAATAATATATATTACTAATATTAAAATTACGAGTATGATAATATAGATGAAATAGTGTGGTTGTTGATATGGATCTTGGTCAAACAGTTCCAGGGGATGGATCTTATACTTGGATATACTCTCCGCTAAACTACTCAATTCATCTAGCTGTATATTTTCCAAGTTTATTTTAATTTTGCTGTTATTAAAAGGCAGACTAATTTGTGGTAGTAGTGTAACTTGGCTTAACTGGGTCATCGGTCCGTAAAATTTTTCATCTCTAATTTGCAAGGTACATGTGTCTTCAATGGACACGAGGTATGACTTATATTGGTTGAATTGGATGATTTGTTCGTCGTGGCATTTTATGTTTCCTAAAGTTTCTTGTGAGTTGTAAACTATATAACGATTTTGAATTTGGTGAATGGAATTTCCTTGAATTTGGGATGTGCTACAGTCGATAGGATTCTGTCGCTGAATTAACGAATTTATGCAGTTGTCTCTGAGGTTGATGTTGTTGCATAAGTACAGGCCTGGGATTTGAGTACATTCTTCCTTTTGGTTGAAGATTTCTTGTTGATTCTTAAGTAAGTAGGTTGAGGTAGGAATAAGTAGGCTTTGATTCAAAGGTACAGGTAAGACTTGGAAATATTCATAGGTTTGTATTTGGAATATGGGAATTTGAAAGTTGATATAAACTTTATAATCGTGTATATGTATTTTGATTGAAGCTAATTTGTAATAGTCGCTTAATGGGGCTTTGATTATGGATTATTTTGGGTATATTTGTTTTAGATTTTTAAAGACCGTTTGTAAGTGTTCGAAATTTAAAATATTATGAGAGATAATATTTAGATGTGAAAATAAGATAATCTCTTGTATATCTTCTAATTGGTTTATAATGTCTAATAGTTCAACTTCAATACTTGTGACCTGAATAGCATATAGGGCGCTGTACGTTCTTTTGGCTACTTTTGATCTAACGACTGTAAAGTATTATTTAGTTTTGATGAAAGGGTGGTTAAATAACTTAATTGTTCCTTTCGTTGAGATCGTAAATTAAATTGATTTCTTTCTAGAATTTCTAATTTCTTTTCTATTTGTTCTCTGTCTTGATTGTCCATGAGGCCAAAGAGTTCGTTGTATCCCGTACCGATAAAATTTAGTAATCCTCGTTTTTTACGAGTCAGAAAAAATATGGTTGATAATCTATTATTGATATTATCCATTAATGGAGCAAGTTGCATAATTGAGTGATTTCCATTAGCCAAATTTTGAATAGTATTTGTTAAGTTTTGTAAATTTATTATCTGCAGGAAATTATGTGAATGTGTAGCTATTTTTGCTTTACATAGGTAAATGGAGAGTATGGGATTCTGTAATTCAATTATTTCGGAAAAGACGTGCCAAAGGAATATTGTCGTCACTGTCAGTAAAATCTTCATCCTGCAACAGAGGAGAAGTATCAGGGGATTTTGATTTTTTGACATGTTTTTTGTGAATTTTTCCTTGTTTTGTTTGAATAGTAGGGCTGTTGTCTCCCATAACTACGGCTTTCTTAAATGTTGGTCTTGTTTTATGTCTGTTTGCTAAATTGTCTTTTATTAGTATGTCTTGTAGAGTTTTGACCTTTTGTGGTTCGGTTTTATTTTTATTTACCCGGTCTAAAGTTTTTTGTTTTGTCACTTCAATTTTGTTTTGTACGTCCTCGTATAATTTTGAATAAATTTGTTTTTGTTTTTCTATAAAATTTGTGGTAATTATTCTTTCACCTATTTCTATGTTTTTTTGGGGTGAACTTAATATTATCTCTAAGGGTGTTTTTTGAGTTACAGAATGTACGGAATTATTATATCCAATGGTTGCTAATTTAATTAGAGTTTCTTGATTTAAAGTAGGGTTATCTAATTTCAAAGCTCTGATGGAGTCTAAAATTGTTGAGTGGAAACGTTCGGCTGAACTATTAGAATTTGAATTACTGACGCTAGTGAAATGTAAAATTATTTTATGTAGTTGACAAAATTCTGAAAATATTTTATTATTAAATTCACTGCCTTGTTCACAGATTATTTTGACTGGTTTTCCGTAATGCGAGATGTAATTAATATAATAATTTTTTAACGCAACTGGTATTTCTCTATTTGATATAAATTTTTATTATTACGAAATTTAAAACTATTGAAAATGGTGGCGTCACTCTCTCGCATCAATCGATATGACCTGCCTCGTTGCTAAATCTACAGTGTGTCTTCATGTTATAGATAATATTTTTAAATAAAAAAAATCTATGTACATGTGTACAGACATATATTATCTTTAAAAATTAGTTCTAATGAAGTCTTATTTAGTAATTAATTTAAAAAAATTGTTTAAAAACTTAAATAGTTTCAAATCTGGCAATATGAATCAACGCATGTGCATAGCACACCAAATCCTGGTCCCCTTAATTGCCCCCACCGTTTGGGACCAGTCTGGTTTACAAGTGAGCGGTATATAGTAGAAGTATGTGGTTTAGATACAGAGTAAATACCTATTGCCATCCTATAATAGGTATTTATTATTCATTATTCATTAATTTATGTTGTACCAAATATGTGTGTACCTATTATTTTCAGTACAACTAAAAGGTTTTATATGTTTTTTTACATATTACGGCTTAAATTTCATATACTAATATTATGACATATATGTAATAATATATGTATAGGTACATTTATACTGAAATTTTAAAAAGAAATTATAATAATGTGATAGGAATAAATACTAGTATTATACTCGTACTATACCATTTTCAATGACAAAATCGATAATTTCCAGTTAAATATATTTTGCCTGATAATTTTTCACAAATTTACAAATCATTTCTTAACATTTTGATAGGTATGTCAATATTTTCCAAAGCAAATAAATTTCAAACCCTGTAAAGTAATTTTTAACCAAACTTTAATATTAATTTGTGTGTATGACAACAATTTTTATGTACACTTTTGTGTAAGTATATGCATATTTTCAAACGTATGAAAATGTTGAGGTACGCCCATGGTGGTAACGATATTTTATTTAGCTCAGCAATAAACCTTTCCACCAGAAATGCATTAGTTTCGTTTAGTGCCAACGATGGCGTCATATTACAGTGACCACGTTTATATGTGATGGGTTGGTGACGTGGTGCGGGGTAGATATAACAATATTATCAGAATATTATACATACGGTTACTATCTTATAGAATACCACAATCAACGCTTCTATTATGTGTAATTTGTTGGTCACTCTTAAAGCAGTTCCGGATCCTATCAACAGATGTCAGCCACTTCGTGATTTTCACCAATTGATTATAGGCACTGCATTTTAATTCTAGCATAAAATTTAAACCAAAACAGAAAGTTTATAATTGGACTATAGAAATCATATGTTTCTACAAATTAGACATTTGTATATTTTGAAATTCTCAAATTAGTGTGAAACTATTATACCTCGTTAGTGCAAGCAACTCATATTTAAGTTACTGCAATATTACCAGACTTGCGTTTTGTCCATAGGTTGACTATTTTCAGTAAACCTTTTGGAGTTCTATAATATTTTATGATTTCTGTGGATACACCTCACATATACTTTTACAATCAACGAGAAAAATCTTCCTTGTTGTCTACAATATACCGCTCACTTGCAAACCAAACTGAAACCTTGCATCGAGCTACTTTAGTAATTTCCAAATGGAGAGTAAGTAGTTCAAACTCGAAATTTTGTGTTTCACTTATATGTTCCAACTCGCAAACGAGTATCGGAATCCAGTGAAAATGGTAGGTGGTAGCCATTTTGGTTCTGTGTTATCGTGAAATTCTTATGTCATTTGTATTATAAAACATACATGTAAAATTATATATTTTCAAATCAATTTTATATTTATTAAAACATTAAAAATTAAATACCAATTTTTTTTGTTAAAACTTTATATTCTACAACAAATCAAAAATTGAATTGTACCAAGAGATTACAATTAGCGTCATTATGCTTTAATGTAGAGCAATGATTTTGTACAATATATTGCTCTTCTCAACTTTAGAGTATGTTTATTAACATTAAAAAAATTGCCATTATGAAAAAGTAGAATATTTTATTTTTTCATATTTACTTACATCGTTATATTAAAGTAAAAAATAACAGATATCATAAAATAAAATAAATATACCTAAATTTAAAAATGAATTTATATTTATCTCAAAAAAGCAGGTGTCTCAATGCCACCAATTTTTTGTTGAATAATTTTTCCATATCCTCCTCTACCAGAATCATAGTCTGTCCTGTATTCATCTCGCACCTGAAATATTAGAAATTATTTATAATGTCACACTTGTATTCAGGTACAAGTTGTATGTGTTTTGTATAATGTACATACCTGTCCTCCAGTTTTTCCTCGGCCATATTGTCTTCCTTCTATAAATCCAGCATCCCAATCTGTTCTTACAATTCTATCATCTAATCTAGTACCATTTATATATCTGAAAATTAATATCAAATTGAATTTAAGGAAAGGATTCAAGAATTACGTATATTTAATGCTCCTTGCGAGTATATGTTCAAGAAACTACTATTCATACAACTAATTTTCATTCCGTATTTCACAAGACTATTTTACAAATTTAAAACAGATTTCAAACATGTTTTACTTAAAAATGATTAATTTTATCCATTTTTTTTCCACCGCTCAATTGGCGTAGAAAATATTTATAAAATATGGTCAACTTGCTCCGTCACTGATGTCTATAAAATATTGAGTAGTACATTAAAATAATTAATATTTAGGTGCTAACTGCATGTGGTATGTATCTCCTTAAGGAAGCATCTGAAAGTCCATGTTTACATTAAATAGTCTACAATATCAGGTGACTGCTTGCTTATAATAATATTAATATATCTACCCCTCCTTGTAATCACGAGGATTAGCCCAGAATTCCTTGTGCAGGAGAAGGAGCGGCATATTATTATCAAGCAGACCTCATACATGATGCATGAAGTGTTTATCTATTACTGGGTATTTATTAAATTTATAACAAAAGGTAATTTCATCAATAATAAGGTAATAATAATTTACTAATAACAGTTTAAGTAACAAATCTTTAAATCAGTATCAAGAGGATCGTTATAATTGTTGACATTATTCACAAGTTTTGACACTTGTATGCCTTCACGATCTATGGGACATTGTGATCGGCACTGTACCGTAATGACCCCTGGATCCTACGATTTAATGCTGTTAACATACATCTGGTAGCTTGAGCCATAGTGCCAGTTCTGTAGTTTGTTTCATATTATGTACGAGTAAAACAAGTGAAGGAATTTAATAAGAAATTTTGAAAATTTAAACACAACACAATTTTTTATTATTATTTCAGTTTCCATTTTAAATACTGTGCTATTTTATAAAAAAATTAAACTTTTGTTTACAACTTAGAGTCTGTAAATACACAAAAAAATTAATGTAAAATTTGTGATTACAACATTTTCCCACCTTTTTGTTATCTTTTACATTCATATTCTTGAATAAGAAGTATATGAAAAAATATACAAGGTGTCCCATAATGAATTGGTCATAGGGAAACTGTAGATTGTAGACGTCAAAAATGTATCAAGTAAATTGTAAAAATTGATTTTTGAAAATATGTAATAACTTGAAATCGGCTGAACTTATTGGAGTTAAATTTGGTATAATTATGCTTTTTAGGACGAGACACATAAAAGGATATATTCCCCCTGTAGTTTTATATTTTCTATATTTGGGTCTGAAGGAAAAGACTCCTCTATGTAGAAAAGTATACTTTATTGATGTCGCTGCCTAGCTTCGTTTTCGAGGTATATCTCTGTAACTGGGGCCCTCTAGGAAGGATCTGAGAATAGTTTTAAAATTCAAACTTCTTGTCCTAAAATACTAATTCTACCAATTTCAGCTCCAATAAGTTCAGTCGATTTTACATTATTGTTTCCAAAAATAAATTTTCACTTTCAACACTCTGTATCTCTTAAATGTTACATTTTACTAAGGTATGTTTAGCTGAATCTCATTAGGTATTTTAATGTCTACAATCTACAATTCGTCTATAACCCATTAATTATGGGACACTGCATTTTTAACTACAATAGTAGATGTGTATAAATCAAGATATGTAATATTAAATTATAAAATATTATTCACAGACAAAATTTTCAAGTCTGCACTCTTTCCATATACCTACTGTTTCTTTCAGGAAAGTAGCACAAGAACAAGCCACATTCATCTGCATTGTAAGACTAAATTGTTGTTTGTAGCAATTCAATCCAAAAAGTTTTACCATATATTCGTCATGCAATAGTTTATTACTAGTGATTTTGTATTATAGTAAGTATAATTTTTTTTTAACTAGTTGTGACCGCTGAAATCTCACTTCAATTTCATGATCAGCGCCCTTGAAAATAGGGGAATCGGAAAAATTTTGTGCATTTTTGACTGTTTTACATTTTAGTAAATAATTACCAAAACTAATTCACAATTTCATTAGGTATGGTTAGATTAATATCAAAATCACATATAATTGTTCAGCATTACATCACTAGTGTATGTAAAATATTTATCTGTCAAATTTCCTCGTTGCACAGTATACAGAGTGGTCACTTTTACAACACCCAATATAGGGCTTTCGGAAACGGTAATGTACACATATAGCGTGGCTTAAATTAAGAAAAAATTTTGCATTTTTATGTCTTTCAATTTTCTGAAAAGTAATATGTTTTGTGTATTTCCTGAAATAGCGCCAGGAAACTGAAAAAGTACATTTTTGTTCCGTATACATTACCGTTTCCGGGAGTCGTAAAAGTGACCACTTTGTATTATTTAAATTGTTCTTGAAAGGTACCAAAACTTCTGTAGGTTACAAAAGAAAAACAGTTGTTGTGAGTTGTTGAGGCTTTTCTTAGAAGTCATGATACATTATTCGGTAATTATTTACAATAGCGTAAAATTCTCCAATCTTAACAAAAAAAAAATTCCTACCCCTCTATTTTTGTGGGTGCTGATCACGAATCTGAAGTCAGATTTAAAACCTCTATGTGTACATTAGGTCGAAGTTGCAATATACCCCTATATATTTTGACAACAGTGTGACATAATGAAATTAAGAAGGCAGAGGCGTTATCCTGCAATTTCAACCTGATATAGTGTATACATAGAGGTTACAATTTTGAATAATTTTTTTTCGATAACTACATGCGAGCACCGAAATCTAACTACAGATTCGTGATCAGCACCCTTAAAAATAGGGGGGTTGAAATTTTTTTGTTAAGATTGGAGAATTTTACGCTATTTGTAAATAATTACCGAAAAGATGCCTCTTAGTATTAACTAAATTTTATATTATTTCGAAAACATTGCCATTTCTAATCTAATAAATCTGAGGCAATGATCTATTATAAGTACTTACCGCAAACAATTTTCCGCATCTGCTCTGTTATAATACTCTACAAAACAAAAACCGCAAGGAGTCTTCTTGTATTTATCTAAACCCATTATAATCCTTCTAATATCACCACATTTAGAAAATAGTTCATATATTTGTTCTTCTGTCGTATAAAATGACAAATTGCCAACGTACAATGTACAAGATAACCTCAGGAGCCTGTCTTGTTCCGCTCTGGTGCCCTAAAAAAAAAAAGAAATTATAAATCTGTTACTATTAAATTTAAGTATACAAATAATACCTTAAAATGTTGGTCTCTATATGAACTTAATTCTACTGATGGAGAAGTTATCATTGACATTCTGATTTATGGTATTGCGTAGTATTGCTTTTGACAAACTTCACAAAGCGTTACCTATGCTATTTTATTTAAAGTAACTGTATATAATATTTGTTATTAGAATGAACTGTGAACTGCTGTGAAAATTCTCCACAATAAACACAACCACAAACAGAAGCACAGATAACAGTAAACTAATCAAGTAATCTATGGCACAGATTGATTATGACAAAATTCCAATCCAAGCTTTTATCCACAGAATATAAAATAATAAAAAATTTTGTTAACAAGTTTTAGTTTTACCACATACTACCAGGAAGTGCTGATAACTGTTTGTCCGTTATTCCTTTTATTTTTGTTCTATTGTCAGACGCATTCAAAATTTGAAATGTTTTTGTGTTCCGTTTGATTTTCTTTGATTTTCTTGTACGAAAGTTATACGTATTATCTACGACCGAGTATTTTTTTAAGTTTTCTGTGCGATTTTAGTGTTTTCTTCGATAGATATTAATATGTTTTTTATTTAAAGGTAAGTATACTAAAAGTTACCATTTTTAATGTATATTAATAAATAATTTTAACTAGGTTATTTGTGCTGTTATTTGAGAGGATAAGAACTCGCCAATTAGACTTGGGTCTCTTTATGACTTTAATTTAAAATTGAGAGACATGGACCCTAAATGAGTATGCAAACTTTCGCTTATATGCCATAAGCATTTCTCAATTTGACATTGCTAGTAATAAATTATTGAACCCAACAACACTACCTTCAAAAAATTTACTAAACTACAGGTATATATTGAATATATTCTTAAATTGAAGTCCATACAACATGAATTATATAATATTATCCAGATTTATACATATTATATTCATAAAGTTCTTTCATCTAACATTGAGAAATGAGTAGAAGTTATTAACTTCTTAAGACACTTAGAATGCAGAATATTAATATTTTAACAAATTCTGAGTTTCTTAATAACCAATTTACAATTATTTTGTTACAGATGGTCCGACATCTATAATTGTCTCAAAGTCGTTTTTAGAAGGGTAAGAGTACGTGGGATCATATAATTACCGTTAAACAAATAATAGAAGAATGTAATAAACTAAAAAAGAAAACTATACTTTTTGCCATTTATGGACACTGAATAAGCTTTTGAACATAGCACCGACAGGAAAAATGTGAGGAAGCTTAGAAAAGAGAGATGTTGAACCGAAGCTGATAAGGTCGATTCACAGCAATAGTAAGAACTATGTGATTAGTAAAAATCTTAAATAGGTATAATATACCAATGCATTTTATTGCATCTAAAAATAATATCAACTTATAATATTTTAAACAATTTTGACAAAATTAGAACTATTCATTGTGCACATAATAATTAGAAAATATATGTATCTAAAGTGTAGTATTAGAATGTTTAAATAAATTTAATTTATAAGCTATTGGTTAGAAACTTGTACGTAGGTACTTGTAAATGTAAAGTTTTTTTTTTGCGACAAAGTAATTCAGTTCATTATAATTCAATATTATACTAAAATGACAAAAAAATCTTTATCTAAGAATTTAGAATTTATAGAAAAAAAGAACTTAACATGCTCATAATTTGTTGTTATTCATTGATGAAGAATTTTAAAAAATTACTCTTGTTGAGTTCACACACTCAACTTAAAAATATAATTAGTATTATGTAATTTTAATTTAATCTGTATCGTCTGAATTACTTGTTTAAAGAAACTTATGAACTATCATTTTCAATTTTGTGCTAGTATTTGTAATTTTGGTGTAAAACGTTTTTTTGCCAGAAAGATTGTATATGACACTTAAAAAACTGACTTAAATATATAGACACACGATATTGAGTAAATATGTTAGGTAAACACTATAGGTACTTTGAAATATAAGAACGTCTTTAGCGAATTCCCCTATATATTTTATTTTCTGAGACTTCAAAGTTATATGTAAAACATGTGCGATTATTATTTTTCAAATTTAGCATTCCTTAAAATATAAGTAATGTTATCGATACAATTGCCACTACAATTAAAATTTTAAATAAAAAAAACCGAACATTCCAGATTTAAAACAAATTAGTTTTACCACATATCAATAGAGGGCGCTAAACATGAAAACGAGATTTGCTAGGGATTGTCAAATCTATCTTAAGTATATTTTATCTAGGATAATTATATATCTATGATTTCAAGCATTTCAAGCACATTTCAAGTGCCAAACTGGTCAAGAGCACAAAGTATAAACTAGATAGAGGTATATCTTGATTGTTATAGCATATGAAAATTGTTTAGAGACAAGTCCATCCACTGCAAGCGCTGCTGTAGTACTTTAAGCACATAAATAAATGTAGTGTATATTTATGGGTTTACTTACTGATGTTCAACTTACTTGTAATTTAGCAACGTTTTAATTATGAATTTACAAGTCTATTTATTAAATTAACTTATTACATATCATTCTGTGGGGGTTTATTACTGAAGAAATGAATTCTGAAGAACATAAGAGGAACCAGGAACATGAAGAATATTTTAAATATTTATATTAAAAATATGGTGATACTATAAGTACCAATATTGTGTACCATATTATGTATGTTCTTGTTTAAAAATAAATAATTTATTAAACATTTATTCCTAAGGGCACAGGGACCCATTAAAGGAGGAATGGAAATCACTTTTTTGCAATCTCTCAATCGCGTTGTGATAAATGAATGAAATTTGGTATACACAGCTAAATTTTGATGAGCAATTTGATAGACTAATTCATTTATTCCCACAAGGTCCATTGGGGTGGGTACGGGGGGCCCTTGGTATTTTGCGTGTGTAACTTTTTCATCTTTGACTTTTTAACAAATTGGATAGCAAATTCCGTTTTCCCGAACTGTTTTACGTTGAAAAGGTACTATTGTTTCAAATCGTTATGCTGTTATGCTGCAGCATTACCATCGCAAAAGCCATAAATAAATATCATATCAACTAACTCTTGTCCCGTAAACTTTTCGATTTTTTTCGCTTAGAACTATTAAATTGGCAATCGGGTTGACAATACTTCTGACATAAGAATACCTTGATAATTTTGTTTAAATTACTATGAAAGTGACCAAAGTGGTATTAATTCAAGAGCGATTTTCTCACAAACCGTTAAAGGTAACGATTTGAAACAAGAGTACCTTTTCAACGTAAAACAGTTCGGGAAAGCGGAAATTGCTGTCGAACTTGTTGAAAAGCCAAAGATGAAAAAGTTACACACGCAAAATTCCAAGGGCACCCCCGTATCCACCCCAATGGACCTTGTGGAAATAAATGGATTAGACGATCAAATGCTCATCAAAATTTAGCTATGTATACCAAATTTCATTCATTTATCACAACGCGATTGAGAGATATTGCAAAAAAATGATTTACATTCCTCCCTCTTCAATGGGTCCCTGTGCCCTTAGGAAGCATTTCCGGACCCATGTTCATATGAACTTTTTTACTTAGTTTTGATCATAGAATTGGCCTGTTCAGGGTTGGCAGTTAATTATGAGACACCCTGTATTTCATGATTTCTATGAGTCAAGAACAGGAACAACCATACTAATTCAGATCACGCATACATCTCTATTTCGCAATTTTCTGTGCCAAGAATCGCTGTTGTACGAATCTTGCTTACGTGTTTAACCATTAAGCCTCCTTCAGAGAATAATATAGTGTTGCTGGCACCACCCACCACCAGTTTAATTTCAAATAAATAAAGATTTTATAATGTCGGTTTTGTTTTTGCTGGTTATGTTATGTACGACTGTTGCTCTCTTGGATAGTTGAAGTTGGAAATTTTGAACTTCATCCGACTTCAATAGCGATATAATTGATTTCATTGGCTGAAATTTACGTCATTTCGTGTTACTGGTGACACTACATTGGTCTCTGAAGCTAGCTTTACTGTATTTTTTTTATTGTTCTGTCATCTGTCGATTGCTGGTTCTGTCACTTCAATTTTGTCCGTCGGCAAGTGCTGTTGACGGTTGCTAGTTCCCAGTTCCTAATTTACGTAAATTTAGTAGTATTAGTTTGAACATTTTAATATGAAAATTTGGACAAGTGAACATACATTCAAGTAAGTAAATTTTATCCTACATGAACTTCAATAAATACTAACTTTTATCTTTGTTTTAGCCATCCATGGGAAACAGTAGCCACAGCAGCTTGGAGAAAATACCCCAATCCTCACAACCCTGCTGTAATAGGTACCGATGTTGTTGAAAGAAGAGTCGTTGACGGCGTCTTACATACACATAGACTTGTTAGTTCAATCTGGTATTTTCCAAAATGGGCCCAAGCGGTAAGTACAAATTGTATAAATGTTTAAAGTGAAATCGCTAATTACTTCATTCTTTTTGGTTGAACTTACGTAATTTCGAAATTGTTAAAATTTGGCTTAGGTATTTGTAGTATCAATCATCAATCAATAAAAAATAGGTATAGATAAGCCCGCGTTTTCAGCATCGATAGGTTAAGCTAATCCTTCGTAATTATTGTTATCACAGTTTTTTATGACGTAAATGAGATTATCTATCAGTGCATTCATTCGCTAACAAGGTTAATAAAGTATTGTCTAGACATTAAGTGTAATATTACGCATTTTTATGGAATTTGTATAATAAGATACTGAAATAATAACCTTTAAACGCGCTGACCTTTATAACTGTCATTTAATGTGGGGTTATTCACTTAAATAATGAACTTTGCTCCCACACGAGAAGCACGTGAAAATATTTGACGTTAATTCAATGTGTTAGAATTTAAAGTTGAGATATTTTAAGTACATGTGTGATTGTATTTTTAGCTTTATAAGAATAGAAGCAGTAAAGTGCTAAATTCTCTTCAGAATTTCTATTTCGTATTGATTATTGTACCTACTCTTTTAATGTTTAATTAACTTCAGAGAATCAATGTTTCTCTTCCTGAAATTGAATATGATATGGCTGTGAAATGATTTTGACCTTCAGTTATCGTTAAACTTTTCATTGAACACGTTTTCTTCAATATTTCAACAAAATGAATTTATAAAATGCATTATAAGTGGCTATAATCAAATACAATTTACCTACCTACTTTTACTCTATTCTAATTATCGTAAAAAAAACTATATGTGCAAATGTGCTATAATAAAATTAATTTAATGATATCTCTTGAACTTCTGACGTATTCATAATGAAATATACCTTAAATTTTTAACATTAGTTATTAGTGACTTCACTCACCAATAGAGATTTAATGAAATTTCTACTCAAAACTTCCAGAAGTTCGAAAACTGTTTTAAGAGAGCGTCATTATTATTGCAAAAGCATGTGCCTGCCATTGACATTGAAACACATATAAAATACTATTTTTAAAGGTATTTTTACCAATGCTATTGGCCCTAACATTGTTTTAATATTTCCAGTTGATAGGATCTGCCAAAATTTGTTACGCCAGTGAACAGTCTGAAGTAAATCCAACATCACGTCATATGATTTTGAAGACAATAAATCTGACCTTCTGTCGACATATAGCAGTGGACGAAACCTTAAAATATGTACCACATCCCACTGACTCAAGTAAAACTCTTCTTAAACAAGAAGCTGTAGTTACGGTCAAAGGTGTACCTCTTACAAATTATATGGAAGATATGTTAACCAATTCAATTTCTAATAATGCTGGAAAAGGTCGTCAAGCTATGGAGTGGGTTATTAATAAAATTAATGATGAAGTTAAGGATTTGACACGAAGTACGGATGAAATATTTAGTCACACGAAAAAATCTTTGGATGATATTGCATCTAGTGCAAAGAAATCAATGGATGACATTTCTCAAAAAGCAAAAAAGAGTCTTGATGATATACATCATCTCAGTCTTAGTTAATTTATTATTAGCGCAATTGTGTATATTGTAAATTTGTTCCTGCACTAAAATTGCAAAAAGTTTAATCATTTCTCACACATTTAAGTTGTACAACTTAATATTTAAACACAATAATTTTTATAAATGTAATTTTATTAATTGATATTTGCTCTCTAAAAATATTTTAAACTTAATTTACATGTGCCATTCCATCTCTAAATGTATCAGAAATGGTGTGAAGATAGCATTTTAGAGCAGGATGAACACTCGAAAATTTGTATGTTTTAATTGAGACAAGTATTAGCATTTATCATTATTGACTTAATAAATCGTGTGTATTTGAGTTTCTCAAGCTCAGGCTGGTCCTGTACAAGAAATAATGTGATTATTATAATTATGTACATAATTCTAAATAGTTATTTATTGAACATTCCTTCTTATGAATGTTTTAGATTAACTTTAAGTGATTGTTAATAAAAAAACATTTCGAATATAACGTGTATTATTAAAGGGGATTTATTAAACGATATAAGTCCCTAGATTGTGTTAACTATACCTGTAAAACTTCCAAAAAGCCAAACCTTGAAAGACCAGACAAGTAACTATAATAAAAATTGTTTACTTACCTTGAAAAAGTTTTATAAATTTCAAAAAGTTGTGCAGCCTGTTAATAAAAATTGGAAAACAAAAATCCATGTAAAGTAAAATGGCTTTTAATAAAATTGGTTAAAAATAGTATTTACTATCTACTATGTAGAACATAATCTTCAGCTTAGTACAAATAATAGTATTGTCATTAGTCGTTGACGGCTGTGCAAATTTTCAAGCTGATCAGACTTGAAATTGGTGAAAATTACGCTGAAAGATTCCGTTACATACATACATACAGGTCAAGTTAATAAAAGCGTGTTAAAGATAAACACATTTTTAATGTGCATATCTCGTAAAATAACTACAGCCATTTTTAGTTTCCTAATTTTTTGAATATCTTCTATAATTTTTAGAAATTATGAATATTATTTAAAGTGGCAAGGCTAGCAAAAGTTATAAAAACTGAAAAATTAAAGTGTAAGTAATCCAATCTGTGGTGTTACATACTGTATATATCATACTCCCAGTTAACTTTTAAAAAAATAAATACGATTACAACATAATTAACAATTACAAATAAACGATACTTAAATGTTGAAGCTGAATAGTTTCAAAACCTTCCAATTCAATAAAGCCTCTATTAGGGATTATATGTTGGGCACTGTTAGGTAAATATAACATATATGATGGTCTAAGCCTGATGGTTATTCCTAATATACCATGGTGCATTTTTAATAAAAATCAACAAAAATGTATATGGCATTTATAACTATAATAGGTTGTTACTCTGTAACTTTTTAAAATGGTATACACGGCAATGCCTGCAAAAAATTTCTCCCATTAGATTCATATGTTTATCGTGCCATTTAAAAAAATAAGATGGTAGCATTGGCAGCTGCCAATTCATTTATATTCCTATACAACTTCAAAGGATACACTTTTTGTAAGTATAAATACCTACCCATGTGACATGTGTTTGCAATGATAACAGTAGACTGCATGTGAAGTTAGTGGTAGGGTAGTTATGAAAATATGTAAACTCTAAAATGGAAATATGGTTTTGGATTATGGAAAACAGGAAGTAACTAACTTATATCAATGATATATCTACATTTTTGATGCAATCATATTTTAAAAATCCTAATGTTTATAACTGATGTAAATACAACATAGAGTAAAAGTGAGAAACATTCGAAATATCAAAACTGATTCCATATCTCACAAAAAATTAAAAACGCGTACTAATCGTGGCTATAATATAAGCAGATGCATGAGTCTGTCTAATCTGTGCTTAAATGGCAATTGCAATAAAAGGGCGTGATGCTTGTCTTTCGTACACAAATATATTAATACACAACTATATTCTATATCAGTACCTAATATATGTATAATAATATCAGCAAGATCTTGTGATATATGTAAACATTATGTGAAGTGAAAAATGTTAAATGTTGTAGAAGAATAACATGATACACGAGAAAGTGTTCCAGTAACCCTATAGCTTAAATTAGTAGGTAAGTAATTAGTAATTTATAATTATCATCAACAAAGTTTTTGTTGTATTAAAAAACTGAGATGAGCAAATAAATGTCTGATATTCTGTCCCAATTGTAGATATCTTGCATTTTTCTTGTAACTTTTTAAATATAAAATTAAAGTTTGAAGATAAATAACATAATTGAACCATTTAAGGGCACAGATAGAGTAATGGCAAGAAAATCATTTATTAATTAGTAAACTAGGTATGTCACTATTTTAAATATCTGCTGATATATTATTGTAGATATTTTGCTAGAAATAATCAGTATTTACTAATAGCTAAAATATATTTCCCTCAGTGATGCTTAAGGCACACACAGATCGGACGAAAAATTGGAAAAAAGGCACACAATGTGTGGTTTCCAGAGATATGGAGTCGCGATCTGAACAGCGTTTTGCGCTATTCTATAGGATTCGGTCAATGTCTCTAATTATATTTGCACTCTCCGTATAGTAGTACACTAAAACCATATTTGCTAATTGTTGATTTGAATAAGGCATTTTAGTAACAAAACAACGGAACAAATCTTTACGCCCATGAACCTTTGTTGCATTTGTAGTTTATTAAATGAGAGGATATAGTTAGTAAGTCTAAATTTCGCTTAATAATGAAAATTGTTATTTATGTATTTTATTACATCTATGAAGAAAGGCACTTATACTATTTTAGAAACATCATGCATGTATTGTAGTATTTACAATAGTGGTAGGTGTGTATTTATCCAACTCGCCAGATACCTATCTAAAATGTGGTTGAATACATCGGCCCTTATATCGCTATAAAGAAACGTAATTTACATTTTCATTTTTCATCAACTAACTTTATTATAGTACTTATTTGTACTTTTACTTTACAACAAGGATACAAGTACATCCTTGGTACAATGCAGTGATAAATGATAATTATAGACTGAAAAATGTAACATTTAACGTTATGCAACCAGGATTACATTTGTTCTGTAACTTTAATTATGTTTTTCGTAACCTGTCGTCCACCGTCCACCTGTCGTCCAAAGGCTACCAGCTTTGGATAGAACGAAACAGATGGATATTGGAGTTAGATAAAAAAAGTCAAAAGTCGAAATATCAAAAGTCCAGCCAAATCTTGTTTCTTTCTTCGTAAAGGCACGTACTGTACTAAACTACTTATTTTTTATCTTCTCGATGATATGACAACGTAACTTGATTCGTAGTTGGCTATTTGGTAATTAGGCAAGTTTATGTGTGGTATGTACTATTAAAACAGTTTTAAAACTTTGATACTTTATTAGTAGTTCAGTAATCTGTGACTTTATTAGAGTACCTACCTATAGTAGTTTTTTAAGCAACATTTAGAATGTCTGAAAATGATGGAATACGGAAAAGGGCTCAAAGTGTAACAAGAGCTGAGGAAATTCAAGCCGTGGAACAGAAAGCCAGAAAAAATCAACCAGACAAACCGTAAGTACATATTTTTTTAATATAATAGATGTAGATACCTTTAAAATTTAACAAATGTTTGCTATTTCCTAACCTAGGATTTTAGTGCCAGTGGCAGAGGTTATTTAAATAAGTATTTACCTACCTATTCAGTTAATTAAGAACTGATAGATAAATAAGTTTGTCTAATTGTTGGTAATGCCTATAACTTTTTACGTTCCTACGATACCACCAGATCTCACAACTTGTGCCAGAAGTAATTTGTTACTTTTACTGCTTTAATAGTAGTAGTAAAAGTAATAAATGTAATAATGATAAATGCTTAATTTGTTGTATCTGAGAGCGTTCATCGCAATGCCCTCCGGATTCGGACACTTTCTGTGCGATAGCAAAGCTTATAAAACCAATGTTACCTATATACGGGGTCTGAAACTTGAAAAATGACATCTAAACAATATGGTAAACCTAAAATAATTATTTATTTGCATTTTTCTAAAGTAAAATATTTTTCATAAATTTTATCTACACCTTATTGTGTTTAAGTTGCGAGGTTAGTTGTAATGTGTTTTCAAGTGGCGGGTACTGAAAATTTAAGTAGTCACATTTTAATAGTGAGGTATGAGACTTATAATTTTTTAGAAGATGATTTCTAATACACGCCTAGAGGAACTTTCATGATACAAAATTTTGAATGGAATTCCTGAAATAAAAGGTTGCACATAGGTATATTTGGTTACAATCAACTGATTATATTTATAAGTACTCACTTGGTTGATGGAAATTAAATTATTAATTATTTTTTAATAATGCAGCAAGGAACCCATACTATTATTTACGGCATAATTTTTATGCTCACAAAAAGAATGTTCATAAAGCATTTTAAACATAATATATGAGATTTCGAAAGGAATTGGATCAGTGACGGCTGGTGAGATTTCAGGTATGCCATATCTCAATAGTCAGACATAGGACCCAAACTTTAGGGTATATATGTACTGTGGTCATATAGAGAACTTTGGTAGAAGGACGATTTAACAGTTTGCGAAAAAAACGAGGCCTCACCTCAAATTTTCAAAATGGCTTCTTTAAATTTCGAGAAGCATTTTTTTCCATAAACTAGATGTAATTTTACGGATGGGTTTCAAGTTTTACTAAAAAATAACTACATTTGTAGAATTTATAGCATTTTGAAATTTTTATAATGTATCACAAATACAATATTAATTTTCAAACTGCTGTAACTTTAACAAAAATTAGAATTTTTTAATAAAATCTGAAACCTATCGATAAAATTATGTCTAGTTTATGAAAAAAATGTTTCTCCAAATTTAAACAAACCAATTTGAAAATCTTAGGTGAGCCCTATGTTTTTTTTTTAACTTTTTTTTGGAAACTGCAAAATTGTTCTAATATATACTAAAATTTGTTTTGGGTGCCATGTCTAGTTATTAAGATGTAACATACCTGAAATTTCACCAGCCGCCACTGAATTGGATATAAATTTACAGATACAAACATTTTTTTTATTCATAATTAAATTTGTTTCAAAATTGCACAACATATGATGTTTGAAAAATAGAATAGTAATATCAAATTAAAATTTGAAGACGTAGGTATAACTTTACAGAAACTATAATTACAGTGATTTTAAATGCCTCGAAACAAATAGATACATATGCACATCTATCATCCGATGATTGTTATAATGTTAGATAACTGATAAATAATCGAAAACCTATGGCTATTATGTCCAATTTTTGAATTACCAGTAGAAGCACGTTGCAATTCAAAAAAATGTAAACGTGACAAGGTTCTTTATCGAAAAACTGACACCAATGAAATTTGTGTCGGCATGTGAAAAGGTCACTGTCACTGTGTTATAAATTTTAGTTTTAAATGGCTCATACATTTTCCAGCTTATACAGCAAGTTGTATTACAGATTGGACAGACAATCGGTGCAACAAGTTGTTTAGTATCTCATAAGCGTAAATTATTTGAACGTCAATCAGTTTTGAAAATTTGTAATACATGCGTTTTCGTCGTTAGTTGCTTTTGCATTTATTTCTTTTAATTTTGGTACTAACGCATAGCATGTATTCTGTTTATGTTTATTTGATTAGTAATTAGATTTATATTCCACATGGATACATGCCTGTTCACAATGATATACAAAAAACTTTGTCTAAAATTTACGGATATTGTCCATATTATATCTTTTTAAATAATATTTGAATTTGAAATTTTTTCAACAAGTTGAAATCACATACAGGGCATGAATACACTAAGCAACATAATTTTATTATTATTTTTTGATTTATAACGTGTAAACTTAATTATTAGTGCTCTTCATATTTAACTTCGACCATTCCCTGAAGAATTAGCCAAAACTAGTAAGAGAAATACAATTTGGACTGAGGATTAGGACTTAATTGCACCCTTCTACTAAATCTGTACTTAATATGTCAAGTGTAGTTGTACAATGAGTTTATGACAGGCCAAACTTTTATTCGATCTAATAACGTACGACTTGTGGAATGACAACACTAGACTATGTAAATTACAAGTTTCTTAGTGTGTAAGCCATTTTATACTATAATTTGCATGCCACCTTTACTTAAAACTGAACTCTTTAGGGAATGTTTTATTAATCGTTACAGTATTTCTATTAGAATGATACATAAGCTTTACAGACACTTTACTGCAAGGTAACTAAATACTAAATAGTTGTCATTGAGACCACCACGGTGATGATGATGTTTGAATTACCAACTCTAGAAATAAAACCAGGCGTTTCGTTGTTGCACTATCATTCCGATTCTACGCATTAGAGTATCCTAAGTTCTACAGTGTTTATGCGGTTTCATGAAAGATTACTTAAACAAGTGGTTTTTGATACTTTAAAAAAAAAAATTATTCGTATTACATTCCCATTATTGTGTACTGAAACTAGAAAGCTCAATTACTAAACTTTGTGTAGTATTTGATGCTTCTTCCAAGACTTTAAGATGGTAATAATAATACGCTTTTGATGGGTTCAGAACTGCTACAAACTATTGTAAAGATTTTGCTTGATTTTCTATATTCACACATGTTTGTCCTAACAACGGAGATCTTGAATATCAAAAAGTCTGGTGTTTTTTTGTAACTGAACCTGTCAATTATTGTTCCACGATGTAAAACAATATCTTTTCTTTGGCTTTTGTGTTATTAAATGCTACATATATAAATGATATCATAACAGCTTGCAGTTTGATATTAGAACCCCAAGTTGACGTAAAATTGCTTTATTAAATGACGAGGTGAAACTAGACAAGTAATGATTTTTTTCTTCATTTTTGAAGCGCCATAATTCATTCTTAGGTGTTAATTTACAATATGATTATAGATTAAAAATTTTGGGGTTAATTTTTGTGACTGTTTTTCTTGCAGGTTAGATTCTTGAGACAGAGTAGAAAGTCCTGTTTATTATAAAAACAATTCTGTTCACTTTAAAAATTATTTTTAGATGCCACAAACCAAGGGACTCACTTTTTTCTTGGAATTCAGGATTTGATAATTTTACAGGATTTGTTAATTGGGGTTTCCTTTTACTATCGATAGGAGGAATTAGACTACTTTTAGAAAATTTTATAAAGTAAGTTGTTGTAATTTATGCCTAATTTGTTTTCCTGTTTGATAATTTATTATGTTTATTTACTATGGTTGTTTTTAAATATAGATATGGCATTAGGGTAGACCCCATACAATGGTTTTATATTTTAACAGGGCAAGATGAATCAGGATCAGAACATCCGTCAATCGTTTTAATACTTTGTAAGTATTTATGTTTTTGTTTAGAAGCTAAATTTTATGTATGCTATTTATTTCTCCACACTTTTCTAAAATATATTTCTATATCTGTATTTTAGATTCTGTTGTACCAGTAGTATTGTGCCTTCTTACGGAAAAGGGTCTAGCAGTAGTAAGTCTTTTCTTTAAGAATTTAATGTAATGATGCATTTTAAAATAATTTATAATATTATAATGTATTTGTTTCAATTTCCTTGTTAATTTTATGTAATTTTATTTATTATTTAAAAATGCATTTCTTTGTAAATTTTTACCCTTAAATTTGTGAAAAAATAAATAATTCTTTATTCATAGCAATTTTCGTATAAAATTTGTCTATAAAACATAAGTGTTTTATGGCATTACAAAAAACTAACATTTTTAGTCATTCAGTTAGAAAATATAATTTTCAATTCATCCTTTATGCAAATTGAAAAATTTGTATCATCTCAAAATACATATACACTTGCCACAACATAAAGGCTTTCAGTCCAAATCAGTATAATGTTTTGTTTAAATTATGATGGTTTAACATCACAAGTGTGTGTAGATAAAAACAATTAATTATTGTCACATGTTGACACGACCTAATCATTGATGCTTCCTATTTATAGTTCATTGCTTTACTCTTCGTATATGTGTTAGGTTGGAAACCTTTCTGTTGCACCTACTGTACATTATAGTACTACTGAAATTTGGTAATATAGTGTGAAAAGTTGTTTGGAGCATGACATGATTTTCTAATTTCATCGATTTCACTCTGGAAAGAAATGAATACCTCAAAAATAATTTAAATTAAGGACAAACAAATATTAAACAATATAAATTAAAAATGAAGTGTTATCAGAGACATATTTGGTCACTGACAAATTTAACAATTATTAATATGTTATTAAGTCTATGAATATCTGTTTCATAAACGTTATAAATCTACATAAACATAAATCAGTATGTACTATATGTACAATCGTTTGCAATAATAATGACACTCTTTAAAATGAATTTTGCAATTTCTTTTGAACTGCTAACGTATTTGTAATAAAATCTATTTTCTATTTTCTTTTAACATTAGTTTTTATTTTTTTCACTTATCAATATATATTTAACAAAATTTCTACTCAGAACTTCCAAAATTTCAAAAACTGTTTTAAGGGAGTGTTATTATTATTGCAAAACCATTACCTGTATAATATATACTTATTTAATATCTATCTATAAAATTCTGATGATTCTCAAATATCATTATAGTTTTTTTATAAACATTAAATATTCGTATTTTTTGTTTACTAACTTACTGGTTTTATAATCATTCATTTTTTTTTTAATTGTTGTTAGCTGCTTACTGTCCAAGTGTATTATTATTAACTTGATTAATTGTAGAAATAATTTTACAAAACTATTGTAATTGCTCATATATTTTTATTTTTCAGGAAATAATACCAACTGCTCCAGGAATGTTAATACATGTAATAAATTTATTGGTATTGATTCTACTGCCCATGGTGATAATACATATTAAAGATGCATTTAGTTTGGGTAATTATTAATTATTTTAGGTAATTAGGAAAAGTACTATACAGAGTGTGCCCAAAATTAATGCAATATAGAGCAAAACTAGGTTCTGACGATATAATGTGATAATATAATAATAATGTGGTAGCTAAACTTACCTTCATCAAAAGTTAATGGTTAGAAACAGCGTGTTCAAAGTTAAAATTATATTTTTGATATTTATAAATAACTTAAGGCGGTCCTCTAGTTTCTCGGTTGTTTTTTTACGGCTTTTTCAATAATTTTTTACGGGCAAACCATCGAAATAATAAATCTCATTGTTTTTACATAATCTTTACTAACATTTAAATGAGCTTTACAAATTTTTTGAAGACAAAATATATAACAATCAAAGTTATAGTGGCCAACAGGAAGACATCAAGTGAAGGAGGTGCTTGACGGTGACCAAGATCGCGGCTGTTTTGCTTATCTGATATCAAAAAACCAAACGGCATTTTAATCTTCATATTTAAGACTAGCGATTGAACTAGAATGAAATGTAAATTACAAAAATTAATTTTATTATACACTTTCGAAAATTAAATTCTATTTTTTACTCATTTTTTCTTAAGTTCCTCGCTCGTAGAAAAAAAACTATCGAAGCAATCATGATAATCCTAGTTCAATCGCTGGCTTATAACATATTAAGAGGGGAATGAAAAGATATACCGAAAATAGACCTTTACCAAAATCTGTTCATTTCAAAAACCGTATAGTTTATCAATAGCATTTAGTAATACGTATGTAGATAGAATATTGGGTTAGGACTTGACATATTTTTTATTGCAAAATACCTTGTATTATTAAAGTTATGAACAATTGAAATTCAATAACAAATGAATAATTCATGTCACAGACCGTGACCAAAATTTGTCAATGCCTGCATATAGTTTTCAGTAAATGGTTTCCTAAAAATTGGATTTAAATGCGTACTAATAATGACAATGAACAGATTTTTGTAAAATTATCATTTGTCAGCCATGTTTATCAGCCGTGATGTGCACCCAAGCGTACATATACATGTATACAGGGCAGTTTGGACATTCTGTCACAGATGACAGAACCGATGCAGCTTTGCAGAAACCTGTTTTGCTTTCGCAGTAATTGATGATAGCATTGCCTAAGTAAGGGCGTGTTCACATGAAACGGTCGGCTTTGTCGAACCCTTTTTTAATACACACACTAGAAAGAGACACAGGACACAGTTATCACCCGATAATGCCGAGTGTTTGATGTGAATATACCTTAATACCTCAATCAAGGATGATGGTTTTGGCAGTTTACACTTTGGTAATATATAGGGTGTTTTACAATATGTGGAACAAACTATAAGGGTGATTAGGGACCTCTGAAAAAAAATTCTCTAAACAAATGTCTAAAACTCATTCATTTTCGAGGTTGTTAAAAATTTTAGTAAAACTATTGGTTAAATTAAGACAAACTACATTTGGTACACAATATCTCCTTGTGGATCGGCACATCTCATACCTATATATTGAATCAGTCCACTCCATTTTTTTTTGTGTGGATCATAATTATGAAATCGAGTTTCATAACTACATTGTTGCAATTATTTTAACAATCTTGTACACTTTTTATGTAGTTTATGAAACATAAGAAAAATTATTTTCTGGAGCAAAGAGCGCTTTTTCTAGAAAAATGAAAAAAATTTTTTTTTTAATATTATATTTGTCTAATACATATATGTATCTAAAAAAAAAAAAAAAAATTATATTTCTTTGAAACAGAAAAATTTTTTTTGTGTACCTATTCTTCAATGGCAGCTGAAGATTGAAATTATTCAAATAATCAAGAAATGTTTGATATAATTTTAATTTACAGTTATTTCTTACAATAGATATACATACAGGGTGTCCCGAGCCCGAGTGTGTAGATGAGGTCAAAATAATATCAGAACTAGATATAACTTTTTTAATTAAATAATAATATAATAATAAAATAATAATAATTAAGTAATTTCACATTAGCCCCCCCCCCCCAAATGCCAGACGGACTAGGTCCGGTGGATAATAGACCAAAATTTTCACTTCACATGGATAACGATCACGATCTGCAAATATTAAAAATATGTTTCACAAACGATTTGCTAACAAAAATATACTCCTGTTTGGATTCAGTAAAATCGACGGTTTAGGAGAAATTTATTTTTTAAAGCAGTGCATACTGACGGCGTGTTTTCCATAACAATCATTATAGCTAACAAAACTACCGATATATAATTACTGCTGAATAGGAGTACATTAACATAGGAATAAAAAATGGTCAAAATAATTATTTCATTACATTTTAAATGTCAATTAAAAAAAAAATCCAATATAATTTTTCACTAGTTATAATTAATAAATAACTACTCTTATGGACATAATTAATAAATTAGTCCTTTTCTTTCTTTTTCCAACATTTTTCGGCATTTTACGCGTATTATAATAAATCACTACACTATACTATACTGAGCGAAAACGGCAAGAAACTAAATGAATAAAAATAATAAAATGACTATATAAAATATAAGAAGTAAAGAGCGGCAGTTGAATATTGAATATGAGCGAAAATGGCAAGAAACTAAATGAGAATAAAAATGAATGTAAAATATAAGATAAAAAGTAAAAAGCGGCGGCAGAACACCTGCATTTCATAGTTTTTTGTTTCCAAGTGACCAAATTAGTTGCACCATCGATTTCCTCAGTTCAATGTAATTATTTTGCTGGACCACTATTGCAGCCAACTAATTTTTTAGTTCAGAAATTCACTGCCCTCTACGAAACTTTATTAGATATACTTCCACATTTCTCGTGAGGGCGACATCTATTAACGAGAAATTGTATTATGCTAGTTCTTTATAAAATATTTATCGGTACAAATCCTAGTGAGAAAATTAAGAAAAGGTCAATGTGTCTCCATCTATGAAGTGTTACGACTATTGATCATTTCATGCTCCTTTTAAAGATGTTGTATAAATTTTAACAAGATCGGTGCAGTAGTTTCTGAAATATCGTGGTCACCGTTTTGAAAAATAGTGTTTTGAGGAAAACGTGTTTCAAAGTTCGCGCATATGTCGCTTCACATTGGAGCAGCGTTGCGCGTGCTCCGTATACCTACTCTATTCCAGGGCCGTAACTTGTTAACCACTTCGAATATTGAAAAATCCTTTGGCACACATTTTCTACACATGTTGTAGATGTGTTTTATGAAAAAAAAAAAATTCGATTTTTTCGACCCAAGAAACTAGAGGAGCCCCTTAAGAAAAAATCCAAATATTTGCATATATTTTGAAGCTCGGGGGGAGACATTTAAATTTTGTTTCTAATTTTGACATCGCTAGTTTTTAAATGGCATAACTTTTTTGCGGCTTAGTGTATACGTCTGATTATTGAAACTATCAATGCTCCTATCTTTTTATGTGAAAAACACATATCTTGTTTAATTCATTAGGAGTAACCTTTTTTCGAAATAATCCTATTTGAAATATTCAATGCACAAAGTAAAAAATTTAACATTTTTCATCGTGACCTCTGCCGAGTTATACCTTCCCAAAGAGTGGTGGTAAACTTGGGCTTTAAATTTTTATTTCGAGAACTAAAAGCATTGCAAAAACCATATGTTTGTAGAGGTGTCTAGTAAAGAAGACTTACTATGTGATTGATTACAAGTATTAGCCCAATGTACTCTACTTGTAACTTTCTTAAATGTAGCTGTATGTAAATTATTAAATTTGTTTATAATTAAAAATTCACATAACTACAACCCTTTTCAATTGTAATATTTCAATACATCCTGTTTTTCTTAAGAATGCATATAAAATAATGCATGGAGATGTCGGACACTACTATAACCCCTTTTGTTTACAAACTTTCAAGTGAATATCTTAAAAAACAGCAGTTATTAAAAAAAACATTCAACTTTAACACCATGTGTTGTGAAAAATGGCATGAAGAAAGTTATTACTTTTTTGCAACTTTCTGTATGTCTATTGTTGCAGTTGTGTAAAGCCGGCTTCATAGAAATTATTGGCAAATTTTCCCTTCCTTTTACATTAAAGAAGGCGTCATATAGTTGTGGTGTTGCTGCTACACATATTTGATTGGTACATTTAGTGATATTTATTGATAGTTGAAAAACGATAAACATTGACAGCAGTAAAATATCGAATTTTCAAATTTGTCAGGATATATATTTAGATATTTTTGATATCTTTCTAATCAGATGATTTCTAGTTTTAACAATTACTGTAGACAAATATAACACAGCCATAGTTAACACAAAACTTTTTCTATAAATATCGCAACAATCAGCTACAACGATTAACTTGATTCTCGAAGATAAATATAAACCAACGTAACCTATATCTTCTCTTTCGTCTTTTTTTGGCAATATGCAACACTTGAATTTGTAATTTGTTGTTCACAAATTATAACTTCATAGTGACAGATTTCCTGTCACAATGAAACCAATCTGTTGAATTTAGTTTGGCAAAAATTATAAGCCTATAATGGGTTTCTATAATTATTTTATCACAATTGATCTCTATTGTAAAAGTTAGTAGTCTTTAACTTGACCAATGGTAAATTTATTCATTCTAACATGCAATTTTATATGTTAATGATTTGCAAAAAATATATATAGTTAATTATATTTGAAAAAAATAAAATAAAATAAAAAAAAACAAATGGTACAGTTACTTACTGTTACACACAGTTGTAAAAAAAATAGATTTATAAAATAATTTTTGTTCAATATTTCAGTGGGTGCCTCGTGTGTTACAACTTTATATAGCGTTCTATTTCTAAAGCTGTGGTCTTATGTTCAAGTCAACATGTGGTGCAGGGTTGCTCGTCTGAATCAGAAGGGCAGTTTGAGAAGACAATCCTTGTCATATAACAATTTAACTCAAAGTAAGTGTGTTTCTTATTGGTTCTAATTAATTTTGACATTATTTACTTCCGGCATTCGTTAGTGGGTTTTGTTTAATTTGAAATGAAAAAAAAAACCTGAAGAGAGCATAAGTAAGTATTAGGCAAGAACAACAAGAGAAATAAACAATACTGGAGATATTTGTAATTAGCATTTTTTTTTTATTTGGAGTTGTTATTTATTTAATATTTTTGGGATTGCTAATTTTCCCCTGCAAAATTCAAACTCATAGGGCCGACGGCAAACCATTTTGTATAATCAATTAATCCACAAACGTCACAAGCAAAATAGAAATGCAGATCTGGTGGAATAAAATTTTGTTTATTTTGTCTATTTGCAAAAACAACACCCTGTATGTAGGATTTTGAAGAATCTGTTCAGATATTTTACTATAGTTGCACATTTAAGTCTTCCACTTTAAGTCTCTGTTCAAGTTTTAAATATTGATTAAATCCTGCAATAAATGTCAGAAAATTCAAGATTTTTTTCAAATTTGAAATAGTTATCAATTTTTAGTGTGAACTAATAAGTATTTTATGTAAAAATAATAATACCAATAATGTATTGTTGTAAATTAGAATTGCTTAATTCAGTTAACAGGGTGCTAAATAACATATTAAAAATGGAAAAACGAAAATGAAAACAATTTTACAAAACACGACAAACACTCAAAGTGTCCACCTTATGTTGAATACAGAGCCATGTTTTTATAATAGCTGTTACAGATGTTCTTATTATGTCAGGATTATTTCTTACTTAATTGGAGGTATTTACAATTCAATCAATTAGTTGCTACCGACTGTTAATTTAAATTCCATATACCTTTGATTTTAAATGGCCTCACAGGACAGGTAATAAATAACAGGAGTGATGTCGCTGGTGATCTTGAAGGCTATTTAATAGGCCTACCCCGACCTATGTACATATTCAGAAAATTGTCGTTCAAAAATTTTCTTTCCTCAAATGGAAAGCTAATCTTATGTATAAAATAAGAATTACTTGTGAATTTGATGACAAAAGTAGGTTTATTAGTTTCTACTTGAAAAAATTTCTCACAGACAGATACTTCATCGAACAATCAAACATCTAGACTTAAATGAGCAACTACAGCAAATTCACCATAAACTTTACTATTTCTGCTCTACTCAAATGTCTGAACAGATTTTTCAAAATCCTACTTAGAGGGTGTTGTTTTTATGAAAAAACAGAATAAAAAATATATATGCCATCGACCTGTATTTCTGTTTTGATTATGACGTTAGTTGACCGAGTGAAGAAAAAAGAGTCCCACTACCAAATAGCATTTGATTATACAGAGCCTTTTATGGCAAGCTAAAACGCCCTGTATATCGATAATGACAATGGTTAGATCCTTCAACAATATGTTTCTTGAGACCTCCTAGATGTGCTGTATTCACTGTTAACATAGTACATTTTCCAAACAAACACCCTGTATTTCTTTAATTTATAGTATTTTGAGAATTTTTTGTTTACATTTATAAAAGGAAAAAATCCAGCTTTTTGGTTCTTTAACAAAATAATAATGACGAATAACAGAAAAGTAAAAATCAGAATTTCTTCACCTTTGCTAGAATAGATTTTAATAAAATGCATAAATCATATTTTCTAGGTATAAAAAATAGCAATGATTCCAAAAGCACAAATGAAGACGCACATAAATCAAAGGAAACATATGTTCAGTATCCAGATAATTTAACATTAAGGGATCTTTATTATTTCTTATGTGCTCCAACATTATGCTATGAACTAAACTTCCCTAGAACTGACCGCATACGAAAGAGGTTTTTGGCAAAAAGAATTTTTGAGGTGCTGGTTGGTACACAAATAATACTTTGTGTAATACAGCAGTGGATGATACCTTCTGTTAAGAATTCACTCATTCCATTTAGCAACATGGATTTTACTAAGGCATCTGAGAGATTATTAAAATTAGCAGTAAGTTTTTAAATATTGTTTATTATCGATATTTTCCTTCTTTCATTAATGACATTAAAACATGTACGTTTTTTAGTATACTCTATTTAATTTTTCATACAGGGACTTGTAAAGTTCCACACAATATTTGTAATTTCCTTAGAAACATATTTTTTTAAATTATGAAATACGTCAATCTATTATCTTTTACAGAGGTATTGCTTGAAGTACAAACTGATTTTTGCCAGGATTTATGTCTGGGTTGTGGTGTCATTACAATTTTTTTTAAAATACATCCCATTTTTTTTAAACAAAAATGAATGTTACCGTTTCTCGAGTACAGTGGTAACAAATATTTGGGTTTTTTTTTTTTGTTTATTGTTTTAAAGATATAGAACATGTTTTAAAACAGTACAAATTTTGTTAAAAGTTTGTGAATTCACACGTATTTTTCGAAATTTCTTAAAAAAAGTGTAAATATCAGATTTTTCGCAAAAAAAGTGTAAATTTTGTAAAAAAGTGTAAATTTCTTAAAAAGTTTGTGAATTCACAAGTCTCTTACGAAATTTCGCAAAAAAAGGTAAATATCAGATTTTTCGCAAAAAAAGTGTAAATTTTGTAAAAAAAGGGTAAATCTCGTAAAAAAAGTGTAAATATCAGATTTTTCGCAAAAAAAGTGTAAATTTAGTAAAAGAAGTGTAAATTTTGTAAAAGAAGTGTAAATTTCGTAAAAAATGTGTGAATTCACACGTATCTTACGAAATTTCGTAAAAAAAGTGTAAATTCCAGCTTTTCCGTAAAAAATGTGTGAATTTCGTAAAAGATTATAAATTGCAAATGACCAGTCAGTGGCGTATATTTTTCTTTGCGATAATATTGGTGAGGATGCCCCCCGGGACGTCACTGGAACTCATAATTATCATCTAGTTCATGCTAACTTAGCATCTTATTACAATGAACAATAATGCCAAATTGAACAAAATCAACAAAAGAATTTTTGAGATATTAATAAAAAGTAATTTTTTTTTTGTATGAACTTTTCTACTTAAAATTGGTCCAGGAATACGCCCTTAAATTTAGTACATACCTTTAAGTAACACCCTGTATACAACATAACACATACGGAAAAGCTGGGATTTACACTTTTTTACGAAATTTCGTAAGATACGTGTGAATTCACACATTTTTTACGAAATTTACACTTTTACAAAATTTACACTTTTTTTGCGAAAAATCTGATATTTACACTTTTTTTACGAAATTTCGAAAAATACGTGTGAATTCACAAACTTTTTACGAGATTTACACTTTTTTTACAAAATTTACACTTTTTTTGCGAAAAATCTGATATTTACACTTTTTTTGCGAAATTTCATAAGAGACGTGTGAATTCACAAACTTTTTGAAAAATTTACACTTTTTACAAAATTTACACTTTTTTTGCGAAAAATCTGATATTTACACTTTTTTTACGAAATTTCGTAAGAGACGTGTGAATTCACAAACTTTTAACGAAATTTTGTAAAAACAGTAGGATGTGGCCCTTCTACGCTTTCGTACCAACATAGGCCGCAACGATACTTTGCATTTCAGTTTTAATTCATAACTGTAGATCGTTTAAATTGTTTGGTTTATTAAAATAAACCAGTGATTTTAAGTAATTCTGCATGAAAATTTCTAAAGGAGATAAATCAGGTGGTTCTCGTTGCCCTATATATCTCCCAGGAAAAGAATTGTGTGTACTTTTGAACACCAAACTCGTATTTATTTTTTAAAAAACTTTCTCTTTCTTAAAGTAAACAGAAAAACTCTAATATTGGGTGCCATTGTACTCGATAAACTATAAGCCTTTAATATTTGTAGAAAAATACATTAATTAGTAATACCTTTTACCAAAAATTGGACGACATATTTTGTAATCTTCCAATATACATTTTCTTGGAAATTATGAATATTGTGCAGAAATTGATCACATTTTTTTTTTGTATTTCACATAAATATTTTTTAAGTGGTTGTTGTTATATTCGTTTAATAATGAATGATTATTTTATTTTCAGATACCTAATCATTTGGCCTGGTTATGCATGTTTTATATTATGTTTCATTCATGGCTCAATTTATTAGGAGAAATTTTGCACTTTGCAGATAGAAGTTTCTATAACGATTGGTGGAATGCAAATAATATAGACGTATTTTGGCGTAATTGGAATCTACCAGTACACAGATGGGCCTTACGACACCTGTATTTACCCATGGTAGAGCTGGGCTACAGTAAATATACAGCCGGTGTTACAGTTTTCTTCATTAGTGCCTTCTTTCATGAATATATGGTAAGTACTAAATTTTGCTTATGCAGTTTAAAAAACAAGATAATAATAAAAAATATTGTTAATAAGGTACTAACTTTTTTTATCAGTATCAATTTGAAATTTTCATTTAGGAAAACCATACACAGGGCTCGGAATGGAGTTACTTTTTAGTAAAAAGTTACTTTTTTATAAAAAGAGTCCCTAAAAGTTACATTTTTGCACATTTTGTTACTAAAGTTACTTTTTCTCAAGCATGTGAGAATAGACCGTATTTGAGCGTCGATTTGTGTATCGTGCATTGGTATGATTGAATTGCGATTAGGAATATTATTGGGCAATGTAATTGGGTCCATACTAATTTCATTGGACAATACTTTATATTTCTACTCCGTGATAATCTTCCTTCGTGGTCTGTCTAGTAGTTTGTCTTTTCTGTTCTGTGCTCAATGCTGTCAACTGGCAAACGTGAACAAATCTACTTATAATAAGAAGGCATATTTGGCAAAAGGCTTTTGAAACATCAGATCGTTGACTGTTGAGAGTTAATGTATTTTGCCAGTGAGTAGTTTAAAAGATAAAATTGACAAGAAAAGAAAGAAAACATACGAAACAAATGAGCCAAAGAAAAAGAAAATTTAAGTAAATAAATCGGTTTATATTTCATGTTTTGTTAAAAAGAAAAATGTTATTACATTATTACAAAAATCTATTAATAGTAGATATTTATTATTTTGTTATATGTTTTGTAAAAATATAAAAATAAATATTATTTTATTTGAAATATACTTTTTAAAGAATTGTTAGTATTTATTTAAATTATAAAAACACATTCAGTTTCAGTTGACTTATTTTTTAAGCTTAAAGTAATGACATCCATACCTACGGAATGGATGTGACTTTTTTTTTACTTTTTATTTTAAGAAATCTGTTCCGAGTACCATACATTACACATTTTAATAGCACTGTTAAGAGTTAGGATATTTAAACTCAATTTAATTAAGTTTAGATAAATTTCATTTGGAAACGAGTTGTAAAGTTACATAAATCAAAACTACACCATCAGCACCATATTTAAAATTATAGTTATAGGTACTCTAATTTGGTATTTTCATAAACAAAACAAATAATTTTGATCCAGCAAAGGATTCTGTTGTAGAACACACCCTGGGAGCCTGATGGGGTGGGTTACTTTATAGGCACAATACACAATAATTTTCTGACTGATTTACTTTATTTTCCTGAACGTTCCTCATTTTATTACAACTTACATACTTGTCTCGACAACAACCTAATTCAACTACTCACACTCACACATGTGCACTATTCTATGACGTTTTAGAAGCCACCACCAGGGCCCAATCAGGCGGGAGTTTCAAATAATCTCTTTAACCCCTACACTGTTATTTTTTATTTTATTTTATCTACCTGTGTCTTAGAGATTGTGTGAGATAGAAAAAAAATACAATATTTAGTAATATTTTGACCTTGTAAATTACAGTAGAGCTCGGTTATAACGTACCTGAGGGGACTTAAAAAATCGGTACGTTATATCAGAAGTACATTTTAAAAAAATATATTAAATTTTTAAAATTTCTATTAATTCTTAACAAAAATACAAATATATGTATGTACATGTTTAATAAAAAGCAGCAACAGAAGAAGGCCCTAGAATAATGCCGGGACTTGTTTATTCAGTACGTTATAACCATAAGTACGTAATAAGTGTGTACGTTGTAACCAAGCTTTACTCTATTATACATACGCCTATTCAGGGATACTGAATATCTACTATGTCGTAACTCATATGTTATTATCTTCTTAAGGACATTTTTCATGACACATCTCCTAAATTTTTTCCGGTATCTACATTAATTATAATAAATAAAATGATTAAAATATATTAATAAAAAAAATGTGGTTTCTACAAACAGCTCTATACAGGGTTAACTATGACTGAGTACAAATATTTTAAGAGGGGATAGAAAAAAATGAGAATTAACAGAATTTCCTTTCAAAAAATTTTCAAACTTATTTATAAAGCAAACAAATTTTTTTTTTCAATATATTAAATCCTTATTTAACGCCGCCAATGCGAGAATCAGAGTATGCAACCAGCAAGAAACCGTCATGCAACAGTCGGCAGTCAGTCCAGTCGAGTCATTTCGCTGTCATGTTATAATTTAATTCCTGTGTTTACGTTGTAGTTTTGTGTTCTTCTTCAGTTTTTAGTGCCTTAATTTAATTTTAAACGTTTTATAGTTAATAAATAAAGGAATATGTGTCAGGTACAGATATTTTCCCACAATATAGTTCGCCGGCTTGTTTTTCTAGGTTATGGGACAAGACTGCCGCGGGTGTTAAACGTTTTCTGTTATCTATTAGAACCTACCTACTCATCCCTTTCTTCGATTTTGTTATAATACATAGGCATTGTATCTAACTGTACCTACGGGAAGTGTGTTTATCGGTAGTGAGTGAAAATGTAGTTTTACCAGTTTGTAACCAAATAATGAAAAACGAATGCAAAATACTGGAGCTAACTGGATTAACTGTTACCTACCTATCAGGTATTATTACTAATACAAATTTTAATTTTTGTCGTTTCTGCATTTAGAAATACTGCAAACGACCGCATAGTAGTTGTTGACAGATGTAATGTCAACTATGGATCTAAGCCATAAGCCATCTCAGTCGATACTCATCATAGGCGCCGACTTTCTGTAGGAGAAAAGGGTTTTGCCCCATTTTTTAAATATCGAGCTAAAATTCTGGAATAACTTTTTTATTGTTTTTTAGGGCTCCCTGAGCACGTGGTTAAAATTTTTGTACTTAGTATGACTAAATACCCTGTATATTTCCTGAGAATCATAAAAAAATCCAATTTCTGAACAATCCTTTACTCTATATAAAAAATAATGAATATTATAATCATTGTGTTAAATAAGATACTGGAAGCAGTTAAAAATTATTTTACGAATTTAATTTTTTTTCATATTAAACATGACTAATAGTAAATTTGAAGAATTTTAATTTTAAATTGATTAATAGCAATACCTATAGAGGGTGTCTCAGGTATTACTGGGGGGGGAGGGGTTGTAAACTCTAAATAAATGAGATTTACCGAAATATACCTATATCTAAAAGTTCATCATTTCCGAGATACAGGGTGTCAAAGATTTTGAAATTTTTATATTTTTTATTAACTTGGAAATCCTTCGTGATAGAACTGCAATAATTTTATATCGTTAATTATTCAGTATGTTTAAATATTCCCACCAGTGGCGTAGAAACCCTGTGGCACTCTTCTTTTATTTAAAATAAAAATAGAATATTTTAAATTTTGATATTTTGGACAAATAATAATTATTCTTTAAAAGTATATATGCATTTCGTACTTTATGCGTGGTGAGACCTTTTATGCTTCAGTAATACAGGGTGTCTAGAAATTAATGCATCATAGGGCAAGAGTAGATTTGCGATGACAATGTGATATTGCTAAACTTACTTTAACCAAAAGTTGATGGTTAAAAGTCAAAGCAAAAATTTAATTTTCGATATTTGTAAATAATTTAAAAAAAAATTTATATTTAGATATATTTTGGAGATCGGCGGTTTTTGGGGGCGAGAAATTCAAATTTGTATGTAATGCTAGTAGTGGGCGCCACTTATGGTACATCATGCTTTTTTAAATAGCAGAAGTCTTTTGCCGTTTAGTGTTTATATCTGACTATAAAACAATCGATTTTTCTACCTTTTTTTTTGTAAAAAAGGTATATCGTATTGAGGTTGTTAGGAATAACTGTTTTTTAAATAATTCAGTTTGAAATATTCAATGTACCGAGAAAAAATTGTTTTGGTTTCAAGTAAAGCACATTTTCCACTGAAAATACAGTAAAATGTTACTTGAAAAAGTTACTCAAAATGGTAAATTATGGCAATGTGCAAAATTTTAAGTGCGAGTGTTTCAAGTTCCCTTCAGATTTTGATATAAATATGCACACCTACAAAATGCAGAGATATTTTAAATGAGCAGTTACTTGAATACAATAAGAGTTGACTTTTCGCGAATTTTGCAAAACAAGAATATTGTCGTTATTTTCATCATTATGTAGGATTAGTAAGTTGAGCTTCTGAAAATCTACCATGACAGTTGCAGTAAATATTTAAATACAAATGCAAGTAATAAACAGTGTGTCTCATTTATAATGAAGACACATATTTATTTTCATCATTTTGTCAAATCTGGATATCAAAAAATTACGAAAATAACTAGGTGTCTTCATTTTAAATGAGACACACGGTATAGTAATAAGATTTGCTTTTAATTTTAATACTTTGATAGAAATGCCAAAAAGCCCTATAACATTTTTCAAAAGATTAAAATTTTTTGACGCCTTGTAACCCTGCTAATTTTGAATTTTCAAAAAAATATTATAAGGGTTTGTTGCATTAATTTGTCATATATAATTTTTCCCCGGAATATTGATGCATCATTTATTGTGCTAAAATTGGCAGTGAAATTTTAGGTTACAGGTACTCTAATTTGTCATATTCATAAATAACTGTTAGTTGTATTGAAACCAAATCCAACATTTGTATTTTCAAATTCATAGATAATATTGTCATAGAATTTGCCCTGCTTGCACCCAATTCGACGACTGGAGCATCGCGAAACGCTAGATTGCCCCGATCGCCCTTATGCGATTCTGGTAAACAAACAAATAATGCAGTGTATCGAGGCGCAACTGGCAAAATTGAGAATCGACGAGAATCATTCGAGGCATGGATCTAGAGATGCTAGAAAATACTTGGAATATTCGTTTGGTCTATAAAAGAAGAATAAACAGCCGAGTCAGTCAGTCTTGAATTACAATCTTGTATTGGAGTGTTTAGTTGGAAATTTACTGGAGTTTCAAAGCGAAATAGTGTTTAGTTGAGTTGTAATTAGTATTCAGTAGTGTACAGAGTAGTTAATAAAGATAAGTGATTAATTAACTGTTTGTTTTTCTGGTAAAAGAAAAAGTCGGGTTAGGAAATCCGTAACAATATTATTTCGAACAATTTGTTTATTTCGTTTTCTTGGTTTTAAATTTTTTATTATTTCATATTTTACATTGCAGCTTCAACATTTTTGTTATTAAAACCATCATGTAGATAAGATAGTGAAGCTTACAATATAACTAATGTTAAAATTATCACATTATGCATTATTATGCAGCCTCACAACATAAATATTATTTCATTCTTTCAGTACACATTTAAGATTTCATTTACAAACAAAACAAATTGTAAATCACGTTGAACTTTTATATCATTTTCACAGAATAGTTGTGTGTAATACAGCAAAGCAGAAGTTATATGTAATAGAATTATTTTCGGAAGGCGAAGTAGATAATAAAACCCTTTCCACTTATTTGTAATATACCTCAGTCAGGCTCAGATATGCCCCTTAATAAGATACGACTTTACGGAGAAATTACCTGCACTAGAGAAGGATGGCCAATAAGATGTACTTCTGGTCAAAAACAGATGGTTGAACAGAGCCGGACTTGGAATGTATCGATCATTCTATTGCATTGTGTTAATTCTTCTGTTGTGGTGATACAGTTTTAACGAAACTTGAAAATGGCTCATCGTGAAGTTTTGAACAAGCAAGATAGCAAACTTGTGTTAAATGTTTTGGAGCTTTACTATCATTATTATGGGAAAATTTCCCAGCTGACCCTGGCAATTTACATCTAGAGATAATTGAGTATTGACATATCTGCATTACTCTAATCTTTTCACCGCAGATACATTTCTAAAGATGTCCTTCCTAGCATAATTAGGGTTGGTCCACCAGATACCACCCAGTTATACCTGTCATAAGTAGGTATAAGTTGAAATGAAATAAATTTATATGTTACGGCTTAAGTGCAAATGGTTAATTTGTAAACTAACTAGCTACTAAACTGGCTAGCAAGTACACCTTCCGCTACAATTATTCTGCTAACACAAAATAGTCAATTCTTTGGATAGTTTATAAATTAGCTAGCTATTTCTCTACTTTCTTTGGCTAATTTCATAAATATGGTTTGGAAACGATTAAATAAAATAACATCGAAAGTTTCACGTTTTATTAAATATAAAAAACATCTTAACAGTACAGAAAGTAAAAAGTAGCCTGCAATTTAGGAAAAGAGAACAAAAACAAGCAATTCATCCATGTAATCTAATAATTTGCTCGATTTTTTCTTTACATAGAAGAACATATAATCTGGATCCACCCGCTATATAGATCAAAAGGTTTAATAAAATAGTAATGATTTTTATTTTTACTAGATGATCCACTGTGCATTAATCTATGCAATACTTTTATAGGAACTTTTATAGTACAATGTGGACCATTTTGATGATGTATGTATTGGCATTTTGGAAACTAAGAGATAGGAAAATGGTTAAATGGGAAAGTTTTACTTTTTTCAAAATAACTCAAAGCACTTGAAGAGTTAGGATCAGTCTTTAAGCGTCATTAAGTTAGCCATAGAACCGTCTAAAACTTTCCCCATTTAACTATTTTCCTATCTCTTATAGTTTCCAAGATAACGATACATGTATCACAAAAATGTCCACATTGTATATCGTTTTGAGTTCTTAGCTTTGCTATTACATATATAGATTTCGTATTGCTTCGTTAAATTTTTGTCTATGATCCATTTTTTAAATTAATTGAATCAGTTTACATCCCTGTGTGCAGTGTAAATAAAACCACAAGTTGCATGAAAACATCACATAACCCAACTTTATATCTTGTAGTGATATAAGATTAGATTAGATTAGTTACAGAAATAGTTGGCTAGTTTATATACTACTTAAAGAATTGGCTATTTTGTGTTACTAGAATGATTGCTTTTATTCCAGCTAGACTAAATTGCATAGTTTATAAACTAACCAAAGAAAACACGCTATTTCAGTTTTTTTGATTATTTCAAGTAAATTAGCCAAGCGAGTTGGTTAGTTTATAAAGTATCTGCTAATATTGTGGATTATGCGTTTTCTATCAAAATAGCGGGAGGTTCAGTTAGTTTGTATACTAGTTAGCTAGTTTACAAACTAACTAAGGTTGTACTTTAGCCGTAACATATACATTTCATCTCGGCATTTTATTGCATACTTTGCTTTCCGAAAACGATTGTGGTATTTACATATTTATTTATAAATATATTTAATAGAAATTTTTATAAAATATTTCATACATAAATTCTGTTGTGTTATCCCAATAGAAACATTTTTTGTCAAACTGATGTATCTTGATGAAGATGAGATTTATCTGTTTAAAAGTGGGATATTAATAGTTTTACTGTACTTTTAGGTTAGTGTTCCCTTGAAAACTTACAAAATATGGGCCTTTATGGGAATGATGGGCCAAATTCCACTCTCCCATATATCAAAATATATGGAAAGGAGTTATGGACCGAGATTTGGTAATTTAGTGGTGTGGTCATCAATAATAATAGGTCAGCCTTTATGTATTATGATGTACTACCACGATTATATTGTTGTCCATTATGGAGAATCTTTACTTGAGGATTACTCTCACGTGTAATAAATTTCATTTTGCCTAATGTGAATGTCTGGTACCTAAAGTTACCATTATTTTATAAGCAAGTTGTGTAAAGTAGCCTCCTTGTATCTGTGGTCATTTGCTGTCAAGTTTTCAAAGTATCCACTTGAATTAAAAATAAATTGTCACAAAAATATTCTTAAGGTGCTGTGATAACAATCAGGTAACTGACTGAGTAGGAACATACCTGAAGTTGAAATAATATGATTTCTCATTTTAAAAATTTATATTTATTACTTTTTGCACAGATATGGGGAGCAGCTACTTTTGTTTACATCACATATTTTCAACTTAGTGTAATTTAATTGCAAATATTGTATTTTTGTATTTTCTTTATCTCTGCATTTATACAATTTTAAGACTGTTATGATGTTTCTAAAAAAATAATTGTTCCATTGGCCTAAGAAGCATTATCTTGACATTATTTTTTTATTATAGTCAAGTTATCTTGTTAAATTCTTTAAATATATATAATTAATTAAGCTTTATTGAAATGTAAGAATTTATTCTTGTATTTTGCAGTTACAAAAAAAAAGGATATACCTACTTAAATATTTTTCACTATTCTTTCTCATAGTACTTAGTACTGCCATTGCAATAAGGATTGTAGTGTATAAATTTGTTGTATTTGTTACATCCGCCTATGACATGTAATAATTTTGTTATTTTTATATAAAAATATATTGCAGTTTATTAAATATTATGTTTATCATATTACTTATATTTATTTTATTACATAAGTTTAACTATCTATTTTTTACAGCTAAATTCATTGTCCCATCTGTCAACCTCTTTTAATTTGTTTGGAATGAGTTCTCAAAAATTACTGAACAATTCTTATTGCTATATTAATGTCAGATGGATATTACATCACCACAAATCCATCACAAAAACTTCAATGGCAACTCATAGATTTAATAGGTCAAAGTGGAGGATAAATAATACTTTGGGCAAATTTATTTTTTTATACTAAAAAAAGTATCTAACAAATCCATTTATTTTTTAAATACAGGGTGAATCACAACTTATCTAAAAAAAATTGGGAATAGTTGCATTGTGAAAAATGGAGTCCAATATTGTAAAAAAAAATTTGTAAAATACTTATAGTATACGAGAAAAAAACTATTCAAGTTTTAATATTTTCAACCTTTACATAGCCGGGGTACCATTATATCCGATTACTTCTAGTATTAACGTTTTTGTGATGCAAGTGTTGCTTAGTTTTTGAAATGTCAAAAATGGCTTACATGTGTAGCAATTCGTAATTGATGGATATTGTTCTAATTTATAATGAAGTGAAAATGCTTTAGCAGAACGATTTCCCGGTAAACGTGCCAAATGCTACTTTTACAGCAGTGTGCAGTAAGTGCAAGTTTGCAACCGAATCGGCACAATGCGCTGTCGATTCTCTGGCGTTGAAACCTGCAAAAATAACTAACCTGAGAATCTGCTGCTCCGTCGAGTGGCCGTGGCGGTACGTGAACTGCTCGTCCGGAAGGACTTGCAGTTCTACCGTGGTCTCGTGCAGTCTGGCCGGGATTAACTCTTCAGCTACTTTACTCATCATGGGCAGGAGACTGATGGATCTGTAACTAGAGGTGAACGTTAAGTTCTTACCTGGCTTAGGGATGAAGATCACGTCGGCTTTCTTTCATCTGGTCGGAAACCTGCGTAATCTCAGGACTGCATTGCAGATGTTGAGCAAGGCCATAACTCCCTTGTGGGGGAGTTTCCTGAGAATCCTGTTCCCTATCTTGTCGCGACCGGGCGCTTTGTGGGGGTTCAGGCGACGCAGAATGTCCTTCACTTCCTCCGGAGTCGCAGGTCTGAAGTCGTCAGCACCGGGTAGGCGTCCTAGGCGCCGCGCTTGGCGTTTCACCGCGTCGGTCGTCCCTGTCGAGAAGGTTTTCCTCTTTGTAATTCAAGGCTGTCGGCGAATGCCTCGGCCTTTTCATACCTTGTATAGGTGATCCTATTCTCTCCGTGAATCGGAGAAATTTGACGCCGGGGTGCTCTCAGCGCCCTCTGCATCTTCCACAGACTGCGATCTGCGAGGTTCAGAGATTCCAGGTGACGCTGCCACTGTTGTTAGTAATGTTTGTCAAGGGTGGCTTTAACTCTTCGATTAAGGTTGGCGGCCTGCTTGTCTCTCGGATAAGTCATCCTCGTGGCACGTCGTTTATCGCGCGTCTCTCCCTAATTAGTTCTTGCGGTAGAGGTATCTCACCTGCATAGTTCTTTTGTCTCTTTTCCATCCTTTCAGTGGTACTAGCTCCCAGGGCAGTGTGAATATTCGTCTCAAGGCTCACGACAGCCACCTCGAGGTCCACTTCGTCCTGGATGACAGGAATGGTTTGGCAAATTCGTTGCATTTCTGTGCGGAACTGCTCTCAATTGGTCTGCCTCCTGACTACGGTTTCCTCGTCGCGACGCTCTCCTACCCAAGTTCGAACAGAATGAGCGAGTGGTTCGTGGACCCCTCGTAATGCGTCGTCAGCTTGGTAGCCATCGGCTTAGTAAGGCGATATCCAAAACACGTCCGGTCTGCCAATCTTTCCATGAAAGGTGGGTTAATCGGGTCCGTACGCGAATACGTCGTCGTGGTTCTGCAGGTATCGCAGAAGCACCCTGCCACGTGTAGTGGTGGTCGTGATCACAGCCGTGATATTCCACTCCGGCGACTTCGCGTTACAGTCCCCGATGGTCACCGTCTGCGGCCAGGTACTCAACACTGCCTGCAGGTCATAGTTCAAGAGCGGGCGAGACGCAGCCTGGTAACAGGACACCACAGCGATGTATCTGTGGTTGCGAAATGCGAAGACTGCCACGGCTTTCTCGTTCCAACTGTGGATCCTGCAACATATGGTGTTCTATACCTCTTTTAACCAGCAGGGCTACTCCTCCTGCTCTGGACGTTCGGTCCTTCCGGTACACTAGGTACCCGAGCAATATCACGGCTTGCGCATCTCCTAACTTGGTCTCTTAGATACACTGAAATGTATGATATGAAATGTTTTTAGTTCCATTGCGTATCCAAAAGGTACCACACCTACGAGCAGACAAAAGGAGGCACAGCAAAGAAATACTTCAATGGTTATGTATGTGGGTGCAAGAGAGACAATCATCTGCACGTACGATATGAACTGATTTCTTAATTTCCCATTATTTTGTTTGTAAACACGTCATTGGCGTACAGTGTGGTTAATCAGTACATTCTTTTATCTTGTATCTCGTTAGTTTTATTTTTTGTGTATTTTTGTGGGTGTTATTGTTGGAACATGCCATGTTTATAAGGGACTGTAAAATTAACCAGCATATAGCACCAAATAATTTTTCATATCCAGAATTCAATATCATTTCAATTCACAATCAGCTAAATCTTTATTGCTCCGCCATTGCTAGGAGGAACAAAACAAATATGGCGCTGATCATGAGTAATCTTATTCGCGTAGCTTTTAGCGCATTCCAGTCATCATAATATAAAATTACATTTCAGTGCTTGGATGGCGTCTACGTCTATAGGCGTGGCAAGAGCTCAAGGAGGTCGTTCTTCCGCCGACATTCCAGGAGGCGACTCCCAGGAACTGCACTCGTCGAGGAGCTGCATGCATTATTCCTGCAAAAAAAGATGACATTTTAGTGATAAATTTCATGATTACGGAGCACATTTCCTCCACCGTATCCATTCTGATGGCTAGGTCGGAAGGTTTTGTGCTCCGCGATGGCTGCTGCTGGACCCCCTCAGGCACCAGGGTCCTGCTTTGGCATCGCGGTTTCTACGAAGCTCCTTGCCGCGGTTACCCTCGAGGGCTGGAGGTATTTAGCCTGTTTTTTTCGGCGATTTTGGTAGTCGCTGCTACCTGCTTCCTGCCAGTTGTCTTCCTAGGGGCGTTGGGGCAGCTTCTATAGCTAGCAGAGTGGAGCCCGCCGCAATTGGAGCACTTGGCAGGGACTTTACGTGCCTTCTTGCACTCCGAGGAGTGATGTCCCTCGCCGTATTTGACTCACCTGGGTTTTGCCGTGCTTCGGCTTTGTCCGTGACCGAACTCTGACAGCGATGACACTGCGAGATTACGGTGGCGGATCTCTACGGCCGCTACCTCGCGTTGTTGGGCGAGTTCCTCGCTCCTCCTCGCCATCGCCTTCTATTCTTGGACCTCTCACATTAACCTGGCTATGCTATTTCGCAGTTCCTTATTTTCCCTGCGAAGCCGATTCACATTTCGTGCTAGGCTGACTGATGTCGACTTCGCTGCTGCTGCTGCCTTCGCTCTCCATCAGTGTTGGTGAACGCGAACGCATGGCGTCGTCCTCCACGCTGCACTCAGCTGGAACAAAAATCTACAAGTCCTCTCTGCCTCGGCTGGGAGTACTTGAACGGTTAATTCTTACGAATTCTATTAAATAACCTTGAAAAAGGCTTGATAATATGTCTTGTTAAAGGCAGGTATTGTGGTGCCACCACTTCGATGTGCACAACACTCACTGTTCGCACTACTTGTCACAAACTTATCACCAGCAGATAGTACCTGCTCGCGTCGCTGCACGGGATAGATCCCCCTTGAGCGCAGTAATGCGCACAGTTAAATAAGCCTAAATCTGGGACGTCGACATCAAAGAGCCGACTTTAAGACGCCGGACTGTATTATAGACTGTGCTACTACTTAAAAGCTTGAAAATGTCTGCCACACACATAACCTGCTCGAAAAGTTGTTGATCCGTGTTGGACAAGTGAGCGAGTATAGTCGAAGCCCTAAATAATAGCAATTAGCACTTAGATGAGTACGGGAGGTGAAGGTTGCAAGGGACAAGATTCCATAGGCGTGCCACTTGAAAAGTGTTCAAAGAACACACAGTTATCAAAAATCGATGATAATATCCTTAAAAATAAGAATATAAATTGACGTTCAGTAAATCTAGCACTTTAATAGTTTACTTTAAAAAGTTTATACTTGCCCGTAGAATCCGTTATATTAGACGGCGATGACGTACCGCTACCCACTTACACTTATTATTTGATGCGCGCTTCGCGGATGTCATACCTTTAACACATAATACATTGTACTATTTACATACACACTATGGTTACTTTGTAGTATGGTTTGTTTGTAGAGCAGTTACAAACAGTTTCCAATCGTCAGACACATGTACATTGCGTTTATAATGGCCACATAAGGTTGAATATGCTTTGTTGTAGATACAGTGCATGTTTGGCAATACAGTGTCACACTTTTTGTCATCATATGACCTTCATTTATTCATGTTTTATCAGTGTTTCTATGATACATACGTTTATAAAATATATTCTTTCATTCAGATTTCGACCATCTAATATTTGTCCTAAATAGTTTTTTCGCCATATCACTATTTCGTTTTTTTCTATCACCATAATTTCGTTTTATAAAATGAAAATTTATGTCACGCATAATTCGCAAAAGCACGGATCTATATATTCTAGACAAAGTATGTGTAGGGTTACCATGTGTGAAACATGTAAAGTATGACAATTGTTACAAAAAGGATGATCTCTTGCTTTCTATTGTAGCCCTGAAGAAGATTTAAAATAAATCGAAACGTTGGCTTAGTTAGAAAATCTAGACCATTAATTATAGTGTCCTATTTCCGATTATTCCTTTCTAAAAAGGATGATTTTCAATGGAACAGGAGGACATTTTTTGAACATTTTATTTTACTTTGCAACATAAAATATACTTGTAAGCACAAGTAACCTTAAAAAAATATTGCACTTTGCATATATTGCGTTAAGAAAACAAAAGTTATATAAATGAGTTAATGAGTATTAATTTTGAACTTATATATAATATCAAAAATAAAGAATGTGAAATAATAAAAATAAGAAATAATATTATAAAATATTAAAGCCAAAATATAAGTAGATTTATACTTTTATTCTCTTCGGCGTTCTCTTTCGGAGTCAGAAGGTGATGCTTGAGAACATTATTTTTCAGATGATCCATGATTTCAGATTGATATTATTTTTAAAAAGCCGGACAGAGAGCAAATCCGGCCGGACAATTAAATTTGCCTTAAAAAGGAGGACATGCCCGGCATTATCCGGCCGGATGGTAACCCTAAGTATGTGAGATAGCAACCTGAATTTTATTATTGGTGGAAACTCATTTTTAAATTACATCCATGAATTTTACGCGTATTTTGTATTATCAACTTCTATCTCTTCTTTCCGCGAGTTTCCACAATTTTCCTTTTCACCCGTAGCTATACATACAAAAAGAGCACAAAAGCACATAGAAATCTTTATAGAAACACTTTCGAGGAGTTGCTGTTTTACACATTACCATAGTACCTGTTGCGTACTGACAAGAATAATTTGAAGACATTGTCATTGCTAGGATCATGAGTGAAGGTGTATACTCGAGTCAAGAATTCAGACGTTTTACGTCACGGCTGACGTTACACATTTGTTTTTATTGTCAACGTAATTTTCGATATTTGGTCGCGTTAAAAACAATCATTTTTTGCAATTTAGTGCAATATATAAAGCAAACTTTTAATGTAGTATATAGTTTTATTACTATCAGTTGCAGTTTCTTAAATATTTCGATAAAAATATAATGAATTATTCATTTGTTCGTCTGACGTAAGTCGTCTGAATTCTTGTCGCGAGTATATCTGATTATTGCTTCAGTTCCGGAAGTACGAAAAATTATTTTTTTTACGTTCGTGCAAAAAACAAAACTTTATTGAACTATATTTAATGGAAAAAGTGGTTCTTTATTGCACTAGCGCAATAAAATGTTTATTGCATTAATCTGTCATTCTACAGCATTTTGTCATCATGACATCAAATCGACGTCATATTTTCCTAGACTTAGTGTCATCTAAATAAAACATTCTTTGGTTTTTGCATGAACGTAGAAAAAATATTGTATGCAACTCATACAAAAGTGTTTATTGCACTCGACTACTCACTCACTTTTTATACATGTTGCATAAATAACTATTTTCCACGGTCGGGAGTAGAAATCAGTTTCTATGGCATCAAAATTAAAACAGAAGTAGTCGATTATTCCCAAGGGAGTATAATGGTCCCAAGGGAGTTTACATTATGGAGAACGTTTTTCATGCAAAAAAAAAGATAACATTGAAATTATTTATTGACATTTAAATTAAATGTTACATTTGTACAATTTTCAAAATTAATATTAGAAGGAATATTACTTTCGCTTACATTTACAGTTTTTGTGGTTGCGCTAGTAGTGGTACCTACTAAAACCTGATTAACAATTTTGGTCTTATTTTCAATGGAGTTCTCGATATAACCCTCAGCGACTGCCGTTGATTTCCAACCAGCATGACGCTTTATTGTCGTGATATCCACACCAGCATTTGCCAGTAATGTCGCTGAAGATCTTCGTAAGCAGTGACCAGTATAACATGCAGCATCAGGTAATTTTAAATACGAAGCTACTACACTCGGAATTTTTCCCATGGTATGCCAACTGGCTGCGAACTACATTTTCCTGCTTTGTAGTACAAAAAAGGCGCTTATCCTTGACGTGGGGAGGACAAAGGGACAGGTATTTTCGAAACAATTCAAGCATATTTCCCACATCGGTAACCAGAAAAGTTAATCTTTGTCTTAGTGTTTGGAATTTTTACAATCAAGGAAGAGCCTACATCCTCAATATCATCTACAGTTAAATTGACTAGTTCATCAGTTCGACAAGCTCCGGCAATCCCCAGAATTAATCCAACCTATAAAAAATCAAAATACTTAATAATTGAAATACCTAACAACAAAAGTAATCATTAAGAATTCTTTGTTATCTGCACTTGATAGAAAACGGTCGATTTCACCCTTTGTCAATATTTTCGCTTGATATCCGTCACCGGTTCTTTTCAAAAATGCGATCAGCTCGGGGAATTTGCTTATATCTATGTTGTCGTAAATTATCAAGCATGACTTAACCATAGAATATTGCGCCCATAATGTGGAAGACTTGTAATGCATTTTCACTGAAGTATGCCAACAAAACATTCTCGCTGTATACTTGAACATTTTTCTCGGCGCAACACTTTTTGAACTTCGTAGGCAGCAAATTGCTTATTGCAATATTTGCAGCCTCCACAATCTCTTCGGACTCACAATTATTCATTGTGCACTAAACAAACTTTAAACTAAACCAAACTAGCACCTTAATTTGACAATTCTTTTTGTTTGTTTATTTTGTAGTTATGACAATAACTCAACGCCTACAAAATAAATGCTCAATTCCGAATACAATAATTCTGGTGCTACTTACTTCATAATGACAAAATATGTGTTTGTAAGTTAATGAGACCGTGGAAAAAATAGTATATACCATTCGGGAGAGATGCTATTTTGTCCTCGGTGTATTGTAGCCCTCGGGCTCAAATTGCACCTCTGCCAAAATAACGCATTTCTCTCCCTTATAGTATAATGTACTATTTTCTACTCTCTACATGGAAAATACTATTTTACTCCCTCATTTCAGGAAGAAAAGTAGTACTTTTCCTCCCTCGGGAGGAAAATACTTTGTCTCCCTCGGGAGACAAACAAGTAGAAACTTCAAATAGCTGTAAGAGTACAAAGTTCCTAAAAATGTATAATAATGCTTTTATTTCAAACAGATTTTTTATTACTTATTTTTATTTATAAAAATTGAAAACAGTTTAAATTGAGCTTTAAATTAATAATAACTAAATGTTGTTAAAATTTATGGTACAGTTAGTAAAACTATTAATGGAAATTCCCGCTGAAGAAATATTGCCTCTGCTGGTGGAGATGAGTTCCTGTTTGTTATATTCCAAATTCGTGGTTGATGAAGTACTTGTCGTAGAAATAAAATTTTCAAAAATAAGACTTTTTTTGGTACTCGAAGTATTACTTTCTCCCGTAATTATTTGGGTGGCTACCTCACATTTTTTAGAAATACAATCATCTAAGTACCCTTCTGCTATTGCGTTTGTTCGTCATCCCCCATGACTATTTAGAGTGAGAATATCACTTCCAGTATTGACTAATAACGTAGCTGAAGTATAGCCTTTCGAATCATCCAAATTTAAAAATATTGCTATTCTATATGGAATTTTGACAATTGTATTTTTGCCAATTACCTGGGGTGTACATTTCCCTTTAGCATAAGTTACAAGAAATCTAGAATTACATATTTCAACGGACCTACAGTCCATATATTTTCTATGCATATCCAAGACAGATACTCCGCTTTCAATTTCATTTGTTATTATATTATATTAGTTTTTGAGTATTTGCACCACCAAAATATCGCCTTTATAACTGATATCCTCAAGTACCATATTAACTAATTCATCGCTACGGCATGCCCCAGCAATATAAGCACGACCTAAAAAAGGAAAAATGCACTTATGACAACAGCCTAAAATGTCAGTTAATTGTTATCTTTTATATTATACTTTCTAATAAAAAATGCTGCGTTACATTTTTATTTATTATTCGACCAATCACCTTCATATGTAAGCAAGTTTAATCTGGAGCATCTGCAATAATAAACTTGTTGATATCCTCCCTTGAAAAAGTATTGGCTTTCTTGGCTTTATATCCAGCAGATTTCCTTTTTTAAAAAGCTACTAATTTAGGAATGTCAATGTCGATATTGTCTTTAATTTGGAGGGTAGATCGCAACATGCTGTATTTGTTCTATAATGTTGAAGGCTTCAAATTGGTGCATTTTTTGGAAAAGTAAAATAGGACCACTTTTTCACATATTTTTCTTATTTGCCTAGTTTCCACCCAACATTTAAATAGCTGGTACTCTTTTTCATAATCTTCACGGCACTTTAACGGTAATAGATTTAACGAAACCACGTTTGCTTCTTCCAGAATATCTTGAGGAGCTTCATCTTCAAGTTCGGAATACATTATTATAAACTTTTGGGAAGTTTGTTTATTTTGTAAAAAAAAAGCAACCGTATCAACGTTCCATGTACTTTGATTTTTAACAATATTTACTTAACTAATTACCTATTATGACATTTTGATATATTTGGTTGTTTGATTGTCATGCATAAGAAAATATAATAAAATATATGTAAAACCAATGTAAAACACTGAATGGTCGTAGAAAAAATCATATGTATTACACAGGGGTAAGTGCTATTTCCTCTTATGGATATTGATGTCCTCTACTTCACGTCGAGCATCAAACTATCTGCGGAAGGAAATTATGTGCTTTGCTCCCTTGTTATACAAATAGCCATTTCAGTAACTGTCAATTTCTAATGCATGCCAACTAGCAGTGGCGGCTCGTGATGTTTTCAGTAGAGGAGGCTTGAGGTGAAGTCAGAAGTCAGAAAATCTAATTTCAATTTGAACTATTATAGTATCTAAAATTTCACAAAAAAATATGTTTTTAATGAATATCAGTTCTTTCAAAATTATATGATGTTTTTCTTTTCTTTGATGGCGGGTCATCGTTAATATTTTCTACAATGTCTTCTAAGAAAATATTATACAAAGTGTTGAAATGTATCTCATTATTGCGAAAGTCTTTCAATTTTGATAAAAGTGCATTAATTCTCTTTTTAGAATATGTTAGGTCTGTTAATTTATTTTGCAAAATTTGGAATACAACATCGGTTTGTTCAAAAATCATTTTAAACGTTTTCAGGAAAAAAATGAAGTTTTTGTCCAACAACAATTATTTTAATCCATAAGCGGATCCCAAACTTTGCTGGTCATTTAAAAAATCGTCACTATCCGAGATGAAATCAAAAACAAAGTTTTTTTCTATAAGTTTCAACAGCAAAAACAGCTCTAGACGAAAAATTGCAACGAGTGGGTGCATTACTTGGAATTCTTTGTTGCATTATTATATTTAACAATTCAGATCTTTTAGTAGATTTGGAAAAAATCACGAAAATCCGGAGATTTAAAAAAATTCTCACTTTAATTCCGTTGCAAGCTTTACTACACACTAAATTTAATTTATGTGCGTAGCAGTGATTAAAATAAGCTTGAGGAGCAACGTCTTTTATTTTTCTTTGAAGACCATTAACATGACCCGCCATAACTGCGGCACCATCATAGGTTTGATCGACTAATTTATTTTTTAAGTCAAATTTGCCTAATTTATTAATTAATAATGTAAACAAACTGTCCGCGTTCCTTCCATTTGTTACGTCATAATATCCAACAAATCTTTCAACAACTTCTCCATGTATTACATATTTAAAAATTACTGATAGCTGAGACTTAGAGGTAATATCTGTGGTTTCATCTACTTGCCATGAAAAAAGTCACAATTGTTTAATTTTTCATAAATTTTACCTTTGACAATGGAACTAATACTCTCATTTTGCAAATTAGAATCGAATATTTTAAATCAATTTATTAATTCTTTAAAGTTTCCCTGATCAGAAGAATCCGCTTTTTCATCATGACAGCGGAAAGAAATTTCTTGAGACGATAAAAATATTACTACATCGATTAATATATGTAAAATATCTCTATTTTCACGGACCTTGTCATTACAATTTTGTATATCTATCTTGTGAGCAGAATCTAAAGCATTTATAATAATATACGTTTACTCAGCACTTCAAATTTAATACGCGATGAAATATGTTCCTGAGATGTTGCATGCCTTTCGAAAACTCGCGTTATATTTTGCAAATTATTAAAACCTACCCTGTCCCAAACTGATAAATTATCATTAGTAAATAACAATCATTGCCAGCAGTATAATTTATTTCTAATAGTTGATGCAGTTAACCAGTCGTTTTTTTATAATTATTATTGTTAAATCCTCTATTTTGTTTTTCACCTACTACAACTAAAGACGGCAAAGAAGGTGTTGGTCTAGATTTTTGTTTAATTATCAGCTTTTCAGCTGAGAGTATGAAATCCTTTTAATAGCAAATAATCTACAATGTCCATATGCAACTAGAGAAGCTGTTAAATTTATTGTCACTTTGAGCCCTCATTTTTTATATAAAATTTTAAATACGTAACAGTAAAATGTAAAAGATTGCTTGTCAAACACAAATTCTTAAAAAATCACTTATTTATTTGCTCATTCAAGATCTCAATTGATAATTAGTTGCATGCGAAAATATATTTATAACAAAATAAATATAAAAATATGATATATGTAGGCACTTATGTAATGTAAAATAAAAATAAAAAAAAACATTTTCTTATCAATGCTACAAACACCGCAGAGGAGGCTTAGCCTCCCCTGCCTCCTCTAACAAGCCGCCACTGCCAACTAGTGATTTTTTTGAAAAAGAGAATTACTGACGCATATGACTTTAAAAACAAATAATTGTCTCTAAATATTTCATTTAAGTGCTAAATATAAATCATTTCAATATTTCCAATAGCTTTACAATAACGCAATATATGACCCAAATTAACTAAGTGTCAATGGAGGTCCTTTATCTTGCATCTCAAATTGCATTTCTAATGCCTACAAATTCTGGTTATGGCTTATCTACAACCACGCTCAAGGGGTAGGTAATTAACATTAATTACTAGATATAATAAGTTAATTTGTAAATTATTTCTTATTAATTTTGAATATTATTAATAAAATTTTTAGTTTAACACCTACCATGTGAAAACAGTTATGTCATTAACAGCCTTTGAAAGGTTGCTCATTTTCTGGCTTTGACTGTCCGATATTTATAAGCTCTTAACTGACGAATGAACATGCCTAACATTCAAGTTGTCGTACACCCAGTAATTGTTTCATCAACGTATAAATATTTGTCTTCTACGAGTTGTCAACCGCTTTGCTTTTTTTGCCATTCCAAGCGTTCACATGTAAGGAACCGAACAAAGTCTCTTCCTCACATTTTACGCGTTGTGTGCAATATTTATTGCATTTAACGCCCTTCGGAATGTCTTGATGGGCATCAGTATCTCATGACTTCTGACCTGGTGCAGGTACGGCTGGAAATTTGGTGACGAGTGTTTTACGGCCCGTGGTTTTGTTCTTTTTGAACGTATCGTACCCGATCATCAACTCTGTGCCTAGGGGGCATCGCTGAGGAATTTAACTCGGCAAATGAAATATTTAACGCCAATTTTTAATTATATTGGTTTAAAGGCAGACAAATGATATGAGTGTAAGGGGAATGAAATGTTTATTGAAATCGTACGATTACTCAAAATTGTATACGGAGAGAGCTAAGCGACATTAAGAAATCTCTTGGGAGGTAATCTTAAGTGCCAGCGGATGTTTACTTTTATGTCTATAAATTACAAGATGTTCGATTGTAAATGAAGGTAATTGTTATTGATGTTAAATGTTATCTCTGTGTGTCAGTTATTTTTTGTAAAAGGATTATTATATTCCATAAATCATCAGTGATTCATCTTTAAGAAAGGAAATAATTAGATGCATTGTAAACACAAGCTTTCAGATTGAAAGCTTCTGTAAAAGCGGAATTTCAGGAAACCACTACTATGCGGGCTAATGATCCCATAATGATGATGAGTTATACCTGAAAAACCTTATAGCAAGTAGCCACGGTTAGCCGTCAGAGGTGCCACCAGACATATATCGGTTTTGAGCTTGTTAGCATCAGTATGCATAGTTATGGTGTAAAAGGTTTAATTGATGTTTGAATAGCAATGGAAGACCAACTGAAAACTGTTTGTAATTATTTTTAAGGCAGACTTGTTCTTTATTTTTGTTATAATGCTACTATTAAATATTATTATTATTTAATCAATTAACTATGCGCTGTATTATAAAATCTTTATAAGCTAGGTATATTTGAAATGCTAGGTTTTAACAGTTTAATTCATATTTGAATAACCATTTTTAAACAACTAAAACTATAGCTTTTACAGTTTTATTAGAAAAAAATATTCATTTTTTTTTTTAATTTTAAATATGCGTACTCTGTGGCTTTAATAGTACGCAGCAGTTAAGACAAGTGATAAATATGACTTGACACAATATATGTATAAATCTTCAGTAAATATTAGTTGCTATTCACTCTTTTATACTTTTCTATTATAATTCTACAACTTCAAAAATGCAAGTACATGCTACTACGGTTGCCACTTTTTTATATTCTCAAGTAAGGACATTCTTTGTTGCTTGTTGCCTGGGGAAGTTGCATGAATTTTATATGGGTTTGAAATGTACAGGGCAACCTTTCCAACATATTGAAAGATTAGAACGTCAGAACATGTGTCATGGTAATAATGACGTAATGAATAAAATATTAACATTAATAAACTGCCATGGAAAGTAAACGAAACCACGTGGCGAAAAACGCAATTATTGATGTGACGTCACACTACCTTCAGCGCGTTTATCTTTCTGTAAATACAGGCGCAGTGTACGGTGTTGGTGATGTACCGTGTGTTCGTAAATTAAACAATTTGGTGAGGTACCATCATTCTGGTCTTGGTATGATGATTGGATTCGTGGTGACAGAAAACTGTAGTGGATTTACACAGACAGTCCAGAAACGAAACACCACATTTGTTTTGACTTTGAGTGTCAAGATTATGTTAATACTGTTAGCAGCAGATTGTTAGTAGTGTGTACAATATGTTAAGTAAAATTGTTCAATTAAAGCGAAATAATATAATTTTATCCCAATAAAATATTCTATATATAAAATTGTGCTTTTTATATTTATCAATAAAAAACAAAGCCCTATAATTTGTATTACAAACGATCATATTAATAATATTATTAATATGATCGTCGTCGAACGGTCGATGATATGAACATATCTTTATACTGTCAACTGTCATAAAGATTCGTCAACCATCAGAGGCGGCTATGGGACGTCTCGGAAGACCACCATTATCCGAGGAACGGTTCCGACTGTAACAGTCGTATTACCAACAATAGAAGTCGAAATCAATATATGGACGGGCCCAGAGATACCGAAAGCGGGTCCCACACAGAGCCTAATCCGAGAGGGTCAAATAATCTCAGCTAAAGTTAGGGATGTGCACTTTAATTTTGTTACTGGCAGCGACCAGTTACCAGGGTCACGATATAACAAGTCAGAAAATCACTATATATCAAATAACAGCACCAACCGTGAAAGCCTAAAAACCACTACAGAACATGTTGGAATTAGAATGAAGCGCTGAATACAATAAAAGAAAACAAAAAAATTAAGTTTGCTTTACTATTGATTTCCTAAACGCCCTATATACAGGGTTAATTATGACTAAGTACAAAAATGTTAACCACGTGCTCAGATAGGCCTAAAAAATAATAAAAAAATTATTCCAAAATTTTAGCTCGATATTTAAAAAATGGGGCAAAACCCTTTTTTCCTATGGGAAGTCGGCGCCTATGATAAGCATCGACTGAAATGGCTTAGATCCATAGTTAAAGCTTACATCTGTCAACAATGTCAACTACCATGTGGTTGTCTTTTTGCAGCGTTTCTAAATGCAGAAACGACAAAAATTAACATTCTTATTAGTAATAATACCTAATAGATAGGTAACAGTTAATCCAGTTAGCTCCAGTATTTTGCATTCGTTTTCATTATTTCGTTACAAACTGGCAAAACTACATTTTCACACACTACCGATAAGACACATTTCCCGTAGGTGCAGTTAGATAAAAGGCCTAGGTATTTATTATAAGAGAATCAAACGAAATTAATGTGTAAGTACTGATAGAAAACTTTTAATACACACACAGTATTTAAATATATCTTTTACATATTTTGTTCTTTGCGTTCTAATAATTAAATTTTAATATATACAGGGTGGTTCAAATTGATATGTTTTTTAAAGTTCTCTTTCATAGATAGAGCCAATCTGATGGACTCCTGGACTCAATGGCGAAAACCGCATCTATTTCTGTTTTTTGCCGTTTTCGATACACAGGGTGTTTTTCAGTATCACCCGCTTTTGCAAACACCCTGTAGCTCGAAATCGGTAAAAGATAGAGATATGCACTATTCGTTGAATACGCATGCGTATTCTTTGGGTGAGTACTCTTGGTGAAGCAAACTATAAAATGAATAGAACGTCAGAACAAACCTATGTTGCAGTCGTTAACCACCAATACATGCTTTAAAAGGTCTCTTCCACACCACATTATTTATTGAACAACGTAATTGTAACAACTTACCAGTGAAGTCAAAAATATAATATTTGGACTACAAATTAATTTTATTGTATCATTACAATTCCTACCAGCAATTCCCGTAATTATTGCAATCAAAATATTACATAAACCTCCTTTTAAATTTTTGTCAACTACTGAAAAAACAAATGCATACTCTTAAGGCATTCGTAGGTACTCTTAGGTATTCCCTTCCTAATTTAAGGCGTGTTTATTCTTTATTTATTTTTTAAACTGTTACTATTTGTTAAGTATTAATTAGCAATTACGCACACATTTATAGATAGATATATAAAAGTACCTTTTATATGTTTTTTTTTAAACGAATAAATTTGCATAATAGTCACGTTCGATCTCATAACAAATCTCGTATCTCATCTCATCATAGAATTTCGAGGAATTACTTTTTATCAAAAATTTTAACGGGCGTTTCCTACAGACATATTCGGACACAGGTAATACCTTAAGTACTTGAATTACTGAAAATGCACTAAGGGCCGGTTTTACAAGTAAAGAATAAGTAGAGAATAAGACTATTCAATTTATCTGAATCTTATTCCGCCGTCCAACGGCAGTTAGGGCGATTTAAACCGGGAATAACCTAACCCTAAAAAAAAATCTGCCTAACATGTTTTTGATAACTTTTATTTTTTGAAAGAAATTTAACCTATAGTTATTTATTAGTTCAAAGTAGGCAGTGTTTCTGTTGTCTCAATGGATTTAATAGATGTTCCTATTTTTGAATCTGACGAAGAAATTGATATACCAGTCACAAGAAAACCAAAGAAAATTAGAGAAAGGTACAAATTTGTTCTATAATAATATATAATGGATATGCTGTAGTAATTTATTTTAGGATGGATTATTTGGAAGAAATGGATGATTTAGAATTCTTCCAAAGGTTTCGTTTAAAGAAACCAACCTGTAGACGTCTTTTGGATGAAATTCGAGACAATTACAATCCCAGACTAACCAAAATAATGCATTTTCCCCATCAATAAAGTTGTTATTAACATTAAGATTTTTCGCTACTGGATCAATGTTAATTGTAGTAGGAGATTTTGTTGGTGCCAGCAAAGCAACAGCATGACAATTACTAATCCAGAGGTTTTATGAAATTGAAAGTTTCCTTGTGTGGTAGGTGCGCTAGATTGTACACACGTAAGGTTACAGTCTCCAGGGGGAGAAAATGCAGAACATTTTTGCAACAGAAAAGGTTATTTTTCGTGGATTGTACAAGTGGTGTGCAATGCTAACTTACATCGTAGTTAGATGGCCTGGAGCACCCACATATTTTCAACAGCAGTTCTATTACAGCCATGTGGTTTATGCGTGATGGGGATCCCTCACATTTTACTATGACTGCTAGTAATTTTTAAAATGAAATGTGATAGGCCGAGGCCCTCAAGAACCAAGTTAACCCTGGCCACCCAGATTACAAAATATGAACCCTATTAATTTTTTGCCAACTTTCATATTGTTTATAAGTTAAAAGGTAAAAAATTGAGAGAAAAAGATAACTTTAGTTAAATTATGGTCCCAAGATAATAATATTGTATTTATTTATTGTCCAATTGACCTGCTTACGCCGTTTTCTATTTTAAAATATTTAGTAGTAGTACTAGTGACCATAGCACAGAGTTAGTAGATACTTAGAATTGATATTTCAATATCTAAATTTCGAAAAAGTAGTCGCTATAACGTCGTCGAAATAGCCGTTTATCGAGCCTAAATAAAAGGGCAGCTACCAAATTTTGCGTTGTCGTTAACCCTTATTTTTCCATGTCAGTTACCGAGCGTTCTTGTGTCATTATAAAAACTAATTGTTGGTTACCTATAAAATTTAGTTGAGATCCGCCCGGATTAATTTATTAGAAATTACGGTTTTAGTAAATTTAGGAGTCGGCTTTTTCCCTTAACTTCTACACAGTACAATTTGTTCAGTGTAAGTAGTTAAGCGTTTTCGAGAACTAGCGGGAGCCAACAGTATCAATTCAGCCGAAAACTTTATTGAATAATAAAATAATTTTACTATTTCCTATCCCTTATTCTGTTTTTCAAGATAGCAGCCGGCAGTATTCGTAAGTCTGATATTTTGTACTTCGCTAGATAAAGGCTTGGTTATTTTATTTATCCCAAAATAATACAGTCCACTTAATTCTGGCAGTAAATGCCAAATTAAATAAAATTATAGGACAAAGTTAATAATATAAAGTAAACCATTTAAAAAAATAATGATTAGAATACAATAATTGTTATACATAATTAATAAAACATATGTCTATAGAGTTAACTACCACGAAGTATAAAAATTTTAACCATGCGCTTAGGGCCTAAAACACAATAAAAAAATTGGTGCCTATTATAACCACTGTCTCAGGTGGCTTAGATCTGACTAGATAACGACCAGATATGGGTGCCGGCAGAAAAAAAATCAGGGGGGCACAAAAATAAGTAGTTTTCTTCTAAATTTTCATGAAAAATAAAAATAACTTAAAACAAGAAACTGGTAACATTTTTGGTGCAGATGACTTAAGCCTTGTCCACATGGCGAAAAATATCGGGAATTTCGCAAATTTTGATTTAAATTATTAATGGGGGGAAAGTGTCAACTTATCGTGAATGTCGGAAAACATAAATATTATCGCTATTTTCATCATTATGTGGGATTGGTAAGCTTATCTTGAGCTTCTGACAATCTACCATGACAGTCAATGGCAATTTTATGATGAAAATGATTGAAAATATTGCACTTGTCAAAGTTCACGATCTATTAACTACACGGTCGGGGTCATCAGTAAGTAGCGAATGAAAACTGAGGACTTTTGTGACGTATGATACAGTCTATCTCAGTCTATCTTTCGAGAAATACTATATTTTGTCTTTACTTACGGGAATTTTGTGACGTCACCTGACCCCGACCGTATAGTTGCTTAGATGCTTATTGATTATAAGAAAATCGAACCAAACAAATATTAATAAATAGAATAGAAAATTTTGAATGATGCTTTAGTGGCAGTCTTTAATTATAAAATCTTGTCTGGTGACCTAGAAAAACAAACCGGTGAACTTTATAGGAAAATATCTGTACCCGACACAAATTTCTTTATTTAATTACTATAAAACGTTTAAAATTGAAAAAATAGGCACTAAAAACTGAAGTAAAACAGAAAATCATAAACGTCAACACACAGGGTTCAATTATGATAACAAATTGTTGGTTGCTTAACTTTCTAAACGTCAAACGTGCGCTCGCGGCTGCCGGCTACCAGAGTAGGCGATAAATTGGGGTTTGATACAGTTTCAAAAATAGTTTCTTTCGCCTAAATAAGTTTGGAAATTTTTTGAAGGGCGATTCCGTTAACTCATATTTTTAACTATTCCCTCTTAAAAAACTGTAATTAGTCCATTTATATTCAAAGAGTTCAAAAAACAAAAAGGGTTCCTATAAAAATATAAACGGTTGTATAAGTTAAGGAAACGTTTTTTTTCTGAAATATTTAACATTGTATTGCATATAACTACAAATAGCAACACTTCTATCTATAATAGAATCAAATTAAATTTAATTTTAGGTAGGTGGTACTCATTTCTGGGATCATATTGGGGCTTGCCTAATGTAAATTCATAATGCATTTGTTTTAAGTGTGCTCATTATTCATTGAGACCTACATACAACTAGCCATAAAACTAACTATTTTGCCCATCTTTGAGTCATGCCATTACTATTTATTTCACTGTAATGTATTCCTTCAACTAACACTACTAATTAATTCACTGAAGTACTAATATTTATTTATATACCTTCCTACACATAACCAAAATTATGACACCTGTAAATTTCAGCAGGATTACAATATAGTTGTTTTGAGTACGATGACTAAAGATCGAATAAATAAACACAATTTATAAACAGGAAAGGCGGGTAAAAACGCATTACATTTTATGAAACCAGAAATAAAATAAACTTCGAATGTTTTTATTTTTATTAAAGTATTTATATTAGGATTACTTCAAATTAAAATATTTGTACATACTCTAAAAAGTCAAATGTTAAATATTTAATAATAAATCTAAAGTAACATTAGATGAAGAAAAATTGACAAACTATTTTTGAAAGAAACGGAATAATCACAAGTTATGGATGTGATTAGATTAGGTTAGGTTAGTTCAGGTTATGTAAGGTTAGGTTAGATTAAATCACAAAATTTGAAATATCAAGCATGTTTTCAATAAACACTTAAATTTTGTTGTGGAAGCATACCGTTTTCTGTTTTCTGAAGCCTTCAAACAAAATGTTACTTACACCCAGATCTTAAGCTTTGTGATATGCTAGAAAACAATGGCTAATACCTGCCAGAATGATTATTGTATTTATATCTCACTACATAGAAAATATTACCATTATAGACTTAAATGTAACTAGGAGAAGACTGGCTTAGTAATTTTTAATACAATTTTTCTTCATTTTTATGTATTTCTCCAAGTTTATGATTATTTTTGATATTTACAATTTATGTTATTGTCTTTATTTTCTAACATTTTATAAATACCTTTAATAAAAATGTCTATATTATTACATATATTTTCATTACAATTTCTTTTTTATAATGTACTTCTTTGCAATTTTTATCATACGATTTTTTTGTTTTGATTTTACTACTAATAATAAATTAAGTCTTGCATCAAAGTTGCATGTAACCGAAATTTTAACGGAATACTATTTTTAATATTTAATGGAATTCTACCCGGTGTGTCAAAAATTTAAGTACTCGTGGAAAAGTATAAAGTGTAAAATCGACTGTTCAAACCGATCCTGTATAAGCATACGTAGCTAAGCTATTGATACCATAATTGCTAATTATTGATTCGAATATGGGATACTGAAATAAAACAAAGCAACACTCGTTCGCACTCACGTTGCACCACATGTTGAACCTAAAACAATTTACTGCACTATAAATAATTGGTTGTGGAACGATTTAGAGTTGATCTAAGTTTTGCATAATAATTATTGATTCATTTTCTAAAGGACAGGTTGCTAAATAAAACATATTTATATTCCGTTAATATATTGATCAAGCTTAGGTATTTTAGAAACACTCTGTAGAAGGCCTTTTGCAATTTGGGAGCTAATAAAAGTACATATTTTTAGCTGAAAAAAGAACAGATTTTAGAGTTAATGTTCTTATTAGTTTTTTCTCATTTGAGATTTAAATAGCATAATTTCAATGCAAGCAATTCAATGAACTTTTAATTTTAAGAAGTTGTATTATAGAATGCTACGAACGTTAATTTCAGATTTTCTTGAAACCATGTAGATTATCAATTGACCTTTTTAAGATGCTATTTCCGAAAAATTATTTTCTATTAAACAATTAGCCTATGGACCCAGACTTAATATCCGCTGTCTTGATTAGAAATTGAGCTAACGTTTTCTCAGAGCATCTTTTTATCATCTTTAATTTAATTCTATTTTGATGTATATTCCATGATTAATGGAAAATTCAAGAATATGCTTCGTATATAAAAAAGGGAGCAAAAACGATGTCACTAATAATTATTGCAATACTGTCTAATTTTAGTAAAAATTTTTGAAATTGCTTTAGGTACATCGTGCCATGTTTTTTCTATTGAAAAATGTTATATTGCCGGAACAGCATGGATTTATTTTATGATCGATTGCTACTAACTTTTGCATTACTCACTTCATTAGCAAGGAAGCCAAGTAGATGTAGTCTATATGGAATTTTCGAAGGTATTCAACCATCTCTATCATGAATTATTACTAAATAAACTGAGCTATTTTGGACTCTCATCAGATTTCATCGAACTTATATATTCGTATACGTCTGATAGACTTCAGTTTCTTCAGATTTCTATAGAGTTCACTCTGTTGAATGTACCCAAAGCTCAGGTTTTTCACAGAATTCTATCATGCTGATGCCTGTATTATACATCAATGATGTTGCTTCTCAGTTAAATGTGAGATATTTATTGTACGCCGATGATATAAAAATATTTTATTCCATTGATATTGTTTTAGATGCCACGAAGTTCCAGAAGAAATCTAGATTTAATAAACGGCTATGGTGCACTGTTTCCAAACCGCCGTTGCATTCTACCAAATGTAATCTTCTATGACTTTTAGTCGTCCATGTGTGATAAAATACAGTATGAAAACGGGATAAATGGGTTTGTCCAAACGACCAGACCCTGTTAAAGATTTGAAAGTATATTTTGATCCTAAACTATCTTACTAAGTACGAGTATATTGAAAATATTGTCAAAAATATAAAAGTTTAAGTTATATCGTTAGTAACAGGAACGACTTCAAATGTCACGTCTGTTAGATCGAAACTTGACTACACTGATAAAAATTTGTCTGTAATTTCACATAACTTTACGTTGGCAATTTGTGACCAGCGTAAAGTTATGTAAAATTATATAATAATTTTGTAATTAAAATAAGTACACTGTAATATTACAGAAATAAACATGGATACAATTCCATATTACCTTATGTGATTTACAACTAAATTTCATCGTAAATTTGCGGCACTATAATTTGTATTGATTTATACATTGTAAATCTTAGGTTGGAATCCTAAAATATAGATATGTTGATAATTTTACTGAGTAGATAATTTAAATTTTCTTATATTTCATATATACTTACCTTTATAACTAACATTGAAAAATATGCATAGCGGAAACTTTTTCAATAACTAATATTATTTGTTTCACTTGAATAGGGTAACAGAAGTCAATTTAAAATTGTATTATATTACTTTTGTAGTCATATGGGAGAGTGTATTGACAGAAAAAGTTGAAAAAAGGGAAAAGATTTTACTTTTAATGTCATCTTTTTACATCTAATATCTGTTTGTTAAAATGTACAAAAGTCCAGGTTTAAGCTAGTCAATATAATATGCAGGATATCTCTTACTAACAAATTTTAGAAATATAGAAAATTTTATTATTAGACTTCAATAATAAATACACTATGCGAGTTACATTTTTATTTCTAAATAATAATAACAATAATGTGAATTATCCATCCTTTTTTATAAAAGTGTATTGTTCATCCATCATCTAAAAATTTATTTCATTCGCATACTACATAATTCTTGAAACATCAGTATATATTCCTTGGTATTTGCAAATATTTGTAGATATACGTATATCTGTGTGAAAATAAATATGTTTAACTCGAATTTTAGTTACAGTAAATTTATAATCAACGTAACTACAACTAATGTTAATATCTGCGGTAAGGAATTACTATTTTTGCTGCCAGAAAGATAAGTATGTTGTTTAAAATGAATGTTGTATGGTTTAGAGACACGTGTAGTGATATATAGTTTTTATGCAAACATCTAAACAATGTACCTTTTTGAGTTTCTTTCATATTTATGTATTGTATAATATTTAAATTGACGCAAGCTGCAAGTGCACATATAACAAAATATAATTTTATACTTACTGTCGCCGTAGGTATATATTTGTCCTACACGTTAACAACACAAATAAAACGTATTAGGTTAGAGGTTAGATGCTTCTGCTCATGTGCAACAGAAATCACATGAAAACTACTGTAAATTCTCATAATAAATTGTGTAAAAGTAAATACTTCAATTGTAGTACATTGTATTACCACACTAATCTGAAATTTCTTAATTTTATTAGGTAAATACACATACCCTTGATTATTCCTTAATATACAGGGTGATTCATTAAGAATGGGAAATCTCTGAAGTGGAGATACTACACACCAAAATATAGCGAGTGAGCCAAATATGCCTTATCCGAATGTCGCTGGTTTAAAAAATACAGGGTGTCCAATACTAGAATTTTATTTTAAAATATCTCAATAACTTATTAAAAAAAAATTGGCACAATTATGTTTTTTGGCACGGCAAATAAGAATTTTTAACTAATTTTTGACGTCACTAGTAGAGGGCGCCACTTATGGCACAGCATGTTTCTTTTAAATAGCAGAACTTTTTTGCTGTTTAGTGTATCCATCTGTCTATTGAAACAATCGATTGTCCTACCTGTTGTATCTGAAAAAGGTACACCTTGTTGAAGTCGTTAGGAGTAACAGTTTTCGAAATAATCCTATTTGCAATATTCAGTGCACCGCTTGAAAACTGTTATCGTTTCAGGTAAAGTGCCTTTTCTACTGAAAATACAGCAAAATTACTTGAAAAATTTGTTCAGAACGGTAAATTATGAGGACGTGCAAAATTTCAAGAAGATCGGCGAGGTTTGATTTTGAAACCATTTTTCAACAAAGCACAAAGATTTTATCAAAGCAAGCCGATTTTCTTGAAATTTTGCACGTCCCTATAATTTACCGTTCTGAACAACTTCTTCAAGTAAAATTTTACTGTATTTTCAGGCACTTTACCTGAAACGATAACAGTTTTCAATTTGTGCACTGAATATTTTAAATAGGATTATTTCGAAAACTGTTACTCCTAACGACTTCAACAAGGTATATCTTTTTTAGATACAACAGGTAGGAGAATCGATTATTTCAATAGACAGATGGATACACTAAACAGCAACAAAGTTTTGCCATTTAAAAGAAACATGCTGTGCCATAAGTGGCGCCTTCTACTAGTGACGTCAAAATTAGTTAAAAATTATTATTTGCCGTACCAAAAAACATAATTGTACCATTTTTTTTAATACTCCGACAGGTTTCAAAGTTATTGAGATATTTCAAAATAAAATTCTAGCATTGAACACCCTGAATTTTTTAAACCAGCAACATTCGGATAAGGCATGTTTGCCTCAATCGCCATATTTTGGTGTGTAGTATCTCTAGTTCAGATATTGCCCATTCTTAATGAATCACCCTGTATAATCTAAATTAAAATTTTACACTAAATATTATATAAAAAGAGCATAACAAAACACCACTCCACCAATTTTTATCAGTTTCATTTAACCGATTTTTCAATCGGCTAAATTTTTTTGATGGCCAGTATTCATCTCAAGATTTACCGCAGGATGCGTTTTTGAACGCTTCAAGCTTATCTCAAAGACGAAAGTTAAATTCAGTCATTTATGTATATAAAATTTTGAATAATAAGGTAATATGTGAAGATATGTTAAATTTCTATATTTCTAGTTTATTTAATCCAGTATTTTCATCTTCTCAAGTTTAAAAATTATTGCACTAATGTATATATGGGGTCTGCGGTTCACCAAATGATTATCTATTATTCTGAAATATGATCTCGCTTACACACTATTCAAGTATTATTAATATTAAAGTATTATATTTACTGTTTTCTTGTCTTGTTTCTTATCCTGTAATTCGGCATTGCCCGTTGGATATTGTAAAATTTCTTTATTGTATTATTATTTCAATCTGAGCCTTTGTGGTTATAAAAAAATGTGGCACCATTTTCAGAAATATTTGCAATAATAAATGTAAGGAAATTAATCATCGGTTGTAAAAATTAGATAATCACCTTTGCTGTTTAATAATAGATTCCCTAACCCTTAGACACAAATATTTTGTAATTTTCAGATTATCTATTATGACGTGCAGCTTTTGTGCTATACAAAGAACCAACCAATCCATTTGTATGATAATATCCAAAAGTGTTACATCCATCATAATTCACTTTCAGAAACAAGGAAGCCGAAACACCTACCAGCTAATTAGATGATAAACGGAAGATAAAATTGGCCGCAATCGATATGGACAGGTGAAAATTGCGAAGTAAACTCTACGGGATACCTGCTAGTGGACTGGACGCTCATTTAAAAAGTGCTAATCGATGAAAACTGATTCTAAGAGATTGTAGCTAACTGCTTCTGCCAAAATGTTTTGATTGCGAATTATGGAGTATTTGTTTATGATATTTATTTATTACAAAGAAAAACTTTGGTATTATCATACACTGAAAAAAAGGCCAGTAACTTTACAAATATACTTTGTAAAAATATCCTTATAATTGTCTTAAAATAATTCTAAAAATAATGATGATATTACACTGACGCTTGTAAATTTACAAGAAAACTGCAAATATACAAGAAAACCGTAAACTTCATATGTAATTATAATGTAATATGTACATTTATAGAATATATTGTAATACATTTACAATTAGCAATGTGAAATCCACTTTTACATTGTAAAATTACTGAACATACCAAATTTACTATATAATTGACTGTAAAAATATGCTTAATTTGTGTGTGAAGATACTACTAATTTTAAAAAGCACTGCCACTAACCGTTGAGAGCGTTGGGTGGTGACGCCTTCATTATTTCTTGCTTCATTTCGATGAATGCAGCGTGTACCTAGGACCTAGGTACTTACATAATTAATTTAGTGAGTAGTGACTAGCAATATAATCATATCTAAAGTGACAAGTGAGTGTTTTTAGTCCTATAAATAGTTTTATCTAGTACTGGTTGTAACATAACCTAAATAAATCATGCTTTATTTCGACAAATGCAGCATGTACCTAGGACTTAATACATAATTAATTTAGTGAGTAGTGACTAGCAAAATAATCAAATCTAGAGTGACTAGTGAGTGCTTTTATTACAATAAGTAGTTTTGTCTTGAGTTGCTTATAAGATAACCTATATGAGATAACGTAATAGGTATGTATTTTATACAGAATTATTGAAGCAAAGGAACAATGGTATTTTTGCATCTACAAAAATCAGATACCAACTGTAGATTGAACTCTATTCATCTTACATATAAACAATATATTATTTTCTACGTTAGAATTATATTTAAATTGTAGGTACCTAAATTACACATTAGATCGCATTTGTATATTATAAAATATTTATTTTTTTATGTTTACATATACAAGAAACTTTATTATTTGATATATACGATATATAGATTTACTTTGTTATATATGTTTTGTATAACATTAAGTGTCCTGTTTTGTAAAAATGGCCTAAATGTACAGGTACCAAATTAAATAAAAAATATCGAAAGACCTTAATACTTTATTTTTCATAATCTAACTATATTTATTCTAACATTATAAACTTTTATTCAAAATTACATAACATACTAGAAAAAATAGTAAAATTATTGTTGGAGCTGTGAAACCAGAATTTTTGTAGTCGACAATAATATGAACCATTACCTACGTTTTTACTAATCTATCAAAAAGTAAAATATATTCGTTATATTCGTAGCGTACCACTTAGGTGTATGTACCTACATGTTTTTCTAACTATAAAAAATTAAGCAAAACAAGGTAGTTAATTTATTGAAGATATAATAGGTATAGCTGTAACTACGGATTAGCTAACTGAGCTGAATTTACATAATCGGTTAGGAATAGTACGATTTTGTAAATGTTTTTCACACAATTTGTGCAAAAATGTTTAATAGAACGAATATTTAGTTTAGAAGATTTTTCTTTTTAAATAACATCCTGATGCAGTGATGTTATTGAGAAACTTATAGAAAAGCCTGACATGATTGTAAGGTAAGTAACAATTGTTAATTTTGGAATTACTATTCAGAAAATTTATTAGGTATCTATGTCAAAACACGTAATACGTAGGTATGCATAAAAATATTTTTAAGTTATAAATATACTAGCAAATTCTTTTTGTAAATAAGTATTATGAAAATATTCACGTAAGATGAAATAAATTACAAGTTGAATAAAAATAAATTAAAACACATATGTTTGATTAAAAAAATATGACAGTTATAACGGAAAACTCGAAGTGATAAAAAAGCGTAAGCCGCTAAATAATTTTATAAGTAGAACAGTTTCACAGTTATCATAGAAAACGGCCAAAATTGAAAAACATCACGTAGGTATTTTTTAAACAAATCGAAATGTGATTCTCGCAATTCAACTTTTCTCGAAAATTAAGCCCGAAACATCTGCTTAACTTTTTTCTGTCTTTTCCGAAAATAGGAGAAACCTTCTATAGGTACCTAAGTATCCAAACTGGACCATCCTGTACAATAAATAAAAATTACATTGTAGTTATAGTGAAAAATGTTTTATTACAATGTAATTATACAATTGATTGTAAAGTTACTTTGTACTTTTATATGTAATTATATAAGTTACATTGTAAAAATTTTTGTATTGTAAAATTACAAAGTAATATTGCAGTTACTAAACGGAAAATTACATCGCAAAATAAATTTACAATGCAATTTTACATTTTAATTGTAAAATCACAATCTATAAGAAAATCACAGCAATAATGAATTGTAAATAAATTGCCATCTATTTTTACTGTAATTATTTTTTACAGTGTACTATAAAATTAAGAACTGTTATCAGCACCTCTTTCATAGTAGAGGTCAGTGTCATTCTTATGATACTAGAAGGAAAAATTACCTTGATGGTAGATTTTTCCAAATGTGAGGGAACTTAACACTAAAATTTAAAAATAAAGTAAAAAATTTTCTATTAAGAAAGCGTTTTACTCTTTTGATGAGTTTTGTAACCTGTGATTTTAATGATTTTGTGTGATTTTTGTTATTTGTTTGTATGCATGTATTCTATTTCTTTTTTATTTAGTTGTATGATTTATTTATTTATTTAGAAGTACACCACCCAACAGCCTAGGCCATTAACAGGGTGGGAAAATACAATACAAAAACACAAACAAATACAAAATCGCAGTAACTAATACATAACATCAAAAGTACAACAAAAATATTAAATGAATTGGGAATATAAACAGCATACCAAAATGAATGATCTACAAAATCAATCAATAAATATGTTAAAAAATATATTGTTAATACATTGGAGGGCCAAGGAATGCCTTCTTAATATCACCAGATCTACAAGCAAAAATGTCAATGCTAGCTTGTACGAGAATAAAATCATTTAAAATTTTATGCATCGGAGAAAAATCTAAAATGTTAATATGTTCTAGCGGAGGATAAAACACATTTAAGTTCCTGCCTGGTAATCTTGGTACATGCAGATTAATAAGTGATAGCAGTTGGGGAGAATCAATTATATCACAAAATACCACACATGGATAGACACCATCAGCAGAAAACCACAAGTATTTCACAAAACGTCTTTGGACGAACTCAATATAATTTACATATAACATATATCTAGGATTCCAAACAATACTGGCATACTCTATCTTAAGTCTAACAAAAGCATTAAAAATGAGTTTAACTGAATCCGTCCGTAAAAGCCACTTGGAGTTCCTTATAACAAAACCTAAAGTTCAAAAAGATTCTGAAATAATCTTATTAATGTGATAAGAGAACGTTAATTTACTATCAAATACTACTCCGAGCTCATTAAATTGGGAACATCTGTTCATGTTAATGTCAATAGTATAGGCAAAATTAGTTAATTTTTTTTTGCGGGTAAAAGATAAAATATTACATTTAGAAATGTTAAGATTTAATAAATTAATATCACACCAATGAACCAGTTTATTAATATCCTCTTGAAAAATTAAGCAGTCATCTAAGGAGGTGATTTCGCGAAACAGTTTGCAATCACCGGCATATAAAAGAACTTCTGAATTTATCCCAAGGCAAAGGTCATTCACAAACAAGTTAAACAGAAGGGGACCAAGTCAGATCCTTGCGGTACTCCAGACTTAGCAATAAAAGTGACACACTTGAAATCATGATATTGAACAAATAATGATCTCTTGAAGAGATATGTTTGAAAACATAAAACAAAGTTGTTAGATAAACCAAAGCTCGAAAGTTTTCCAAGAAGCAACCCATGGTCAAGTCTGTCAAAAGCTTTAGAAAAATCAGTGTAAACGACGTCTATCTGGGATGATACATCTAAACAGTGAGCAATATATTGTGTGACACAAGCCAAATTAGAAACACTTGATCTTCCCTTAAAGAAGATATGCTGGTTTTTAACAATCTGTGATCTAGTGACTTCACCTCTTCTTTAAATACGTGTGCAAATACTTTTTGTGTCATGTATAGAAATAAGAAATAGTATAAAATTAAGAACTGTTTAAACAATAGATAGAAAATTAAATAAAATATTTAAACATTACAAAACAATATATAACAATAGTCAAATCTTAATAATTAATTTAAAACAAATTAAAAAACACGATACAAAACAATAAAAGGCTCATAAATTGTATAAAAACATTTAGTCAATAAAATTTTTTTAATCTATTTTTAAAGACATGCTGATTTTAAATCATTTGACAAACTGTTCAATCCAATAAAATTACGTAACTTTACAAACTGCTGATGATTTGGTAAGTGGTAAATGAAAGAGTTATAAATGCAATAAATATCATTTTGTTACATGCTGACAAAAAATCGCCTATGCTTTTGACTGAAGAGACAAAAAATGAGTAAGCTTAATGAGTGTCCACAGAAAAAGTTTTGGCGTTTTAGTTTCTTCATAGCAACGACAATATAACCTAACTACACTGTAACCTTCGGTTATACAGGGTGTTTATTAAAAACTGGGCCATACTTTAAGGCTAGTTTCCTTGAACGAAAATAAGGTCATTTAAATCAATTTACCTTACCTCTTGCTTCCTTAAGAAGTTATGGACCCCAGAAGTAGTCTTTTTACTTAATTTTTTTACGCTAATTTATTTATTTCTTGGATAATCGTGTTCAAATTTTGTAAAAGGTTCTTGTATGATACATAAGAATATCTGATTGATATTTCTGTTATATGTACAGGGCGTCCTGAGCGCCTATGCCATTGTATTTTTTTAGGGAGGGGAGGAGTAATATTTTTTAGAAAACGATTAGTTAATTTGAAATAGCATTCTATTAATTTTAGAAGAGCTATACTTGTTACATGTCGCTTAAATGCAACATTTTGCAAATATATAATTTAATAATACCTTTCCATATGTTATATTGGCTACTTTTTTCGATACTAATTTTTGTAGCGATGGTAGGTTAATTCTTATTTTTTAAGAAATTTATCGGGTAAAGTTTTTTATTGATTGCGTCAACTGCATCATCGATATCCGAAGACAAGATTTCACATTCATTTGTGCTTTAAATTCTTTACTACACCTTTTCTACATTTTTTGCAAAATCTAACAAATAATACCGTGCCTTGTTATTTTTTGATAATTTACAACCATCATGGCAACGACTCCATTAAGGCGTTTGATTTTGTTGCTATTGGTGGTATTGGTATATTGTTTCTCCTGAGTTAGAAAAGTACATTCATCCGTTAAGGCGTAAGTATACTGTAAACAAATATGATAATTTTAAATAACAAAATAGGCTATGTTTTTTGAAATTATCATCAAAGTATCGTTAGAAATAAATGTTTATAATTGCAATCTAAGGCTATATACAAATTTCTGGGGATCATTTTTCAGTACAACTACATGGTTTATGAAATCTATATATCTATCGTACTTAACTTTTTTTTTTCAAAAAATTTGTATTGAGGCCAAGATTGTAATTATAAACATTTATTTCTAACGATATTTTGATGATAATTTCAAAAAACATAGCCTACTTTGTTTTTTAATATTATCATATTTGTTTACAGTATAGGCCTTGACGAATGAATATATATAAAAATACATTTAATTAAACATCAATGCTAACAGTTCTTATGGACTATTTCGATAATTCAGCACGTCCAGAAAAAAATTGATTAAAAATATACATTACTTAAAAAATACCACCTGTGAAAAAATAATCTTGTTTTAAGATCTCCAGTAATGTGTTTTGCATCGAAAATAAATTCTGAATCATAACTGCATCTTTTGATAAGATCGGGGTTATTTTTAAGGTCACAGCGATTATATTTCATTTTATATATAGGCAGAACTTTAATTATATGGTTTTTTAAATGTGCATTTCTTTCAACAAAATAATTATAGCGATATCAATCTCCGCATATATCGAATATGTCGACATACTAATATTTGCTGGTGTCTTTTGCTTGATATGTATTAACATCTCCAGTAAAATATAGAATGTGGACGTTATAAATTATTTTGATTTAACTAAAAAAATGGACATACGTTTATAAAAAAAATATATGGGAGAAAGTAAGAGAATGCGTTGAATATTGTGTGAAATGTACCTACTTTTTCTTGCAAATCTGAACAGTACCTATATTTTACGTATATGGAAAATTTGTAACAAATCCACATTTTAATATTTCAGAATTCTAACAAATTTGTGCAAAGTTCATGATATAGAAAATATAGATAGATAAAGTGGTTGAATTATAAAACTAAAAATTTATTGTTTAAAAACTATTTTTCCAAATATTTCAGAAACTATTCAAGACAAAACAACGCGATTTGGAACTGAGCATTACTATTATATTTCCATTAAATGGCCTAAGATATTTTCTAAATTTTAAATATTATTCCGACCTTTACGAATTCTGGACCCTAGAAAAGAATTTTCCTTATTTGCACTTAGTACAAAGAACACGTTTATTGGAAGAATATATTTGTAAAATCTATACTCAAAAAATGATTTTATAATAAAATATACCCGCAATAATTATTACTATTTTAAAATAAAATCGTTTATGCAATGAAATTCTCCAAGAAACGAACTTTCTAAAAAAACTGAAAATCAAAGTAGGTACCTATATTATAGCAAATTCTTCGTAAATATGAAAATTATTAGATTTTTGAGATGCGATATAAATATTGAGCATCCAGCGCCTCTGGTGGATATATTTAAACAATATTCATGAAAAGTATGTGTTCGCACTGGATAAATGTCTGTACCAAATATAAATGATTTACGCCACATCGTTCAAGATAGATTGAAGGAAATGTTGGTTGGCTCTACAACATTCAAGACCCTGTAATGGCTTGTCTAAGGTATATTTAGTTCATTCGCCTTATTTTTTCATCTAGATGCACTATTAGCGTTTGTGCTACTCTATTCAAAATCACCCTGCATAGGTCTGTAAGTTTAACTTGAGCTTCTTACAATCTACCATGACACATGACAGTTTTATGATGAAAATGAGTTGAGACTTTTCCTGCCATTATAATAATTCGCGCGAATTTCGCGTCCATAAGGACGAAGCTTATTTCTTCCTACTGAAGATATATTGCAGTTATTTTTATATACGGCCCTCATACTACCCCATTTTACACTGTTCTAGGATTCAATCTTTGTCTTTGAGGCGATTCGCATACAAACAACATGTTATATTTAAATCATATTCTCATTTTCCATACTGCTAATTCTTGATTTGAATATGATAATCCGGAATATAATAATGCAGGACATGTCATTTGAAGCAGAGCACTCATTTCAGAAATACTCATGTCATCATGTGTGAAGTCAAATTGTTAAATAAATACAGGATTTATTGATCTACTTTTATACCTTTGTTCAAACACAATTTCATCAATGAAGCTCATTATGCCCTTATGTGTAGAATTACTTCTTCAAATAAGGGAATACAATTTCCTGGCAACCTGTATATTATTATTAAAATATTAACTTCCACTATCTGCAAGTATTTAAATAGAATCAAGACTTGGTGAATTCTCATTCATGCAAACCTACGCTATAAGTATCTATCGACAATTTTTACACCTTGTTAAAGTAGCTTATCTCTAATAGCCAAATTTATATGTAGCTTTGCTATATTAGGCACGATTATGTAATATATGCAGATGAGAGCTCCACCCTCATATGTGCATAATAATAGCATGTCTTTATTTTTAAGAGCCTTGTACACTGGAAATAATAATATATTCATTCTCTATATTTAAATATCAACTTCTCGGAAGCTGCAAACGAGTTGTACGATACAGGGTCAGGTTAATGATTTGTCGATTAGCTGATGTGGAATATGAAAATCTGTAATATGTATATAAATTGAGTTAGAGATTCTTTAAGCTCTTTAAATAGCTACATAAAATAATTATCATAAATATTGGGCAATTTCATTTTCTATATCAAACATTTTGGTTAACAATTACTACGACATATACATCGTACATATACTTCTTTTCTTTAGATGTACATCCCCCCATCTATTTCATTGGATGATTGTGAATTATTTTTTGATTCTCTGGAACAATTAGAATTTTTACAAGAAGGGAAAGTTGTTATTGTAGGTGATCTAAATGTTCCAAATTTTGTCAATCTAGATTTTATTGATAGAAAAACTAATTGTGTTAAAAACTTTTTAAATTTATTCAATTACAGCCAGTTTAATGTTATTCACAACAATTTAGGGAAGTTTTTAGATTTGGTTATAGGCAGTATTACTTGTGACGTTATTAGAGATCATACCCCTTTGGTACCCGAGGACGATTACCATCCCGCGTTAATGATTTCTTTTTGTAAAGGTGCCGTTCATGAACCCAACTTTTTACCTAATTTAGATAGAAAAAAATATAATTTTAAAAAAGCAAATTTTATGTCACTATATAATTTCATCCTGATATCTGACTGGGATTTCCTAAATGAATGTAATGATGTTGAAACTGCATTAGACAAATTTTACGATCAATTTTATAGAATATGCGACGACTATGTTCCGCTTTATAAAACCTTTAAACATAAATACCCGCCTTGGTTTACTTCTGATATCATAAAAAACATAAAAAGGAAAGCAAAATTTTTCAGGAAATATAAAAATAATAAAGTAGATTTCTTTCTTCAAGAATTTAAACGACTTCGTGTATTAATTAAAATGCAAATAAATAGCGCTTATGATAGTTATATTAAAAAGGTACCGTCGTCAATTTCTAAAGATCCTCAGCAGTTTTGGTCATTCATACAATCAAGGATGGGATCTTCACGAATACCGGGGGAGGTCTCGTATAATAACAATAATTATTCCAAACCCTCTGACATTGTGAATGCCTTCTCTGAGTTTTTCAGTAGTGTTTTTTTACAATATAATTCTGAAACTTTGAACTACACTGCAAATTGTTGCTATAATGACATTGTACTAAGTGAGTTTACAGAGACTGAAATTTTTGCTGCCATTAAAAAGTTGAAAAATAAAATGACATCTGGTCCAGATGATATTCCATCTTTCATTGTGAGGGATTGTGCTGTAGTTTTAGCTGCTCCTTTATGCAAAATATTTAATCTTGCTATAAAAAATAAAACTTTTCCAAGTCGCTGAAAAGTGGCCAGAGTGTGTCCTATTTTTAAAAGTGGTAATAAATCTCAAGTCGAAAATTACAGACCGATATCAATTATTTCAAATTTTTCTAAAGTCTTTGAGGTAGCTTTGTATAATCGCATCTACCCATTTGTTCACAACAGAATTTCTTCATACCAGCATGGGTTTGTTAGCGGTAGATCAACTGTTACAAATCTAGCGGTATTGGCTGAATATGCTTCGCATGTTTTAGATAGCAGAGGACACGTAGATGTTGTATACACGGATTTTTCAAAGGCTTTTGACAGGATTGATCACACGATTTTGCTTCATAAATTGGTAAACTTTGGCTTCTGCAGCGACTTTATTAATTTCATTAAGTCCTATTTGTACAATAGAATACAGTATGTCAGTTACAATGGTTTTGATTCTGATAATTATTTTGCAACTTCTGGGGTACCTCAGGGTTCAACTCTTGGCCCCTTGCTGTTTATTTTATTTATAAACGATCTTAGTAATGTAATTGACTGCTGTAAACTGTTTTATGCTGACGATTTAAATATATTTTCAAATATAGCTTGCTTGGATGACTGTAATAGGCTGCAGATGGAACTTGATAATATTCATTCGTGGTGTGTAAAAAACAAATTGCATCTCAACTCATCTAAATGTAAAATCCTTAGTTTTTCAAAAAATATATCTATTTGTGAATTTGATTATAGAATTAGTGATGATGTTTTGTTTCGCTGTAATTCATGTAAAGACTTAGGCGTATGGTTTGATAAAAAAATTTTCTTTTTCTGAACATATAGTTTCTAAAACAAATGAAGCCTTGAAGTTTTACGGATTTATTATAAGAAATTGTAAGAGATTTAATGATATAAATGCTTTGAAAACTTTATATTTTGCATATGTACGATCAAGGTTGGAATATGCTTCGTTGATATGGTATCCTTTTTACAATAACCAAAAGATACTTATAGAAGGTATACAGAGGAAGTTTTGAAAATATTTAATGTTCAAGGATGGTGGTGTTTACCCCGAAAGAGGTATAGACTATAGTCTTTTAACTACCCGATTTAATGTTATTAGTTTAGAAGTACGAAGAATTTGTGCGTCATTAACATTCTTATATAAAATTCTGCATAGCACAACTGACTGTTCAGATCTACTTTCTCATATTAATTTTTTTGTGCCTAGGCTAAATTCTAGAAACACTGTAACGTTTCGATGTGATATTCCTAAAACTAATATTTTATTGAGATCACCTGTAAATGTTATGTGTAATAACTTTAATCATTTAACTCAGCCATGTGATATTTTTATTATTTCATTAAAATCTCTTATTAGATTAGCTACTGAGCAATATATCAATTGACCTTTCTGCAATATTCTTATTTATATTTCCAGATATTAATATTATTGGGAGCATTCGTATGTATTTATGTATTATTTCTTGTTGATTTTTCATTTATTGTGTACTATTTTTTCTTTATATAAATTGCCCTGTAAATGGATTTCTGTTGGGCAATAAAGCATTATTATTATTATTATTATTATTATTTAGAAGTAATTCAGAAACTATTATGAAATTAACAGTTTTAGCATCACTTCTAGAGAAAATAACAAAGTGGCTTAAACGCCAAGAATAATTAAAAAAAAATATTGAGTCATAAAAGAATAATTATATTTCAATTTTAATTTTGTTATTCCTTTGTTGATTTTTTTATTTATTGTTAATCTATTTATCCGATATTCTAGCTATTAATGTTATTGCTTTATTTACAAATCCTGTAAACTGTAAATTTCAAAGGCTTTAGTTGGAATATTGCTAAATTTGTGATCCATAAAAAACAGCTTTATGAGTTACACTTCGTTAGGCTGTACCTCCTAAGTCACTAATTTCAAAATTCAGCATTGTTAGTCCCTCTGAGATTGTACTTGCTATGACTTGGGTGATTTTTCTAAAACCCTCGTAAGTATAATTGATTTAGTTTTTAACACCTTCCTAGAATCACGTAGCACATTGAAATACATGAATACTATGAATTATAATCGACTGTTGTGATGAATGAAGCATACTATAATTTGGAGACGGCGCCAACGCCAAGTTCACCTACTAGAGTTTATGTACGCGTTCTTAGCTATGTACAGCGTGACCACATTAATTCTAAACACCTAGTAAGTTATACGAGATTTATTTTGTGTTTGAGATACAGAGATTTTAGTTTTTCAAAAAATGCCACAGTTAAAGCGAATATGTCGAAAATGATGTTTCATGAAGTCTACTCGTTTTTTTAGTGGAACGAATGGTTTTGGAATTATTTTTGGGTTATTGTAGTCTAAAAAAATTGTATTTATTCAGCAAAATAAAAGATTCCTTTTTTGACATTCAATTATAAATCAAATCCAATTGTAAAAATAACTGTATCGTTCCGTGGTTAACATAACTTCTATGGAAAGTTATATAATGTGTTTGACCGATTTGTGCCCAGATTTGTGACTCCTCGTAAAAATAAATATCCCCCCTGGTTTGACTCTGGAATAATTAGGAACTTGCGCCTTAAGAATAACTGTTATCGAAAGTATAAAAATACTGGTGATATAGAAGCTTTCAATGATTTTAAGCATTTGTGAGCCAGTATTAAGAGAGACGTTAATATCGCGCATAAGAGATATGCTGAATCGGTGGAACATAATATTCAGTTTGAACCGAATAAATGTTGGGCTTTTATTGGTAGGAAAAGAGGATATAACAATGTCCCCAATAGTATGACGTATGATGGTGAACAATTAAGTGAGCCTATCAGTATTATTAATGCTTTTGCCAATTTCTTTAGTGCATCCTTTAAACCAGTTTATGCGGATAATGATATATCATTTGAAAATTTTTCTACTGAAGTTTGTACCGCAGTTCACATTGCACAGTTTGACGAAAGTGAGGTTCTTACAGCTTTGAAACATACCAAACCTAAAATGACTACTGGACCGGATTTTGTGCCAGCCTTTATCATAAAGGACTGTGCCAGTGTATTGTCATGTCCTCTTACTTTTTTAATCAACTTATGCGTTAAAACGTGTACCTTTCCTGAAATTTGGAAGCACTCTAAAGTCTGTCCGATATTCAAAAAAGGAAATAATCAGGATATTACTAACTTCCGCCAATATCTATCTTGTGCAACTTCAGTAAGGTCTTTGAATATCTACTTCATAGTCACATTTATTACAACATCAAAAATAAAATTTCAACTCGTTAGCATGGTTTTATGAAAGGCAGGTCTACAACTTCTAACTTAATGACTATAACACAATTTATATCTCAATCCATGAACAGACGATTGCAAACTGATGTTGTTTACACTGATTTTTCAAAGGCATTCAACAGACTGGACCATGGTATATTACTTGCAAAACTTAATGCATTTGGATTCTCAAATTCCCTTCTACAATTATTTGATTCATATTTGTCCAACAGACTTCAGTATGTTCTATTCAAAGGGTGTAAGTCTGTCGACTACTTAGCAACTTCAGGAGTCCCGCAAGGATCTGTCCTTGGACCACTGCTATTAAACATTTTTATCAATGATATAACTGATTGTTTAAGTTCTAACTGCCTTCTTTATGCTGATGACTTGTAGGTGTTTTCGACTAGCGACAGCCTTGATGATTGTGAGCGCCTTCAAGGTGATTTGATTAAAATTGAAAACTGGTGCAAATTAAATATACTTCATATGAATCCTCAGAAATGCTACATAATGTCATATACTTTAAAATCGTCGAAAATTGTGTTTGACTATAGCTTTAAGGACACTGTTTTATCACGTTCCAACACTTTCCGCGATCTCGGAGTTCTTTTTGATGATAAGTTGTCCTTCAATTTACATATTGAAAAGATTGTATGTGAAGCATATAGGTCTTATAGCTTTATAGTAAGAAATAGTAGTAACTTTGTTCAAATTAAGACTCTTAAAATCTTATATTATTGTTTTGATCCAAACTCGAATATGCTGCTTCTGTTTGGTCTCCTTACTATAATTCTCATATGCAAAATATTGAAGCAGTCTTAAATTTCTTAATTTTAGGATGGATGGGGTATTTCCTCCTATTGGGTTTCCCCAATCTGAATTATTACAAAGACATGCTCTGATGAGTCTTGATACCAGGCGTCAATGTCACAGTGTGCTTGTCTTGTTTAAAATTTTAAATAATCTAATTGACTGCCCTGATTTGCTACAGCAAATAAACTTTATTGTTCCAAGAGTCAACTCAAGGCAAGGTAATACTTTTTACTTACGCGTACAAATATTCTTAAACATTCCCCTATGTATAAAATGTGCACTATTTGTAATTTATTGGAGCATCGTCTTGACATTTTCAATTCCAGCACTGCCAAGATAAGGTCATTGTATTTTAATTGATGTATTATTTTAATTGTGTGTTAGTTTTTAGACTTAAGATGCATTTATATTCATTATGTGTTCGTGCACTATTTGTATTTATATTTATATCTCTCTTTACTCTCCTGTTCTGTAATTGGGTTTTGTAACCTGTAGAACAGAGTAACAATAAATAAATAAATAAATAAATAAATAAATAAATAAATAAATAAATAACTGTATTGAATGTTACTCTTAATCATCATAATAATTTAAAAGATTTTGCTGGAGCTTCTGAAGTGACAGAAATGGTGGTTGCAATGTTTTTGATTTTCATCATTAAATACACAACAGCATACACATAAGAAACATTGCAAACACCATTTCATAAAGGATGTGCATGGAATCTTCGTCTATTCTCGATTTGGTGTGTTTGTTCTAATGTCCTGCTTATCTGTGACAATCCTATTGTTGTTTCTCTTCAGCATATTTTCCAGTTAGCGTTAGGCCATGAAGAATTTTTATCTTGTTTGTAGAGTTGTTCAGATTACATTATTTGCATCAAACGGTTTTAGAAATATTTTAGTCTTATGTAACCTGTTTTCAGATCTTCAAGACATATTCTCATAGTAACAAGGGAAAGGGTGTTGGGCTATCCATTACTTACTATAGTTATTTTGCGCAGGCCTATGATTTAAATGTATGGTTCTCAATTCAACCAAGAGTCTCTTTCCTTCTTTTTCTATACCTGTAAAGTTAGATTTAACAATTGATTATTTCATGAAATGTTACAACTTCTTTGAATATGTGGTATGTATTAAGTTTCTGATTGTGATGCTGATTTGGATATGTTTCTGATTAGCATTTAATACTATGAATTTGTACTTAGCAGCTTAGTTTTGTTTCACAATTGAGATAACAAAATGTAGAAAGTTAAAACTGTGGCATTTAAGGGCATTTTTATACGAACGATTTCATAGCTGTTTTTTTGAGGCAGTCTATAAAAAATCTGAGTAGGTTAAAAATATCTCGTTGCTGTGTCAACTATAAAAGTTTTCTCCAAGGTATCCAACAGTTTACAGCCTGATAACTCATTTAGAATAAGAAAAAAAAATAGTTTCACCAGTTATGTTTTATCGTAAAATATCGTTGTATACAGCATTAAAACATTATCATACCCCGCACAATTCTTTTTAAAAGCTATTAACACTTGATTGATGCATATTATTAAGTATTTTTCATGGTGTATGGTACACAGTGATAAGGTACAATTCATGGTCTTTCATGTTCTCGCGTAGGAAATGATTCAATTTCAGCTGTATAGTTTAGCATTATCTTAATAACAATCTCAGCCTAATGGATGATTTTCTGCGCATCTTTCAGTGCGATTCTTTGTTCTTGAAACGTAAGAACCTCGACAAAAGTACACTGAAACAAATAGACCAATAAGAAAGTTTTACTAAGATAATCTGTGTCATTATTGAAATATTTCTTATTAGTGTTATAATATCGTCTTATTAGTGTATATTAAAATTTAATATGAAAAAAAGATAGCGTAATACTCCAGATATGTAACGCAAAATAACATTGTGTAGGTATACCTTTAAATGAAATTACATAATAAATAGTATATAGGTACTACTGATACTTTAATTTACATTGTTTTTTTTATAGACAATAAAGATAAGTGAAGTATGTTAACGTCTGAAAACAGAGAATTCTACACTTCTTGCATTCTCGTCAGTGAAGAATTTAACAGCTAATTAGTACGAGCAGGAGGAAACACAAATAGGTGTTGTTGCGTTATGGAATAATTTTGAACATCAGATGAAATATTCTCGTTACAGCAAAAATTATCAGTTTTAGTAGAAAACAGCTTAGGTAGAATTACTATGTAATACACCCTTCGTCTACCTTCCAAAGTATTTATATTATAAAATGTTGGATGTTACTAAAATATGTGTTAAAATGACGACATCTGTTGAATATAAAATTGATGAAATTTAGAAATTTTGTCTGTACTTACTCTGTTCTGTTAACATATTTGTGATAAAATCGATTCTAAATGATAGTAACATACTTCAAATGGCTTCGTACTAAAAAATTATACAAAAGCATGCAAATCTTGACAGAGGGAAAATCTTTACTCAATCTCATTATAAAGTCAAAATTTTTTAAAGCTTTTCCAACAATAAAATCAATATGATGTTCGAAGGTCAGTTTACTAATTAGAATCACATCCAAATCTTTGACTTGCTGTACAACTTGCAAATTATTGTTATCTATATAATAATTAGAAACATTTTTTTTTTAATATTCAAGTTAACTTTCATTAATAAGCAGAAATCATTTAATCTATTAATATCTTCTTGTACTAAGAACAGTTGACTTTTTTCTTTAATAACAGCAAATATCTTCACGTCATCTACATAGAATGAACAAACACAGTAGTTAAAATTTTTGCCAGTGTCATTAATATATATAGAAAATAGTAGATAGCCCAAGTGAGATCCTTGTGGCACACCCGAAGTAACATTTACTATACTTGAACTATAATTATTCAATTTAACTACCTGGGTTCTTTTCTCCAAATAAGATGAAATCCATCTAAGCAGGTATACGCAGCAGCGACCTGATACTGTTTACTCATAGCTTCAGAAGTTGCACATACAAATGGTAGATGCGCTGTTGTTGTAGAACGCCCTTTATAAAAATCGTGCTCATATACGATATGATATGGAATGCGTATAGTCCATTTGCGCATCCCAATAAAGATACCAAACCTAGGAGCAGACAAAAGGAGGCACATAAAACTTAGCAAAGACATACTTCATTGGTTATGTATGTGGGTTCGAGAGAGACAACCATCTGCACGTACGATATGAATTGTGTTCTTAATTTCCTATTATTTTGTTTGTAAATGCGTCATTGGCGTACAGTGTGGTTTCTTCTTTTATCTTGTATCTCGTTAGTGTTATTCTTTGTGTATTTTTGTGGGTGTTATTGTTGGAACATGTCATGTTTTATAAGGAACTGTAAAATTAACCAGCATACAGCACGAAATAATTTTCCATATCCAGAATTCAATTTCATTCCAATTCACAATTAGCTAAGCCCCTACTGCTTCGCCATTGCTAGAGGCACAAAATAAAATATGGCGCTGATCATAAATAATCCATTCGCGCAGCTTTTAGCGCATTCCAGTCATCATAATATAAAATTACATTTCAGTGTGTGTAGCGTAGTGTATTAAAGTCCTTATAAAAAATGCATTAACTTTGTTTTTTTTTGTTGATATATATTTTAATTTTCATAAGAACTGTTAAAAAATATATATTTGTAAAAAATTTAATTGAGTCATTTAGTCATATGAAGGAATGAACAATGACCAAACTGGGATTGAAAAAACAATACTTCGGCCAACAGACAACCAGTGGAATAAAATACGAAAAAGTCTATTTTAATAAAATGATTCCTTGATTACCTTTGAGATGTAATTGTGGTATTAAGTATTAATAATGGTAAGTTATTTTATAACTCTGCTCTGATTTACCGTTACTAATCCTGCATTTATAGAATATGGTACTTGTTCTCATAAATTGCAGGTACCATTTTAACGTGTTTCTTCCTGTGAACCTTTTTCACAGTAAAAAATATTGTTTTCTTGAAACGAATGCAATTTATCACCACCACACTTCATTACGAAGCAGGAGTCAAACGAACAGTGAGTGCGCAATTTACGACAGTTAATAAGAATTGCTTAATCCAATCCTTGAAGCTTAACAAATTATTTCTATAACGAGTACTGGGATAGCTGATAAATTATTAACGAAATAAGACACAGTTTCTATGAAATCTAATATACTCTATAAGTATTTTTAGAACCAGTTGTGTATAGACCTAAAAAGTGAATTTCCATAGGCATATAAATAATTTCTGTAATGTCTACGGTCTACAATGTGTAATGAATCATGGTACATGAAATAAGGTTAGGCATAGTTAACTGTAGTCTCGTTATTCCATGCAGACGAGATATATAGTCTATCAGCAGGTATTAAGAAAAGCGCTGAAACAGATTTATTATCGCCCTATATATTGATTAACATTTATAAAATGACTAGGTGACCCGGCAAACGTTGTTTTGCCATATGAATTTTTCTAGTGAATATTTTGGTAGTTAAATAAAAAAACAACTAACTTATTGTAAGTGTGTGGAGATGTGGTATATGATGAAGAGGAATGGAGCACTGTGAACGATGACGGCCTATAAGAATAACAAAACACGAAACATTCATTTTTTGAATTATTTCGCGTGCTTGCAATTTTAGTTGTTTGACGGCCCAAATTAGCCCATTTACGTCTTGTTGGCATTGTTCACTGTACAAAACATAAAACAATAGCCATATTGTAAAATAATAGCCGTTGTTGGCGGGAGCTCGTGATACGTGTTGCGTACTTTTGAGGTTATGTAGATCACTTAATTAACTAATAGTGAGAACTACACTTAAAATTAATAATTTTATTAATTATTGATAAAATAGGAAATACATAATTATGGCCCAGCAAATTAATAATAAATTTACTTGAGAATTACACTTAGAAGGTAAAATGATAATTGTAAACGTCACTACTACGCTCGATGCATATACAATAATAATGGCCGAAAACTGTGTAGGGAGTGAGAGAAGACTTATTGTGTGAGAGAGACAGGAGACCGGCTTCGTTCTCATCCCTACTCCGTGCTGTTTACTGGGTGAGAAGTGAAACCGGTAGATGTCTGGCGGGGATAACTGATCTAGTGATAATCGATCAGTTATCGACCAGGGTTAAAAATGATTAAATTACTAAAATGGTTGGGGTATGAAAAATAGATTACGACCGATTCTCAAACCTACCGAATATACATATAAAATTTCATAAAAATCGATCAAGCCGTTTCCGAGGAGTATGGCGTCTAACACGATAATTTTATATATTAGATAGTTCAAACCATAGATTAATAGTTTAAATTGCGTGATGAAATTGCTAGACATCATTTTTAATAGAAGAAATGAGAATTGATGAGGTTAGAAGCAAAAAATACGGAAATAAAAGATATAGTAAAATTAAGATATTAAGGTTTTTATAAAGATAAAGCCGCCAGTGTACTTTTCCTGTTTCATTCATATACGTTTAAGAAGTTGATTTAGCTGCAACTAGGTACGCCTGAAGTATATTAGAAGAAATTATCAACCGAAACAACGAGTTCATACACATTGTGATATTTTTTAGCAAAAAATTTAGAGAATGATACTCGAAAAAATATGTGCTGTTAATGTAATATTTTTGAGAAAAGTCAATATTTACGGAGCTACGTAACCTCAAAGTTATTTTTTTGATTTGTTTTTTTTTTGCCTATAACTATTTAATGCTGGAACGATTCTATTCAAATTTGGCATATATTACTTTTATAGAGACGCAGTTCTAGGGCACGTACTAGGTGAATACATGACCAACCACTTTGGTCTTTAATTTTATTAAGATTTTGATGACATTCAAAATAAAAATTTATCTAAAAATTTGACACTCTTGTTTGAAGTCAAAAAAACTAACCGTTTGCGAGAAAATGGAAATTTAAATTTTTTGTACATACTGATGAACCTTATTTTACAATTAAGCAAATTATACTTTGAAAACAATTGAATGATAGCTATCATATTGTTTTGACGGTAATTTTAAATCTTATGTGTTTCGTTCATCCAAAATAAAAGAAGAAACGTAAGCTTTTATGAGAAAATAGACATTTAAATAATTTATTCTAATCTTGGTGGAACAATTTCCGGACTGGTCGCCACATCGTCGGTTTAGGTTCCTTACATTTCCAGGCACATGTGATAAGCTTAAAGTAAAGTGTCAAAGTTACTTCTGAGGAAAATTACGATATGGCAAACGTCAAGGAAGCTAAACAGGCGACGTGGCGGCCAATCCGGAAAATGTACTATCAAGGTTAGAATAAATCAGTTAAAGTCTATTTTCTCATAAAAGATTGCGTTTCTTGTATGAACGAAGCATATAAGGTTTGAAATTACAACCATAAGCAATATGACAGCTGTCATTCAATTGGTTTCAGAGCATACTTTGCTTAATCATAAAAGAAATGAGATTCATCAGTATGTCCAAGAAATTTAAATATTGATTTCTTCGCAAACGGTTACTTTTGTCGAATTCAAGCGACAGATAAATAATCAGACTTTAAGAAAATGCCTCCAAAATTTCAATAAAACCTTTTATGAGAAAATAGACATTTAACTAATTTATTTTAATCTTGGTAGAACAATTTCCTGGTCGCCAGGTCGTTGGTTTAGCTTTCTTACGTTTCCAGAGACATATGATAATGAAACTAAAGTTTCAAAGTTTCTTCTGAGGAAAATAACGATATGTCAAGCGTCAAGGAAGCTAAATCGACGACGTGGCGACCAGTCCAAAAAATGTTCAATCAAGGTTAGAATAAATTAGTTAAATATCTATTTTCTCATAAAAGGTTGCGTTCCTGCTTTTATCTTGTATGAACAAAGCATATAACGTTTGAAATTACCGTCAAAGCAATATGACAGCTATCAATTAATGGTTTTCAAAGCATAGGTACTTTGCTTAATCGTGAAAAAAATAAAATTCATCAGTATGTTCAGCAAATTTATATGTTGATTTCCTCGCAGACGGTTAGTTTTTTCGACTTCAAGCAAGAGTATCAAATTTTTAGATAAATCATCAGACTTTAAGAAAATGCCATCAAAATTTCAATAAAACTAAAAATAAAAAAGTTATGAACATGTGCTCTTTCTGTCCTTTAGGGCGCTGCAATTTTAGAAATATTTTACCTGAAATTATCGATGTTTTGTTTATCCACTTTTATTATTTAAATTCTCCTAAAATAATATAACTTTTAAAATGCATTTGTATGACATACATTATTTTGCTGTTCTAACCCCAGATTTTAACAATTGTTTTCACATCTAAATAGTAAATGATCTTATATGCAGAATTATGTAAGTTTATGTTACAACAATATTTACATCTACAGTTGAATTTAAAAAAATACGTATTTTGAGAGATTTCTGTATCTAAAAATTTGTTGGTTAGACCGCTTTCAGCCGTTATACAAGGTGAACCTTAAATAAGTACAAATATTTTAACTGTAGGTGTAGTTCCTCATATAGATGAGTCTAGTGAGTCATTTTTAAACATTTCTAAAATTTGCAGATATTATTTTTTTAAATTCCCACATTTTGAGGGTCGCTAATCAGATAGAACAGAGCACTGACGTAACGTAATAAACCAGATGATCCATTCAAGGTGAGGTTGCCATATCGTCTTTAAAACACATATTTTTTTAACGTAAATCTGCATAGATTGAATTAAAAAATACTTGTTTTAAGTGATAAAAAAAGTAAAATTGAGTAGGTAGTACGCAACGCACTAATATTAATCTAAATTTTAAAATTTTAAATGACTTTATAACAAACAATTCAAAAAGTAATTAATTTCCGCAAGTTCGATATCTCCCAATTAAAGTATTAATGACGTTATTTTGTTCATAGTTTGGAAAAATTATACATAAACATGCATAAAGACTTATACATACTGAAAAGACATGTATCCACATTTCTCAAGTTAATACTAGTTGTTGTTTTCACCTTTAAATGTGTATTCCGGTTTAAGTTGCAATATAGCAGCTGTTTATATTTATTTTGACAAATGTCAAAGACATTAGTGTAATACTGGCAACGCTGTATACCACGCGTTTAATCTGCAAAACTTATGACTCATAAACATCGTCTGTCATCAACAAGTTTTTTTTATTGAAAAAATCACGAAATTTATTTAAAAATTTGACTTCTGATTTTTTTTGTAAAAAAACTATTTATTATGTGTTCTACACAGAAAACTATACTACTGGTTAAAATATTTGTATAGTCGCGGCAAGAATTCAGACTACTTACGTCATACGAACAAATGAATAATTCATTATATTTTCATTAAAATATTTAAGAAACTACAACTGAGAGTAACAAAACTATATACTACACTAAATGTTTATATATTGCGCTAAATTGCAGAAAATGATGTTTTTAACGCGACCAAATGTCGAAAATTACGTTGACAATAAAAACAATTGCGTAACGTCAGCCGTGACGTAAGACGTCTGAATTCTTGCCGCGAGTATACTTGTAAGGTTCACCCAGTGGCGGTTGTTGAAATTTCAGGTATATGTACTGAGGCCATATAGAGAACTTTAGTAGAAGAAGATCGATTTTACAGTTTGCGTAAAATAGTAGGAAAAAACGTGGGCCTCACCTCAAATTTTTAAAATGGCTTCTTTAAATTTTTTTTCATTAACTAGGCATAATTCTGCCGATAGGTTTCAGATTTTATTAAAAAATTCTAAATTTTTGTTAAAGGTACAGCAATTTGAAAATTAATATTAAAAAATTAAAATTTTTATAATGTATTTGTGATACATTATAAAAATTTCAAAATGCCATAAATTCTACAAATGTAGTTATTTTTTAATAAAACTTGAAACCTATCCATAAAATTACATCTAGTTTATGGAAAAAAAATGTTTCTCGAATTTTAAACAAGCCAATTTGGAAATCTTAGGTGAGGCCACGTTTTTTTTTAACTTTTTTCGCAAACTGCAAAATCGTTCTCCTTTTACTGAAGTTCTTTATATAGCCACAGTACATATATACGAAAGTTTGGTTTGGGTCCCAAGTCTGGTTATTAAGATATGATATACCTGAAATTTCACCAACCGCCACTGGGTTCACCCTGTATATTTATTTTACTTCGGTTCCTTTAAATATTCGCAGGTGACATGAGAATGTTGTTATTTGTTAAACTCTATATTGTTAAATTCTTAAATGTCTAAAATTACTTGTATTTGTAGAAAACACTATTTTAAGAGTACGGCGCCCTTTTAAGGATGGATGTTATCTCATGCCAGCTGTGAATATTTAACGGTACCGAAGTAAAATGAATGAAAGAAAGCCATCTAATTTTAGGTACAGAAATCTTTCAAAATACTTACTTTACTTAATTAAACTGTAGATGTAAATATTGTTATAACATAAACCTACATAGTTCTGCATATAAAATTAAAAGTTATATTATATGAGGAGAATATAAATAGTAAAACTGGATAAATAAAACAACAATAATTTTATTTTCGGTATTACTTTTGCTCTACGTGTTTTATCTTTTGAGATTTCTGTATCTAAAAACACCACATATTTGATCATTTTACCGCGAGAAATACGGCTACCTTAATCGATGTTTTTTGTCGCAGGGTTTATTCGCTTAATTTTTATTTTTTTGTCGTAGGCGATACAAATATCTAAATCAACATAAAAATCAAAATATTAGGTTTTATACTACAAACTTCATTAAAATACTGAATATATCAAATCTTATCCAAAAAATTTTGTTCGTGTTAAAAAATATTTCTGCTGTTTGTATAAAACAGGTAACATTGTCTCACATTAAATTTATTGTCGCTGTTAAGAAAACAGAGTACCTCTATGTCCAGTCACATCAATAGTGCTTGGTGCTATATGGCGATGTAGTTGTAGCAACTGGTGTTCTCAGTTTACTTCTAATGTACGGACAGACTCAGTTTCCCACCTGTTGGGTTCGGCGGCGCCACAGGCGTGGTTCGTCTTTATCCACTTGTTTTGGTAGTTTTTAATTTAATTTGGCGCCGACCGCTTACGCAGCGTAGTTGTAGTATGTTGCGGTGGCGTAAATGTCTTCTCCTAAAGTAGTTTACTTGCTTTTTTATTTTATTAGGTGGTATTTTCTTTGTTATATCAAACAATTAAACTAACTACTAGTAAACTGCAAAAAGATACGTAATATCTTAAACGTAGACATGATAAAGGTTTTGTTAAAGCATCGTCACCTAGCAGCAATATTCACTAATCATTTAACGTATCCAAATTAGGGCTGCCAATTGAAAATTCGGAATCCCGAGATTCTGCTCATTTTCAGCCCCAAAAATTCCGGGATGCCAGCTTAGTTCCCGGGATTTTCGGGTTTGATCTTGTCAATTTTTAGTATGTTCCCGAATCTGCTGAATGCACTGTCAGCACTAATTTTGCGTTCAAAAAAAAATTTTCCAAGTTTACAACTGCTGTACAAATGTCAATATACTAATCTTTATGCATGATATTGGTTTGCTATATTTGGCTGAAATTAATATTTTACAAAAGGTAGTGTGGATGCAGCAGCAGTGGTGGGGGATAACTGAATTTAAATACAAACTATATAATACTATATAACAAGTCATAAATGGAATTTGATTAACTGCCTCTTTTCTTTAGTTACTAATTTAACATTTTTGATATTTGAGAAGAACGAAGGTTTTGCAAATAATTGTTGTATTGGAAAACTGTCAATACGAATCATTCTAACATTTTGAGAACTAGTAAAAAAGTCGAACAGATTGATAATATATTAATATATTATCAAAGCACAATTTTACACTATTCATAATGGCATCTGACACTAAATTAAACTGTTGTTCAATATGTGAATAGTCATTACTCAACGATTAGACCTAACTTAAATTTTTCCCTACAGAAGAACTACAGCATAGCACGAATAGCCATTTCAGCCTATTTCAGAACATAGTCTTTATATATACGTTGCAGTCTAGTGTGAAATACAAGGCCGCAGAAAAATTAATTGATACACAGATATTATATTTAATTTAGTGACCAGGTCTAAAAAATTTAACATTGATCACATTTTTACAAAGTAATAAGTTTACAATAGATATTTTTAATATGGTTTTGTTCAGTACATAAAAGCAAAGTCTGAAAAAGTCGATGTAGTCATTTCAGCCAAAGTTCAAAGACCAATAAGAAAGTTTCGTTGTTTTCTATTTTAACCAAAGAAACGGAATTATATAAAAATGATGTATGCTACGATTTTTTATTATCAATTTCACCTACAAGTATAAAATCGGAGAGGGCCTTCTCGACGGTTGGAACGTTGTACACCAAAATTTATTCGAGTTTGAATCCGAAAATATGGATAAAAAAATTTAATATATATAGTTATTCATATTAATTGTACTATAACGTTATTTTTTACATTTACCATTCTGTTATTTTTAAATAAATAATGTATCGACATTGCCGACAGCAGTCAGTTCCGGTATTCGGGATTATAAATTTCTAATCCCGAAATTTCAGGTTCGAATTTTTTTTTTCGGGATTGACAGCCCTAATCCTAATACTTATGCATCTTCACATAACTCTGGTATATAGTATAAAGTTTCATTTCCTATCACTATGAACACGAAGCGTCAAGATAACACCATTCCACTGAATGCCACTTTAAAATCCTTAAATTCTCAGAAGTCATGCTAAAATTCTCCAGAATTCACTAATTTAAGATTTTTCCATTAACGTTTCATTAACCAATTAGCAGAAATATATACCCAAAGTTTTTCCACGCTCACATCCTTGGTAGTGATGGAAATGGTCGATCTGTCAACTCGTTATAACCAATAGAAATGGGGCATTTCGATTTAGTGTATGCAGCAAAAGTCGTGTACAAACAATTCAATACAATTTTATAGAAAAATTAATTTATATATAAAAAGCCGACATGCCACAATGTAATTGTCATTTGGACAGCGGCAAAAGTTACCTGCAAATTTACAACGACAACAGCACTAGTGGTTTTTTTACTTATACATTTTTTAATCAATTATCGTGGTGTTCGTTGCAACATTGAACAGAATATTTCTTACACTAAATCCACCACCTTTTGGAACAAGAAAAATTCTAAAGGTTGATATAAAAATATGCCGATTGGTATTAATGAAATTTCCGAATGGACTAAATGCTTAGCACAACGCCTTGGTATAGATATCAAACGTATCAAAATTACAAATCACTCAAATCGAGCGGCAGCAGTTAGCGAATTAAGTAAAAGCGGAATTGAATAAAAAAATAGCAGGGCACAGCCATTCATCATCAATAAAACCATACTTACAAGTTGACAAAGAGTACCATTCGAGCATTGTTCAATCGATTCATTTGGAAAAAGAACAAACTTCAACATCTACTACAGAAACGATTAGCTATGGCACCCGTAGCGACATTAATATTCCTCGTACGAATTTCATTAACTACGTGTTTAATAATTGTATGCTCAAATAAAAATCTTCTAAATTTATTATTCATTAAATTGTCCTGCCGAATTACATTCGACATTTATGTTGATACCGGGTAAATTTGCGTTGTTTAAATTCTAAATTCTAAAGGAAACACGTTTAGCAATTTGACTCAAAAGACACCGAGTGGAGCGTTTTTAGGTTTTCTCATCTAATTGCTAGGCAACATGAAATACTGTCTCATCGTCTCCTTGTTTTCAATCCTTACAAAGATATGTTTCACACTTCCTCATATAATAAAGATTTTTCCTTAGCCAACAGCGTCCAGTTTGAATACCTGCCACCAGGTTCTAGACATGGTCTGGCACTTTTTGGTTGTACTCTAGGAACTTCTTAGCAAATTGATAGATATTTGTTTTATTCCACCGTTTCCTAAACTCTTTGTGGGTGTTCTACTTGATAATTTCAACAAATGCTGACAGCGGAAGCATACTGAAGAGGTCGGGTCCAAATATATTCCGACCTGATGCTCTCATGGCAGTATCTTTATTGCCATTGCACCGCTCGTGTCCCTTAATTCAGCATACAGATATGCTGCAGCGACTGAGGCATTCCTCTGCTGATTATCTTATGATTACATAAGATCAGTAGTGATTGTTTACTGTCTGTGTAGATTCCTATAGCCTATTGTATGCCTACGAGCAGTATCTTTGACGGCTATGGTAATATCTGCTAATTCCGTTTTTACTACGGTACCATGCCTATCCCTTGCCAACTGATATATGATTTGTAGGGATCTGGAATAGATCCCACATTGTGCATCTTCCTTCATTATCGATGTGTCTGTGATGTCTCCATTTCACGACCGTGAAACGCAAACTGAGTAGAATGCGTATCATACAATCTTTATTTTGTCTACATTCGTCATAAATTATACTTAATAGTTTAATTGAGTTTTATTGTCAAGAGCTTTGAAAATATAATATTACGTATTTTGAGTGTCTTTAACATGATTATGCGATATTTTATAAAGTGTTTCCAATCGATGTTATAGAAAAATGTGCGGAGATACTAGAAGATTGCTACTACGTATTAAGAACCCACGGAGAAATGGAAATTGGATTAGTGTACTTTATTTAAAAAATAAGCCATTCCGAGTTATATCTTTAACAAAATTTGAAATAAGGTTATTGTATATTTAGATAAAAATATAAAATAAATGGCAAAATATGTATTTTACAATAAATTTTTATACAGATTTTGTTTAGAATACAACGTAACGACAATTTTGTTTTTTATTATGTCAAGTCAGTCAAGAATTTTGGCGTTGTTTTAATTCAATGTAAATGTCGCTTTTTTTAACTGACCTTTAGTTTTTTACTCTTGTTACATTAATTTGCATTGTTAATTTTTGCAGCAGTAAATGAATTGCAAATAATTTCTTGCCAATTATCTTGTTCAACAAAGAATATGTTATAATTGCATATATTTGGTAAGCTTTCTTAGTTATTTAAGAACAGTAGTCAATACAGCATATACAGGGTGTTCCAGAATGATGCTCAAATATTTTACCAGTGTGTCCCACAAGCCACTTCAAGGGGGGGATCTTCATATAAAATTTTTCAATTTGGGTCCTCCCTGTTGAGATATTCGAGTCTCAAAATTGCGGAAAAAAAAACTTTTTTTTAAATACTTCACCTAATTTTACTACTTTTTCCCTGTTGCAATTTTTTCATACAACCAACAGTTTACGCGGAACCAAATAAAAATAATTTTCCTTACTGTAAACATCTTTTCGTCACCGGTTACTGATAACCGCAGTAGGCGGTTGCTATGATGATGTTTCTCTGTTGTCTTATGAAACAAATCAGTCTTGACAGTTTTTGCAAATATTTGTAAACAACTGACTCTTCCGTACAAATATTAGCGAATAAATTGATAGAATATGCATACGGCAGGATTGGCAACAGTTATAGGAATACCTTTGTTTAAAAATATTTACAAAAACTGTCAATTATAGACCTAATAGCGATTTGTTTGACAAAACAACAAAGAAACATCAACATAGCAACCGCCTACTGCAGTTATCAGTAACCGGTGACGAAAAGATGTTTAGAGTAAGGAAAAGCATTTTTATTTTTTCCGCGCAAAGTGTTGGTTTTATGAAAAAATTACAAGAGGAAAAAAAGTAGTCAAATTAGGTATAGTATTTAAACAAAAAGTTTTGTTGAAATCGGGTATTGCAGGAAAAAGTTCTGAAAGAAACAAATCTAGGAGTTGTTTATTCCCGCCTTCCAGAAACATGAGTAGATACCACCACAAAATAGCTATTGACTAGTTGATATTGTGTACCAAAATTGAAATTTCTAAGTGTAACCGTGTTTAAGGAAAAATAAAAAAACTATTTTTTCCGCCATTTTGAGACTCGAATATCTCAACAGAAAGGACCCAACTTGAAAAATTTCATATGAAGATCCCGCCCTAAAATCACATGTGGAATACATTAGTAAAATATTTGACCATAATTCTGGAACACCCTGTATAATCTAAGAAAAAATAATACACAAAGTTTCTTGAAGTTAAGTTCTAATAACAGATATAACTCGTCAAAATAGTACAAAAGCCATAAACATATAGGGTGTTTTAAAAAGGCCTGGCGATATTGGTAGAGCTGATAAAACATTGAAAAATAAGTGGGGTTTTCTTCATAAATGTATGTTCAGTTTAGAGGTACAGCATGTAAGATAATTTTAGAAACTCAAATTTTGAATGCAACTTTTTTAAAGCACAACATATTTAATAAAAAATTGACACAGGTACGTTTGTTATGATGCTGAAGATGTTGGTGTAATGAGTTTTTTTACACAAACTAGAGGGCGTCGGTTGCTTTCACTGACATTTAATTCATTCTGTAGGTTTTAATAATAGTCCTTACCTACTTATCAAGTGTGTATGTATCAAACTCTGGACACTTCCATTGATACATCGTATTTCGTATAACAACGCTATGTTCTTTATTTTTTGATTCGCATAGTAATTTGTTTTAGTAAATATTGTAAATTTGTTAAGATTTTATTTTCCTCTGTGTTTGTTACGCGTTTCTGCATAATAATACTGTTGACTTTAAGAAATGTATAGAGAATGTGAGCAGTTAAGATGGAATTTGCCATGAGCATCAGACGCACCTGACTGATGTGTCTGACGCATAGATACTGATATTGAAGCAAATAAATCTTTTTGTTTTTCTAAGAATCTTTCTTGATGTGTCTGTTCTCGTCTGCCAGCAACGGATGCTCCAAGAAATGTGTATAAAAAAACAAAGATTTATTTGCTCCAAGATCAGAGTCTATGCGTCAGACGCACATAGAAATTTCCACTTTTAGTAGGTAGCATTTCGAAAAATTTAGTAGGCTAAATAGAAAATAATTTTTGGCAGTAGAAAGGCGTTGTCAAGATACTCACAATGTTAAACTTACAAAAAATAATTCAGGTATACTTAGATTGGCTAGAACTGCTCAATAAGAACAAGATATTTTAGGTTTGGTGTTCGAAGATAAAAAAACAACAGTCAATTGCATCCATACCATTACAAAAAGATATAAGAAGTTTACAGAATTCCATCTAGCTGCCCCTCATAACATTCTACTGAGTAAATAAATAAAATGATTGCAGAAGTTACTAAGAAGAAATAAAATTGATTTGTAAATATTTTTCAGGATTTTGTTTTTTTTTTGTGTTAATATTTCGTAATTGTAAGAAAACGTACAGTAAATGTTATTGAACAGGGGTTCATTAAAATATTAACATTAAATACACACTACTGCGATTTTCTTTCGAGTATGCCTTTATTTATGAACTCGGAAAATGATAAAAGGAAATCCTAATAATGACTTATACTAACAGAGATATTTCTCATTTGAAATTACAATGCAATTTTGACTTCGATTAAATTACGAGTATATCGCAATCTTTGACCGTTCTCTAGATATAAATGTTATCGCATCTAATTTAAAAGATGCTAAACTTCTCTAGTATATCTTCTTGTTATGCGCATATGCACAGACAACATTTCCAATCGCTCATCTTTTACCCCGTGAAGAGATATAATTAATTGTAGTCGTGTTGGTGGGGTTCCTCCTCCACGATTTCAAATAAATTACCACAAAGTTACCATTTCTCTAAATAATTTTCATTTAAAGCAATGCTGTAAAAGTTGTACTATAAAATTTATACCACTAACACTTAAAGCGTGGGCAGATTATTTATGATGACATTAGTTATTCAAATTTTTAAACTAAGTCAGGGTTAGAGAACCGTGTAATAAATTGGATTATATCTGTATGGTAAAAACATCATAATAGCGTAATATATGGCTTTACCAAATTGTTAATTTCCAAAACAATTTACAGCGTAATACTTTATTTCTATGATAATTTAATTCAATATTGTCGCGATAATAGTTTTATATAACATTTGTTTAGTACTAAATTTAAAATTTAAATTACATAGATTTACCTTTAATTTGTTAAGGATATAAAAAATGTTATATAATATTTGAATTATTATTACTTGAGAGGCTGTAAATATTTTTAGTTCAATTAAACTTGACTAATCTAAAACAGTATGTAATGTGAATAAAAGTGTTGGGAAGTTTCTCGGTAGATGATGTAACAATATGCGCCAAAAGTATGGAATAAATTCAATAAAAACTAAACAATTATTTTTTGGGAAAAATCCTCGAACAGGTCGATTTTTAATTTAAAAAATACATATTTTAGCGTATAATGCGATTTTCAAATGTCATTTGTTTTCGAGTAATGACGTCATCGATTTTTTTTTAAATAGCAACACCATATTTTTTTCCTTGATTCTGAAAGATCGTTTAATTCTCTATCAGAGAGTACTAAAATTTTGCCCTCTTACATAGGAAAGTTTTCGAGTAAATGACGATTGAATGTTAGAAAACGTAAATCAATTAAAATAAAGCAAAAACGTTATCAAGTTTAGTTTTTCGTATACCATAGTTTTTTTATGGATCACGTAGGTGAAAATCTTTGCAAAGTGTCATTATCACACCGAGTTTCTAATAAGTATTGTAAGCGACATAGAAATTATTTTTTAATTTAAAGTATTATGGCACATTTAACTGTTACTCAAAGAATTGAAATTTTAATACTTATCGGATGCAGAAATATGACTAGAACTCAGCAGGAAGTTTGCGATTTATTTAATGAAAAATATCCATATCGCCCTATCAGCCAATCAACAGTCAGTAAGGTAGAGCCTAAATTTGGAGAAACTGGCAATGTTGTAAATATTCCAAAACCTGGACGTCCAAGCATTAATGAAAATCAGAAACAGAACATTTTGATAAGTATGGTGGATAATCCTCATAATTCTTCACGATTGGTTGCATTAAACAATGACACTAGTCAGAGCACAGTGCTACGTATCTTGAGGAAGGAAAAATATCATCCCTACAAAATTCAACTTGTGCAGGAACTCAATGAAGATGATCCCGATCGCCGCTTACACTTTTGCGAAATTCTAATGGATTTATGTCAAGGAAATAGAAATTTACACCGACAGATACTTTTTTCAGATGAGGCCACATTTTGTCTGAATGGTACAGTAAACCGTCAAACTTGCAGATATTGGAGTCGGGAGAATCCTCATTGGATGGCAGAGGCACATACCCAACACCCTCAGAAATTAAATGTGTGGGCTGGAATAGTTGACGACAGAATAGTAGGGCCTTTCTTCTTTGAAGGAACCCTTACAGGACAAAGATATTTAGAGTTTCTAGAAAATGACCTTGTTTCATCCCTTGCAGTAATTTTTCCTAACGATAATGACCCTGACATTCCTGACGATACCATATGGTTTCAGCAAGACGGTGCACCTCCGCACTATGCGCGCCCTGTACGAGATTTTTTGGACAACTGTTTTCCTGGGAAGTGGATCGGCAGACGCGGACCGATAGAATGGCCTGCAAGATCGCCAGATCTTACACTTCTTTACTATTTTTTATGGGGATACTTGAAGTCAAAAGTGTACATTAATAAACCACGTAATTTAGAAGAACTTCAAAATCGCATTTGGGACGAAATACGCAGAGTTACCCCAGAAATCATTCATGATGTGCAAGAAGAATTTCTTCACAGACTTGCGCATTGTCAAGACGTTGGTGGATGGCAATTCGAACATTTAATTTAAGTATAAAATTTAATCAATTGTATTTTATTTTACATACCTCAGAATTGTTACTTTTTTATGGATAAAATTTACATTTTCTAACATTCAATCGCCATTTACTCGAAAACTTTCCTATGTAAGAGGGTAAAATTTTAGTACTGTCTGATAGAGAATTAAACAATCTTTCAGAATCAAGGAAAAAAATATGGTGTTGCTATTTAAAAAAAATCGATGACGTCATTACTCGAAAACAAATGACATTTGAAAATCGCATTTTACGCTAAAATATGTATTTTTTAAATTAAAAATCGACCTGTTCGAGGATTTTTCCCAAAAAATAATTGTTTCGTTTTTATTGAATTTATTCCATACTTTTGGCGCATACTGTATATTAGATTTACAACTCAATAAATACATTATCTTTCAGAAGTTTGTAAAGTTTAATTTAATACGTACATATAAAAATGAATGTGCTACCTAAAGGTACAAGGTTATAGTTACAAAACGTATCTTCTCATTTTATATTTAGATATCACATTCTAGCATATCTAAAGTTGTTTTTTTTGGTACGTATTTACTCTTATGGCATATTCTAAAAGTCATATGCTACCATCACAAGTGTATTCATAAAACTTTATATCTTCAAAAAAGCAGTCAATGTTAATGTCAATAAATAAGTATTTCAATATATTTTATACTTACAGTTTTGTTTCTTTCTTGGTCGCTTTATGTAAGAAATGTCAGAAAATATCAAACGTATTTTTTTAATTAATCGTTCTAAATATGTCATCAAACGACAAACCTGAGCCTTTTTATAGAATGTTAAGGCTTAAATGAAGAAATCATTTGTTCTAGCATTTAGGAAAATGTTCGTCTTATGATATTCTTATCAATTATAGGTTGTTTACAGATTTTTCAGTTGCATTTATCAATGATCGCACTACAGCTTTACCAACTTTTTCTATAAAATTAAATTTCAAATGAAAAAAGAAAAGAGTTTTTTTTGGGTATAATTAATGACCACTTCGAATACAATGGCAAAAAATTTGGAATGGAAACAAAAGTTTTTGATAAAAATTGAGTGACATTACGCATAACCAGGGTCCTTTGTGGTAGACTATCTACAACTCCATACCAAATTCCATTCAAAGCGGCTTAGGGTTTCTGAACACATTTGCAAAAAAACAAAATTTTAGGCAAGGTGCTGTAGGGTCACCAAAAAATGAGAAATCGGATAAACAAACGGGCCAAAAAATTTCTCACGCAGATTCTGTACTTAATTATTTTCTTAGTATTTCTTAATGACCCTGTATTTTTAGTATGTAATGAAATATAGCGTTATTGATACTCAGCTGTGGTATTATAGCTCCAAAAAGTTTTGATTCATATATTTTTTAGTCTCATTTATATGTATTTTTATTTAGATATTTTGTAATGTAAATTGTAAGGTATTGGTTGTATTCCTGTATTTGGGTTTCGAAATAGGCTTCTCTATTAAAAATATATTTATAATTCTAAGTATCTACATAAACGACAAATTTACCTTAGCTTATTTTTAAATATAGTATTTTAAGCAGTATCCGATAATGTAAGGATAAAAGTAAAGTAATAAATTATATTCAGCAAATTAAAATAGTTTGATAAATGATGGCGCTCGTAACACGCATGGCCAAGCGTACAAAACTGTCAGTAAAAGCTAACTTGTAGACATATAAACGTAACATACAAAGCAATTTCTTTAAAAAAATGTGTCCCTAATTACTTCGTCGTAGTACATGACGAAACATAAAATTAATTGTCGACAACAGAACTATTTCATTTTGTAACAATTGGAATACTATAAATAATAAACTCACCTATTTTGTTAGAGGTTTGCATAGAACATACCATATTTCATGTCGTTCCAAGACTGATAATAGATTTTTGGTTTCAAAGTAATTATGCTTATACAATAATATTGATTCATCTTGATTGTGTCGAATGAAAAACGCTGTAATCTTTAAATAGGACAGAATATCTGTATGTACTATAGTTGGGGCAAGAATTCAGATGACTTACGTCATACGAACAAATGAATAATTCATTATATTTTCATCAAAATATTTAACAAACTGCAACTGAGAGTAATAAAACTATATACTGCACTAAAATTATATTTGCATTATATATTGCACTAAATGGCAAAAATGACGCGACCAAACATCGAAAATTATGTTGACAATAAAAACAATTGCGTATCACCAGCCGTGACGTAAGACGTCTGAATTCTTGTCGTGAGCATATGTACAAATTTGTATAGCTATACAAAAGTTTTACATTTCAAATACTACACTTTTAAAAGCATTTATATTATATTTATATTTATTTAGCTTTTCGTACGTAAATTGTAGGCAATTGTACGCCTTTATTTACTCTTACTGTATATTTAGATACAAAATTTGCACCAGACGTATAGCGTTCGTATAAGTTCGAAACCGGTATATGTCTAGTCGGCTGCTGACGAGTGGACTTTAGCTGTTTGCTGTAAATATTTAAAATATTTGCAAAATATGTTCTCGCCGAATCGCGATAGAGTTCGATAGCTTTCAATGGCGTTTACTGCTTTGTAGAACGCTTCGTGTATGTAGTTTTTCAGTCCGGTATAGAGTAGCGACTGGCCGCTAGATGTAGCTTTGCTACACCGCGTACTGATGGTCTCTTCTGTCGGATTAGACAGACTTAAAACAGCTAAGGTTATTCATCAGTTACCTGACTTATAGCATATTGATGAGAGCTAATAAGCTCAAATCCGGTATATGTCTGGTGGCCTGCTGACGGATAACTTTAGCTGTCTGCTATAGGTTTTTCAGGTGTAATTCAATGCTGGTCGGGGATCCGAACTTACATCAATCATCCTGTTGTTGTTGTGTTCTATTTACAAATAATAAACAATTGGAAGAAATGTATATACAGTGTGTTTCACGTCTCATCTTCGCACCCTTATAAAATTATAGTGGTTAGTAGGATTTTGATGATTATTTTTGTGTAACTAAAGACCCTTCAGGTGAAGCTGTACAACCTACCATGACGGTTAGTTATAATTCTACTCTGTTTTCTTCCGGGCCATTTTTCGGAAATTCATATACCCAAGCAATTTTTTTATAAAAAATATGACAATGTTGCCTTGTTCAGCGTCCTCTAAAACCTAAATATACTAAGTATTAGTTTAAGAAATAATTCTTATACAACTTTTTCAATATTACGAGAACTGGGACCTATGTTTTTAGTATAAACATCCAGATGGCGTTGGAAATAAAAGAAAAATAAAACATTATATGTAAAATGTAAATGCAATATTCTAAGAACTTTTTTGTTTTTCAATATTATTGAAAACAATATACTTAATGAAATTTATTTACTTGTGCTATTAGCATCTTGCTGAACAACAATAAATAACCTAAAAAACTTAAATATTGCATACAGCTATACATAATATCAAAGATTGTAACATATTAGAACAATGTTCTCAATTGGCACATGAAGAAGAATAAAAGGTTTTTTTTCAAGAGAAAAGAAGTAGTCAAAAAGATCACACTTACTGGTGTTCACCGGAAAAGGATACACTGTATTGATCCACTGCTATAAGTGTTGTAAACAGAAGGCAATGACTAAGTGAGTAGGTAATAAATATATTGATGATCAGCACGTTTGTATTTGTGAAGCAGGTGTGAAATCAAGTCTGAACTAGTGAATCATTTTTCACATGCAAGATTAAATCGTTGAGCGATTATATAGCACTTCTCGCAACTGGTATTGTTCTGATTTGGTACAATTTACTAATTTTATCACAACTCGATTTTTTATTTTGATAAGTCAATATAGATGTGGCTGTGATACAAATGCATTCTTTATTCCAAAAAGCAAATTACATGTAAAAAGTAAAAGAATTGAGAAGGAAGAGGTATATTAACTTAGTTTATTTGATCGTTTCGTGAGCTTCTAAAAATTGAGGAAATATTATTTTTTTTAAATAATTTATAAACTGTTAATTCGTGTATGACGCAAATTTATTAATAGTTTTCACTCGGTATTGTGTAAAAGTGATTAGAAACCGTTCTGGATGAAATTCCAAGAATCTTTACTTACTCAGACGTATATTTCTGGAACTATTTCTTATTAAAAATGGTGGAGGCGCCGATGATACACACTAACACATAAATTTTATTTTATAACAAATCGTTTGAGGAACTTAATTTTAGATCTGAAGATCGTGATTGTGATCCCTTTGAAAATTTTGAATTGTTAGCCACTGGACCTAATCCATTCCTAGTGTTCTAAACGTTATATATATTTATTTATAACATCAACAGGAATGTATACACATATTTAAAAAAAATCAGATTTCAAATTTTAACATCAGTAATGAAGGCTCATATGAAAAATGTATAAAACTTCCAGAAGCAACTGAACATAACGAACATATATGTCAAAAATATTTCGAAGTAAGCCTTATAAACATATAAAATGGGAATCTTTATTTAATACGCGTGGAAGAGATGCAAATCAAGCAATGGACTTTATTTGCCGTACAATTTATAATTGTTTCGAAATTAGTTTTCCATTTAGAAGAGTAAAAAATCAAATTAGAAAGAAGCAAAATAATAAATGGGTCACAATTTTTTTTTGTAAAACTAGGCGAACATGCATTTTCTTCTGGCAACATGAGTCTATTACATTACAATTCAGAACCCAGAAATTTCTTTCTATAATGTTTTTGCATACTTATTTATACAAACCACAAGACAAAGGCTTACCTACAATAAAGATGCATAACAGTTTATTTTACAACAAAAATATAAAAATATAACACTTACATTTAGAATAAACTATAAAATGTGAAATTAACAAATTTAACAAATGTTTTATTATCACAACTTATAATTAAATTATTTAATGAATATTTTGAATTATTTGATAAATTTCACGTAACCATACTTTCAGTTGGAAAAAAAACTAATTTATGACTAATAACTAGTATGAAATATTGTCGTTAAATACATTTTTATTATTAGGATTATTATTAGAGACAAAGTCGATTATGCCAATAGGCACGTAAATACAAAAATAACTCAATTGCTAATGGGAAAAAAAACAGGCAAATAAAATCATACAAAAAGTATCTACTTGTATATACAGAAAATCCATAAATAATTACAAATTACGGCAAAATGATTAAAAATACACTTTAAAATTAATTAATAAAGAAGAAATCGAAACAGGCCATACTCCGCATACGGAATAACAAGCAAAACTCACACTCTCAAACTAGCACGGTGATGGTCATAACCATTCTTGAATTAATTGATGGATGGACCTTCATATAAGCGCTTAGATTTGAATCTTACTGGTGTAATAATAATATTTGGTATTTCGTAATTATTACAATTGCCCAAAACACACAAACTATACCTCCTTGAAGTACACACCATAACCACACAAAATGTAATGGCACCAAATTAAACTGATTTACGATTCTTCGGCTCATTTCGCCTTAATTCGTGCCATATTCGGCGGTGAGAAGTGAACAAAATGCAAAATTACAAGTAAATTAATGACTTGCCGGAAGTGAAATTCAATAAATACTTTACACATCAGAAATGATGTAATCACTTATTAGTTTTTTAGCAACATAGTTTACTTGGAGGGCTTTCCTAAATATATATAACCAATATTTTAAAAAGGAGAGCAACATCTACCTACTAATTATTGTTCAATATCTCTGCTAACAATATCAAAATATCAATTTGGATGCATGCCATAACAAATAAAGTAAGCAGAATATTGGGTGATAAGAGTATGCTATAGTAATATTTTGTGATTTGTCAAAGGCTTTTGACTGTTTCAGTCATAAAATTTTATTGAATAACCTGGAATATTACTCTATTCTTGGTATTCCTCTTAAATGATTGAAATCATACTTAACGAATTGTAAGATTCTGGTTGAATTGATAGACTATGAAAGTTAGTGAGTGAGTGAGTGCATTCCGAAGCTATGTCGCTACATTCAGGTGTACCCCAGGGATTAGTGCTGGGACTAGTTTTCTTACTTTATATCAACGACTTGGTAGCAAACTTTCTATTTGACTATATACTTTTCGCTGATGATACCAGTATCATAAAAAGAAACAGCAATTTTGAAAAATTATTTTTAGACACAGACGATTTATTTTTCGCTGTTTGCAAATGATATCTGTATACACTCGCGACAAGAATTCAGACGACTTACGTCATACGAACAAATGAATAATTCATTATATTTTCATCAAAATATTTAAGAAACTGCAACTGATAGTAATAAAACTATATACTACACTAAATTTTTGCATTATATATTGCTCTAAATTGCAAAAAATGATTGTTTTTAACGCGACTAAATATCGAAAATTACGTTGACAATAAAAACAAATGTGTAACGTCAGTCGTGACGTAAGACGTCTGAATTCTTGACGCGAGTATAATAGGCTTACATCAAATTTAGAAAAGACTAACACATCACATTTGAAATATCAAATTGCAATGTGGAGAAATAAAACCGATAGAACGGGTACACACTGCTAACTTAAACCAAAAATTAAATACGACTGTATACGCAGTAAGTGCATCAGACCTAGGATTTCAGGTAGTTCTCATAGTTCATTTCTCTTACTTCAACAGCATACTCTAACATGAAATTGAATTTTTTGGTGGATCGAATTTAACTCAGCCATTATTTCTCAAAAGGAGCAATTAATGTATATTGCTTAAAACCTAGAGAATCTTGTCGTCCTTATTTTAGTAAACTAAAAATATTTTCTCTAACTAACTTCTATATTTATAAGATTGTGCAGTTAATCTATGAAAACAGAAACATGACTACAGGACCCCCGCAGATATTCACGATCATGCTACTTGAGGTAACAATAGGCTTATAACGCCTTCTTTTATCAGTATTTATAATCATCTTCCGTGTAATATAGTAAATGTTCCATCTTAAATTTCATGAAAAAAGGATTTAAGATTTTCCTTCACACTAATACTTTCTACATTTTATACACTAAATTTTAATTAAATCTACTTCACATTCAAGCAATTATTTACATATTATATTGTGTATTGTTTATTTATGTAATTTGGTTTATTAAATTATTAAGGAAATAAATAATAGTTATTTATTGTAAAAGTGTTTTAAGTAGTATTTTATCCACGCAAGAATGTTTAACATTCTTAAGTGGATAAAAGGCAATTAAAACACTAATGCAATACAACGTTTTATCCATAATCACATCACAATCATATTTGTGGAGTCAGAATTATTGAAATTTAGTAAAAGAATATTCGCAAGACGTGATATTCCTTAGTACTCAATGAAATGTGGTAGGTTTTGTTATACCTACTGGTTGTTTACAATCAATTATTTAATAAACAGTTCTATTTGAATTTGGTAAAAATACAAGAAAGTAATTGTGTTTCTGTAGCTGTTAATTTATTGACATTAAATGAAGTAGTCATGCTATCGTATTTTTTAAATGTTAAGAAAAAATATGCAATTTCATCTATGTGGTCGAGGTATTGGTTGTTGAAGACTACTATAAAGCTCTACAGAAATATAGATATTGGAAAATATAGCAAGCTTGCTGCTTATTTGAAGATTAAATCAAGAGGATACAAAACAAAAAAGCTGTATTGGAAAGAGCACAATATTGGAAGAATTTTTGACTGGGACTTCCGATAAAGAGTATTTAATGATTAAGGCAATATTTCTTTACCTTTTACCTGTACGGTCATTTCAAGAAAATTTGCAATTATAGAAAGAGGATTTTACGTAAATGCTGTTCAAATATGCATATATATATATATTTCCCCAATTCGCTTAAGACAAGACAAATTCTTTTTAAGATACATCAATTATTAATTTAATTTTAATTTAGTACTAGAAAAGGTCATAAGAGATAGTCAGTTGAACAGAGAAGGACATATATTGTTTAAAAGTCACCAAATTGTAAGTTATACAGATGACTATTATGGCTATTATTGCTAGAGATAGTAGGGAATTAGAAGAAGTAACGAGAAAACTTGTGGAGGAAGCACGTAAAGTGGGATTGCAGATAAATCAAGAAAAAAGTAAGCTTTTGAGAATAGGAGAACAAAAAAAGGATACCAATTTCAAATTGAGAACAGAGCATAGAGAGATGGCGTTTGAAGAAGTTCAAGAATATGTGTATTTGGGCGCTAATAACAGCTAACTGTGATGAGGAGCAAGAAATAAATAGGAGAATAATAAAAGCAAACAGAAGTTCGGCAGCAGTCAACCACTTATTGAAATCAAAAAATTTGTCAAGAGGAGTAAAATTTAGAATGAATAAAACAATTTTGAGACCGACAGCGCTGTATGGTAGTGAAACCTGGGTTCTCAATAAGAAGTCAAGAGAAAACCTTTTAAGGTGGGAAAGGAAAATCTTAAGGCGAATTGTAGGGGGTAAGAAGACGGAGGAAGGCTATGTAAGGAGAAACAATGAGGAAATATATGCAATGTCAGTGGATAGGGCATCTAGAACGTATGGAAGATGAAAGGGCAGTTAAGAAAATAGTAGGGAGTAAACCTAACTACAAGAAAAAAAGAGGTAGCCCGAGGAAGCGATGGAGAGAGGCAGTGGCAATAGATCTAAGGGGGAAAAATATAACGGATTGGAAAAGAAAGGCGAAGGACAGAATAGAATGGAGGAGAATAACACAGCTCTGGGCCTAAAAGGCCTGTAAACAGCTTTACTACTCACTACTTCAACAACTTTATTGGCGAATGAAGGTGCTGATCCTACAACAATTTAACGGCATGGTGGATGGAAGAGTTCCTCTGTAGCAGAAAGTATGTCGAGGAGTCCATATCTAATAAACTTGATATTGCAAGGAAAATCCAAGGGAATATAGCTGTTCCCTACAAGAAGAGACATTCGTAACTTCGGCAGGTGTTATGCATTCCGGAAATGATGGATGGAAAGGAAGTTAAATGTGATAAAACAAAAAAAGAAACGTCTATTACTATAAACGTAAATGTTAATAAGTTAATAAATTTAATTTGATTTATTTTAGGTTTATTACTTTTTTCATTACTCTACTACTAGTGAAATAATATACTCGCGTCAAGAATTCAGACGTCTTACGTCACGGCTGACGTTACACATTTGTTTTTATTGTCAACGTAATTTTCGATATTTGGTCGCGTTAAAAACAAACAATTTTTGCAATTTAGTTCAATATATAATGCAAACTTTAAGTGTAGTATCTAGTTTTATTACTATCAGTTGCAGTTTCTTAAATATTTTGATAAAAATATAATGAATTATTCATTTGTTCGTATGACGTAAGTCGTCTGAATTCTTGTCGCGAGTATAGCTATTTATGCCATCAGTTACGAAATGCCTAATTTAAGTTACACAAAATTTCATTTCGTAACGTATTGCATACAAGATTTTTTCTAACTTTGAAGAAAGTAATAAAAAAATAAAATTTAATATAATTGACAAAAATTTGGAAAACATAAATTTAGTTTGTTGCTGTTACTTCATGTTAGTTGTCAGTTTGACATTTTGTAAAAAAGTCTAGACGGAAGGCTTTTAGCGAGATTGATATATTTTTAGTTTTATTTTAAAAAAATGAGTGATTCAAGTTCTGAAGAGCTACCAAGCGATATTGAAGAGGCAGCAGGTAATTGCTTTATTATCAGTAATTCCCAAAAAGTCAAAGGCAGTTTATGATTTGGCATACGAAAAATTTGTTACGTGGTGTGATGAGAAGAAAATTAAACATATTAATGAGAAAGTTTTACTTGCATATTTTGAGGGTAAGAAAGATCTAAAAGTTTCCACATTATGGACACTTTACTCAATGTTAAGGTCTGAACTAAATCTGAAAAGGAATATTGATATTAAAAAATATACAAATTTGGTAGCATATATTAAAAAGCGAGCGGACGGGTACAGTGCTAAAAAGTCAAGTTTTTATTAAAGAAGATTTTGCCAAATTTTTAGTTGAAGCTGATGACAAAGAATACTTAATGGTTAAGGTTGCAATGATAATTGGAATGGCAGGAGCATGCAGAAAAGCAGAATTAACATTTCTTCCAGTTGAAAATGTTATAGACGAAGGAAGCCATTTTCGTGTTGATATCCCACCTTCAAAAACAAAAGTTATACGGCAGTTTGCAATTACCACTGAAGACATTGAAAATACGAATCTTGTTGAAATATTAAGAAAATATATTAAGTTGCGTCCCCAGGTTCTTAAACACAACAGATTTTTTGTAAAATATGCGAATGGAAAATGTACCAAAAATCCTGTGGGAATTAACACATTTAGCAGTCTGCCAAAAGTTATTGCACAGTTTCTTGGTCTTTCAAATACTGTTCTATATACTGGCCACTGCTTCAGAAGAAGCTCTGCCACTTTCCTAGCAGACAGTGACGCTGATATTTTAAAATTAAAGAGGCACGGAGGTTGGAAATCTAGCTCTGTTGCGGAGGGATATGTTGAAAATTTCATGAATAATAAAAAACTTATAGCGCAAGAAATATTTGGTGAAACATCTAATGCAATGTGCGCCGCTTCCCAAATAACAGCAAGTTCGAGCAATGAAAAAAATATGTCGTCGGGAATTAATTTGAATAATTGCAATAATTGTGTTATCAATATTTATAATAATTAATTAATTTATAATTCATGTTTTTAACTTGTATTATAACAGTTTAATAAATAGAATAATTCTTTTTGTCACTAATTTTGAAATACATTTTTTGTCACCAATTGCCTAAAATTTTACTTTATGCAACTAGTTACAAAAAGTAAGACGTTTCATAATGTCAATCAGTTTTAAAAAGTGTCACTTTATATGTCAAAATGAGAAAAATTTATTTTATTCCACTACTGGAATAGTGACAAAACATTATATGAAGTAGGTAATATTATTTTAACTCAATCTACTCAGTCCCTTATCTCAAGTTCCAGGCCCCTTTGTATATTATTAAATTAATTAATTGTTGGTTAACAACCTTCTTTTAGATTTGCTTCGACTACAATTCACTCTGCAAAAATAAGCAATAAGCTCAATGTAATAGTTACCTACCATATTAACTGTAATGTTTATCAAAGTGATCAGACCAATAATCAATGTTTGAAAGTAATTTGTCTGTGTAATTAATAATAATTGAAAAAGTGAAACAGATCTTAGTATCGACATCTTGCGGACGTGACAAGCATGTTTTTAAATTAATTACATCATTATCATCAGATTTAATCACTGCACACCTGTCTCTATAAATTAAATACAGTCGGAAAACGGAATTATTGTTTTTTAATTGTGGTGGTCGCTTCACATTTTTATAAGATGTTTTCCGTTTAGAAATTGACAGATGCTGGTGTAAAAGTAGAGCATGAGATAAATAAATATTTGATTAAATAACTGTGTAGAATTTAATTAGGCAAAGTAGTAATCAAGATTTTTCTAATAAATTAGAAACTGATTAATTCATTTGTAGTTCAAATTGATATATAACAATTGGTCAGATATATTGCTATTGCTATTACCATATACAGGGAATTCTTATTTTATACGCATAAACTTGTGTGGAATAGAAATAAATAGGAATTGATAATGGAAAAATTGTAGCAAAAGTTTTTTATTACGGAGTTTTTTGTATTGTACTTAACAGAAAACTTTCTTTTTATCAAAATTATATTAAAATTTGATTAACTACTGATTTTCGAAATAAAATTTGTGTACGCGTATAAAAATGTGTTAGGTTATAGGTCCAGCCAAAATGGTATTAAAATTAATAATACTATACCTATACCCTATACTCTAGCACAACAAAAAGCACATAGCACAAGGCGAGCCATATTATAGGGAAATATCACTAGACTAAACTACTAATACTACTAAACTAAATAATTCACTAGAATATGAAGTACACTAGTAACCTACAGATGACGCCTTAATTTAATTTTTTGCTTATTTTTTGTGTATTTACAAATATGTATTCAAATGCCGATTTGACGTGCTGATTTATGGAAAGCACGACAAGTGCATATTATCGTCTGGCAGTGTAATACTAAAGATGGAGACAACATATGCCGAATCCTCTTTAAACCACATTGAACAACTGTTGTAGTGCCTTGACCGTAAACGTGTGACAGTGTTTTTATGTATTTGTGTACATTCGCGTGTTTTCTTTTGTTACCTTTTATGGGGTTTTCCGACGGAGAAAATCACCTGGTCATGGTCGTCTTACCGAGTACCTCGCTTTAAACAATAACGTCGATCAAGAGAAGGACAGGTCCCCAACAAGCACTCAGCAAGTACACACATTTTTGCAATGGCAGGTTTTAATGTAAACAAGTAAGAACACATAAAATGATTCAACATTCTTGAAATCTCTCGAAATATCAATCCTGAAAATAAATATCAGTAAGGTAGGAGCTACCTCCTTATGCTATCATACAAGTATATTGTTTCTCATTAAATCATGAAATAATCATCTACATTTTGTAAATACATATAATTCTTTAAAAGCGGTGTTTATTGATAAACGTGACAACACGCACGGCAGAAGGCCAAAGTTGATGAGTTTATAAATAAGTTTGATATTTTTTTGAAGGATGATTGTTGTTCAACAATTCATTTTAGTACAATTTAGCGCCAAGTACAACAACTAATTTTGAATGTAACGTTGAACAACAATTTTTTAAGCGTAGTCTGTTTTTAAGAACACAACCAATTGAGACTCCACTAGCGTCTCATATACTATTGACTTCATGTAACCACACAAAAAGTGGTAGAGATTGACGTCAAATCAGGACTTTGCACTAACCATCTAACGGATGCCCCTCTCTATCCACTATTAGGGTATTCTACGTCTAAATGATTACGTATGCAAGCACAAAATGCGCTGAACGTCTTCCAATAAGTTTCAATGATTGGCATTTTGAATCTTATATCCGACCTAAATGGTCGGTTAAATAATGCTACTGCAGTTGCAGCAGCTTTTTCAATTTCAAGAGGCAAGTTTTCTGTTTCTGAATCACTCATTATTACAATCAACACCATTATTTTTACAAGAAAATGTAGAAACGATAACTCAAATTTGTTTATAATAATTCTGACATGAAGTTTGATAGGTTTACATAACAATGCCTTTACTTCTTGATTTTGAATCAAAACTTACAAACTGGATCTGATTTTTCTCAATTTAAGGTAGTTGTAGATCAAATTTTTTGCAGTTATAGATAAAATTTTATATAGTACACGTGAGATAATGGCATTTTTTATAACATTCGTGAAATTACACGACTCGGACTACGACCTTTTCGTGCAAATTTCTCACACATGTATAATAATGCCTATGTCCCACTTGTACTATAAATAACTATTATTTTGTTCAATTGCACATAAATTACCTGTCATATAATTTCAATAAAAAAATAAAGTATGTTATAATAAAATCTCCTCTTCGTCTGACGTCACAGGTCTGCGCTGTGATGGCGACCCTTTTGTGAGGGCGTGGTCATTAAATTTTTAAATACTGTTATTAGGCTTATTTTTACACGAAATTGTCTAGGACAAACGCCATTTTGATTAAAATAATACACTCTTTCTTCAGCACGTATGTGGAAAAATCATGCAATTCCCCCATTATTTATATTGTAGCCTCTAAATTGGGTTAGTGTGAAAACATGTCACGTAGACTTTATTGTCACTCTTGATTACACAAGAAATATTCTTCAAATCAATTTTACAACTGTCAACGCTTTACTTTGACGTTTCTGTCAGTCGCGTTTGGCTGCTCAATATAAACTCCCTGTGTCAGCGAAACTGATCCGCTTATATAGGTTTTCAGGGTTCTAGAAGTTTTTGGCGGCCTCGAGAATCAAATAGAATGCGGCCGAGAATATGCCAGAAAACATCAAAATAAAGGCATCACAAAAATTATAAATCAGGTTACCCCGTTGTCCGCATGACCTTCTTGATAATTTGTCAAACGATCGATGTGGACAATCTTCATCTTGGCTTGGGGATTCCTCTGGATCCTGTAGACTACGTCATTCAATCTTGACACGATGGTATAAGGGCCTTCCCACGATTTCTGCAGCTTCGGAGATTTACTCTTGCTTCTTTTTGGGTTATACGCTCACACTTTCTCAAGCTCTTGAAACTCACTGCTGTTGGCACGCAGGTTGTATCTAGTCTTCATTCTGTCGCTTTCTATTTTTAGCTTCTCTCATACTTTTTCATGTACCATCTATATTCGATCTTTCAGATGGCTGAGATAATCATCTAAGTTTTGCTCGTGTTGCGGTTGATTCATAATTAGATCTATGGGTAGCCGCAATTCTGTGCCGAAAATCACACTGGCTGGTGTTTTACCCGTGGTCTTATGAATTGTTGCTCGATAAGCCATTAAAAATGGAGGAAGGCAGGTATCCCAGTTGGTCTGTTTGTCGTTGACGGCCGTCCTCAGGAAGTTTTCAATGGTACGATTTAATCTCTCCACCATTCCATCATGTTTTTATAGTAAAAAAATAATAAAGAAATTAATAACAGTAATAATATAAATTTCTTTTCCAGACATAATTATTTTTCATTTAGTTTTAATTTCATTGAAACCTCTTTTTAAACGAATACATTTTGCTGGTCTCATCCTTGAATACTTTGTTACTTTGTAGATTTTGCAGTTATCAGGGAGTAATTTCTAAACATACTCTTTATAAAAAATGTATGCATTAAAGCAGTATGAACCGTCGTTTTTATGCTAACGATAATGAAACTTATAGGCCTGTTTTGGTTTCTATAGTGGACAATTCTAGTTCAAAAGACTTTACCATTTCATTAATAAGAATTACCAAGCGACAATAAGTTGAAAATGGAACTGGGTACTTGTATTTAAACCAAAACAAGTCTTATAGATATAGTCAATGATGATATTAATTGCTCCAGAGTATTAAAACAAAAATATAATAGCAGATAATTTCATATTACAAAAAAGTAGATTTTTTTGTTTAGATTCAAAATTATGCTTAACTTTTAATGTTAACGGATGTCATTTCAACTGCAGTATTACTTGTAAAACAAAAAGACATTTTTATCTAAGTATAATTGTTTAGAAATGCATAAAAATGTGCTGTGAATAAATTTCGTTTCACATAAATAATTGGTGAGACTTAGGAATATATAAAACACCTATTTTTGAGATCATACAGCATACCTATATGATGAAATAATGTTAATAAAAAACTAATGATTTTTCCTGAAACACACACATACTGTTTGGGTTGTCATGTGGTTAAAATTTATATTCTTCTATAATAGGTACGTGTTTCAGTTGTCCATTGTTAAACTAAATAGATTAAATTCTTTTAAAATTTATTGGTGATAACATCTGAAATAAATCTTTCAAACACGTGTCGAAGCGTTTCGAATTCCTTTTCAAACTTGTCCTCACCAAGTATAACACCGAATACTAAACCTAGCAATAAGGTGACATTTGTAACATATCTAACGTTTCTTGTTGCACTTGTAGCATGTCGTTATCTGTTGTGGCGGAGGACGGTAATGTAAATTCAAATCTAACCTGTCTATAAAGCACTTGTCTTCTCCTGAGTGTCCGATTCTATCAGAATATCAGTAGGATGTCGATTGGCTCGGTTTATCTAAACTCGATCAATATAAGCCATTTTACTGTTAAGGAGCAAGTTCACAAACGGCTTGCGCAGTTATTCAAATGGATTATTACTTTGGAGTTCATGATGACAATTATAAGGTAAGCTTGCCTATGCATAAGTAGAAATGTAATCATAAGATTTTATTTCGATAACAGTTTCGTCCAATAATTTAATAACGGCCACACAGAGGCGGATGAGTTTATTTATGTATGTACAAAGTTGGGCGTTATTTATTTTCTTTCCAAAGTGTTCGGGCCTAATATTAAAATAAATACTTTTAGTATCAAAATTGTAAAATGATGTTAATACCAACTGGACTTTTACGAGAATATTTCCTTAAATTCAAAATTATTGATACACGCCAACCAACATTTAAGCATAATAGACTACTACACAAGAAAAATAAACCCAAATTGATCGAGATTTACTACTTTCCGCCATAAAAATAGTCTTCAATGTTATAAAATCTTATAATACCAAAATTTTAGTAAAAAATTTGTTAACCACGAGTAATATAATGACTTCCAAGTAAAATGAAATATATGTCAATTTATATAGTTCGAAATTATAAATTATTTACCTTTTCTATGTTTTCAAATACTAATATTCCAATAATGCGTAAAACTAAGTTATAATTTACTTAATTTTGCCTTGAAATCTGTCTTCAATATTCAAGGATTTTTTATAATTATTACAATAGGTAAACATTTATATATTTATTACGAAATCCTGCAATATTCTAAGTTCGATTTTTATTACAATATAAACCTATTTCCAACTTTGTTGATAACTTATAAGGACTATTTTACCATTTCAGTTAACCTAATAGAAATAATGTCTTATATTATGGTACAAATTTGCTTGTTAATAATACTTTGACGTAAATGTGTTTTAAAAAGGTCTTTTAGGAAGCAAGCTTGTGTTTTGGAGATTTGCAGTGAATACCAACTTGTGTCGTACAGGTAAATGAAAAGATAAAGCCTTACATACCACCCAATATATTACAGAGTTGTGAAAACTCAACTAAAATATAATTATTATGTTCATATTTTGCATATCAACATCAAAGCGAACACTGCAGGTTATATAAATCAAACCAATCTATAATATATCGATAAACACATCATTCCATATAACACTGTTATCGTTTCAGATGAGTTCCGTTCGGAAATATTTATTTTGTTTTTGTTTATTTGATTGGTTATACGCACACATAATATTTTTGGCTTCAATTTGAATTTTAAATCACAAATGAATCCGAGTAGAATTTTGTATCCAGATACCTAGTAATAATTTAGTTGGCAATAAATTACCATAAAATATCTTTATTAGGAGGAAATTTCAACCACAAAGTTAATATTTTGCTGTAAGGTCAACATTGACATAGGCAATCTGTCCTATAGGTTAAAACTTACAGACGGATTGATTACTCATTAAAATTACATTAATATATGTATATAATATTAGTTACTAAACTTAGGACGAAAAATTATTAAACACATTTTGTCGCCTACATTCAGTTTTATTATACACCCCACATCAAAAGTCTTGGACTCCCCCTCATTCTTGTTAAAGAAATCTTTTTGTCAGAAAAATCAGATACATTTATAAAAGTATATTGTTTTCTGATTCTTTTTTTTTGTGAAAAGAATATGTTCGATAAACTGAGTACTTAGAAAATTAAAAACCAGCAAATGTGTGACATTTTTGACAAAATTTATTAAATCAAAAAGAAGTGACAAAGGAAGTTCTCTACTTGACTAATAGTTGGTATGATCTCCACCACGTTCCAATAACATATTGACATGTCTGTTCATTGAGATAATCAAGCGGTTAACGATCTCCTGCGGAATATTGTTCCGTTCCTCTTCTGCCGCCACGACTAACTCATCTGCAGTCTGAGGTGGAGGAATATGATTATGAATGACTCTATCAACGAAATCCCACATGTTTTCAATAAGATTCATGTCAGGAGAGTTGGCTGGCTAATCTAATCTATTGATATGTCCTGCCTCGAGTGTCTCTTGAACCCTTCTTGCGCGATGTAATCGAGCGATTGAACATTATTCCACCCCAAAACATTACGGTACCCCCTTCATATGGAGCAACTTCACGGGGAAAATAAAGTCGCTGTTGACGACCTGGTTCTCTCCAGATCCTTTGTCGATTGTCATCAGTAACCAGCTCAATTATGGTTTCGTCTGTAAATAAGACCCACCACCACTGTCGTAAAAGCCAACTTCTATGCTCTCGCGCCCACTGGAGACGGGCGTAAATTTGCATTGTAGAGTCGTCTTCGAATAGTAGGTGTCGATATAACACGGCGAAACGTGCCTTGAAAGTGGGCCCTGAGAGTTGAAGCTGAAGATGTACGGTGTCTAAGGGCATATTGCACCAAATACCTACCGATCCTCCCTTTCATTAGATACTCGAGGTCGTCCACTACATGGTCTATTTTCCACTGTATCAAATTCTTCATATCTGTGTACTATTCGTATAACAGATGATCTAGAAATACCCAACATGTTCGATATCTGATGATTAGAATGTCCTGCATCATGTAAAGCAGTCATTCTTACTCGAGTAGACGCAGAAATTTCACGTCCTGGCATTATAATGTATAAAAATTCAAAGGAACACTTGGCGAAATATACTACCAAACTGACTAGATTTGTAAAAACATTGGTAATAAAGTAAAGGTTCACGTTCTACAATTCTTTATTGTTTTTTTTTTGTTTTGATATTTTAACATAACATAATAAAAAAATTGATCTGTATCTGTATCTAAAGGCCAATTATTACCTTATTGGAATAAAATTCTAACCGGCCAATTATTAATATGGAAAAAAGTCTCATAATATGTAACTTTTGAGAAATATTACATGTTTCTTCAAGCGTATAGTAATCGTATAGATTATGTAAGGCAATATATGCAGTAGAAGAGGTTGTTTTACTAGTACAAATTAGTATCATTATTATATTAAAATCATGTGGGTTTAAGTTTCCATAAACTGTCAGTGATAAATGTGATATTTGGTTTTAGTTGTCAAATAAAGATTAAAATGAGTGGAGAAATTCAGTGCACTTCACCTGAGTTACGAGAAATAGCAAATTCGTCAATTTGTGAATTGAACTAAAGGAAATAATGCAAATGTTTACTCCGACAATGCGATGATAGCATATTTTATATTTTTATCAAAAAAACTGAAGAGTTCATCATTATGGGCGCAATATTTTATGATAAAATCTAGAATAAATGTGTTATTCTAAATGAATTGTATATTTGAAGCGACAAAGCGATAACTATAAGTCAAAAAAGTCACAAGTTTTCTCTAAAGAAGAGTTTGGCAAATTCTTCAGGAAGGCATTTGATGATAAATATTTAGCAACAGAGGTACGTACCTATGTTTAAAAATATTGTCACGGATTTCCTAACCCGTCTTTTTCTTACTGCCAGAAAAACAATCCGTTAATTAATCACTTAGCTTTAGCTTCAGTACACGACTGAACACTAATTACAATTCAACTAAACACTTATTTAATTAATCGCTATCTAAATCACTTTGATCTCTCCAACTAAACACTTCAATTCAAGACTGTAATACAAGACTCACTAACTCGGCCGTTTCTTCTTCTTTTATAGACCCAAGGAATATTCCAGGTATTTTCTAGTATCTCTAGATTCATCTTTCCGAACGACTCGAATGCTTCTCGTCGATTCACCATTTTTCCAGTCCCGTCTCGATCCACGGCATTTTGTTTGTTTAACAGAATCGTGTAGGGGCGATCGGGGCAATCTTAGAATTTCGCGTTACCACAATCGTCGAATTGGGTGTGAGTGGGGCAAATTCTGTGACAATATGTATTAGACCAGTTATAAAATGTATGTACAATATTTTTTAAGTCTTACTAATATTTGGAATCACAGTAGCATGTAGATGCGATGAACTGGTTCAATTAAAAGTTAATGATATAAAATATTTAGGAGACTTAATTTTAGTAAATATTCCCAGCTCTAAAACTAAAAAACATCGTTCATTTACTGTAATTGGAGCTTATTATTTGAATATATAAAGAGAATACTTCTTCTACCAATTCTATTGGTCTTCTACCAATGACATAACTTTTGTTAGATTTTTCATTAAATATTAACATGGCTATTGTCATCGTGTTGCAATGGGCATACATAAAATTCACTACTTCACAACTCAAAAAATGTTGCGCTGTTTTTAAATTTTTCAGATCCATTTGAATATAGAGACCATAGCCTTAGAAGGACCTCAGCAACTATCTTAGTTGACAACGATGGAGATATTACAAAACTAAAACGACACCAAGAAACAGATAGAAAAATTCTAAAGATCTTTAAGATCTTAATGAACCCAGTACACGAAATTAGAAATATTGATGATGAAAATATTTTTACTAAAGATTTTTCTGCTGATAATGATACAATTCTAAGAAATGAACCTGACAACTGTATTATTGTTTTATACTTTGTGCTGGTATTGTGTCCATTATTGGCAGAACTGTCAGTCTTGACACAAAAACAGCTAGTAGTACCTTAAACCTAAGCAAATGCACCGTACAAACGTGTATATTCAATATTCACTTTAACAAGTGATATTATTATAATTAATTTTTAACTTAATGTTAATTAATTGTATCATATTTATTTATTTTAGATATAGGATTATTACTATAATTTTTACTATATAAAATTTTTGAAAAACCGAAAATTTTGGCAAGAACTTGTGCCTCCATTTTTCCGAAAAACGTAATTGTGCTGAATTGTGCTAGTTGCTGCGGACATTGTGCCGTTTAAAACAAATATATAGGCAAATGCTTCCATTCGTCGGAAAAAAATTGTTTGTGGACTTGGACCTCATATTTGGTATCTGCCCGTGTTCTCCGAAAAATGCAGGGTTAACATTTCCCATAGGACACGAAAATTTAGCGATTAACTTATATATGCGTTAATCATTCAGTACATTTTGCTGTTAAGAAAAATTTTCATAAAAACAATTCTTTTGCGATTTTCTGGAAAATGCAAAATATGAAATTCTACGGTTCATTTTGCGAAAAACTTAAATTAAATATTCTGGATATTCTAGGCTGCGTTAATCATTCTGGACAGTGTGCCGCTAATTAAGTATAATAGTGCAATATGGTTGAGATGTAGTATACACAGGACACCATGGTTAAATGTATCTCTATTACCTATGCAATAGTTTATTTGCTAATTATTGCTAAAGCTATTACAACAGGTTGTGTTTCTGAAAATTTAGGTAACAAGAAACCGGACAAAAATTTTCATTCATTTTACTTTTTTGTTTAAATATTTGAAGTATTTAGGGCACCTCAATACTTGAATCTAGTAAATTCATCTTTCACCTAACTATTAGGTAAGCAGCAGAGCAGCTATTTGCAACTAAATATTTTCTTGCGAAAATCGAAAACATTTGAGGGCACTTCAAAAGGTGAAGCTAGAACATATATTTTTTTACTTATTTTCTAGTTAACCAGTAGAGCAACTTTTTACAGCTATTCCGTTTTCAAAATCAAATATTTTCTTTTCGATAAGTAAAAGTTCACTCAACCCTCATACATTATCATGTTTATACGAGGTGTGGCAATTAAGTTCCGGGAATTTGTCAACGAAAAAAACAAGCAATTAAATTTTGCCAAAATTTTATTATCGACCTTCACAATAGTCTCCATCTAACTCTACACAACGATTCCAACGTTGCTCCCACTATTGGAAGCACCCTTGGTAATCGTCCGCAGTTAACCCGTTCAGCACCACGGTTACAACTTCTTTGACCTCCTGTACGCCGCCACGATGAGTTGTCTTGAGGTGCGACTTCATTTTGGGGAATAAAAAATCGCAGGGGATAATATCGATGCTATAGGGTGGGTGCGGCAACGTTTTTTGCAAAAAATTCTTGCACAATGAACGGGGAAAGGACTGGCGTCGCTCCGAATGCGGGATAACAAATCGTTGCAGATCGATTTTCGCATGTCTTTTTGTTCACGGGTGAGAACTTTTGACACTATTTTTACGCAAATCTTTCGCATATTCAAATCATCATCTTGCGAATGGATTCTTTGTTGACGTTTAACTCGTCAGACAACGCACAAATGCTTAGGCGCCGGTCAGACGTGATCAGTGCACGCAAACGGTCAACATTCGCGTCACTACGAGAGGTGACGGGAGCTCCTTCACGTGGATCGTCTTCTACCGATTCACACCCCTCCTTGAACCACTTTGCTCATTCAAACACGCGTGTGTTCGACATGCACTCGTCTCCATACATACACCACTTGCAATTTTCGAAGGATTTCCCAGGGCTTTTGCCAGATTTCACTAAAAATTGAATCACAACACGTTGCTTGTAATTTGTCACTCATTTTCACAACGCCACTGATAAAGATACTTTCAAAAAACACAAACCAAACGTGCTATCGACTTCAACCTTAGGCTGAAACTAAAGAGAAGTTCCCCCCTCTCTAGAGAAACGTTGACGAACGATGCAGTGTTGCCAGTTTTCGAGTTATAACTAAATTCCCGGAACTCAATTGCCACATCTCGTAGTATACTGTATACACAGTTATTTTTACATAAGATGTAAGCTGCTGTTGTATACAAACTGGTATTATTAATAGAAAATATGTTTATGTTGCTAGTTTTGATTTTCTTTCACAATATCCTGATGTTTACTGTGTTAGATCGTAATTTTAATTATCGACAGTTTCACTGATTGACGACAACGATAAGGACAACGACGACAACATCATAATAATGCCTGGGACAAATTGTAGTAGATTAAAAATTTGAAACAGTAATAAAACATTGAAAATAATTATATAATAATCCAAAAATAGGCTTTGCAAGTTATGACTTTTAAAATTCAATACAAAAAGAGATAAATACACACTTTTGTAACTGAAATATACTACTATACATAATGTATTAATTAAAATGTAGTTTCATCGTCATTATGTATTTTTTCCGTCGTCGTATTTCAGTCATTGTCCATTTGGATATATAAGTGCATAATAATTTCCAACAGAGATAATGCTTACAAGTCTAACTTGACTAACTCTTGATCAGTTTTTGAGGTACGTATCTTAGAGAAATTTTGTCGTGTTATATGAGATCTAGGTCAATAAAAATATATTATAGTTTATAAGAAAAAAATTCTCTCTGTATATTTTGACAACATACTCTAAAAGTTCCACTATTCCACAGAAGGTTTACGGCACTCCTCATACCATCATTCTGAACTCATTAAATTGAAAAATATGTCAAAAATGTAGAAATAAAACCAATTTTGACTTTTGCAAAAGGAACACCTTGTTCACGTTTATTTATACATATTCAGATAGGTTTTGAATTTTTTTAATTTAGTTGTTTAATTTTTGTTCATAATTCTTACAACAACCCTCTAGCTGGGCATCTAAATATAAATTAACACTTTGTAAGTACATATATACGACAGATTTTATGAAAGTATATTGTCCTAAATGAATCATCAATGTGTTGGTCTTCTTTATAATAATTCTTTATAATAAACTTCTCATCTATTCGGATACAACCGACCAGGTTGTACAACGTTTGGGAGGACCTTAGACAATATAGGGGCAATTTCAAACACGTGTTTCTCATTGTTAAATGAAAGTGCGTGTTCTCACCTGCTTGACCCTCCTACACGCAGGCCGCACGCACGCGTCAAAAAAGTAAAGACTACGTTTTTTACGAGTCTCTTAGAACCAATTATTCACATGTCAATACCAGAAAACATGTGTTCAATGCATTCAAACATTCTCATTACTTTCGATTGTTCGTATCAATCAAATAATACTTTTACCGACGCAGACTGCGTTTTGTTTATGTAGCACAGGTAGACAGACAGCTATAATTTTATGAACCTGCTTGAAACATATTATGTAATAATAAAATACTTTAAATAACACATCCAGATGATATAGTAGGTCAACTAAAAATTTGCCTAATCTTAGGTCACTTTATGTAAATAAGTTTCATTTTGTTCGTATTTCTAAATTTATCTTTCATCAGTGGACTTAAGCACAAATAAAGTGTAATTTTTTGAGAATCTCTTGTAATTCCTGATGGTAAAAGATGTCGTATAAAACAAGGTATAGCTATTTTGCAGCAAATTGATAGGGACTAAGTTCTTACTTTTAACTTCTTACTTGGAATCCCTGCATATTCGCAAAAGTGTACATGAAGTACTGACATTATTTTAGCTACCTCTGCATGCCCTTTCATTTTGGGCCACTAGTTTCTGGATACTCTGTATGTTGTTATTTGATTAATCAATATCGTTCCAATACCAGAGCAGAGTAATATAATAATAATAATGATTAACTGAAATAACACATCATATATTCTTCAATAAAATGCATTCTGGAAAAGAATTAGTTTCACTCTGTTACTAAATGAGATATGCCTTAAGTTGTTTAACGCGCATTGGTAATTTATTGTACAAATTAATAGCCCTGATAAAAATAGCATTTGCCGTTAAAGTTAGCCGATGCCGAGGTATATTCGTCATAGGATTCTCTAAGATTATAGCCAGAGGCTACATAAGTACTTTTAAGAAAATCTGATATGTGACTTTTTACATATGCAATACAATTCAATATGTACAATGAATGCACTGTAAGAATTCCAATTTTTTAAATAACCGTCTACACATTTCTCGCGCTTTTGAATTCGTATATTCTTTTTCTGTAGAATAAAAACCACATTTAAGCGGTAACAATTTCCCCAATAAATAATATAAGAATTTAAGCTTGATTGTACATAACTGTAGTAATACATCTTCAATATATGTAGATCTACAAACTTGCCTAGTCGCCAAAGAACAAAACAGTGTTTTGCAAGTCTATTCAATATTTCATTAACATACATCCAGGATAGTTTTGATTTTTTTAGAGTTCAATTAGTACAAATTTCTATAAATCCCATAATAATTTCAACAATATTGCAGGTCTAATCTTTAATTCAACTATATATACTACTGCATATACGGAATTTCAAGTGGATAGAATATTACCTGAATATTCATATATTGACATTATGTGTGGCTCACTTGATTTTGAACTTGATGAATATTCGATAAAGATTTAAATTAGCTTTAAGGGAGAAATATTCAGGTTTTCAAATGGATAAAGGAAGTATGAACTATTTGCTGTAAATCAGTATTTCAGTATTTAAAAGCCGCTTTACAGTCTGAAACTCTCTTGCACGTAGGCACGCGCAGTGAACAGCGCAGTATTGCAAAAGTCGTCATATCTGAACGACTCTTTCAAAATATAGGTCTTGCTTGATTTTTATTGCAGTTTCTTGCAATTCTGGGGAATAATTTAGTGATTTATATAGTTAGCACCATTCGGAAAAATTCCTAGACTGAACTATCAAATTCAAACTGCTTTCTTTCTCTTTCACTTGATATTGTTTGAGTCTTGCTTGCAAAATATATTAACTGAAACCTTTATTTTATATGTTATGCTGTTTGATATTGTTACTTGGCAAATTTAGATAAACAGTTTAGTTTTTAGTGTCCATTAAGGTTGAAGTGTTGGTATCACTTCTATTGCAATTGCGAATTGACGACTGTAAAACAAACAGCAACACAGAACTTTAGGGAAGGTATTGCAGGTGCAAGGGCTTGCTGCAAGCCATTGCAAAAAGAATTGCGTGCTGTAAAGCGGTTTTAGAAAGCCGAGTGCAGATTAGGTGCAACATAACATGCAATGTAACATCACTGTCCATTTGGACGTGTTTGCTAAAGGCTCGCAAGCATACAGCATGATGTTCGAAGCTACTCGAAAATTGTCGGTACTTTTAAGTTGTATACAGATTAGGTGTAACACAACATACAATGCAACATGGCTGGTCAATTTAGATGTGTTTGCAAATGGCTAGTAAAGTGTCAGTGCTAGTAGCGAACACAAAGGGAATTTCAGTCTGTATTTGGACTGGAAATGCGGTAATATGAAGGCAGTACATAAGAAAAACCGCAACGTGCCTTATGTAGGAAGAAATAAGTCTTGTCCGCATGGACGCGAAATTTGCAAAAATTCGCGCGTTTAATTTAATGGCGAGAAAACTGTCGACGTTTAGCCAATTTTGCCATATTTTCATCATAAAACTGTCATTAACTGTCATGGCAGTAGCGATAATATTGCTGTTTTTCGAAATTCACGAAATGATGACACTCCTTCCATTAATAATTTAAATCAAAAACGGATTTTTTTTTCAGACAGGAGAGAAAAAGCAAAGGAAAAGGATACTTAAAAAAGAAGTAGAAAATGTAAATAAGATAAGCTGATTCATGGTTATGCTCCGTTAGAAGTTTTCATGGCTGTAGAGATCTTACTCTGGAAATTTGATTCCTTGTAACAATAAATAATAATAAATGTGATTTTTGCAATGAAAATATTTATAACTGTCTCTTCCGATTATTCTGGAATTCGTGACCAACTTCGTTATTTTAAATGAAATGATATATTTTTATTTAATTTTTGGATTCTCTACGTTATTTCAATGAGACTTTCTTATACCTAATCTTTGTCGTTTTTGAGATGTTTACAATATTTCGGAAAATAATAATTTTTTGCATCACTGTTTGACGTCACAAAAAAAATCATGTATTTTATGTTTGTTTTTAAATTCGTTGAATAGATGAATAAGATAATAATCGTTTTCATAGTTTTTCGATTACTGGTGGTCATTATGAATATCATCGTTGCGCGCGAGTTCATATGTTTGCAAATGCATAATAAGAGAGATAGGCGCCTTAAGAGTCCATTTAAAAAAGGTTTTTTTATTTAATAGCAACTTTAAAATAAGAAGAAAAAAAGAAAATTGTCACCTGTATAAATTTTGTCCCTGGTGATTTCATTTTCGACAACGTATTATTAACTGCTCCAATTAAATTTTAAGCTAATGTAAATCAAATCTCCTACAATTCCTATCAATGAAGTCATATGTATGTTCTCTGATACCAAACATCTAGGTATGCTAATGAACAATTCCACAGATAAAGCTCTAATCAATAACAATCTAAAGAAAATAATCAAATTTGCTAACCTTCTAATGAAACATTCTATAAATATCTAACTTCATTTTTTGGCAGTGGGAACACAAATTCAACCTTTCTAAAACAGTAAAAAAATGTTACAAAAGCTAATAATAAGGAATATATGGGTAGATATTGTGGGTGTAATTCAACGCAGGTTGGGGCTTTTGTCCACTGAGTAGTTAGTTTCACACAATATTATTAATACCTAAAAATATATAAAAACTTTTACATAAAAGGTGAACATTTTTCAAGTAGGTATTGTCATATTTAATTCATTGACAGGATGTCACTTTTTGTCATTGTCGATATTTCTTCAAATAATTTTAATTTTTATAATAATTTTTATAGTTAGATATTTGATTCAACTTAAAGGAGACCACCTGAAGAAGCAATCCTAAAAATGCAGAAATAGGTCAGATCTCATCTATTGTGGTTGAATTTGTCGTGTTCTCACTGCCAAAAATTGAAGTTAGATATTTATAGAATGTTTCATTAGAAGGTTAGTAAATTTGATTATTTTCTTTAGATAATTATTGATTAGAGCTTTATCTGTGGAATTGTTCATTAGCATACCTAGATGTTTGGTATCAGAGAACATACATATGACTTCATTGATAGGAATTGTAGGAGATTTGATTTATATTAGCTTAAAATACCTTTCTAAAACAGTAAAAATTTTTTACAAAAGCTAATAATAAGGAATATATGGGTAGATGTTGTGGGTGTAATTCAACGCAGGTTGGGGCTTTTGCCCACTGAGTAGTTAGTTTCACACAATATTATTAATACCTAAAAATATATAAAAAAAAATGTATTTTCAATCGGGAAGTACTACTAAGTTGGTTTTCCAAACAATCAAATTGAATTATTAAATGCATTATTATCATGAATACACAAATATTATTTATCTTTCTAAAGTGGAAGTACAGCAAAATATTAACATTCAATTTTCTGAAAAGCCATTGCCCTCAAAGGTATGCAACAAGAGTATCTTTTTGCGTAAAGAAGTACGCAGCTTTTGAAAATTATATTCCTAACTTAACAAAAATATCGCCAAAGCAATTATCGAAAAAACCCTCCCTTTCTTCGATTCGAATATTCATTTTTTGAAATTAGTAGCAGATTTAGGGAGGGATAAAATGTATGCAGGTGTAGCAACTATTGCATTTTTTTTATTTTAAAGTTGCTATTAAAATAAGCATTGCTAAATTTACCCTTTTACCCCATGGAACTTTAAACATAATTTTAATGACACTCCGTATATAGTCTTTAGAAACTCTAGACACCACTTAGGTTGCATTTACTATACAATTAAAATCTTTTTTACGTTGCTAAAAATTTATATTTTTTATAATAAAAAGGCACATTTGATAATAAATTAGAGATGGATTATTATTTATATAATTTATGTTATAAAAAATTTAAAAACACTATATTTATTCAAATAACTTTTGTTCATGGTGTTATATCTGATGGTTTTCCAAATACTAGTGTTTTAGCACTCAATCAGAAACCATTTTACCCTTATATGGTGTAGGGTATTTATAAAATTCTTTTCTAATTTTATTTTCCAAACAAATTTTGCCCATTCCTTCCTATTTTTTGCCATCGTTTTTGCCTGTATCCATGTCTTTATTTTCTTCTTTAATATTTCTCCAATGGTTTGTCTTGACCTTCCTTGTTTACTTCTCTTATCTATTTTAACCTCCCATATCCGTTTCATTAGTCTTTTATCGTACACATGATGTAAATGTCCCCACCAACTAAATTGTCTTTTTTCCACTTACTTTAACATTGATTCTATTTTAAATTCTTCTCTTACTTTTATGATTCTAACTCTGTCAATTTTTGTGACCCCTCTAGCTCTTCTTAGGTACTACATTTCTCTAGCTTGGATTTTACTTTTCTGTGCCATGACTCGCAACCGAACGTTAGAATTGATTGAATACTTTAATTTTGGTGTCACATGATATTTCTTTTTTATTTACTATTATTCATTGAGTGATATAATTACAATGTTTTCTCTATCTTACTGTTAATATCTACGTCTTGTTTTCCACTGCTCTCAATTACTATTTGTAAATATTTAAAGTCATTGGAGTACTTGTTTTATTGGTACATCCTCTACCTTTATATCTAACGTCTGCTGTTCTCTTTCTATTGTCATTACTTTTGCTTTTATTTATCCTCATTTTGTAATCCTTCAGTACTTTTCTACATATATCCAAATGCTCCTTCTGAAATGTCTACCCGTTGTATCTATCTGTATCATATATGTATTTTCTTGCTTTAATCTGAATATTTCTTTATTATTTCATCCATGAATATAATAAATAATGTGCTTGACGAATACCATCCTTTCTTGAGAACGCCTCGGATATTTTGTTGTTGATTATGGCCATATTGTTATTACTTATGTAAATACTTCTTATTCAAATTCAAATTCTTTAACAAAAATATTTACCGCCATGTATAAGCGCAAAATACTAGTTGGGATCGTAATTTATTCGTTTCTGAAGCGGGCGATAAAGGCGCTTTGTAAACCTAACTATTTTTGCCCAGACTGGCGTTTAGGCGTACCACAATGACGCAACATTTCTGCCAAGATGTTATCTTAATCTGTTTTATTGCCGCAACAATAGAGTACTGCTTCAGATAAATTATTATTTTTACTCCGCTGGACAAGTTGAAAACTACGCCAATAATAATTGTGGCCATCAGTTACTACTACTACTGTGCAGTGTGGTCGGATAATTGCTTGTTATTTCAAACATACGTAAACAAATCAACCCTTAAAATGTCTAGTTTAATTAAAATTTTGTAACAACTATACTTTTAATTTTATAAATTGATTAATAGTATCCCCAAAGTGGCACAATAATATTGATATATTGGACCCATACGTCAATTTTATTAGCTTATTATTACTACGTCAATGAGATCCGTCAACTGGTCTACCTGCTTGAGGTTCAAGAATTCTTAAAAAAAATTCTTCCAATTTATATGATGAGATATGGTACAGGGAATAGGATTGCTGAAGATCTTGATCGGACTGTGTGGTTTTTTAACACACAAACTCAATGTGGATTTTTTCTGAATTTTGTTTATAAGGTGATTGAAGACATTCCAAAACAAGAGAAGTAAACAAGAATAGGAGAAACCCTTGAATACACTTGAATGTATTTAGATAAATCAGGCATAAAAGAGGAATTTGTGGAAAAAATATAGTGAACCTTCAGAAAGTACAAATATTTAAAAAATCAGGATAAAAAAGTCAAAATTTAAATTTCGTAACTTTTCAATAGAAAACTTATTGAGGACCATTAACGTCACTTTGATATTAAGGCATTCATGAGTTATTGCAGATATGTGTATTTCACAGCTTTACAAGTGTTACACTAATGTCTTAAAATTTGACTTTTTATATAAAATAGGCTTAAAGAAAGTTAACAGCTAGAATTTTTAGCCAACATGTCAAAGAATTATTGAAATATGTTGCATATTGTGTATATATTATATTTGACTGTATTTCATCAAACATATTAATTAAATACACAAGATTGCTTATAGTATTCCTAAAATAATTAACTAGCGGTTACCAAAAACGTTCAAAATTTTTAACCCGGAAGATGTGAAATTTCTATCAACTGCTGCAGATGATGAATATTTTGTCAAGGTAAACCTCTAAAATAAATATGTATATTACTCGTTTAGCTTACAGGTGGTACAGAAGAAATGCACTGTTCAACTTGTGCGAATTAACAACATTTATAAAATTTCACAGAAGATAGCTGAATTTTTAAGCTGCCAAATCAGAAATGGAGACATTGCCTTCGCCGTTCTGTAGCAACGATGGTTTCAAATTCTGGCGCAGACTTGGTAACAGTAAAGCGGTTGGGTGGTTGGCGGACTTCCGTAGTAGATACACATTGAGAAATCAGTAGCCAACAAGATTGGTGTATCAGAATGCATACTTAAAGGCTCCTGTACACGTTTGGCCAACTAGTTGGGCCAATGATTTGGGTCAAAAATGAAGACACTGTTTACACGTTGGCGTTGCTCATTCTGTACTGGCCATTCAACGGGCATCGATGTAGAAACTATCGCGGCCGCGGAAATTTGTTCTTATTTTTATGTTTAAGATTCCATATTATTGGTTCATCTTGGTACAAATCTATACTCTTCAACTCACTTCCATACTGCCATCGTAGCTCGTAAATACAATTATTACGCTGCAACACTACCCTTTCCGCTTAAACGGCAACTACAAACTGAAGAAGAGGCCAACGTGTGAACGCTGTTGGCGGATTGGGTCAAGCCAACGCTGGCCGCTAACGACCAAGTACGCCAAATGGCAAATGGCTTGTACACGATGGCCCAACTAGTTGGTTAAACGTGTACAGGAGCCTTAACAGCGTGGAAAATCAGACCATTGGCGCCAATATATCGGTATTCCGGTAGGAACAAAAAAAAAGATTCTTTCCTTCCCATGCATATTTCTGGGAATGTTAATTGTAATATTAATATTAGATTTGTATTCACAAATAGTAGGCGGTTAAATAGTGGTTATAAGTTCTTAAAAAATAAAGATCTTTATGTATCCTTACTACTTTTTAAATGATTTTAAGTACATGAAAGGCAAGTTTAACATTAATATAGAAGAAAGTATAGCTATTGGTTTTCGGCGTTAACTAATTATTTCTTGAAAAACTAAAACCAGTTTTGTTTAATTTACAAATATTATAATACGCCACCCACAAGAAAATCTAAATTTGTTGATGTTTCTTGAATCTATTGTGAATATTTTTAAATAAATTTCTATAATAACGTTTTAAAAATTAAAAATAAAAATATTACTGTAGGTTTTCTAAAATGTAACATTTTATTTTTAAATACGGAGTGATTCAAGACTAATCTAAAAAAATTTGGGAATAGATGTGTCATGAAAAATGGAGTCAATATTGTAAAAAAATTTTTTGTAAAATCCTTTTCCGAGAAAACAAGTTGAAGTTCTAGTATTTTTAACCTTTACATCGCTGCAACTGTAGTCTCTAGTCACACGATTTCAAATATCTAATTACTTCTCGTATCAACGTTTTTGTGAATCGAATATTTATATTACTTTTTCGAATGTCAAAAATGACTTACGTGTATAGCAACTTGCAGTTGACGGATATCGGTGAAGTGAAAATGCTTTAGTAGAAGGATCCCAGTAATCATGTCCCAAGTGTAGCTACTTTTACAACGGTGTGTAGTGAGTGCAGGTGTAGTAGAAATTTGCAATCGAGTCATGAAACAGATGGGGTTCCAGGACGTCCACAGCGTATTGCAGCAGTGTGGCGTATCATACACGAGGCTCAATCATATCGGAACCATGTACCGCATGTTCAAGCATTAATACCAAGGGAGTGGACGAGGAGGACTGGTACCATGGCCACCACGATCTCCTGGACTTTTTGTGGGAATATTTAACAAATCACCAATGTGGATAATATGAATGATTTACGCAAACATATCATAGACTATTTTTTTTAATCTTATAGTTTTTGAAATCTGCATCCATCTATAACCAATTTAAGACACATTGTATATTTTTTTACATAGCCAAACCGTCAATAAAGGAGAAAAATGTCATAAGATTTAATTTTCTTAAATAATACACTTCTTAATCTATGAAATATTTTCAATAGCGGGTTATTCAGGTTTTATTCATCTACTCATTTTTTGTTATTGATCTGTGAGTTCGTGACAGGGAAAATCGTGACCCATGCTTTTTCGATGTTAGTTTCATACAAAATTGATTAGAGACAAATACCATTCCGCTTTTACCTTTTACATATTACTTGACTATGCTTTCACTTTTATTACTCATTGTTAATAAATTAAGTCATTTCATCATGTATTATCACTAGGAATCGCTTTTGCTGCTATATTTTCTTGTAACAATATCCTGAAAACGTGTTACTCTATAATAAAGGAACTTATTTATGCAATAAGTTGTGGTTTACGTACTGTATAGGTTGTAACAATACGTACATTCACATTCTTTAAATCGGTGGGACATCTATATCTTCCATAGAATAGGAAATGCCTCACTTGCAATAGAGTAGATCAGGTTATTAAAAGTGAAGCAACCAAAACTGGTAAAAATTAAACGAAGAAGAAACATAGAGTAACTGATATTAATATAGGTGTGGAAGTAGTTCCATCAGTTTGAAAGTCTGTCTTACATTTATGAAAACTACATACTTTCAATAAAAGAATTGGAATTATTCATCAATAAATGTAGGTTTAATATCTTTTCTCTTCCATCTATATTTTTAAAGTGATATTTTCCTTATAAATAGTAGATATTAACTGGAGGCTTATTTGAAATTAGTTATTTAATTTTACGTATGTGAGATACTGAATCAGATTCTAGTAAAATTACTAGTGAATTATATAAAAAAATACACTCCGTAATAGTGATCTACTCTGTTACTGTAACTATTGGCACACACTACAGTAATTTTTTATAAGTGCTACATTCACGATAGTTGTGGCAAGAATTCAGACGACTTACGTCATATGAACAAATTTGACAGATTTTGAACAAAATCTGTCAAATTATTTTCTAATTTATAGAACTCGCGAGTTATATTTGACTAGACTATTTTTTGATTCACAAATTTTTACAATAAAAAAGATCAATAAAACTATCACAAAACTATTGAAAAATTTAATTTAATTAATTATTACAATATACGAAAATATCGTTGACACATTGTGAATATATTAAAATAATTAACAATTTAAATTAGAACAATGAAAAACGCAATTATTAAAAATATTTCGAGACTCATTATTTATTGAGGATTTGGAATTGTTTGTTATATTAAGTGTTTCCTCCTGCGTATTTTCTCTAAGATTATTTATTATATTTGAATGATGTTCTTGGTTCAATTGTAAGTATGGTTTAATCGAACTTGCAGAATTATGACCAGTGACCTTGATTAGTTCTTGTTCTCCTACACCAGGTTACTTACTGCACTTGATCTGGCAGAATGGTTAGTTATTTTTTTAGTAACTGTGTCTAGACCTACTTTTTCTGCGGATTCTTTCATCCATTTTGAAATGGAATTTATTCCCACAGGAACGTTTTTATACCAAGAACCATGAGTTTGCCAAGCCTGATTTGGAGTAAGAAACAAGCGTTCGGTTTTAATATTTTCTTCACGTTTACCCATTAGTTTTTCAAAAAGACGAACAGGGCAAATATTTGGGTTATTTATGTTTGAAGTCAACCATTTACTATTAGCGCACCTTTGTGCTCCACCCTGTGCAGTTTTTGTAAAGATGGGATTGTATTCAATGCGGCCAGTATTTAATCTTATTATGTCGGTTTCTTTTTTAAAATAATGAACTAAACATTTCGTAGCTTCTCCTCCCCTCCAAGCTAGTTCATACGATGCAACGTGAAAAAACTTTCTTTGCAATCCACAAGGTGTATCTTCGTCCCAATAGTTAAAAATTTGCAACAATTCTGTATTAGAAGTGCCACAGAACTTTGTTTGTGCTTTTTAGGATGTTTTTGTAAAATTTTTCTTTTTGCATCTCTTGCATTTCGAGCATTTTTGAATTCTATATCATGGAGAGGATCAAAGGACCTGTTATACTTATTAAAGTAAAGTTCTTGAACTAATTTTGCCGTTTTATTCCACATTGTCTTTATTACTGCTTCTTTATAATCATTTCCGTCTTTTCTTTTCATGTTATAAGCCCAATCTTTCAAAATCAATGCCAGAGAAACTATTGTAGTAGATTGATCTAGAATATAATTTCGTTCTTTGGTGAAGGTCTTAAATTGTCTCCATATAGACTGATTACTTATTAGAGTATTTTTCGAAGTAGTTTCTAAAATCTTTTTTGTTATTTCTGCATCAGAAAAGGTACTAAACCGATGATTTTCACCCATTTTATATATCGCGTTGACACAATTAGATAATTATTTTGACAACTATTTGACACTTGCTAGGCAAATAAAAGCCACAGTTATTATTCCCGAGAATAATCACAAGAGATTTATTCCCACTATAATAATGACATAATTGGTTGAAACTTACCCTTGTGACAAATAAAGAAGCATTTCATTGGTTTTAAGAAACGTCAAAAAATAATCAACAAAATATTAAAGAAACTGCAACTGAGAATAATAAAACTATTTACTGCAAATGGCTGAACTAACTATTACACTAAAATTATGGTGACAATAAAAACAATTTCGTAACGTCAGCCGTGACGTAAGTTGTCTGAATTCTTGCCTCTACTATATTTAAACTTGCTAAGGATACTATTTTGATCTTTAAATTTTACTAGAATATTTGTTTTAACTTATTTATTCTGAAGAGATATTATTACCTTATCAAAAGAAACAATCTTTCGCTATTTACCCCAGAATTGTTCAAGATGTTTTGTCTAACGGTGTATTATTAACGGGTATTATCTAGGTACTTTTTTATTAAATAGGTTTGTTCCTGCAATAATTGAGAACGGTTTGAAACTTAGAAATATTCGGCCAGTAAATTTAACGCATGAAATAGTTAGGCGAACATTTCTGACAGTTTCAAACCGTTTCCAACTGCTTCACGAACAAAACTAATATGCGACACATATGTAGATATAAAATTAACAAACCAAAATCGTTCATAACCGATAGCTATATATAGGGTGTCCCATCTATCCTAATATCTAAAAGTTCATCGTTTACAAGATACAGGGTGTCAAAGATTTTGAAATTTTCATTATATTTTTTATTTACTTGGAAACCCTTCGCGGTAAAACAACAATAATAATTCTAGTTTGTAATGGGATACCTTAGGCCTAATTACTCAGTGGATTTAAATATTCCCATTATCACCAGTGGCGTAGAAACCCTTTGCCACACATTTATTTACAATACGAATAGTACAGCATTGTAGCCTAAGATACTTTAAGTTTTGATTATTTTAACAAATAATTATTTTTTGTATTCAAGTACTTGTTCATTTCAAATATCTCTGCATTTCATAGTTTGTCCATATTTATATCAAAAGCTGAAGGAAATTTGAAAATCCACTCTTAAAATTTTGCACATCGTCATAGTTTACCGTTTTGAGTAAGTTTTTCAAGTAACATTTTACTGTATATCAGCGGAAAAGACGCTTTACCTGAAACCAAAACAATTTTGCCTCGGTGCATTGAATATTTCAAATAGGATTATTTCGAAAATACTTCCTCGTAATGACTTAAAAAATGGTTGGATATAATAAAATATAAAAGGTGAGAGAATCGATCGTTTCAATAGACAGATGGATACACTGAACAGCAAAAAAGTTCTGCCATTTCAAAGAAACATGCTGTGCCGTAAGTGACGCCTCTACCAGTGACGTCAAAATTTGTTAAAAATTCTTATTCGCCGTGCCAAAAAACATAATTGAGCCAATTTTTTAAAATACTCCAACAGGTTTCAAAGTTATTGAGATATTTCAAATTAAAATTCTAGCATTGAACGCCCTGTATTTTTGAAACCAGCAACATTCGGATAAGGCATATTTGGCTCAATCGACTTTTTTTGGTCACCAGTATCCACCTCCAAGATTTACTAACCTTTCATAGACACCCTGTATTGAAAATAACATTTTTACTTTGCCACTGACATTTTTTTAACTATCAACTTTTGACTAAAGTAAGTTTAGCTATATCGCATTATATTGTCGCCAGGAATCTACTCTTATCTTATGTTGCATTAATTTCGGGATACCCTATATTACTGAAGCATAATAGGTCTCACCACGCTCAAACTACAAGAGACAGAGATATTTTTAAAGTATAATTACCTATAGTCTGTTTGGAAATGAAAGACAGTAATAAAACCCCGAGATAAGAACCGGTCATGGGCGTGGTAATATTTCGTTTCAGGTAATTATCCGGTAACACTAATGCTAACAGGTAATAGTATATTTTACTGGATACATCATAGGGCAGGAGCCAGTGCATTGTGACAGATCAATCCAGTATTAGAGCTGAATATACGAAGACGTGCTAGTGCAGTAGAGTAAAATTCGACATGGGTTTAGTGAATATTGTGCCAGTGGATATAATATTGTTTGGGTAAAATGTCGAGCTTATCAGATTACGTACCTGCTAATCGCGTGAAAAGATGTGCGCTGTCTCAGAATGAGAAGATTATTATATTAAATGTATTTAATGCATTGAAACACCAAAATCCTACCAACAGTGTTGACAACATCGTGGAAAATTATTCCAAAATAACAGGGATTGGAAAATCGACTATCTACAGACTTTTAAAGGAAACAAAAAATGAACAAGATACTGTAAATTCCCCAAAATCATCTACAGGGAGGTCAAAAGTCGTTATAGATGATTTCTTCAAAAATGTTATTCGCAGAAAAGTACACACATTTTATTAAAAAAAAAAAAAAAATACCAACGCCAAACAAAATTTTAAGTGAACTTTCAGAGGACGACGATATGCCAAAAATCAGTAAAAGCAAATTATGGGCCGTCTTACAAGAGTTGAATTTTTGCTGGAAAAAGCACAACAGGAAGTCAGTTCTTATCGGTAAAGATGAAATTATTTGTTGGCGAAGATCCTACTTAAGATCAATTAGAAAATTCCGTGACGAAAGGAGGAATATTTATTATCTAGACAAAACTTGGATCAACGAGGGATTTACTGTAACAAAAGTATAGCAAGATAAAAATGTAAAAAGTTTTCGACAAGCATTTTTGGATGGACTTTCAACAGGGTTCAACGCACCTTCAGGTAAAGGGCGAAGATTAATAGTGACATATATGTGTGCCAGTGGGTTTGTAGATGGCGGTTTACTTTTTTTTATTTGAATCTAAAAATACAGGTGACTATCACGAAGACACGAACGCAGATGTTTTCGAAGAGTATTTTACATAGATGTTGGATTTTATTCCTCCGGGGTCTGTAATTGTCATGGATAACGCCAGTTACCATTCACGGCAGACCGAGCGGACGCCTACGACTTCTTGGAGGAAAGCCAATGTTTATCCGGAAAAAACATTTCTTTTGAAACAAATATGGTAACATAGGAACTTTTGACACTTGTCAATCTTAATAAATATCAGAAAAAATATGTTGTCAATGAAATGGCAACAAATCACCAAATAACGGTACTACGGTTACCACCTTATTACTGTAAACTTAACCCAATCGAATTAGTCTGGGCGCAGGTAAAAGGAGATGTGGCGCGAAATAATACGACGTTTAAATTAAGTGACGTGAAATTTTTTTTAAAAAAGTCCTTGGAACGAGTAACTGCAGATAACTGGCAAAGATGTATACATCATGTACAAAAAGAAGAGGAGAAAATGCGGGAACTCAATAATTTAATTGTCGTTACTGTGAAACCTATCGTTATCAATCTAGGAGACGAAGATAATTCATCAGAATATTCAGAGGATGAATTTTAATATATCTATTTTTTATTTTCTGTATTGTAGTATTGTACAGTGTACAACACTACATTTACTCACCATAATTTGAATTTTCATAATACATATATTTTTGTGTGGAATAAAAGTCTATTCAGTAAATTTAAATAAATATTTTGATAATAATATTGAATAATTTTATTTGAATTACTAAAACCTCTTAACCGAGTTATGATGCTTAAAGTAGCTTCATGTTTTGAAATGCTGTTTTTATATTCTTTACTTATAAGAGAAATAGACCGAGAAATTGAAGCGGCATAGACAAAGACGGATTATCGGGGATTAAATTTTAGCTATCTGCTACAATTTAGTACAGTTCGATCACACAAAATTTTTTTACACCTCATCTATACCGATAATACATAATATAAAAATATTGAATATAAGCACCAGTACTATATTTATTTACAATTTGCATACATAATAAGCTTTTATTACTCTCTTTCATTTCTAAATAGACTATAAATACAATGTATTTCAAAGAAAATTTTAGAGAATAATAATGTGTTCAAAATAATTAAAATTTAAAGTATCTTACGTTTTTTTATAATTAAGACAGTGACGTACCATTTTTATTTTAAGTGAAAGAAGAGTACCATATGATTTCTACGCCAGTTGTAATAATGGAAATATTTAAAACTTAAATAATTACACTAAATATATCTCGTTACAACCTAGAACTATTGATGTTTTATCACGAAAGGTTTTCAAGTAAATAAAAAATATAATAGAAATTTCGAAATCTTTGACACCCTGTATCTCGGAAACGGTGAACTTTTAGATATAGGTACATTTGGGAAACTATCATTTATTTTGACTGTACAATTCTATCCTTCCAAAGTTGCCAGTAATACCTGAGACAATAATAGAAAATCTACTTCCTCGCTGTTCGGTAGTCGACGCCTGTATTTTAAATTTCACAACATGATATTTATTCCAAAATGTAGTAAAATGTTTCATAATTATATTAAATCCAATTACTATAACACACTTACCACAACAACGTTTACTACATTTTTTATTCTTCGACAAAATTGTAAACATAAATTTGTAGTAACTGTTTCTTTCAGGTTTAATAGAAGTATGTACCTTTATTATTTGTTTTAAAATCTGTATTAAATCAACGAAATAACAAATTTCATTATAATAAAATTACTCTTATGATTCCAGTGTAAACTGAAGAAGACAGCAAAAAAAAATAACATATTTTTTTTGCTGTACATTTTGTACGCACATTTACAATATTTGTATTAATTTTCTTACTGACACTAATGTACTTGTTATAGCTTTTATATTAGGTATGTCAGAATCAGAATCTAATTTATGCAGTATAGGTTCCTACTCCACCTGAGATTGCGGAAGCCTTTAATATGAATGATCTCTTGCCAAGTCGGGTACTATTTGTCAGGCTTCTCCTTAAAGATTTATTAAACCTACAAAAAGAAAAAAATAAACAATTATTATGGCATTGCATTGATTACGCTGAAGTATGCGAAGAGTCCGACGATGATGATACATAATATTTGAGATAGAATCATTAGCTACTGAATATACAGGGTGATTGTTAACCTATACGTATAAACTTGGAAAATTATAGCTAAGGAAGTGATAAATAGTGAAACATTTTTTTTCAGTTACGGAGATGACAATTTATTTCAAATAAAAATGAAATCGTGCATTTCATAAAACTGAAAATTCATTTAATTTATCATAGTAATTGGCTCCCACGTGATTTTCAATAAATAGCTGAGCGCGCCAAATCTATGAGTCCAATGGCACGGCCCAAACCGGGCTGGACTCGAATTGCCACAGCAGCAGCATGTATGCAATTTCGCAAGTTTTGTTCAGTGTTAACTTCGGTAACACCATAGCTTTCATGTGATTTCAAAGATAAAAATCAAGAGGATTATAAGCGGATAACTTTTTATTACAGTAGATAGAGTACAACTAGTATAGTAGCAGAGTAGAAATATTATAGAATTAGAAAGCTTACGGTTTTTCTTTGTTAAGATAGAAGCACATCATAGTTCATCTTTTTTTCTGAATGACTCTGTTTTTACTCTTCGTTGAAATTAGTTTTGTTCTATTATGTTTTATTATATTAATACTATTACAGTGCTTAAATACAGGGTGTTAAAAAAAGAGTGTAAAATATTTCAGGAGGTAATAGTACGAAGTATAAGCAGAAAAGTCTTAATAAACCTGGGTCCGCAAAGTAACCGTTGCGGAGATATGGACCACTATTCGTTTTTCAAACATTTTATTTTATTAGGAATAAACCGACAAAGAAAGCTTTTATGAAACAAAAAACCAAGTTATAGAAGATGTTCAAAGTGCCCTCCGTCCATTTCCAAGCAGGCACGACATCTTCGTCTCAACGATATTCGAACTCTTTCGAAAATACCCTCTTTGGTTTGGATTTCTTGACACTTTTGATTAATCCGTAGCTGCAGCTCTTCCAGGCTATTTAAAGGAGTACCATACACTAATGTTTTCAAATATCCCCAAACAAAGAAATCTAGAGGGTTCAGATCAGGCGATCTTGGAGGCCATAAAACAGGTCCGGCCCTTCTTACCCATCTATGTGGAAAAGTTTGGTGTAAATGCTCTCTAACGGCCATGGAAAAATGAGCTGGAGCACCATCATGCTGAAACCACATTTGTTGCCTCTGATTCAAAGGAATGTCTTCCAGAAACTCATACAGTGTGTTCTGCAGAAAGCTGAGGTAAGCAGTGCCTGTTAATCGATTTGGTAAAACAACAGGACCTAGAAACCTGTCACCTACAATACCCATCCAAATGTTTAATGAAAAACGTGCCTTATGTCCAGATTCTATTAGAGTATGAGTGAAAATTAAACACTCTTTCACACATTTCTTGTGAACCCGGTCTCATCAGTAAAAAGAATGCTTGCAAGAAAACGAGGGTCTTCAGCATCATGACGTAGAAACTAGCGGCAAAAAACCAAACATGCTTGATGATCATTTATTGGATTTAAGGCCTGTACTCGTTGCACATGGTATGGATAAAGCAGTTGCTCGTGAAGGATTCTCCAAACAAGAGGACCACTAATTCCTACCTCGGCTGATATTCTCCGCACACTCGTACCTGGATTCTGCACTACCAGTGCTAGAATTTCTTCTTCTGCTCTAGGAGTGGATACCGACCTTGGTCTTCCGGATAAATGGCACTGTTTGCTCAAGGAACCGGTATCACGCAATCTTTGGTGAATTCTTCCAAACATGTTGTGAAGGAATCTGGCGATTTGGATAAGCGTCAACATAAAGACGTCGCGCTTCGGTGGCGTTCCCATTAGCACGACCATACATGAAATGTATACATGTCTGTTAATTCTGCGTTAGAGTAACCAGCCATAGCGAAAAAAAACTTGTGCACTGAGAACAACTGTCAAATACGTACTCTTTATTTCACTAAACATTAACCAACTATTATAAGAAAATACACAACGTTTTTGCAAAATAAAAAAGAGGCTAAAAAACATAAAACATTCCATATCTCCGCAATCGTTACTTTGCAGACCCATATTTATTGAGACTTTTCTGCTTATTTTGGTTCATACTATTACCTCCTCAAATATTTTACACTCTTTAACACCCTGTATATTATTAAATAGATAAAAGTATATTACAGCTTTTAGAAGCTAGGCACTTCTTAATATTTTTATGTGATTTCTAAGCAGGGGTCGTATTTTCATATTTTTTTTCTGCTCAGCTGTTTTACAATATAACAGATACCATCTCTATTAGTATTAGATATAGTATGATTCATTTATATTTTGTATTTTATTGTATGCCATACACATCAACATTTCAACGTTTGATATGGAATGAATAAAGATGCAATCAGTGTTGCAAAGGACAAACAATAATCGAAACTTAAAAATTAAACTTGGTTCAAATGTTTAGCGAAATGGACAGAAAAACAAAATATTTCATTTGACTAATAAGATTTTGCGAAAAAAAATCGAAAAGGAGTTCATCTAGTCCATCTAGCTCACTCATTTGCAAACATCAAATGAAATTACTAAAAATAATCAATAAACTTTTATAAGTTACAGATTTGTAAAATTGATAGCTGATCTGTAAAAGCTTGTAACGTTGCGAAAATTTGAGAATAGAATTTTATCATTCCATTGCTTTTAGTTTCAATAGAGAATTTTCTTGAAGTTACTTGTAGAAATTGTAAGAAATCTTTCTTCAAATTAATATTTCAGCTATGCTGGACGCTCAGTTGTTGTTTGACAGTAGTTTGTGTCAGTCAGTGTTGCGATTTTTTGCCGTCTTGAACGTTCATATCTGCTACGACCATGTTTAAATTTCACTGCGATAAATGATGGTGCAGAGTCCCCGTAAATAATATCCACTTCAGCTTTAATTTACGTAGGTGTGTTATCTTTCAGATGCAAGGATTTAATAACGGCTCGATATTTGATTTTTTCAATTTTTACAAAAGCTAGGGACATTGATTGACACAAACTACTGTTAAACAACAACTGAACGTCCAAAATGGTTGAAAATTTCAAGAGTATCTTTCATTATATTGCCAGAATATTTTTAACGAGTAGCACCATCTTCATGTTGAGGCTTGAAACTTTCAGACTACATTTTCAATATAAAGCATAAGGTTGGACACAGCATCCATCGTCATTAGTTGAATCTTGTACGGAAGAATTTTTATATTGAGCTTTAAAATACGGCGCAAACTGGTGTACGGTATTCTAAATCGTGTTGAACCGAAGCTGAAGCTTGCGGGATTTTTTAACTTTATATATGCCGTAGTCATTGAGCGTAATGTGCCATTTCGTGTAAAGCCTAGTCATTGGTCGTATTGCCGACAAAGGCTGTAGTGAAATGAATATTTCGTTGCTTGACTGAAATTTATGTAAATGGTTAAGCGATTACACATTACACCGTTTGGCGGATGTTTGTCTAGTCATTTGATGAACAGTCTTAAAATGTTTAATATTACCTATAGAAATACAAATTTTTAGTAGAAAAAATAGAAACAAGTAAACAAAATATTACTTTTATCCATTTGGAACAATATAAACATTATAAAATCATGCACTAATGGTAATTATGACTGAATATATAAAAATCTATACTGTATACTGTATACACTGTGTATGGGGGGGGGGGGTAAGTGATAGGTATATTGTTTATACATTTACTGAATTTTCTGTAAGTTGGTTGCATGGTGGTGTTCACAGGTATGAACTTTTTGATACGATTAAATATGATGTTTTCCGTAAAAATCACAATTTTGAGAAAACAAATACTAAGCGAAGGAAGGGTATAATTGATACTGATAAAGATCTCAATACCTCTCAGGTTGATATTTATTCGTCGTGTGGAAGTTTAATTCTGTTTCTTCTATACATTCCCCCAAATACAAGCATTGTTGAATATGATATTATCTTTGAAGCTCTCGAGTCTTTCTATACAATATTTGACTTTAGTTATCTTAGGAGATTTTAATATTTCAGAAATTAATGAAAATGCGTCAAATGAATTTGTTAAAGCTCTTGAAAATTTTTCAAAATTATATAGTCTTGCTCAATTCAACAATGTCCACAACGTAAATAATGGAACCTTAGACTTGGTTCTTTCTAACTCTTGTTGTGATGTTTGTAATTCTGATGCAATATTACCTATTCACTCTCATCACCTTCCACTGGATATTAATTTGTTACTTACTTACAAATGAACAATTTTCCAATTGCCTTACATAATAATGTATTCAATTTTAGGAAGTTTAGTATTATTGATCTTTATCAGCATATAACAGAGGTTGATTGGGAATTTATTGAATATCAATTCTGTGGATGATGCTGTCCAGCAGTTTTGTAATAAAATAAATTTAGCCATTGGTACATAACCTCGGAAATCTTCTAAGTATGACGTACTAGTGTACGTCATACTTAGTTTGGTTCAATAAGGTAACAGTGTAAATTTAAAACACAAAAACAAAGCGTGTAAAATATACAGGGCTATTAATTAAGAATGGGCAATCTCTGAACTGGAAATACTACATACCAAAATATGGCGATTGAGCCAAATATGCCTTATCCTAATGTTACTGGTTTAAAAAATGCAGGGTGTTCAATGCTAGAATTTTATTTTTAAATATCTCAATAACTTTGAAACCTGTCGGAGTATTAAAAAAATTGGCACAATTATGTTTTTTGGCACGGCAAATAAGAATTTTTAACAAATTTTAACGTCACTAGTAGAGGGCGCCACTTATGGCACAGCATGTTTCTTTTAAATGGCAGAACTTTTTTGCTGTTTAGTGTATCCATCTGTCTATTGAAACAATCGATTCTCCTACCTGTTGTATCTAAAAAAAGTATACCTTGTTGAAATCGTTAGAAGTAACAGTTTTCGAAATAAACCTATTTGAAATATTCAGTGCACCGATTGAAAACTGTTATCGTTTCAGGTAAAGTGCCTTTTCTTCTGAAAATACAGCAAAATTTTACTTGAAAAAGTTGTTCAGAACGGCAAAATTTCAAGAAGATCGACTTGCTTGATAAAATCTTTGTGCCTTGTTGAAAAAGATCGGCGAGGTTTGATTTTGAAACCATTTTTCAACAAAGCATAAAGATTTTATCAAAGCAGACCGATCTTCTTGAAATTTTGCACGTCCTCATAATTTTCCATTCTGAACAACTTTTTCAAGTAAAATTTTGCTGTATTTTCAGTAGAAAAGGCACTTTACCTGAAACGATAACAGTTTTCAATCGATGTACTGAATATTTCAAATAGGATTATTTCGAAAACTGTTACTCCTAACGACTTCAACAATGTATATCTTTTTTAGATACAACAGGAGAATCGAACAGTTTTCAATCGGTGCACTGAATATTTCCAATAGGATTATCAAAGTTATTGAGATATTTTAAAATAAAGTTCTAGCATTGAACACCCTGTATTTTTAAACCAGCAACATTCGGATAAGGCATATTTGGCTCAATCGCCACATTTTGGTGTGTAGTATCTCCAGTTCAGAGATTGCCCATTCTTAATGAATCACCCTGTATAAAGGAACCCGTAATATGAAAGAATTTAATTATTTTAAAAATTTTATTAAATATTTCAAAGCATAGGTATAATCTGCATATCTTGTCAGTTGAGAGTGACTTAAGAACTAACCCTAATAAGTTTTTTATCCTTCATAAATAGTAAATCTGGTTCTTATTCTATGCCCTCTGAATTGTCTTACAATAACGAGCAGCTCACGAATCCTATTGACATTGTAAATTCGTTTGCATATTATTTTTCACAGTCATTTTCTCCTGGCGATGATAAAAGTGATATATTTCACTACCTAGATTCTGCTCATTTTCCATCACTGCTCGTGAATAAATTTACCGAGGTTGAGATACTGTTAGCGTTGAAAAGATTCAGGCCCAATATGACTGCTGGACCGGATCTCATTCCGGGATTTTTTCTAAGAGATTGTGCCATTGTACTGTGTAAACCTTTGTGCATGATATTTAATATTATTTTAAAAAAGTCAATATTTCTAAATGTGTGGACAAAAGCTAGTGTCTGTCCAGTTTTCAAAAAGGGTAACCAAAATGACCTCAGAAAATACCGTCCAATAACGATACGCAATAACTTTTGTAAAGTCTTTGGAGCAGCATTGTACAACCGGATCTCTTATCATATGAAAAATATGATTTCGGAAGCTCAACACGGTTTCTTGGCTGATCGCTCAGCTGTCTCAAATCTCATATGAAAGACACAGTGATAGGCAAAGGCAAGTAGCAAAAGTCTTTGATGAAATTGATCACAAGATGCTATCATTAAAACTAAGATCATATGGTTTCTCTGACTCACTAGTGGACTTGTTTTTTTTCTCTTATTTTTTTGACCGTCAACTTTGAGGGTACAGCTTTCGTGAATTTCTTCAATCATCTGGGGTACCCCAAGGTTCTATAATCGGCCCAACGTTTTTTATTTTGTTTTTAAATAATATTATAAAACAGTTAAATGTTATACGTTTGATATACGCAGATGATCTAAAAATTTTGCTTGAGGTAAACTCGCTGCAAGATTGTGTAATGCTTCAGAGTAATTTGAATCGAATTAAAGGGTAGTATCAAAACAACGTACCCGTGAACGCTTAGAAGTGTAATGTCATGTTTTACACAAAAAATAAGAAAAATACTATTCATTTACATACTGGACAACATTACACTTAATAGGTCTGATTTTGTCAAGGATCTTGAAGTTTGATGAAAAATTATCGTTCAATGAGCATATGTATATATGTATGGACTACCAAATCTGGTTATTGGAATCTGGGATGTATTATTCGCAATTCTAAGAATTTTCAAAACATGGAAATCCTTAAACTGCTACATTGCTCATTTGCACGCTCCAAGCTCGAGTGTGCAACTATTATTGGTCACCTATTTATAATTACTATCAGACTGCGATTGAAATGGTTCAGTGAAGATTCATGAAATCTGCGCTTTACTTAATTGATGGTGAGTTTATTCCCAGGGAATAGTAAACGGCATTTTGCTGCAGCGTACTAAACTTTGTAGTCTCCCTTCAAGAAGAATAACCTCTTCAATTATTATCTTTTAATTCACAAAACAGTGCTGTTTTCAAGTTGCCTCAGCCACGGACAAACTCTATCATCGCGTCTCCATTATATCAAATGATCACGCATTGTACAAACATCGAGAATTCGCTTGATATATTATTTGCTTTTTGTCTGTTTTATATTCAGTATTTATGATGTTTTTTTTTTTAATTTCTAATTTGTAATATGTATCTATGTGTGATCTATGATTCCTCACCCCCGTAACTAGGTTAATCCCGTGGGGTATTGTAATTAAATAGTTAAAAAATAAATAAATAAATTTCATTACAGCCTTTGCCGGCAATACAACCAGTGACTGGTGTCTTTCCGCAAAATGATTCATTGCGCCCAATGACTACGACATAATACTTAGAAGTTAGGCAATCATGTTTTGATCATTTAGAACAGGCATGGGCAACCTTTATTTAACTTAGAGCCAGATAAAAAATTTGTAAATGCTTCGTGGGCCAAAAGATTCCTAGATGGTTCCGCAGGCAAAAATTTTCGAAATTTCAAGGTCAAATGGGCTTATAATGAAGATCAATAATTGTATATGTAATTATAAAATCTGTAAAAAGTATGTTTCGAAGGATATTATTTATTTTTAGTTTACAAATATTATTATAGATAGGACACAACTATATTCACAATACAAATGCATACTCGTACACAGGTACAAGAGACTCTTAAAAACAATTATCATGTAATAACAAAAATAAAATGAATATATACTTTCTCTTTACTAGAAACTAGCTAGTCATAAAATAAACATGTTAATAAACAATATACGGATTATAAAACAAATATAAAACAATGAATGCAAAACCATATTTAATTTTGCTCTCATTTAATTAATGAGATATTTGAAACTGACAGTTTTTAACTAACATATCAAAATTAGGCGCGAGTGATTCGTGAGCCACTGCTACACGTAAGGTATTCTCCAAATTACAATCCGTTAATCTTGACCTATTTTTGCACTTCGTGAAATTCATTTTGGAAAAAATTGCTCACAATAATGCGTGCTTCCGAACAGTGCCATCGTTGGAAAGTATTTGGTGTAAAATTCGTACAAACTGCATTCGTTAAATTTGCGTCTAAGTGCGTCATTTGCTTGCAATTCAATTACTTCCATATACAAAATGTTAGGAACATGATGTACATGGAAATTATTCTCATGCGATCGAAAGCCCAGAAACCTTTGAGAAAATTCGTCATTTAAGGAATTTAATTCTTTTGCAAATGAGTTTCGATTGTAATTTTCATGCATTGCTAAAGTTGGAAAATGGAAGGTATTGCCGGCAAGAAGTTGAGCTTCCCATAAACACAATTTTGGTTGAAAAGCTTGCTCATGTGCAAATAATTCATGAGCAAACTGGGCTAAGATGGGCTAACCATCTTTTATCTGACAAATTTTCAACTGGCTTTTCTTTCATTTCCATGAAAATTTGTATTTAATTTCTCAAATCATAAAAGCGTTTTAACATTTTGCCTTTGTCACCGTACCACCGCCACCGCACTTCTGTGTAAAAGACAACGTCACCATATTCTGCTTCCAGACCTTGCAAGAATTCTTGGAACTGTTGGTGACTGAAGCCCCTCGATTTGATGAAATTTACACACGGCACAACTGTTTTCATAATATCACTAAATTTAATAGATTTTGCACAAAAATTTTCTTGATGCAGTGAATGCAGTGAAGAGTCACAAAATTATCAACATCAATGCCCTTGCTGCGTATTCCGATTTAATTTTTGCAACAATGCCCACATTAGTTCCGACCATTGCAGGAGCTCCATCAGTTGATATACCACACAAATTTTGCCATTCTAAACCAAAATTTTCGAAAACTTTCAAAATTTCCTTGAAAATATCTTCCGCTTTGGTAGTTCCATTCATAGCTTGCAAGGCGAGCAAATCTTCTGTAATCGAAAATTTCTTATCAACAGTCCGAATGAATATGGCCAGTGATAAACTAACCTCCTTAAATTTCTTGACCCTTTCTGGACACAAAATCTCGGCTACAGAAGTAAGACATTCTTTTATAAATTCTCCTTCCGCAGAAGGTTTCGAATGCTTTGCAACCAACTGGCTAATAACAAAACTGGCTCTTACTATTTCATCACCTTCAACACATCGTTTTAACATTTTGTTGAGATGAAAGTGATTTTTTCAATTGCTGTAATTTGTCAGTTTACTTGCGGAAGGACGATCCATTTCAAAGCATTTATATTTGGATCTATTAACAAAATATGTTTTGTTGTTGCATACGGTCGGCGGGAAGTACAAATTTCGTCGGTGGGCCGCATGCAACCCGCGGGCCGTAGGTTGCCCATGCATGATTTAGAATAAAACTGCAGTAACAAAAATTTTCGGAGATAGATGTACCCTGTATATGGAAAGAAAAAAAAAAGGTATATTCAGAGGCATATCTGGTTTTAAATTATTAATCAAGATAACAAATTAGTATCCTTTTTCTGTTTTTACTTACGTCGTAAATCTTTAGATATAACTTCCACAATTTATGCAACAACTTTGCAAGTGCACATAAAATTCACTCAGGAATTAAACTACTCGAGATGAGAATTGCCATAATAATCCAGAATTTTATTATTGCACATAATGCCACAGTTGATAAATAGCTGTTTATTTATTAACATTGGATATAATACGAGCAACAAAGTTGTTCCAGTTAAAACAAAATTTATTGGTCAGCTCTTAAAATATATACATTCATCAACAAATTTATTATCAGAAAGTCGTTCCGAGGAAGCTACCATGCAATTAAATAATTATTTCTTTAAAATAAGGGGTTGCCAGTCGGTTAGTAAATTAACACCGCCAAAATTCGGGTGCCTTCAACAGTTTGCACTTTTCCAATATAGTTAACATTTTTAACGACGGTTGTATGTGTAGCTAATGATTGCTTTCAGCGGCAAAGCCGATTTTAGTAGGGTAATGATACGTTAGAACGTGGCGGTTACACTAAATAAAAGCGTGCCCTGGTTATATGTAATTACGAGGGATTAGATATAGTATAACACCCTTTTTATTACAGGTTATCACAGTTTTCCTTTCAGGGTGTTACAGTCAGAATTATTATTTAATTGTGAACTGGAAAGTTTCTAGAAAATACCGATCAAAGTTTAATATTATTTCTTAACTTAATTAGTTTCAGAGCTGAGTATTACTCGAATTAATTGTCTTGACGACTAGGCTCAATACAATTTTTATGTAATCAGTATTGAAGTACTGAATACTTTTATCTGGCGGTATTCAATACTCTTATCACGCTTAGAAATGTGTTCAGGATTCAGTACTCAAAATTAGTATTCATCAGTATAGAAAGTATTTTATGAATATCCAAGTACTTATGAATACTGAGAATTTATTACTGAAGAATTACTGGAGAATTGTCATTGTTCTCGTACTAAATTTAACTCAAATTGCTAAATATGGGGTGTCTAATTTCACTCTCTTTTAAAGTTATATATCTAACTTAAAATTTTACATCAAATACGTTGAATATGATAAAAAATTGTAACTTATTTTATACCGGGTTAACTATGACTTAAGTACAAATATTTTAAGAGGGGATAGAGAAAATAAAAATTAACGAAATCACCCTTTAAAAAATTTCCACCCTTATTTATAAAGCGAAAATTTTTTTTTTTTTGATATATTAACGCTAACTATAAGGCCCTTCCACCTCATGTTTGACGTTTGCAGAGTCAGAGTAGACAACCAGCAACACAACGGTAAAATTCGCTGTCATGTCATAATTTAATTCCATTGTTTATGTTGTAGTTTTGTATTCTTCTTCAGTTTTTAGTGCCTTTTTTTTGTTTTTAAACGTTTTATAGTTATTAAATAAAGGAATTTGTGTCGGATATAGATGTTTTTCCCACAACATGGTTCAACAGGGTTTGTTTTTTTAAGTTATGAGAGGGACAAGACTGACGCGGGTGCATTCAAAGTTTTCTATTATCTATTAGTACCTGCCTATTGTAATTAGTGAAAATATAGTTTTGCCAGTTTGTAACGAAATAATGTAAAACGAATACAAAATACTGCTGCTAACTGGATTAACTGTTACCTATCAATCAGGTATTATTACTGGTAAGAATGTTAATTTTTGACAATTCTGCATTTTGGGACGCTACCAAAAAAAAACACCGCATAGTAGTATATGAATCTAAGCCACCTCAGTTGATGCTTATCATAGACGCCGACTTTCCGCAGGAAAAGAGGGTTTTGCTCCATTTTTTAAATATCGAGCTAAAATTCGGGAATAATTTTTTTATTGTGTATTAGGCCTTCTGATCGCGTGGTTAAAATTGTTATACTTAATCATAATTAACCCTGTATACACACTATCTACCTACTCTGATTACAAGCACGGGCGTTACCTCATTGCGCCTTTCGCTGATGTTCGATGGTAATCATGATTCCGCGTTTTTTACATGAAATTTGCAAGTTAAATGAACTGCAATTATAAATTTAACATTTCGTTTTTAATGTATTTCATGAATACTATTATTAACAGAATAGATATACTCAGCTCTGGTTACAGTATACTGAGATTATTTAAAATATAAACAAAATAATAATGGCACTTGCCACGTTATACTAGAAAGAAAAGAAATAGATTGCAGCAGTTATATGAAATCTTTTCTTAAATACTTTTTACTTTAGTTATATAAAGAATACTTCTTTATGCAAAATTTCTGATTATTTTTCTTTGTGATTTAGTAAAACTAAATGGCTTATAGTCCCTAAAAAATTGGCATGGACGATCTTTGCACGATTGATCGCATTAAGGTCACACCACAGTCTCCTTGATGGGTGTCATCCTATTGTAATTAAAGTGAACGACATCTAACCGATTACAAAGCAACTCACAGAGGATATTTTTTGAGAGAATCTGAGTCGCGACGCCTTCAGTGAGACAACGGCCTTACGCTGCACAACACTGTACTAAATATTACTTTAGATTTTAATATAAAATTAAAATAGGACAATACAAACACCTTCTCGTAAGTTTAAAACTAAAATAAATGTAATAAAATGAAGTTGTTTCAACGTAACTGTCAGCACGCCGATGCTGGTATCCACATCCACCATATAGCCTATCGATACCCGTCCTGCAACAGCTCAACATCACTTCAATTGAACTGTTATATTTCAAGGAACTTATTTTATTAGATGAAGCGTAGAAAAACATCATCATGTATTAAAACGCACTCTCTGTGACCGCGAACATCATCTTTTCTAGCACATCATTTCAGTGGAGATGTTGTACTGGTCCAAACAGTGCTATTGATGAGCCATTGCTGTTAAAGTGAAAAAGAAAAACAGTCGACACATCAGCTGCTAGCTAGAAACCGAGTCTTTCTCAACTGGATTAAAATTAAAACTAGTGTACTGGTTAGTCTACATGAAAATTTCGCTTGGAAGTTTTGGATTTTGCCAAAAATCATACCAAGCGAATCTTCAACGCCAAACAAGAGCTTATACTGATAATTGCCTGATCATTTTAAAATTGTTTCACCAGAGAACTTGATATTGAAATTAATAAAATCGAATGGAAGATAAGACACATTATCTATAGAGACAGAAACAAAAATCGAAATTGTTAAATCGTCTTAACAAAGATGGTGTTAATACTGCAGTTAAGAATGCTATCGTGTGTGAGACCTATATGAAGTACCTACCTTATGAAAAAACACCTTTGATATTTGAGCTAGAAAAATAACAGTTTAGAAAGACCTTGGTATATAATTAATTATTAGTGTTCAAAGTACTGATAGTTCTGAGAATAGATTCAAGGAGAGACCCAATTCAAACATGGTAATCTTTCTCGCCCAGAGTATTGACACAGACGTTAAAGTAAAGTCATATAAAAGCAGATTCTTCCTATATTCGCGTCAAGAATTCATACGTCTTACGGCACGGCTGACGTTACACATTTGTTTTTATTGTCAACGTAATTTTCGATATTTGGTCGCGTTAAAAACAATTAATTTTTGCAATTTAGTGCAATATATAATGCAATCTTTTATTGTAGTATATAGTTTTATTATTATCAGTTGCAGTTTATTAAATACTTTGATGAAAATATAATTAATTATTAATTTGTTCGTATGACGTAAGTCGTCTGAATTCTTGTCGCGAGTATATAAAATTGTTTGCCTTTTACACTTTGTGTGTACATCCAATTTTATAAAAAAAGGCGTACAAGGCAGCTTTTCAATATTGGCAATCAAACATTTACTATTTGTGCAGCTTTTTGAATAGCTTTGCCAAGTTTTACTGAATATTCAATGCGATTTGTTGGAGAATCATCGTTATTTTTCTCAATTTGAAGAAAATCCAAGAGATGGGCAACTACCTCGCCTCATAAAACCTTCTGGGGTATTTTCATCCTAGAACAATATTTTTCAGTTTACTTACTTCTGTCAAACTTGACGAGCTGAAATGGTCTTATGTTTACATGGATCTATTTACAATTTCTTTCTGGTTGCATCACAGGCATCTCGAACAGGTTTAAATACTATGCTGTTAAATGAATCAATCATAATCTTATAGTCACCTTTTCTGTAAAAGTTTGCACGAATCGTTCCATATAGTCTTCACTGTTGTTTTTTTGAATTCTTTCCGATATTTCTTCCTCATACTGACCGTACAATATTTTAGTATCAATACCAGTTCTTCTATGCTTCTATGCTTATTTAATTCGTATTATTGCACAGCAAAATTCCATAAATATTCCTCTCGTGTATTTGTGACAGTTTGAAAATTATCCGAGGGATAATTTTTTTAAAATATTTGTGACCGAAAAAAGTTTCCAGGAATAATTTACACTCGTGTGGTATTCAGTAAGAAAAATTCGCATCCCAAGTATAAATCAAACCTGACATTTTAAATTAATTTGACTTTGACTTGAGATATTGTTGTTGTTGACTTACGTTTGATTGTAATTTTTATTTAAACGGTTCTATCATAATATATGTCAATTACTAGTTCGAAGCATATGCACGTTGGGTTTAATAAGTGTATAGTGAAATATCGCGATTTGATAAAGAAAACCTACAAATTATTACACAAGAAATTCAAAACCTAATACCAGATAACATTAGAAAATCAATAGCAAGTTTATGGAAACAATTTGTTGAATTTTGCAGGTATATCCACCATATTACATTAAATAAAAAAATTAACAACTTTAGTTACATCAAATGGAGACGGGCAGCACGATGCCTTGGAAGTAGAGTAGGGACCCGTAATGGTCTTCTAGTACGTAAATTTGCGTTGTTGAGTCGTCTTCGAATAGTAGGTGTCGATATAACATGGCGAAACGTACCTTGAAAGTGGGCCATGACATTCAAAGGAACACTTGACTGAATACACTGCCAAACTGACCAGATTTGTAAAAACGTTGATAATAAAGTAAAGGTTCATGGTCTGCAATTTTTTATTGTCTCTTCTGTTCTCTAAATACATGTACTTTTTTACCACATTAAGAAAAAGCACTAGGTTGAATCGAATAATTTTGCATCCAAGACTTTTGATGGTGTGTGTATGTTTACCTTCTCAACTGCCAAAAAATTTCCATTTAATTATTGCCTCACCACGAAAAAATTTCCGGAAATTTTTCTGGTTGTCATGGTTACGGGTCAAAATACAGGCAGCAATATTTTCGTCGAAAATTTGATGGCGCAGCTTCATTTCACAAGTTTTGAGAGCATCAAACTCATAACTTTCTTACGAAGCTTTGAAGTTATTGAAATGGGAAAAATATTTTACTCTACTTATTTGAGAGATCTCGAAACAAGAAAATTGTAAAAATTGTTACTGCGTTACGAGGTCATTAGTTCTAGATTTAATTACGAAAAGACATTAGAATATACTCTAAAATGATATAACATATAATTTATTATAGCAAAGAGCTAAAAATATATATAAAAATAAATAACACTAATTATTAATTGAAAAACAATAATTTTAAAAATTATAATTAAGTGTTTTCTTAATAGTGCTTAGTGGCTCACATTCTACTCATTTCTCTATTCCTATTCTGTGGCAGCAGTTTGTTTTTCCACAGCTACTTAAACTGGTGTTTAATAAATAAACGACTAATTCTTGCAATAATGACTTATTGTGATTATTTGTGTATTCAATTCTATGCTTTTCATTAATTTGAAATCCTCCAATATAGAGCATCATGATAATACATTCACTAGTCATGTAAGTCATATACGCAAAAAATGCATTAAAATCATACTATAGCTCGGTATAATTTTATAAATATTAAAAATACTACTACTCCTAATTATTCTTAAGCTTCTCTTGTGTCGCAAAATAATTACAATTGCGCCTTTTATATCTGTAAGTAGTAGGTCAGTTCATGCATATTGTTAATGGTAGCTACACTGTAAAAAATAATTACAGTTAAAATAGATGGCAATTTATTTACCATTCATTATTGCTGTAATTTTCTTATCGATTGTGACTTTACAAATAAAATGTAAAATTACGTTGTAAATTTATTTTGTGTAATTTTAGGTTTTGAAATTGTAATATTACTTTGTGATTTTACAATACAAAAAGTATTTTTACAATGTAACTTCCACAATTACTTATGAAATTACAAAGTAACTTTACAGGCAGTTGTATAGTTACATTGTAATAATACATTTTATATTATGACTACAATGTAATTTTTTTTTACAGGATGGTCCAATTTGGGCATTTAGGTATAGAAGGTTTCTTCTATTTTCCGAAAGCACAGAAAAAAATAGCCAAGATATTTGGAGCTTAATTTCTGAGAAATGTTGAATAGCGGGAATCATATTTCGATATTTTGATTTGTTTAAGAAATACCTACTTGATATTTTTAAATTTTGGTCGTTTTCTGTGGTAACTTTTCTACTTATCATATTAATATTTATACATTGTAAAGACATTTTTTCTCTATGTGTAGTACATAGTGGCTTGAGGAATATTTTTTTATAACTTGTAGTTTTCCGCTGCTATATGTTTTAATGAAACATCATACGTATGTAACATGGGGCATCATAGAAAAGGCCTAAAATTAAAAAAAATGCTATATAAAAACTAATCAAGATATCGAAATGAAATTTTCGTTATTCAATTTTTCTCAAAAATATTGCCGTGACATTTGGACTATCTTTTTGGAGAATAAAAGAAACCTCTTAAAAGTGTCGAAACTGACCTAACTCGTACACAGGACATCTTGTTTACAACATTCGAATTCACTAACAGTGCCTTGACATACCTAGATCCCTAAAAAAATCTGAATAGCAATTCATTTATAACTAATAGATTAATATGCCTACATGAGAAAAATTTAAATATCGTAAGGAATTAACGATTGTTACTTACCTTAAGTAACATATCAGGCTTTTCCGTGAGTTTCTCATTAGCATCACTGCATCAGAATGTTATTTCAAAAGAAAAATATACTCATATTAAGTAACCTAAGTAACATGAATGTCAATTGCTTCTAATGTTAACAAATACACATAATAGTAATATTGAATTTTTGATATGATATCCCCAGTGAAGTCAAACATTTTCGAACCAATAGATTTGTTTTCTATATGCTTTTCAGATTTATATACAAAAAATTAAGTACTTTCGAATTTATGACGCATTTAGTTGAAAATAATACTTATTTCTATTATAGCCTCGATGTATACCTTAAAATCAGCAGAATAATCCTTTTTAAATTTATAATTCAAATTTTTGGACAAATTGTGTAAAAAACATTTGTTACACAAAACCGTACTTTTCCTAACTGATTATATAAATAGCTATTTTGTACTCCGATTACGGCTCAGTTAGCTAATTAGTAGTTACAGCTTTATTATATCATATCTAAGTGCCCTTTGCTTATTTTTTAGCTTATAAATACATGTACATACAGGTACTGAAGTAATAAAATATGGTTTTACAGCAATTTTTTATTAAAATTTGGTACCTACACTTTTAGGTTATTTGTACAAAATAGAACACTTAACTTTATAGAAGACATATAACAATGTAAAAATATATTCGTAGAACTAAAGTTAACATTTTATAATATTCAAACGAAATCTATGATCTTATACTAACTATTAAAAAGTAATATTAATTATATAAATGTGCATAGAGAATAAGTAGATACCCAGAACTTAAATCATGCTAATCCTCTCCTGTTCATCAAATATGTATAAAATATAATATAATAGAAAATATATAATAGAAAATATTATATTTTTATATATTATGTAAGATGAACAAAACAACAGTGGGGTACCCAATTTTTGTAGATGCAATGTTTCTTTGTTTTAATAATTATGTATAACTTACATACCTATTAGTTCTTAATGTCATTGAGGTTATGTTTAAACAAGCACTAGACAAAACTATTTATAGTACTAAAAACACTCATTTATCACTCTACATATGTTTATATTGCTAGTCACTACTCACTAAATTAATTATGTAAGTACCTAGGTCCTAGGTACACGCTGCATTCATCGAAATGAAGCAAGAATAATGAGGCGTCACCACCCAACGCTCTCAACGGTTAAGTTAGGTTAGCGCGTTTTAAACCTTCACATACACATTAGGCATATTTTTACAGTCAATTATATAACAAATTTGGTATTTTCAGTAATTTTACAGTGTAAATATGGATTTCACATTGTTAATTGTAAATGTATTACAATACATTCTATAAATGTACAAATTATATTATAATTACATAGGAAATTTACGGTTTTATTGCATATTGGCAGTTTTCTTGTAAAATTACAAGTGTCAGTGTAATATCATCATTATTTTTAGAATTATTTTAAGACAATTATAAGGATATTCTTACAAAGTAAATTTGTAAAGTTACTGACCTTTTTTTCAGTGTATACACAGATATATTGAAACAATTATTTTGTTTAAATGAGCGCTTATCTTAAACAAAAAATCGATAATTATTTCATGAATACTGTATTTGAAAGAGACCAACCAGGAGCACGTTTTACACGAAGGCAATTATCGGTTGCAAATGATAACAGCGGGTGGTGCAGTTGACTGATGTCGATTTCTGCATACGTACGGCCTCTCTAACGTGTAGGTGGCGTAATATAGGAGCTCACCGTATATCCTACCGGTTATACCACCACCTATTTAGATTTTATTATGATTTATAATGAACTGGTATTTAGATTTTTCCTCGTTATTTTTATTAAAAGTTATTACGCAGCCAAGTGCTCTTATTTTGAAGATACAAACGCAGGTCTTCTAGTGATTTATTCAGAAGCGTTTTTAAATTTATTAATTTATTTATTTAATTAATTTTAATTTAGTACTTATTAGTTTCAATAATCACCTGCTAAATATAGTTTGTTATGTTAATAGTTTACGGAATTTGTATTTGTATTGAATTTGTATTTGTGCAATTCAGAGCTAAGTAAGACAGGAAAAGTACTGAATCGATGAATATTGAGTACTATATTAAAACAGTATTCATAATTACTTGAATTCTGAAAACTTTTATTCTTATTAAATAAATACAATGCGGAATTCTCTAAAATTATTTATTTGTGGCACAATTCTAGTTTTTCTTTAGTTTAATTGGATATTTTGCTATACTTCTGAAAAAATAAAGATTATATAAACCCTCCGCCAAGAGGATGAGTCAAGAGTTATTTTTGAAACTAAGTATGCCTAAAATAGCAAAAATCACATCACTATCGTGCACTTCCGTATTTTTTGACTTTTCGAAAAACGCTCTGTTTTCATTCTCAAAATTTCGGATTGTATTGAAAGTCAAGTTTGACAGCTTCCCAAGTTTGGAAAAACGGTCATTTGAGAAGGAGAATAATACAACAGAAAGAAGATTGAAAGAGACCGCGATTATTTTGTTAAATGGAGATAAATGTGTGTCAAAGTGTTCAGTAAACATGGATCATTATTGGCTACAGGTATGTTAATAAGAAGTAACAATAAAATAAAAATCATTGAACATCTCTATGGAAGCACATAAATAAATTTTAAACTATCAAACTTATTTTTAATACACTTGCAATTTTTTCCTGTATTAGAAAGGTATTTTAAGCTAATATAAATCAAATCTCCTACAATTCCTATCAATGAAGTCATATGTATGCTCTCTGATACCAAACATCTAAGTATGCTAATGAACAGTTCCACAGACAAAGCTCTATTCAATAATTTTTTGATTAGGCAAACTTAGTTTCAAAAATATTTTATCTCATTCAATGTATTTGTTTACTTGGTGTAAGATTTTGTAGCATACGCATTGCTTCTTGTGTATTTTAAAATTTTAAAAGTTAAGATAACTATAAAATTTCAACTGAATTTAGCTAATATTTTGCAATTTCACACTGCACACAAAAATTATATAATTTATAATTAACAATCCGCTATACTAAATTATAATTAACAAATTTTATTTAATATGAGTAATTTTCCTCTTAATTTTTTAGAATGATATATATATCTTAAATAAAATATATATTCTAACTGTATTTATTAACTAAGAACATTATATATTGTTAAATAACTGGGGACGCATTATACATTTGATATAATTTACCATGTATAATTTAAAATAAATATACAGGGTGTTAAAAAAGAGTGTAAAATATTTAAGGAGGTAATAGTATGAACCAAAATAAGCAGAAAAGTCTCAATAAACATGGGTCCGCAAAGTAACGGTTGCGAAGATATGGAATGTTTTATGTTTTTTAGCCCCTTTTTTATTTTGCAAAAACGTTGGCGTAAAATAGTTGGTTGATGTTTAATGAAATAAACAGTACGTATTTGACAGTTGTTCTCAGTGCACAAGTTTTCTTTCGCTATATGGCTGGTTACTCTAACTCAGAATTAACAGACATGCATTGCATGTATGGTCGTGCTAATGGGAACGCCACTAAAGCGCGACGTCTTTATGTTGACGCTTATCCAAATCGCCAGATTTCTTCACAACGCATGTTTGGAAGAATTCACCAAAGATTGTGTGATACCGGTTCCTTGAGCAAACAGTGCCATTTATCCGGAAGACCAAGGTCAGTGTCCACTCCTAGAGCAGAAGAAGAAATTCTAGCACTGGTAGAGCAAAATCCAGGTACAAGTGTGCGGAGAATATCAGCCGAGGTAGGAATTAGTGGTCCTCTTGTTTGGAGAATACTTCACGAGCAGCTGCTTTGTCTATACCATGTGCAACGAGTACAGGCCTTAAATCTAATAAATGATCATTAAGCATGTTTGGTTTTTTTGCCGCTGGTTTCTACGTCATGATGCTGATGACCCTTGTTTTCTTGTGCGGTTCACAAGAAATGGAGTGTGTAATTTTCACAATACGCATATTTGGGCCGACGAAAATCCTTATGCTCTAATAGAATCTGGACATCAGGCACGTTTTTCATTAAACATTTGGATGGGTATTGTAGGTGACAGGTTTCTAGGTCCTGTTGTTTTACCAAACCGATTAACAGGCGCTGCTTACCTCAACTTTCTGCAGATCACACTGTATGAGTTTTTGGACATTCCTTTGAATCAGAGGCAACAAATGTGGTTCCAGCATGATGGTGCTCCAGCTCATTTTTCCATGGCCGTTAGAGAGCATTTACACCAAACTTTTCCACATAGATGGGTAGGAAGGGCCGGACCTGTTTTATGGCCTCCAAGATCGCCTGATATAAACCCTCTAGATTTCTTTGTTTGGGGATATTAGTGCATCATGCTCCTGTAAATTGCCTGGAAGAGCTGCAGCTACGGATTAATCAAAAGTGTCAAAAAATCCAAACCAAGGGGGGTGTTTTCGAAAGAGTTCGAATATCGTTGAGACGAAGATGTCGTGCCTGCTTGGAAATGGACGGAGGGCACTTTGAACATCTTCTGTAACTTTTTTTTTTGTTTGTTAAAAGCTTCCTTTGTCGGTTTATTCCTAATAAAATAAAATGTTTGAAAAACGAATAGTGGTCCATATCTCCGCAACCGTTACTTTGCGGACCCAGGTTTATTAAGACTTTTCTGCTTATACTTCATACTATTACCTCCTGAAATATTTTACAATCTTTTTTAACACCCTCTATGTTTTTATATATTTTTAGGTATTAATAATATCAATAATAATACAGTAAAAAACCCTCTATGTTCCTAGGTATTGAAATATGTTTGCCAATATTGAATAATAATATATTCTTTAAGAATATTCGTTTTTTATCAGGAAGCCTGTTTAAATTAACAAGAATACTTCTTGTCAGTTTAGTTTAGTACTAGCCCAGGTTGTGTGGTGTAAGAATGTACCTTGTGTGTTGTATAAATAAATTGTATAATGGAATGTGTTAAAATGTAAGTAATTATAACATATAGTTGCATAGAAATTTTAATCTAATATATCTATATTACTATAGGTTCTATGTTCTATTTTGCAAGATTTTACATCATTAGATATGTAGGATCTATTTTTCGGTATCACCGTAATTATATGGCGGTATGGTTAAATATCTATCTATGAGTATTTATTATCTACTATTATTATTTTTATTTTTTAATTGGTAGGGTATCTACTATGATTTTTTTTTACCATTTAACTTATAGGTATAGACAAATTTCTATATCCATAAAATATGTGAAATTATAATTAATATTTATAACATGCATGAAAATATCAATGTTTGACATATCATTTTATTTTTCCTGAAAAAAATTCATGTAAATATTTTACTACAGTAAATGTTTTAAGAAAATTCTAACGTAGTCATAGATAAAATAGGTATAGCACTACCTTATATTTATTAATAAATCATCATATGTCATTTAACATTAACCAAATAATGTTAATGTGAAATTAAGGTAGGATATATAAATACTTAAGTATTAATTCTGTATGTTTTAAATATATTTTAGCAAATCGTCTAGATGACTTTACCTTATTAAGATGTTTGGTATCAGGTTGTTCAGAATTTAAGAAAGTGGTATCGGATTTGAATTTTGATCTTAGAAACCTGTGAACCGATGATGTTTCAACCCTAGATATTACGGTTGTCTTGTGTACTGTAAATGTATTTATACAGATAATGAAATATAAGGTATTATTAATGCATAGGTAATATAATGTTTAATGTATGGTATATATATGCAATAAAACTTTATTAATTAAAAATATTTTTATTTTTGACATTGACCCAAAAAAATCGTATTAGACCATATTCATATGTTTAATAGTAATAACAATAATTTTATTATAACATATTAGTTATTCTTTAATAATAAAGGATCTAATACTCAAAAATAAGTTGCAGTACCATATACTAAATATTATTTGCTGCTAATATGTCTTTTAGTTTTTAGAATATAATGTATGGTATAATAATAATTCATAATAACACACATAGCTATTATTAAAATACTCTTATTAAATGTAAAAATTCAAATATATACTCAATTGATGATAAATAAATATTTATTTCGCCATATTTCAATATATAGTAAATTTATTGTTAATAAGCCTAATTACTCAGAAATAAATTGTTTTTTCGGTGCAGTTAAATATAGTGCAATAACAACCAATATTACATCAATGTAATAATAAGAATACTGTTTGATAATAATTGTTTTTGAACGCGAGTTCGATACTTTACTGACGTAACTGACGGCATACAAAATTTTATTGCCAACCGTAAAATTTTATAATAAAAAAAATGGAAATATTGTGTCTTATCACATTTTATTATGACAAACAGAAAAATAATAGAAAATAGTATAATATATTTAAAATCTACTTATTTTTGTGATAGAATTTCGAAACACATTTCTAATGACTTTCAGGCTATACATAATTTATGATAAAATATTTACTCTTGGGGCTGTGACAGCGAAAACCGATTTCTATTTAATGTCATACAGTAATGGCTATGTTGATAAATATTTGCGTCAGGTAAAATGCTGATTTTTACAGTGAAATAAAGTGTTTATTTACTTCCTGAAATCCCTATGGTAATGCAAAGCTCTATTGACGGTTGGCGATAAAAATATTTACACCATGATGGGGTAAACGGTAAAAAATAGTAAAGTCCGAAAATAAAAAGATATGAAAATAGTGCCATAGTCCTGCCAGTTTTAAACTAAACTTTTGGGACCGACTAATTTGTAAGTAAAATGACATTGTAAATTCAAAAAATACTAGTCATAAATACTATTTTTGAGTACTGAATTTTGAATACATATCTAACCGTGACGAATACGAATACTGAATACTGTATGATAAAAATATTCAATACTTGAATACTGACTATTCTAATATTGTATTAAATACTACCTAGTCATGAATACAATGCGTCAATTATATAATTTCTGTACGGGTTGTTAACTGTCGAAATTGAGAGTTAAATTAAGCTTTTTTTTATTTCTCATATTTTAGTAGCTTTTGAAAAAAAGTTAAAATACCTGAAGCTCTAATAATGTATTCATTTGATCGATAACCAAATTCTAAGGCCACATAGAGGTACCATAATTTGTATTGTGCAATTCAGAGCTGAATGATATAGGAATTCAGAGCTGAGTAATACATGAATACCTACTAAGTACTCTATTAAAAAAGTATTCATACGAATACTGAATACTATCAGATAAAAGTACTTAATACTTGAATACTGATTATTCTAATATTGCATTAAATACTACATACTCATGAATACAATACATAAAATGCTTATACGGATGGTTAACTATCGTAATTGAGAGTTAAATTTATTTTTTTTTATTTTTCATATTTAAGTAGTTTTTGGAAAAAAGTTAAAGTAGATATTTGAAACTCACTATAATAATGTATTCACTTTACCGATAACCAAATCCTAAGTCTACATAGAGGGTACATTTTGAATAATAAAATAAATTGTTAACCTCTTTTTTAATGTTCACACAATTTTTGAAGGTTTCAGGCTTTTTCTTTAATAAAAATGGTCTGCTCGTTTGCTATTGATAAAAATTACCGTTATTGAAATAAACGTATTTCTTAATGAAAATACTGCTCTCTTTCCAACACACCTTAATAGTGGCAATAAATACATAAAAACAAATATTGATTGTTAATATGATCGCATTTTATAGTAAATATTATTACCAGGTCTTATAAATGTTTGAAATTCACCAGTATTTTATTTCATTTAATTCTTTTTACCTTCCTTGTTTCCTTTTTACAGTCAAGTGTAAGGTAAATTTGTGTTTTTTTTTTATTTACACGATTTTTCTTCCATATCATATTCATCCATCTCTTTTTTGTCTTAGGTCATCTGTACTTCCCCATGCAATTCTCTTGAATTTTGCTCATTCTTCAATTCTCTCGATCCACCTTTTTCTTGGTCTTCCTCTATAGTTTATAGGCTGTAGCCTTTGCTTCGCATACACTTTTTGGAAACCTGTTGTCCAACATTCAGCACACATGTCAGATCTAAATTGTCTGTATTTTATCTCTTGTGAGATGTAACTGGTCTGCTACTACCTGCTTGGCCTAAGCGGCTCGAAGGAAGGAGGAAGCGACCTACATTTTCATAGGTACTACTAACAAGCCCGAAACCGGTCTATGTCTGGTGGTGTGGCCGACAAGGGTTCTTGGCTGTTCACACAGATACTGCAAATGTAATTCAATGCCGATCGGGGCATTAGCCCGCGGAGTAGTTGTTTCCTGCAGTATCATTTATAGATTTGTATTTTATCTCTTGTTCTGTTCTTTGTTTTATGTAGGAATCATATTTCCATTCTTGTTATATTTTTTTATTATTATATATTATAATATATATTAACTTATTACAATATATTGTTGGTCACATTATTTTTGTTCCAGCTTTTTTAATTTTCTCATATATCTCTTTCTCCATTTTGCCATTATTTTCTATTATCATAACTAAATACTTCCACCTTTTGTATTCCCTTGTTTAGTATTATACTAAGTTTTTTCCCTTAATAAAATCATACTTGTTCTTTTCAAACATTAGTTTGTTCAGTTGTATTTGAAGATCTACTGAAGATTGGCTTATTGCTTTATGTACTATTAATAAAAATAGTATAAGGCATGGTACACATCCCTTTATTTTCTTGCAATGTTGGAAAAATAAAATACTTTGAAATATTACTTACGCTTAATAGAATCATATTACTAGGGAATATTTTATAACGATTAGCCAAGTTTATTGATGTTAGATACTTGGCAAGATGTGGGAAGAATAGCTTAGACGATTATATATTTTTTTATGATAATTATGTAGGCGTATTGTTGACTATCATTTATTTAACCACTTAGAAATACCGTTTAATTAATGGCACGGAGCATCTAACTGTTAATTTAGTAACAAATATTTTGACGATAGCAATTAATTATAGATGGTTATTAAGAAAAAAATACAGGTATACGATCTAAATTAACTAACTGTTTAACAGATTATTAAGGTGTCATCTTTGTTATGGTGACAAATCTTATACATCCTCTTTTGTTGCAAAGGTTAATTCTTTTTGATCGAAGTATACATTGTGGAACGCAATGAAAGAGTATAGAGTAATTGTATATATTATAATAGTAAGATTTAGTTTTTAGTTATTTAAGATGTCTTTCTGAAAGTTCTTCACGATGCACAGAGAGCTAAAGTTTGATTTTAATATTCCATAGTTCTATTCCATTTTTTTTATCATGGGATTATCTTGTAAACGGCTGAAGCAAAATGAGTCTTGTCAATCAAAGTTTGTTTTGGGCTGATTAAGACTTGAAATTTAAGTTAGATAACGAAACCATATCCAAACGACGTTAGGCGTCGTGCCACTCCAAAATTTTTTTTAGAAGTATACCATTTCTTTGCAAAAGAAATATTGATTTCAAGCTTTTCTTCTAAATAACTTTTTCTCGTATAAATGTTTAAAAGATACAGACCATTTATTGTGTAATTGGAATTTTTCGTTTGCCTCATCAGTCGTCAATATAGATTGGATGGACCTTGCAAAAAAGTAGATAGTGTTTTAATTTTGTTTTATCGTAATCTCAATTATATATAAAGTAGCTTTTGAAGAAAACAAGTGCGATAACTTGCAATACTATATTGACCCCATAAATGAGAAAATAATATCTAGCCGTAACAAAAAAATTAAGTACATCAATTAAGAGACCTTAAGAAAAATTAAAAATCTACTTTAATGGATGTTAGATATACCTAAACATAATTAATACACATAGATTGTAGCGCTTTCTTATCTTGGATGAAGTATCTTTTTACAATATAGGTACGATATTCAGTTCCTGTCAAAATCAACTTCTTTTTCAACTTGAACTATCGGAATATAATAAAATATGCATATAATTTAAAATAGCAACTTTATCCAAAATAAAAAAAGCCTTACAGTCTATGTGTAGATTTTAATGGTGCATATATCCAGCATTTATTAAAGAAAATTTTTATTTTCTTAGGTTTATTTAATTGATGTAGTTATTTTTTTTACGACCATTGTTATTACCTCACTTATGGGATAGGTATTTGTTATTAAGTCAATAATTACATTTTTAGTGTTGCAAGGTCGCACTTGTTTTCTTCAAATTATAATGTATAAATGGAATTGAAATAAAACAGAATTAAAACACAACCTAGTGTTTTTGCAAGGCCCATGTGATCTATATTGAAACGGTAAACGAAAAATTCCAGTTACACAATAAATGGTCTGTATCTTTTGAACTATTATAAACACAAGAAAAAATTATTTAGAAAAAAAAAGTTTGTAACGTTCTTTCAATATCCGTAAAAATGGTATACTTATGAAAAAAATATTTTTGGAGCATTATGGCGCCCAGCGTCGTTTAGATATGGTTTCATCATTTACATTAATTTCAAGTCTTAGTCAACCGAAACAATATTTGATTAGAAAATCACCCTGTACATTAAAACCTAGAACCTACATGGATAGATATAGAACAATTACCTCGAATTGCTCACCATATTGTCTAACGGTGTATTATTAACAGGTATTATCTACGTACTTTTTATTTAATAGATTTGTTCCTATAATCATTAAAAACTGTTCTACAAGTGAATTTAACACAAGTAGTTGGATGGATATTTGTGATAGTTTAAACCGTTTCGATCTCCTGCTTTTTCTGGTGAAAATATTTATTCAAACTAAAATTACCTTTATTTTTTAAAATAAAAACACATAACTTAAACAAATAAACACCAAACACGCCATATCTCAGGCTTGAAAATACTTGTACATGGTAAACCATGGTAAGATGCTCATGTGACAGGAGGTTGCGTCGATTTCTTATCAAAAAACAAACAGAATTTAATTTTGAGGATAACCGAGCACAATGCTCTTTCCAATTGAGACACTCATCAATTGTAACACCTAAGAATTTTACTTTTTGGTCAAATAATGTTTCTGAGCCATTTAGGAGTATGCTTAAGGTTTACAATATTTTTGTCTATTGTGAATTCTTATCACATATTTTTTTTGTATTGAAGTAAAGATCATTACAACTATACCAATTTTTTAACGACTGTAGAACTTCAGTGCATTTAATAATAATAATAATAATAATAATAATAATAATAATAATGATAATGATAATGATGATGATGATGATGATGATCATAATAATAATAATAATAATAATAATAATAATAATAATAATAATAATAATAATAATAATAATAACAATAAAAATAAAAATAGCAATAGCAATAGTAATAGCAATAGCAATAGCAATAGCAATAGCAACAGCAACAGCAACAGCAACAACAATAACAACAACAACAACAACAACAACAACAACAATAATACTAATAATAATAATAATAATAATAATAATAATAATAATAATAATAATAATAATAATAATAATAATAATAATAATAATAATAATAATATGCCTTTATTTTATCAGAAAATCAAATAATAAACATAATTACATAAACGGCGCGGCGGCGAGATCTAGCAGAGCTACTCATTCTAACCGCCAACTTTAAACTGAAAAAATAATTATACTATGTATACACAGAGTAAACAATATTTGACACAAGTGAATAAAAAAAAAACAAAAAAACAGGTACGATATTAAATATAATGACGTTCTTTGGTTAATAATATGATTTTCAATTGCTGTTTTAATACTGGTCACAGAGGTGCAACAGGTAACATTTATAGGCAAAGAATTGCAAAGTTTCACAGCATTGTAACCGAAAGAGCGCTGAAAGATTGCCGAACTGTGTCTTGGCATAACAAATTTATTACAGTGATGACTAATTCTATGATGCACACTCGTAGCACGGACTAATCTATCACACAAATACCAAGGTTGTTCACAAGTGACAATCTTATAGATTAATGTTGCCAGATGATCTCTCTTCTAGCTTTAGCCAATTTGATGAAACAAAAAGTGGTGAAACATTGTCATACTTACGTACACCATAACAGAACTTAAGACAAGCATTCTGTAATTTATTTTTAATACATAAGGTACAGAATTTATATTTAAATATCTTAAAGTGCGCCAAAATTCCTTTGGATCGACCGCAAACTTATTATTTACGTTCTAAATGTATGTCTGTGGTGTCGGAGATCAATAACGATTGATCGTCTGCGTACATAACACATTTAGTTCATTTGTGTAAAATAAAAATAATACTGGGCCAAGTACAGAGCTTTGTGGAATTCCCATATTTGTGCATCTGTTTTATGAGTTTGCCATCTGTACTCTCGTACTATCTGCGTGCATTAAACTAACCAATTATTTACGGTCGCTACAGTTCTAAGAATAAAATTAAGTAGGTAAGTTTAAATATAATATAAATTACGTAAGTTGAAATAATTATTAAATAGAAATAAGAATAAAACTTTTAATTACAATTTTTCAGATTCAATTGTATGTAATTTGATGATATTAAACAGGTGTGTAACTACCGATAAGTACTCAAATTATTGTTTTAAAATAAACCTGTATCATCTTTGCCGGGGTGGAATTTATAATAGAAAATCAACCATTGTTTCACCCACAAAAAATCTAATTTAATCTAAGATGTTATGATATATACGCTCTAATAGAATATAATTTTTTTGTGTAGTATATCGAAATTAGATACTAATTTCTAACTATGTAGGAGGGCCAGCTATAATAGTCGGCAGCTGTCCGTTAATAGTGACCCAGCGCATCGCCCATCGGCCACCAGAAAGGTACTAATGTGACCCCGTGCCGTTATTGGCCTGAATTTATGGTCACTAACGAGTAAGGTGCTACATTATGGCCATTACGGTTTCTTGTCTAATATACAAGTTTTTAAAGTCATTATTTACACTTTTCTTCGCGCTACCCTATTATTATTGTTAGTCCTCAAAACGCCACGTAAGTATTAAAGAGGCGCTTAAAGTTTATATTTTCAACTTTTTCGTTCTCTAATTAAGATCTTTACAATGTTATTCTGACAGGCTGCAGAGAAATAGGAAGAATGTGGCAGTTAAAGAATTAATCAAAATCAAGAGTGTATGTGTTAATTTCGTAATTTATTTTAATCTAGTAGGTGTCAAAATGTTATTATTGATGTTTTTGAACTGAAATAGCTTGAATAATGTTAAGTTTCCATATAAAGGGTATCTCAACTCAATAGTACGGTGAGGATACAAAAAATTTAAATAAAATTTGGGACACGTGGTGTTTTCAATGATTCATTCAATCGAAAGTATTATTGGAATGTGACAGAAACAACTAATGACGTTATCAATTATATTTTTTCCAGAAACATACTCTTTTTTTTCTAATACTCTTTTATTTAAGAATTTTGTATTCTGTATTACTTCCCGTTTAAAAGTTGTAAGCGATATTGTCCTAAAGAGTCTCAAAAGAAATACTACCTAAAATTCACATTAGCGGTGGAAGGATCAAGTAGTCGTTGGAAAATAATTGAATGTTGAAGAATGCACAATTGAATTGAACGTGAAGAATAAATAAAAGGATTAAACTCGATAAATCTTTAATACAGTTAAAACAAAAGGTGATGATAATAACTAAACTTAAAAAAAGAGGCAAACACCCTCATCCCACATACAATCATACATATTACAATCTATTCTATATATGATCTCCTCTCATTTCAAGATACACGTCCAATCGCCTGACTTCTTTCTGGGCTGCGTTTATTAACATTTCACTGTTTTACTGATTACAAGCATCTGTGATTTTATCTTTCAAATGATTAATATCTTGGTAAGGTGTTTTGTAAATCTTATTTGTCCATAGGTCCATTAATCCCAATTCATTTTTATCTAAAAATTACTGCACAATTCTGGCCTTGTGGGGTGGAGCTCCGTCGTGCTAAAACTATAGGTTTCTCCTTAGCTGTAAAGGAACATTTCGAGAAGTGTAGGGAGTCTTTCTTGTAGGAAATTTAGGTAACTCACGCTGTTCAATGTATGTTCATAAAAATAAGGCCCAATTAAATGCTTACCGATGATGCCACACCATACATTTACTCCAAAATGGCTTTGGTTTTGAACTGGATTTACAATGTGGCGATTTTCAATGGACCAGTTGTGTTCGTTGCGCCTGTTTGGTAAACCATTACTGACAAACCGACTTTCGTCCATCCAAAAAACGTGCCGAAAAAGGTTCAGATCCAACAGTTTCTACATTAAATTCAATGAAACGCTCAGGCACTCCAAACTGTGAATTTTGTAGGCATGATACCCATTGGTTTTTAAAATTCTTTGAACGATTGATTTATCCAAATTCAATTCCCGGCTGGCCTGCCGTTTCGTGGATTTTGTTCAAAATACTACAACAGTCTAGCTGTATTAACACTGTTTCTTAATCTTCGGTCAATTATTTGATTCTTCCGAAGAGAAAATGCATCTTCATTTCGTCGCAAGGCAGCCTTCAATTTTGTAAAGGTTCTATGATCAGGAATGAGGTTGTAATGAAGTGAATTTTCATTAATAAAATTATCACCGACCGCCGATATGTGTTTAAATTATCGAATGTCAGCACGTACACCCGCTACCGTCCGCATCGAGGCAAAGTCAGTCGCAGCGCATTGACGGGCGAGTACAGTCCCGGCCGCCCAAGCGAGAAGACCTGCCGCGTGAGAGTCTGGAATTTTCAGAGTCGCTGACGAACTTAGAAAAATTCCACGCGCTGACCGCCGACTAAAATTATTCTGAGTCGTTGAATCAACTTAGAATAATTTTGCGAAGACTCCGAGCTAAGGTAAGAAATTTACAAGTTCAAAAGGGAGAACAGTGCGCCGCCACCGATTCGTCTACAGCACCGAAGACTTCTAAACAGCGAGGAAGCGATTCAGTTCCTGGCCAGCCGTCCACGAGAGCGGTCCTGCCCGTCCACCACTTCCACACCAGAGGAGCTGTTCGTAATTTTTCTAGAAAAAAATTCTAGAAAAATTCTGCCAGGACCACTAGCCGTAGCTCCAGTCCGAAGACTACTGCGGAGACGCTAACTGGGTACCAGCATCGAGGGCTTCCACTTGATCAGGAGACCATTCAGTTCCTGGCCAGCCGTCCACGAGTGGAGTCCAGCCCACTAGAGAAGCCGCCTTTGGTGACTGTACTAAGTCAAGTCTGGGGACCAGTGTGCAGCCGCCTACCGCCTAGGAGTGTTAGGTGTTCCACCGTCGTGGCCGCAGAGTCAGTTCCTGTCCAGCCAGCACCAGCAGCAATCCAGTCCAGCACCGCCAGGAATTCAGTCCAGCACCAGCAGCAGTCCAGTCCAGCACCGCCAGGAATTCAGTCCAGCACCAGCAGCACTCCAGTGCAGCACCGTTAACTAAGGATAATAGGTGCCTGTCCGCAAGCAGAGGAAGTAAGTAGGAGGTTAGGGAAAACTAGGCCGCTGTCAACTTTGTGCTAATCATACCTTGCTTTTCAGCTTTCCGTCCGTACTACGACAGGGTAGATACGCTGTTGTCCTTATTCGGCGTACTTTGCCTCACCACGCGTTCGGCTCATAGGATGTTGTTCCCAATCCGTCTGTATGATTTGAAACGTGGGTCGTAACTAACCATACATTTTTTTACAGCTAGCCGTTTCGCAAGCCCCGCTGCCCAGCCGTGCAATCCCTGGAGAGAAGCCCCGCTCTCAACGTTTGTTGTTTCTATTTTTAGTAATAGTGGCCAAGTATTTAGTTTAGTAGGTTAACTTTGCTTTGTGCGCTTGATTGCTTCCTCTTGCCTGATTTTGCACGTAGCTTGTATTAACCGCTTGTAGCAACCGCTACCCCGTAACCGCACCGCTGACTCTGTACCGTACCTATTTGCCTCGTATTTTTGCACCGAATTATTTGCCACGTGATATTTTTAGTTAAGATAACAATTAGAATTGTACCTTTAGGTTTGCACTCAATAAATGTAAATATTTATCAAGTGTGCCTTGTTTTACTGGACACCAAAAGTCTAACTCCTCCCTCACGACCCTCTGGACATACCGTGTCTTCACTGTAGCCGCCCGAGTAGTGGTGTTTCTGCACTGTAAACAGAAACTGGCGCCCGAGGTGTCCGCCGCCACCGCTCAGGCGTCGTAGTGACACTGTGTCGTCTTGCAATCACGACGTAGGTACGTCACAAGGTGCTTTGGATACCTTTCTCGATATAACTCTACAGTTCTTCTTGAATTTTTTTTGACTTGAGATATTTTGAAACTTAGAAAATTCAGTACCTGTCCTGGCCCACACCGAGTAGCTGCCGTCCAGCCTACCGTCTAGTGCGCAAGCGACACCGTTTCACCAGGAAAGACTTGCTATACACCAGAATTAGTACCTGCCAAGCCGCCAGATGAAGCAATCGTGTCTCCAGTGTTCCTGGGTAAGTTAACCGCCAGAAAATTATACTAAGTCGCTAAGTGGACGAACCGTGAATTTTACAAATCCACAAATTTGAACACCGCCGATTTTTCTAAGTTCAAAAGTGGCATTTGAGTAAAATAGTAAAGTCCGAAAACCGTCCAGTGCGCAACCGCCACTTCCGAACCAGCAATAGGTCTTCCCAACTTGAAGTGGAAGATTCAGTTCCTGAGCCGCTAGCATTGAGATCAGTCCTGTTCCGCACCAGCCATCCAAAGCGAGGTAGTAGCAACCATCTGCGCAAGTCTTCCGCCACTCCGCTGTCACGAAGGTAAGACCTAGCTAGGTGAGAGTCAGTACCAACCGACCGTTCGTGCCAGCTAGACGTGACCAGCAGAGGAAGTGCTTAGTTGTGTACTAATCATACTTTGTTTTCCAACTTGTGTATTGTGCTACGGTGTGGGTAGAGTCGCTGTTGCATTATCCGGTGAGAACCTCACCACGTGCTCGGTTTATCGGAGTATACCCTATGAATTGAAACGTAGGCTGTAAGTTACGATTGCTACCTGTATCCGGGCGTGGGTGGAGTTACTGTCGCATTATCCGGTAACTTTGCTTTTGTTGTAACTAATAATTACTTATTTCTTTTCAGCTGTCCGGCCGTGCATTCCAGGAGAGAAACTGTATCATCATATTTTGTTTTTTTACATGTATATACATATATATTTACGTATATATTTTAAATAGTGGTCAAGTCTTTAGTTTTATAGTTTTAGTAGTTTTTGCTTTGCTCGCTTGATCGCTTCCTCTTACTTGGTTTCGCATTTAGCATAGATTTACCGCTTGTATTGCTTGCTTGTAAGCCGTTCAGATGACTTTGTAGTTGCTTATTCCGCTACCGACCGTATTAGTTTTGTGAACTAGGTGTATTGTAATATATATGTGTATTACTTTATTCTGATTTTTATTCCTGGAAAAGTCTAACTCCTCCCTCACGACCCTCTGAACATACCGTGTCTTCACTGTAGCCGCCCAAGTAGTGGTGTTTCTGGACTGTAAACAGAAACTGGCGCCCGAGGTTACCGCCACCGCAGCTCAGGCGTCGTAGTGACACCGCGTCGTACAGGAATCACGACGTAGGCACGTCACATGCCCATATAGTAAAAATAGCTCCAGTTTATGTTAGTATAGTTGTAATCATTACCATTCAAAATCATTTCATGGTTTCGTAATTTTCGGTGGGGCGGTTTGGTCTCTGGAACGTTATGGAAACTAAGCAGAAGCACCTTAAAGTTGTCCAAAATTTAAAGTGGATATTAAAGGTAACGGCAACTAAGCCATATTACTTAGAAGTGACAGTAGCTTTAAAATATTTGTAATAATTTTGGCCACTTATTAGAAAGTTTTTACAAACTTATAACGTGGCGGCACTTGATGATACAATTGTGGCAATTGTCACCACGTTATTGCTACTTCTATAAGTGATTTCCACATTTTAAATGGTATAAGTTACTACAAAGCTGCTACTACCTTCAAAATTCACTGTACTACCTTTACCCAATAGTGACCCGCTTCCTACATGATCTTTTAATGCATTAGCTTATTACTAGCTTTATTCTATGTCTGTGTGTAAGATGGGTAGCAAACCTTGCAGGATAAAGACTTTTCGACTCGTACCGCAATTATTTAGATAAAAAAGTATAAATAGTTCGATGTTGTAAACTGTCCCATTAAAAAACATGCATTTTAACTTTACTACTCTATACAGGGTGTCCGGGAAAATGTGGCAAATCTCTCAGATATAACATGAAAAAATAAGGTAACAAGCTGGAAATCGGTTTTTCTTTAATAACTTTTAAAGTACTAATTTAATAAAAATTTAACGTGATGGACACTAGTAAGGACCTCTTAAAATAGTGTCCTTGAAGCATATTTACCTTTTTTAAGCTAAGTTAAGCTAGGCTAAGCTTTACAATTTAATATCAACATTTTTAGCACCCTGTATGATAAAAAAAGACTTTAAAATAATAAATCTGGGTACCTTCAGTCTTAGAGTAAAACAGGTACTCTTGTTTATTGGCGATAAAAAGAACTGTTTACGAGCAAAAGAAAATAAACGAATTCACGTTTTATTTTTAATAAAAAGGACCACGATTTGTTTTCTCATTGTGATGTGATATCCTGGCCAGACTGCACGAGACCACGGAAGAACTGCAAATCCTCCCGGACGAGCAGTTCGCGTACCGCCGTGGCCACTCGACGGAGCAACAGATTCTCAGGTTAGTAGAACTTGTTTCCGCAGGTTTCAACACCAGAGAATCGACCGGAGCAATTTTTTTGGACGTCGCCAAGGCCTTCGACAGGGTCTGGCACGATGGGCTTATCGTTAAGATGCTCGACTTTGGCTACCCTGTCGGCCTAGTGAAGCTGGTGGCGTCCTTCCTAAGTAGCAGAGAGCTGCGTGCGAAGGTGGACGGGGCCTTGTCCACCTATCGACCCATGGAAGCCGGCGTCCCCCAAGGCGCCGTGCTGTCTCCGCACCTGTTCAATATCTTCACAGCGGACCTACCCAGGACGGAGGACACTTCCGCGTGCCTCTACGCCATACTAGCCCGTTCCCTAAACCCGGAAATGGCGACGAGGCGACTCCAGAGAGCGCTAGGCAGACTGGAGGACTGGTGTAACCGCTGGAAGGTGGCGATCAACGCAGAGAAAAGCAAAGGTGTGATGTTCTCTCGTAGGTACAGAGCGCAGCCGAGAGGCCGCGTGACGTTCAACGACGGAGGACATCCAGTGGACCGACGAAGCCAGATATCTAAGGGTGACCCTAGATAGAAAGCTGACCTGGAAGCCATACGTCAACGAAGTGGTTCGCAAAGGCAAATTTGTGAGGGCAAAACTCTACCCGTTACTCCGTAGGGACAGCCGACTGAGCCTTGGCAACAAGGTAAGGTTAACCAAGTCTGTTTTGCAGCCACAGTTGACGTATGCCGGAGCCGCATGGGGATACGCAGCGAAGACGCACTTGAACAGAGTGCAGGCTGTCGAAAATATCGCCCTGCGTTGCGCGACGGGGGCCCCTTGGTTCGTCCGCAACAGCGATATTCGCCGGGATCTGGGATTCACGCCAGCCCTGGAAGCGATGAAAACGTGAGCGGAGGCTGCCTTTGCACGCGCAGAAGTCCACAGAAATCAGCTGATCCAGGCGGCGGTGGACTACCGACCCGATGCGGCCGCCAGATACAGACGGCCAAGGTTTCAACTCCTGGACGCGGGGTAAGTTGAGACGTTTCTTCTGTTTCAGGACCACCAGGATCAAGAATAGAACCACGAAGACACATTGACTTTTCCCTAACCTACCCCGGCGTCCGCCTAGGCGGGTGCCGTTACCCTATCCTTTCCGCGACGCTGGACGACAGGGCCCTTACGGTTCTTCGTCCTAGCGTCTCCCTAGAGCCACAGTGCTAATCCTGACTTAACCCAAACCCCTACCTGGTCGGAGGCGTTTGCGCCGCGACCAAAACATGACTACCCCCGGAGGTTAACGAGTCGGCGAAGAAAGAAGAGAAGACAGAAGAGCGCCAGAAGATAAGCCCTTACCGACGGTGCTTGCCAGGACAGGAGGAGGTTCCTCGAGCTGTCGGCATCGGCCGCGATTGCGGTCGAGGCTGACCGGAGAAAAGGAACCCACCTCTACGAGGCGTTCGGGCCTACAGCGATGAAGTGGGTAAAGAGAGATAATCCATCTCGACCCCGCTCATCCGAGGTCATATATCCAGCCAAGGATATTGGCGCGTTGTGATGTAATAATGAACAATACTCACGGAGTCGATATTGAACCCTGTTATGAAGTTTTTCAATAATTTCGTTAAGGTGCCTCCTGGGACACCACTGCGTGTTTTAAAATTGTGTCCCTTTTTATTAAAAATTAAACATGAATTCGTTTCTTATGCCTTTTCTCGCAAATTTTATCGGCAATTAACAAGAGTAGCTCTTTTAGTCTAAGGTTGATGCTACCCAGATTTATTATTTTAAAGTTCTCATCATACAGGGTGTTAAAAATGTAGGCATTAAGTTAAGTAAAGTAAATCTTAGCCCGCCCCTGGTAAACTAAAAAAGCTAAATATGTTTCAAGGACACTATTTTAAGAGACACATAGAATTTTCATTAAATTATATTATTCAAGAAAAACTGATTTCCAGCGGTGTTCTTCAGGGACACATATCTCCGTAGGGAGGGCTTGTAGGAAAAAAAATTATAGGAACTTGTCATCTTATTTTTCCTGTTCTATCCTGTTCCGAGAGATTTCTCACATTTTCCTGGACACCCTGTGCATGTCCGTTAAGTTGTAATTGTTGTTATCAGATCAATAAATTGTATTCTAAGAAGGAAATAAATTATAACAATGTCGTGTATTGTGATTTATAATGAAAATAAATGCCAGCGAAGCATTTGCATGTTTAAAATGTCAAATATGTAATAAATTCCTAATCCCTAATGATACTCAATAATGTCTTAATATATTCTAAGGAATTTTGATTAACTTATCTGTACAACATTTTGGCGTGTGACAAGGGACCACCTTGCTATAAAAAGCGAGTCATTAATTTGACCACGATTTCTGTCAAATAAAGCTTTCCTTTTTTAGCGAACTTTAATGGCTAGTCATCGTCATTTAGACAATGTTTCCTTTAAACTGCCCCGTGAAATTGTAAACATAATGATTCTTTTAATTTGACTTGATACGTGCTAAATTAAAAACATCAAGGGGTGAAATTAAGTCTTTGGTAAAGATTGAATTTCTTAATGATTTGTATGTTAATAATTTAGGATACCTGCGAAAAGGTTTAAGGTTGCAGTATAGCAAGAAGAAAAAGAACCCAAACTTTTGCTAACTAAAGCACTGTATTTTATTATTTGGTAAATATTAGTCTTTATAAAAATTTAAATTTTGTATACAGAAAGTGGCTCATTTTTAAGTAAAAATAAATTATAAATTAAAAGATTGTTCCTATACAATTAAAAAATAGCTACATTTTATGTTCAACATTTACATTAAAAAATTTATTTAACTATTAAAAACCAAACTAACAGTATACACTAGCAGGTGTCCACAGTTTTAATCATTCCGTGTGTAACAATTTTGTATATCATCTAGCAAAATGTTTGCAATAATGAATGTATTTTTGCTTATTTTTAGGTATTAACAATATTGTGTGAAACTAACTACTCTGCGGACTAAAGCCCCGACCAGCGTTAAATTACACCCACAATATCTATCCATATATTGTTTATTATTAGCTTTTGTAACATATTTTACTGTATTAGAAAGGTATTTTAAGTTAATATAAATCAAATCTCCTACAATTCCTATCAATTAAGTCATATGTATGCTCTCTGATATCAAACAGTTAGGTATGCTATTGAACAATTCTACAGATAAAGCTCTATTCAATAATTATCTAAAATAAAAATTAATCTAGCTAAATTTACTAACCTGGTTTAATGAAAACATTCTATAAATATCTAAGTTTACCTTTGAAATTGTGGGAACTCGAAAATTCAACCACAATAGATGAGATGAGACCTATTTCGGCATTTTTAGGATAGCTTCTTCAGTTCCTTTAAGTTGAGTCAAATATCTAACTATAAAAATTATTATACCAATAAATTAAAATTATTTGAAATTAAATATGGTGGATGTAATTCAACGCTAGTCGGGCATTGTTACCAAAACATTCATGAACTTTATGTCTCAAATATCTCTATAAATAAAAGCCGAAATATGTAAAAATGTCGTATTTTCTTTTCTATCTATTTTATATGCCCACAAGATGTAGTTACATATTGCACACATCTACATAGGTTCCCTTCTGTCGGATAAGTCGTCGGTTGCATCGCCTCCTATGGCATACTGAGGAAAACTAATAAGCTCAAAAAAGGTATATGTCATATACTCAAAAAAATATATTCAAAAGTATTTAATATTATTTCAAATATATGCAATAATTCTTTCAAGTTACATAAAACTTCCAATAAAGAAAACATATATTTTGAGAATAATAATTGTTGACTCAAGTAATTTATATTATCTAAATAAAATAAAACAATTCTGTAAACAAACATAACTTTATCTTATATTATGTATATTAGTTTTCTTGATTTCAAGTAATTTTATTCTTAAATGAAGAATATTATATACCTAATCTTATTATACAAGACTAAGTTAGTGTGTAGCCAAAACGGCGCAACGCCTATAGCCTGGTATCGAAGCTTGCCACTTGGCACACAAAAAAATGTATTGTTTTAAATATAAGCGGCCATAAAGACGCACCGTACTTCGAATCGACCATAGTATAGTACCCTAGCTTCATATAAATAAGTAAAACTTAGTAACTTACTTAACATATAAAAAAAGACATCTATTTTCTGGTGAGTGCCAAGCTTGGGTAACAGGCTATGAGCGGTGCGTCGTTGTCGCCATAAACTAATCTTTCAGTAAATTATTACTATACTTGATGAATAGTGAAACTGCCGAGCTGATCACGGTCATTTACAAAATCAGTTAAATATGTCGTTCTCTATGCGCTTCCAACTTATTGTACTGTACTAGTTAAGTGCCAACATACAATGTTCTGTGGACGATGTATTTTTATATGCACTTTTATTTCTTTTCTAAAAAGAAAGTCTGATGGATATAAACCTAAAAAATCTCAAATTTTTACACCAGAAATAATTAATAAGTATATAAATGGAGTTCCAGATTTCGAATAAGTGCTAATCAACGTAAGTCCAAAATTTTGAGGCAAAAAGTCAACCCTAAATATTTCTTTGTTAGATCGTATTAATTATAGAAATTACGTAGGCTCTCCAAGAGATGAAAACGGCAGGCAGCAAATTTTTAGTGTCTATTCGTTTAGTGTTTTTTTCTAAATGATCAAAGAAAAATGTATTCAAAAATTGGAATAAGCTTTAAAAATTGGACAAACGAGAAAAACAAATAGATAAGTATTTAAACGGTACAAAACCAGAATTATACACAGAACATTTCCGTAGATCTTGGAATATTGGAAGCGGCATTACATCGCTAAAATGACACGACTGGGGGAAATCGACAGCAGTAGCGCAATTATAAATGTGATAGTGCCTGATGCTAAAGGCGGCCACTCATGGACCAATACTGTCATAAAATATTGTTGTTTCTGTTGAATTTTGAGTTATAGTTATAGTCACTCACTATCCAACGCTGCAGTATGAATACAAACCTAACTGTATGACGCTGTACTACAAAAAGTTCTGATCATGAAATCATCTGATCAAGAAGTATTCCTTTTGCATCTTTTATATTTTGCATTTCTTGAAACCATAATAATAAGAAAAGCAAAATATAATAAAAATATAATATGGTGATGTAAAGAATGGTTGATGAAGCAACCTGGATTTTCACACACTCCTGTAGAATGAAAATATACACGATGCACTATTACTTACAATCAATAACAAAATCCATTAAGAAATAAAATGAAAAATTAATTAGATCAGAAGTGTTTCTGTTGTATCCGCACACACACGATCCAAGAGCATACAATACAACGAAATTGTAATGCGGTAGTCTGAATATATTGATTGTAATTCATGTAATTGTAAGACAGTGTTGGAATGTGAGTGGCTGCTTTAACTTCAATAGAAAACATCGTGAAATTGTTCTTTCCAGAGTCGAACACTATGAAAACACATAATGTAACTATTTAGAAGGAGTTTACTAACTACTAAAAATCAGTTTACTGATTCTTCAAATATGATATCTTTAATAATAATTTTAGTAGCTTTAAGCTTAATATTTATAGCCGTATCAATCAGCAGTTATTGCTACAAACTTTTGTTTTTTTAATAAAGAATATATGGGTAGATATTGTGGGTGTAGTTCAATGCCGGTACTCATGGGGATGATTATCATTCCATGCGCGTTGCATATTATATAATTTGTTTATTTTGACAATATATCTAAAACACCATGAATACAATTGAAGACATATGCTTTTAGGATAAGAATTCATAGTATTCATTGAGTGTTGAACTACTTAAAAGCTAATAATAGAGATGGGTAGATATTGTGGGTGTAATTCAACGCTGGTTAGGCTTTAGTCTATATAATATCTGATAAAAATGTATAAAAATAAGGTATATTTGATTATATTAAAACTATTTATATTTAGTTCAACATTGGAGTTTTGATAACAAATAGCATGAAATTATGTCAGATTCATTTTTAGCAATTATACAGGATGATTGGGGAAACCTCTAATATTCGAAAGGGGTCTTTAGGGAGCAAAAGTGAATAAAAAAGCCTAATAAACATATGGTCGAATATCAACGGTTACTGAGCAAAGAAAATATTTTTATTGCTATTTTTGCGAAAACTTTTATTATTTGATAATTTATTTTGAGTAGGTCATGCATTCTAAATCAAACTCAGATTAGTGATAACTAAATTGACGCATTAATTTTTTCATGTGCGTTCGTTTAGTCGGTTTTGTACACACATAATTTCGTAATACCTGCCATATCTAGTCATCGAGAATATGCTGATATTATTTTTATTTATGGGTATTGCAACTGTAGCGGTACTCGTGCAGTTGCTGAATATCGATGTCACTTCCCGAACACAAAAGTACCAGATAGAAATACATTCCAGACAGTCTTCAACAATGCACGTGAAACTGTTTCCCAGTGTGACAATTACATCTCAGAGGCAAGCTGATCTGGTCTAGTAGTGGAAGAACAAATTCTAAATATGCTAGAAAGTAGCCCGAGTGTAAGTACAAGGCGCATTGCAATCAGTCTATAAATTAATCAAACTACGGCATTTAAAACCTTTCCATATTCAGCGCGTCCATAATCTTCAGGACGGCGATAATGAATTGCGGTTGCATTTTTGTAATTGGATAAACGCAAACTATACACTTTACAAATACATTTCGTTCACTGATGATGCTAAATTCACTTTCGATGGAGTAAATAACTGTTATAATGAACATCGTTGGTCAGATGATAATTCGTACGTCATGGTGGAAAGTAACTTTCAGCATCGGTTTAGCATTAACGTGTGGTATGGTATGATTTTATAACCAATTACTTGGCTCAGTTGTGCTAGATGGTAGTCGAATTTTTAGAAAATAATTTGACAGATCAACTGGATCAACTGGTTCCATTGGATATAAGGCAAAACATGTTCTTTCAGCACGATGGCGCCCCTGTCCATTTTAGTCGTGTTGTGATCAATCATCTTAACAAACACTTTTCACAACGCTAGATTGGCCGAGGTGGTTTCCAAAATTGGCCACCATGATCACCTGATTTCAATCCCCGTAATTATTGCCTTTGGGGATGGTTTAAATCATTAGTATATGCAGAAAATGAACATAAGGAGATGCGTTATTCGATCAGATTATCAATTATGCAGCACTCATAAGAGAAAATCACCGTGCACTTCAACAAGTTACCCATGCATTCCACAAACGAGCTGATGCATGCATCGAGGCGGACGGTGGTATATTTGAAAATTTAATTCATTAATTTCAGTTTATTAGACCTTAAATCAATGTTATAATTTATAATACCTACAGAATACACACTTTTCTCTACTGATGCATTACAATAATTAACTCGGGTAAAAATATTTTCATTGCTTTGCAGTAATCGTTGATATTTGACTATATGTTAGACTTTTTTGTTCACCTTTGCCCCCTAAACACCCCTTTCGAATACTGGTGGTCCTCCCCCCCAATCACCCTCTATATAATAGTTATCAATCAATAAGTAGTATCCTTTGGTCTGACCTGTAACAGATATAAATTTAATAAACAAAGGATAGAAGATGGCAGATTAATGAGAGCTCGAGATTGCTGGTCTTCTTCTATTACGCAATAAGTTTCCATATAATTGATTTAGGGCTAAATTTTATTACATATGATGAGCACTCCAGCTGGTAATTCCTCATTATACGTCAACACCTTTTTATTTTCACTTGTTTATTTCTCGCGGGTACTCTACTATTAAATGAATTCCCAGGCGCCTCGTTTCCTTATTTAAATATCCGCCTGAAGGGACAAGGGCCGATGATGTATCAACATATTTTAATATTTAAGAGAATGTAATGAGATGTAATTTAATGTTTAGCTTTGAAGTGAGCTTGAAATTACCATGATAATTATGATTTATGTTCACACATTCCCCGTGATAATCTTTAATTTGCGGGTTTATTAAATTAAAATGATTTCATTGACGGGGAGGCGTTCAGGTGTTTCATTTAGCATATGCTTCAATACTCTGCAAACATTCATTGTACATGGTGTTTCAAAGCTTCTGAGCATATAAAACAAGTTAAAAGATTAGGAAAATTATATTAAATCATGAAGTTTTGACAAGTTGCGGAATTATGAGGCTATCAGCAGCAAAATGGCCTAATCCCGAGCAGCAAGTGTTGCATAAAAAGGAAAAATAAAATATGGAGAAAAGATATACTATTTTGGAAGCACGAATAGAACAAAATTGATCAACTTTTATTTATTTTAATTACCGAGATGAACTATTTCTCAAGACAAGAATTAATTTTGTTTTACTGTTTTAGAAAGGTATTTTAAGCTAATATAAATCAAATCTCCTACAATTCCTATCAATGAAGTCATATGTATGTTCTCTGATACCAAACATCTAGGTATGCTAATGAACAATTCCACAGACAAAGCTCTATTCAATAATTATCTAAAGAAAATAATCTAATGTACTAACCTGCTACTGAAACACTCTATAAATATCTAACTTCACTTTGGCAGTGGGAACCTTTTATGTAAAAGTTTTTATATATTTTTAGGTACTAATAATATTGTGTGAACATTTTTCAAGTAGGTATTGTTATATTTAATTCATTGACAGGATGTCACTTTTTGTCATTGTCGATATTTAACTTCAAATAATTTAAATTTTTATAATAATTTTTATAGTTAGATATTTGATTCAACTTAAAGGAGGCCACCTGAAGAAGCAATCCTAAAAATGCAGAAATAGGTCAGATCTCATCTATTGTGGTTGAATTTGTCGTGTTCCCACTGCCAAAAAGTGAAGTTTGATATTTATAGAGTGTTTCATTATCAGGCTAGTAAATTAGATTATTTTCTTTAGATAATTATTGAATAGAGCTTTGTCTGTGGAATTGTTCATTAGCATACCTAGATGTTTGGTATCAGAGAACATACATATGACTTCATTGATAGGAATTGTAGGAGATTTGATTTATATTAGCTTAAAATACCTTTCTAAAACAGTAAAAATTTTTTTACAAAAGCTAATAATAAGGAATGTATGGGTAGATATTGTGGGTGTAATTCAACGTAGGTTGGGGCTTTTGTCCACTGAGTAGTTAGTTTCACACAATATTATTAATACCTAAAAATATATAAAAAGAATTAAACTTTTCACCGTGGTTTGTATATTATTTTATTTATAACAATACCTACCTTTTAAATGCAAGGGACGGTTTTTGCAACAAAAATAATTGCAACATGCAAACTTAAATTAGTTTCATTTTTGATAGATTGTCATCAAAAAAGTGTTTTCGAAGACAATGAGCGAGTTACTTGTACTCCTCCTCAACTGAGAGAAGCCGCTGAAAGTTTGAAAAAAGTTACTTGTTACCTGTTACCTAAGGAGAGTCGTTCAATGTACGATAAAGTATATGATGTTTTCAGGAATTGGTGGTCACAAAAATGTGTTCAGAAAGCTGTTCCTGAATCTATTGTGCTGGCATATTTTAGTGAAATTGCCAAAATAAAAAAACCATCAATTAAATAGTCAGATGGATACACTAAGCAGCAAAAAAGTTCTATCATTTAAAAAAAACATTATGTGCTATAAGTGGCGCCCTCTACTAGTGACGTCAGAATTAGAAACACATTTGAATTTCTCGTCGGCAATTACCCCCGATTTACAAATTTTATGTAAATATTTGGATTTCTTAAGAAATTATTTACATATATCGAAAATAAAATTTTAACTTTAACACCCTGTAACTTCGTTAATAATCAGTTTTGGAAAAAATATTATAGAAAGAGATTTATTTTCAGTCTAGAATTATCCCCTGAATTTTTGCTCATCATTTCTAGACACCCTGTATATCACTAACCTATCTGCCTAATATACATATAACCAATATTAAAGTCACCAGAATATTGGACCATTTTTTTGTGCTAATCTGGAGTCAAAGTAGTCAATCACATTGAATATTATCAATGTATAAAATATTTCCTGAGATTTGGCCATAATAAAAAAAAAACATTGTTTAAAATACTATGCAATCATAGAAATTTATTACGATCGTTTCGGGTTAACACCTATCTTCAGATAATAGAAATTTTTCTCAAAATATTTTTGTTTACATGTTTGTATTAATCTAAAAGGAATTATTAACAATTTAATAAAATGCAAAAATATAAAAAAATACGAAACTTACAATTTAGTCCAATTGATTAAAAGACATGACTTGTCGAGATATATAAAGTTTTTATTTTTACATTTTTGTTAAAATCAGAACCAGTTGTTACCAACAAGGTCAGAGGCAGAATGACATGAAATATTATTTTTAATCGAACCAAAACAAAAGAATGTTTGATGTCATGGTCAGTAAATTTAATATTTTTGTGAATATTATCAAGGCATAGATATTATCGATATCTACCGATGGTTTTGATAATACCGATACTATCAATAAATTATCGATAATATCGATAGTGTCGATAACACCGATAGTATCGATAATACGATTGTATCAATATCGATAGCTGAAGAAAAAAGTTATGATAATGAACCCTTGCAATTTATATTGTCGATAATATCGATTTTATTCATACTATTGATATTATTAATAATTTCAATAATGTAGATATTATCGATTTTATCAATATTATTTATGTTATCAATATCGATAATATTGATTGATTGTCCCCTAATGCACATTCGATTAGATGTAACCACGTATTATTTTTATGTTTGGACTCACATGACATAAATTGCGCTATTTGACTAGTCTTCTACTTTTATGGTAGTGTCGGCAAAACAATGAGTAAAAAAATATATATTGACATTTGGTAGAACTTTATAACTAAACCGTTTTATTTTCATTTGTTTGATTTTACTCATGGTTCCAAACAATTTCGAAATAAAATATAATTATATATAATAATATATTATATATAGTGTAATTTGGAAAATAATACTATAAAAAAATTCGGTAAATAATTAACTTGAGAAATAATTTGCCAGAATTTTTTTGTTTCTCGAATTTTAATTTTTGAGGGTACTAGAGACCCTAGAAGAAAAAATACATCTTAACTGAATTTTATAAAGTTTTACACAATAGTGTTAATACCTAATAAACAAGCTTTATTATTTGTTTATACAAAGACACAGAATTGATATTTTTTTTGTTAAAGGGAATATGCTTGTATATGAAGGGCATTAAACTTAAAGACGTAAAACATTTTTGACCGATAGTTTTGTTCATTTTAGGAATCTTGGTCATAATAGAACATATATTTTCTGGATTTTTATAGAGATATGTAGATATACTCAAAAATAAAATTTGCCAGTAATCAAAAGTTTTAGTCTCCTCACAGACACAAAAACAAATGTGCAGCGAACTTTTATTATTACTGGTACATTATATTTCAACCGTTATAAAAAGCACATAACCGTTCGTCCAGTGAACACTCACCATTCAACAATTTTCATAAAATGCATTAAAATAAATGTGCCACGACTTCAGTTAAAATCAGCACATTTAGTAAGATGTTTGCCAATATTGCTGAATTTCTAAATTTACCTGATTCTCACTTTTATACTGGACATTGCTTCCGATGATTTTCGGCTAGTTTGTTGGCAGACTCTAGTGTTAGTATTACTAAAATTAAAAGACACAGTGGATGGAAGACCAATACAGTAACGGAGAGTATACGAACAAGAGCATCGCGGGCCAAATGTCCAAAACTTCATTACTGCTTAGCCTGGTACAAGTTTTACAGAAGTAATTACTACTACAGCTACTAATGGGATTAGCTATTCTAATTGTAGTTTTCCTAACTGTATATTTAAGTACATAAATATTTAAAACGTTTTAACAGTTTTCTATTTTCGTACCAGTATTACAAGAAGATCATGTCTTTTAGCACCAGTGCTAAAAGTAAATTATTTTTAACACCAGTGTCTTGAAAGGACATTTAAACACTAATAGCATGCGTTAGAAATTATAATTTCACTGATGTTTCTAGAAAAAACAATATTCTAAACAATTAATTTTATTTAATTATTGGTAATGAGGATATGTCACGATTTTACTAATCTATACCTTTGTTTTGATAATAACTGCAGAGTGGTCCGTCCGATGATTCTGATATATTGAATGCTTTATCCGTTAATTTTTTAAGTTTAATTCAAATTTATAACATAATTAATCATGCGGTAAGTGGTGTCGGTAGTTCGTACACTGGTTTTTAAATATCGCATCGCATTTATTTTGTCAGTGAGCCAATGATATAAATAACAATCTTCAACAACAAAAATTGTAAGAGAACTGTAAATCGACCTGTTAATCCTGACCATAAATATAAATAATATGCACTGAAAACGTCAATTATAATCGGTGATAAATCTCTGGTAAACCACATAACCAGTCAACAATAAAATATGAAGTGGAGGACTTGTGCCTATATACACGCTATTAATTTAATTTAAAAATACATTTTACTATCGTGTTACATATTTTTTGTAATTTGTAATATTGATAGAAAATATGATGTATTAATATTTCGGGGTATAGTGTAAATTTAACCTCTTCGTTAGAAATTTGAAAAGAAAATAAGAAATGATCACTACATTTCATGTTAAACCTGGATCATTACCATTTAGATCACCTCAGACGTTTCAAGCAATAAAACGAAAAGATATGTATTTATTTTAATATCATCAAAAATAGGCGTTTTAAAAAAAAGTAACCAATCCCGTGCTGGGGTAGTAGCAACACCATTTACTAGGGTCTCTTTTAGAATACCTAAATTCAAATGGTTTGGATATTCTCAGTAAGGGCCAATCTTCATTACAAAGAATAATCATAGACACCATCTTGGGTAACGCGCTGGATTAAGGACTGGCATATGTCGTCGCAAGTATCCATGTTAGACTATCGTCATATTAATTATCGTCTTGAGATTGGTGTGCCTCCCAAGACATATGAATATAGGAACACAAGACTTACGAACTGGGTTTCCTATAAGGAGAGACTTTCTGAGACTCTGGTATCGAGACCAAAACCTCATACATATTCTTAGAGAGAGCAGTGTACATAAGATCTCAGGCGGGCTAGGTTCTCTGCCTATGAACAGAGTTATCTGATCCAATCAGCCTGGAGCATTTATAAAGTTGGAACTCTACTGTTCATGCAAAACGCAAAGAGCTAAATCTGCAAAACTTGACCGAGATTGGGACCTATATAAAAGAGCTCAACATCAGTTCAAGAGCCTTATTCAACAAAGCAAACGTCAGGCGTGGAAGGACTTTTGTGAGAGCATGGAAGATCTTCCTGCTACTTCAAGAATTTTTCGAATCTAGGATTGATGCTCTCAGGCTTGCTGATGGTACATACACGTGTATCGTCAGGGAGGCACTGGGACATCTAATGGATCATCATTTTCCTGGATGCGTTTTAAACGAAGATGCTCAAAAACACCAGGCATCTCCCCACATAAGAGGCTTCAACTATAAACTGGAAGAAGACCTCGGAAGTTGTCACCTATGAGAGAATTAGATAGGCGATTTAATTGTTTTCCACATTAAAAAATGCGGAAACAGTGTATCATTCATCACCTGCATCATCTATTTTCATCTACTTTAGCTATGGATTAGTTTCCAAATTCCTGGAGAATGGCGAGAGTGGTATTCATTTCAAAGGTAAGTCGCGTTTCCTACCATGAGGCTAAGGTGTTTTGACCTATATGCTAAGTCCTCCCTTTTGAAGTTACACGAAAGATTAATAGAAAAGCATGTTAAAGAGGAGGCGATTGTAACATAGCCACTCCACAGCACCATCAATTGGGTAAATCTACTGAAACGACACCACATACTGTAGTGTATAAAATTGAAAAAAACATTAGCCAGAAGGAGCTCGTTTTGTCGAAGGATCCTCTTAGATATAGCTGGAGCATTTAACAGTACAGCTTATGATTTCATCCAGAGAACGGCGGAATTGCATGGCATCTCTTCCATCATTAGTAAGGTGAATCGGGGCCATGTTAACCCACCGTCTAATTTTTACGTCACTAGCAGAGGGCGCCATTTATGGCACATCACGTTTCTTTTAAAAAGGCACTTTACCTGAAACCAAAACAGTTTTTACTCGTTGCACTGAGTATTTCAAATAGGATTATTTCAGAAATGGTTACTCCTACCGACTTCAGCAAGTTATGTCTTTTTCAAATAAAACAGGTAGGACAATCGATTGTACACTAAGTTGCAAAAAAGTTGTGTGCCACATGTGGCATTCTCTACGAGTAGGTCAAAATTAGAAACAAAATTTTTTGCCCGCAAAAACCCCCGATTTATAAATTTTATGTAAATATTTTGATGTTTTAGGAAGTTATTTACAAATATCGAAAATAAAATTTTAAACTGTCACATACTGTATCTTTTTTATTATGCGATAAGTATGTTAGGCTAAATTGATTTATTTTCACATATAGTACAGGGTCTTTCAAACTCGATAGTATGGGCGTACTGTGAGGATACAAAATATTTAAATAAAATTTGGGACACGTGGTGTTAAATGAGATGAGGTAAGCTCCATTTTCAATAGAAAGTATTATCTTTGGGAATTGACAGAAAGATTAGGTGGTCATCAATTATATTTTTTTCAAAAACATACGCAAATTTTTTTCCTGTTATAAAGTTCTCTTTTTTCTAATAAACTTTTATTAGACATTTTTTTTTGTATTACTTCCCGTTTAAAGTGTACTTTAATTATTGGATTTTTGTATTTGATATATAATTGGATTACGTCAAATGCGATATTTATATGTTTACACTATTGGTTTGTAGATTTGATCTCATTGGTTTGATATCTTATTTGATTTTTCTGAAATAGGACGGTAGCTATTTTCATCCGACTTTGTATTTGATTTTCTGTTGTGAACATGCGCAATGCACTTGTATTCTCTAAAGCGTCACGTCAACAATCAAAACAGTCAACAAAACAGTCAACAATAGTCAACAGTCAAAAATATGAATATAACCTATACCCTATACCTACAAACATAAACATTTAGTTTAATTTTGCGTTTATGTTTTGATATTTATTTGTAGTAGAGACAATTTTCTCAAATCAAAATATGGAAATGATGTAAACAGGTAACTACTAATTTCCTTTGGCTAGATTAAATGTAAATATCAAAAGAAAAAATCAAATAGCTTAATCTAATAATGTAAAGCAGCTTTTAAAAGAAACCACCTAAAAATCACATTAGCGGTGGAACAGGCAAGTAGTCGATGGAAAATAATTTAATGTTCGTTGTTTATAAAGTGTTCAATTCCACGAAATTCTATACGGCAGGCTAGCCGGGAATTTAGATAATTCAACAGTTCAAGGAACTTTAAAGGCAATAGGTATCATGACTATAAAATTCACAATTTGGAGTATTTGCCTGAGCGCCACATTGAAAACAGACTTAATTTTATAGCTTAAAATGTAGAAACTGTTGGATCAGAACATTTTTCGGTACGTTCTTTGAAAGGACGAAAGTCGGTTTGTCAGTAATGGTTTGCCAAACAGGTGTATGGAACACTACTTGTCCATTGAAAATCCCTCATTGTAAATCCAGTCCAAAACCAAGGCCGTTTTAAAGTAAATATATTTAATTGGACCTTAATTTTATGAACATACATTGAACAGCGTGAGTTACCTAAATTTCCTACAAGAAGAACTTCCTGCACCTTTGGAGAATATGCATTTGCAGTTAAGGTGAAATTTATGGTTTTAGCACGACGGGGCTTCATCCCACAAGGCCAGGATTGTTCAGCAATATTTACATAACATTTTCTCAGAAAAATGGATTGGGATTAATGGACCTATTCAGTGACCCGGAAAGTCACCAGATCTAACACCCCTCGATTTTTTTATGGGGGATTTTAAAAATAAGGTAAAAATAACATCTTCGCGAAATATTTATTATTTGAAAGAAAAAATTACAAACAAAGAAAGAAGTTAAACAAGATGTGTTTTGAAATGAGAGGAGGTCATATACTTAGAGAATAAACTGTGTGTAGTATGAGGGCGTTTGCCTCATTTTTTAAGTTTAGTTACTGTTATCATCTTTTGTTTTAACTGTTAAAGAATTAACGAGTTTTATTAGAAAAAAGAGAACATTTTAACAGGAAAAAAATTAGTTATGTTTCTGAAAAAAATATAATTGATAACGTCATTAGTCGTTTCTGTCAAATCCCAAAGATACTTTCTATTGAAAATACCTCATCCCATGGTGTTACAACGTCCCAAATTTTACTTAAATTTTTGATATCCTCACAGTAGGCTCGTACTATCGAGTTACGAGTTTGAGACACGCTGTACCTACATGTATATCGTCAGTTTATTTAAATCAAGAACACTTAATTGATTTTCTACAGTTAATGCAACTATAATAAAATGAAAAGATTAATTGATTTAAAAAAAGAGGACGGATTCGGCCCCATCCGTGTTGAGTAATACAAGCATGTCATTAGAAAACTCTCGATGAGAAGAACTGATTAGTGGAGATATCAAGGCCATTCGACCTCACAAAGGCCATGAAGAAATGTGTTCGTTGTCGAATCAGCTAATGATTTTAATATCAGTGGATCAAACTCGATCGAATGATATAAAAACTTTACAGGTATTAATTGACCGACCCAGAGCCTAAGAGGTTCAAATAGAATAAGATACATTCATCATTGTTTCGAACTATTATATTGGGCGTTGGCAGCCAAACATACACTTCTTGTTATCTACATTGAATTTTTCATGACTTGAAAGCAGTTTAAATCGTTATCTACTATCTTGTAATGAAGAGTAAGGCTTGTCGTTAAGAATTACGCGTTTTGAGATGGACGTCAATATTTGGACGATCAGGAATAGTATACAAGGTGATTCACAACTTCACCATCTTAGATGCCGTGGTAGAGTCAGAGGAAGCGGTTTTCGATGACATTTAAAATTAAAAAAAAAATTTGTTTGATTATCTTGAAGATTCAAGTTTTTACGGATTTGTACACAAATAAAAGTAAACACCCTGTATATAGCAACTGAAAGCTGATGGATATCGTTTTAATTTATGGTGAAGTAAGATAAAATGCATTACCAACTTCTTATTTCTACGCAGAACAATTTCCCGTTAGACATGTGCAGTTACTTTTACCGCAGTAGTGCAATGCAGGGTGACACGGTAAATTTGCAACCAAATTATGGAAAAGGGTGTCCACGGCGTATTCCAGCAGCTGAGGAACACATTTTACAGATTGTTGAAGAGAATTACCGAATAAGTATCAGATAAATCGCTCAACAAGTACAAGAAATGTCTCAATCAACAGTGTAGCGTATCATACAAGAGGATCAATTATCCCTACCACATACAACATGACCAAGCATTAATACTAAGCGATTGTTTCTTACGAATTAGGTTTTGTGAATGCTTGCTGCAACAAAATGCTCAAAGTCCCAGATTTACAGCAGACGTGTTAGTTACAGATGAAGCTATTTTTACAAAGAATGGGATGAATAACATTCATAACTCACGTTTGAGATTTTGACAATCCGCATGCGATTCAACGGGATCATTTCTAACAAAGCTCTTCCTTAAATGTTTGGACAGGAATTATCGACGATGGCTTGATTGGACCATTCATATTACCAAACCGAATGGATGGGATTCAGTATTTTGAGTTGATTCGAACACACAAACAAATGAAATGAATGCAGATGTCGTCATTTATTTTCTCAAAATTTGATACTTTTCAATTGAAAAATATAAACAAACTTTAAAAAATGTCCAATTCGAGGTAGTAAATCTGATCATTAACAATATATACATGTATATACATAATAAATGATCAATCAATTTTTAAAATTTTATTGCAGGATTATCTAAATAATGTGTTACTTATTTTTTCTCTGAGTTGCAAGGAAACGATTTTAGTAGGCAAAAACAAAAACTTTCAATGTGCGGTGCCAAGCAAGATATGGAGTGTGAGGTCAGTATTCAGCGAAATATATTAAACAGTTTATATTTTCCAATGATACCTATTTCCCACGAGTATGATATCTGCAGGCATTTTGCTGTGCACATACTCGCTTAGAAGTGAATAACGTTTGTTTTATAAGGAGATGACATCTACTGCGATGTAAATCTCAACCCGCTAACAGCAAGGTATCTTCGGCATTGCAGCCTTTTAAGTCTTTAAGGTTACGTTGTAGACTAACAATTTCTATAAATATATACCTATATTTTAAGTTAATCCAGTGTCCGTGGAATGCTATCATCTTATGTAGAAACGGTGTATAATATCAGTTAATAAACTATTTTACATACTTTATTGTTAGAAATAAAATCGCAATTGAAGCAAGATAGCTAGTTCTTAATTTACTTATACATTTTATTTACTTGGTTATGTGTATAAGTGTAAGCAATAAAAAAGAAATAAAGCATTTTTGTAAAAATATAAAGATATTGAGTTAATTGAAACTGAGAAAATAAATGTCCAAAATGTGCACCATCACATAAACAACGACGTACTGGGTCGTCTTTCTTATTTATTGAGCATTCTTTGCGGTCCACTTCTTCTTGTGTAGAAACTCCTAATATAAATATCACGCTTTTTCTCAAATATAATACTTTATGTGACTCTTTAATGTAATATTCATCAGCGTTATAACTTAATTTTTTTAATAATTCGTCAATTTAAAATATGATATCCCTTGCTCATCAATTAACATAAACTATTTTAAATTTTTATGGTTTGGATCAATGTATAAAAGTAGAAAATTCACAAGGAAGGTTAGAGCAGATTTAGTGATGTGCAATACAAATCTCATTGTTGATAAAACTCAAGATGTCTTAGTTATTGAATACCGTTGCTACTCTGTTCTTACTGAGGATAGTATTAGAGGACAATACCTCAATACGAGTAATGTTTGGCTAATAATAATAGTACTTACTTGATATAGTATATTGATTTTCGAGGTAGTTATACCATGACCTCGGTAACTAGTCGCTGCCAGTAACAGAATTAAAGTGCACATCCCTAGATATAGCTGGGATTCTTTGACTTGCCCTTGTTGTTCTCAGGCTAAGCTCTGTGGAAACAGACCTGCAATCGGCATCTCTGGGCCCGCCCATATATTGATTTCTACAACTTCAATAATTTTTTTCTATTTACAATTTTTTTTTATAAGTTGTGAATCACCCTATATAATTTCAAACGGTAATAAAATTGTCCAGCAATTTACGTCTCTGACAAGTTATGAAGAGTACGCCGAACATTGGGCAGCTGCAGTGTGCCTAAGAAATTTTAATAAAGACAGAGCTGAAAAATGATCAAATGGAAAGTGGATCAGATAGAATAACATTCTTCAGGAATGCTTCATAATATTAAACAAGTGATAGTGATTTCACTTTAGTCCGCTATAGTCACGACTTAAAATAAAATAGCCTGCGGGTGTTTACTACTTGCACTTTATCGGTTTAATATTAATACTATGTTTCCTAAAAATTGTGTGAAGTTATTCTGTTGTGTTATAATAATTACCTATGCTTTCATTTGTTACTCCACAACAAATAAATTTCACAAAAAATTCAGACACATTGAATGATAAAATAACAAATACAATTTATGAATATGATAGCTATGTGACAGGTGTTACTAATTTAGGTAGTAAACCACTACCATTAAATAAATTTAAAAAATCACAAGGGGATGCTAAGCGCCTCTAAAATTGAAGTTAGCACCCCAAAAATTTAAATTAACATCCCTAAAATTTGATTAATGTCAAATTAAAAAAAAATTATTTCGAAATTAATAGTTGTTAAATATTAATTTGCTGGATAAATAAAACTACTATACTAATTTAAATTTGCTCCCTGCAATTTTACTTATAATGTGTCCTGCTTAGAAAGGAAAAAATTCTTTTTTTTTGATTTTTTTTCATGAAAAATATTGTTTTATTAAAATAATAGTATTATTATAAAAAATGTAATTTTAATTTCACAATAATCATAAAGTTATTTGTAATTAAAAATTGAGACGAAAGTGAAAGTTTAACTTGTGTAATAATAATTTTATATTCAAATGATGTTTCCAACATTTTTTAAAATAATTTTGTTTTTTACCTGTTGAAGTGTTAACAATAATATGCTTAATAATATGGAACAGCATGGGTTTGCGAAAAAAGATCTGTAGATAATAATCCGTTTGTATATGCAGAATATAATCTTAGTAGTATGAATCGTAAACTGCAAGCAGATGCAGATACAGATTTTTATAAAGCCTTTGATAAACTAAGTCATCGGATCATGTTTACCAACTTCCTGAAATTAGTGCCAGTCGTATCTTTCAAATACATATCAAGCTTTTTTTACTGTATTAGAAAGGGATTTTAAGCTAATACCGGGTGCTCCCTCTAAGACTTTCAGTGCGAATATCTCAGAAACCATCATAGTCAGTGCGACGAAATTTGGTATACAGACACTAGATGGCGCGGATTAATTCTTATACAGGGTGTTCCATTTTCCAAGAAATAGATTTAATTTTGATTTTTTGGTTGTCAGCCCTGCTAAAACCTATGTTTAAATTGAAATATACTTAATTATGAACACATTCTGATAAATAAGAATTCAAAATTTTCAAAATTTAACATAAAAAAACGCTTCCAAAAAGTACCCAAATTTCATTGTTTTGTCATGTAAAACGTGCATCGCCTTGAGCCAGACTTACACAGAAGAAACTAACATCGTTAAACGTCAAAACTATGAATTGTCAAATATTAATGGCATAAAGGATTTTATTTTACATAAATAACGCTAAATAGTGTATTTAATGCAATTTACGTATGCACAATGGTGCTATTGAGACTTGTCGATACAAATTTAGACTTAAGTTGAGCTTTTTGAAGCATTAGGGTTGCTGTGCCGGCGCAGTCTACCGCTACAGCTAGGGTTACAGCGTGAATATTGTGTAAAATATCTATGGATATTTTTAAATTGTTCCATTATAATGTAATAAAACTTCAGCAAATTGTTTTTTTATGTTACTACAGTGTACATAATAATTAGGTACTCGTATTTTTGAACACAAAATAATTTACAAAATTGTGTAAGTACCTAAAGAATATCCCTCTTTTCCAACTGCTGTATTTATTGATTACTTAATTACACATTTACACAATTACAAATAAATTCGAACAAAACGATTCCTAAAAGTTTTTTATTATAATGTGAACGTGTTTGTCGTTGAAAGTCAGATCTGGACCTACCCCAGCCCCACAAAAGAAATGTTACGAAAGCATAACCTAGAAATGATTGATTCTTGTATCCACATATTTCAGCACTTCTTTCTGATGGATAAAATATGTTTAAGAAGAACTCTACGTCTATAAAATAGTAAACAATGAACTACAATTTCTGTTATTTCATGATACAGAACTAAATTAAAGCAACTGGTTTTTGCTAGGAAGAATCACCTGCAAATGTACCATACCCAGTAGGTACCTATCAAATAGTCATTTAAAAAAGCTAGATAATAATTTATAATTATTGGTTTTATCTATCAGTTATGTGTGTGCAGTGCCACAAATTACATTAAAACAGACACAACAGAATGAGCGAAAAATATTACGGACATTTTCTTTGAAATAATTCTAAACATGGAATGATAGATAATGTTATAAAGAAGTCTCTAACTCACTTTCTTTGAAGAGTATTCTATAAGACATTAAATTCAGTTGTCTGTCGTGGGTTTTAAAATTTCTAAACAAATAAAATTAAGAAAAATAAACTAATTTCATAATCTATGTACAGTATGAAAACATCTCGTTAGAATATCTCAAAAATGTTGGGTAGGTATCGAACAATTAATTGGCAAGATTTGTTTCTAATCGTACATGCATGACCTCAGATTGAACGTTGCTCTGTAAAATTAGAATACAGAATAACTGTTTAATATAAAACCAGATGTAATAATGTAGATACTTAATGTAATTTTATTTTATTGTTAATAAATTAAAGTCTGTATTTGTTGTTTTTTATTCTACCCAAATTATTAAACAGAAATATTTCAGAAATAATACTTATAATATTAATTAATACTTAAAGATGAAGGGTCAAGTTATTCAATTTAGTTACTAATTAAAAAATAAGCCACAATGTAGGTACGTATTACTTTAATTAAAATTATGCTGATTACAACTGAATCATAGCTAGGTATAATAAAATATAAAAAGTCACTTGTTTAGACTTGTTTTTTGAAAATTTTGTTCTTGTAAAATACTCTCCAATGTGAGTTAGGGGACTTCTTTATATTATCCATCATTTCATGTATAAAATGAATTCTAACAAAATGTCTGTGTGATATTTTTCGTTCATTCTGTTTGGTGCCTTATTTTACGAATCGTTTTGTTTCAATGTAATTTGTGGCACTACACACATACCTGAAAGATAAAAATAATAATTACAAATTACTGTCTAGCTTTAAATGACTATGCGATGCTTGATTAATTAACAATAAAATAAATTTACATTATTACATCTGATTTTATATTAAACACTTGTTCTGTATTCTAATTTCTTTTACAAAGCAACGTTCAATCTGAGGGATGGTCATGTATGTACAATTAGAAATAAATCTTGCCATTTCATTGTTCGATACCTACCTTATTACGTTATGTTGTGTATATTATAACAACAGTTAGCTTTCAACATTTTTAAGATATTCTAACGAGATGTTTTCATACTGTACATAGATTATGAAATTAGTTTATTTTTCTTAGTTTTATTTGTTTAGAAAACCCAAGACAGACAACTGAATTTAATGTCTTATGGAATACTCTTCAAAGAAAGTGAGTTAGAGACTTCTTTATAATATTATCCATCATTCCATGTTTAGAATTATTTCCAAGAAAATGTCCGTAATATTCTTCGCTTATTCTTTCTGGTGTCTGTTTTAATGTAATGTGTAGCACTACACACACATAACTGAAAGGTAAAAGCAATAATTACAAATTATTATCTAGCTTTAAATGACTATTTGATAGGTACCTACTGGGTATAGTACATTTGCAGATGATTCTTCCTAGCAAAAACCAGTTGCTTTATTTTAGTTCTTTGTCATGAAATAACAGAAATTGTAGTTCATTGTTTACTATTTTACAGATGTAGAGTTCTTAAACATATTTTATTCATCAGAAAGAAGTGCTGAAATATGTGGATACAAGAATCAATCATTTCTAGGTTATGCGTTCGTAATATTTCATTTTGTGGGGCTAGGGTAGGTTCAGATCTGACTTTCAACGACAAACACGTTCACATTATAATTAAAAGTTTTAGAAATGGTTTTGTCTGAATTTATTTGTTGCTAAATAAGTAAACAATAATTATTACAGCAGTTGGAAAACAGGGATATTCTTTAGGTACTTACACACTTTTGTAAATTATTTTGTGACAAAAAATACGGGTACCTAATTATTATGTACACTGTAGTAACATAAAAAAAACAATTTACTGAAGTCTTATTACATTATAATGGAACAATTTAAAAATATCCACAGATATTTTACACAATAATATTCACTGAACGGGGCTGTAACAGAAGACTTTGCCGGCGCAGCGATCCCAATACTCCAAAAAGCCTCAACTAAGTCTAAATTTTTATCGACAAGTCTCAATAACACCATTGTGCATACTTAAATTGCATTAAATACATTATTTAGCGCTCCTTATGTTCAATAAAATACGTTATGCCATTAATATTTGACAATTCATAGTTTTGACGTATAGCGAATTTAGTTTCTTCTGTGTAAATCTGGCTCAAGGCTATGCACGTTTTACATGAATGAAATTTGGGTACTTTTTGGAAGCGTTTTCTTATGTTAAATTTTGAAATTTGTGAATGTTTATTTATCAGAATGTGTTCATAATTAAGTATATTTCAATTTAAACATAAGTTTTAGCAGAGCTGACAACCAACAAATCAAAATTAAATCGATTTCTTGGAAAATGGAACACCCTGTATAAGAACTGATGTTATCATCAGATTCTACGCGCCATCTAGTGTCGGTATACCAAATTTCGTCGCACTGGCTATGATGGTTTCTGAGATATTCGCACTGAAAGTCTTAGAGGGACCACCCAGTATAAATCAAATCTCCTATAATTCCTATCAATGAAGTCATATGTATGTTCTCTGATACCAAACATCTAGGTATGCTAATGAACAATTCCACAGATAAAGCTATATTCAATAATTATCTAAATACATTAATCTATCTAAATTTACTAACCTGCTTTAATGAAACACTCTATAAATATCTAACTTCACTTTTGGCAGTGGTAACACGACAATTCAACCACAATACATGAGATCTGACCTATTTCTGCATTTTTAGGATTGTTTCTTCAGGTGGTCTCCTTTAAGTTGAATCAAATATCTAACTATAAAAATTATTATAAAAATTTAAATTATTTGAAGTTAAATATCGACAATGACAAAAATGACAGCCTGTCAATGAATTAAATATGACAATACCTACTTGAATATTATTATTAATATTATTATTACTATTAAAATTGCGGCTCTGTATACTGAAATCTATTTTGGATACATTTATTTGTTCGCACTTTTTAGTGACGAGATTTCTTTGGCGGATCGCTCGTGGAACAAAGTATCGATTCCATTTTTCCGAACCCATTTTTAAGTGCTGTGAAGCCATAAATTAATGCTATATGCGGATTAAATTGTTAATAATTTGGGAAGATTTATTTTGGCATTTGTGCTACCGATGATTATAGCAACTTGTATTTATCCCAAATTCCGGAAAACAAACGAGTTTTAACTTTTACCTACGAGGCCGCCCAAGAACAAAGGTATTAAAAATCTCTTTGCTGTAACAATATGATTTCTTCCGTTAACCGATATATTTATAGGCATAACTTTAATTTAGGCCTCTAATTGTATCCTGTCGGTCGCTGCCTGTATGAGTTTCGTTTCCATCATTCAGTGTTACAAGATCAAACACGTAATTGTCCACTAAGGCGGCGTGACCTGGTGGTTCACCTCTTAGGTCTTCCAAACGTAGGCATTCTTATTGAGGACGCCAATAGTATGAGGGCCTGCCGTTATGGAGCCGATCAGAAAGTGCAATACTTCAAAAAGACCAGATAAGATATAAGATATTTTGCCATCTTGCACCTTGTATATTCAGATTTCACATAATTTAATATTAAAATCGTCATATTCCATTAATTTGCGGTAGTATTTGATGTACCAATTAGAAAAGTTGACTAAAATTACTAGCGTTTTCTACTTTATTACAGTTCAAAAAATTGTCTAATATTTATAACGTTATTTTCCCGTAACACCATCTTATAACTATAAAATATACTTTAATATCTCATATCTATAATGTACACCGACCTATAGTACTATAGAAAGGTTTTTAATTATTCTTATAATAAATTAAGTAATTAAGTACATCCCTAATTTTGTTGTCAGTAAAAATTGCTAATTCCGTGGTTTATGAGTATCACTTAGTACCTTTTTCCCGTTTTTTTTTTGGTTATATGCACTGTTAAGGTAAAAAGAAGCCAGCACCTCTCTTCAGCCCTCTTGTGTACTGTCCATCGGGTTGCAAAACGGGTGGCGCCGTATAAGTTTTTACAGCATCTTAACCCATGCCCGTCTCCACTGAGCTGGGGCCAACCCTTCAACTGGACAGAGCCTGAAAACTCCCGGATTTAACTCCCGTTATTGTAATCGACAATTTAAATTCTTTTAATTGCCACCCAGGTAACAAAATGCGATGTATTCTTTAGATACGTCTCCCAAAAAATATTTCTGTAATTTTGCTTAAATTATTTGTATTTGTTAGGATACACTTTATGTACTTATGTGATTCTTTCATTTATTTGGTATTTGTTTTTTTTTATTTGCGTAAATTCTGTTGCTGTTCCTTGTACAATAAGCATTACTGTATATAATTATTCAATGCTATTGTTTCACAGTAAGGTTATCTGGAATGCTCACTCTAGAGTTAAAGTATGCTTATGGTTAAGAAGTTTTTCAACGCATTTGGGATCCTATGGAATTAATTTAAATGAAATTAACTTCAAATATAAAAAACATACTCTAATTTGATACCCACAAGACTAGCTATATAACAAGATAGCTAAAATTATTTATATTATTTGCAAAAATAGTACTACCCCAATGTAGTCAAAAAATGTTGAGAAAATGCGAATAGCTGGAAAACTACTGAAGCTAGAATAATGAATTGTCTATCAAATTAACTGACAATTTGGTCTATTTAAAAAATGACAGCTTTGATCGACTACTTTTTCTTGAATCGCCCAGTAAATATTATTTAAATGTGTTATATTTATTACATTTGACAATCCTATATTCAGTTTCATTCAGGGGTCTGTATAATAAAGCAAGAATTCGTCTGGCTGCCAAATACAGAAATATAATAAAACGGCCTTTAGCATATTTGAACTCCGCCCCGCCAAACATTTAATGATATTTGCTCTTATGTCTAATGGATGCAGGGTTGTTTATGTACATAAACAAAGGATGCAGACATAAATTTAACGCGTTAATTCATTATTTTTTTTACTGTTTTAGAAAGGCTAATATAAATCAAATCTCCTACAATTCCTATCAATGAAGTCATATGTATCATATGATATCATATCATATCATATCATTGATAGGAATTGTAGGAGATATGATTTATATTAGCTTAAAATACCTTTCTAAAACAGTAAAAAAAATGTTACAAAAGCTAATAATAAGGAATATATGGGTAGATATTGTGGGTGTAATTCAACGCAGGTTGGGGCTTTTGTCCACTGAGTAGTTAGTTTCACACAATATTATTAATACTTAAAAATATATAAAAACTTTTAATTGGTTACCTTACATCATAAAATCTTATTAAATTAAAGTCATTTGTTTTCCAAATATCTATCCATGTATCTATCTATCTATCTACAAAATGTACATACGCGAGTAACAGATAGTTCTTTACAAATTACTGTTAAAACGACGATTTTGGGTAGTAGTTAAGCATTTTACGAAAGTGTGTTGAAACTGTAATTTCTTAATTCGACTATATTGTATCCTAAAGGCTTAGATAAATGGGTCATTATGAGAATAAAATATGCTTGCAATAACTATTATTATTACTTTATATACCATAATACCACATTATCAGAATAAAAATTAACATGTAATCAGTGAGAGCTGCGAGCGAGAGAAAATTGCACAATTTGGTAGTTAGATACTAATAAAGTGCGAAAAATATTTTTAAATTTTTTGGATTTTTATTTTTCAGTTGGATGGAGACTAGGCAAATAAGAAAGATATGTGAATGCACCGATTTAAAACCTTCAACATTATGGAGCAATTACAGCGATCTACACTCCAAATTAAAAACAATATCGACATTTCCTAAATTGGTAGCTTTTTTTAAAAAAGGAAATCTGCTGAATATAAAGTCAAGAAAGCCAATTCTCTTTCAAGGAAGGATATCAACACGTTTATTGCAGAAGGTAATATTGATCGTTATTGTTGAATAATAAGCATTTTTTATTAGAAAGTATATAAAAAATCACAATTAAATGACATTTTAGGCTGTTGTCATAAGTGGCGTCCCATAGTGATGAATGGTACTTGAGGATATTAGTAATAAAGGCGATATTTTGGTGGTGCAAATACCTGACTCAAAAACTAATATCAAAAGAGCATTTACAATAAGAAATGACATTGTAAGCGGAGTATCTGCCTTGGATACGTATCGAAACTATATGGACTGTCCCCTAAAACATGTCATTCTAGATTTTTTGTAACTTATGCTAAAGGGGAAATGTACAAACCAGGTAATTGGCAAAAACACAATTGCCAAAATTCCATACAGAATAGCAATATTTTAAAAAGTGGATGATTCGAAAGGCTATACTGGACAGTTTCCGCCGTACTTCTGCTACGTTATTAGTCAATGCTGGAAGTGATATTCTTACTCTAAAAAGACATGGGGGATGGCGAACAAACGCAGTAGCAGAAGGGTACTTAGTAGATTGTATTTCTAAAAAATGTGAGGTAGCCATCCAAATAATTACCGGAGAAAGTACTACCTCAAGTACCAAAAAACGTTATCTTATTTTTGAAAATTTTGTTTCTATCACAAGTACTTCATCAACGACCATAAATTTGGAAAATAACAAACAGGAACTTATCTCCACCAGCAGAGCCAATATTGCTTCAAGGAAAATTTCCATTAGTAATTTAACTAATTATACCATAAGTTTTAACAATGATGATGTTAATTTAAACCTCAATTTAAACTGTTTTCAATTCTTATAAATCAAAATAAGTAATAAAAAATCTGTTTGAAAGAAAAGCATTATTATACATTTTTAGGAAGTTTGTGTATCAATAAAAGAAGTCTATACGCTATTCTTACAGCTATTTGAAGTTTCTACTTGTTGCCTCCCGAGGAAGCCAAAGTATTTACTACTAAGTACTACTTCCCTTCCTGAAATGAGGGAGTAAAATAGTATTTTCCATGTAGGCAGTAGAAAGAAATATATTAATTTAGTCTGCGTATGGGATATTCGGATATTTATAACTATACTACTACTACTATATAATATAATGACCATAAAACAATAAATTAAAAATTACATATGGGTATACATTTTAAGGAAAATAGAAATATAAAAGTGTTACAAATTTTATGTTTTAAGCAACACTTGCTTTCACGGTCCTAAAGTGCGAAATTATCGTGTGAAGTGTAAAGTACCTGATTGGCAATGAAATGACAGAAATGTTAGTTGTCAGTTTGTGGAGTCAGAATCGATTATTGTAATTTTATCTAGATAGTTAGATCAAAAATCGATATATAGACGATTAGCTCCCATATGTTTCTGATAAAGAGCCTATTAGCTAATGCTAATTGCGGATCGCAAATCTGCACGACTTTGCACACTTATCCACCACAAACCAGTAACTTCTTGTGAAGGTTCTGTGTGTGGTGGACGTTTTGCAGTTTTTAAGTAACAGTTGAGTGTATCTCGGAAGACAATTTTTTTATTATAACGATGTTTTATGAAGAGGAGGAGGAGGAAGCCAAGAAAATGAGAAAGTTCACACTATGTATTTCTATTTCCTGAACTGGAGAGAAATCATCGATTTTTTTTTTCAGTATTTTCGAATGTCTGCGATATTTTGTGTTTTGGTGCTGTATGCGAGGACGATCCAAGAGTTCGAAATATATTTTTTTAAATTACTTTTAAATACCTCTGTAGCACTAATGAAAATAGAGTTTGTATTTACAAATGACATTGTGAGAAATAATTACTCCGGGAACTGCCTACTGCTTCCAATACCTATAAAACAGCTGAAACTATTACCACTAGGGACAATTTTATTTAGCTTTGGAAGATCTTAGTTCATAGGAAAATATATTTATATTCTGTCAAAAAACACGTTATTTTCACGTAAGATTTTAATAGATATGTTTTATACTGACTGAACATGAGGTAGATGTTTTAGAAATTTCGCGGAACATTTGTAAATATGCTACAAAATGGTTGTAATAATTAATTGGCATTTGCATACGGAAATCCACCACAAAAAATGTCTCTTACATTACACCAGTGACAACAACAACATTTGTACAAGTATTTACTAAATAACGCATACTAAATAATCAAGTAGTATGTTATCTAAATCATACTTATACTCGTATGTATGAGAGGGCATACTATCGAATTTTTTAAAGCCTTATAATTTCACGAACATATTTTCCTGTAAAAACAGTTTTGGCATTATGATAGTACTCTGTTTGTTATGTATGTTATCTCAGCCATACCTGCCCTAGACCAAATCATTCAATTCAACAAAAGAAAAATTAAATACTCGTTATTAACCATTCGACATTATCAAATATTTGAAGCCTTCGTTGTGGTTTCTTCGAACCCTCCTACGATAGATCCTTGGAAATCGTGCCTAGTATATGAAGATTTATTTCAGCTGGCACTGAAAAACTTTGACAATAAAATTCGATTAGAAATAGATATATAGGCGTGGCAAGTGTATATGTACGTTACATATGCATGTGACATGTACAAGACAACAATTCAGTAGAACTTCTGCATCATTTGACGATTCCTCAGCCTCAATTACAAAGCGGCATACAATCAAACTGAATATCATTTCTGTTGACCCTTATTTATTTATATTTAATGCAATGTAAAAGTCATTTGAAGTTTTTCGCGTTTATATTTTTTTTTCTTAATATTAAGCTTACTAGTTTTACATAAAACAAAAGCTTCCGTTAAATATATACAGCGTGTCTTTATATTATTTAACTCATCGATATATAATCTGTCATAAAAACGTCTTAGGCCTACGCATGTCGGGTCATAGACAGTACCGTATTTATGTTAGATGCCAGTATTCGCTCAATTTTGCCAATAATAATTTAAAATAAAGCTTATTATGTAATAATGAATGCCAATTTAACCCAGAAGATGTGATAAAATTTCTACAAGCTGCTGCTGATGAATATCTTGACGTTCGAAAATCTGTAATATTTATTTATCTTCTCAAACCAAGAAAGACCTGTCGTTCTGTGTTACGAATAAGAAATCTGGAAACGGTGTCTTAGATTATACGAAAATACATCGCCCCAGGCCTTCAGAATGTCCTCAATAACAAATTCTTCATCAACTATCAACAGAAGAAGTGCACTGTTCAACCTGTGGGAATGCACACCATTTATAAAATTCCACAGATGATAACTGCCAAATAAAGAAAATGTATACTGGATTTGCTTCCCTCGTTCTGTAGTTACGTTCGCTGCAAATTCTGGCGCAGACTTGATTACAGTAAAGCGGTTGGGTGGTTGGCAGTCTTCTTCCGTAACAGAGACATACATTGAGGAATCAGTGGCCAACAAGTTTGTTGTATCAGAATTCATAACTACTTAACAGCGTGGAAGATCATACCATTGGCACCAATATATCGTGTAGGATTGTTAGATTAGAAATAACAAGTCCACGGTTTGTAACACGTTAAATATATTAATAAAGATACAACAGTTGGGAAAGAATGTTCCACCAATATAGAAGTCTGGACGGATGTTACATATCGGTATCCTGGTCGGAGCAAAAATGATTCTTCCCTTCCCATGCATATATTTGGGAATGTTAAATTAATATTTGTATTCACAAATAGTAGATAGGTAATGATTTAAATTAGTGGTTATAAATACTTTCATAAAAAAAATAAGTAATATAGGTACGATTTATATATTTTTTCCGTGGCGTATTCAGTTTTATTCTGAAGAAATATTTTATCGAGTTATAGAATAAAGTTATGTGCTTTTTAAATGGCAAACCACCCCTGAAAGATATCAAATTATAAAACCAGTTACCCAACATTTTGTGCTTAACAATATACAATAGAAAAGATTTCAAAATTCTGGGATTCTCTTATTCAATGTAAATAGGATGCACTGTTCTCAAGTAACATTTGAAGTACACATTCCACGCACTAACTGGTTGTTCTCGTATTAGGCTACGTGGGGCGGATCCCCTATCAGTATCCCTGGATCTAACCATGTATTGATTTCGACTCTTGTTGGCACTACGACTGACTCAGTGCCAACAGTGAAGAGCGGTGAAACGTTTAGAAGTATGAGATGTAACCAGTTATAGAGGCGGTTGCAGGACATCTTAGAAGACCACCATTTTCCGAGGAACTGTACTGACAATAGCAGTTGTAATACTGACAACAGGAGTCGAAATCAATATATGAGACTGTCCAGGGATACTGCAAACGGGTCCACCTCCACAGCCTAGCCTGAAAATAACAAGAGCAAGTCAAAGAATCTCAGCTAATGCTAATGCTAATAGGAATAAATAGATGTATGTAGATGTACGCATATCGTATTATTATACAGCGTTATTAATTGAATGCCGATACTTAAGAGTGTGAATCCTTGGTCATTTTAAGAAGAAAACTTAATATCAACATATGTCCACCATTTGTGAGCGGATGACAACCCTTTTGCAATTGTTGAATCAAATCATCAAGAACAGTTTGCATTAAATGTTTGGGCTGGTATTATATATATTAGCGCTACAGGCCTAGTGACCCTTGGCTTAAAGTTTTGCAATTTTTTTCTGCCATTTTCTCCTATCCTTTGCTTCTTCTTTCCAGTCCGTGACACCAATTTTCCTCAGATCATCTTTGACTTCATCCAACCATTGCTTCCTGGGTCGTCCTCTTCTCCTCTTCCCTCCTCCTGCCATTAGTATTCTTTTAACCCATCTATTGTCGGGCATCCTAGCTATGTGTCCCAACCACCTGACTCTTTGCGTCTTCACTACCTGCACGATGTTAGGTTGCTTAAACAGATCTTCTATTTCCTTATTTGTCCTTCTAAATTCTCCCTCCACCTTAATTCCTCCGAATATCTTCCTTAACATTTTCCTCTCCCATACTTCCAGTTTAATTTTTTCTTTTTTTCTCATTATCCACGTTTCACACGCGTAGGTAACAGTAGGTCTTATTACGGTTTGATACAGCCTTATTTTTGTGGTTCTGGATACAATCTTCGATTTTAGAATCTTGTTTAGCCTACCTGCGGCTTTACTTCCTTTTGCCATCCGCTTTTCTAATTCCCTTTCCTCCTCCCCTTTACATGTTAGCGTATCTCCTAGGTAATCCACTTGTTGAACTTTCTCTATTATGTATTTTCTATTTTCTGTGCAGTTGATGATTAAATTAACTGGTCCGTTGTAATCGTTGTCATTCATTACCATATATTTTGTCTTCTTCTCATTGATCACCAAGCCATATTCTCTTGCTTTCGCTTCCAGTAACTTAAAGGTAGTTGCTACTTCTTTTTTTGATCTAGCCATAAGAACAATGTCATCAGCGTAAGCCATGAACTGGTATCTGCTGCCGTATATTAAACCACTGGTTCTTATTCCACTTTTTCTCAAAATTATCTCCTGTACCAAGTTAAAAAGAACTGTAGACAATGGGTCACCTTGCCTTAGTCCTCTTTTTCCGTTAAACTCTTCCGAAACTCGTCCTCCCAACGTTATTTTATTCCCTGTTTTCCTTATCGTCATTGCCACCAACCTCCTAAGTTTGATTGGAATTTCCAGCTTTTCCATTGCTTCATACACCTTTTTACGTTTGATAGAATCATAAGCTTGCCGATAATCAATGAACAGCATGTGCAGACTTAAATTATGTTCATACGTGTCCTGTTGTAGTTGCTTCATAACAAAGATTTGGTCTGTAGTCGATCTTCCCGCTTTAAACCCCCCTTGATATTCTCCTACTTGCGCATCATGGTACTGGGCCAGCCTTTTTTTCACTATTCTTGCTAACACTTTGTAAGTAACATCTAAAAGTGCTATTCCTCGATAGTTATTGCTGTCTTCTTTGGCTCCCTTCTTATACAATGGTACTATTAGGGCCTTATTCCACTCATCTGGTATTTCTTCCTTTTCCCAAATCTCCGTTATTACTTTCCATACTCGCGTAATCAAAAGTTCTCCACCATGCTTCAGAAACTCAGCTGGTATGTTATTTTCCCCTGCGCTTTTATTATTTTTAAGTTGTTTAACACATTCTTCTTTTCTTCTTTCGTAGGCGTTCTGATCATTTCATTTTCTCCTGTATTATCCGGCTCCTCCTCCCTTTCGTACTCGTTCTCACTTTTATCCTCACGTTCATTTAATAATTCTTGGAAATGCTGGGCGAACCTGTTTAATTTCCCATCAATATCACCTACTAAGTCTCCGTCCTTACTTCTTAAAAACATATATGGTTCGCGTATTTTCTGTTCTGTATTCCTCTTAACTTCCTGATAAAAATTCCTCAGCTGTTTACTTTTGTATAATTCCTCTAGTTCTTCCATTTCTCTCTCCAAGACATTTCTCTTTTTACTTTTACATATTTTCTTAACTTCTCTTCTTATCTGCTCATATTTTCTTTTGTTTTCTTCCTTTTGTTCTTCCATCTGTCTAATCCTTGCTTTATTTCTCTGTTGTAACATCTGCTTACATTCCTCGTCAAACCACTTATTTCGTTGTCGTTTTTTTGGTTCCCCCAGTGTTCTTCCCGCTACCTCTTCCATTACTGTTTTAATCTGTGTCCATTCATCTTCTGTCTGTTCTTTATGTGGTTTGTTTCTTAACGCTTCTGTCATTTCCTTTGCAAAGTGAATTGCCGTCTCTGTATCTTTCAGCTTTTCCATATCATATCTTTTTCGTTTTTTCCTGTCCATTTCAATTTTTTGCGGTCTTTCTTGTTTCATCTCTGCGACAACTAATATATGGTCACTATCTGCATCTGCTCCTCTGTAACTTCTTACGTCTTTCACACTTCTTACATGTTTTTTTTCAATGACAACATGGTCGATTTGGTTCCTTGTCTTTCCGTTCGGTGCTATCCAGGTTTCTTTATGTATGTTTTTGTGGTCGAAAGCAGTACTTACTATTTTCATATTATTCTCCAATGCAAATTCTATTAGTCTTTTCCCATTATCATTACTCACAATGTGCTTACTTTTGCCTCCTGTAACATTTTTATATTCTTCCTCTCTTCCAACTTTAGCATTCATATCCCCCAATACGCATTTTATGTCAAACCTTGGCATCCTTCCCATAATTTTGTCCAAATCTTCATAGAACTCATTCTTGATGTCTTCATGTTTTTCCTCGGATGGAGCATGCGCGTTTATTAGACTCAACTTCCTGAATTTTCCTCTAATTCTCATTCTACATAATCTGTCCGAAATCCCCTCAAACACATCGTTTTTAAGTTTATTGCTAACCATAAACCCTACTCCCAGTCCCCTATGATCCTTCCCACTGTTAAAAAATACATAATCTTCCACATTTCCAGTTGAAATGCCCTTCTGTTTCGTTTCTTGCAGTGCCAGTATGTCCAATTTGTATTTCTTCATTTCCCCAACTAAATGTTTCAGAGCCCCTTCAACAAAAGTACCTCTAACGTTCCATGTGCCTAATCTTATATTACTCTCTTTATTCTTGATTGCTTTGGTTTTTATCTTTATTTCGTTAGCTCCTACTCCCAATCCATTTCTTCGCCTAGTTAGATCCGCATCTCCCCTTTCTCCAGCTTTGATTAGTTTTTTGAACCGTAATTACCGTATCTAATTTTTTCCAGCCTACCTTCACCTGTATTCCACTTCCAGATTTCATTTTCCACTATTAATTTATAAAAACCCATTTTCACATTTTTTCCCGTAGCCCTTTCTTCCTTAATTTTCTGTCTGATTTGCCTTTGCACATCCCTTTCTTCTCTAGTTAAATCATCATTTATAAATATCATGTTTCCTTGTCTGTTTCTCAATTTCCTTTTGTTCTGCATCACTTCTATTTTATTCTCTTCGTTTCCCAATTCTACCAAGCAGGTTTTTTCACCTAGTTTTCGTGCTGTTTTAATGATTGGTTTTACTCCTATCTCCTTTTCTATAAGTTGCCCAATTGTCTCTCTTAAACGGTTACTATCATTTGTGTCTATCAGCATACCCTGCACTACAATATTATTCCTTCTTTTCTCACTTTCTAACTTTTCTACTCTTTCCCTGCTTAAGCTTACCTCTTTTGACAGATCATTTATTTCTTTTCTCATGCTTTCGTTTATTTCCTTTAAGTTATCTTTCTTGTAACTCATTTGTTCCTTTCTCAAATCCTGTATTTCTTGTTTCAATTCCCTAGTATTTTCTCCTTGAATCTGCTGTTCTGTCTTAATATGTTTTACGTCATCTACTAAACTTTTCATTAACTCCATCATTTGAGTGATTTTTACAATAATATCATCCCCAGTTTTTGGTGATCTTGGCGTTTTTTTGGACTTTTTAAACAAATCCTTCTCTGACCCAACCACTCTTTTCCGCTTCCCCTCGTCCGACGTGTAATCTTCTGCGTCCATCCTTCTTCCTTACTTTACTATACTGTTTTGAGGATTTCAATAAAACCTTGCAGGCCGCCTCTGTTCTTTTCCTTTATCTATCGATAGCCGGCTCACCGCGCAAAAAGTCAGATTCCAGTCGACCCGTCGGAAATCGGGCCTTTATCGGTGTAGCACTAACCTCGTATTCTTTGCTTCACACTACTATCTCGTTCGTTTTCTTCTTTATTTTTCCCAAAACAACCTACAACATTATAATCTAACTGTTCATACCACCTCTTACGTTATAATTGCTCGTTATTTCCCAGTAAATTTGGGTTTAATTACGGAGCACAAAATCGTTTGTGTTTATCACTGACTAGCCAGGACTGGTATTATCGACGATTATTTGATATGTCCATTTTTTCTCCCAAGAAAATTAGATGGACAATCGTATTTACACTTTCTTGAATAAGATCTGCCGCCAATGCTTGAAGACCTTCCTCTTTTATTAAAAAACCAGATGTGGCTAATGCACGATGGTGCGCCTCCACATTTTAGCTTACGGGTGCGTGAATTTTTAAATCACAACTATCGCGATCGGTGGATAGGCCGCGGAGGAACGCAGTCATGGCCACTCAGATCTCCCGACCTTAATAGTTTAAACTACTTTTTCTGGGGTCATCTGAAAAGCTTGTACGCAGTGCCGATTCAAGCCGAAGAAGAGTTACGAAATCGTATAACAGTATGCTGCCAAACCATAAGACACCCCAGGAATTTTTTAAAATGTACGTCAGTCTATGCGAAGAAGAGTAGATGCTTGCATATGTGTGGGTGGAGGACACTTTCAACAACTACTGTAAATACATAATTTGGGTTCTTTATTTTGTTTGTATTTTCTTGTCTTCTCGTTTCGTTTTAGGTTAAGATTTAAAAAAATCAGAGGCGTACCGTTTTTTTCTATCCAAACATTTATTATGCCTACGTGGAGGTCACTGGTTAAAGTAGAAAATTAATTTTTGTCCTAAAAAAGTGTTTCCACGCATGGTGGGTGTCTACAAAATGGCAACAAAATATCAAAAGCAGTCTCAATGAACTTTTTTGGTTTTATTTTTTTTACGTAAAAATGGTGCGTCGTACGAGAGTAAGTCTAGGGACCGAATTTGCTGTAAAATAAATGGAAATTTTAAAAATAATTTTAGTTTTTAGAAAAAGCAATGGCGTACCATATTTTTATTCAAAAATGTTTAGTTCAAACCTCGTACGGACGTCATTGGCAAAGATTTTAAAACATGTTTTACATCAAACAATGCTCCTTAATGATTAATAGGTGTGTACAAAATTTCATAAAAATATCTAGAGTGATAAGAAAATTATAATAAAAAAGTAAATTTTTTCTTAAAACTGTAACAACCTGTAGCTCAAAAATTAAGAGGTTTAGGACATATGTTGATATTTAGTTTTCTTCTTAAAATAACCGAAGGATTTACACTCTTAAGTATCGGCATTCAATTAATAAACACCCTGTATAGTATTGTTAATTATGGTGCTAAAGATTCACTAGTTACTTTTACCATACAAAATATTGACCATTTATTATACAGTTGTTTAAACAAATGTTTATTTTGCATACATTTTTCTTTAAATAGCTTAGGTGAACCAATTTTATATAATTATCAGATGTATCAATACATTCCATATATAAAGAAGCAACTATTATATATAATTATGCAGGGAAAAATTAATGTAATTGAATGACAATAATATACAGGTTAAAAAAGTTATGTTTGGGTCATATTTTAAAAGAGACGCCCTTTAGCGAAATTTCAAGTACGCCACTGAACTCTATGTACAAAATTCTATCAGAAGAAATTTTAACCATTCCAATATCTCAGCTATTCTCCGAGATACGGAGCATCCCTCAGAAATAGCATTTTTAACTTTCACCCTGCATCTAAAAAATGAAGAGGGCTATGAACATTCTCATTACGTCATCTTAAGTTTCTCAAAAAAGTAGTCCAGTGTTGCGAAATCCGCACCCTTTTAAATCATGTGGTTTCCGAGATACCATGCAATTACAGTGAAACTGGGACACACTGTACAGTGTATGTAGTGAACTTTAGGCTTTCACGGTCGATGAAACAAAATTGGAATACCCTGTGTATGTAGATAGGTGTTTATCGTATATCGTTAATATATTACCTATCATACGAATCCTACCGCCCTAGTATGAATTCCGTCTTATGAATCGTTTATTTTTGATAATATAATAAAAATATGCACTATTACAAGTAGATGGCATTGGATAACATTCCTGTTATTTACTAAGCTTTATATTTTCAGTTCTTAAATCTCTAAAATTATTTGTATTTACAGACAACACTATTTCAGGAATACGGCGCCTTTAACTAAATTTTGTTGTTGACAAGAAATCTTGTAGTATTTCGTTTCGTAGACAAGGAATTTCCCGGCGATTGATAATACATGTTTTTTAACACTTTGTATGTTTCCCCCATTTGTAAATGCCAACGACGATACTACCGAATAATTTTTTCTATTTAATTTTGATTACGTAATAGAGAAAACTACAACAAAGTTGAAGTAATTAGATAACATCGGAAATCATATCGGATGCACACCGCGAGAGCTTTCGAGAACAATAAAGACATTAGAAAGTTAGCAAAGAATCCAAAGCCTTTATCTAAATGCTCTGAATGTAATGTTACTCGTACTAGAAAACTCAATTCAGTCATTTGATTGTTAGTAATTAATTTCGTACTTGACCGCTATGAGCCAATAACCAATATTTGAATGATTCATGCAGAAGTTATTCTTTGAAATAGTAAGGTAGAGGTACTATAAAAGATGAACAAATTAACCATATTTCAATGGTTGTTTTCTTCAATGAAAATAAATCAACTTAGCTGTAGGTAATTTTAGTATAAATTTGCATACATACAGTGCGTCGCTAAAGTCATTATTAGGTAAATAAAAGACATTACTGAAAATTCTCGAAACAGGTCGATTTTAATTAACTTTTTGTAAAATAATAATTTAATATACAGGGTGACCTACCTTCGAGTAATGACGTAATCACATTTTTTTTAAATGGAACATCACATTTTTTTCCAACTTCCGGGTTACCCTAAGCTGAGCTATTTCCAAAAATATATCACATGTTACGCCTAATTGTTACCAGGTGGGCAACAATACCTACCCAAATTATTTACAAATACCAGTTTTTCTCATAATTTCTTCGATGCTTTTTTATCTGTGATAAAACGTGCCCGTGAATTTTTTACAGGCAATCAATTTTAAAGAGTTTGCTAAGATTGTATGAGTGAATCCATTTTAACTGGTTCTTTCTTAAAGTATTAAGTATTTTAGTTTTGTAAAAACATTTATTTATTTATATATTTTTTATTTATTAAGAAAAGATAAGGGCAGAGGCAATGCCTATTATGCCCAAAGGGTAAACTTAAACTGATTACAATAAAGGTGAAACATGAAAACAGAGCAAAAATAACACAAAATAAATTTAAAAATAACACAGTATACACAGCAGAAAAATATTCTAATACTATATTACTCTAAATCACTAAAAATACGAAAAAAGACATAACCGGCACACAGCTCAACACATAATCATAAAACTCACGCACTAGCGATGTAGTGATCGTAGCCATTCTTGAAGTTATTGGTGGATGAAGCAGTGACGACAGGGTCGGGAAGTTGGTTCCAGTTCTGGAATATTCGATTGGAGAAAAAGTACTGCCTAGTGGTGGTTTTAAAGTGTTCCCTACGTAATTTGAAAGAGTGGCCACGGAGCCGTTCATCGTCGTTCAGCGGAAGTAGTTGGGACAGGTTAATAGAGAAGGTGTTGTGAAGAATGCGATGAACCTGGATAAGATCACCACGAACTCCTCTCTATTTTAAGGGAGGCAAATTGAGCGTATTAAGTCTGTCTTCGTAGGATCTGTAAGATAGTTGTGGTACCCATTTGTAAATCTTCGTTGAACTGACTCCAGGACGTTTATGTCTCGAGCGAGACCATATTACTGCGTTGTATTCGAGTTTTGGACGAACAAAAGATTTATAAATTTTGTTAAAGTTTTGTAAGGATGGCTGTTCAAAGGATTTTTTTAACATATAACAAGTAGAATTAGCCTTTTTAACAATACTACTAACGTGATGAGACCAGCTTAAATCCTTTGTTATTATTACCCCTAAATCATTTTGATGATTCACAACTTTCACCAAGGTACCGTCTATACTGTAGGGGAGAAGGGGATTGCGAGTTCCGATATGAATAACAGAGCACTTAGCTTTATTAAGGGGAAACAGCCAATCAGAACACCAATTGACTATGTTATTCAAATCCTGCTGAAGTGAATTAGCATTGGTTAAAGGATTAGAAAATATCTTGGTGTCGTCGGCAAAGAACTCATGATGGTTGCTGATGTGGTAAGGAAGATCGGATGTGAATATGATACAGCAATGGTCCGAGAACAGATCCTTGAGGAACTCCAGAGGTAACGTCAAGAAACTGAGAATATTCCTGGGAAACTCTCACCGAAAATTTCCTGTCAGATAAAAATGCACAAATCCAGTTAAGAAGGTCTCCTCGAACTCCAAAATGCTCTAGTTTATGAAGTAATCTTTGTTTTGGGACTCTATCGAACGCTTTAGAAAAATCTAAATATATAACATCCACCGGCTCGCCACTGTCAATTATTCGAGTCCACATATGTAACCAAGTCAACAAGTTAGTGAAAGTTGACCTGCCCGGAAGGAATCCATGTTGTATAGGAGGGATTACATTATTATTAAGTAGGAACTCCAACAATTTGTTAACAATAATTCGTTCCATGATTTTGGCACATATAGGAGTTAGACTAATCGGCCGGTAGTTGTTAGGATCCAGTTTGTCACCATTTTTAAAGATGGGTGTAACTGCAGCTGACAACCAAATGCTAGGTAATTTTCCCAAGGAAAAAGACGTTTCCATTATGTGTGCTAGAGGCGCGCATATAGCTTCAGAACAGTTTCTCAGTAAAGAAGATGTTATATTGTCGAGGCCAGGAGACTTGTGTAGAGATAATTTATTCAGTTGTTCCCGTACCGTGAAATCAGTGAAGTTAATATGACTTATGGAATGATTTACTCTTGGGCACATGATAGCTGGTAACGGACCGGCCGGTTCTCTGGTAAACACAAGTTTGAAAGCTTGAGCCAATTCATTGGCACTATTACTATCGCATAATGACCCATCAGGTTTACGAATAAGAGGCAACGAAACGTTTGAAGATAGTTGTTGTCTAGTGTTCTTATAAAACGCTTTAGGTCCCTTTGATGCCAAAGAACATTCATAAGTTCTGCGAGCCACTTTGATATCTACACCAAGAGCTCTAGAGTAGGATTTGTGTGCTAAAAAGTCAGCCTGAGATCTAGTGGCTCTATATTTACGCCACAATCTACGTTTTATTTTAGATCTATTAATAATATCGTTAGTGATGTAAGGTTTACGAAAGTTTTGTATTTTGTTATAAGTTTTGGAGCATGATTTGGAAAGCGAATTTGAATCTAAGTGAAACGGAACAGATTGAAATTCTCATGACGATCGTGTATGGTGATAGAATTCGAACTCATGATGAAGTTTGTGTCTTGTTTAATGAAACACATCCGAATCGTCCACCGATAAATCGATCCACTGTAAGCCGAACTGAAGCAAAGTTTCGAAACCATGATCACGTTAAAGATCTGCATATATATGGTCGACCAAGTATACTAAATGAAGATGTGCAGTTACAAGCCCTTTTGGTCCTCCATGAAAACTCGCGTTTCACTATAAGAGTCTTAGTAGGTGATCTAGATATGAGTAAAACGGACGAGGCGTATCTGAAGTGCCACCCTAATAAAAAGAATTGTCGGTACTGGTCAGACACTTAGCGTCCCCAGAAGGTCAATGTTTGGGTCGGAATTGTTGATAATCGAATTATGGGGCCGTATTTCTTTGAAGGGAGTTTAGATGGCGCAAGATATTTAGATTTTTTTCAATTTGATTTAGTTCCTTCTTTGGTTGTATTGTGTCCCAATTAAGAAGAACCAGATTTGCCCAATGACACAATTTGGTTACAGTAAGACCGTGTACCGCTGCACTATGCTATCGCTGTTCGCCGTTGCGCCGTGTTTCCTAGTTGGTGGATTGGCAGAAGAGGACCTAAGGAATGTCCCGCCAGATCGCTAGATTTAACACCGCTAGATTTTTTCCTTGGGTGATATGTAAAAAGCAAAGTATACATCACTAAGCCAAATAATTTTGACGATCTCAAGAAACAAATTCGACAAAAAGTTCGTGCTATCCCGCCTGAACACCAATGTTTTTATAAATTGAGTAGATTCCAGTACACACTTTAAATGGCGTGTAGTAATTTCAATAAATTTTTTAGTACGTTTATTCATTTGTAAATAATTTTGGTATTTGTAAATAATTTGGGTATTGTTGCCCACCCTGTAACAATTAGGAGTAATTTGTAACACATTTTTGGAAATAACTTTAATTGGGTAATCCGGAAATTGGAAAAAAATGTTGTGTTCCATTTAAAAAAAATGTGATAACGTCACTACTCGAAGGTAGGTTACCCTGAATATTAAATTATTATTTGAAAAAAAGTAAATTAAAATAAAAAATCGTCCTGTTTCGGGAATTTTCAAATAAAAATATTCTGCATGCTAAGACTCACTAACAGATATCACGGACATTATTCCATAAATGGAGACACGCAAATTTGACTATTGTGTATTATGATCTATTCATTAAATAACGTTCGTTGTTGTGTTAAAATTAGTTTTGAAAAATGGAAGCTGATTTTAGTGACTCCGATTTTACAAATTCTCCAACATCGCGGAATTAAACTTACTTTCGCAGAAATCTAAAGGTTGATATGAAAAAGAGTGCATCCAATATAAAGAATGGACCCAAAACAAGAACGTAAGAAATCATTCAGAAAATGTTTTAATTGCTTATCTTTCAATAAAAGGAAAATTAAAAAAGATAAACACTACAAATACTAAAATTGCAAGGTAATGTTGATATTAAATATCTAAAATTGATAGCATTTTTAAAACGTCAAAATGCAGGATACAAACAAAATAAAGTTAAAACTGCAGTCGAAAACTGTCCAGAAGCGTTTATTTTCATGTTTTAAAGAAGGATTATTTGTTCAATCAAGTATTTGGCAAGAGTACCATATCTAACATGCCACATAAAATAGCTGAACATCTGAAACTTCCAAATCCCACCCATTATAAAGAACACAGTTTTAGAAGAACTTCGGCAACTCTATTAGTAAACGGTGGTAGAGATATGTTAACTCTTAAACTGCACGACGGGTGAAAATCAACAAATATTGCTGAAGACTATATAAAATAATCTCTTGCAAAAAAGAAAAAGTTTGTCAATCAAATCATGAGAAATGATACAGACCTAGTATCTGTAAAGGTTATCAGCGTTCTTGTAATAATGTAGGAAGCGACAATACTGAAGCTGCAATTGTTTCACTTTCTTCTGTTCATGGTGTCCGTATTAGTGCTCATAACTGCACGTTTTGATACAATAAAATTAGTTTTCAATCAGGTACATTCTTCGGGAGTAAAGTGTTTTTTCTTAACTTGGATTTTTAATGTTCTCAACTGCGCCTTGTCAAACAATCCACGTGAGGAAAAGTAACACTTTTCTCCCTTGTGATATAAATAGATATTCTGTGATGATCGATATTGTTGTGCCTGGCGCGTCAAAATATCTGTATTAAAGTTTAGTACGCCCCTGGGCACTATGTATTGTCCCGTCTTCGGGTTTTGTTTTATCGATTTTTCGTGTTAGACAACTGTGTTCTGAGTATTCCAATGGATTGAAGATCTTCACAGTAAGAAAGTAACAGTAATTGTCAAGAACAGAATCGAGCAAAATTCGATATAGTATTCCTAACAAAAATCTCATCAGCGATCAATCAGTACGAACTCAAACCCTACAAATTTCAAGAAGTCTAACTCCTAATGGATGATAATAAGCGCATACGGCTCCAAAGATATCGTAGTTTCTCCGTCGAACCGCATATCAGCAGTGAGACCCAATTTCTTTACTAACGAAAAACTTTTCATCATAGGAAAAGCTCTCAACTACCAAAACGACAGGATCTGGTCCTCTAAAGCTCGGCCATTGTCGAACACCCATAAAATCCGCAAATTTTGGAGTGGAATTTGCGGTAGCCACAACACACCTTTTGTTTTTATCGACGAAGGCGTTAAATGAATCAGAAAGTTCAGCAACGATGGATCTGTCAACAGGTGAAGACCACGTAAGTGATGCAAAATGCATTTTTTCATCGCATCTCCAGAATGGCTGTCGTATTCATAGGGTCTCAATCTGATGGACTACAACGTGTGGTCGATTTTGGAGATCAGCGTCTGTGCTAAATGTCACAAAAGTTTAGAGTCACTGAAGCAATCGCTGCGCTGAAAATGGGACAAATTGTTGCTGGATTGCCAGTAAATAAGTCTGTTATGATCAGATGTTAAGGCCATATTGATTATTTTCTTTGGTTATAAGCAAGTTGTTTATCATGAATTTTATCTATAGGCCACACAATCTATAGTTTTTATGATATTGATGATATAAGTTTCGAGACGATTACGTGAATGTGTTTGAAATACGAGACTTAAATTTGGATATTGTGGTGAATGAATCTTACACCACAATATGCTTATCTGGCATTTGCGACATTTACTAAAAAGACGAGATGACTATTTCCGATCTTCAGCATAACTAAGGAGACAGACATACCATTCCGGAAAAGGCATATTCAACATTATTTCATTAGTGGACACGTTATTGGAAGAAGTGTGTTACTAGTCATGGATAATATTCTTAATTTGTATAAAATTATCCATCCTGGTACTTTTTACTACTACGCAATTGCTATTTTTTTCCAATATATTAAATTTTCAACAACTATAAAATTAAATGATTTTTACAATCCAGAGCAGCTACAATACAACTATGTATTGGAGAGGACAGTGATCAAAAGATGCACATTCATTTGTATAGATAGAAAAAGGTAACTGGGTAGATTATGAATCTTCTAAAAGGAGGACCACATTGTACACATGAACTCACCGAAATTTTTTTGCAGAGTTCCACATAAATTCTTTGATCATATGGCAGAGACTACGATACATTATCAAAGGGATGTTTTAAGAACTATAGGTGGACATGATAGATCCCCTGCTATAGCCTTAATATGACACTTTATTTTATTTTCAGACCACATATACTTAATAATAACCTAGTGTTGATGAGACTTGCTTATAGCTATGTTATGTGTACGAACTTAATGTCAAACTTTCCATACCTGCTTAATTCCTGAATAGCGGTGATCGAGACCGTTCATTGACGTTGATTAGCTTGAAAACAAGCTTATTATTTATCGTAGACCAGGAATATCTAACAATCAGTCTGAACAGTTAGTCTTTATACTTGGTGGAGAGGACAAATAATATAAACATTTTACAAATTCAATATATCTACCATATTTATATCATTATTTGATATATGATATTAGACATAGTTAAGTGGAACCTTTTTTGCAAAATCCTTAGTTTCCGAGAAAATAATTATTGAACGTCCGATAGTTTCAACCTTTACATCAATGGGCTACTGCATTCTCTATCCAGGCGATTTTAAACATCCGATTACTTATTGTATTAACTGTTTTGTGATGTAAGTATTTACATTAGTTTTTCAAATATCAAATGCTTACGGGCATAGCAACTCACAGGATATCGTTTAAATGCTTTAGCAGAACGATTTCCCGGTAAACATGTTCCAAATTCAACTACTTTTACAACGGTGCGCAGTGAGTGCAAGTGTAGTGCAAACGCGTGAAGTTTGCAACCGAATCGTGGAAGAGATGAAGGCCAAGGGCGCCCACGGCGTATTGCAGCAGTATGGCGTATCATACACGAGGCTCAATTATATCCGTACCATATATAGCGTGTCCAAGCATTAATGCCAGAGAATTGGACGAGGCGAACCGGTACTATGGTCGCCACGATCTCCTTTTCATTATTTGGACTTATTTTTTGCGGATATTTCACCGATATTTCAAGCATATTGCACCGAAGTGGACACCATTCATGATTTACCACAAATTAATTCAATTAATAACAATAGCGGCAAACACAGATGAATTTGCTGTATAAAAGTAGGTTTTGTAAAATGTAATTTATTTCTTTCCTTGGGAATTTCTTTCAATTTTTTGTCCGGTTGTCTATTATACGATTTATCAGATTTTACAGGACCAGTGCTGTGCGGAAGTGTATTTTGAGATCATTTTTTAATTGCTCTTTATGATTTTATTTCTACAAAATTGGATTTGTAGAGAGAAGAGCCCCGTTACATTAAAAAATGTTGTTATATATAATATCTGAATCACCCTGTACATCTGTGAAAATCCGTACGCTGTTAATAAACTGTTGAAGTTTATTATTCATTTCAACTTGTGGTAATGACATAATTTATTCCATATTGGGTATAGGTTTGTACTTTAATCTTAACTTGTTTGTGAAAAAAACTGCAAGCTGCTTATTCGCACAATGAGACTTAAATATCATTTCCTGTAAATTAAATTTGTATTCGCCTCTCTGTATTCGTAATTCCTTAAATCTTCTTATACATTCAGCTTTGTGAAGCTATACGCTTGACGTCGGATATTAACAACGTATTTAGTCGAATAAATAATCCGTATCTGGATCATGTGCATGTTTTAAGCTAAACCGGTAAAGCTCTGCGTTAGCATAAATTATTACGTCTATCATGGTGGTCGTATGTCCGCTTTGTATTAATTAATAAACTATTAAACTTCAGTAGAGGATATATGCATACGGCAATCCTTGATCATAACGAAGAAATACTAACACAGATAATCATAAATTTCAAAGGAATTTAAGTTTATCAACACGCATTCTTTGAATTCCGCAGCAGGTAAGGTTTTTTCAGAGGAAGAAAAAACACTTGTGTAATAATGCATAACTTAATGGCTTTTTATAAGTGCCATTAATACCTTCTAGGTTAATAATACAATTAAGAGATTGATTTTGCTGATTAATTGAGTTATATAATGTAGCAAAAAGAAATAACAAGATAGATCATGTGCTGTTAATTCCTTGAAACGGAAGTATCCTTAATGTAACTTGAATATTTCACAGCGATTTTGTTATACCGTGAGAGAGTATTGTCGCCTTCTTCATCCTTTATAAGAAAAACTGAATACGGTAGGAGAGATAAATTTGAAATTTTAACTTATTTATGAAGCGAAAAAATATTTTCTTCGGAACCCCTATTTATCGCCGACTCTGGCCTTCTGCCACCCACGAGGTTAACTGTATTCCGCAAATCAAAGGTGTCAAAGGTAGAGACGGACATCGCGTTGTTACGTGTATCGATTTACGCCGTTTTTAAAGAATCAATTAATCATAAGTTATTGCTTATTGCTAAGTCCAATTTCTTAGGCTTTAATGGTATATCGTTGACATTCTTAAGTAATTATTTAAGTAACAGATACCAACAAGTAATATTGAATAGTAGTATTTCTAGTGGTCAACAAATTGTGTCTGGTGTGCCGCAGGGTTCAGTTTTTGGGTCTTTATTATTTTTACTTTATAGGTTCGATCTAACAAATGTAGTTACAAAATGTAATGATAATTTTTTTGCAGACGATACTCAGCTCACTTCAATTCGCAGCTGACAAATCTGATCAGACTATGGAAATTATAAACGATGATTTACTTAATATCAGTAACTATTCTACAAATCATAATCTATGCTTAAATCTAATAAATCTAAAGTGCTTTTATTTTGCATAAAGAAAAGACGTGAGCATATAAAGGCAAACAGGCATATCTAATATCGATGGTCAAGCAGTTTCGTTTGTTACCACTGCAAAAATTTAGGCGTATATTTTGAGGAAAATTTGAAATTTATAGATCATGTCACAAATGCTACTAGGGAGTGTTACATGAGATTAAAATTGTTATATGTTAATAAAAATCTGTTGACATATAAGATGAAGAAATTGTTGTGCGAGAGTTTAGTATTGTCCAAAACAGCTTACTGCAATATAGCATTTTATCCATGCTTACTTCAAGTTACTTGCAATTCAAAAAACTAGTATAATAATCTAAGAAAGTATGACCCCATATCTTCCACCTTTCCAAATTTAAATTGGTTGAAACATATTTAAATATAATTTCCTTTCATTTGTATTTCGCATACTGAACTCTTCATCTCCGGAGTACTTAAAGGAGAAGTTAATATGTCGGAACACAATACGTAACCTGAATTTGCGAAACCAAACATCGCTAATTATGCCTCATCACAAGACAGCTATGTTTCAGCGTTCATTTACTTTTAACCCAGTTAAATTATATAATTCCTTAAATTCCAATATTAAATGCATCGTGTCTGAAAAATCTTTTAAAGGATATCTAAATCAGTATTTGTTATTTTTGCAATAATAAATGTAATGTTGGTCACTATTTGCTATTATATTTGTTTGTTTTTGTATTTGTTTATTTCTTCTTTTCCTGTTCCTGTTTGATATTAGGATTACTAGTGTATTAATTAGGTATAAGTTAGTTAATAGTTAGTTAGGAGAAGTTATTATGATTATTATTATCATTGTCATTGTCTTATCATTATTATTATATTAAAATATAATTACAAAATGTAGATGATTATTTAATGAGAAATACGGTATGGTAGCACAGGGATGCAGCACCTACCTTACTGATATTTGTTTCTAGTATTGATATTTGGAGAGATTTCAAGAATGTTGAAACGTAAAATCATTAGAAGATACTTTACTAGACGAGTACTACTAGTACGGAATTCGATTGGTTAGTGGCACGCCTAGATAGCGACCGCCAAGTGCATTTCCTCCTTAAAGCGCCTGCAATGTTTTAATCGGAGCACCTCACGCGTTCGAAATCCTGTGTGTTCGAAGTGCTACGTGACCGAAAGCCTATGAGCCCGAATACCTGCCTGTTCGAATAGAGATGTGCGCGCTCCCGGCTGACTGGCGGAGAGAGAAGACCACGATGCAATTCGCCTGGATGATTCGTTCCCGCGGTAAGAAGATAACGCAACGGTTTTCACAGTGATGTATCACTTTCCACAGTTTTAGAAACATTATTAATTGATTACCATAATGCAACTTTTTCTTAAAATGTTTCCACACGTTTAATTATTATTAGATGTACTTACTTGTGACTTTATTTCATGTGTTAAATACATCTATCACAATTTCTATGAAAATAACTACTAAAACAGATGCTGTTAATGAAAAATATTTAAATAAACTTTTCTACAGAGTGTTTACAAATATCGATTTTGATTAATATTTCAAATTTTTTAACAGTCAAAAGAAGCAATGCTAGTTAAGTGCAAAAATATAGAAATACCACATAAGTAAGATACATCTGTAGGTAAAAACTATACTCCTGCCTACATGCTCTAACGATGGTAATCACGTATTTAACGTATCATTAATGAATGTCGTCTAGTCAGTCCTGAAATGCTCCAGAATGTAAGACAACGTTTTGATAAAAATATTTATAATTGCATGGACACGGGGAGGCAACATTTTGATCATTTACTGTAATTAAATTTTGCTTTTAAAACCCTGTATTTTTTTCAAAAATGGTCTGATTTTCAAAAGTGACACATGCGTCTGTAGAGAATTAAAAGAGCTTTCGAACGATATGCAACTTGACCACCCTCCCCATTTAAAAATTTGAAGGGGATGTTTAGCAGTTAGATTCATATAATTCGTGCAAATTTAGGAATACATATGTATGATAGTATCTAGTATCAAAACAAAAATATGTTTATGTTTTAGCATTAGTTATATTTAAATATTTGCATCTAAGTATTTCTTGAAAACATTTATCAAACATAGGTTCAAAGTTTTATATGTTCGAAATCATCTTCATCAGAATTATGTTGTTTAACTAATGTTAATATTAAGTCATGCCTTTCTTACTTTCCACTAAACATGAATTAACAAATGTTTTTTAAATACATTTACTAAACTTATGACTAAAGTTAATTACATAATGTTATAAATCTCACTTGTCTCTAATATTATAAATGGTTAATAAAACGTAAACTTTACCTAAATAAAAAAATATATATTCACCATAAAATACCTATGACCTTACAATTAGAATACGCCTAACAACGATAATCATTATTACACAGATAATTATCACCAGCATCATTTTTCAGACCCCCTATAATAAAAATATTCACATCTATATAAATAAGTAGCGAATAACTATTGTAATATAATAGCAATATTACAATCTTGTTCCTACAACTGCTGAAATAACTTCTGTATAAATGGGTATATCAACTCTTCAATCGAGTTATATCTACATGTATTTTACAGTTGCAACATACAAAAAGCAGTACTTTTATAGCTGACTACTGCATGCATACCAAGTAAATACGTAGATAGTATTTAACACATGAAATAAAGTCACAAGTAAATACATATAATAATAATTAAACGTGCGGAAACATTTTAACAAAAGACTGCATTATGGTAATCAATTAATAATGTTTCTAAAACTGTGGAAAGTGATACATCACTGTGAAAACCGTTGCGTTATCTTCTTACCGCAGGAACGAATCATCCAGGCGAATTGCATCGTGGTTTTCTCTCTCCGCCAGTCAGCCGGGAGCGCGCACATCTCTATTCGAACAGGCAGGGATTCGGACTCATAGGCTTTCGGTCACGTAGCACTTCGAACACACAGGATTTCGAACGCGTGAGATGCACCCGTTTTAATATACTCGCGACAAGAATTCGGACGACTTACGTCATAGGAACAAATGAATAATTCACAATATTTTCATCAAAATATTTAAGAAACTGCAACTGATAGTAATAAAACTATATACTACACTAAAAGTTTGCATTATATATTGCAATGAATTCTTGACGCGAGTATAGTATACTTGCGTCAAGAATTCAGACGTCTTACGTCACGGCTGACGTTAGACATTTGTTTTTATTGTCAACGTAATTTTCGATGTTTGGTCGCGTTAAAAACAATCATATTTCTCCATTTAGTGCAATATACAGGGCGGAACAGCTTTTTCGTGCCCGGGTATGTTCTACGTCGAAAAATAACCGTAGTTTGCTATACAAACAATAGTCCAAAATTGCTTCGTTATGAAAATACAGGGTGTTGAAGTTTGTTCTGAAAAACAGAAAAATACATTTTTTTTAAACCGCTCGAGATAACTTAATGAAATTTGACAGGTGTCAATACAAATGGAAGACTTAAGTTTTGCAATGCAAAAGTTAATTTTACTGTCACCAATGGCGCGAGTAGCGGATCATCAGTGACTATTTTCCAACAAAAAATGGTACGTCCCTGGTTTTTCTAAAAATTAATGTTACTTTTGAATTCTTCGTTCAATTTGGTAGAAAAAAACTCTCTTGAATTTTTTTTGTACGATGCACCGTTTAATAAATAATAAATTACTTTAAACTTGTGTTTTCCTTCAAATGAATTATTATCTACCAGATACACCTGTTGCATTACATAAACAATGCATACACCGTGTATTAACAACCTTTATTTTCACAATAAATACCAAAAACTAAACTAATTAAAATTATTAACAAAAACGGTTATAAAAATTGTTCAAAATGGGAACCATTTTTTTCAATGCACAACTCGCACCTACCTACAATACATCTATTTAAATTAATTATATGTGGTATTATTGCATTACAACCATTTCTTATGCGAGTAATAAGTTCATCTTGTGTGTTTACTGAAGTCGCATAAACTTTCTCTTTTCAAAAGCCCCACACAAAGAAGTCTAACACGGTAATATCCGGAGACCGTGGTGGCTATGAAACTAAGTCCCCTCTGCCAATCCATCTGCCCGGAAAGTTATTATTCAGCCAATTTCTAATATTTCTACGAAAATGAGCGGAACAACCGTCGAGCTGAAAAAATGAAGTCTGTCTTAAAATTATCGGTATTTCATCCCACATATTGTGATGCTCCGTTTCTAAAAACTGTAAGAACTATTCTGCGTTTAAGCGTCGAGGTAAAAAATAGGACCCAAACAGATTGTTGTTGTAAATCCCTATCCAAACATTTACGTTGAGTTCAACTTGAAAATTTCGTGGTCTACTGGGGTGAGGACTTTCATGTGACCACACATGTTGGTTGTGGAAATTAACTATACCGCGACGGATAAAGTAGGATTCGTCAGCCCACAGTATGTTGTTCAAAAAATCCCTGTTTTCTTGAACTGAGCGAAGGACCCACCGACAAAAAGTCACTCTTTTCTCTTCATCTCCTAGATATAAGCTTTGAACAGGTTGTACGTGAAATGGATGCCTGTGATCGGTGTGATCCCTTCTGAGAGTACGAAGTACATTGGATTTAGAGGTGCGGATAATACGAGAAACTATGCGGGAACTTGTTGTTGGATTTCTGTCAAACTCGTTTAATATCCGTCGAGAAATTCTTCTTTGTTGTTGGTTTGGGTTGGCATTATTTCGATCTCCATGTAAATTTCCTAAACCATTCTCCATTAATTGCTGATGAATTCTTGTCAACACATTACGACTAGGATGTAGTCTCTGCGGATATCTTCTTCTGTACTCTCTGGCGGCCGCCCTTGAGTTTCTATTACCAAATCCATACACAAAATGGATATCCGCTATTTCTTCATTTGAAAATCTAAACGGCATTTTGATACTACTACACAGGAGACAAGTCTAATTAAGATTTGTCAAACGTTGACATGAAAACCGACGCCAACTAGTCTTTGTAAATTTGTTTATCTGGTGGTTGCAGCAAGTGTATCTGGTATGCAGCTAACAAATAATAATCCATTTGAAGGAAAACACTTTAAAAAGTTTTAAAGTAATTTATTATTTATTAAACGGTGCACCGTACAAAAAAAGTCAAGAGATTTTTTTTCTACCAAATTGAACGAGAAATTAAAAAATAACATTAATTTTTGGAAAAACCAGGGACGTACCATTTTTTTGTTGGAAGATCCGCTACTCGCGCCACTGGTGACAGTAAAATCAATTTTTGCATTGAAAAACTTAAGTCTTCCATTTCTATTGACACCTGTGAAATTTCATTTAATTATCTCGAGCGGTTTAAACAAAAAATGTATTTTTCTGTTTTTCAGAATAAACTTCAACACCTTTTATTTTCGTAACGAAGCAATTTTGGACTATTGTTTGTATAACAAATTACGGTTATTTTTCGACGTAGAACATACCCTTAAATTTTGGCAAGAAAAAGCTGCTCCACCCTGTATAATGCAAACTTTTAGTATAGTATATATAGTTTTATTACTCTCAGTTGCAGTTTTTGCAATATTTTGATGAAAATATAATGAATTATTCATTTGTTCGTATGACGTAAGTCGTCTGAATTCTTGTCGCGAGTATAGCAAGAAATTATGGATTTAACTTTGATAAGAAGTTCAAAGGATTTATGTCAGGAGATCGTGACGTCTATGGTATCAGTCCTGCTCCACCAATCCATTATACCCCTTGAAGTTTATTAACATTAGCACATCTCCCAGAAGTTCAGGCAGATCATTTCAAGTAAACTCAATATACTGCTCCACTTCATCCATTCAATTTGGAAATAATGATCAAATCAAGCCATCTCATGCAGATTTTCACAACCCGAAACATAAGTATTATAAATGTTATATTCGATTCCATGTAGAAATAGCTTCATCTGTAACTACACATCAGCTGTAAATCTGATATTTTGAGCATTTTATTGCAGTAACCATTCACAAAATCTAATTCGAAAGGGATAATCCCTTGGTATTAATTCTTGGATGTACATGGTATAGATATAATTGAGCCTCATGTATATTCGGACATTTCTTGTACTTTTTGAGCGATTTGCCTGGTACTTATTTGGAGATTCTCTTCAACAATCTCTAAACTGTGTTTCTCAGTTGCTGCAATACACCGTGGAGGCCCTGGACCTCCAACTCTTCCACGATTCGGGTGTGTATTTCCCAAGTCACGCCTGTGTTGTAGTACCGCGGTAAAAGTAGCTGCATTTGGCACATGCCTACCGGGAAATCGTTCTGCGTACAAACGAGAAGCTGCTAAAGCGTCTTGTCTTACTTTACAATAAATTAAAATGATATCCATCAACTCCAAGTTGCTATACATGTAAGCCATTTTTGAGACTTTAAAAACTATCATAAAAACGTTAACACTAAAGTTGGATTTCAGTGATCGGAATCGTGTGCAGTTCGATGACGCTGGAGGCTGCAGTAGCCCTAGTTGAAAATACTACAACCTCAATATATGTTTTACCATATTGACTTCATGTCCTGTATGTTATGCTGCGTCCATATCAAACAAGAGAACAAATGCAAGTGAGAGCGGACCTCCTTTCAAAATTTTTTATCGTTTTTCACGATAACATTGGTCATTGATCATTGACACATTTGGTCTAGACTCTGAATGCAGCTTTAGCAACAAATTTTCAAGAGATGTACAAGAAAAAAATAATTTTATTGGTTTCCTGCCAAGCTATACGGTTTTTAATGTAAAAAATTTTGATGTAAAAAATTAATTTTATTTGAATTTAGCTAATGACTACGGTAATTAGTTTAAATTAATTTTTCAGTACTTGCCTTCGTAAAATTAATTTTTCGCGCATTTTTTGTATATTTTATGGGAAATGTGATAAGTGCATATTATCGTGACAGCGTAATACCAAAGACATTTTCGAAGTAGGCAAAATATTATTTATTTATTTATTTATTACTTCTAAACAAAAAATATAATAATTGTACACTACAGCATGAAGAACACAACAGAAGCATTCACATTATCAAAATTATGATAAACATACATCACGTTAGCAGCTAGTACACATACAAATTATTTTTTATAACGTCAAATTTTGCCGAATCCTCTTTGAACCACAATGAACAATAATTGCTGTAATGTTTTGGCGGTAAACGTGTAGCACTATGGCAGTGTTTTATTTTATTTGTGTGGTATTATGAAGGCAGAACCTGGCAGTATATACAGGGTTAACTATAACTAAGGACAAATATTTTAAGACAGGATAGAGAAAAATAATAATAATAATAATTAATGGTTTGTCCATCAAAAAATTTCCAAACTTATTTATGAAACGAAAGAAAAATATTTTGAAACTATATTGGACCCCTTTTATTCGCCGACTCTGACCTTCTGTCAGCCTCCAGGTTAGGTATATGCCACAAATGAAAGGTGTCAAAAGTAGTGACAGGCATCGCGTTGTCACGTGTATGCAGCTTTGAAAGAAAAAAAATATTTGCAAAATGTAGATAATTATTTAATGATTTAATGAAAAACACGATATGGTAGCACATGGAGGTAGCGCCTACCTGACTGATATTTATTTCCAAGATTGATATTTGGACAGATTTCAAGAATGTTTGCTTATTTGTTTACATTAAAACTTGTCATTGCAAAGATTTTTTTTACGTATTACCTCTTTAAGGACCTCTCGTTCCCTCGACCATATGTACAGGGTGACCCAGAATTGATGGTTGGCCGCCATTACGTAAAAACAGAAAGAGCAATCAAAGAACCGTAAACGTGGGTGTTTATAATATGATGTAGTGACTGTTTACCATAAAATACCATCTTGGTAAATTTAACACCCAATGGACAGTGACGTCATCGAAATCATTTTTCCCATTTTCATACCTATTTCTTTACATAATATAAAAGTCTTCATTTTTATCAATAACTTTCATTAAAACTTTTTTTTTTATATCACCTTTCGTGTAAAAGATATAAGACCATATGTAAAGAAAAATTAAATAAAGTCTCTATCACGTATGTTGATGATTTTGACAACGTTGCCATGGAAATATGGCAATGCCAATGTTATGTTACTCATATTTATCGATAAAATTTACCTATCAAATTGTTGTTGTTTTAATCATTTATATGCAGATTTACTGTTTACTGAGATGAATAGTCATAATGAAAAGGTAGATACTTTTAATTTGAAAAAATTCTAAATTGGCAGTACGGATTTACAGTGAAAAATATCCTGACCGCCAAGTACCAGATTATAGAAATTTCTTGAAATTGGAAAAAGCACCAAGCCGGAACACAGACGCTTTTAAAGTCCAAAAAAAAAAACATTAAAGAAATAAATCTGTTTGCAACAATAATGTGATGGCTCAAGTGTGAGTAATTCAATAATAATCCTATAAAATCAATACGAGATGCCAGCCGAGAACTAAATATTACTTATAGTTCAATTCAAAGAATTTTAAAGAAAAACAAGTATCACAATTATAAAATTTTAAACGTGCAAGCCTTCTCTGAAAATCATAGGCTACGCCGGATAAATTTTATTTCGGAGATTGTTGATATCCAGTTAGATGTGCCAAACATTTATAAATACTATGGACAGACGAAGTGCCATTACAACTTAGAAGAAATATGTTGATTCAACAGGATGGCGTACCAGCACACAATGAGTGAGAAGTAAAAAGATGGCTCAATGAAAATTGGCCGATGGATTGGTACAGAAGGTTCTATTCATTGGCCTCCGAAATCCCCGGATCTATCCCCAATGGATTTTTATTTATAGAGTATCCTGAAAAATGAGGTTTATAAGAGAGAATGTCATAATTTAGAAGAATTAAAAGAAAACATTAGGAATGCATGCTAGGGGATAAGTAGAGATACACTTCTAAAAGTTACCTATCTGAAAATTCGGCATAGACTAGAAATGTGCTTACAATTTGATTTATATTATGTAAAAAATAAGTATGAAATTGGGAATAATGATTTCGATGACGTCATTGTCCATTGGGTGTTAAATTTACCAAGATGGTATTTTATGGTAAACACTCACTACATCATACCATAAACACCCACGTTTACGGTTTTTCGATTGCTCTTTCTGTTTTTACGTAATGGCGGCCAACTATCAATTTTGGGTCACCCTGTACATATGGTCGAGGGAACGAGAGGTCTTTAAAGAGATAGTACGTAAAAAAATCTTTGCAACGACAAGTTTTAATGTAAATAGGTAAGAAAACATTCTTGAAATTTGTCCAAATATCAATCTTGGAAATAAATATCAGTCAGGTATGCGCTACCTCCATGTGCTACCATATCGTGTTTTTCATTAAATCATTAAATAATAATCTACATTTTGCAAATATTTTTTTCTTTCAAAGCTGCATACACGTGACAACGCGATGCCTGTCACTACTATTGACACCTTTCATTTGTGGCATATACCTAACCTCGAGGCTGACAGAAGGTCAGAGTCGGCGAATAAAAAGGGTCCAATATAGTTTCAAAATATTTTTTTTTCGTTTTATAATAAGTTTGGAAATTTTTTGATGAACAATACCGTTAATTATTATTATTCTTATTTTTCTCTATCCTGTCTTAAAATATTTGTCCTTAGTTATAGTTAACCCTGCATATACTGCCAGATTCTGCCTTCATAATACTAAACCTGTTTTAGTACTGTCCTGCCTAGATACCAGGTACTACCTTATGTACTGCTGCTATATTGTTCACCTACTGCTATAGATGAGAGGCATATCCATTAAAATGATTTTTTATTGCAAGCAGTTACTGTACAATAAAACATGCAAATGATTCCATTATATTATGTAGGGTAAATAGGTAGGTTTTTAATAAGTAAGCAAATAATACAATATTCCACCAAATAAAATTATTATTCAAATAATAAATTGCATAACACAGAATTATTTGCATAGTAGACCTAAAGGTAACGTTATTTCAAAAGAGAATTTTAATTTCATTTCAAACAATCTGATGACACAATCTAAATTGAGAATCTAAGTCATTATTTAATTTTGCATTTTTAATATCTAAAAAACGGTTTCAACATTCGCCGGAATAATTATTTTCGAATAAAAGATGAAAGCCTATTATACTACACTTTATTCTGTTAGAATTTTAATCAGTATAGTACTCTACAATGGCAGGTTTGTTGACCTATTGCAGTTATTGTCTACAGCGAAAAATGTCAAGTGTATGGGTATTATCATTTATAAATAGTAATTCATTAAAAATATATCAAAGCAACTATGCAATTCTGAATTGCACAATTCGTCGACTTGGGTGTCCATCCATTTATAGCACGTAGGGCATTTTAATTTACATGCTGAGAAAGTAATGCTAATTGATTGTAGGTGTTATTTTGCAAAATTACTCTACACTAGTTACACATGTAGCATAATAATAATTAGAAAAGGAATTTTAAAATCCTATTTATTGCGGCAACTTATCATGTTGTCAGTTCGACAAAATAGGTAATAAGAGACAATTTGTGCTAGGATATAAACTGGCATTACAGTGGCTAATGTAGTAATGACAAATAGTCGGAAGGTTATACGAGATGGCCTGTCTTTGTTTCTTTTCTACTTATTTATCTACCGTAACTGAAAAGTTGCAAAATAGTTGTCTAATGAAAGGATAACATTTGTTACTTACTTCAAAGTTTACCGCTAAGTTGTATAGTATTTAAGTCATTTTGTATGTGCGAAATTAATATACTTCCACTGTAATAAGAATGTATAAATTCGTTTAATCTAGTTTTAAATCTGATAGAAATGATAAATACTAATTTATCTAAACAATACTAGAGTGGATATTTTGTAAGCAATTTTGGGATGTGCAAAAATTGAAAAGTAATAGAGCATTTACATTAACTCAGTGTCATTAAATTCCGCTAGGGACGCTAGCGTCAAAGTTAGGTATTAATATTAATGTTCTATGGTCTAGTTTATGATTCGATAATTTTTTATTTGAATTTGTGTAAGTCAAATAGTGATTGTAAATCTAATTTGCATACGTATTATCAAAATATAACTTATAATAAATCAATAAAATGTTTGTAAACACACAAAGACAACAGGAAAAAATCACTTGAAAAGATATATTAAATTTTATTTATGTTAACCTCACATAACTTTGTTTATCTGAATTTTACATTAGCAATTTGGAAAGAGACGTAATAAAACGTTATTTAACACAGAAATTGTTAACGTTGAAGTGCCTAAAGAATTTCCTAGTAATTCTTAATTTAAACCTCTTTGTTTTTAAAGAATTTAAATTTTATATATTACGAATCGATAGAAAAATGGTTAGTTGTCCCTCAGATTGCAAAAATGTTGCATGTAATATGGCTAGTAAATAAAAGTACATTAAATACCCAGTTTCTGAAAAAATACGAATATATAAAAAAATCAGTGTTTTAAATAATGTACATGTGACATAAATAAATAATAAACATATGCAGTTTTTATTTGCTATTTTTATTACAGTACAAGTACAATACAGAAAAGATGAAAACCCTGATAGATGTTTTAAATGGTTTTCATTAAAAAATTTGAGTGATATTAGTTGTGCTCTTTTATAACTAATAACATTTTGAATCGCCATATCGTAAAATAACTTGTTACTACTAGATGCACTTGCTATACTCTCAGGATTACCGACGTTATTGTCATTCAAGTAATTTTCAATTTGAGGAATCGTATTGTCACATTTCTCAGTTTAGAAGTCTATGAACTCGTGTCACATTTCTACTTTGTTTCCATCTGCAAGTTTGCCTACATTTTCATCCTGTTTTCGCCTTTTCAAGTACCGTTTCATGCGTTCATTATTTTTTACAATATTGGTGTCGTATTTTCGTGTACGGGTAAATATAATGTTGCAACAGCTGTTTTTTGAGAATTATCCATTGTCTTAAAAATAAGAATGAAACCTTATCAAATAATGAAAAATATACACCGAAAATAGATCATGAATGGTTGTACTTACTAGTAATAGTATAACAATCTTCTGTAAAATGTTTTGAGCAGATCTTTGTGTACTGGGTTGGTTTCTTGCTGGATGCAATTGCTATTAACCATTTTTTCAGCATTATTGGGGAACTTACGAAACATGAAATTTTTTTTATTAGCAACAGATAAACACTGCGGTACACAACAGTTATATGGCTATTTTTTACACAAATTAAAACACAACAAAAATTAAATAACAAATATTTGTGAGGTTAGATTTAATACCTAACATTGATCGCCACCTACATGTAAATGCTCTATTAATGTAACAGTAATAACTAGTGCGGAAAGTGATACAGCTGAGGAGTTCGGGTAGATGTCCAGTGCTGGAAATACACTTTCCGCACGAATTAGGAATAATGTTTTCTACGAGTACGAATAAATAAATAAATAAGAAAAATAAAGTTGAATTTAATGGAACAAATGTGTGAACATTAAACTAATAATAATTATGTACAAGTACATTGAAACTAATAAAAACTAATTCTTAATCTATTTCATTATTATTACGGAGGCTCTCCTAACTTCTTAGTTCGTTAACTATGTTCCTGCTTGCGTTAGAATTTATAATTTTTGAATAACTTTATTTTGACGTTTTGTAGAATATTCCAGGCTATATTCTATTTGTTTCTTGATACGTTCTCGAGATCGCAGAAACTGCGAGAACTCTAAAAATATATACAGTATGCGCCAAAAGTATGGAATAAGTTCAATAAAAACGAAACAATTATTTTTTGGGAAAAATCCTCGAACAGGTCGATTTTTAATTTAAAAAATACATATTTTAGCGTAAAATGCGATTTTCAAATGTCATTTGTTTTCGAGTAATGACGTCATCGATTTTTTTATTAAATGGCAACGCCATATTTTTTTCCTTGATTCTGAAAGATTGTTTAATTCTCTATCAGACAGTACTAAAATTTTGCCCTCTTACATAGAAAAGTTTTCGAGTAAATGATGATTGAATGTTAGAAAACGTAAATTTTATCCATAAAACAGTAACAATTCTGAGGTGTGTAAAATAAAATACAATTGATTAAATTTTATACTTAAATTAAATGTTCGAATTGCCATCCACCAACTTCTTGACAATGTGAAGAAATTCTTCTTACACATTATGAATGATTTCTGGGGTAACTCTGCGTATTTCGTCCCGAATGCGATTTTGAAGTTCTTCTAAATTACGTGGTTTATTAATGTACACTTTAGACTTCAAGTATCCCCATAAAAAATAGTCAAGAGGTGTAAGATCTTGCAATCTTGCAGGCCATTCTATCGGTCCGCGTCTGCCTATCCACCTCCCAGGAAAATAGTTGTCCAAAAAATCTCGTACAGGGCGCGCATAGTGCGGAGGTGCACCGTCTTGCTGAAACCATATGGTATCTTCAGGAATGTCAGGGTCATTATCGTTAGGAAAAATTACTGCAAGGCTGGAACAAGGTCATTTTCTAGAAACTCTAAATATCTTCAAAGAAGAAAGGCCCTGCTATTCTGTCGTCAACTATTCCAGCCCACACATTTAATTTCTGAGGGTGTTGGGTATATGCCTCTGCCATTCAATGAGGATTTTCCCGACTCCAATATCTGCAAGTTTGACAGTTTACTGTACCATTCAGACAAAATGTGGCCTCATCTGAAAAAAGTATTTGTCGGTGTAAATTTCTATTTCCTTGACATAAATCCATTAGAATTTCTCAGTGTAAGCGGCGATCGGGATCATCTTCAATGAGTTCCTGCACAAGTTGAATTTTGTAGGGATGATATTTTTCCTTCCTCAAGATACGTAGCACTGTGCTCTGACTAGTGTCATTGTTTAATGCAACCAATCGTGAAGAATTATGAGGATTATCCACCATACTTATCAAAATGTTCTGTTTCTGATTTTCATTAATGCTTGGACGTCCAGGTTTTGGAATATTTACAACATTGCCAGTTTCTCTAAATTTAGACTCTACCTTACTGACTGTTGATTGGCTGATAGGGCGATCTGGATATTTTTCATTAAATAAATCGCAAACTTCCTGCTGAGTTCTAGTCATATTCCCGCATCCGATAAGAATTAAACTTTCAATTCTTTGAGTAACAGTTAAATGTGCCATAATACGTTAAATTGAATAATAATTTCTATGTCGCTTACAATACTTATTAGAAAGTCGGTGTGACAATGACACTTTGCAAAGATTTTCACCTACGTGATCCATAAAAGAACTATGGAATTCGAAAAACTAAACTTGATAACGTTTTTGCTTTATTTTAATTGATTTACGTTTTCTAACATTCAATCCTCATTTACTCGAAAACTTTCCTATGTAAGAGAGCAAAATTTTAGTACTGTCTGATAGAGAATTAAACGATCTTTCAGAATCAAGGAAAAAAAATATGGTGTTGCCATTTAAAAAAAAATCGATGACGTCATTACTCGAAACCAAATGACATTTGAAAATCGCATTTTACGCTAAAATATGTATTTTTTAAATTAGATATCGAAGTGTTCGAGGATTTTTCCCAAAAAATCGTTTTCGTTTTTATTGAATTTATTCCATACTTTTGGCGCATACTGCATAAGCGGCTCGGTTTCGCCGTCACTGTTCAGTTTATATTGAATGCCAAACGCGAGTCATATACAAGTGACAGAAACGTCAAGGTGAAGATTTGACAGTTGCGATTTTGTTTGAAGAATATTCGTTGTGTAATCAGGTACTGGCAATAAAGTTTATTTGTCTACGTGACCTGTTTCCGCGCTAAGTCAACGTAGAGGCTACATTGGTGTCAGAAGTGCGACGTTGCACAAAGAAATTTGGAGTAGACAAGTGAATGTGTGAATGTCGGTAACGAGATCTAGAGCAATAGAAATGGAGGAACTATTCAAACATTTAATGAAAATGATAAAATATATGAAGAAGAGTTAAGACCAAATGGGAGAAAACTCAAAGAAAGAGATGAAGACCAGTCTAGAAGAAATAAAAAAATAATCAGAAAGAATTAAGAAATAAAATGAACAATAAGAAGTTAGAAGAGGCAATTAAAGTTAAACTCAATGAATTTAAGGATACTGTTGAAGAAGAAAATAATCAATTAAGAATTGAAGTACAAGATAAGATCCAGGTTGTAGAATACAATATGACAAAGTTACAAAGTGAATGTACCTAGTGAGTGTATATTAATGATGAACGAACAGTTTACATTTTGCAAATGTATAGCAGAACTTAACTATTGTTGCAATTGACTGTTTGCAAGGTTGTTTGATTTCAAAGTTTCAAGTCAAAAGGGCGCTACGAATTTTGTTGCAGGTATCTTTCAGCTGCCAAAGTCGATTTCCAACCTCCTAGGCATTTTATGTTGGTAATTTCCTTCCTAGTCAGCAAAGAATGTTGATGAGAGAGGCCTGAAACTATGGCCTGTGCATCGTTCAAGTTTCCGAAGATGTAAATACTTATAAATAACAATTTCGGAAGACATTTTTCCAAAATTTTTGATCTCGGTTCATTACATTTTCCTTTTGAATTCTTAATTAAAAATGATAACGATATGAAGTGATTGGAGGTCGTAAGTTCAAATATTTTCTGTACAATTATAAGAAAGTTACTTACTTCTTGTGATATTACAAATGATCTTGCAGAATGATTTTTAGATTCTGTTATATTAAATATTATAAAGGGTTTCCTTTGTCTTCAGTGTTCCGCCAGATGACAAGCCAACTAAAAGTGATAATCACATTTATCATGAGGTATCCCATCTGGTATTGTTATCATAAATTTGAATATAACTTTTTTGGAAATACTTCAGATTTTTGTGGCCGATATTAAATATACAGGGCGTTTGACTGCTGTAATTTCAGTATAAGACAAATAAAGTAGGTATAAATAAAGATAAATAGTCCAAGGGCATAACTAAATCTGTTTTTAAAAAAGTCGTGTTATTGTATCAAGGAATTTTATCACAACGTGGCAACAGCGCGAAGCCACGCTGTGCCAACGGAGCGGTTTGTGAATTGCCTACCACGTGTCAGCCTAATTTTTAGTGATGACAAAAAATACAAAAATTAACAACTATTGTGAAAATTAATGAATTCATTTTTGTTATATTAGTAATATAACTTAAACGTAAAATTTGAAAAATAAGTAATAAAAACGTCTATAAAGACTCAGGTCGCAGAAATAATCATAACTTCATAATCATAATTTAAGTACCTACCCCCTATCAAAATACAGTGCAATTTTTAAATATTCAGCACACAATTACAACATAATATATTCAAAATGTCAACTGTAACTTTTCACACATGCACGACACTTTCGGATCCAATTTTCGCGCACCGCAAGAAAATACCCGACCTTCATGTGTCCACATAAATAAAAACCTAATGGATTTGTCAGGTGTACGGGCTGGGCAACTTCTCGCGCTGTTGCCACATTCTGCAATATCGACTGTCGAATTTTATTGATTAACGAAAAAGTTTATTAAACATAAATAAATTGTAAGAAGGGATAAATATTGCATTTTATGGCCATTTAATGCAGAACATTATGGCGAGAATACGTAATTAACTGAATTTTTACACATGATGTATGTATTTTTTTTCAAAAATGGTTGGGTTTAAGACCTATATGATTTTTTGGTTAATTTTGATGTATACTATCGTCTATTTAACTTCAAGTCAAACACCCTGTATTTTTTTTAAAAGTCGTCACTTTATACAATTTACTTATGTCAATGTTTTCTTTATTTTTACTACACCTTAATTATGTTACTGACAGCTACCAGCAGTTACCTAGCTTGTGCATAACGAATCGTAAGAGATTGAAAATAGTTATTTTCATAGATTTCGGTATCCAAAACCTTGCTGGTTGGACCGATTTTTATATGTATTTGTTCCTGTTTAATCAAGTCATATTCAACATTGCTGTTATTTGTTAAGCCTTATATGAATAGTTGAGTTATTTAATGTCATTAGGAATAAAAGGTCCCTGAACAACTGTCAAAACTTTTATCCTAGCATTACCCCTGAGTTGAGTGTGTCTACTAATAGATGGAACAAGACGCTAAAGTCGGTCTTTTTCTTTCTCTCTCTGACTGCAGGTTTACGAGGTACAGAAGTTATCGTATATGTTTTGAATTTGTTGTCAAACTATACCTAACCGCCGAAAATCTAGAGAGTAACTCATATTATAAACCCGTTCTCAATTTATAGCAGTCGACAAGAAACATACATGCAGCCCTTATATCTTTTCTATAAAATCGTGTGCTGCTCTCTGAGAGCATTCCCGTTTACATAGCTTCTGCCGCAGCAAATACGCATGTGCCAGATCGAAACGTAAAATTTCTATTGGTTCAGGTGCCACCTCCAGCGCTATCATGGGCAGGTATATTTTTCGGACGGACAAAATTTCGGGTATAACTTTCCGCTAATTTAATTTTGTGTTCGTAAATGCCCTAATTTAACAAGTGGTGAATATCAGATGATGATATGTATGAAGGCATTAGGGTGCGAGATCAAAATATGAGTGTAAGTGATGTGGTGGAAATATGTAGTTCATTAACAAGAATGTCCATGTTTATGTATAGAGCAATAAAAAGTGACAAAGTACAACTGCGAAACGGAGAATAGTGGAAACTCGCGGAAGAAAGATGGTATTTTAAAAATGAGCACTCGACAATAAAAAAAAATTAAGTTGCATTATCTTACAAGATGAAACTTTGCCTTGAATATACAGGGTTAACTATGACTTAGTACAAATATTTTAAGAGGGTATAGGGAAAAATAAGAATTAATGGAATCACCCTTAAAAAAAATTCCAAACTTATTTATAAAGCTAAAAAAAAAAATATTTTCAAAAATATATTAAATCCCTCCCTTGTCAGCCGCGAGGTTAGGTATATTCTGCCAGTGAAAGGTGTCAAATATAGTGACAGGTCCATTGACACGTGTATCAATTTAAGCCGCTTTGAAAGAAAAAAAATCTTTACAAAATGTAGATTATTATTTAATGATTTAATGAGAAATACGGTATGGTAGCACAGAGAGGCAGCACCTATCTTACTAATATTTATTTCCGGGATTGATACTTGGAGAGATATTAAGAATGTTGAATCATCTTCTGTGTTCTTACTTGTTTAAATTAAAATCTGCAAATATTTTTGTACTTCCTGTGGACCTCTCCTTCCCTCGATCGTTCTTTTTGTGTAAAGCGGGGTACCTATTTGGTTTGGCGGTCTTGACCAGGTCGATTACTTACGCCGGGAAAAAGCACAAAGGATAACAACAAAATACACGTAAATGTACACAAATACATAAAAACACTGCCAGACGTTTACCGCCACGGCATAAAACAGCTGTTCGATGTGGTTCAAAAAGTATTCAGCAAAATATTTTGTATACTCGGGAAACGTATTTGAGGCTGCCGCACGATTATATGCACTTATCGCACTCCCATAAATCAGCACCTTATCCGTCATCTAGGCATTTAAATACGACATGTTTGTAAATACACATAAAATACAAGAAAAATTAAATTTGCGAAAAACAAGTACCTACTGAAAAATTATTTCAAACTAATTAGAGTACCGTAACCGTATATTTACGTTATTTGACATCTACAGACGACATCTGACGACATCTGTAGGCCACTATTACAAGGTGCACTCACGCCGTTAAATTTTTAAACTTTAAAGATGTGTTGTGTAATTAAATTCTGTTAATACTAATAATAGCAACAGCATTAACAGTAATCGACGATGTTTACATAAAATAATTAGTAATATTTTAAACTATAACATCCCAAGATGTTTACAGTGTTCTGTAAAAATGACCTTTAGATTATAACTAACTTCGTATTCTGGATGGTTTGGAGCATGGAGGGTATGCAATTAGCAATGCAGTATGGCATAACCTAGAACTTACTGTTACTTTAAATCAGCTAAGTGACTAATTTTAAACGTGTTATAGTAATTAAATAAAGTATTTTATGTCGGATATGTTAGCGGATAATTATGCTGAATCTGCAAGGAGTGAAAATGTAGTTTGGCAGTGTGCAACGAAAGAACGAATACAAAATACGGCAGCTAACCGGATTAGCTGTTATCTACCAGGTACTTAGACATTATTATTATTAATACAAATGTTTCGTTTTGTCGTTTCTATACTTGACAATGTTGAAAAAACGACCAGTAGTTGACATATCTAGCCATGACGGATGATGATTGATTGTCATAGGCACCGACTTTCAGTGGGAAAAGAGGGTATACATCGAGCTAGAAATCCGAAATAAATTGTATTGTCTTTTAGACCTTCCTGAGCACGTGGTTAAAATTTTTGCACTTAGTCATAGTTAACCCTGTATAAAAGGGTGTTTTTGCGAATTATGCGTGACATATGAATATGGTATATCAATTTCCGTATAAACGAAATCGAAAAGGGTATACTAATAGAAGAAGACGAAATAGTGATATGGCGAAGAAACTATTTAAAATAAATATTAAAATGAATCTGAATCGAAGAACATATTAAATTTTGGACTAACATGGATACATGAAGGTCTTATGGAAGGTGGTACGATATGATATAATAAGTGTTAATGCATGGCCGTTATGGTGACAGTGCTAGTAACCAATAGTGAATGTTGTGTATACATAATGCATTGTATTCTAAAACCGTTTGTCCTTTTGAATGCAATTTTGTCAACTATAACATTTTCATCATGAAACTCTCATGGTAAATTGTAAGAAGTTCAAAACACACTTATTAGTACTACATAATAATGAAAGTAGCAATAATATTTTAGTGCTTTACTGTTTTGCAAAATTTGTCAAAAGTTGAGATTTGCCCGCCATAAAAAATTAAAACAAAGGTTGCGAAATTTTCCCAAAAATAAACAGTAAACTGTTAATGTGCTAGGTTCATTTGACGTCAACCGTGTTTGAACCCTTCTCAAGTGGCACGTCTAGGTGATCATCTCCATTGAAATTCCCACTTTCCATAGTCATCTATGTACTGTAAATTAGTCATATTATTTTCGACCTTGGATAATTGATAATACAAGAAGAGAACTTTTTTGGAAATAACTTTATCATTTTTCGAAATTGGCAAAAACTGGTTATATCACTGTTTCTATTAAAAATAATTGATGTTATGTAATACAATTATTTTTGTCATTATTGTATATTTTTTCTGATCGCATTCAAATTTAATACACCTATGAACTGTTGCTCCTCGCATACTTCGACCATCGCGCTGGTCTACAAGCTAGCGATGAGTCACTCTCTAGATTTTCGGCGGTTGGGTATGAAGAGAATTAGATTATCTGTTGACTGACGGAGGAATTATAGATACTGCACTATCATTCATACCTGACCCTCACCTCGTATTTACCTAAAGGTACAAAAAAGGTATAATTGAACTAGAAAATTAATTGTATTTGAGGCTACATTTTCTAATGGTCATCTCATGTTGTTATTTGTTAGGAAGTCGAATTCAGTTTGTTTCTTTTTTTTTTGGACATCTCGTTCTTATATACTGCATGTTGTTTCCACGTACAGGTCTGATTCCGCACAAACTAGAAAATTAAACGGAATAACCAATGCAGATCGGAATCGCTTACCTCGACGATTCGTGGCGATCGGTATAAAACACAGTGTTTACGTAAAATTGTAAATAATTGGTACCAATCGCGGGGCCTTATATGATTGCTCAGCGCGATATCTGTTCTCGGTACTAATTAGAGTATTACTGGCCTATAAACATATCCATAAGCTATAGAAGCCACCTTTGGTACGTATAGTCACGATGTTTGGAATTTATGTACCTGAGCTTTATCCACTGGCTTTACAAGCAGGGTATTTTATTGTTTCAGATATTTTTTGATATGTATTGCAGCTCGTGAATATTACCTTGTTAGATATATGAATTTATTAAAAATGTGCTTCTATATTATCTACCCTATATGGAATATCTCAAATTATGCACATTCGTTAGTAACAATATTTCTAAGACTGCACGATTATCTTAATTTGAAAATTTGATTATTTTTTTATTTTACCAGTTCTTACCCCTAGAAGGAGGATTTTCACGTTTTGTTTGAGAATATGCATAAACAAAACCCAGACACAAGTTCTCGGAACGATTGAGCGTCACCGACGAGAGTTGGGAGTTGCGAGTTGGATGTGGGGCTCATTAGCGCGCGCATTTCCTGATAATATAATAGTGGTATATTTAAAGTTTGCATTGAAAGGACATTTATTGGGTAATATTCTACAATATTTGTAATTATATATACATTGAAAAATGTGAGGCTTTCAACATCAAATACTGGGTATAGTAAAGTATAACTTTTATGTAGAGTAAACTATGTTAAGCATGTCAAAATACAGGGTTAACTATGAGTACAACTATTTTAGGAGGGGATAGAGAAAATTAAGAAGTAACGGAATTACCCTTTAAAAAAATTCCAAACTTATTTATAAAGTGAAAAAAATTATTTTCGAAATTATATTAAATCCTTATTTAACGCCGCCTATGCAACTTGTCCGCCACACGTTTACAGAATCAGAGTAGGCAACGTAGGCAACTAACAACACGACGGTAAAATTTCCCGTCATGTCATAATTTAATTCCTATGTTTGTTTACCATGTGTTTACGTTGTAGTTTTGTGTTCTTCTTCAGTTTTTAGTGTCTCTATTAATTTTTAAACGTTTTATAGTTATTAAATATAGAAATTTGTGTCGGATACAGATACTTTCCCACAATATAGTTTGCCGGTTTGATTTTATAGGTTATGGGACAAGACTGCCGAGAGTACATTAACAGTTTTCTATTATCTATTCCTTTCGTTCGATTATGTTATAATAAATACGCATTTTATCTAGCTGTACCTACGGGAAGTGTGTTTTATCGGTAGTGAGTGGTTATAATGAATGAAAATGTTGTAGTTTTGCCAGTTTCTAACGAAATAATAAAAAACGGATGCAAAATAGTGGAGCTAACTGGATTAAATGTTATCTACATATATATCAGTTATTATTACTAATAAGAATGTTAATTTTTGTCGTTTCTGCATTTAGAAATGCTGCAAAAAACGACCGCATGGTAGTAGATATTGTTGACAGATGTAAGTTTTATCTATGCATCTAAGCCATCTCAGTCGATGTTTATCATAGGCGCCCCATTTTTTAAATATCGAGCTAAAATTCTAGAATATTTTTTTTATTGTCTTTTAGGCCTTCCTGAGCACGTGGTTAAAATTTTTGTACTTAGTCATAGTTAACCCTGTATATCCCGTTGCCTCTACTGCCATTATGTCTCTTTGGGTATATGTAAATATACTCTGTCCTTAGCCAATTGGTAATTATTGATAGTTCTTTATCTAAATATTGGTACAACTGAAAGTAATATATTAAATTCACAAAACTCCTTCTAGGGGCTGAATTCGTTGTGACAACCCTACATCCAACAGAAATTTGTGACGGTTTTAACCTTCAACATATATACAAAATCTTGGTACCTAAGTAATTTGAGTTGCCTAGGTGAATATTATCGCGATCCGGGAAGTGAAAGAAATCACCAAATCTATTTGTCCTCCTCGCGCGTAGTTTACCTTTCATAGTCGTCGTTTGATTATTCTAAAGTGTCAAGATTTCCTAAATACAGCAGGTTTCCTTAAGTTTTAAAATTGCTCGTCCCGTTTTTATAACGCTATATTCTTATCGTCAATATATCTATATATTCTTATAATTCAATAATAATAATTATTATTTACCTAATTCCCTTCTTCGAGTGCCGATAATGTTTTTGTTGGTATCTCTGAAATTGTAGATAATTATTTTCATTTGTGTTGGTATCTCTATTCTTTCCCTCCAATATATTTCTTTAAAATAGTTTTTTGGATAGTTGGAAAAAAAGGTCAGCTCTCTGCTTTTCAAGGTGTACACGACCACGTGGCCAAAGCCTTTTGTGGAAAATTGGAACCACCCTAATTTGGGATTTAAAGTGCTTTTGGTCAAAAATTTATACTTTTATTAGTGATAGTGTTATTAAAAGTATAGCCGTTTTGGGATTTTGTGTCGTCAACACAACTTGTCCAGCATCTGGAAAATAAATTTCCAAGATAGAGAGATTTTTCCTCTACAGCGTGTTACCATCCACGCCATCTTACCTTCTCCTGATATAAGAAAACCCTCTATGAATGAGGTATGTACCTTATAATAATTGTATTTATATTTCATTCGTCTGGGCGTTATTTAATGCCTTTTTGTGTCTCTAGGGTTTTTTTTATGGGGCTCTGCTTTCCCCGGAAAAGTTACACCTACGCAACGTATCAGAATAGGATTGCGTAACTTCGCTTGAGGATCATACCAACGCTTGGCAATTTCACACAGCCATTTTCACCTGCTGTCTTCCACCACGGGGAAGAATACTTACCTTTCACCGATTACGTTGAATTTCATCCACCCTTAGTCAGCTGGATTCCTCTGGAAATTACACTCTTGACTTTTGCCAGATAAGTGGATGTCAATTTACTGTTATTTCTTTTTTATTATTAGCATTTTCAACCACCATTTTCGATATAAGCTATACTTTTTTAAAAGTATTATATAAGTTACTCATTTAATTGTGAGGAATACAACAAACATTATATATAAAAATTACTTAAATTTACATTTTACATAGATTAAGCAAGTTTAATTTTTTTCCCTTTAATTACTAAACAAAAATTAAATCGTACATTATACAACTAATATCCTATGTAAACCAGATTGTGGATATCCATTAATTGGTGTAAACGTAATTATATAATCAATAATCTTAATTACTACTGGTTGTAATTTAAGAACAAAATCTCCTGTATTCTCAATCTATTGGCGTATATGATGGCTAGTTTATTCTTATAATTATTTTTTTTGTAATATACTGTTTTCTCTCCTCACAAACAACATTTATTTAAATATTTCCTTCTAACTCTGATTCCAAAATAACAAACCAGAAATAAGAAAAGTTGATTTGCAAGTATTACCTAACCGTAGTTCTTTTTTTTGTTTGAAACTCTTTTGTGGTTTTCGAGTTCTCAGACAAGGAGAAGGGACAGTTAAATCAAACCCCATGGCGCCCTATCTCATAATATCTTAAATTAATTAGCCTTAAAAATCTTGGAAAGGCACTGTTTTTTTTCCTTTGGCATATTCCTTTTTTTATTTCTAGAATTGAATATAGCTAGCCGCGGCTTATGGCGTGCCACATTATAGCCTACTCTATTGTTAAATAAATATTGAAATGAATTTTATTTGTTTGCTAACACCTTGAGATTTCGGCACGTTATAAATTCCATTTACAAAATGCGAAAATATAGAAAATACAATAAGTATAATAACTAAGTAAGATATACATAATACAAGACATACAATAACAAAAAACAACAGAGACATATCTTAAATCACCACAAAAGTAAGAACAATCGGCACTAGCAATTTGGTATTTTATAACAGCTACAAAAACGTTTTAGAAAAAAATCTTATAAAACAACATAAGTCACAAAAACATTGTAAGAACGTTTAAGCCGGGAACACATTGCTCTGATGCCACGCCACGCCACGCCATTCCACGTGACGTGGTGTGGTATGTACTCTGTGTGCACATTGTTACCACGTCATGCGATGCCACGTTAAGTTACATTCCATCAATTTAAGGAATATTTCATGTCAGAAGAAGGTCAAACTTAAATTGTGAGTCGAGGATGAATACATTTAAGTACCCTAATCCATTTAGCTAGTTAAAATGTATATTGTTTCATTAACAATGTGCTGCGAGAAATATTTTCTGCGCAATTTGTTCCTAAGCTTCTCCTCTCATAATTTGTTATCTATCGCTTACGTTTTTTACTAGAGACATTCATGCCCGCAAATCTTTAAAATAACAAAATTTTGTCAATATTTTCTATTATTTTATGCATATTCACGCGCACACTGCTACCACGCGGCACGACGTTACACCACCCGACGTGATGAAAATCACGACACGCATGGCACGGCGTGGCGTAGCGTGGTATAGCGTCAGAGCAGTGAGCACACAATATATGAAAATACGTAAGAATAGACGGTGTCAGATCTTTCTGACGTTATATCACATGGCGTAGCGTGGCGGCGTGGCTTTATACAGCAACTATACAACCAAAATTGCCACCACATTATAAAGTACTTTGGTCGTTGTTAAAATCTTGTAAACCCTATTGGAAACAATAAAAAATATAGTTATATAATAGCAACAAATCAACTAAACAACAATTTTACATGTGTTCTATTTTGCTATCTTTAATAGGCATAATACGAAATTTTTGTAGCACAAAATCCATCAATAAAACTAAATTATTTATTTAACTGTATCGTAAAGGTATCAGAAGGTAAACTAATGAGTATCTCTAATCAAAATGTCTGTAACTGGAATATTGTGTGGTATACAGGGTGTTCCAGAATGATGGTCAAATATTTTACCAGTGTATTCCACAAGCCATTTTAAGGGGGAATCTTCATATGAAATTTTTCAATTTGGATCCTTCCTGTTGAGATATTCGAGTCTCAAAATGGCGGAAAAAATAGTTTTTTTATTTTTCCTTAAAAACGGTTACACTTAGAAATTTCAATTTTGGTACACATTATCAGCTAGTAAATAGCTATTTTGTGGTGGCGTCTATTTCTTAGCTCATGTTTCTGGACGGCGGGAATAAGCAACCCCTAGATTTATTCCTTTTAGAACTTTTTCCTGCAATGACCGATTTCATCAAAACTTTTTTTTAAATACTACTACACCTAAATATACTACTTTTTTCTCTCTTGAAATTTTTTCATACAACCAGAAATAAAAATTCTTTTCCTTACTCTAAACATCTTTTCGTCACCGGTTACTAATAATCGCAGTACGCGGTTGCTATGTTGATGTTTCTCTGATGTCTTGTCAAACAAATCAGTCTTGACAGTTTTTGCAAATATTTGTAAAAAATACCGTACAAATATTAGCTAATAAATTGACGAAATATGCATACGGTAGGATTGGCAACAGTTATAGGAATATCTTTGTTTATAATCCAAAAACTGTCAATTATAGACCTAATGGCGATTTGTTTGACAAGACAACAGACAAACATCAACATAGCAACCGCGTACTGCGGTTATCAGTAACTGGTGACGAAAAGATGTTTAGAGTAAGAAAAACTATTTTTATTTTTTCCGCGCAAACTGTTGGTTGTATGAAAAAATTACAAGAGGGAAAAAAGTAGTAAAATTTGATGTAGTATTTAAATCAGCTATTGCAGAAAAAACATCCCTCCAGAAACATGAGCCAAGGAATAGACACCACCACAAAACAGCTTTTGACTAGCTGATAATGTGTACCAAAATTGAAATTTCTAAGCGTAACCATTTTTAAGGAAAAATAACAAAACAATTTTTTTTTCGCCATTTTGTGACCCGAATATCTCAACAGGAAGGACCCAAATTGAAAAATTTCATATGAAGATCCCCCCCTGAAATGACTTGTGGAATACACTGGTAAAATATTTGACCATCATTCTGAAACACCCTGTATATTAGTCAATATTATTGTATTGTACTTTGTGAAAGCAATATTTATTGCGGAGAAAATTTTGTCATTTGTATGCCCCATATCTAGTGAATTTTACATGCACCAAACGCATTAAAATCATCATAACTTCATCAGAAGTCACTCTGAAATTGGAGATGTCCACCGGTCAGTGGCGATGATGTTTTAGTACTTTTTACTTAAACCTTTATCTGGATTTTCTAAATTACCAGTATATCTGTAGGAAGTTTTGGCCAGAATTTTATCTCTCTTACCAGAACTTTGATTTTATCCAGGTCCATTGAAGTTTGTTAGGATAATTTGGAAGGAAAATGAAAGCTGACTTGCCGACCTTCTCATATGTTAGGGAAACGAATTATGTAAGACAATGAATACAATAATCAAACATTTAAATTGTTAAAAGTGCTATAATAATTAGGTACCTACAACACTTTCAGTTGTATGAGAAAATAAAGTAGCATGACAAAATGTAGAAATAGTAATTTGGTCAATTGGGCTTCTATAATAATCCCATAGTGATAAATACTGGCGGGTGGCAAAGGGATGACTTTATGAGGGTGCTAGGGGGCAGTCAAATTGTATTCATAAGTAGCATGGGAACTAAATATTAGACAAATGCCATATTGAATTATATACTACAAACGTTTCACTGTGTTTCAGTACTTATACATATGTGCTTAACTAATAAAATGTACGGGTACAAGTAGATTCTAAAAATGATATATTTTTTATTTATTGCCATGCTGAAAAGTTAAATAAATAATCCTTTACGACAAAAAGGATGAGTCAAGTTCTTTAAAAAGAGAAACAATTTTTCAAATGTGAAATTATTATATGTATAGGGTGTAAAATCGTAAAATATACAGGGTGGCTCAAATTAGAAAAAAAGTTGCGCTTTTTAATTACGATAAAATAGACAGATTCAACATTCTGCCGTTGTTTAAATATTGTGAAAAAAACTGAATATATCGATTTTAGTAAATGCCATCTAGCGTGATTATTTCCCAACAAAAAGAGATTAAATTTGGTGCAGGAGGATAAGAATATACGAGATGCAATGGTGCTTCAATATTTAAATCAACACTCTAAATATGCAAATGAATTGAAACTCATGGGCCTGTTGCTTGGCCTCCACATCTCAACCTATTATTTATTTTTTTATTTTTTTTTTTTGAGATAGTAGTAGAGTTTATTATAATCTCTGTGAAAATACAGAAGACGTACGCGGCAAAATTTCTGCTGCTTTTAACTCCATTTTTTCACAAAGTAGTTAAAACGTCGTGGGTAACATTAGATTCAGAACTGAGATTTATTTGGGCGAAAATGGGCGTCATTTGGAAGTAGTTATGTAGTATTTGCAAAAAATTTGTGTTTTGTTTTACGTCAAGAACAACTAGATTTTTTATTTAAATTATTGTATTTTTAAAATTTAATGGATTATTCTTTAAATAAAATAGTAGTGATACATATTGGCCGTAAATATTTGTATTCAACGAAAATCGCCAAGTGCCAAGTCTCAGCTCTTTCTATTGACAAATAATGAGGCATATTCTAAAATCGCTATATTCAGTTTTTTCTTAATATTTCAGCAACGGCTTAATGGACATCAAAGGATTATTTGACCTATTTGACCTACGGACCACCCTGTATATTCTTATCGCTTGTTATATATGTTTATAAACACACCAGAAAAATCGAAGAAGATATATCAGCAAACATACCTAAAAAAAATATATTGAATAGCGAGCTGAGAATAACATTGTCTTTTTCAAAAAAATGTATTATTGGTATATTTTTCTGAATGAAGCAAATGTATGAAATGTTCTTCATTATGGTTAAGAAATGCGATGGTTAGAGCTACTTCGAATGTCTACAACAACATCGATATTGGAAAGCATCTATAATTAATAACATTCTTTAGAGAAAATCAAAAATTTATAAAATTTCTAATGGACGCCCATGATGATACATATTTAGGTACAAAGATAATTACAAAAAAAATAATTTTGTAAATGAAGAACACTGATTTTTACCATAATATCTGGGGCGGAGAGAGAAGAAATTATTAAGGTATGGGAAGTAGATTGTTGAACACTCTGTCAACTACAAAAATAAAGAAAAAAGGATCCTCTATTATAAGCAAAAAAGCAAAATTAAAAGGGATATGTTAAAAAGCGGTATGGATAGAGGCACTTACACAAATCATTTTGTAAAAATTTAAAAACTTGGTACGTGAACAAAAAAAACATACAATTCAAGTTATATTTTAAACTCTGACAATAAAACAAAGGCGATTTGGTCAGTCACCAGGCATACAACACAGCCTAATGCCCAGTCAACCAAATTTCAAGTTTTTGATACACCACATGAATAATGGAAGTGAGATTTTATAAATATAGCTGTTCCAACAAATGCGGTAGATCGTGCAAAAAATTATGAAAATAAAATAAATTCTATTTTTAATTCCATTCAAAAATCTTCTTTCTTTAGGCCAACTAATGGAAAGGAAGTACTCGAAATGATACGAAACTTAAAAAATACAAACTCAGTAGGTCCTGATGATATCCCAGTGAAATTAATAAAATTCTGTGACGTATGCCATAGCTATCATAATTAATTTATGTTTCTCTGAAGGACGTTTTCCAACGATGTTAAAAGATGCACATGTTTTGCCTATTCATAAGAATGGTAAACAAAGTGATTCATCAAATTATCGACCGATTGCGTTGCTGTCTGTCGTATCAAAAATTATTGAAAAAATTATGTCCAAACAGATATTAAAGTTTATTGAACAGGAAGGTATTCTGTCGATAACACAAAATGGTTTCACAAAGGGAAGATTCACCACCAGAGCCATATACCAATTTTTGGATGAGGTTAGTGATACACTTAATTCTAAGGATCATTTATCCAAGACATTCGATAGCATTGAACATAATCAGTTGCTCACAAAACTAGAAATGTATGGCTTTCGAGGTCATAGCTTAAATCTTTTAAAATCCTACTTATTAAATCGGAGAGAGTGCATCAGAATACAAGATAAACACACTGGTGAGCTCCTATTATCCCAATATGAATGCGTTTTTACTGTTTATTAATGACCTACCAGGAAATATTAATTACAAAATTATCATGTTTGCTGATGACACTACTTTATTAGTTAGAGGAAAGAGTGTAAATGATCTTCAACGGAACATAGAAAATGCCATTTCTGAGACAATCATATTATTGTGGTAATCACTTGAAACTAAATGTTGATAAAACAAAAATCATTAATGTAAGTATCTAAAATCTGAAGATTATAGACGTAGTCGTTCAGCAAGAAAGACTCATATAAAGTTTTTAGGTGTCATTTTAGATAGTAAACTTAATTGGAACTGTCAAATATTTAGCTTCAAAATTAAGTAGTTTCTGTTATGTTCTCAGAATACTGTCTCATTCGACCGACGAATTTGCATGTTTGACTGCTTATTATGCTTATGTTTTATCAAGAATTAAATATGAAATTATTTTTTGGGGTAATTCTGCTGAATCTAAACGAATATTTATCCTACAGAAACAATGCATCCGAATTATGTATAACATGAAGAAAACTGATTCTTGTAGAGAAATCTTTAAAAACAAACAACTACTTACTCTTTTTTGTCTTACTATATTAGAGATTTCTTGTTTTGTAAAACAGAATGTTCCATTACTCTCTAAACATGAATTCCAGCATAAATATATGTAGTAGGAGGCAAAGTAATTTATTAGTCCCTTTGAAAACTCTCTTACAAAAAAACGCAGTTGGTCAACTAATAAAAATGTATAAACATATTCCGGAATGTTAAAAGTTTTAAACAGTGAATTATTTAAGAAAAAAATAAAAGAACTTTTAACAGTAAAGACATATTATTCACCTCAGGAATTCAGGTTTTAGTGTAATCATTTTACGATACCTTATTGTAATCTTTTGCTAATGTTTTTTTAAATATTAAAATGACAAAGAATATAACCAATTAATAGAAATTCATACATTTGGGAAAATGCCAAAACAAGTTGCTGCGTTTCTCAAATTGAAGGATGCTCACGAATATGCCGGATATTATTTCCATAGAACTTCAGTTACACTATTAATAAATTCAGAAGATGATATCACAACTTTAAAAATGGATGGTGGATGGAAATCTTCAACGGTAACTGAAGGCTACATTGAGGACTCCATAACTCGTAAATCAGTTGTTACCAAAACAAATTTCTCTACTGTAAATACATCAAGTGTTGAAAGCGATTTTTTTAATAATTCCACCACTTTGAAGGATTCATAAACCATCTACTAGTGAAAACACTTCAACCGACATAGGCAAAGTTAATGTTCAAAACAAACAAAACAAGGCTGTTCTAATTTCACTATAAATGTTTACAATAAATAAAATTAGTTTCGTAAAAGAACAAATTTTAAAATATAGCGGCAATAAAAATGATTATAACGAATAAATATTAATATCTATGCCCATCATAAATGTGACATTTTAGTGCCTGACAGCTGTCACTAAAACTACACCTTTAACACAAACCTAGAAAAAATATAGACATCGTCGGTTCATAATATAGGTCATATGACAGCTGTCGTGTTTTCTAGGGACCTAAGGTCCAGAAAATGGATATTGTATTTTCTTTATGTTGGCGGTTGTGCAAATATGATGGTTGCATTGCAATATGAAATTAACTAACTTGCTGTCATTTTAAATGTCATTAGAGAATGTGACATGAATGTGACCAATCACAGTAAACAAATGAACTTCACGCTACAGTACAACCAATGTACATTGCCATAAAAAGCAAGTTTTAGCAATTCTGGACCTTTTAGGGCAGCCATGAATTAGCGGTCGCCGGCAATATGACACTGGCACAGTCTATATTTTTTCTAGGTTTGTGACCTTTAATGTCGATCAACGAAAATAGTATATTGTGATATTAGGATTAAATGTGTCACATTTGTGGCGAGCAAATTTTGTATTTGCGAGGCTAAGCGTAGCGTAACTGAACGGATGCAAAATTACTAGACAAAAAAAAACACTTCTAATAAAACATGCTATTTTTTGAAATTATTCAAACCAAATTTGGATAATAAAGCAAAGTAGCTAAGTAGGATATACGTATTGATGTAGTCATGTATACTTAGTCAAACATTAGTCGCCATATTGCTAATTGAGTTCATTTGCGATTGTTTGTGGTTCAATTTGCTGAAACACTTTAGCTCCTAGGATTAAAAGTGAATACTTTTGCATAGACCTTATAAATCATGGACGCGCCCGAAACCGTTTTCTGCCTATACAAATCGTTGATGCTCAGATGTGTGCGACAGAGATAGCGCTAGTCCGGGCAAAAACCCACAGATCATTGGCCAAAAAAAACAAAAACCGTAAATGACAGACGTATGACAGACGTGTGACAGACCGAATTATATTGGATATTTACTCATTGATTCAGAAATTTAATTTATAATTACATTTTGATAATAACAATTTTGTTTTGTTTTGTTTTGTCAGGTTATGTTTATATATTTTTCTGTCATAGAACAACTGTTTTTGCCCGGACTAGCTTCATCCCTCTTGTACACATCAGGACAGCGGACCTCTCTTTCTAGGGCCGGTTCATGATTTATAAGGTCTATGATACTTTTGTTAGTAATATACCATTTTTTTTCTATGTAAGGAAAATGTCAACCTTCCTTCTGACAGCCAAAAAGTCATAGTTTTGTGACGGTTGGAGAAAAAATAAATTGTTACTCAAAACGCATTCCAATTTTTATTTTTTATATGTACTGCTTACAGTCGAAAATTTGTTCACTTGTAATGAAGAATTATCGAAATTGAACCTCTGTTACAATACAAAGACTCAGCCGAGTTCAGTAATGATTTAATTAATTCGGAATGAGATTTAGCGAAGTGTATTAGAAAATGAAAACGTAGGTTGGTCGTGGATACAAGGTAGTGTGCATGTCTAGTGAGGTATATAGATAGCAACGCTCGTATTTCCATTGACAGCAATCAAGCTGCCCGGTGCAATGTGGGAGTCTCGCCAGGATCACAGCTCTATAAACTGACCGCGCCTGATGGCGTTCTCTAGGATGCCACCTACCGTTCCAGCTTATATTTATTTAACACTCCGTCAGCCACTGCTCTTCGACAAATCAGATAAGAATGTAACACTGGTACCGTTTGGTCCATTTATCCAAAATAATGTATCTAAATGTTTAAGGTTATTTTGACAATTTAATGAGTATTCAATTTTATTTTATTCATGCGATTATAAGTCGAAGAAATGTTGTATCAGTAAGAGAGAGAAAGAGAGCCGAAGAACTGTCAATAATTTTTAACATATAAGAATAAGAATTTAAAAAAAATCTTAAATCACCTACGGCTCTTTACTAGACATTACTTAATTAATTAATAATGTTTGTAAAATCCTAATAGTTTCCGAGAAAAAAATTATTGAAGTTCAAGTAGTTTCAACCTTTACATCACTGGGCTATTGTAGCCTCTAGTCAGGCGATTTCAAATATCCGATTACTTATCGTAACTTTTTTGTGATGCAAGTATCTACATTAGTTTTTCAAATATCAAAAATGGCTTACGTCTATAGCAACTCGCAGTTGATGGATATCGTTTTAATTCATGGTGAAGTGAAAATGCTTTAGCAGAACGATTTCCCCGTAAACATATTTCAAATACAGCTACTTTTACGACGATGTGCAGTGAGTGCAAGTGTAGTGCAAACGCTGGAGTGACACGGGAAATTTGCGACCGAATCGTGGAACAGACGGAGGTCCAGGGCTTATTGCATTTTCCAAGCATTAATACCAAGGGATTGGACGAGGAGGACCGGTCGCCATGGTCTCCTGACTTTAAATCATTTGTACTTATTTCTGTGGGGATATTAAATGAAGTATATTGCACCGAAGTGGCCACTATTGATGATTTACGCAAACGTATTGTAGCTGCTGCCAAGAACTTAAAGTTCAAAATGAACAAGAAGCAGAAACATTTGTGATAGTTTGTAGAAACTGGGTAAGACGGGCCCAAAAGTTTGTTGTATTTTACTAATTAAAACCACTAATTAATTATATTAATAACAATAGCGGCAAAAGTAATTGAATTTGCCGTATAAAAATAGGTGCTGTAAAATGTAATTTATTTTTTTCCTTTGGAATTTCTTTTGATTTTTTGTCCGATCGCCAATTATACGCCTTATCAGGTTTCACAATGGACCTGTTTCCAGTGCCGTGCGGAAGTGTATTTTTAAATCATTTTTGAACAGCTCCTTTCGTTTTTATTTTTACAGAATTTATAAGAGCCCTATACATTTAATTTTTCTTAGATAATCTCTGAATCACCCTGTATAGTTTTTCATGGATGCACATTTAAAGTGGATTCAGAAAAATCTACTTCTTTGTCATCAAAAAGACGGCATAAAATCAAGAAATCCCGGATTATTCTACAAAAAGATACCAATTTTTTACTTCTCACGTTCAGCACTAAGTCCTTATAACTGGGAAATAAAATATCGCAAATAAAAAACATTATTTACTGCGTTACTTATTGGATATACTGATACTGCCACGGTTACTTTTAGACGGTGAATAACTGAATGTATCCGTGAATAATTAAAATGCATGTATGTTATATCTTAGCAAATTCTAGAATCGTTAAATATCCATTGAGCATATAAAATAAAAGTAGCATCACGTCGATGTAGAATACATTTTATGCCGTCAAAATGAACGTAGTAATATAACGTTTCTTCAAACTACGTATCCCAACGTACAGTTCCATTGCAACTATTTTGTTTTACGCGTAGTAAACTAAAAAAGTGTAAATAAAAATAACAACACACCTGGGTCTCGATTGTCGAATGCAGTGAAATAAATTCGAGTGGGAATTTATTCCACTTAAAAAATTTCGAAGTATGTTATTATACATGTGTATGCTTACAATTCTTGAATTTTTATATTCGTTTAGCAAAAATTACATTAAATAATTCCCGAATTTTTGTGGGTAATAACTACAATAAAAATGGTCAAGAATACAGCATGTTTCTGTCGATTAGTTGACATGAATAACATTTAATTTAATTTAATATAAATAAATTGTATTGAAATATTAATATTGTCGCTGGGAAAGAACTGCGGGTTTTAGAAGAATATAATGGCATTGGCGCTCAGAATGCCCTGTACATTCAACTCAAAAATCAATCAGATATTCGTGTTTATCTCACAAAAAAAAAATATTTTTCAAATTTTCAGTTTAATTACTTAAATTAATAAGAAAATTATCCTAAAAGATTAAGTGAAAAAACATCACACATGTCTGTTTTTAGAAAGACCAAATCTGAAATAAAAACATATACGCCTCTATATATATATATATAAAATGCTACTGATGATAGTCCCGAATATTCGAAACTCAAAAATTGATATTGTCTTTTGTAATAAAGAAAAAGTTAAAATGAGAAAGTCGAATCAGTTTCAACAAATCTCATCAAATAAAACCAGGAAAAATTTGAAACTAATTTTCAAAATTAGTTTTCTTTCCCCAATTTTTTATGGGAAATAACTACAATAAAAATGGTCAAGAATACAGATTTGCATTTTCTCATGAGAATTTACGTCACTTTCTGAGGGAATGTGTTCTCTGCAGGTAAATGAATATCATGTTTCTGTCGATTAGCTGACATGAATAACATTTAATTTATTTTAATATAAATAAATTGTATTGAAATATTAATATTGTCGCTGGGAAAGAACTGCGGGTTTTAGAAGAATATAATGGCATTGGCGCTCAGAATGCCCTTACATTTAACTCAAAAATCAATCAGATATTCGTGTATATCTCACAAAAAAACCTTATTTTCCAAATTTTCAGTTTAATTACTTAAATTAATAAGAAAATTATCCTAAAAGATTAAGTGAAAAACATCACACATGTCTGTTTTTAGAAAGACCAAATCTGAAATAAAAACATATACGCCCCTATATGTATATATAAAATGCTACTGATGATAATCCCGAATATTCGAAACTCAAAAATTTAAAACTTTTCAAAATTAGTTTTCTTCCGAATATCATCGTAATTTCTTTTGTTTTTAAAGAGTACCTACTCAATTGAGTACCAAATTGCGCAATTTTGCCATAATAAACGTGTTGGCATCTTAATTTGAGATCCTAAACAATGGCTTATTTTGTAAAGGTCGTTTTTTAACATGCCATACATTGAATCAATTGATTACTGTTTTATATGATTGCATGTAAGTAATGTATTTGATAGTAAAAATAATATTTATATGTAAAATAACATATTCAGTATGTTTTACGTTTTATGTCTTTCGACTTATTTCGATAAATGCATTAATTAGACGTGATGGCAGGGTATGTGGGGATGGCAAATATTAGCAGTATTGCAGAGGGTGGCAGAGGAGGGTGGCTCGTGGGAAAAAGGCGTAAAGTACCCACCTAAAAGAGCACAAGTGCATTTAGCCTCGTTACGCAATGCGTCCGATCCAGGGTGAGGGATTCTTATTGATGGGATTTATTTATTAGGGGCACATCTAGCTATGTACCACGTATCGGAAGCAGGAAGATATTGTGTATTTAATTTACAATGAGCAGATATACGTCAACTTGAGTGGACTCGTGGGAACTGGTGAGGACAACTTAGATGACCTGGGATTAATATTTGAGAATATTTCCTCAAAAACTTCCGACATACTGAAATTATATATGTAACAGAGATGACACTATTTTATTCACTTATAATGCCAGTTCCTTTGCTTTCAAAATTATACTTGTTTCAAATCTAAAGTAACATGCACGCGAAATTAGCGAATATTCGCGTGAGTGATTAATAATGAGAAAAGTCAAATTTCGCTAACTGGTACATTTTGTATCATTTTTATCACTTGTACGAGAGATTCGCATTTTACCGGGTAAATTTGTTGTTGTTTAATGAGAAACTGTTCCCTGGCAATTAGACAACAAAAACTGTCAACTATTAAAAAAGCGAGACCGAAGATAGATCGTTTTTAGGTTGTCAGTTTTTCGTCAAATTGCTAAAGGAAACAGTTTAGAATTTAAACAACACACATTTACCCGGTATCAATGCAAACATCGAGTGTAATTCGAGGACAATTTAATGAATAATAAATTTAGAAATATAGGTATCAATACAAAATTTATGAAACACTAAAAATAAATACATTTTTATTTGAAAGTACAATTATTAAACACGCTGTTACTGAAATTCATACGAGGAATACTAATGTCGCTACGGGTGCCACAGCTAATCGTTTCTGTAGTATATTATTATTATTATTATTATTATTATTATTATTATTATTATTATTATTATTATTATTATTATTATTATTATTATTATTATTATTATTATTATTATTATTATTATTATTATTATTATTATTATTATTATTATTATTATTATTATTATTATTATTATTATTATTATTATTATTATTATTATTATTATTATTATTATTATTATTATTATTATTATTATTATTATTATTATTATTATTATTATTATTATTATTATTATTATTATTATTATTATTATTATTATTATTATTATTATTATTATTATTATTATTATTATTATTATTATTATTATTATTATTATTATTATTATTATTATTATTATTATTATTATTATTATTATTATTATTATTATTATTATTATTATTATTATTATTATTATTATTATTATTATTATTATTATTATTATTATTATTATTATTATTATTATTATTATTATTATTATTATTATTATTATTATTATTATTATTATTATTATTATTATTATTATTATTATTATTATTATTATTATTATTATTATTATTATTATTATTATTATTATTATTATTATTATTATTATTATTATTATTATTATTATTATTATTATTATTATTATTATTATTATTATTATTATTATTATTATTATTATTATTATTATTATTATTATTATTATTATTATTATTATTATTATTATTATTATTATTATTATTATTATTATTATTATTATTATTATTATTATTATTATTATTATTATTATTATTATTATTATTATTATTATTATTATTATTATTATTATTATTATTATTATTATTATTATTATTATTATTATTATTATTATTATTATTATTATTATTATTATTATTATTATTATTATTATTATTATTATTATTATTATTATTATTATTATTATTATTATTATTATTATTATTATTATTATTATTATTATTATTATTATTATTATTATTATTATTATTATTATTATTATTATTATTATTATTATTATTATTATTATTATTATTATTATTATTATTATTTTTTTTTTTTTTTTTTTTTTTTTGAAAGGAGCGTCGACTGCTAGGGTCATTGGCTCCTTTATCCTGAGTTAAGGTAAGTTCATTTTTTATAGTTTTTTATATATATCAATGACTCTTAAAAACTCTAAAGTGTTTCTGATTGCAGCCGTATTATTTAAATTCTCCTGAAACTCTGGCTTTATGAGAGATTGCTGTCTTTGGGCATCATAATGAGGACACTCACAAATTATGTGTTGAACTGTGAGAACAACATCACAATGAGGGCATCTTGGAGCAGGTTCAGCTCTCAACAGATGTTGATGAGTTAAGGCAGTGTGGCCTATACGTAATCTGTGGGCTTTTGTTGTATCTTCTCGACGTAAGTTGTATTTACTATATGCACTTTTATTTAAAATTTTGTTTTGCAAAAAAATTTTAATGTCAGATCTCTTAATTAATTCTACATCAAGACAATGTTCTATGGTGGAAGAACGAGCAGCGGAATCAGCGAGCTCGTTACCATTGATACCTATATGACTGGGAACCCAAAGAAATGTAATACGGAATGAGTGTTCTATAAGATTTGAAATTGCGGATTGGATCATTTGTGTCATAGGGTCTCTAGTATACAAACTCTTTAAACTTTGTAACACACTCAGAGAATCACTAACGATTAAAAAATTTTTATTAGAAGGGTTCATTAAAATATACAGAAGTGATTGCCATACGGCATATTGTTCTGCAAAAAATATTGAAGACATTTTATGCAAAGTCCATTTAAAAATTTGTCCGTCTACAGCGAAAGCGCAACCGACCCCATTATTTGTTTTAGATCCATCGGTGTATATGATGTCTACAGGGGATAATTCATCTTTAATATTAAGGAAGTTTTGGAGGTACAGGTCTCGTGGAGTTGATGTTTTATTAAAGTACTGTAAGTCTAATCTTACAGTAGCTTCCTTCACATTCCATGGGGGAATTTCATTCACACCTTCCGGGAACACATTAGGAAGTCCGAGAACCTCAATGCTGTCTAAAAACTCTTTAAATCTAACACCCAGAGGTCTTGTAATGGTAGGTCTACTCGAGAATGTATTTTCTGGAGTGAATAGAAAATTGTGATTTGGATGGTTGGTTTGCGATAGTATATTGCTTATGTAGGAAATCATCAGTCTATGTCGTCTGTCTGTTAAAGATGGAATACCCGATTCCTCGTATAACTTCTTAATTGGGCTTGTGGGAAACGCACCAATACAATATCTAATTCCTGCGTGATGGATTATATCTAGTTTACGAAGTAAGCTTTTGCGAGCAGACGAGTAAACTGCACAACCATAATCGAGACGCGATAACACGATAGCATTGTAAATTCTTATCAAGCATTCAGGATCCGCACCCCATTTCGAATGAGCTAACATTTTGATTACATTTAAGAACTTACGGCATTTATCGACGAGTGTATTGATATGTTCAATCCATGTTAGTGTCCTATCAAAAACGAGACCCAAAAACTTCACAGAGTTAACACACTTTATAACAACATCACCCGCAAATAGCATGGGATCGTAGTGCGGTCTTCTGAGTTTGCAGAAATGAATGCAGTGCATTTTTTCTTTGGCAAACACAAATCCTATATTCTCCCCATTCTTAATAATAGAATTAATTGCCGGCTGCAGTTTGCGGGTAATTTCTCCCACTGTTTTACCTGATAGCACAATCGATAAATCGTCAACATAAAGATATCGCGATATTGAACTATCAATGTTCTCAGCGATTTCATTTATTGCTAATGCAAATAGAGTGCAGCTCAGGGTTGAACCCTGAGGAGTTCCATTTTCTAAAGTGTGAATCTCAGAGAGAGTGTTTCCGATCCTGACCCGGAAATTTCTTTCGCTCAAAAAGGATTTTATGAGTAATGGGAGTTTGCCTCGTAGGCCGTATTTATACAGTTTATGTAAAACTCCGTATCGCCAAGTAGTATCATAAGCACCCTTAATATCAAAAAATACTGCAACACAATGTTCCCTTCTTCTGAAACTCTCTTGAATAGAGTTCTCTAGGGCAACAAGATGATCCATAGTGGACCTGCCTTTTCTAAAACCTGATTGGTATGGCACTAAAATATTTTCTTTTTCCAGGAACCACATTAATCGATTGTTAATCATCCTTTCGAATAACTTGCCCATACAGCTTGTTAAACTGATTGGCCGGAAACTCGTAGGAAGAAGAGGATTTCTATTTGCTTTTAATAGGGGGATAACTATGGCCTCCTTCCATTCTATAGGGTAAGTACATTCATTCCATAGTTGATTTAAACTATGAAGCAGTACGATTTTTATTTCAGATGTAAGATTTTTTAACATATCATTTACCACGAAATCTGACCCCGGAGCACATGCCTTTGCCTCACTTAGAGCGAATTCTAGTTCCTGGATGGAAAATAGAGAATTGTAAGGTAAGTCTTCATTTGTATGAAAATTTAAATTTATTTCTCTTGCAGGTTTAATTTCAAGAAAGGAGGGGCTGTAGTTAGTTGAACTACTTGTTGCCTGAAATTGGTTGGCAATAGTTTCGGATATCACAAATGGATCCGTCGAATTGACCCCCGTTTCAGTCACAATACAATAGGGTGGATGAGAAATAGAATTTCCACTTATTGCTTTCACTTTCCTCCAAATCTCATTAATATTAGTATTAGACGATATTGTTGACGTAAAATTATTCCAACTATTTCTTTTACTTTCCAGGACGATTTTTCTAGCCTTCGCTCTTGCTTTTTTAAAAGCAATTAAATTATCTATAGTGGGAGATTTTTTAAAACGGTTTAGAGACGTCTTTTTATTTTTTATTGAATTCTCAACCTCAGCATTCCACCAAGGTACTATACGACGAAGAGGTTTTCCACTAGATTTTGGGATAGAGGTTTCTGCAGCCGTGATTATGCATTCTGTGATACTTTTTGGATCATTAATTGATGGTTTAACTAACTTATTTCGAAAATCTTGCCAGTTTGCTCTTTCTAAAATCCACCTTCTTGGAATGGATTTAGCCGGCTCTTGACATTCTACTTCAATTAAAATAGGAAAGTGATCGCTATTATGGAGGTCTTGCACAACTGTCCATTTCAAAGAACTCGCTAATGCGCTGGATGAAAACGACAGATCAATTGCATCAAAGCAATTGGAGATGGTATTAAAGCTAGTGTGCGAGCCATCGTTTAGCAAAACAATATCATCCCTATCCAACCAATTTTCCAGACTAATACCTTTGGTGTCACGTTTTGTGGATCCCCACAATGGGCTATGGACATTAAAATCTCCAGTTACGACAAAGGGTTTGGGAAGTTGAGCAATAATTTTATCCAGGTCATCCGTCTGCCAATTTTGGTTAGGTAAGTATAAATTACAGAGTAAGTATAAATTACAGACAGTTAATTTCTTGGGTAGCAGTATTTCAATCGCTACAACTTGAAGGTTTACAGACTGAATTGCTATTTCTCGATATGGTATATTGTCCTTTAAGAAAATAGCAACCCCTCCACAAGCTCGTTGAGCATCGCTTACATCATACCTAACAATATTGTACCCTCGACGAGAATACACCTGGTCTGGACTGAATTTGGTTTCTTGTAAACATAGGCATATTGGATCATTTTGAAGTAAAAGTCCAATATCGCAATATCTCTTGATCACACCTCTACAATTCCATTGAATTATTTTAGAAGCCATTTTTGTTTAAGTTAAATAAATTAACAGATTATAATAATGGACAAAAAAATACAACGAATAAATAAATAAATAAATAAATAAATAAATATATATGTATAAATAAGACAAAAACAAATAAATAAAACTATGTATAAATAAAACATATCACAGATTTTTTATCACAGAATAATATCACAAATTCATTAAACATGCGAGTCCGTGTTTTCACCACGGTCCGGAGTTTGTTTCCGGGGCTTGCCCTTAGGCCAGCCTCGCTTTTTTGGTCTTTTCTTTATCTCTGCCACTTGCGAACTGAGGGATGTTTCATCCCCCGATGACAGAGATACTACTTGCTCCGGTGAGTAATCTCGTTTTCGTTTTTCCGGAGCGCTTACGCTAGGAACATTGAGCGTTTGCAATGGTGTCTCTTGTTTCATGAGAGGTGTTAGTGCTGTCACGATTTCAGGTATTAACTGATTTATTAAAGACTTATAGTCGATTTTTGGAGGGGAGCTAACAGCTTCTGCATAGGACACATTTGTTGTTGGGGTACTCACTGTAATTTTTTTCTTTGCTTCAATGTATGAAATATTTTCTTTAGCTTTTATTTCCTGAATTGCCGTTTCTTGTTTATAGACTGGACAATTGCGAGATCGAGCTGAGTGAGGTCCTTTGCAGTTGACACAAATTACAGGTTCTTCACAGGTACTACCTACATGTAACGGTTTTCCACATACACAAACTTGTTCTTCATTACAACGAAATGAGGTATGGCCGAATTTTTGGCATTTAAAGCACCGTAAAGGTGGTGGGACATACAACCTAACCTGGAGAGAATAGAAAGCAACCTTGATTCGTTTAGGAAGAACAGGAGTGTTAAATGTAAGTATGTGGTTTGGTGAATCAATGAAATTTCCATCTCTCTTTACTTTTATGCGTTTAACACCAATAACACTTTGCTCTTTTAGTCCCTCAAGAATTTCTTCAATCGAACAATTTAATAAGTCTCGACAATATATTACTCCTTTCGATGTATTCAGATTCCTATGAGGAACTACTCTGACTGGAAGTTCACCTAACATTTCTACCGTTTGAAGACGTCTAGACTGTGCGGCAGAGACGGTTTCCACTAACAAGCCATCTTTAATTTTATTAACACTTTTAGCGTTACCTATCAAACTATATAAATTTTTCTCAATTGTGAAGGGACTCACCTTGGCGAAGTCACCTTCTACTCTTTGCACAACCAAGAACCGGGGTGCAACTCCCGTCTCCAGGTTTGTGTTTACGTTGGGGGTTATTTGAGGTGGATCCCCATCCACATCCCTGATTTGAGAGGAGGACGCCTCTGTATTGGTTTTAGTGGTAGCATTCATTTCTGTCCCACGAGTAACTCTGAAATAATCTCGACCATGGTAGAGCAGGTTTGCCATGGAAGGGCTATATTACTACCGAAGGACGCCAGGTATTCGGAGGCAGCCGTTCGAGACTCCCGTAACGCGGAGCCATGCGTCCCTCAGCACGGCAAACACCTTAGATTGCGGATTTATTTTCCTGGTTTACTCCAGTAGATCCGCCGTGTTCTGTTTAAACAGGGTCACCTCGGGAAGGGTGTGGCTCTTCACCACGCACGGACGATCTTGGGAAAGCTTCCTCATGGGTTTGCCATTCCCACTCAGCTATTCCCCTGGAGTCAGGGCTAGCAGCTGACTCCTTGACCCCTATTATTATTATTATTATTATTATTATTATTATTATTATTATTATTATTATTATTATTATTATTATTATTATTATTATTATTATTATTATTATTATTATTATTATTATTATTATTATTATTATTATTATTATTATTATTATTATTATTATTATTATTATTATTATTATTATTATTATTATTATTATTATTATTATTATTATTATTATTATTATTATTATTATTATTATTATTATTATTATTATTATTATTATTATTATTATTATTATTATTATTATTATTATTATTATTATTATTATTATTATTATTATTATTATTATTATTATTATTATTATTATTATTATTATTATTATTATTATTATTATTATTATTATTATTATTATTATTATTATTATTATTATTATTATTATTATTATTATTATTATTATTATTATTATTATTATTATTATTATTATTATTATTATTATTATTATTATTATTATTATTATTATTATTATTATTATTATTATTATTATTATTATTATTATTATTATTATTATTATTATTATTATTATTATTATTATTATTATTATTATTATTATTATTATTATTATTATTATTATTATTATTATTATTATTATTATTATTATTATTATTATTATTATTATTATTATTATTATTATTATTATTATTATTATTATTATTATTATTATTATTATTATTATTATTATTATTATTATTATTATTATTATTATTATTATTATTATTATTATTATTATTATTATTATTATTATTATTATTATTATTATTATTATTATTATTATTATTATTATTATTATTATTATTATTATTATTATTATTATTATTATTATTATTATTATTATTATTATTATTATTATTATTATTATTATTATTATTATTATTATTATTATTATTATTATTATTATTATTATTATTATTATTATTATTATTATTATTATTATTATTATTATTATTATTATTATTATTATTATTATTATTATTATTATTATTATTATTATTATTATTATTATTATTATTATTATTATTATTATTATTATTATTATTATTATTATTATTATTATTATTATTATTATTATTATTATTATTATTATTATTATTATTATTATTATTATTATTATTATTATTATTATTATTATTATTATTATTATTATTATTATTATTATTATTATTATTATTATTATTATTATTATTATTATTATTATTATTATTATTATTATTATTATTATTATTATTATTATTATTATTATTATTATTATTATTATTATTATTATTATTATTATTATTATTATTATTATTATTATTATTATTATTATTATTATTATTATTATTATTATTATTATTATTATTATTATTATTATTATTATTATTATTATTATTATTATTATTATTATTATTATTATTATTATTATTATTATTATTATTATTATTATTATTATTATTATTATTATTATTATTATTATTATTATTATTATTATTATTATTATTATTATTATTATTATTATTATTATTATTATTATTATTATTATTATTATTATTATTATTATTATTATTATTATTATTATTATTATTATTATTATTATTATTATTATTATTATTATTATTATTATTATTATTATTATTATTATTATTATTATTATTATTATTATTATTATTATTATTATTATTATTATTATTATTATTATTATTATTATTATTATTATTATTATTATTATTATTATTATTATTATTATTATTATTATTATTATTATTATTATTATTATTATTATTATTATTATTATTATTATTATTATTATTATTATTATTATTATTATTATTATTATTATTATTATTATTATTATTATTATTATTATTATTATTATTATTATTATTATTATTATTATTATTATTATTATTATTATTATTATTATTATTATTATTATTATTATTATTATTATTATTATTATTATTATTATTATTATTATTATTATTATTATTATTATTATTATTATTATTATTATTATTATTATTATTATTATTATTATTATTATTATTATTATTATTATTATTATTATTATTATTATTATTATTATTATTATTATTATTATTATTATTATTATTATTATTATTATTATTATTATTATTATTATTATTATTATTATTATTATTATTATTATTATTATTATTATTATTATTATTATTATTATTATTATTATTATTATTATTATTATTATTATTATTATTATTATTATTATTATTATTATTATTATTATTATTATTATTATTATTATTATTATTATTATTATTATTATTATTATTATTATTATTATTATTATTATTATTATTATTATTATTATTATTATTATTATTATTATTATTATTATTATTATTATTATTATTATTATTATTATTATTATTATTATTATTATTATTATTATTATTATTATTATTATTATTATTATTATTATTATTATTATTATTATTATTATTATTATTATTATTATTATTATTATTATTATTATTATTATTATTATTATTATTATTATTATTATTATTATTATTATTATTATTATTATTATTATTATTATTATTATTATTATTATTATTATTATTATTATTATTATTATTATTATTATTATTATTATTATTATTATTATTATTATTATTATTATTATTATTATTATTATTATTATTCTACATGGAATCGGGCTAAGAAATTTCTATGTAGCCCAAATTTAAAATTATACATCAATAAAAGTGTAAATAAAACTAGTACAAGAGCAAAAATAAAAAATAATGTGTACGCGTAATATAAAAACAAAATAAATGTTCATGGGTTTCTTCTAAACAGCGAAGCATCAAGTCTTTTCTTGAATATAGATACATTTGGGGAATTAACCACGTGCAATGGCAGAGAGTTCCATGTCGAAAAAATGCGATTGGAGAGGAAAGTTTGCCTGGTTGTTGATTTAAAATTTTCTTTCTTTAACTTCAAGCCGTGGCCCCTCAAGCGTTGATCTGGATTTCTTGGAAAGAGTTGGCGAATGTCATCACTAAAAAAGTTAGTTTTCAAGGCTTTGAAGGTAAAGATCAAATCTCCACGAAGTTTTCGATCAGCAAAAGATGTCAATCCGGAGGAAAGTAATCTCTCTTCATAGCATAGATGTTGCAGTTTGTTTTTTTCCAAACGAATCGATTGAATAATACTAGAATGATACTCTTTGTCAACTTGTAAGTATGGTTTTTTAGATTTTTATTAGAGCTTGTTCTTCAATTCCGCTTTTACTTAATTCGTTAACTATTGCCGCTCGATTTGAGTGATTTGTAATCTTGACACGTTTGACATGTATACAAATGTACTGAGCATTAATACTAGGCAAATATGTTCCTCTAAAATATTAGGCGTAATACATTTGTTGTCACATAATTTATTGTCATCATCTTATCTCGTTTTCGAAAATTCGAGGATTTCGCTCGATACGTCCAGTTTCTTTTCCATTATTTTCAATTTCATATACGAAATAAGGGGTTTTTAAATCAATCGCCAAAATGTGATATAATTTCGTTTGAACTCCTTCCGGTCCTTCCTCCTCCCGTCATAAAATCATCTGGCCATTGCAAATATTTCACATTAATTAAGAGCTGATGCACTGGATTTTCTTTTTTCAGTTTACGTTTGTAGAATTTTTCGTTTAAGATTCACCGAATCGACTCATTGTTAATGTTTAATAAATCAATAAAAGTATTATGTGATCAATAAGTTGTTGACAAAAATGTTAAACTATTTATTTTGGCAACGGACACCGCGATAGTTGATTAAAAAATTAATATGTGAAAAAACTACTAGTGCACTTGTCGTTGTAAAAGTTGCAGGTAACTTTTGCCGTTGTCAAAGTGACAATTACACTGTGGTACGTGAATTTTCTTATATACTCGCGTCAAGAATTCAGACGTCTTACGTCACGGCTGACGTTACACATTTGTTTTTATTATCAACGTAATTTTCGATATTTGGTCGCGTTAAAAACAATTATTTTTTGCAATTTAGTGCAATATATAATGCAAACTTTTAATGTAGTATATAGTTTTATTACTATCAATTACAGTTTCTTAAATATTTTGATGAAAATATTGAGAATTATTCATTTGTTCGTATGACGTAAGTCGTCTGAATTCTTGTCGCGAGTATATATAAATAAATTGTCAAAATTAAAACTGTCCAATTATTATTTGGTTGGCAACAGACACCATGATAATTGATTAAAAAATGAATAAATGAAAAAACCATTAGTACATTTGTCATTGTAAAAGTTGCAGGTAACTTTTGCCGCTGTCAAAGTGACAATTACGATGTGGCATGTGGATTTTTTATATTATAATTAAATTGTCATATTTTTATTTGCTTCTATTGTATGAATGTATAAAAAAACCTAGTGTAATTTGCTAATATTTGCGCGAATTATTTAATGACAAGAAAATGTAAACTTTTAGCTAATTTTGCCAACTGTAGTATAACTAGTTTTCTTTCATTTTGATAAAACTGAATGAACTGTTAGTAACATGAAATGATTCGACATGATAGTTTACTGTTTTTGTCCACGACTATTCTATAAAATGTTCATTATATACGTGTTCAATAATAATTACATCCATAATTCACTAGTGAATTATTCACTGGTTTCAAAGAATCGGGAATGACCTAACAAAATAAAATATCTTCGATGTCAGCAATTCAATCTGAACCTCTTGTGTGAATGCCAAACGCTAAAAAGTATATCAGTTACGGCAATGTTAATATTTTTCCGAGTGATGGTAGAAGTTTACTAATTAAAGCTATATTTGCTTATTTCAATTTGTCAAGTGAGCAACAAATATCAATCTTGAAAGTAAGGTGTTTGTTATGACAGTTTTGAATTGTATGTGTATGTTCATGTTATGAACATGACATAACATAAAAAGTTTTCTAAATATTGTTAATAATATGTTACGTTGTATGTAGTCGGAATTTTCACGTTCTCTCTCTCTCTCTCTCTCTGATTACTTTGTTTCATACACATGCATAATATTTGATATAAAACAAATAGTAGTTTATGAATCAATAGTTTTGTCTCCCTTTGCTTATAACTATGGTAATGACATAATTTTTAACCACCGTACCCTAAAAATTAATTATAAAAAATATTGCAATACCGAAGTATCAAATATTAAATTTTGCATAACTGTGTTACTAAGTAGCAAACTAAGGTAAACTAAGGGTAAGTAAAAGCTCATGTTTATCAGTATTAATGGAGTAAATAACTGAAGTTTCCCAGAAAATCTTTAAACTGTAATCTATCACTTGCTGCTGTTAACAAAAAAGTATTATTAGTCATTGTAGTATTGTGGCTGGTGCGTTTCTATTTTCGGTGCTTGCTTGATACTGAGTTAACACGTAAACAAAAATGCACAATGTATAGTAACCATAGCCAGCTACATGCATGTTAATTAATGGGAATCTGGGCAAAACTCTTTGATTATGAGATGTTTGCTTGTACGATAAATGCTTTTCGCAAGCAACAGCAGTCATTACTACTATTTCACATTTTATTCTCTGATGGAAGAACCGTAAGAAAACCATCCACAGTAAGTATATGCATTTGTACTAATTATGTAGAAACTGACATGGTAGGTATATGTGTTAAGATGTCACATATCCAAGACCTGTTTGCTGTCATAATTCTATGGCTGGTCAAAGAAAAAAGATTGTTAAGTCAATTATGTTTGGTAAAATTTATCATACAGTAAAATATATGCACTTTTATTCCGGACACCCTGTATATAGGTAGACTGACTTGGTTACTTGCCAAGCTAAGAAAATCTTACCAATTCCGGGTATTTTCTAGGGATATTTTGATGTCCATGTTAAGCAACCTGAAAAGATTGCATATTTTCTGGGGTTACTTTCAATATAATGGAATACCTGTAGGTGCTGGGCCTATTCCCATATTAGATGGATATTCATCGACTCCAAAGCATATACTATCAGTATGTTCTTATTTTTCTGGAGCTTTGTTCTTGTGAATTCTGCTTTATTATAGACATGGGTGCGATCCAAATAAAATTATAGAATCGTTTGACTACCATCACTTACTAGTATTCATTAGTTAGATAGTCCTATTGTTCACAAATAAGAACCGGTGTTACCTATATACATAATAATTAGATATTCAACATGGATATAATTATATCACCCACCCATCTTAAATTTTGCATACATAAATTTTGTGAAGCTGATTTATTTTGACCTCTGATTTAGGTCGTCTGCTATTCTCCTCTGCGCATTTAGGAAAGCGTACGTAGTTATTATTTGAAAGAAAATTCTACAATAGTACATTTAATTAATAACTCAACTAGCAATTTGGTATTTTATAACAGCTACAAAAACGTTCTCGAAACAAATTTTATAAAATAGCATTTATCACAAAAATATTGTAAAAATGACAGCAATTATACAACCAAAATTGGCATTATATTATAAAGCACTTTAGTCATAGTTGACATTTTATGAGGCCTGTTGGAAACAATTAAAGTTATGTAATAGCAACAAATCAACTAAACAACAATTTTATAATAGCTCTATTTTGGTATCTTTAGTAGCAATAATACGATATTTTTGTAGCATAAAATGCATCAAAAGTAAATTATTTATTAACTGTATCGTAAAGGTATCAGAAGGTATAAAGTAATGAGCATAACTGTTTAAACACAATGCAACTAGAATGGTATATACCACAGTGTATTACTCAATATTATTGTACGCGCTTCATTGCACTTTGTGGAAGAAAATTTTATTGTGATTTGTATAGCCCATATCTAGCGAATTTTTTATGTACCGCGTGTTAAGTGACTATTTACAATATTATCATACTTTATTAAAAAAATATATATTTTTTGAAAATTAATGGTTTTTGATGTTAAAACTAGCGCGAAAAGCATTCAAACCATCATAACTTTTCATAAATGTCTTCGTTTTGTAATCATGTGTCATTATTATGAAACCGGCTAAATTTGTGCTGCCGCTTATAAAATAATTTGTTAGTAAAAACCAGCATTAAATAACAAGCAAGCTAATTGAGCGATTTCTATAAAACACTGGATCTATCTTGCATATAGTACTATAGTCACGGGCAATTTTCATACAATCGTTTTTAATTTTATGTTGGTGAGAAAGACAGAAATAACAGTACATTTGTCTTATATTAAATAAATTCTTTCCTTAAATAATATTTCAGTTGGAAAAATAATATCTTTACCAAATATTATTTTAATAATTGTTTTATGAATAACATCTAACGGTTATAAGTAAGAAATACAACCATATTACTGTTTGTATTTGGTGTTGCCAAAGTGGCAAAGTGGCAAAGCGGAAACTCTAGAGGCAGACAGAGCATCACAAAATAATGTCGGTTTGTATCATAAACTATATTCGAAAAATGCTTAGTTATAAAGATACAGGGTGTCAAAATTTTTATCAAAAGTTACAAATTTATTGATATTTTTAAAACTACTTTAGATATTTAAATGAAATTTGGAACCTTTGAATAGGTAATCTAGATACATATTTTTACGTAAAAAATATTATTTTTCTTCCACCAGTGGCGTGCGTACGGACAGATCTTTTAATAGTACGCCATTGTTTTTTTTTAGAAACAAAAACTGTTTCTAGAATCCTTGTTCAATTTACAACAGAAAAAGGCTCCTCACTTTTTTTTGTTTGACACACCGTTTGCCGGTAGAAATTAAAATTCGTTAAGCAACTGGAATTCAAACAAATTTTAATCTGTCGTAGTAGGCCATGAAACAAAAAAGACTACTACTGTCAGTGTTTTTGTATTTTATAATGACAGTTAATTGAATTGTGTCAGGTAATTTAATTTCGAGTTATTGTTAACATTGTTATTAGAGTGTTGTGTAAGTATTAATCTCAAAAATGCTTTTTTCTAACAACGAATACGCAGATATTCATTTTTGCTACGGATTTTGTGATGGAAATGCAGAAGCGGCAGTTCATGAATATCATAGAAACTATCCAAATAGAAGAGTTCCAGATGCTCGCGTTTTCATCAGAACACATCAGAATATTTGTAACTTTAACAAGGGAAGATTTAATTTTAAGTATTCAGCAAGCCTGAAATATATGCGGCGAATCCCGCATGAAGTATCTGCTGCGATAAATGCGTTAGTGAGAAGATGTTGAGCAATTTTTGTGACTTTACCCTTAATTTACGCCACTGGTGCAAGAAAAATAATATTGTTTACGTAAAAATATGTATTAAATATTAAAATATTAATAAATTTGGAACTTTTGATAAAAATTTTGACACCCTGTATCTTTGTAACGAAGGTTCCAAATGGCATTTAAATATTAAAATATTAATAAATTTGGAACTTTTGATAAACATTGTGACACCCTGCATTTTTGTAACCAAGCATTTTTCGAATACAGTTTATAAAACAAACTGATATTATTTTGTGGTTCTCTGTCTGCCTCTAAAGTTTTCGCTTTCGAAAGTGGATCGCCCTGTATACCCCCAAGTATTTTACCTTTTCTGCAAATAAAATTTCTATAGTATTGTTACCATTTTCATGGATTTCTAATTTGATATAAGATGAGAGATTATTAAATAGTGACGTTAAAGGTAACGAATATGTTTTGTTATAATTAATGGTTAATAATTTATTATTAAAACACTGTCTAATCTTTTTCATGTCATTTTCAACGCCAATTTTCAAATTCTGCCAAGTCTTGTCTGAATAGAACATGGCCGTATCATCTGCAAAAGATGCAATGTACCCACTACAGTTTGGCGTAAGTATAGGTATCATTAATATAAATAATAAAATGTATTGGCCTCTGGACAGTATCTTGGGGAACACCATAAGTAACAAATTTATACTCACTTATACTTTCATTAATTTTAATACACTGTTTTCGGTCTCTTAAATAATGTCGAAATAATTCCAAGACTATTGTGAAAGAAATAAAAGAGTGTGTATCCTTGGTCGCTTCTACCCTACAAATTAAAATTTACTCATCAGAACACAAAGTGCTGAAATATTAAAAAAGTAATGGCACAACAATCCAATCGACGCATTATAAAATTTAATATTTTCATATACAATTCCCCAATTTGATGAATTTTCAAGTCAGTTACTAATTAAAGACCTCGAAAAAGAGTTATTAAACAGACTGTACAAAATTGCCCGTATTGCTTACTTTAATTAAATATCTATTGCTTCTGTGACTGCCGATTTGGGGTCAAACATTACAAACCGAATTTATCCCACAGGACATGATACAGTATCTCACGGGACTCTTAAACGGGTTCCCACGGGTCGTGTTAAATTATACTCACATAGGCTGCGCAGATAGGACAATGGGCAACCGCCTGATGCTTGATGTTGATTCTGTGTTGTTTTCACGGCACACTTTGTAATTGCATTACGCATTGTTTGCGTTTCATCCTGCGCCGTGCATCGGGAAATAGGAGTTTGGGTGGTGTTTTATTAGCCATCAAGTGCAGAGTGCGACTTATTGGGGGTGACTTGATATATTTGATAAAATTAACAAACATACGCATGTGGTGCAGTATTAAATTTCTGTGGGTAGTTCAAATGGTTCTTTATTATTCGACACCCCTTAATATAGAAATATATTTATAATAAAATGAATATGAATCACATTTAGGAACGAATGTAAATGTGGAACATCTTTTATAACTGTACAATTTAACACAAAAAGATGTAAACCCGCTTTACAGTGTGCAATTCTTTTTGTAATTTGCAAGTCTCTTAGACGTAGGTATGTGCTCTGAACAGTAGCGTATTGCAAAAGCCATCGTGCTGTCAAAATATAGGTCTTGCTCGATTTTTATTACAGCTATTCTCCAATTCTGGGGAATAATTTAGTGATTTGTATGGTTACCACCATACGCAAAAATTCCTAGGCTGAACTAATATATATACATCCCGCTATCATTATCGCAACATTACATTTAGTATACCTTATTGTACATCGAGAACCGCTGTGTTTAGAGTAAATTTTGACGTGAATACTGATTCGGCTCATTTTTTCCAACCCCCTTATATAATTTTCATAGTTCTATCTTTAAAAATAAAAATTTATGTCCTTTTCGTTAGACGTACTTTGTGACATCCGTTCATTTCACTGACTTTGTGACTGCCATTGCCGACTTTATTGCGGCCGGCTTGTATATTAATTTTTAATTGACGCATTTTATAACAGCCAACAGTGTTGTCAAATTTTTTATTAGAGAAGGACCAATAGTTTCTGCAAGTAGTTTCTGACTTTTGTAAAGTTCTTTATACATATAAGTAAAAATATAATCTACTATTAAGCTACAATTTCCTAGCCGTAGAATTAAATTAACTTACGTGAGAATTTTCTGCTAATAATTATTTGATAATCTAATTTCTATCATTAAAGCAATGTTGCTATTATTTTGACAAAATTATTTCACAGATTGTAATTTATTAAGACACTGGTAAACTTAAGTTATCGCCACGTTAAAATACTTAATTTAATGGCAGTTTTTCGGCAGGGACAGATTTGCTAAGCTCAGGTACTTTTGAAGAATTACAAGCACAATAGTTCTTATTTTATTTATTAAAACTGCAACACAAATAACATGTAAACGTTATAAAAAAATAAATAAATAAAACATCATTCATGATATTGTATGTAAGGGAAATCTTCAATTAGGCGTCTCTGAAAAAGAAAATTGATTGGTATTTTTAAAATTTGTGTATAAGGAATTTGTTATATTTTTCTATGGATCCAATTGTGATGTAGGTATGAGACTTCCAATTGTACCAAAAGTAAGCATCAACTCGCATATTTCAAACCAAACATACTATTTTTTATTTAAATTTTAAAGTGTACCTTAGATTTTATAAGATGTAATTCCAGCATACTTTATTCTCAAATTTAATTGTTTTCAAGATATTCAGGTTTGTTTAAATTTTAGAAAGCCCTTACTTAGTACACTTTATCTCATTTAGTTAATAATTTAGAAGATTCAAATTTTAGGTTAAAAATATTAAAACGTATTAAAAAATCTGGAATATAGGAAAGTTAAAGCAAGCTATATATTGCGATGAAAAATAACTGACCAACTTGTACAAATTTAAAACCCAATAACGCACTTAATTCAAATTATTAGGTTTCGAATTTGTGAGATTTGGTAGGTTATTTTATGACGTTTTGCATAACTTTTTGATATTTCATGTATTTGGATATATTGAAAATATTAAACGATATAGAACTTATACATGTAAGAATATTTTTCGATTTTTTTTTCGAAAAATCAAAACGTTTTGAAAACAATTAAGTTGAAAAATAAAGTATACTTATAAAGTCTTAAACTTTGATGTACAATAACAAATAAATGGAAATTTGTATCTTCTATTCAAAATACGTTAGTAGATGTCTACTATATATCATTCAATATAATCATATTTCGTGTAGTCATTTCACTTTTATGTGTCCTCGAAAAAATGACACCTAACCATCGTTGGAAATGCTCGGCCATCATACGCCATCCTAGACAATTTCGCTCACTGCGCGATGGCCCATCATAAAGAGGGGTCTTAATAATTCATAGCATTAATTAATTAATTTGTCAGATATTATTTCAAGATGTAACTTGGAACATGAAATAAAATTTTAACCTAAAAATTTCATAATTTAAAGTTCAAAAGTAAAAGAAAATAAAGCGGGAAAATAGATCATAACGCTGATTGTTAGTTAAGATTTGTTTGGAATTTAGTGTCATGCAATTAGTTCATCTAAAATAGAACATTATTATTATACTTACTTTGACTTATTTTTATCATTTTTGTAGCTTCTACTATTTACATCCGTGGTTCACATAGGTCTACACATAGACAAACCCTAATTCTGCACTCTCAACGGCGAGAATTACACTGCAGCGCTAAATCTAATTTAATGTAGAAAATCTTCTTTTCGATGTTGCCAAATTTTCGGCCGTAATAATATTCATAAAATGTAAAATAATGGATTTATATGTGATTATGTATATGAAGAAGTATATGACGTCAGCTCCACTACAGCTAAAGTGCTGAACTAATCCAACCTTATTGCGGCCGTTATTTTTGGTATATATTTCGTTAACCGTTGAATCAATTTTAAAGAATCTATATATTTGAACAGATTAGAACGACATCTAGCTAACACATATGATAAGTAGAACAAATCAAGTCGTTTTCATGGTAAAAACATGGATCGAATTATTGCGGCCGGTATACGGCCATCGTATCGGCGTTGACGCAATAATGAATGCAATTTTCTCCATGTATGGCCGCAACATTATGCGCGGGACGTATATATATATAAATATATATATTATATATAAATTCAATAAAAGTACAAAAATCAAGTATTTCAATGGCGTGTCAGCAAGATATTTGCTTTATTGAAGCTATGTATTGTGCTGCGTGGGTTGCACTCGGGTGCACTTGATTCTCTTCAGTGGTTTGCTGGAGAAACGCCTGGATTGTGCTGCTGAAATTGCCGTTATTGACTTCATTCATTGCTTCGTGGCGAAACACCAGAATAACGACATTTTTTAGCGAACACTCAAAAATACAATGGCTGTTTTCAAATGACTTCATTTATTTTCATTGTTCACGTGCCGGCAAACCATCCGCTTCATTTGTTCTTGCGCTTGATAACAAAACGAAAAATGTATATCATAAGTGCAATTAAGATAGTTAGCTTTAGAATGGAACATGAAATTTTCAAATTTATTTAAACACAGGGTGAGACTGCCAGTAAGGATGTGATCAATATATTCATATACAGATCAAAAAGGAGGGAAGATGCAGGATGTGGGGTCTGTTCCAGATCTCTACACATCCGTGGGTAATAGATATGCATCCTACCGTGGTGCAAACGGAATTAGCAGATATAACCATAGCCACCAAAAAAATTGGCCATAGGTATACAAGATGCAAAACTATCAGAATCTACAGAAACAGTTGGCAATTACCACTGATCTTACGTAATCATAAAATAATGACTAAATCGTTATGGTAATGCCACCAGGTACTAATAATGTCCTCAGTCATCAACAACATATCTGTCGGCTGGTGAGCAATAAAGAAGCTGACGAGCTAGTCAGGAGTGCATTGGGTCTCAATATATTTGAACTCGTTCCCTCTAGTGTGCTTCAGTTGTCAGCATATGTTGCAGTTGTCAAGGAGAACACCGACGAAAAGTTTATGAAATGGGATAAAACAAATAGATGTCAATTTTATAAGTTGATCCTAGAGTACCCCTGTCTGGCATGTCTATTACAAATCTTCACCTGGTGACAGGTATCCAAACTGGATACTGTTGGGAAACACTTTTACTATACGAGGAAAGTGTGAAACATATTTTTGTAAGGATTGCGAACAGGAAGACGAGACAGTATCTCATGCATTCTGTGAGTGCACTGCCGTCTTGTCAACAAGAGCAACTTCACCACATTTTTCTCTTTAACTATGTCATACAATTTATTTTAATTACTGTCACAGCCACCTTTTCTATTTCGTGAATTTTTGAGCCTGCTAATGATAATAACACAATTTAGTGACGTTTAATAAAAAAAATAAAGGGCCTACTTATGCATAGTAAAACTGTATTTCAAGGCCGCTAAAAAACCTATAAACAAAATTTTAAAATAAAATTTTAAAAATTTAAATAGCATTCCACATAATTAACACCCTATATTTCACTTGTTAAAATCATTATATATTAGTCATGTTCAAACAGACTGTCTACAATTATATACCATATTCTATTATAGAACAACAAATAAATAGATATATCGGTTAAAATTGAATTATCCTTACAAATTTACTATCCTTCGTACCTATATCCAAAAAACTGGCAGATACTGGTACAGGTAGATATTTTTTTTATTTATACTTTAAAATCGGTCTAGTAGTTTAAGAGGTATTTGCAAAAACCACAATTTTTAGTACAATTTCAAGGAGGATTTGGTGTTCAATTTTTACATGATGCGACAGGCTATATTTCACATGAAAAATTTTAATTTGCCACAATAGTGGTTTTTAGGTTTTCACGGCCAGTGTTATTATTTGATATACAGGGTATCCGGAAATTATGCGTCAAGACTTCAGGAGGTGATTCCTCACAAAAAATTAGGGTCACAAAGTCCTATAACAATTTTTCGAAAACTCAATATTAACGGAGATACAGGGTGTTAAAGTTAAAATATTATTTTCGATATTTGTAAATAACTTCTTAAGAAATCCAAATATTTACATAATATTTGTAAATCGGTGGTTTTTGCGGACGAGAAATTCAAATATGTTTCTAATTTTGACGTCACTAGTAGAGGGCGCCACTTGTGGCACATCATGTTTCTTTTAAATGACAGAACTTTTTTGCTGCTTAGTGTATCCATCTGACTATTGAAACAATCGATTCTTCTACCTGTTATATCTGAAAAAGGTATGCCTTATTGAAGACGTCTGTGTAGCACTAAACGTTAAAAGTAGTTGCATTTGGCACCTTTTACCGAGAAATCGTTCTACTAAAGCATTTCACTTCACCATAAATTAAAACGATTTCTATCAACTCTGCATTGCTATACACGTAAGCCAATTTTTGCATTTGAAAAATTTGAAACTACTACAACTTTAATAATTTTTTCTCGGAACTAAATTTACAAAAGTTTTTTTACAATTTTGACTCCACTTTTCATGACGCATCTATTCCCATTTTTTCTTTTTGATAAGATGAATCACCCTGTATATCAAACTGTTACAATAGATAATTTATCAATTTTAAACTTTTAATTTTAGTGATTTTCTATTTTTCGAACGTAAGGTGATCTGATTTAATATTATTTCAAATTTGTTTTGTTTTTCTCCAAGGGGGACATTAACTCACCACCGCACCTGGCGCTCTCCTGTCTACGGCTTTGATTTCCTGAAATACCAAGATGGTAAATGTTTAAATAAACATTTAAACACAATGTATCTATAAACGTGTTTTCAATGAGTAGTGGAAGCTATAACTTTTTGACTTGATAAATTTACTTCATTTTAATTTACAGTCTAATTACACCGAAATCTCAAGCTGGCAAATGACTTGCCCCTGTTTTAGTTTCGTCAGATTACATTTGCATGGCTGAGTAATTCGTAACTGGAATTAAGTGCGGTAAATGAGCGCAGTTTGATAAATTTAGTAAATTCTAATTTATGAAAGATCGTGACTTCATAACACGTAGATTGTCGTAATTGAGAAAAGTGTAGTGCTTTATTGTTAATAATAGTGATTAGCGGTGGCGTTAGCCAACACTGAAACAGTGAAATCAAAATTAGAGTGATGTGGCAGTACGCAATGCAGCATGCAGTGCATTGTGCTGAGCAGTTAATATTAGCGTCTAATACTACATGTACTTATATAGGTGAGGTGTAAATTATGAAGTTTCGATATCGTTACTATTTTTTATTGCATTTGCCTTAAATTGACAGTTCGTGTCGTAATTAACTACTGAGTACTGCTTAAGCTGCGTACACACTTGTAAAAGAACCTCGATGCATTCGTTCGAGTTTAAGGTAATTCACTAACGATATAAATAAATAAAAACTATGCCTTTGTTTAAATCTTTGTATAGTTTGCGCTTTTCTCTTGAGAAACAACTAAAAAGTGAAAAAAGTCTTACCATTTGGCAACGCACATCTGTTTATGCAGCTAATCTATCAATCAATACCAGAACTTACTATATATTTTTAGGTATTAATAATATAGTGTGAAACTAACTACTCTGTGGACTAAAGCACCAACCAGCGTTGAATTACACCCTCAATATCTACCCATATATTCTTTATTATTAGCTTTTGTAACATTTTTTAAGTATTAGAAAGGTATTTATTTTAAGCTAGATTAATTTCTTTAGATAATTATTGAATAGAGCTTTGTCTGTGAATTTGTTCATTAGCATACCTAGATGTTTGGTATCAGAGAGCATAAATATGACTTCATTGATAGGCATTGTAGGAGGTTTGATTTATATTAGCTTAAAATACCTTTCTAATACAGTAAAAAAATATCTTACTACTATAACTGCTGGTTGCATCTACCAATGACAATTTTTTATTACAAAAATTTACATGAAAATAAGAAGTAAAAATCAAAATTTTTAGTATAAAGTTATGTTATTATAAATCTTGTCAAGGAATTGTCCTATAATTACATTATAAACGCCACACTTTAGCAGCAATTATATAACAACAAGATTTCTGGATTACATGATCCAACCTACGTCAGCTTCACTGTAAATAGAAAGGAATGGTCCAATTCCACTCATAGATGTTTTTGTAAAAAGAAAACCATATGACACATTAGGACACAATGTCTATAGAAAAACCTACTCGCACCGGCAACTATTTCAATTTTCAGTTTCATTATTTCCTGCCCAAGAACAAAATGTGTTAATGCATTAATAAGGACCATTTGTGAAGCAGAATCTTGGAAGAAGAACTAGTAGTATTACGATCAGCTCTCAGAGGATATGCCAACAGCAATATTGAACAAACCATCAGGATGATGCCTATTATAAAATAAAAGGAAGACTATCTAGCAACTGTCTGCCTTATATAAGAATACACTGACAAAATACGGAAATAAGATACCTATACTTTGCGTAGGGAGGCAAATTGGCATGATTTTCACGGCTGGTACTGTTATTTGATCTATAATGGTTTCCGGGTTGTTATGCCGTGACTTCAGTAACTGATCGCTGTCAATGATAGAATTAACATATCCCTAATATCACATGAGATTATTTGACCTGCTCTTGTTGTTCTTGGGCTAGGCTTTTTTTTGCGCGAGGGGGTATGGTCTTATCAGTACTCCTGGGTGTGCCCATATATTGATTTCAGTTCCTGTTACTGGTACATAACGATTGTCTTCTGAGACGTCTCGAAGCAGCTGTACTGATTCTCATGCTTTCAAACGTTCTGCCGTTCTTTACTCTCAGCATCTTCAGTGACAACTTCTCAAAAGCCACCTATCACAACTACTAATAAACAAAAAATTTGCACTTATGAAGCATATGGCGGATGGGGCATTTCATAGAATGGATAAAAGCAAGGCTGATGTGACTACATAAAATTTGTAAAGGGTTCTTACGTAAATGTCACAGATGTGATTTCAAACACATACAGTTCTCAGAAAACATATAAATATCTATCGGAAACTTAACTTCCAGTTTCAAAGTTACTGGTGAAGAAAAAGCCTAAATTTACAACGTGGCAACCCACATTGGTAGGTATTCAAAATGCGCATTGGATAAGTGAAGTACTTCATCAATAACCCAACCAACTAGGCCCACTTTTGGAGTGGAATGACGGATTGCTTGAAATATCCTGTATCGAAATTTGTTCTAAAATACGCGGCAAAAAAAAACTCCGTTATCAGGCTCTTTCTAGGATTGAATCCATAAATAAAAGTGGACGTAGTGGCTATGGTTACAAGCTCGTTTTGAATACATTTATAATACAAACAAATTCATCACAATCATTCAGAAAATAAGAATTTTGCAAGAGTGGTAAATCCATGACGTGGATTAGTCGAAATGAATAATAACATAACTAAAAAATAATTGTTTTAATGGGGAAATTTCATGATTTTTCCAAATTCGTATAGAAGAAATAATGTATTATTTTAGTCGAAGGAGAAATGAAATCAGTAAATAGCAATTTATTAAATTAATTTAAAAAAAATAAATGTTTAATATCATTATTCATTATTTTTACTTTTTATTTTTCAAATTAAAACAGGTAGTTTAATGTGAAATCAAATGGAATAATTTTATTAAATACCTCAGGCCAAGCCATCTGTATGGTACTTACCCAACAGCACTGTCACCGTAATTGTCACGAGCGGATCTATATTGTAAACAAAGAAGTAAGATACGTTTAACAATACCGTAAGTTTACCACTAATAATTATCGCATTACCTACACCGTATTTAAACTATGGCCTACAAATATCATAAAAACGGCGTGTAACGTCACACCAATGATATCGCGTTTTCGACCACGTGGTTTTGTTTACATTCTATAGTAATTTATTAATGTTAATCATTTAATTCTTATGTGATTATTGCCGCCATACACATGTTCTGAGTTCTCGTAACTTCCCTATTTCATCATATTGTAGTTATTGATTATGTAATTTGTACTGATGTTAAAAAAAATCTTATTTTGTTTATACTTTTTTCTCTTACGCAATGTATTTCAGAACAACAAAATTTAGTGTAGGTATGTTTTCTAAAAAAGAATCCGTCATCTGATTTTCTTTTTAATTACTAGTAATACCATAACTGTCAAAGAAAATGCCCGAAAATTGAGAAGCAAATTCAAATGACATAAAATCTTTTCTAGCTTATCACCAGGCTCAATGCAAAACGAGAATATGTATTGCTGGTGTGACTTGATTTATTGGCTGATAGGACATTTGCACTGCAACTTGTCGTTTTCTTTCCGACTGTAAGGTGTTATAAATCACGAATAAAGAATGTGCAAAACACCGGTCACCGATTAATATGGGATTACAAGCGATCACGGTGTGTCACTTAAATTTTTAAATGGAACAGACATGTAGCAAGACGTAAAATCGACAGAAATTCAACGTTGGGACAAAGATACTTCATTAATAATGAATGAACAATGATTAAGTTATAATTTTCAAAGATTGTCCATATATGTTTAATTGCAATTTACCTATTAAATTTAATTATATTTCAGAGAACAGAAAATTAACAAAGTATTGAAAATATAAATCGAAATTATTAAATCAATTCTAACCATAACTCATTTCTACCAGTGATTTTTATAAGATGCTTTTATATATAGAGGGCATGTCAAAGCAAATATCAAACCATTTATTTATTTATTCAAAACAATAAAGAATTCAATTAAAGCTGCAGTGAACAATTACAATAAAGTTTACCTCCACTTTCATGAATACATTAATTCGAAAAATGAAATTGGTCGTGTGTGTAAACAATTGCGCACACACTTAGATCGTCATCGAAAAGGTTCGACCCAGTTATTCCTTGAGTGATCTAAATATATAAAGTCAATCACATAATAACAAAAGTGGGTTATACGACGGATGTTCGGGTGTTGTCAATGGATTTCTTCCGGTTTTTCTTGGATCAAAGCAGCTATGTATGGCCGAAGAAGTTTGAAGAAAAATTATACTTCAAGCAGGCACATCAGCGTTTATTGTACGCCGCTTGTGAAAAAATCGATGAGCAATACGTCTTTGCAATACCAAAAAATACTGTTTGTTTGGTTACTACGTTACGTTACTAACTTTTCGTCAGGAGGCGGGGAACCTACCTTATTGGGACTTTTCGTAACTCAAGTCATCGAAAATAATTGAGCACTTATAATATTTTTAATTCTGTAGCAATTTCCCATACCTACTACCGGCCCGCACAAGTCACCTTCAATCAGTTTACAGATCACACGAATCTTCGCCTCATTGATGCTTGCCCGGAGTCGACGAACATAACTCACATTTTCCACTTATTAATTTGTTATGGCAGTCATAGGCTTGAAAGTATGGGTTCTGTAGGAAAACTGTACATTTAGTTATCGTAAAATTTCGGCGAGTTTTACGCCCTACCGCGACAAAAATTTAATAATGCGTTGCTCAACGGGCGTGTGTATCTTGTGCTCTGATATGGTACTCTAGACGATGAATTGGCTTTGGGGAGCAGCGTCAATAAATTCCCTTTCTCCTCACATCCCCAACTAATAATAATATAAATAATATCAAGATATTGCTCTAATCCAAATTCCGGTTTATATTTGAGCCACCCCCTCTTCCGTGAGGGAACATGCAATCTTTCCATCGCTTCAGTTTTTTATAGTACCTATTGAGTCTTAGTGTTCACATTGTTCTATATAAACCCATATTCTCAAAGTCCAAAGTTTACATCGTAGCTCCGATTGTAGCTATACAGACCATAATATAATGTTATTTGTTTGACCTTAGGTTGTCAGCCCGCTGCACCATGTAGAATTTTAGGCTTTACTATCGAGTAGTTTAGATACATTCAGTGTAACATCTTAAATTTCTAAGTCTTGTTTCCTTTTAGTTTCCAGATGTATGTCAGATAGACCTCTCTGGAAAACTTAATGAATTTTTCATCTATTTAGGTTTATTCCGATCTTGGTGACCTTTTACATCATTAATCTATTAAATTAAGAGTTCATTGTACTTAGAAAATAAAACCTTATGCTTAGTAGTACCTGTGACACGAATAGCATTACTAGCATGGTAAGAGGGTTTTTACTGGACAGAAGGATATGACTGGCGAGTTATAGTTATTTGTGAATATATTAGATTTCAAATTTCGATTATTATTAAGGACGTCACCAGCGTAGCTTCAAGTTTGTTGTTAGAAAAATTATCATCAAGGTATGAGCGTGATTATAGGAACATCAAAAACTGTCAGAAAGAAATAATGTGATTGGGGTAACAGAAGTTGGTTTACTTGAATCAACTATCTGTTAGATTCAGTCAGAATAAGAATAAAGAAAATGTTCAAGTCCCCAGATTTTTTTTTATTTAAAACTATATGGTAAAAAGAAACTTGAATTTGACATTAGTAGATTTCTAAAGGTAATTGCATTTCTCAAATGGAAAGAATGAGCGTTATATTCCAAAAAAGATAAGGAAAATATTCGAGATTTATGGTTGTTGTCAAGTGATGAATTTCTCTCCCTGACCATGAATGACGTAGAAGATATAAATAACAGTTGCTTCATGATTTTATTGACTTGTAAACAGTTTTCAAATTAGTAGCTTGTAAAAATAAACTTTCTTGTAACAAATATTTTTTTTGTTATAACTGTAGTCGACAATTTTCTTGTGCCACTTCTACAGTCAAGCCAAGATTTAAATAATATAAATGATATCTATTGAAATAATTTAAAAACAATAATCTATGAGCTATAAAAAATAAAACATTTTTTCTTCAAGCAATTTTTATTTAAGCATTAATTGTTTTAAACAGTGTTTAGAGAGTGTGAAGAAATAAGTTATGAATTTTTTAAACATCGCTGTCGCACCTTATGCATCTTCGATAAATTTACTACAACTGGTAATCTTATCTTGTCTGTAATAGACTACCAGTGATGTGGCCGTACGTTACAGGTTAGACGGAAGTAGCAACATCGGTAAAGTTGAGCGTTCTAAGATATCGTTGACTGCCAGTATCAATCAGACACACCCGCAGCTGTCACATAACCTCACAATTATTCAGGTTAATGGGCTGTGGAATATTGTACTGAACGTAGGGAGAAGTGGAGAAAATTATGTAAACTTACAAGGCATACAGATTTTTATTTGTATCGATATACTTTATTTTTTATGACAACGTTTTAATAGCTGCAGTTACTTATAGTCGTGAAAGGTTTATCAATTTATATTCTGCTGGAATTAATTGATTTGAGGCTTATTTTGGTCAATTTACGTGTTAAGTAATAATGCATTATGCAATATTTTACTTTAGATGCAGGGAACAGATCCTATACTTACTTTCTCTAGACATTCCTATTATTTTTTTTCTATAGCCATACTGGCTAAAGTCATCTTATAAAAATTGGAGATAAAATATTAGGTACTTTATAAAGATCTTAAATTTTTAAGTAAGTACTTATAACCACTAATTTAAATCATTACTATTTGCGAATGCAAATACATATTAATATTACAATTAACATTTTCAGAAATATGAATCTTTTTTTTGCTCCAACTAGGATCCGATGTATTGGCGCCAATGGTCTGATTTTTCACGCTGTCAAATATGCATTCTGGTACAACAATTTTGTTAGTCACTGATTTCTCAATGTATGTATCTGCTACGGAAGAAGACTGTCAACCACCCAACCGCTTTAGTGTACCAAATCTGCGCCAAAATTTGCAACCATCTAGATGCAGAACGGCGACTGCAACGTCCTGCTTACATTTTTGAATTTGGCAACTTCAAAACTCAGCTACCTTCTGTGGAATTATATAAATGGTGTTTATTCTCCCAGGTTGAACAGTGAATTTCTTCTGTCGTTATTTGTTATGGGGCACGTTCTGAGAATGTAGGGTTGTGTATTTTCATATAAATAATCTTCAAGACGCTGTCTACAGATGTCTTATTCGCAATAGAGAACGGCCTGTCTTTCTTGGTTTTCATATCGAGAAGAGAAACAAACATTACAGGATTTCAATTGTCAATATTTCCAACTCTGTACAATTCATTCGAACGGCACACTTCATGTAACCATTATATTTGATTTTTTTTATATCGAGATTTTGATATTACTTAGATGTGACCTCTGACACCTCATTTTGTATATCGGGTGGTAACGGCCGGTCTTTTATCTCGTTTTCAGATCTTTATGCCTCCAACAACCACACAAGATGACACCAAAGAAGAAATAAATGTTGACCACAATGACGCCTCAATGACAACCCAAAGGGACTTTGTTTAATAATGAAATTCCATACAAACCAATGCTATCTATGCAAAAGTTTTTCTAATTTAAAATCGCTTCAAATTATTTCTAAATTTTTCTTCATAATAAACGTCTCCGTGTTCTATAGCCCTATTTGGGCTATAAAAAAACATTGTTTTACACATGATGCTGTCTTTCGAAATTATTATTTTTCGGTCGATGATAAATAACTATTTATCGTCTGGTATAAAAAATAACTATTATTTTAGATATCAAAACTAGAAATGTGTATACCTACAAGTAAGTTTTCTAAATCAATATTGTTCGAAGGGATGGAACACGATGCCGAAGACTTTCCTTCTCACAAAATAAAATGTCACGTTCAGCACTTATAAATAACTATTAAATAGTTATTTTGAATAATGAGCATTGTGTTAATGGTAGTTACTTCTTTGTTTTATTGATTTGAATATTGTTGTTTACGTCAACTCAGTCTATTTTTATAAAATTTCTTTTAAGTTCTATTTGCGAGAAATTCCTGATTAATTTATTTATCTATTTGGTTGAACAATTTCCGCTTGTCACGTTGTTAAAGCTTCTCGACGGTTTTGAAAATTGTTTCTCGAAATGCCAAGAAGCCTAAACCGAGAACGTGGCAACCAACTCAGAAATTGTCAACCATAGACAGTTAACTGCTACAAAACTTACAAACTCAATTTGCGACATGTGAACTTGTAAGAGTTATTGTTTTACTACTTCTTAATCTTTAACAATTTAAATATGAACATAGTTAATTTTTTGAGTAAAATAAAATATTTTTATTCCAATATTTTTTTTTTATAACTATGTAGTCTACGCATATTTTATTAGTATACGTAGGGGCAATGCCCTGCACCATTAAAAATCATTGGCAACGAATTTTGATTGTTTTAGATATTTTACAGTTACGATGTCACTTGCGGTTCATTTTTAATGGTGTAGATATAGAGAAGAACACGTGGGACATTCTTGCCGCGATATGGATCACGTTTCTGGTATTGTAATCAATTAAATAACTTATCAATACACGGCAATCGCACTGCGCCGCTAAATACCAGCTCACCTAACGAAAGTTGCTATCACCATGCCATAATAATAAATAATCACGAGCACAATGCATAGGTTGCTTGATTTTATCCGTACGGATGAGGAACTCCGATTCATAAAGAAAAGTTCAACGATGCTGAAAATGCAGAATACAACCGGTTGTAATACATACGCTATTTCAAATTTTATATACAGGGTGATTCAGAACTTAACTAACTTAACCTCAAAAACTTAAAATCAATTTTGTTAGTGTACAGGGGACTCCTACATATACAATTTTATAAAAAAGTTAAAAAGGGTAGTTCGAAAATGATTTAAAAATACACTTCTGCACGGTACTGGAAACTGCTCCATTGTAAAACCTGATAAGGCGACAATCTGCGACCGGACCTAAAATGAAAAAAAAAATGCACAAGGAAAGAAATAAATAACATTTTATAACGTCTATTTTATACAGGAAATTTAACTGCTTTTGCCGCTCTTGTTATTAATAGATTTAATTTGTGGTTTTAATTAATAAAATAGTTGACGTACTTGATGTTACAACATTTTGGGTCCGTGTTCCCAATTTCTACAAACTAACACAAATGTTTCTGCTTCTTGCCCGTTTTGAACTTGTAAGTTATTGGCAGCAACTATGATACGTTTCCATAAATCATCAATAGTATACAGGGTGCCGAAAATTAGTAGGTCAATCCGTTAACCATAGATAGCTGATATGAAAATAATGGGACTTTCATTATGCCACTTTTCATTTAGGAGGTGTCAAAATATAAATGTCAAAAAGGAAATTTGTCGATAACTCCGGTAGAATTAGAGATATTTGTTTGAAATTTTGCTAATATTTTTTTCTTGTATAGATACACTTTCACTATACTTTTGGTAAAAAAAAATCAAAGCACAAGCGGAGGTGAGGAGGTTAAAGTGCATTATGACCCGCTCAACTTTTTCATAAGCACGCCTATGATAAAACAATATATTTTCTTAGATAAAGCGGCTTTTATTCTAACTTTTCTTATTATTGCAAGATTTTGATTTGGAGCCTGGGTTACCAGATATTGTAACTTATTAATAAAGCTTAAAATCCGTTTTGTACTATAAATTTTATTTAACATTTAACAACATGAAACAAACTGCATATATTTTATATTACAAACAGAAATTAAATTTGAAAAATTATATTAAATGTTCAACATGAGAACCACCTTTGCGGACGCACATCCTGCATCTCTTTATAAATGAGAAACGAATATTATGAAAAATATGTGGTTTTCTAAAATTCTTAATCTTAAATGTTGTTCATCCACAATTGGAACCATGTAAACAAAATCTTTCATAAACCCCCAGAAACAGAAGTCTAAGGGATTAAGGTCTGGGGATCGAGGTGGCCATTTGACTGGCGCAAGACGTCCCCGGCCGATGCAACGGTTAGGAAAGGTTTGGTTTAAATAGTTCTGAACAATTCGGCCATAATGTGGCGGAGCCCCATCTAGTTGAAACCACATATTTTGCCGAACCGCTAAAGGCAAATCATCAAGTAAGTTTGCAAAAGAGGTTTGCAGAAAATGTAAAAATTCGACGGCATTCAAACGTTTACTTTAAAACTGAAAAAATGAATTTCGGATTTTCAGCAGCCCATGTATGAGTATTATGAATATTCTCCGTTACGAGTAAACGTGGTCTCATCGGAAAATAAAATAAATTTACTAAAATTAATATTATCATTATTTTATTGGCATATCCAATTACAGAAAGTGACTCTTGCTTCTGAATCTAAAGTTAGAAGTGCCTGCACTTTTTGTACATGATATGGGTACAGTAATTGCTGTTTGAAGACACGTATTGCCATCATTATTAATTTGATTAGCTAGTATCCTCGTACTTATACTCGGAGTTTCTTCGATAATTTGCAAGATTTGCTCCTCTTCGTTTGGACGTAATTTGAGTTGCCGTCCACATTGGCCGGTTGACTAAGCTTAAGAAAAATTTCCATTTTGGATGGTGCCTGGTTGGAAATTTGTCCGCATAACGCCTAGCAGCTAAACTAGCATTAGAGTTACATTTTCCTAAAAGCAAGAGAAATTAAATTGTTTAGGTTCGAGATTACAATTAACACTTATTAAGAAAAAATTCTATTCCTTTTAATAAGTACTTACTTACCCATTATTAAAATCATATCGGTCATTTCAGAAAATGATAGCAAACCTTCTCTGTTCGCCATTTCTTCTTGAACACTTATCCTACCTATCCGACTTTGTTTTCAAAGCCTACATAGAACTTATTACTTGAAACACTAGTTACCAAATCCATACTATCCGTCCAAATAAGTTACAATATCTGGTAACCCAGGCTCCAAATCAAAATCTTGCAAGAATAAGAAAAGTTAGAATAAAAGCCGCTTTATCTAAGAAAATATATTGTTTTACCATAGGCGTGCGTATGAAAAAGTTGAGGGGGTCATAATGCACTTTAACCCCTTCACCTCCGCTCGTGCTTTGATTTTTTTTAACAAAAGTATACTGAAAGTGTATCTCTACAAGAAAAAAATATTAGCGAAATTTCAAACAAATATCTCTAATTCTACCGGAGTTATCGACAAATTTCCTTTTTGACATTTACATTTTGACACCCTGTATTTCAAAAATGGGGCTCCTAAATGAAAAGTGGCATAATGAAAGTCCCATTATTTTCATATCAGCTATCTATGGTTAACGGATTGACCTACTAATTTTCGGCACCCTGTATATCCACTTCGGTGCGATACACTACATTTTTTAAATATCTCCACACAAAAAAAGTTCAAATGATTTAAAGTTAAGAGATCGTGGCGCCCATGGCACCGGTCCTTCTCGTCCAATTCCTTCCCAGGCAATACAACATAATCTAGTAGACGTTGTATTTCCATATATTTCGTCTATTTTCCATCATGGTCTAAAATTATATGTAATATAGACGGCATTTTATAGACACTTTTTGTACCACTAATAAAATAATCGTTTAATAGATGTCTAAACTCATCTTCTCTACTTTTCATTTACTGAGAGACGTCTATTATAAATATAACATCGATCTTGTAAACACGTGATACTAAACAAGAGCAACTGTTGTACTTTAGAGATGATACCTTTATTTTACGATAATCCGTATATGTAGTGTGAATTACATAACGATCAAGTGTTAGTAAGATCTCATAGAAAATTTAATATAGACGGCACGGTATAGACACTTTTTGTACCACTAATAAAATAATCGTTTAATAGACGTTTAAATTCATCTTTTCCAATTTTCATTTACTGAGAGACGTCTATTATAAATATAATATCGACCTTGCAAACACACGATACTAAGCAACAGCAACTGTTGTTTTTTAAAGATGGTACATTTATTTTATGATAATCCGCACATGCAGAATTACATAACGATTAAATGTTTGTAAGATATAATAGAAAATTTAATATAGACGGCAACTTATAGACACTTTCTGTACCATTAATAAAATAAATGTTTAATAGATGTCTATTAATTTTTTTTTTCTAATTTGCATCTACTGGGAAAGGTCTATTATAAATATTATATCGATCTTATAAACATACGATACAACTGTTGATTTTCAAAGATGATACAATTATTTTATGACAATCCGCACATGTACTGTGAATTACATAGTGATAAAATGTTGGTAAGATCTAATAGAAAATTTAACATAGAAGACGAGTTATACACTTTTTGTACCACTAATAAAATAAATGTTTAATAGATGTTTATTAATTAATCTCCTAATTTTTATCTACCGAGAGACGTCTATTATAAATATAATATCGACCTTATAAACACACGATAAACAATAGTACTGTTGTTTTTTAAAGATGATACAAAATAATAAAATATTTGTACAATGGTCATATATTGTTTAATATTTCGGTGATTTATTTTTATGCCAATTTTTTGAAAGGTAAATAATGAAATCCAGGATTTAAATTTGGATTTATCTCTGCGTATAAGCTCTACTCACTCTACGCCCTTTGTCATTCGTTGTAATATATGTAGATATGAGATATTGTGAAGCTGCTCTTATTAATTAACAACCGATATCTAACAAAGTTGCCTTATTTTTATTCTACAGCCAACAAAGGTGAAAATTTGAATGTAAGTTAGTGCTCGTAGAAATTTATCATGAATTATTTTAGATAATCTTGAGGACGTAGAAATTAGATAATATAATGTTACTGAATATTCATCATAATTGGATTGGGTACATGTTTGTGTTTATATTTCCTAACCTATCTTTACAAAGACATTGAGCAACTGGAGGAAATGATCAACAATCCAGAAACCAATATAGTTTGGAAGTAATCACAAAGGTAAACTAAATCAAATATAAATTACGACAGATTAATAGGTAGTAAGTATTGTTTTATTTCCGAATCAGTATATTTCACAGATCCAACACATGAAAAGATGGTTATGGTTGAGACTGTCAATTAGCATTATAAAAACAAGATATCGCCAGAAAAATCCTGTTGTAAATAAACCTTAAAATGGAAGAATGGGCTTTAATAAAATCATAAATCAATCTAAAATGTAGTACTCAATATTACCTATTACCCCTGGTTAAAGTATTTGTAGTTCATACTTTTATGTCAAAAATATTTGATTTATAAATATCTTTAATGTAAAATGTAAAATTTGTAGGTACATACTGAGTGGTTATATTATTAACTGCAATTTAAACATTTTAGCCTTTAATATTTTGCAACAACATGGGGCAACTTGTAACAGTGTTAAGATGTTAACAGAAGATGTCTTTTCGGTTTGTAGTTTGTAGTCTGCTCAAGTGGAATAATTTTCGGGTTGGTTGTCATATTGTTAGTTTAGGCTTCTTGACATCTTGAGAGAGATCACTTCAGAAATAACTGAAAGTTACTTGGAAGGTGACGAAAATAGCAGTATGTCTCTCTAAATGTTAAGATATCTAAATAAACAACACAGCAACCAGTCCAAAAATTGGATTGAAAAGAGGTCGATTTAATTTCAAGCTTAGACCAGAACTAGACTACTGCAAAAACCATTAGATAGTGGTTCATTGAGGACGTGTATAGTTAATCTAACATAGATATAATTTATACATACCTGCAATATTTAAAAAAGATGTCAATTTAGTGCATATATGGTTCATCTACCATAGATATAATCTATACATACATAATTGTTATCAAAAAGATGTCGATTTAGGACATATATAGTTAATTTGTCATAAACACAATATATACGTACATAAATATTAATTATGTCGATTAAAGTCAACTATATTTAATTTAATAAGGACATCTATTTACCTTCTTTTTTATATGAAATCTCTGGGACATTTAGTGGTTGATACACAGTCTACAAAAGGCCATCCATAGACCTTTCATCTAGCCGTAATATTAACGTTAATTAGATGAAACTGTGTTGCCTGGATTGATATTAATACTTGGACACGCTGTACATGGTACGGATATAATTGAACCTCGTGTATGATATGCCGCACTGCTGCAATAGGCCGTGAAAGTCCTGGACCTCTTCCACATCTTCCACGATTCGGTTTCAAATTTCCCTCGCGTTGCACTACACTTGTACTCACTGTATGTCGCGGTAAAAGTAGCTGAATTTGGCAGATGTTTATTGGGAAATTGTTCTGCTAAAGCATTTTCACAGCGTCATAAATTAAAACGATATCCATCAACTCCGAGTTGTTACTATACACGTAAGCGATTTTTCACACTTGAGAAACTTGAGAAAAATGTAAAGACTGGCGTCACAAAAATTTTAGTGCCTACAAAAAGTAATCGGATTTGAATATTATTGCCTGTCTAGAGACTACAGTAGCTCAGCGATATAAAGGTTAAAAATACTACAATTTCAAAAATGTTTTACTCGGAAATTATAAGGATTTTACAAACAAATTTTTTACGATATTGACTTCATTTTTCATGATCTATTCCGAAATTCTTTTATAAAAGTTCTAAATCGCCCTGTATAGGCAAAAGGTGACTTACTTTAATAATAAACGATATAATTAGCTGATTACCTAAGAAGTAAAAAATTGAGACTACAAAATTATAATTAACTAATTGCATTTAATTATAATTATATTTTTCCACGGTCGGGAGTAGAAATCAGGTTCTATGACATCAAAATTAAAACAGAAGTAGTCGATTATTCCCAAGGGAGTATAATGCTTCCAAGGGAGTTTATATTATGGAGAATGTTTTCATGCAAAAAAAAAGATAACATTGAAATTATTTATTGACATTTAAATTAAATGTTACATTTGTACAATTTTTAAAATTAATATTAGAAGGAATATTACTTTCGCTTACATTTACACTTTTTGTGATTGCGCTAGTAGTGGTACTTACTAAAACCTGATTAGGAATTTTGGTCTTATTTTCAATGGAGTTCTCGACATAACCCTCAGCGACTGTCGTTGATTTCCAACCAGCATGACGATTTATTGTCGTGATATACACATCAGCATCTGCCAGAAATGTCGCTGAAGATCTTCGTAAGCAGTAACCAGTATAACATGCAGCATCAGGTAATTTTAAATACGAAGCTACTACACTCGGAATTTTTCCCATGGTATTCTTGCCAACTGGCTGCGAACTACATTTTCCTGCTTTGTAGTACAAAGCTTATGCTTGACGTGGGGAGGACGAAGGGACAGGTATTTTCGAAACAATTCAAGCATATTTCCCACATCGGTGACCAGAAAGGTTCGTGGAATCTTTGTCTTAGTGTTTGGAATTTTTACAATCAAGGAAGAGCCTACATCCTCAATATCATCTACAGTTAAATTGATTAGTTCATCAGTTCGACAAGCTCCGGCAATCCCCAGAATTAATCCAACCTATAAAAAACCAGAATACTTAATAATTGAAATACCTAACAACAAAAGTAATCTTACCTTAATCTTTAAAAATTCTTTGTCATCTGCACTTGATAGAAAGCGGTCGATTTCACCCTTTGTCAATATTTTCGATTTTTTCGCTTGATATCCATCACCGGTTCTTTTCAAAAATGCGATCAACTTGGGGAATTTGCTTATATCTATGTTGTCGTAAATTATCAAGCATGACTTAACCATAGAATATTGCGCTCATAATGTGGAAGACTTGTAATTCTTTGCATTTTCACTAAAGTATGCCAACAAAACATTCTCGCTGTATACTTGAACATTTATCTCGGCGCACCACTTTTTGAACCGATTGTAGGCTATATCGTATAAAGATCTTGACTTCGTAGGCAGCAAATTGCTTATTGCAATATTTGCAGTCTCCACAATCTCTTCCGACTCACAATTATTCATTGTGCACTAAACAAACTTTAAACTAAACCAAACTATCACCTTAATTTGACAATTCTTTTTATTTGTTTATTTTGTAGTTATGACAATAACTCAACGACTACTAAATAAATGCTCAAATCCGAATACAATAATTCTGGTGCTACTTACTTCATAATGACAAAATATGTGATTTTAAGTTAATGAGACCGTGGAAAAAATAGTATATACCATTCGGGAGATATGCTATTTTGTCCTCGGTGCATTGTAGCCCTCGGGCTGCAAATTGCACCTCTGCCAAAATAACGCATTTCTCTCCCTTATAGTATAATGTACTATTATACATATAGATACCCATTTTTGGTATATATTTTAAAATATAATGCTAATCAAAGTTATTTTGTGGTGGTGTCTATTCCTTGGCTCATGTTTCTGGAGGGCGGGAATAAGCAACCCCTAGATTTGTTTCTTTTAGAACTGTTTCCTGCAATGGCCTATTTCAACAAAACTTTTTAAATATTACATCTAATTTTACTACTTTTTTTCCCTCTTGTATTTTTTTCATATAACCAACAGTTTGCGCGGAAAAAATAACAATTGTGCTCTAAACATCTTTTCGTCACTGGTTACTGATAACCGCAGTAGGCGGTTGCTATGTTGATGATCCTCTGTTGTCTTGTGAAACAAATCGCCATTAGGTCTATAATTGACAGTTTTTGCAAATATTTCTAATAAAGAAATTCCTATAATTGTTACCAATCGTGCCGTATGCATATTTCGTCAATTTATTCGCTAATATTTGTACGGAAGAGTCAGTCATTTACAAATATTTGCAAAAACTGTCAATACTGATTTGTAGTTTTCGAGCCTTCAACTTCTGCAGATATTTCTTGCGAAATAAGAGAAATACACTCACATCTTTCATTTTCGCCAGCTTTTCGAACAAAATTAAATGAATAAATAAACAATTCATCATAGCAGCCAACGCGTTTTATCTTGACATATAAAAGCATTCATGTTGACATTCAAAAATGTAATTTTCTTTTAATTTTAGTGGCGTTTTATCTACTTAAGAAAATTAAATTACTTAATATTGTTCCTAAGTGAATTTGATAAGTTTTGTAATTAAATAACGATTAAGAGACACTCTCAATTTAGGGAATGGAAATTGAATTAAAGCTTTGTCAGTAAGAACTCACCGATTGAGATAATGATCTTTAAGATGCTAAACAATAGATATACAGGGTAATCTGTTTTTCATTGCTCACCATTAGCATATCGGGAACCGTAAAATATATAGGATGATACAAATTGGAAAAAAGTTGCACCTTTTCATGGTCATTAAGATAAAGCAATTCAAGATATCTGTTGACGTTGTCGAAATATTGTGAAAAAACTGAAAATAGCGATTTTAGAAGGAGCTGAAATTTGATACAGAGGGATAAGAAATCTATTTTTATTGTAAGAAAATTTCTACGACCACAAATTTAAAGCTTTTATCTTGTATTATCAATCTCAAGGTCGAAAATAATTCACATACACAGAGATGAGTACGGGAGGTGAGGGTTGCATGATTACCAAGTCGTGCCGCTTGAGAAGGGTTTAAAGCACACAAAATTATCAAAAATAAGTTGACGTAGAGTGAACTTAGCACAGTTTAGTTTAAATGTCCCCCGTGCAATCCTCTTCACAAATTAGAATGCCGTCCTTTTGGACGCTGGTGATCCACCACCCACTTACACCTACCTGATGCGCACTCCATGGAAATCATACTTTAACACTTAAGGCTGGCGTTTCAAGGACAATGAATAGTATTTACAGATGCACAAATAAAATTCACCCAGTAGGTGGAAGTTCTTATTAGCGTAGTACTAAAATATAATGCTAAAATTGAATCAGTTCCTTTAACTTTTTGGGGGAAAATGCGCTAGAAAACATAAAAAATCGTGAAATGTTCCTTATCACTGTGTTCCAGACACCGAGAAAAATACTTACTTACTTACATCAATTTAAGTGTTACTAGTTTTTAAAAAGAACTCTACGGGATGTGATAATATTTATAATGTCGTAAACAATGTTTTCAATGTGCAGTTGTCCTATAAAATTCATGATACTTTATGATAAAACATAACAGTTGAAACTGATGCCTTTTTCTTTTTCTAAATGACTTGTCAGCCTGGAAACTGTAATACAACCTAGAGAAAACTTGTATAATTGACGTAGTGAAGAGATATTCTTTCTAACTTAGTTAGATCTTTGTTAGACTGTCCCAATAAACAGCTATGAAATTTGTTGGAAATTTGCGTATGAAAACGGCCCCCTTAAGCCTTATCCTCACGGACGCGAAATTCAAGGATTTTTGTTTTAATTATTTATGGTGGAAAAATCTCAACTTTCGATAAATTTTGCAAAACAGTACAAATATTATTGCTACTTTCATTATTATGTGGTGTTAATAAGTTTGTTTTGAGCTTCTGACAGTTTACCATGACAGTTTCATGATGAAAATGAAATGGTAAAATGAAAATATTCTAGTTGATAAAATTCGTTACAAGTAGAGATTTTCGCATCTTTAAATAAATCGTGAATTTTGCATCCATAAGGACAAAAGGCTTTAGAATACATTGCACGCTATATATGTATATAAATACACACATATTCATTATTGGTTACAAGCACTGTCTTTATAACGATCAAACATTAACATTTATTATATCATATTGTACCTGCTTTCGTATGACCTTCATGTATCCATGTTTTGTCAAAATTTAATATAGGTATTCTTCGATCCAGAATCCGACCTTTTAATATTTATTTTAAATAGTTTTTTCGCCATTTAACTATTTTGTCTTTTTCTATCAGTATTCTATCCTAATTCATATGTCACGCATAATACGCAAATGCACCTTTTTATATATTCTAGACAAAGTTTCATCTTGTAAGATATAGCAAACTTCTTTACCACTCTTTTTTGCACTATACATATATATACTACTCATGTACATTTTGTTAATGAACTAAATATTTCATCACTTACACTCATATTTTGATTTCACGCTCTAAACCCTTCATACATGTTAAACATGTTAAATTACGTTTACCATTTTCAGAATACGCTATAGAGCTTGAATTATTATCATTTGTTAAGAACACAAAATCACTAATAAATTAATTACGTTCATAATTCAGTTAGCGGAAAGATATACCCGAAATTTTGCCCGTCCGGAAGATATACCTGCCCATGATAGCGCTGGAAATGGAACAAGTGAATCGCTCAATTCGTCACAACCAAAACCTAAATTCTTCGATCTGGCACATGCTTATTTACTATGGCGCATGCGTATTTGCTGCAGCCGAAGCTGTGTAAGTAATCGGGTTATTCTCAGAGATATGCGGCAAATGATTTTATAGGAAAAATATACAGGCCAGATGAAACGAAACACAGCCATTTTCAAAAACTGCGTCAAAATTGTAGAAAAAACGCTCAGACCCGTCGATTTTATATTAAAGGGGGACATTCTTTACTGATATTTTTGACTCCGTCACTTTCACCCCCAAGCAAGGGTAAACATCACCCCAAAATATTTAAATGGCATTGGGGGTTGAGTAATATTTATTTTAAAAGCTCTTACAGTCCTCTTTACAACAGACTTTAAATTTTATAATTCCGCCTAATACTTAATAAGAATTTTGATTTTAAATTTGAAACTTATATACAAACAATTAGTAACGGTAAAAATGTCACCCATTCGAGTTAAGTATGCCAATGGTATAAATTTAGTTTTTCTTGCATTACACTGGTTTTTGGCGATTTGTTATCATTTTCATAATAAAACACAATTGTAAAAAACAGAAATGACTACTATACACACACAACGAACGTAAAATTAGTGGATTCCAATCCAAATTTATGGTATTGTAGTATTATAGTATTATAGTATTATAGTATTATAGTATTATAGTATTATAGTATTATAGTATTATAGTATTATAGTATTATAGTATTATAGTATTATAGTATTATAGTATTATAGTATTATAGTATTATAGTATTATTTGGAAGCGTTTGTTAGTAGTTTATTTAATTGTGTTTTTGAAAATTAAACACTGTGGTTTATTCCATTGCGGAAAGGATAGATATCATTTCTCTTTACTTTATGAACAATAAATGTGCCAGTAGAACAGCTCAACTATTTAATGAACAACATCAAGATCGACACGTCAGGAGGAAGTATGTTCTAGAGTTAGTAAAAAAACGTCAAGAGACGGGGAACGTAGCCAATAAAAAACGAGAAATTGAAAAACCTATAGTTAATTAAGCTAGTGAAGTTGCCGTTTTAGGAAGATCATCTTGATCCTACATTAAGTACGAGGTAGCTGGCATCTGTGTCTGGGATCAATCGAACTAGCATACAAACGATTTGAAAGAAGAATAAATTCCATCTATATAAAATACATTTAGTCTAGGAACTTCATGAGTATGTTTATGACCGCCGCTTGCAATTTTGCGAAATAATGAGTGAGCGAGAAGAGAACGATCCACAGTTCCTTTTTAACATTTGTTTTTCTGGTGAATGCAGTTTTTTCTTGAACGGGGCTTGAATCGTCACAATTGCCGCTATTGGTCAAACAAGAACCGGAAAAATTAAATATATGGGATGGAATTTTCGGTGACCGGCTGGTGGGTCCTTTTTTCTACCTGGTAATTTGACTGGCCAAATGTAATTGCAATTACTGGAAGACGCTATTGACCCTGCCTTGACTGATATTATTGAAAATATTCCAGAGTATGATGGAGATCATTTGATTTTTCAACAGGACGGTGCTCCTCCGCATTATTCGTTAATTGTCCGTCAGTATTTGGATCAACGTTTTCCACGGAATTGGAAGAGGCAGCATTGAGTGGTCTCCATAATTACCGGATTTATCGCCCCTTGATTTTTTGTGCGGATACTTAAAAAGTAAAATCTATAACACACCGCCAGCGTTGCTGCAAGATTTGCGTCAAAGGATCGAATTTATTCCATACTTTTGGTGCATACTGTAGACCATGACCATGAAAGGCGCAACTTTTATCTAACTTTAACCACCTTGTATATTTTACAGTTTCCGAGATGCCAATGGTAAACCATGAAATAAAACAGACCACCCGGTTACTTATAACAACTTTGTTTAATGACCTTAAATTTCTGAGGTTTTTTCCAGGAATATACATCTTTCACCCCATTGAGGCGTCAGTAAGATTTCAGAATGTTCTGTAAGTTACTGCTTTATAGATGTGGATACAAGTGGAATTTTATTTTCGATATATGTAAATAATCACACTATTGCAAAGTAATGCGATAAATCAGAAATATGGTGGTTAGCATTTGCTCACCATTTAGAGAAGTCGCCTTAGGCGTATTCGCAGCGCCGCACGATTACTCATTAGCGATATGCCGATTAGAATTTAGTACTACTAGAAATACATGTCCAGATCGCGTATCCGAGCTGCGTTTACCGCAGGCAGCGACCTATTGGGCAATGCGTTGTATTAAATATGTAACACTATGCGACGGTGGCGCGGCGGGTGGACTGCTAAAAAGAAAGTCCGCATCCGGGTTTAATTAGTAATAGCAATAATAACGTTACACCATACCGTCAGACAAGTGCAACTTAAAATTATGTAAATCGATAGGTAATAGCGATTAAGCTATCGAGGTCATTCTCGATTTGAACTGCTTCTATTTAGTTTTTACCTTTACAGGACAGCAGTTAGTTCAAATTCAACACATTTTTACGAAATATAAATTGTAACAAACACACTCCCTTAATTACTCATTGGATGGGATTATGTTAAAGATTGGGAAGTAGACACAGATGTCTTTCTTTTAATAACCATATTTCAAAAACTGTTCTGTGTACTCTGCTTGTAGAGTAACATTAACATTTATTAGGAGTAAGACTGATTATGCAGGGTGATTCAGAACTTTTCTAAAAAGAAAAAAATTCAATGTACAGGAGACTCCTACAAACACAATTTTGTAAAAAGAAGATCAAAAAGGATACTTCGAAAATGATTTAAATGATTTGGTGGTAACAGACTTTTCATCGGACTAGCGCGATTAGGTATAGAAATTGCAGGTCACCGACACGGTCTGATGTGACGCTCGTTGCAGGTGACAGTACTTGCTGGTGCATGTGTAACTCAGAATGAAATTTTAGTTGAAAGTCTTTTGCCTTTAAAATTTTGTTTATTTAACTTGATAACTAAAGAATAATAGAATAAATAAAAATAGAATAAAGAAAGAATAAAGAATAATCAGTTACTTACCTTGCCGCATTTTTCTTTTACAAAAACTGACGTGAATCCGCAATCGCGGAACATGAAAGATAATGTTTATTTGATTTACCTAAATTAAGTATGGTGCCCATAAGACATAAAAATTGACTACCGTCTACCAAAATCGAGATGTAGATGTACGATACTTATTTATGCAATATTTGAAGCTTCTATTATTTATGGTTACAAAGCTTTTATAAAATTATTTAACTTTTTCACAAATTAATCAGTTTTGTATCTCTCACAGTTCACAATAAATCATTTTTTCCATTCTCGCTCCAGGTTCAGCCGTAATCTATATGCGCGGTTTAAAAGTTTCTTTTTAAGGAGAAATTCATGTTATTTAGATCTCTAGAAACGTCAAAATATCTAAAACGGCGACATGGCATCTAGCCGGGAATTATTGATATACTGAAAATAGTTATCAAGGTTGTTAGGAGCATTTCTTATTAAATGGAACACAGCGTATAGTTATTTGCATTGGTCTTCATCAGTGCTGCTAGTTTCCAACCTTAATTAGTATGTAGTAAATCCAGCAATAATTCATTGTAGCTCCAAGTGCAACAACTTCAAATTATGCAGTCGTTGGGTACTTAAGGTTTATCGATTACGATTTTAAATTACTTATATGTAACTCCCACTACATAAATAACAGTCGCCTTACTATGTTATCGATAATATCATAGTAATTTAATATTTTACGGCTTCTACGCCGCTATTTTTATTTGTAACATTTAACAAACGATAACAGTAATTATTAGTGCAATGCAATAAATTTATTCTTACTTAATATTAAGAATATATATTGCCCTTCAGAACTTGAAACAAAATAGACATTTCTAATAACCAACGTAACTCAAACAGTTTAAAAAATTTAAATTATGTGTATATTTGAACGATTATTCTATGGAGGCCATTACTATTCATGCTGCACTTATTTAATTCGAATAATAAAATAACAGTAGTGATTTAAACTAAACGTTCATTGTAAGTAATGAGAAGCAAAACATTTAACTTTATCGTTAAAGATTTAGGAGAGGTATTTTTTTAATTTAGATTCTTTTCCAAATTTAAATATGTAAGTACGCGGATGCATCAAATATAATAATATATTAGAATTTTATTTAAAATCCAGATAAATTATCTCTTTGACCTGGAGGAGATAAATATCGTTATATCTAAGATATACTGAGTGATTCAGATGTTATCTAAAAAAATACAATTAAAAAAAAATCAGTTCGAAAATGATTTAAAATTACACTTCTGCACAGCACTGGAAACTGGTCCACTGTGAAACCTGATAAGGCGGCTAAGCATGCAATCGGCGATCGGACAAAAAATTTAAATGAATAAATGAATAATATTTTATAACATCTATTGTATACAGCAAATTCAATTGCTTTTGCCACTATTGTTATTAATTATTAATATAATTAATATGAGGTTTCGAAAAATGTTACAAAATAGGCCGGCAGCATTTAATACATATCAACAGAAGAACGAAGTATTTCATAATAAGTCAAAATTTAAGTCAACGGGTATAGCTATTAAAGAAGATTTAATGTACTGATTACAATGATATTGATAATGTATAATTATTAACTATAAATTATTCTGTAAATTCTAACAATTTCGATTTAAGATTTGATTTAAAGAATGATTATTTCTTGTTTCTTTTTATACCGCACACATTTCTTTTTAAAGGTATACTTTTTGTACTTTTTGTACCTAGTATTATTATATTTCTTTTAAAAATTATAATTTAGAATCTTAATTTATGTATGCAAATAAACTATGTATAGCACATTTAAATGTTAGTTCTTTAAGACCACATCTGGGAAGTGTAAGAGACAATAATATTGATATTTTAGCTATAACTGAAACCTGGGTAACAAACAAAGATTTATCTTGTGATTTGTATATAGAAGGTTACAAGTTAATTAGAAAATATTATGGAAGTCGTGGTTCAGGTGTTGCTTTTTATGTAAGAGCTGATTTAAAATATCAATGTATTAATACTTTAGATACTATTGAAAATTTATGTTTGAACATTGATATCAATCCATATAAATTAACTGTTTGTGTGACATATATAAATCATGACGTTAATTATCGTTATTATTTGGACCAATTAGAAACAGTGATCGAGCGTTGTTTTGTTGAGTCAGTATACTGTGTGATTCTCGGTGATATTAATATACATATAATGATTTTTTACAAATGCTTAATTTAAACCAAATTACCAAAATACTAGATCACTTTCTTTAATTGATCATATCTTACTGTCCGAGGAACAGGGTGTTTGAGAATCTGGTGTAGTTTTCACAGATTATTCTGATCATGATATGGTGTATGTTGTCCTTAATGCAATAAAAACCGAACATTGTGCCTCGTTTCCTTACTAGAAGAATATTCAAACATTTCGATAAGAATAGCTTCACTGATAATTTATTGGCTTCCAATCTTGATATAATTTATTATTTTTTTACTCTTTTAGAAAGGTATTTTAAGTTAATATAAATCAAATCTCCTACAATTCCTATCAATGAAGTCATATGTATGTTCTCTGATACCAAACATCTAGGTATGCTAATGAACAATTCCACAGATAAAGCTCTAATCAATAATTATCTAAAGAAAATAATCAAATTTACTAACCTTCTAATGAAACATTCTATAAATATCTAACTTCACTTTTTGGCAGTGAGAACACGACAAATTCAACCACAATAGATGAGATCTGACCTATTTCTGCATTTTTAGGATTGCTTCTTCAGGTGGTCTCCTTTAAATTGAATCAAATATCTAACTATAAAAATTGTTATAAAAATTAAAATTATTTGAAGTTAAATATCGACAATGAGAAAAAGTGACATCCTGTCAATGAATTAAATATGACAATACCTACTTGAAAAATGTTCACCTTGTGGTTGAATTTGTTGTGTTCCCACTGCCAAAAAATGTTACAAAAGCTAATAATAAGGAATATATGGGTAGATATTGTGGGTGTAATTCAACGCAGGCTGGGGCTTTTGTCCACTGAGTAGTTAGTTTCACGCAATATTATTAATACCTAAAAATATATAAAAAAAAAATTATTATATTGACAATATTGATGATAAGATTACTGTTTTTACTAATACGTTGATATTTTTCTTTTTGATAAATATGCACCAATTAGAAAGTTCAAAGTTTCTAAGCCTTACTCACCGTGGATAACCGATAATGTTAAATTATTAGTATCACTTCGTAATAAAGCCAAAACTAAGTATAATAGAACTAAATTACAACACGATTGGCAATACTATAAAATGCTTCGCAATTTCACAACTTCTGCTATAAAAAAAGAAAAAAAGGCTATAAAAAAAATTATGTGTCAAATAAAAAATACTAAACGTTTATATCAAGAATTGAAACACTTAAATATTAATAAATAAAAGAAGGGTGCATTACCTCAGTATTTACAAAATTTAGATGGAATAAATGACTTTTTCATTGATAGTATTCTATTACCCAATGACGACAATAATATTTCCGATATTTATGAAAATGAGGGTAATAATTATATTAATACAGAAACTGACAAATTCTATTTCAAATTGATTGATAATACTTTAATTTCTCAAGTTATGTCAAGTATAACTACCAACGCCACTGGTATAACTACCATATTAATATAATAATATTAGAGCTTTGTGGATAAACTATAATTAGTTATATCACTAACATTATTACTTCTTGTATTTTAAATAATTATTTCTCTCATGCATGGCACAACCTTTAATACTTGCTTTACCTAAGGTTGATGATCCAGTAGAATTCAAACAACTCAGACCAATTATCATTCAATCGACTTTATCAAAAATTTTTGTAAAGATTATTTATTATCAACTCGGTAACTATCTTGAATCACATAGTATATTACCTGAAGAACAGTCTGGATTTACCAATGGTCGCAGTTGTACTACAACATTACTTAAAGTTAATGATGATATTCTTAAAGCAACTGATAGTAGACTCAATTCTCTTCTGGTGTTATTAGACTTTAACAAAGGCATTTGATACCAGTCAGCATGATACATGATACTATATTCTTGAAAAAATTGGTATAGGTCCAGAAGCTCTTAGATTAATAAAAAGTTATCTTTCTAATTGCAAGCAAAGGGTTAAGTTAGATACTAGTTTATCTAGTTCCAGAGAAGTGAGAACTGGGGTTCCACAGGGGTCAATACTTGGTCCTCTGTTGTTCACCACGTATACTTAGATTTTCCACATTTATCAGAGATTTCCTAAATGTATTCATATGTATGCTGATGATACTCAGCTTCTCTTTTCATTTTTTTTAAAGTGACACAAGTGACATCAGCAATGGAAAAAGTTAATTATGATCTACAAACTATATATGACATTTCACTAAAACACAATCTTTTCTTGAATCCTTCTAAATTGAATGTTCTCTTATTTGGTAGTAAACCTTTCTGTAATCGAATAAAATTACTTATAAAAATTCATATTAATAATACTGCCCATTGTTGAATCAGCTAAATACTCAGGATTAATAATGGATAATAGGTATATTTCGATATACAGGACATTTACATAAATGTTTACACCGTGCTTTTGGAAACCTTAAAATAGTATATCCACATTGATTTTATTTAACAACTGTAGTAAAGCTGCTTTTATGTCAGTCACTGGTATTATCTCAAGTTAATTACTGTTCTCAAGTATTTTCAAATTGCCTAACCTCTTATGATTTACATAGAGTGGAAAAACTGCAAAACTCGTGTTTAAGGTTTACGTATGGAATAAGAAAATTTCATCATATATCGCACAAACTTAAAGAAGCTAATTGGCTTAATATGAAGAATCGTTTTTGCCCGTATTCTCCGTGATTATTTCATAAAATTGTGACCAGAAACCTCCATATTTATATAATCAAATTACATATCGGACCGATGTGCACAACATTAATGTTTGAAGAAAAAGCTTAATATCAGCACTAATGCATATTTGAGAGATCCTTTACTTCTAACATATGCAATATGTATAATTGCGTCCCTCCTAAATTAAAACAATGCTCCATTGCTTGGATATACTGCACATGGTACGGGTATAATTGAGCCTCGTGTATGATACGCCACATTGCTGCAATACGCCGTGGATGCCTAGGACCTCCATATCTTCCACAATTCGGCTACAAATTTCCCGTCTCACGCTCACGTGGCGCTACACTTGCCTTCACTGCACAGTGCGGTAAAAGTAGCTGCATTTGGCATATGTTTACTGGGAAATCGTTCTGCTAAAGCATTTTCATTTCACCATAAATTAAAATGATATCCATTAACTCCGACTTGCCCCTTGCCATACAGGTAAGACATTTGAAAAACTAATGTAAATACTCGCGTCAACGTTAATACCTATTATAAATAATCGGATTTTAATATTCGGAATCGCCTGGCTAGAGATTACAGTAGTCCAGCGATTGGAAATACTACAACCTCAATAATTGTTTACTCGGAAACTACTATCGGAGTAAAAAGTCCAGACCCCTGGGTTTAAAAGCCGATATTACCAAAACGTAGGAGCGAAAAAAACAAGAAATTTGGACCATAGGTAGCCTCACTATTATTGTTATGCACAATCGAATCGGAATTTGTTTTTGAATATTCGTTTTTTAGTTATTAGAAATAATGTACCAAAAAACACGATTTTCGGGCGGCGAAACGTAATCCTGTCACTTCAACTCGTCATAACTTTTTTATTTATAGGTTTTAAAATATGCAATTTTAACTGGTAGTACATTAAACTGTGCTGTTTCAAACTCTGTAAGTCTCTCTTCTTAGAATTCCTTATTTTTTTTATCTTGCGTAAAACAGAAGTTGATGGCATCTTCTTAAATACAGCATCTTTTTTAAAATACAAAAACCGTCATAGAACATATAAAAACCTTTATAAAGAAATATTATAGTTTTGTGAGTTAATGCACTTGTAAACAGTGTATGAGTAAATATAGTTCTCAATTATTTCTTACGCGTTCCGTTCAAGCGGGGTAAAGTGGAGCGTTGCGGGTTGCACTCGGCTGTCTATCGCGCCTTGACCAGTGTCGGGTACTTTTTTATTAATTCAGCTTTGATAAGATGTTAGAAAATATTTACTTATTTCATACATATTTATCTATAAAATATAAATTGTTACTGTTATTTTTCAGTGAATTACAAAGGATTTGCCACAAGAGATGGTGAAAATCTTATGGCTTCCCGTGGCTCATTGTGAATTAAACCCTATTTAACTAATATGAACTTATGTTAAAAATCACGTTTCTAAACGAAATTATACATTTAAAACAAAAGATGTTTTGAACCTTTGCCAATCGGCCATGGAAAATATATCAAATTCTGTTTGGCCCAACTGGGTTGAACATGCCAAAAAAGTGGAAAAGAAATACAGAGAAAAGGAACATTTAGTGGATACTGCTGTAGAGCCATTAGTGATAAACTTGAACGCCGAAGACGACGATAACAGTAATGATGGTGGCGAGGAAATACTTGATGATGATGACGACAACTTAGACATATGCATGTAAAATATATCATTCCCGTTTTTATATTCAAGCTAATGCGAAAGAATCTTATATTATGATTAACTTTGACAATGTATATGAGATATAAATAAATAATAAAATGAAACTGTATATGTTATAGTTAATAAAATCACAAATAGGCAGAGTTCCACAAGAATATTATTATTATTATTATTGTCAAGACAGCTAAGAAAAAAACAATTACAATATTTATGCTATACAAAAGTATGTATCAAATAAATGTTTTCTAAGATCTTAACAAAGCTGAAATAAAAAAGGTCCCGACACTGGTCACAGCTCGAACCCCGCTACGCCGCACTTTACTCCGCTTGAACGGAACGCGCAAGAAATAATTAAGAACTATATTATTTACCCATACACTGTTTACAGGTTTTTGCATTTTAAAAAAGATGCTGTATTTACGAAGATATTATCAACTTCTGCAAAATAAAAAAAAATAAAGAATTCTAAGAAGAGAGACTTACACAGTTCCAAAGAGCACAGTTTAATATATTACCAGTTAAAATTGTACATTTTAAAACCTATAAATAAAAAAGTTATGACGAGTTGAAGTGACAAGATTACGTTTCGCCGCCCGAAAATCGTGTTTTTTGGTGATTCCGATTTGATTGTGCATAACAATAATATTGAGGCTACCTATGGTCCAAATTTCAATTTTATTCGCTCCTACGTTTTGGCAATATCGGCTTTCAAACCCAGGGGGTACTCCGATAATAGTACTTTACAAAAAAGTTCTTTTACCGTCTGACGCTCACATTTTTGCGATTTGGCACCATTTTTCATGACGCATCTATTTGTATTTTTTTTTAGATTAGTTGTAAATCTCCCTGTATAATATACACTACGTTGAGTGAGCCTCAACAGTGTGTAGTAAATATTTTATTACCCATACAAATTCTAGTATGTTGCTCTAATAAATGTCTGATAAGAATATGTGTTTTAAATACTTTTACTGTACTAGGAGAATACATTGATTCTAAAGTAAACTTCTGAGTATCTTGCACTTAAAGTTTTAATAATAATCACAAATGATGATCTACAACCGATTTGCGTTAAAAATACGGTTGGATAATTAACAAGCTATAAAATGTGCGTGATATGATGTCAGAAGGTTTAATGCAATTTCCTTATAATTAAATCCGTTTAATACCACGGCACTTAAAGCCACAATAACAGGCAGTAAATACCAGGCATTTCTAATTTTTAGGTCACAGAATGGACAATTAACTTTCTGGTTGGAAATAAAGGATTAGCTGAATAGAAGTAAGAATTACCCTCATAAACGATAACATTATATAAACAAATGACTGTAAAGAAACTGCTATAAAGATGATATATCCCTTGCAAAGAGGCAAATTACAGCAGCAGTCCTTATATGGGAAACAACAGTCTGGTAATCCTTGACTGAAGCCTATTTGAAAATATTTCGCAGAAACCATGTACGCAACATGTTACAGACTTTCATGGGCGCCAGCATAAAATTCAGTTGATTTGAATGAACTGCTTGTAAACGCATAATTAAAATGGTTTGTTAATGCATTTGTTGTTCTACGATAACACCTGATTAATTTATCGTATATAATTGAACGTAATACGTTTTGCTATTGTTATTTTAATCAACTACACTAAGAAAAATAAATTTATGTTTTAAATATAACTAATTAATAAATAGTAAACAAAATATTAACGATTTCTGTTGACAAAAGAATAAGACTGAATAGTTTTTTTTTCTCATCTAAATGAAGTCATAACCTTGTTTATGGTAAGTACATAAAAAAGGAGTCATACGTAATAACAAAGCCCGCACTTGGTTCGCAGATGACGCCATTATCAGGGGCGTACTTAGGACGTTAAGTTAATGTTTGCAGAAACCGAGGTGCAAACATATAGGGTGTCTATTTTTATTTATGTACAAATCCGTAAAAACTTTATTCTTCAAGATCATAAAAAAATTCTTTTTTATTTTATATGACATCGAAAACCGCTTTTTCTGACCATACCACGGCATTTAAGATGGCTATCCAAGACCTGCTATGACTTTTTTTATAGCTCCGAAATTCAATAAAAACGTTTAGCGATATTTTTATTTAAAATCCGATAAGGTAGTGTTAATCAGGACTCCTCAAAGCCCCTATGTGTGAAATTTGAACAAAACTATTCAGAGTGTTTTCTTCTATACGTTTTTAAAGTTTTATTTTTATAAAAATTCATAAAACTTTATTTAAAAAAATGCAACAAATATTTTTTTGATTATCTTGAAGAATAAAGTTTTTACGGATTTGTACACAAATAATAGTAGACACCTTGTATACCTACAAAAAGTTAAAATCAACATCTTACCTTGAACTGCTAATTTATAATATTCAACATTATTCATGTTAAGTTTATTACTTTACAAAACACCCTGCACCACTATCCACTTGTAGTACTGGAATAAAATTCAATAACAAGCAACTGCTGTAAATGTTCAAGTGTTAGGCTGTGACGATTGTCGCTAATAATCCATTTAGGTTTCAAGTGAGAATTAATCCCACAAAAAAATTATATCTATGCATCTATGTATATATTGACAATTCTTGAAGCTTTATATTCCATTAGTAAAAACCATGTGAAATAATTCTCCATTTTTTTATGGGAAATAACTACAATAAGAATGGTCAAAACAGATTTGCATTTTCTCTTGAGAATGTGAGTCACTTTCTGAGGTAATATCGAGGGGTGTTTCGCAAAGGCATTTTGGTGTACATATTGCAGGTATTTCGAGGCATTTTCTAGAACTCTGAGGTATTTTAGGACATTTTGAGGCATTTTCTGGTATTTAGGGACATTTCAGGGCATTTCGAGGTATTTTCTGGAGTCGAGGCATTTTTTGAAAGAATTTTTATATCGTGCATATGATGGATGGAGATAAATTGTATAATTCGATATCAAGGCGTCAGGCTGACGAACTAAGCTCATGGATGTTGAAAATTGTACCTTAGTGTCATTTCTTTGGTTCAAAATAATAAACATGTAAGTAAGTAACCACTTATTTAATTATAATCGGATAGTTCTTATTTGTTGGAAAAAATATTATTAATGGTTGGACTAAATTGTCTGCTGGGGTTATTGGTCATAATAATCCAAATTCTTGATAGACGTACCTAAACATCCTCCAAGAACACCAAAATAAGATCATAAATACTATGCGTGGTAATAGATCTTCTATAGTAGAAAAAAATTGCCACTGTAATGTTGCGTTCAATTTTAAAAACTATATCAGCTGTACTTAAATAAATAAATAGTTTTTTTTTTGTTGCGATTTAACTGATTTTTTTGTCAATAAATTTTATGTCAAATTTATCAAGCACGTTGCTTGTAACAGTACCAAGCAGCGCTTCAAAAATGATTAATTTTTCGCAACAATTGGTTGGCGTTTGTAACTAAATAATTTGACAAGCATTTTGTAAATAAATCATTTGTATTTATTTTAGTGCCATTGAATTTCCTATTTTATTTTAAGCTCAATGATGTATAGTTTAGTTCGTTACTATGTAGTCAGCTGTGATGTAGTAATTTTGGTCTGAAAAATCCATCGTCAATATTAATTTATTCAAAGATAATGATAATGTTTTACCGTCTAGTTTGGAGAAGGTAGCAATATTATCGTATCCATTTACATCCTAATAGTAACAAATGTTATCGACCTATATATCAGATTAAAGCTGTTTTCAAGGTCTGTTCGATGCCATAATAATGATTTACATAGTGCGCTAAAGAAAAACATTTGTGATAATATTATTTTATTCAATAACGTCTATTTTCTCATAACCGCTTGTTTATTCAGAAGACTTCAAATGGTTCAGTGCATGAAAAGAAAATAATTGTTGCCGCAATATTTTAAAATTTACAGGAGATACTTGCTTGAATTGAGTTTCAAGTGGGGAACCCTGTACAAAGTGTTGGCGGGTTAAAACTCTTTCCGTTTATTATAAGAGCTAGAGAGATGTATAACAGGGCGCTCTAAACTGGTCTGTTTTCAAGGGTTACTGCAAATCTGTCATAGGGCAAATCTGATACACTAGTCCAGAGATCTTTTTTCGAGAAAATACAATGGCAAACACCGCATGTCTTCATATGTTACCGTTTTCGAGCAACAGGACGTTTATCGATTTTTGGCTAAATCGACTGGTGCCATTTTCTTGTTTTCCTTTCAAGATATCTTAAAATAGTTTAAACATTCTACAAGCACTGTTTTGAGATACATTTGATGTCATAAAAATAAATAATAATATTCTTAGTTTTTGTAATATGACCACGACTTGTTTGTTGTGCTTTTTGATAATGCACGCAGGTACATTATTTCAAAAATGGAAAGAGGGCTCAAAATGCATTCTAAAAAACCTTACTTATTATTTGTTATGTCGATTTAAGAAGAATATAAAATTTTAAAAATACCAACGATATTTATGTTTTCTGACTGAGAAGACTTTGAAAACAAACAAGTTTATTTTCAACTATTTAAATTACAAACACCTACAACTGAAAATAGAGATCCTTTGCTAACTATGCATTTTCATTTCTTAGATTAAAACATTTAAATTATATTTGTCTTAATTTGAGCAACGAACCATTTTTGGTTTGTGTTAACTCGCTCCTAATAATGTTAAATGTCAAACCTTATTTTCAAAGCCTTCTCAGTAAGAAAACTTAAATATCGTTGGTATTTGGAAAATTCTATATTTTCTGCAAATCTACACAACAAATAATAAGTAAAGCATATATTTTTGGATTGCATATTTTCTTCTTTCCATTTTTGAAATAAAATATAGGGTGTGGTCATATTACACTAAACACTAAAAATGTTATTAGAATTATTTTTATGCCATCAAATGTATCTCAAAAATATCCCTATAGAATGTTTAAGATATCTTGAAAGCGAAACGAGAAAAGAGCACCAATCGAGAAACACCCTGTAGCTATAAAACGGTAACAGATGTAGAGATATCGTTTGCGTCATTTTTAATTTGTCGAAAAAACAGTTCTGGACTCTCTATCAGATTTACACTATCAGTCACACATTTACAGTAATACTTGAAAACCGACCAGTTTGAACCACCCTGTACAATATATTGCAATAATAATGGCACTCTCTCAAACTAGCTTGAACTACGAAAGTTCTGAGTAGAAATTTCAATAGATCTCTGATGGAACAACTAATGTTGAAAGTGGATTTTATTACGAATACGTCATTGACATTATTATTGCAATAGATTGTACATGTCAACAAGCAACGGTTGGAAGATTTATTATTGTTATTTTTCTTTTTTGATTAGTGCTTCCGTTGTCACCGGTTAAAACTTTTTATTGTCCACTACCGAAAGTAGGATTAAATGAATATAATATGCAAATTTGAATCTATCCTGTTTTCCAAAATTTCGATCAGTAGATACTGAAAATGTCGAAATACCCGGTATAATTTATCAGGCGAGTATTATATGCGTAGTAAAAAAATAAAATCGTAGGTGTTCGCATATTTTTATTACATAACAAGTTGCTTCTGGAGCCGTAAGCTTGTCAAACAAAACTTTATCCTCTTAAGATAAATAAAATCATATTTTTGCTTTAGATTCAAGGCGACTACCAGGGAAGGACAGCATTCAATTGTTTTAACAAGTCATAAATTATAATTTGAAGGTTACTTGTGCGTCCCGTTTTATATAGTGTGATTTCTATAGTTTAGCGCCTGTTACCTTGATTTAAGGTAATACTTAAATAATTAATATTTTACTATTATAATTTATGTAAACGTTTACTATGCCTTTTAATTGCTGCAAGTTTCATGGTATTGCGTGGGAAAGTACCAAGAAGTAGTAGGAGAACAGGTATAGTGTTGTTTTCAAAGCAATTGATCCTCCCTAGTTGCGAGCTGTTCCAGACAATCGATCTCTCGAAGCGAAAACCATTTGTATCCCTCAAATTACCCTAAGCCAGTCAACAGATGCTGCAAATATATCACCGTTCTCGAAAGCAAATGAATTTTTCATTAGCGAGCAAGTGAAGGGGATGGTGTTTTGTCTCTGCGGACTCATCACAAAATGAGTAAAATGGACGAGCTGCATATGACAATCAGCTGATGAATTCTCACCTTAGTCATGCCAGTCACAGGTTAAATGAGGAAACGACCGGTATCCGGCTCTAATTCGATTAAAATGGTACACGTGTTCCCGGTTAGAAAAATAATTAGTAAGGGATGGTATGTGTGAGCATGTTGCGCATCGAACTGAATACCGAGAAAGTCATTACGGATAAACTGTAGTAAAAAATAACTAGCATTAGGACGTAAGTTGTAGGCGGTGGAGAGAAAGAAAAGAGGTATTTGCCACTAGGGTTCGTACAGAAATACTCAATGGAATTCATCTCTAGGTAGCGGTTGATAAAATTCGTGTATTTTTAATGGAAGTACTTAAAATATGTGCCGCACTCAATAAATAATGATACGTAATTAATATGATAGATTAATGGAGTCTTAGAGTTAATATAAACGAAAATTTAAATTGATTAACACATATAAATTATCTATGTGAAAAATTAGACAGTGTGTTAGCCCGCATTTCGCAAATTTCTGGTCCGGACTTAGTGACTAAGCTAATATTTAAATACAGGGTTAACTATGACTAAGTACAAAAATTTTAACCACGTGCTCAGAGAGGTCTAAATGACAATAAAAAATTTATTTCGGAATTCTAGCTCAATGTTAAAAAAATGGGGCAAAACCCTCTTTTCCTACGGAAAGTCGGCGCCTATGACAATCAATCATCGTCCGACATGGCTAGCGCTAGATATGTCAACTACCATGCGGTTTTTTCAACATTGTCAAGTGTAGAAACGACGAAAATAAACATTTTTATTAATAATAATAATGTCTAAGTTCGTTCGTTCTTCGTTCTTTCGTTGCACACTGACAAAACTACATTTTCACTCCTTGCAGATTCATCATAATTATCCACTAACATATCCGACATAAAATACTTTATTTAATTACTATAACACGTTTAAAATTGGTCATTTAGCTAATTTAAAGTAACAGTAAGTTCTAGGTTATGAATACTGCATTACTAGTTGCCTACTTTCCATGTTTCAAACCATGCAGAAGGCGAAGTTAGTTATAATCTAAAGGTCATTTTTACAGAACACTGTAAACATCTTGGGATGTTATAGTTTAAAATATTAATTATTTTGTGCAAACATCGTCGATTACTGTTAATATTGTTGCTATTATTAGTATTAACAGAATTTAATTACACAACAACACATCTTTAAAGTTTAAAAATTTAACGGCGTGAGTGCACCTTGTAATAGTGGCCTACAGATGTCGTCAGATGTCGTCTGTAGATGTCAAATAACGTAAATATACGATTACGGTACTCTAATTAGTTTGAAATAATTTTTCAAAACTTGTTTAACGCAAATTTAATTTTTCGCGTATTTTATGTGTATTTACAAACATGTCGTATTCAAATGCCTAGATGACGGATAAGGTGCTGATTTATGGAAGTGCGACAAGTGCATATTATCGTGCGGCAGCCTCAAAGACGTTTCCCGAGTATACAAAATATTTTGCTGTATACTTTTTGAACCACATCGAACGGCTGTTTTATGCCGGGGCGGTAAACGTGTGGCAGTGTTTTTATGTATTTGTGTACATTTACGTGTATTTTGTTGTTATCCTTTGTGTTTTTTCCTGACGTAAGTAATCGACCTGGTCAAGACCGCCAAACCAAGTAGATACCCCGCTTTACACAAAAAGATCGATCGAGGGAAGGAGAGGTCCACAGGAAGTACAAAAATCTTTGCAGGTTTTAATTTAAACAAGTAAGAACAGAGAAGATGATTCAACATTCTTAATATCTCTCCAAGTATCAATTCTGGAAATAAATATTAGTAAGGTAGGTGCTGCCTCTGTGCTACCATATCGTATTTCTATATTTGACACCTTTGACTGGTAGAATATACCTAACCTCGCGGCTGATAGAAGGTCAGTGACGGCGATAAAGAGGGATTTAATATAGTTTCGAAAATAATTTTTTTTGGCTTTACAAATAAGTTTGGAATTTTTGTGAGGGGTGATTCCATTAATTCTTATTTTTCCCTATCCCCTCTTAAAATATTTATACTAAGTAATAGTTAACCCTGTATAATACACAAATTTAAAACGACAATTAAAATTATGTTAATGGTAGTATAGATGATTATTTTCAAAGATAGGTTTACTGTAGTATAGATAAATAGATAGATAGTTTATTACAAACATTTTTTTCATAGCTACAATAATTGTACAAAAAAGGGATTAATAAACTATAAAAAATATTCTTAAGAGTGTAAAAAGACACTGTACATGAATTCACAAAAAGAGTAGGTACCGATAAATTAAAACAGTAAAACGAGAAGTGCTTACTTTTAAGAAAAAAAAATATTATAAATATATATGTATACAAACCTACCCATATACACTGTAACAAACATTTAAATATAATTACACTTCTAAAATTAACACTAAACTTAAAATCTTAGATTCAAATATTGCTTGTGATTAATAATACTATTAATTTCCGTTCTCAATTTTCTTAACAAATATATTTTCAAATTGGATTTAAACTTATTATAAGGAAATTTAGTAACGATAGCAGGTAAAGAGTCGAATGCTCGTACACTAAGTAAAACATCTTTATTCACAAGTACTCTTAATTTTAGGTATTTTCAATTTGTTATTTAAATCTCCTCTTGTTTTTTGTAGGTTAATACTCTAAATTATGGTTAAATTGATAGAGAACGCATTGATAAAAATATAGCGATCTCATGTCCATTATATTAACATCCTTAAACGATGAATCTAAAGGATAAGTAGATTCTTTAGATATTATTATTTTTAAAATCTTTAAATGTGCATCAGAAGGCCACCCCAACCCAAAATACCATAACGTAGATGAGACTCAATAATCACTTATATATAATACAATACTTTCATTTGCTTAATATCTAGAATGTTTCTTAAAGTTACAAATCTAGAGTAATTTTCTGACTTTATTTGATACGTAGTTAACATGAACCCATTTCAATTTTCCATCGATTAATATTCCTAAGTAGGTATTTGATGTATTTTACAGGTGAAATTTTTAAAGATTCATCAACAATAATTTGATTAAATGGTGAAGCGGAATATTCATAAAAATAGAACGTAAATATTTTGTTTTTGTTAAATTCAACGTTAAAAGTTTATTATCGAAATAATTTTTAATAGTTTTTAGATCATTTTCTACTTTAAATTTCAAATTCTCCCAACTAGCCGCCGAATAGAAAATAACGGTATCATGAGCATAAGTTATGATATATCCACAAGTACGCATATCAAATAAAGAATTAATGTACATTATAAACAAAACTGGCCCCAAAACTGTTCCTTGTGGTACGCCACGCGTGACTACCTCTGCATGACTTTTTACATTATTTATTTCTGTATATTGAAGTCTATTTGATAAATATGACTTCATTAAGTTTAAACTATCATTTCTAAAGCCTAAATTAGTCAATACAGATAACAGTTGATCGTGGCATACCGTATCGAAGGCTTTTTCAAGTTCATAAATACTGCAACAATTTTATTTCCGTCATCTAATGCTTTATATATTTTGCTTATGAGGCAACTAATAGCATCTTGAGTACATAAACCTTTTCGGAAACCAAACTGGAAATATGATATTATTTTCTATTTTTCTAAATACTTTATTATTCTGTACTTAATAACTTTTTCAAATATTTTGACAATATTACTTATTAACGAAATAAGCTTATAGTTTGTTACTTCTTTTTTAGGACCATTTTTATGTATAGTATATTGACGATATTTTATTTTTGGTATGTCTGTTTGGTATATGTGTACTTTGTGTATTTACCTTCTCTAAAACAAATATTGATGTTATTATTATTATTATTATAATTATTAATGGTGTAACGACCAAATCATCTATTAACAGTAACTAGCATGATAGTCGTGCACTTAATAGCTGAAGCAGATGGAGAAATAATAATTCACAGCGAATTTGTTATTGTATTCTCTAACAAATCTATTTACGTCTTAAATATAATCTCTAAACTTTGATCATTTAAGAAGCCTCTTTAGGTACCTTGACAAAAATAACTAACTTAATAACACCGGCACAAAAAATAAAAAATTGGTCTGTACTTTTGACTAGACACACCTATCATTACGTATTATGACTCACAGAATCCGAATCTGAAGTCTGTTTGGCTCAAATACTCTCAAAATTTTAAGTAAATCGTAAAAAATATCGAAAAATCGCAAAAAATCACGCTAGTGATCGCAAAAAATTCGAAAAAAATATTTCTGGCCTTGATCAAGTGTTATTTCTATTCAGGATCGAAGTCAGTTTTACATTCTAAATTTTAAAAATCAGTTTTCTTAAATACTCGATTTAAAAAGAAATGACGTGGGAGCATATTTTTTATTTATTTTTATATAGAGTTGTAAGCGTTATTTTTTTATAGAGGTCGATAGGACCACCTGAAAAGTCTTTTGCGTTTTGACATATTTTTTATTAGATGATGATGTTTTTTGTATCAGTATTAACGAAGTAAACACTTGAAGCTTTTCAGAAAAATTTTAAAACTGTAACATACTGTAACGTTCGACAACGTTGCAATGTGTCAGGCGCCGCTGTTAAGTAATATTAGTTATAGTAGTATTGTGACTAGTACGCTTCGTTTTTCACTAGTGCTTCTTTGATACTTGTGAGTGTACATAAACAAAAATAGAACAATTTATAATAACTATGACCAACTGCATGATATTTTAATTTATGGCAAATCTGGGCAAATCTCTGGCTATGAGACGTTTGTATGGTACACTCTGCTCGCACGCAACATAAATCATTTTGAACACTTGTAACTATTTCACATTTTATTCTGTGTTCTGAAATAAGCAAGAAAACCATTTACAATAAATATTTTTGTTTAGATGTACCTATTTATAATTATTAAGTACATATATATGTCTGACAATTCTGACATGGTATGTCAGCACATTCCGGGCACCATGTATATCGTGTATAGAATATGTTTGGACAATGGCCCCTCTTTGGACCTGTCCTGTTAGGCCAGGAGGTCATATTTTAATAAATTTTAATAAAGGTCGTGCTGAGATCTTGGAATAATTTTTCGACTGTTCGTTGTGATGTCACATTTTATAGTAGGTATATTTTCTGTTTAAAATTCTGTCTAAAAGCAATTCTGGATTTTTCTACGTCCATCCTAAAACAACAGTCTGGTGAGATTATTGCTTTAAATTGCTTGTTACTTGATAAAACAAATGATAATAATAACAGTTTTCCAAACCTCCAATATATTTATACAGTTCATACAACAGTTCATTCATTAGTACTTTATCAAAAGCACGCATAAAGTTCAATAAATTATCAGAATCCATTTTATACTTCCATACGTTCTACAAACTATAAAAAATTAATCCCCTTTAAATTATCGCCTTTGTTTTTAAAACGTTATAGTCACGGACAAATTAATTTATTGTTAAATAATTGTGAGAAAATTAATTTTTGCGTTATGCATAATTATTTTAACAAAACATATAAAATATTGCCTGTTGTTTTTTATATGAATCAATTACTGACTAACACTAGATAATTAAAATAAGGATTTGCTGTAATTGACTGTGATTATGTCTGTACGTGTTACTATTTCATTTTTAATTTACATTTATAATAAGAAACAGTCTCACTCTATACTCCAGCTTTATAATTAAGCTGTTTATTAATGGAGAGAAAATGTAGATGTTATATTAAACCTCCACAGAGTCTGACATTGACCAGATTTTGCAAGAAGTACAATAATACGATACGTTAATATGAACCATATAGGACGATAAACAACAAACAGGCTAATCTTTTTAATAACAGATTTTAGAAACTTGAAAACTACGGAAGAGGCAATTTACACCTTTTTTAAACCATCAATGTGATAATTATTTTAATTATAAATTCGTTGGCATAGAATATACCATATATTCTGATTAGATTAGTATTTTATTTGAATAAGATTCAAATTTAGTAATAAAGTAATATTTTTATAATGAGATTATATATTTTTGTCTAACAGAGTCATATTACGAGATCTCACAGATATAGAAGCTACCATAAAAAGATTATAGGTCAAATATTGTGTTTGTTTTACAATTTCTGATATTGATCTGAGTATGGTTTTGGTAAACAGAATATACTCCAGCGTAGTATCAAATTCAAATATTTTTAGTTGAAGAGCAGACAGACGTATTTTATTCATATTTTCCATACTGTATTTTAATGTTCAGTCAAAATGTATTAAATTGTTGTATTATTAGAAGGGTACCTAGATATACCAATTTAATTTAGCACCTACAGTCCCACTGTGCATTCAAAGTGATTTTCGTTTAAAAACATGGACCAAGTGCATTATGATGCATTATGATTTACTTAGTTAAAAAGAAAAAAAGTAGTAAGAATTAACTTATAATATCAGAACTTTAGGAAGCGTATTTGACTGCCTTTTAAACATTCTATATGTATTGAGACAATATGAAATATCAGCTTCAATACTTATGGGGATTTACATGTTTATTTTAAAAAACCATAAAATAGAATAGAAATTATTATTGTTATTAAAATTAAAATATAGTAGAATTAAACAAAATAATATAAAAAGTGACAATGCAGAACATATAAGTAGTTATTATAGTGTAAATTAAATAAATTAACATTCTTGAAAATAAAATATAGTTAAATTTCATTAAATATTGGGACATGATCTCATATTTATCAATAGTTCATAAACAAAAAAGGAGTTAAACCCAGATCAAAGTATATAGAAAGAAAAAGAAAAGATCATTTAATAATATCATACACATATCGACAGAAGTCAAGCGAAGATAATTAAAATATTAGCAATTTAAATAAATAAAAGGTATAAAATGTTGCGAAATGTCAAATAAATGTCATAGACATGGACAAATGTCAAGTCTAAAGTTGGCTTCACAAGAGATATAACAATGTACATAAAAAGAGTAATATTGAAGAATATTTAATAATTAGATATAAGTAAAATTGTAATTACATAAACAAATTTTGTAGTAGATTTAAGTAGTTCAGTGAAAACATAAAAAAACAGTGCATCGAAAAACTAAATAAGATCATATGTATGAACCATAATATGTATGCAAATTTTACAAGGAATCAAGATATCAAATTGATAGAAAAATATTAAGAAAAACAAAAGTTTGTTGATTAGAGACGAAAGAATAGAAAGAAGAGCAGCGTGGGTTTTTGAAGAAAGGTCCTAGAAAAATAAGAAATTGAGCAAGAAAAAGTAAAGTAATAGTTAAAAGTAATACTTACGTCATAAGAAAAGTGTCGAGTAACAATATAAACAGAGATCCAGGTCCAAGCTAGGAATTTGGCAGTACCATATAGTGGGAAAACCAGCCATCAATATCAGCAGCCCAATCACAAGTTAAGAGGGATTTCTAGTAGAAGTCTTATAAAAAGAAAATTAACATCAGAAAGGTATTTTATGTGCACATAAATTCACAGAAATTTACGTAAATTTAATAAGAGACAAGAAACGCTAGCTAGCCATAAAATTCACAAAATAGACAGTCACAGACTCTAAGACTTATTAAAATAATAAGTTACTTACCTTCGTATAGTTAATAATATTTACTTTTCTATTTAATATATTAAAACTCGTTATTTAGTGGACCATCTGTCAAATAAAGTATGATTGGCAAATATAATACATCACCAGCAATGAACATCCATTAGAAGAATGCCACTGAATCACGAATTTTAAGAATTAAAAATATTAAAGATAGGCAACTTTTAATACGCAACTGCCTTTAAAGAAATTTTATCTGTTACCTATAAATTATGTTTATAAAACTTTAAATAATTTTGAATAAGTAGTAAACAAATCTCTTATGAAATAAAAATTGTCCATTTTGAATTGATATTTATTTGATGAAGTAAGGTACAGTGTGTTAAAAAAAAAAAAGGAATTGACTTGATGAGCGAACCGACTACCAGAGTCTATGTTCTACAAGCAGCCAGGGTAATTGAATAAGAATAAAAAAAAATATATAAGATACAGGTTTGTAGTCCAATAAATACAATTTTCTTTTACACACAGAAGACATAAATACAAATCATTAAAGAAACACAAATACAATTCAAACATAAATATTATTTGGCGCCCAACAAAATTACATAACATAGCAGTATATTATAATAAGTGAATATTAAAGAACAATACTCGAGTTTTGATATGACAATAGACTGATGCAATAACTTTTTAACATTAGTAGAAAGAAAATCATTCATATTATGAATTTAAAAGCCCAGTTTTTTAAATTCATAAAAAGTAATATTTTGAATGTGAGGCGTAAAGGATAATTTACTATCAAATGTTATCCCCAGGTCACAAAATGTAAGTAATTTGGAAACAATAACATCGTCCAATTTATAATGATATTATATTTTTAAATGTAACAGTAAGAATATTGTGTACAATAAATTGGCGTTGACGTGCCTTTGATAAATCCATGTTGATATTCAGTTAATCTGTTCTTTACATATGCAAAAGAAAATTATTTATATTATTATTTAAAATAAAAATTATTTATAATAGTAATGGGTAATTTACGACACCACTATTAGAACCATATTTATGGACTGGGATAACCTTAGACTGTTTTAATATCTTAGGAAATGTATTAGATGCAATTGATAAAATAAATAAAATAATGGAGGAGCAAAAGCACTAACACAATCACGTAACAAAAAAGCTGGAATTCTATCAGGTCCCATGGTTCATGTAGGTTTCAAAGTGCGTGACCAAGTCTTCATTTTCAGTCAAGCCATTAATCTGAAATAATTTACTTCATCATCAGCTTCAGGTGTCATACAAATCTCTAAAATAATTCAGCAAATGTAGTTACTATATGCTGAACTCCTTCATAAACATAAATTTTGTACGTCACTAAAGGAGGTAAAGTGTTGCTATTCTTTTTATGTTTCACAAATGGACAAAACTTGTTGGGACCGGTTTTTATGACATTTTCTGCATAGATGCAGTAATTTTTATAAACAATATCAGTATTAGTTTTTAAGAATGATCTTAATAGTTTGAATTTCGTTAAAGCTAAAGGATCATTTAAAACTGAATGAATGAATGAATGATAGAGATATTTACATCTGGATAACTTTATATCGTACCTTTTTCTCGCGACAACATTAAATTTTCATACTGCTCAATTGATACTACCTAGAAAACAAGTAAAAGTATAATGAAATATAAAATATAAGGATTGTACCACGAAATGACCTAAATCTTTACTACCTAGCTTAATTATAAAATCAACTGTTAATGTTTTTCAGGTTGTTACTGGTTGCCACCAGTTACAGAATTAATATGCATGTCACTGGCTTTGTCTAGAAATTTTATGTCTGCTCCAGATGTCTTTGTTCTACGAAGATGCATTAATTGCCAGAGACCCTGGGTCTATTTTTATATTGATTTCGGTTTCCATTGTTGACACTACGGTTGATAGGTTGGAACCGTTCCTCAGACAACTGTGGTGTTCATTGGTCTTCACTATTATTAGCATCTACAGTGACAAGAAAATCTGTCAACTATAATATTTTTCATTCCTTGTAAATTAATTTTGCTAATATTATCCACCTTAGGCAACTGTATGATTAATATTTAACATTTACAGATTTTAAATGATATCATACTGCCTTTAATCCACTAGAAAACAAGTGCATTGCCATGAACTATTGATTGTACTAATGGTTTTGTCTAAAAAGCAGATTAATAACTATTATTAAGAAGTTTTATGAACATTAGATAAATCTGGTATTTGAAATAAATCACTGTGATAACTTGTAAAATAATTTTTCATTATCTGCAATTGCCCGAAGGTACGTAAGGTACTACAGAAACAAAATGCTAAGGCCGGTGTAAGGTTATAGAAGAAAGTATTTTGTTTAGTAGTGGCAATATATCTGCAGTGGTATTCATGAAATAATTAGAATTGTTTTTGATAGAAAGGGGTAATAGAAAAAAAAAACAAAATATTAACTATCGGCTTTTTTTAACAAAGACATTTATATTAGTAGTCTACTAAAAATCCTCATATTACCATTCAGTTCATAGCCAGGGCCACATTGGTATAATTATCTGGTGCAGAATCATTGGGGGTTATTTGTATCATTTGCACTCTGTCGACCATTTCCCTGGAAATGCACCACTACCAATAACACCATTCCCAAAAATAATAAAAAATATTGTACCTAAGTGAACAGTTCCGGAGTCGAAAGCCACATTAAGACAAGTATGGTCACCAGAAATTCTAGTTAGCAATGTAAATTTAAATTGTTTAATCAAATAAGATAAATCTAGACACAAAATCGTACAGATATGTAAGTACCTACAATGAACTGAACAGTAACAGATTGCCTTGTACCACTTGTAGAAACTATTTGTTTGTGACAATTAATATATCTAATTTAATATCGCATTTCTTTTATACAGAATTAACTATGACTAAGTACAAATATTTTAAGAGGGGATAGAAAAAATTAAGAATTAACGCAATACCCTTTCAAAAAATTCCTAACTTATTTATAAAGCGAAAAAAACGTTTTCGATATTATATTAAATCCTTATTTTACGCCGCCAATGCGAAAATCAGAGTAGGCAACTAGCAAGCAACGGTCATGCAACGGTCGCAGTCGCTGTCATGTTATGATTTAATTCCTGTGTTTACGTTGTAGTTTTGTGTTCTTCAGTTTTTAGTACTTTTAATTTTAAACGTTTTATAGTTATTAAATAAAAGAATATGAGTCGGGTACAGATATTTTCCTACAATATAGTTCGCCGGATTGTTTTTCTAGGTTATGGGACAAGACTGCCGTGGGTGCATTAAAAGTTTTCCCAGTTCCTTCCTCAGATTTTCTTATAATAAATAGGCATTTTATCTAACTGTACCTACGGGAAGTGTGTTTTATCGGTAGTGAGTGGTTGTACCTAATGAGTGAAAATGTAGTTTTACCATTTTGTAACGAAATATTGAAAAACGAATGCAAAATACTGGAGCTAACTGTTACCTATCTATCAGGTATTATTACTTAGAAGAATGTTAATTTTTGTCGTTTCTGCATTTATAAACACTGCAAAAAGACGACCGCATGGTAGTTGACATTGTTGACAAATGTAAGCTTTATCTATGGATCTAAGCCATCTCAGTCTATGCTTATCATAGGCGCCGACTTTCCGTAGGAAGAAAGGGTTTTGCCCCATTTTTTAAATATCGAGCTAAAATTCTGGTATATTTTTGTTATTATCTTTCAGGCCTCCCTGAACACGTGGTTAAAATTTTTGTACTTACTCATGTTTAACTCTGTATATTATTACCAAATAAGTAAGTTTTTATTCAAATACATTTCCAAAAGTTTTCGACCCATAATTTTCAAAATCAGGCATAGGGTTGATGTATAGATTTGTTACGAAGGAGGAGGTTAAATATTTTTTACGTCATAAAAATTTCGATCTAGATAAAACTAAAATTGGCAGAAGCTTGCTAACATTTTTAAGGTTTAGAATTTTTATTTTTTTATGGTGTTATATTACTTAAAATATAAACATACATGCTAATAATAATAATAATAATATACAGTTTATTTTACCCATATATAAGAACACATTACAATTATAAAATACTTAAGAATGGTAAATAAACAGAATAGACCTTATCCGCCACACAGAAACAATGAAAAATTGTAACACGTGACGAATAAGACCCAAAACCCACAAAGGCGAACCTTGTGCGTGGGTGATATTCAAATTAAAATACAAAAAGTTGTTAAAAGCAAATTACAAATCACAAAATTAAATTACAACTATAAATTACATTCCAAAATATAATATAATCATTCAAAATACCAGCAGTTGCACTTGTTAAACAGTGTAATAAACACATATATGTGGAATGCAATTGAAGGTATTAATTTACTTAAAAAAGGACAATTAGGTAATCATGGAATTACATTTTTTTTTGTTTTAATTTTAATGGAATTTAATAACAAATATTTTTTCTGTCAATTATTTGGTGTATTTTAATTCTAGGTGTTTGTTGTATCCATTGTTGTAGTCGCTTTCTAAATATATTGATAGAAGAAGTGTTTTTTATAGTAACAGGTATTTCAGCGTAGATTACAGGACTGAGGTAAGTGAAACATCTTTGACCGATATTTTTTTCTATTTTTGGAATGCCGGTAGTTTTTCCTTTAAATCTTGTGTCATGTTTGTGTTTTATTTGAGATACAGCGTTTTTATATTTAAAATGCCTTACAGCCATACTTTGTAGGAAAAGTTGCCTTAGATCTAATATTTTAGACTCCTTGAATAAAGCTTCAGTTGCGTAAGTATAATGTTTATTAAAAATCATTTTTAGTAGCCATTTCTGAGTTACTTCTAGCATTTTTAAGTAGTTATTGTGAACTCCTCCTCAAATTAGTAGACCATAAGTTAGGTGAGATTGTACTAAAGCGTAGTATAATACTAGCAAATGCTCTAGTTCAAATATATTCTTATAAAGTTTAAACTTGCTTATTAAACATCTTATTTTATTTGCCACATAGTCTACTTGGTAGTTCCATCGGAGGTGACTGTCAATTATGACTCCCAAATATTTAATGTTATTTTGTTTTGTAATAGTTATTACGTTATTATCAATTAATTTAATATTTAATTCATTATAATATGGCATTGAATATTGATATGAGCAAAAGGGAACAAAGAATGTTTTGTCAAAATTTATGGTTAACAATCTGCTATCAAGAAAATCAACAATTTTATCGAAGTCTTGTTCAACTGTATCTTTCAGATGTTTCCAGCTAATATCTTTATAAAACAAGACAGTATCATCAGCAAAACTCGTTAACTTCCCCACGATGTTAAGATTGAACAAATCATTAATGTACATATTAAATAAAAGGGGCCCCAATACCGTACCTTGAGGTACACCATAACAAATGGTTTCTTCGGAGCTTCTAGTGTTGGCAATTTTAACACACTGCTTCCTATTTTGGAGATAACTCTTCATTAGGTTAAGTGCAGCTCCACGGATTCCAACATTTTCTAGTATATTTAATAATTTGCTATGGCTAACCGTGTCAAATGCTTTCGCCAAGTCCACGAAGATGCATAACGATGCGCTTACTTAATCCATAGCTTTATAAACATCAGTCATTATATTCGCCATTGCATCTTCCGCAGACTTAGCTTCACTAAATCGGAACTGTTTTGCTGACAGAACATGATATTTGGACAAGAAATTTGTGAAACGTACTATAATATTTTCTCAAAAATTTTTGATAAAGTACTTAATATTGAGATGTGTCTGTAATTTGCAACTATAGATTTGTCACCTTTTTTATAAATTGGATTATTGCCTTTTTAAAAATATCTGGAAATACACCAGTTTGCATAGAAGTATTTATAAGTTAAAGGTTTCGAAATATACTCCGACATATATTTTATAGTTTCAGACCTTAAGTTATCAAACCCGGGGGATTTTTTAGGGTTTAATGTTCTAATAACCTGCTTAATTTCTACTTCATTTGTTTCATAGAGATATATTGAATTTGATAGCCGCTTTTCGAATATTGGCAAATTATTAGTTGCTGAAATGAAATTTTGTGCCATGATCTGTCCTATATTACAGTAATGTCTACAAAACCTTTCAGCTATTTGATTATGATTAGTTATTGATTCACCGGATTCAGTTATTATTGTTTTAATTATCGGAGATTTGCTTTGTCCATCAATTTTTCTGACACAATCCCATACATTTTTCGGGCAGTTCTTGTTCATATTAATTTCTTTTTTAAAATAATTAATTTTAGTGGTTCTAATTAAATCATTCAATTTATTGTGATACGTTTTATACTCATTCTGTAGCACCTCGTTGTTAGGATCTTTTTGCACTTTTTTAAGTTTGTTTTTGTTATTCACGGATTTAATTAGCCCAGCTGTTATCCATTCGCTTCTTTTTATTTCGCATCGCTTTAATTTTTTTTTTTTTGGGTACACTGTTTTACTGTACTAATAATTAATAATAATGCTAATTGTATTGCTGCATTATGTACTCGATGAACTTGGTAATTTTTTAGAGGTATAGAATATGTTCCTTCTCGTACCTACGTCGGAAGTAAGTCATTAAGTTATAAATTTTAAAACGACTAAAAATTCAAACGTAAGTAACACTGAGCTGGCAGGCGAAAATCAAATTAAATAACTTCGACGTCATCCTGTCTAAAAAATACTGCAATACTATTGGACGAATGTTTGTAGGCAACCTCCTTTGTTTAGGGATTTTGGGTTATAACTCCTTTTCTGGGATTCTGAAAGACATCCTTAAGGGCGCCGTATTCTTGAAATTGTGTTTTCTACAAATACAAGTAATTTTAGACATTTAAGAACTGAACAATACAGAGGTTAGCAAATAACAACAATGTTATCTCATGCCACTGGCGAATATTCAAAGGTACCGAAGTAAAATCAATATATAACGTCAGAAAGCGATCTATCCAGCAAATTTTTAGGTACTGAAATCTTTCAAAATACGTATTTTTTAAAATTCAACTATAGATGTAAACATTGTTATAACATAAACTTACATAGTTCTGCATATAGGATTGTTCACTTTTGTTTATAAGTATGTGAAAATAATTGTTAAAATGTGAGGTGAGAATAGCAAAATAATGTGTGTCATACAAATTCATTTTAAAAGTTATTATATTATTTGAAGAGAGTTTAAATAGTAAAAGTGGATAAACAAAACATCAGCAATTTTATTTTTGATAGAATAGAATAGAATAGAATTTTATTCAAGTAATAGATAGATATCATAAATAATAATCAATAACATAAATATCCCGAAAAAGGAACAGTTGCTCCTTGTGCGCAGGATTACATGCATATGATGCCAGAATCTAGATACAAAAAATAAAACAAGTCAGTAATAAAAATAAAATAGTAAAAAAAAATAAATAAATAAAATTAAAAGTGTCATATAATAAAATTACATTAATAAAGCCCAAAAAGTTAAATAGTACTGAAACGCCATATGGCATTAAGCTGAAGGTAAGTATATTAGAAATTATTATTATTCTCAATTATTTGATAATAACAGATAAATAGTAAAAATACATATAAATAAATAAAAATGCTATATTATATAAGGCTATGCCTTAATAAGGCACAACAAGCTAAATAGTACTAAAATACGATGTGGTATTAAACTGGAGGTAAGTATAGGTATTACAAATTATATATGTTCCTTTCGCTTATAATTAATATTTTAATTCCTATCTTTGTTTATTTGTTAATAGCAGAATCCTTTAATCATATTATGAATAGTAACACGTGGTTGTTCAAGTATCCATTGATTAACTTTTTTTTTGAACTCTTTAAAGTAATTAACGTTTTTGATTTTAGGTGGCAATCTGTTATATATTCTAGGAAAAAGGTAATGAAAACTTCTTTGTCCGATTGATTTGGCAGCAGATGGACATTTCAACGAATTATCTTTAATTCGTGTAGCATAAATATGCTCAATATTAGGGTAGAGAGATCTCTTTTTAAATAAGTACATTAGTATAGCTTGACAAAATAATTGCCTAGTATCATATAATTTATTTTCTCCAAAAATACTATCGCTTGGATAATCCCGAAGTTTACTATATATAATTTTTAAAATCCATTTTTGCAGGACGTCTATGTTTTTCATGTAGCAATTAGCTGCACTTCCCCAGGCAATGACTCCGTAAGTAACATGTGACTGCACTAGTGCGAAGTACATAGTCAACAAATATTTGACATCAATAATTTTACTAAAATATTTGAACTTGGAAACAAGGCCTCTTAGCTTTTTTATTAGACTTGTTATATGTTTGTCCCATTTAAGATGGCTATCAATTGTGATTCCTAAATATTTAATTTTATTTGCAGACGAAATTTCCAAGATTCCTCCACTGGATTTATTAATACAAAGTTTATTGAATGCTAGCAAATTATTATTTATGGAAGTAAAAGGAATAAATAAGGTCTTTTTTCCATTTACGGTAAGTAACTTAAATTCGAAAAAATGTGCAATTTGTTTAAAATCTGATTCAGCTTTTGTTTTAAGAGTATTCCAATTTGTTTCTTTGTAAAATACAACCGTATCATCTGCAAAACTAACAATTTCTCCACATATTTCGAGCTTAAAAAGGTCGTTAACATATAAACTAAATAGCAAGGGTCCTAAAACAGTCCCTTGTGGTACTCCATACGTCACAGTTTCTTCCTTACTTAATGTATTGTCGACTTTCACACATTGCTTTCTGCCTTCTAAATAACTTTTTATAATATCATATGCCTTATTTCGAAAGCCAACATTTTCAAGTGTCTTTAGTAGTTTTTTGTGGCATACTGTATCGAAGGCTTTGGCCAGATCAACAAATATACATAATGCAGGTTCACGTTTATCTACTGCTTGATATAATTTTGTTAAAAGATCTGCAATCGCATCTTGTGTCGATCTGGCCTGCCTAAAGCCATATTGTTTGTCCGAGATTAAATTATATTTTTCAACAAAATTCAAAATTCTGATTTTTAACACCTCAAAAATTTTGCTCAAAACTGATAACAGAGATACGGGTCTATAGTTACAAATGTCTAATTTGTCACCAGATTTATGTAATGGTTTTATAACGGCTATTTTAAATGCAGTGGGGAAGAAACCGACTTCTAAACATTTATTTAAAATATATGTAATTGGCTCAGCGATATAATTTATAATTTTTTTCACAACTTCTGCCCTTAAGTTATCAAGGCCAGGAGCCTTACCAGTTTTCAAATCCTTCACTATATTAATTACTTCCTGTATATTTGTGTCTGAAAGAAATATAGAATTAAGCAGCCTTAATTCTGGTACATTTCCTTGTTGTTGGTTTATTCTACTAGCTAAATTTTTACTAACATTTGTAAAGTAAGTACAGACACTGTTAGTGATATCGACTTGATTGGAAATAATTTGCCCATTGCCATTTTTAATAGATTTTATGTCATCATTTTTGCTTTGCAGGGGATTTTGAATGTTCTTAATACATTGCCACATATTTTTTGCAGGATTTTTATTTTTATTAATGATATATTTATAGTAGTCTTTTTTTGCCTTAGTTATTAGATCATTTAATCGATTTCGATATATTTTGAACTCTCTTAATATCGTCTCATTATGGGGATTTTGTTGAATTTTTTTATATAACGAGTTTTATTTGTTTATGGAATTTATGAGACCATTAGTTATCCACTGGTTTCTCTTAATTTCTGTCCTCTTAATTTTTTTGTTAATAGTACTTGTATCAACTATATTACTTTTGTTCTACGTGTTTTATTTGTCAAGATTTCAGTACCTAAAAAACATCACAAATTTGATCATTTTACGGCGAGAAATACGGTCACCTTAATGAGGCCTAGGCGTTCTGTTTGAAACATCATGTACGTTGTCTAGTCGAATAAAAAGTAGACTTATCAAAATCTTCGTTGTTTTGCTTCATGTTGTGCCATACGAAGTAAAAGCCAATTATGTCCGCATGTAACAAATCAGGAAGTTACGGGGGTGGACGCAAAAACTGGACTGGCGTATAGTAACTTACGGACATTAAAACGCTAAAACAGTTATAGTATAATAAACCAGTCCTATGCTAGTGAGATAAAACTACACTTAATATATTAAACATATATATCACTTGTTTTGTTGAAACTTACCTGACCAGTGGTTCGGCTTGTAGTTAGTAGTTAGTAGTTAGTCTTATACGGAAGTAGTGACAAAAATGTAAAGCTGTAAATTTAATATCTCTAATGATAGTAAAACCAACATGGTGTGAACAAAATAAATTATGGTGTGCTACTTATAACGATTCCAGATGGAATTTGAGTTTGATCGTTAATTCTTATTTAATGGGTGATAGAAAAGTAAATATTTCATTTCGTTCTCTCCGAGTACCTATTAAATAACTTTTCCTTATTTTGTGTACTGGACTGTAGCGCTGTCCGTGTAGGTGTAGCAAACGATAGTGCGAACATTATGATTTTCAGGTTACAGGCGCCACATTAGGGGGACGGTGTAGTTTATTGAGGCTGTATTACGTGCTCACTGGTACGCTATCTCTAGAAGGCAAGGAAACAGTTCAAGTTGTGTATCGAAATGGCTTTTCAAATCTAATAAATTATCTGTAGCAATTCAAGATCATAATTTTTAAATTCTGTTTAATAACAATAATGTTTTTGTTACCATTAAGTATTACATTAAATAAAAATAAATATGAAAATAATATTATTAAGTATTTTCAACCTACAACGACAGAGAAAGAAAAATATAAAATTATAAAGAGCAAAAATAAAACGAGTTCACACAAGAAAAAGTTAGCAGACACTTCTTCATAATTGATTTATCAGTTCAATTCAATCAGTTCAATTTTAAACTTTTTATAAGAAAATTGTATAAAAGAAAACGGTATTTTATTCAATAGAGTTGTAATTTGATATGAAAAGCCTGAGCGAAAACTATTAGTTTTATGTTTAGGAACTGTTATAGTAAATTTATACCTCATATTTACTGATAGGCATCCGCAGGCCCCCCCGTAACCGGGCGTCACTTCAAAGGGGCACCAAAAAAGAATTTTTAAAAATCCAGAAAAATATATAAAAAAAAAATTAAAAAAAATGCGCAGGGTGAATAAAAATAAGTAAATGCCTTTACTTGTCAAGTTTCAAGCAAATACTTAGTGGCCATATTTAGTTTGTTAATGATTATATATATATATATATATATATATATATATATATATATATATATATATATATATATATATATAAAGCTGTTTACAGGCCTTTTAGACCCAGAACTGTGTTATTCTCCTCCACTCATTCTGTCCTTCGCCTTTCTTTTCCAATACGTTACATTTTTCTCCCTTAGATCCATTGCCACTGCCTCTCTCCATCGCTTCCTCGGTCTACCTCTTTTTTTCTTGTAGTTAGGTTTACTCCCTACTATTTTCTTAACTGCCCCTTCATCTTCCATACGTTCTAGATGCCCTAGCCACTGCACTCTTCTGGCTTTTACAAATTCGTCTATTGTTGGTGCCTGGTACATTACATATATTTCCTCATTGTTTTTCCTTACATAGCCTTCTTCCGTCTTCTTACCCCCTAGAATTCTCCTTAAGATTTTCCTTTCCCACCTTAAAAAGTTTTCTCTTGACTTCTTATTGAGAACCCAGGTTTCACTACCATACAGCACTGTCGGTCTCAAAATTGTTTTATACATTCTAAATTTTACTCCTCTGGACAAATTTTTTGATTTCAATAAGTGGTTCACTGCTGCCGAACTTCTGTTTGCTTTTATTATTCTCCTATTTATTTCTTGTTCCTCATCACAATTAGCTGTTATTAGCGGCCCCAAATACACATATTCTTGAACTTCTTCAAACTCCATCTCTCTATGCTCTGTTCTCAATTTGAAATTGGTATCCTTTTTCTGTTCTCAAAAGCTTACTTTTCTCTTGATTTATCTGCAATCCCACTTTACGTGCTTCCTCCACAAGTTTTCTCGTTACTTCTTCTAATTCCCTACTATCTCTAGCAATAATAGCCACGTCATCTGCATAACTTACAATTTGATGACTTTAAAACAATATATGTCCTTCTCTGTTCAACTGACTATCTCTTATGACCTTTTCCAGTACTAAATTAAAAAGAAGCGTTGAGAGTGAGTCTCCTTGTCTCAGTCATGTATCAATAGTAAAACCTTCCGAACATTCACCTTTTATTCGTACTTTGGATTTAGTATTTTCTAAGGTCATTTTCAATAGCCTAATTATTTTGCTTGGTATCCCAAATTGTTTCAAAATTTTACTTAGTTTATTACTTTTGATCGAATCATATGCTTTTTTGAAGTCCACAAATAAAACCATTGCTTTGATCCCATACTCATAGCATGTAGTCAGAATTTCCTCCACCATGAAGATTTGGTCTGTTGTTGACCTTCCTTTTCTAAAACCTGCTTGATACTCCCCTATTTGTAGTTCTGCTATAGGTTCTATTCTCTGTTTTATTAACGTTGCCATAATTTTATACCCTCTATCTAACAATCTAACAATGATATACCCCTATAGTTTCTGCAGTCTGTTGCATCTCTCTTTTTTAAGATTAGTATAATCAAAGCATTTCTCCAATCTTCAGGCATACATTCTCTTCTCCAGATCATTCGTATCATTTCGTATATTCTTTGTCTTAAATGCTCTCCTGCGTACTTAATGTTCTCTGCTGTTATCCGTTTTTTCCTGGACTTTTGTTATTCTTTAAAGCTTCTATAATTGTGTCTATTTCCTTTTTTTGTAGGTTCTTCTACATCCACTTCCTCTTCCCTTCTCGGTATCATATCCTCGTGCTTCTCTCCTTCTCTTACACTCTCTTCATTCAACATATCTGCAAAGTATTGCCTCCATCTTTCTCTCACCTCTGTTTCCTCTGCAATTAGATTTCCACTTTCATCCCTCATATATATTACTTCCTTCTTTATCTTTTTCCCTTTTTTATCTCTCTGGAGAAGTTACGTATTTCCTTCTTCTTACAATGTTGCTCTATTTCATCTATTTTCTTAACCTGTTCTGTTCTCTTCTTTTGTCTAAACACTTTCTTTGCCTTTCGTCTTTGTTCCCTGTATTTCTCTTTATCTTCCTCTTGTACTGACTGAAGTGCTTTAATTCTTAGCTTATTTCTCTTCTCCGCCTCTCTTATACACTCCTCATCCCACCATCTTTTCCTAATGTTAATGATCAACAAGTATTAATTTTCGGATTGACGGGTAAAAGCGTTCACTTGTTTATATTCACCCGACCCAATGTAATAAATATGAAATATTTATTTTGGTGCTGCGACATATTAAATTTTCAGTTTTAACTTAAGGTTTTATTAAACACTTAGAGATGAACTTAATAATTTTATCAATATTTGTAAGTAATATACATAAATAATATTATTTAAGTTAAACTACTACTTTAAATAAAATCTGCTGCACTAAAAACGGGAAAATAATTATTAGGACACATTATAAGGCTTTCTAACGATTCTAACCTCTTTCAAAATTAACAATTAATTTAAAATGTGGGATATAGGTTAAAATATTTTTTTTGCGAACTTGCGCCTCGACGTTTTTATTTTTAATTGTTAAATGTTCCAGAGGTCAGGATGTCTCAGTAATATTTTTACCTATACTTTCTATTTTTTGGTTCTTAGTTTTTCACTTGACTAGAACTACCTCTACTCTGCGACTGCAACATTAAATGATAAAAAATACCTTTAAAACGAGGTATCACTTGATCTCCTTTTAATTTAATTTTTTGAGGGCTGTTCTCACTTTCTCTCAGGGGTTGATACTGTTGGGTTAAACATAAAATATGATAATATAATATTTTCTTGGAAACCTAAAATATGTGCGGAAAGTTTTGTAAGAATCGGTTGAGTAGAAGTAGTTCAACAAGCTATTGCAAGATTAAAAACAAACAATAAACAACTATACTGGTCGAGCGATATTAAATAAAATCGTTTATTAACGATTAAATCCTTATTTTAAATTTTTGTTAATATTTAACATTTTTTTATTATAAAATAAAAAAATATATATTTTTTTATAACTGGATTTCGTACATTAATAAAAGGTGCCAAAATAATGTCCCGCAGGCGGGCACCGCTCAGTCTTGCGGGGGCCTTGGGCATCCGTTCTATATGTAATTTTGTTATAGAGATAAGGTGGGGTTTGAGAAGAATACTCTCTTAAAAAAAACATAATAAACAACAATTGCATAATTTATATGAGATACTACTAATGCTTCGTACAAATATTTCTTCGTATTTTGTACTTAACGTACACTTACCGGAATAAATTAATTTTATGTCAGAGAAAGCCATTTATAATAAAATTTATATATTCTGTAAAATGACGATCTATATCTGGTATTAGCCTCAATTTTTTTTAATCAAGACGATTGCCATTAATTTCAATATTTAATTTAGTTGAAGTTGTGGATAGTTCAAATGTATTAGATATATCATTAAGAGAGGTAATGTCATCATTAATAAGCTGGCAGTAATGAAAAATATTATTTTTCTCGAAAGAATAATATAATTGGGTATCACCCGCATAGAAATGAGCGTTGTAAGATTTTAAAACAAGACGAAATTCAACTGTATATAAAGTAAATAAAAGCGGACCCAAAATCGAGCCTTGGGGAACACCAATATTAGTTGCTAATACATCAGAATGTTTACTATTAAGGATAACTTTTTGATATTTTTCAGTTTCAAAATCGTTAAGTCATCTTCAAAATTTTAATTAGGGAGTCAAAGAAACAAGATTAAATTAGAAAAAATATGTTCAAGGAAAATTGAAATTGACATTTTCTGTTTTCCTTAATAGCACGATAAATATAAATTTCAATAAATCAGTTTTAGGTCTTTATTGTCTCATTAACTGAATAAAACTTCATAAAACACTAAATCATATTTAAGAAATACAGAAGAAATCTTTGACAAGTTTTCATTAATATTGTGAACCACTAAATTAATGGCATTAATATGGAAATGACATATTAGATTACAGTTCATAGTCTGACAACCACACTGTTCTGTATCCGTTTTATTAAAATTTACTGGAGAACATATTTTAAACTTGAATGAGAATTTCGAACCAAAATATATTTTTGTACAGGGTAATTTTTTATACTTATTCACCCAGTGATTATTTGAGTATTAAAATAGTAAATAGTACCTACATATTTTCCCGAAGACATTTAGAGTAAAAAAAAAAATAAATTACACTCTTGGGACATAAAATAAATTAAATCAAAAATTTTTGGAATAGCCTTTTTTCTATGTCCAAAATTTTATTTCAAGATAGAGTAATTAATAAAACCGGAACTAGAATAATATTTATATTGAAAAATAAACAGTTTCTTGCAAAAAACAACCTTCTGCTTATTTTATTGACTTTTGGGAGCAATTTAAAGTTTTCTTTGTTTTTAATAGTTCCTTTATTTCAACTCTTGGCTTTAACATCAAACATGAATCTAGAACATGCATCTCTTTCGTACTGATCATCTAACCAGTACCAAAAACTGTAACTTGAAGTTTAAATATTATCAACTGTCAACATACATATTTTCATGACATTGGTGGTTTATTTGGATCCGGAGTCCTCAAAAGACATATAAATCGACTCCTTCTGATTCACCAGTTATTATGTTTTAAGTATTAAAAACATGAAAGCCTGTTTATTTGCCCTGTTCTCAACGCAAAATATTGATTTACGTTATTCTGGTATTATTACTTGATACGGTTTATTCTCTATTCCCTCATACGAGTATAATACTGTGACTTGATTGGTCGCTTGGACTTGGAATACTATGGTTCAAATGTTTGCATGAACATAAAATAGTACTTTAGATTATACAAAACTACTAATCGCATGTTTATACATAGAATATATAAGCGCATAACTCTTGGGAAATAGAATAATTATAATATAAAAATATCGATTGCAGAATAACATGGTCATATTATGATAGTTTAGTCGAGGCAATAAACTAGTAGAAAGTCAAAAAGTTCTAAAACTAGTTGTGGTGGACGGATCGGAATGCGGTTTTCTGCATTCTCTTCCAAAAATTATTTGTAAAAAATGTGGCGACATGGAATTTCTGACAAATCGGAAATTGCATTGCTGCAGCCAAAAATGCATTCAAAAAATGCATTATTTGAGAGGCCTCTTGGAAGATGTCAAAACTTGGTAAATAAGTGTCAGAACTGACCCAGATCAGTTACTCGGGGGTTTTCGAGGTCGCTGATCACGAATATGATATTCAAATTGACCTCCCGAACACCAGGAGCTCAGGAACGCCGATGAACTTCATCTTCGTGGGACTCTCCCACAAGTTATGCGGGAAAGAAAAAAAAGTCGACGCCCGGGATTTTTTTGGGTCGCTGAATCCAAATCTGGCATAGGGGAACACCCCCACGGGCACCTGGTGTGCCGGAACCTGGACGCGGACGTCATCTCCGAGAATTTTCCTGAGAAGACTGCCAAAAACCACCCGAAAATCATAGTAGGGGCGTTTTGTGGGCGTTGAATCCGAATTTCCCGTCTGAAACGACCCCCCGAACACCTAGTGCACCAGAACCTGACCCTAAACGTCATCTCCGTGGCTTTTCCTAACACAATCAAATAAGGCGAACCGAAAATCGTTGTGGGTTTTTTTTTGGGGTGCTGAATCCGAATTTCACGTCGATAACGACCCTCCGAGCCCCTGGTGCACCGGAACCTGACCCGAAACGTCATCTCCGTGGCTTTTTCTGACACAATCAAAAGAGGCGAACCGAAAATCGTTATGGAGGTTTTTTTGGGGCGCTGAATTCGAATTCCATGTCGATAACGACCCCCCGAACCCCTGGTGCACCGGAACCTCACCCTGAACATCTTCTCCCTGGCTTTTCCAGACACAATCGAACAAGACGGACCGAATATCGTTATGGGGGGTTTTTTGGGCGCTGAATCCAAATATGACATCGGCGAGCACCCCACCGCACCTGGTGGCTCCGAACCCGAATGTGCACGTCATCTCCAAGAATTTTCATGAAAAGAGTGCCAAAAATAATCGAAAAATCGTTGTAGGGGCGTTTTTGGGATGCTTAATCCAAATTTCACGCCCAAAACTACCTTCCCAACGCCTTCACATCGTGTGGAATTGTTGATTCTTAAATTATGTGAGGAGGAGAGAAATAAAAGGAATAGAAAGTCAATATTTATATAATTGGCGTTTAATAACTTTTTATTGATCTCAAATCAAATTCAATCCAACTTTAACTTTCCCTTACCTCATAAATATCAAATTCTTTATCAAGTGACACATCGCAATTCTGTTCATTTTCTTCCTCATTAACTGGCATATTCTTAAGTAGATCGTCTTCTTCATCTAAGGCCTCTCTCTCTGCCGCAATAACGTTTTCAACTGAATATCGGGCATAACGGGGTTCGGGGGTACCAGGTGCCCGTTGGGTGTTCGCCGATATCATATTTGGATTCAGCGACCCAAAAAAAACCCTATAACGATTTTCGGTTCGTCTTTTTCGATCGTGTATGGAAACCCCTCGGAGAAGATGTTCCGGGTGAGGTTCCGGTGCACCAGGGATTCGGGGGGTCGTTATCGACGTGAAATTCGGATTCAGCGCCCCACAAAAAACCCATAACGATTTTCGGTTCGCCTTTTTTGATTGTGTCAGTAAAAGTCACGGAGATGAAATTTAGGGCCAGGTTCTGGTGCACTAAGGTGTTCGAGGGGTCGTTTCCGACGTGAAATTCGGATTCAACGCCCACAAAACGCCCCTATTATGATTTTCGGGTGGTTTTTGGCACTCTTCTCAGGAAAATTCTCGGAGATGACGTCCGCGTCCAGGTTCCGGCGCACCAGGTGCCCGTGGGGTGTTCGCCGATGCCAGATTTGGATTTAGCGACCCAAAAAAGACCCGGGCGCCGAGTTTTTCTTCTTTTCCGCGTGATTTGTGGGATAGTCCCACGGAAATGACGTTCATCGGCGGTCCTGAGCTCCAGGTCTTCAGGGGGTCAATTTGAATCATATTCGTGATCAGCGACCTCGAAAACCCCCGAATACCCGATCTTGGCCAGTTCTGACACTTATTTACCAAGTTCTGACATCTTCCAAGAGGCCTCTCAAATAATGTATTTTTTGAATGCATTTTTGGCTGCAGCAATTCAATTTCCGATTTGTCAGAAATTCCATGTCGCCACATTTTTTACAAATAATTTTTGGAAGAGAATGCAGAAAACCTCATTCCGATCCGTCCACCACAACTAGTTTTAAAACTTTTTTAGTTCATTGCCTCGACTAGTTTGGCTGTTACGCGATGAGTTGTTGGCATATCGATACATGGTAGAATGGCTCAAATTATGAACTTATTATTATCAACAAGTAGATAGAGAATTAACCTATTATGCGAATAAGTTACAATGAAAAGCAGTAAATAACAAAGAAAAATTAAATTAACAGAGCAAAAATTAAAAAAAAAACATAAAAATATGATATATGATACAGTAAAGAAAAGTAAGATGTATAATAGATAATACAATACCAAACATATTAGTCTACAGCAAGATGACAATAAATTCTATGAATCCAGTTAAATATTGATAATAAATGAGTCCAATCTATTTTAAAAGCAATTATAGATGGTGCATTTACAATGTCTGTAGGTAAACGATTCCATACGCTGAAGCCACGATTGCCGATAAAATTTTGCTGCGAGATTAATCTAAAACGCTCTTTATACAGTTTTAGATTGTAAAGACGTACATTTTCACTAGCAGTTAATGTGAACATGACTGCCATGTTAACGGAAAAGTGTCGTGATGAGCCCGATAAGTAAAAATAAGGTCTCCACGTAATCTTATTATATTTTCGTCAAATGACGTAGAATTAAGTCTGCTCAGTTTTTCTTTGTAAGACAGATGACAGAAATTTTCGATTTCGTTAGCTGACGTTGCACGCGTTCAAGCGCAAATTTGTCTTAAAATACGGAGACTATACTGAGGTGCCGTATTCAAGGATAGGCCTTATGTAGGTCTTATATACTTATTTGAAGAGCGTGAGGATTACGAATTATTTTAGTATCATCAACAACATTAAAACAGAAGCAGGATTAAGTGATAAATCATAACAGTAGATCAATAAAGGATCGGTCTAAGAACTAAACCCTGAAGAACACTAAAGGAAACATATGGTTGAAATGGAAAGAACGATACCACTCGAACAGAAAACATACGGCCAGTGAGATAAGCAGTAAATTAATTCAAAAGTAGACATCTTATGCCAAAATGTTCCTGCTTGACCAGAAATCTTCTGCGGGTAACACGGTCAAATTCTTTGGATACGTCCACATAAAGAATATCAATCGTTTTACATGAATCTAAATCCATTGTCCAACGATTTAGACTAGTTAACAAATTAGTAGGAGTTCGCCGCCCAAGTAAAAATCCTTATTGGGTCTGAGGAATACCATCAGTAGTGGTTGCTAACGGGACCAAGGGATTGGATATTATCCTTTACTTATTATTTATCGCACAAGCATTCATAACATAAATACTTGCATAAGAAATGCTATTGGTATTCCTAACCATAAAAATGTGGCACAACTGGTTAACTCTATATTCAGAGACACTGTATAAAATAAGTTTGAACACTTTAGGGCAAGTTAGAACATAACAAATTTTTTGTAATTTTAAATTTAAAAATGTTAAGTGCAGCTTTGCTGCGACTATAACGCTGCATGCTCAAAAATAGAATTTTTCTCGAAAATGAAAAGCGTTACAAAAAATTGTCAAGAGTAATAAAATATGCTAAATAAAGTTCTACATTTTATAAAAAATTGTCCATAGGCTTACGTCAGAAAAAAGTGAAAAAATGAAATGACCCCTTCCCCCTCCCGTTTCTAAGTTCGTTTTTTAGGCGTCATTTACAATAACACTCTTGAAGATTTGATTAATAACAAGACGTATTTCTATAAAATTTCAAAGTGATAGGTAAAAATCTGGAGAAATTATAGCAAAGAAAAGCAATTTAAATGTTGAACTTGAACATCCTGTATATTTTAAGAGGAGCATTTTTGTATATTAGTAAGTAGGGTTAAATCCTCATATTTTGCCCTGTTCACGGGATAACCTATTTTTTACCTATTGTTACACCCTGTACACTGTTTTTCGGATCTTGTGGAAGAACAGCTTGGCTAATCAAAGGTCCTCGCAAATTAAAAAATATATTGCGAACCTACAGTATTTAATACTTTTAGTTAGGTTGCAAATGACATCAGTTTCTTATAAAAGGTATTACCAGTTATGTGAAGATAACATAAAATTTGATTCTAAGAAACTTTTGGCTTTCATTTAAAGTACCTTTAATAGTACGATGGTGAGCAATTAGATAACCCAAATGATATCCTTAATGCTTCTGCGATCTACTTTCACAAGTCTCATAAAAATGCATCAACAAGTTCTACTTTTAATCTAAATGTACTTTATCCAGATGTGGGTATTATAATTCATATCATTCGATTAGAAATGTATAAATCCTTATACTTACAGTTTTAATGTATTAAGTTCATAATGTTGGTAGAATATTGAACCGAATATTATGCCAACTTATTACAAAGGATTGCGGTCCTTAAAAATCCAACCTATTTATTTTTTATACAGAACACGCACTGTACGAAGCAATTTGCATTTAATATAATTTATAAGTTGTTAGTTCCTATACTTCATAATCAGGTATGTAATAATAATGGTAAAAATGAGTACGTCAATATGGATTTATGAAAGGTCGGTCAACAACACCTAACTTATTATCAGTTGCATAATTTATGTTCAAGTCTATTGATATGCAGTCACAAACGGATATTATCTACGCGGACTTCTTGAAGGTTAGTTATACTAATCAGGGTGAACTTTCAGATTTGCTGATAAGTGTCTATTAATGTTATTCTGCAGACCGCGTATCATCCAAGACTAATTTTGAATTCCCATTTTTAACAAATTTATTTATGACAAATGATTTCTGTTTTTGAGATCCATTATATGGATAACTTAGAAATCAATTGTTAGACGTATGTCAGTATTTATTACTTTTTTCTATAGCAAATGTTAAAGCCTTTCATCTATTAAAAATTATAGCTAAAGTAGTACTTAAATCGTAAAGGTACATAAAATGACACCAAGGATAGATAAAGACTTTCCTTTTTAAGTATATACTTATAATCATTAATTTAAATCATTACCTACTATTTGTGAATACAAACATTAATATAACAGTTAACATCCCCAGAAATATGCATGGAATCCTTTTTTTGCTCCAATCAGAATACCGATGTATTGACGCCAATGATCTCATTTTCCACGCTGATAAGTATACATTCTGATACAGCAATCTTATTGATCACTGATTCGTCAATATATGTCTCTGCTAGGGTAGAAGACTGCCATCCATCCAACTGGTTCACTGTTAGAAAGTCTTCGCCAGATATGCAAACCTTTTTAGCTGCAGAACGGTGGAAACAATATCCAGCTGGATTTAGCAGCTTTATTCCCACATGTTGAATAGTGCATTTCTTCTGTCGATAGTTAATGAATTTAGTATGGGACAAGTTCTGAGGGCGTCGGGTGATGTATTTTCCTTCCATACTTCTTATTACCAATACAGAATGGCCGGTCTTTATTAGTGTTGGAGTCGAGGGAGAAACAAGCAATACAAATTGTCGTTCTTCAATGTTTCCAACTTTTAATCTGCGGAACTCATCTAAACGGCAAGCTCCATGTAAACCCATTATAGCTAAAACCTATAAGCCAAAATTCTCAGTTTTACCTTGACATCACAATGATCGCAAAATGACAACCTAAAGAAATGACTAATAGTTTCCTTGTCAGTGGAGATGACTTAATAATCAAATTTCATAGAAATCAATGCACTTACAATGAAATTCGTACATCCTGTACATATAAATTAGTAACTGAAGTAGTATATACTAATGTATTGATAATAGTCGTCTCATAAAAATAGTCTATAGGATTGATATCTGGAAAAAGTTTACTTTGGATAAAGAGAAAAAATTTTATAAAACATTGAATAAAAAAATTTAAAAACTGTTATAATATGACAAACAATTGAAAATTGATGAGTATGATGAATTCGACCAATCGTTGCAAGACGTTAAATAATTGACTGTATGGACAGCGCATGGTAACCGAGCAAAAGCTGGAATATTAGAAGTATTTTGGCTATGTCTAAAACTGTCTTAATACGAGAGTTTACTTCTTTCTTTCTAATTAGAGAAAGTTTTGCAGATACAGAAAGGTGGAAGCTTAATATGAGCACCACTACTGCTGCCAACAATTCCGTTGTCCATATAAAAATAGCTATTTAGGAACTCGAATATAACGCTTTCCATATCCATCGCATTCTTTTCATCTTCTTTTAGCAGATGATTTTTCTGTTCTCTATCGCAAGTCTTTGATCAATCTACTTTTTTTAGATTAGTATTTTATTTATCAGTTCATTCATTGTGTTGATTAAAATTAAATGAATTTCGGTGTTAATAAAAACGGTACAAACTTGTGCATCAACCAAATTAAATTTAACACTTCTGTTAACAAAAATTATGATAACTGCGTTCACTAGAAAGAATTTTATTCGATGATGCAATTGCTAAATCAATTTAAGTTCAATGAATTTCAAATAGTAATATTAGTTTTCCAGTCCTGCAAAGGAAATTTACTGACAATTCGCTGCAGTTGACTGGATGTAATGATTGTATAGTTAGTTATAGCTGAGGCCTCCTTATAAGACAATGGTCTTACATGTTCAGTGAAGATTAAGACGCCTGTCTGCCATAACCAAAGACAAAGTGAGACACAATATCACTATTATGACCTTGATACCTACTTTACTTGATATATTAGTTTTCTTTAAATTCCATTGCAGCGTGTTTTGTCAGACACAGTAACCGTGTTAAATCTTTCAGTATCTGATCTTGTTCGGAAAATGAATATTACTGTTATATGTTTATACGTCTGGGTAATATTAAGCTTTGCATTTCGAGTTGTCATTCAGGTACATACTTAAAATGCAAAAATATCTGTTGGTGATTCATTTCACTTCAAATCATAATTTTTGAAAACCTCTATAATCGCATTGTTGCCAGACTGTTTTTGAATTGATGTTGAAATTTAAAAAAAATGTTCCATATTTCCCGTTCTAACAGATGTTAGAAAACAAAATAAAGTGTTTGTCTGTAAATTTATGTAAAAAGTTGTTTAAATTTCATGTATGTTTTTAAATTATTCAGTCATAATTCATCTTTCATTTTTGTAATTATGTCAGAAACTTTTCAACAAATAATAAATAAAGTGCATTCATTTCAGATCAGAATTTCCCAGGAGGTTATAAGATTTTAGTATCTTCGCTTGTTTACTTAATGGATTATGGTTGTTTTGTGATAATATTTTAATGAAGTATCCCGATTTGTATTACAAAGGATGAAAATAATATTAGTCTGATTACAGAATGGTAAATTTTGGGTAACATCGTGAATTTTGATACATTTTCTCTTAAATATTTCTGTATTCAATTGAGATCTCTATTTTTTAATTAAAATTTAGATTAAATTAAATAAGATCCAAATATTTGACCCATAAACCAATTCGTAAAGTCAATAATTATTAGTGTACAGTTTAAGCATATCAAACTACATCCTGTTTTATATTACGCTATAAATTCTTAGAAGACTTCATTAGTTGGCAAAGTAATAAGTAGTGTTAAGTTTCGAAAGTGAGGAGAAATTTCGCAGCATCGTATACGTCTCAATTAAGAGTTCGATTAAAGGCTAAGTTATTGCATTACTAACTCGTGTTTGCTAATCAAACAAACTGGAGCCAACCATAAATTATCCTAGCAAAAATTATCGCTGATCTAACTTAAATTAATATCTGCGAATACGCGAAAGGTTTATTTATGATTAAAAACTCAGCATGGAATTATGCCAAGGTTCATTACTGGGTATCTTTTCAGACTGGTAAAACAATACACTTTTATAATAAAAATTCGTTATTGCGGAGGTGTAACTTCATTATCTCTTGCAATATTGCCTAAAGTTATTATATATATATATATTATAATTAAAACCTTTAGCGAAATTTATTGCTGTTGAGAGCGTTAAAAATCTGTTCGTAACTTATATAGCATATAGCTCTAAATGGAATGAAATTTATTGATTTACAGAATTATAATAAACTTTCAAGAACAATTACGGTTACATTTAATAACAGTAGAATAATAAGTATCTTGACAATTTTAGCGGAAGGTTTTTAATTTCTTGCTGCACCATTAACAGTATATGCGGTTGCTAAAATCATTCAGATTTTCATCCATAGGGTATCCAATATTATTTCTATACATAAAAAAAGCAAAAAGCATTACAACATAGCGTATACTGGTATGCCCATTTATTATGCCAGAAACGTCGAAGTGTGTCTGTTGTAACTCTATTACTGAGACATAAGCTGGTCGCATGCTGTGTTTGTAAGAAAACATACAACCATGCATGTGTGGATATTTCCCTATCGGAAGTGAGAAGTCGAAAAAATCTCTGAATTGGTCCTGCCGCGATTGTCTACAGGTAACTAATGATATTAATGATTTGAGATCTGTTGTCATAGAATTAAAGGCCCAACTTGCCAACTTTAAGTCTTTGGTTGACCAAAATGCTAATAAATCGTTGATGCCAAGTGATTATGAAGACCTCATTCAAGAAGTTCATGAACGAGATAAACGTAAATGTAAATATTATTTTCTACAATATCGCTGAAATTGCAGATGAAACCAAGACAAATAGAATAGTGTATGATAAAACAAAGATGGATGAAGTTTTGACCTACCTATCAGTTGATGCTGAAGTTAAGAATACCTCTCGGCTGGGAAGATTTGATCCATCGAAGACAACCGCACGTTCTATTAAAATCACTTTTGACCAAGAATCTACAGTTTATAAGGTATTAAAGAAGGCGATTAATTTGGGTAAACATTTCTTCTGATCGTACTCCAAGGCAAATGACGTATTTCAAACAACTTAAATCTAAACTAGACAACAGACGAATAAATGGCGAAGCTAATCTAAAGATAAAGTATGTACAGGGCGTTTCAAAAATTATAATTTTAAACTAAGCAAACCCAGCAGTGAATCTCTTTTGGATTATTCGTATTATTTTCAAAACGTACATGGTCTAAGATCTAAGGTCGGAGAACTTTTTTCGATCTGTAAGTGACGTGGAATATGAGATTATTGAACTAGTGGAAACCTGGGATTCAGATGAAATAAGTAATGGTGAATATTTTCCGCCCTGTTATAATGTAATGCGCTGTGATAGAAACTTTCAAGACACGCATTTATCTAGGGGAGGGGGTGTGTTGTTGGCTGTCGGCAACTGTATTGCTATCGAATCAGTTGATGTATCCTATATAAGGAATTTGCTAGTGAACATAGATATTGTAGGTTGTAATTGTTTTTAAATAGTTTCTATGTACTATATGTATATGTCATTTTCATGCTGCTTTCAGTTTTGACTAGTGAGTTTGAATTACTTTTTGATCTATTGTGGCAAGCAATAGTCAACCAGAGCAATGTCCCAATTATGGGTGATTTTAATGTAACTCACTTTAATAATGAAACTATGTTTGATGTTAAATGTCAATTAATTAATGATTTCATAAACTTTACTAACTTGCATCAGGCAAACAATGTTACCAATGCTAATAATTGCTTACTGGATTTAGTACTAACCGTTATAGAAGTTACCGTAGGCCGCGATGATATGCCATTAATTAAGGAGGACATCCATCATCCTGCACTTTCTATATATCTGGTAGTTAAAGTTCATCGCTTCATAAAATTTCCTTCTACAGTGGTACAAAAAATTATAATTTTCGACTAGCTAACTGCCCCATGTTGTATGAAGCCTTATATAATGTGGACTGCCATTTCTTAATGGATTTGAAGATGTCAATGTGGCATGTGAAAGCTTTTACAATAAACTGTATTCTATTTTTGATCTTTATGTCCCTGTATATGAAAATAGAAAATTGTTGCATCCCATATGGTACACCACTGAATTGAGGAAAAATATAAAGTTTAAAAACTACTACAGAAATAAGTATCGCAGAACAAAAAACAGTAAATATTTGCTGGATTTCCGACATCTAAGAAAAATTACAAAAACTCAGATATCTCAGGCCCACAAAAACTATATACAAAATGTCGAGGGTAATATATTGGCTGATTGTAAACAATTTTGGGCATTTGTTAATAATGAAAAAGGAGTTTCACGATTGCCTGGAAGGATGCATTATAAAAATCAAGTTCTTTATGATTCCCCTCAAAACATAGTTAATGGTTTTTCACAATATTTTAGCAGTGTTTTTCTTCCAGATAATTCTGATTCTTCCACATATAGTGTTAAATTTAACAACTTACCTTATATTAGCGTTGAGAATGTGACACTTAATTCAATTTCTAAATTAAAAAACAAATTAACAGCTGGTCATAATTTAGTTCCCAGTTTTTAGTTAAAGACTGCTCACGTGTATTAGTGACTCCGTTGTCAATTTTATTTAATTTAACTCTTCGAACTTTGCAATTTCCCGATTGTTGGAAATTGGGAAGAATTTGTACTGTCTTTAAGAGTGGTGATTCTGGTGATTCTAGCTAGACCCCCATTTCCATTTCCTAAGGTTTTTGAGAGGTCGATATACGATTTCATGTATATGTCCATCAAAAATACATTATCTCCTTATCAACACGGCTTCATAAATAAACGTTCAACTATAACTAATTTATCTTTAGTAACACAAAGTATAGCTGACTAGATTCCAACGGTCAGATGGATGTGATCTATATCGTCTTTTCGAAGGCCTTTGACACTATCAACCATGTTATTATATTACTGAGACTAGCTGAATATGGATTTTCTAATGATTTAATTCAATTATTATCAATTTATTTAAAAGGACGGTCGTACTACGTTGCCTTCAATGGATTTCAAACTCATAAATTTGAAGCCACTTCTGCTGTTCCTCAAGGGTCCACCTTTGGGTCTCTTATATTTTTGTTATTTATTGATTATCTTACAATAGCAATCGAATGTCCGAAACTCATATTTGCTGATGATTTAAAAATCTATTACAAAATTAATAACAGGTTTCAACAATTTTAATTTAATTAGTTATTATTAGTTTATTTATGCTATTTTACTATATATTTTTATACATTTATGTACGTGTATTATTACTGTTGTATGTATTTACTCGCAATTTATTTTATTTTATTGTTTCTTTCTATATGTATTATGATTTTTATCCTGTAAATGGAATTTTCTGTTGGGCAATAAAGTTTGAATTTGAATTTGAATTTGAATTTGAATTTGAATTTGAATTTGAATTTGAATTTGAATTTGAATTTGAATTTGAATTTGAATTTGAATTTGAATTTGAATTTGAATTTGAATTTGAATTTGAATTTGAATTTGAATTTGAATTTGAATTTGAATTTGAATTTGAATTTGAATTTGAATTTGAATTTGAATTTGAATTTGAATTTGAATTTGAATTTGAATTTGAATTTGAATTTGAATTTGAATTTGAATTTGAATTTGAATTTGAATTTGAATTTGAATTTGAATTTGAATTTGAATTTGAATTTGAATTTGAATTTGAATTTGAATTTGAATTTGAATTTGAATTTGAATTTGAATTTGAATTTGAATTTGAATTTGAATTTGAATTTGAATTTGAATTTGAATTTGAATTTGAATTTGAATTTGAATTTGAATTTGAATTTGAATTTGAATTTGAATTTGAATTTGAATTTGAATTTGAATTTGAATTTGAATTTGAATTTGAATTTGAATTTGAATTTGAGAAGCAACAAAAGACTCTTATGAGACAAATGTCTAAAACGATTAGTTACAAATATATTTTAAAACGCATATACAACTACTTACTTTAAAATGCAAAAATGTGTTATGAAATTGATAGCTAAGGTACAATAGGTTTGTCTACAAAAAAAATATATAGTAAAATTAATTAATTAAAATTACCCCTCAAACCCATTACAAATAAAATTGAGGTTTATTTGACAGCAAAGCGAATTGAAAATACAGCACGGACCCGAGAAATTGCTTATTTGAATGAGATAAATGTTCGCTCACAGGCTTGATGTCATATGCTCGCTGGCCGGCCTTGTGCCTAGAGTAGGGGTCGCCAACCTGTTCATTGTGTTGAACTACGTTAGTATGTCGATTATAATATAGTTGGACTTCAGAAAAATGCTTGTACGTTGTACAACGAAACGTAATCAGAATTTATGACATATACGGATATTTTTGGATGTGTCTGTGAGCTACCTGAAATTACCACGCGAGCTACTGGCAGTTCGCGATCGAAGGGCTGGCGACCCCTGGTCTAGAGCGTATCCGCAATTTACGTGATGTGGTGAAGAACAAAACGAAGTTACAGTTCAGTATTATTACATTACTGATATTCTAAATAATTTGCCACATCTTATACCAGCTATAAGAATGTAAATTGAATTAGGTATTATTCAATTTTATTGATACAACAACTAGCTGCGTAGATTTAGATATTAGAAAAGCTCTAAAAAAACATTAACGGTGAGTATCTTTAAGGGTACTTGTCATTGTTATGTAGAAATATCGACGTGATACTAGATTGTGACGTTATTACAAATTCAAACTTGTTTACTGTCACAATTCTACCGCTGATCGGAAAAAAATGTTAATCAATTATGATTTGTTTGGTGTGCAGCAAAATAGAGGCATCTGCATCTTAAAAACTATAGGTCATACAATGGCAAAAAAGCGCAGCACTGTTTTGCCATATATGGAACCTGGTGCTGTCGTAGTTGTATGGACAATGCATCCTCGTAGTATACAGAATCAGTTTCCAACCATCAGAAGCAGTGCACTGTATCTAAAACAGCATTTTCAACCGTATCTGCTAGTCATAGGTAGTGATAGTATATATGTAAATAGTGTAGAGTATTATGTGATATTCGCGGAATGCGCATCAGGTAGGTGTCAGTGGGTGGTGACATGACGGAATTCTACGGGTGAGTATAAACTGTTTAAAATAAACTATTAAAGTGTTAGGTTCACTCAGCGTCAACCTATTTTTGGTAATTTGAACCCTTCTCAAGTGGCACGCTTATGAAAATTTGTCCCCTGCAACCCTTACCTTCGTACTCATCTAACTGCTGTGATTGAATCACTCTATCATTTTGGACCTCGGGTATAGTAGCTTAATTCAAAAGACTGACACTTTATTTATTATAACTCAAGTTGTCCTCAAGGTATAATCGCCTGAATTATGATATAGACTTGGAAAACACCCTCTACATCTTGTTCTTGCACATGATAGACACAAAATTTGCATAAATATTTTATTATAGATTAATGAACATACTTTGGCGTTTTTTAATGCTTTTGTTTATTTATAATAACAGTAAACGGCACCATATAAACAATGATCTAATAAACTTCATTTAATTGTTGAACAACGTAACTGCTTGAGTAGTAATTTGATAATTAATCGATAGGTAGGAATGAACATGAGCATTAATTAATACGGTTCACTCCTACTGCAACATACCTGTTCATTTGATTAGAGATCATTTAATTATTTCTGTATCCTGGATCCGGATTAAGGGTCTCTGTTATAACGATACTTTCGAAGTTTAATAATATGCATCATTACACGTTATTGGTCATAAATATAATGTGTCTGTTCAGTATGAAAGTAAGTAATTGACAAATATCCAGGATATATGACAAAAAATGTTGGGAAAGTAATATATATTTTTTTAAAATGTTAATTCAAGTAATAAAAAATAAATCGGAGCAATTAATGATATAAACGTTTTTACCAGACACGTCACACATCTAGCCTATTTCGTTGTTGAAGAACATGGTTTCAATTGTATATATTTTATTACTAGGTCCTCTACTTTATTACTTTATAAGCATAACATTAATGAAGCTATTTTAAATTATTTTACCACAAAAGAATTTAGTTTATTCCATGAATCTCCGTCAGTGGTATTTAGCAAACAGTAATCTAAATATTTTTATAATCTTTTCTCTATTTTCTACATCTACACACAACGTTAAAAGTCTTGGACCCTCTATATATATAATGATTCGATTACACCTAGTGGTTTTTCTTAATGTGGTAAGAAATACATGTACTTAGGTAACAAAATAGACAAATAAAAATTGCAGACCATGAACCTTTACTTTATTACCAATGTTTTTACAAATCTGGTCAGTTTGGCAGTGTATTAAGCCAAGTGTTCCTTTGAATTTTTGTACATTATAATGCCAGGACGTGAAATTTCTGCGTTTACCCGAGCAAGAATGACTGATTTTACATTTACAGGACATTCTAATCATCAGATATCGAATATGTTGTCATTCCTAAATCATCTATTTTATGAATGATACACAGATATGAAGAATTTGATACAGTGTTAATAAATTTGTTTTGAGCTTCTGATAATCTACCATGGCAGTTTCATGATGAAAAGGATTGAAAATGTTACAGGTAGTTGACAAAATTTGTTTTTTCCATCATTAAATAAATCGCGAGTTTCCATCTCTTTCCGTTTCACAGTTGTACTTCTTTACCACTTTTTTATTTGCACACATATGCTATTCACATACAATTCTGTTACTGAAATACATATTTTATTTACACTCATATTTTGACCTCGCGCTCTAAACTCTTCATACATGTCATCATCCGATATTCCTCACTTCGATCAAATCACTAATAAAATTAATTACATTCATAATTAAATTAACGAAAAGATATACCCGTAATTTTTCCCGCCCGAATGATATACCCACCCATGATAGCGCTGGAAATGAAACAGTTCAGACAATTCGTTGCAGCCAATGAAAAGCAGCAGCGCATGCGAACTAACTGCAGCGCATGCGTAGCAGAAGCTGTGTAATCGGGTATGCTCTCAGAGATATGCGACACACGATTTTGTAGGAAAAATATACGGGCTGCATGTATATTTATTTGTGTGTTTATAACATTAGTCACTCTCTACAATTGCGGCCGCTGACTATTATAGTAATATGACGTTACTCCTAAGCTACTATTACTACCACATGTGTCACAATATATCATTAGATCATGTACAATGCCGAAAAGAAAGACATATTAAGGATAAAAGGAAGTAATTTCCAATAAATTATTTTTTTATGTTTTGGTTAATTTAACTACGAAGAAAACCCTTCAATAAATTGCATTAGCTTACAGCTCATAACGACTTCTACAAAGCGAACTGTTAACTAAACGGTTTCTATAAAACACCACCCACACACCATTACCAGTAAATATATTGAATATAGCGCACATCTAATGAAAGGGAGAATCGGTATTTGGTGTAATATGCCCATAGACGCCGCACATTTCAGCTACAGGTCTCAGGACCCACTTTCAAGGTACGTTTCGCCATGTTATATACTTACTATTCGAAGACGACCACAACGCAAATTTACGTGCTAGAATACCATTACGGGTCCCCACTCTACTTCCAAGGCATCGTGCTGCCCGCCTCCAGTGGGCGCGAGAGCATACAGGTTGGCTTTTACGCCAGTGGCAGTGGGTTTTATTTATAGGCGAAACCAGAATTGGGCTAGTTACTGATGACAATCGACAAAGAGTCTGGAGAGAACCAGGTCGTCAAGAGCGACTTTATTTTCCCCGTGAAGTTGCTCCATATGAAGGGGGTACAGTAATGTTTTGAGGTGGAATAATGTTCAACTGCCGCACCCTATTAATTCACATACCACAGAATATGGTCAGTCAAATTTGCATCGAACAAAATTTTGTGTTTATGGACGACAACGCTCGACCACATCGCGAAAGAAGGGTTCAAAAGACACTCGAAGCAGGACATATCAATAGATTAGATTGGCCAGCCAGCTCTCCTGACATGAATCCTATTGAAAACATGTGGGATTTCGTTGCTAGCCATTCATAATCATATTCCTCCACCTGAGACTGCAGAAGAGTTAGTCGTGGCGGCAAAAGAGGAATGGAACAATATTCCGCATGAGATCGTTAACCGCTTGATTATATCAATGCACGGACCGTGTCAATATGCTATTGGAACGTGGTGGAGGTCATACCGACTATTAGTCAAGTCGGGAACTTGCTTTATTACTTCTTTTTGATTTAATAAATAAAAAATGTCAACTATTTGCTGATTTTTAATTTTCTAAGCACTCAGTTTATCGAACATTTTTTCACAAAAAGAAAATGTAATATAAATTTAGTAATTTTGTTGTACAAACAAGAAAGTTATTTGAAAATTATTGATAATATGCTGTATATTGGAAAACTGTTTCTCTGTTCGATTTCTATTATATAGCATACTTGAAAAGCACCTACTTATAAATATATATTTATATATACAGAGTAAGTCAAAATTTTAGTAATAAATCCTTTACTATTCTTTACATAACACGAGAAGGGTGTCTCTAAAAGCTACAAAACACTAGCACTAATTCTTGTGACTAAAATATGAGAACCTAGACCAATTTACTTTAGTTCAAATGTTGGATATCTTCCGAAATATAGGGTTTTAAAGTTAGGTAGGTACTATTTTCTAAAAGTTTTAGTAAATATTTATCTTAATAATAGCTTGATTCGCACAAAATTCGGTTCTAAAGGTTTTTTAGGATGACAAATTGAAATCTGATTACAATTTCGGTGTATATTGCAGAGATCGCCACCAGTATCACTTTGCTTACATCTAAAACTTCATAACTGTTTTTGTGCCTCAGTATATTAAATTTATAGTTGAAAATAGATATTTTTATAGGTTAAAACTCGGCAACCATTCATAGTTTTGTAATTCAGGGACTTTGTAAAGCATACGGTGTACTTAAAGCAATGTACGCGTTATTTTTATAACCCCCATAAATATGTTAAAATGGTGAGAAACTTAGGAACATCAATATTTTTAAAATTTTATACAGGATGTAACACGACAACCCTTCGTGGTGCGTTTTTGAAAATAGATTAATTTTTAAAGCATATTGTGGTGCTTAAAGTCACGTGCTCCTAATTTTTACCAAATTTCATCTTCCGAGCTCCACTCAACTACTTAAAAATGTCTGCCACACACAAAACCTGCACAAAATTTGATGGTTTCTGCTGGACAAATGTGTGACCCCGTGCAGGTTTACAGGTCCTCGTGGTGCAGGTCCGTGTTGGTTCGTACAGGCGTAATATGCGCGATCTTTTAAGAATCGTTGTGCACTCGCTGTGGGCTTGTGATGCACTCGCTACACTAAAAAATCGCTATGAACAACGTCTAGCTCGTTTCGTGCTCTGCTCGTATAGGTCTCGTGCTTATCTCGTGCTTGACTCACCATATTTATATGCAGCTTAATTTTTCTGGATTTACGTTCCTTCTGTTTTATAGTCTTGGTTGAATTGTTTCCTTTTCTTATTAAAATTTTGATATTTCTCAGGTCAACTGAGTGTCCTGTATTACAACCCTAGTTCTAATTTTTTTATATTGTCGTTCTTTAAGTGACATTAAAGTATACTTGGCCGTAAACTTGGTATACCTTGGACTAATTAGATAGGTATGACGCATTAAAGAAAATAAAATTTGTACGTTACACAACTTGTATATGCTATTTAAAGTCCATTTTACTCAAAAATAGCGCATCTAATCGAAGTCGAACAGGAACATTAGATTTTAAATTTCTGTGATTTAATTATAAAATGAATTTTTAACAGTCAGTGTTATAATATCCATTTTGATAAATAATACCTATTTAAATTATTTAGATACTGTTACGTGAAATTTGTTTATTCCTTTGGCCTGCAGAAAGAAAACTTGAGTACTCCTAACCGACTTATGATGGCGGAAGGAGATGAGGCTTGTTGTTGTTGTTAAAAGCGTTGCGAATTATCCGCAACACTCAAGTCTGAAGACCCATTGTACATGCCGCTGATTATAAAGTTCTAAACAGACCCGTGCTGTGCGCACAAGCCAGCACCAACTCTGCTGGAATCTCTCTAATATGATATAAACCACCTCAATATATTTGTGCCTCTTTACCATTTAACAGACACGGTTACAAAGGATGTGAATCGAATCCTCATCTGCATTGTCGCAAAGTTTGCACCTCGCGATATTGCTTAGGCCAAATGCTTGTTCAGATGTCCGTGGCCTTCTGTTAAGTATAATGAAATTTCAAGTTTCAGTCCATGGGTCTGACCTAGACCGGATCCAACCGGCGAATCTTTGATTGATTGCTTTTTGATCCAGTCATGAATGGACTTTGCGAGATGGCATTGTGGTAACCTCAAAACTGCTTTAGGCCCCACAAATTGACTGCTTAAGTCTTGTCTGGCCAACATGTCAGTCCTCATTGCCTATCACACCACTGTGATCCGGAACCCACGTCAGCTTAACATTGCCACTTCCCAAGAAAGAAAAAAAGAGCTCTGACGTATTCAGAACGCAGGCAGAGATAACAAATACTTCAGTCTGAAAGATCGTGGCGCTTCTCCAGAGAGTGAAATAAATCCAGTCTTGGTCGTACTCCATAGACCCCCACTCCTAACCCCTGAGCCTCCTAAAATTCATTTGAGAAGTATTTGGAAGGAAATATCTTGTCGCTGGGTGCATCAAGAATCTTATCCCCATCTACTAACTCCTTCTAGATCACGGCATGACTCCTGTCGTGATTTTTATCTTTCCACATCCCCCACTGTTTTAGCCACCATACCACAGCAGCGTAAGTAAAAGAGGGCCTAACCACTGCAGTAGAGCAACAACGTAGCTTTAGGATTAAGCCCCCACATTTTCTCAAATAGCATCCTGCAAATCCAAAAGGATGAAGTGGTCTTTTACAATTGCCTGTTAATATGGTTAGTTTATTATCCAGAGTAACCCCTACAAACTTGACCGTTCGTGCCCTCTGAATGGCAATGTTGAAAATGATCCGCTCCGTGATCCAACCATCTCCTAGTGAAGAGAATAAGATCGACTTTAGAGGGATTAACCCTAAGCCGCCGTTTTATGCACGAGGTTCTTATGATATCTAGGTCCCTCTGAGTGAACTCACTGTAACGCCTGGCAATTTTCCTGATATGAGTATAACAAAACCATCAGCGTAAGCTTGAGTATAGATTAATCTTTCGTTCAGCACACGAAGGAGACCATTGAGCACAGGGCGCTACAGAAGCGGAGAAAGAAGAAATGGGATGGGGTTGCTAACGTTTCTCTAACAGGACAGGGGTCTGTAAGTTATATCAAGTTGCGATATGTTAAATGGGATAAGGTAAGCTCCATTTTCAATAAAAAGTATTATCTTTGGGATTTGGCAGAAACGACAAATGACGTTATCAATTATATTTATTCCAGGAACTTACCCAAATTGTTCTCCTGTTAAAAAGTTCTATTTTTTCTAATAAACTTTTATTAGAAAATTTGTCTGTATTACCGTTTAAAAAGTAAAAGCAATATCGCCCTAAAGAGTCTCAAGAAATGCCACCTAGAATTCACATTTAACGGTGGATGGATCAAGTAGTCGTTGGAAAATAATTGAATATTTGTTGTTTAACGTGCATAAATGTCACAAAATACTTGTCATTACTAAGGCTCGATATTTCATTTTGAAAGTAGGGGCGTCCGCGCGTGAATATAAATTATTTTATTTTATTTATTTTATGATATTGTGCTTCCGTATTAAAAATATGCATGAGCTCTAGCAAATATCTGGAACATGAATGATTCCGCAGTAAATTCTTTAAGCTATGTCGCATCGGAGAAAACATATTTTTGTATGACGAAAACGATTGTTCGATATCTAATGACGTTATAGGTGCATATTTGAAGTAATTTCTAAAAGCAGTTAATGAATCCGTGGGAGGGTTATTGCTATGGAGGTGTCTTAATATGGAGAAATCTGAATTTTTTCTTAACACATTGTCACATTTGTCTCTGACGCAAACACTTTTCTCGTCACCTCAGGTATATAGTACTGTTTGTATGTCATCTACTATTTGCAGTAACTTATCTAACAATAATGCCGTTTTTTGTAAGATTTTTATAGCATCCACAATTGGAATGTAATTATTGTGAATATTTTCCAACTGTGCTTCAACTCGACTATCTTGAAATTTTATTTGACTCTTCCGAATCTCCTAATATGGTGAACAGATAGTTGTTTGGTAGCACTTAATTTCGACATATCTATGTATTTATTTTCTTAAGACAGAAAAAAATCTCGTCGTTAAAGAAAGAACAAAAAATCTGATACGTTGCGACGTGGCCGGATACGCAACGTCTATAGACTACCTACTTACTACTGTTGCTAGAATGGACTAATCTTTTAGCAGTTGGGTATAGTTTAAATAGTCATAAATTACATGATAGATCCACGTCTTTAGCAGTTTTCAAATATCGAGCAGTTAAAGAAGCGAATCCAATCATTAGTCTCCAAAATATTTCTTGACTAGGTGTTATGTCACTCCTTTGATCAGTTTTTCAGTTTTTTTTCGACATGCAAAGAACCGTGGTAAATTTGATCATGTTTTACTTACCTGTCGAACTACTCCGACTTTTTAAATAGGAATAGTTACATTTTAGTGCAGCAGATTAAAGAAAAAAAAAATAGGGCAGCAGATTTTCCTTAAACTGTCTAAAATTAAATATTTCACAAATAGTTGTAGGTATTTCAGGATTCTTGAAATCTTTGCAAACGCTCAAATTCCGGTTTTATTTGTTATTCCTAGCCGCGCGGCGACGTGGCGTTACTTCTCTCACCCGACTGTACGTGGAAACGTACTAAAAATGTCGTGCCTAGTCATTACTCAATACAAACGTCAAACGTATTATTTTGTTTTCTCAGCCAGTTATTATAAGCGTTTATGTTTTTTTCTTTTAAATGATTAATATCTCAAGAGGTGTTATGTAAACCTTAATAAAAAAAAATCGAATGGTATTAGATTTGGCGACTTCCGGGCCACTGAATAGGTCCCTTAAAGATACGGATTCGCTGGTGCGACTACGGCTGCGACTGCGCTGCGACTCGTTGCCGACCAATAGGAAGTCTAAATGCTGGAGTTGATGAGAACATTCAGACTGTCTATTGGTCGGCGACGAGTCGCAGTCGCAGTCGCAGCCGCAGTGACACCAGCGAATCCGTACCTTAGTCAAAATCCATTTTTCTGGGAAAGTGTTACTTAAATATTGATGCGCAATCCTGGCATTGTTGGGTGGAGCTCCGTCATGCTGATACTAGGTTTCTCCTTAGCTGCAAAGCCACATTCTCCAGAAGTCCTTTTTGTCAATGCATATTAATAAAAATAAGGCGCAATTAAATACCTACCGATGATGCCACTCCATAAATTTACTTCAAAATGACCTTGGTTTTCGACTGGATTTATAAGTGAGGATTTTCAATAGACCAGTAGTGTTCGTTTGAAAATTTGAAAAACCGCTTCATCGATTTCTTTAAATGGATTGTTCTTTTCTATATTTTCTTTATACTTTTTAAGGGCAAAAATACATAACGTTTAAAAGTAACAAATCCAAAACTTTCAAACTTTTCGTAAATGATGATTACAACAATGGTTGCCATCATGGTGACTATATATCATTGGCAAGTGCCCACTTCGAAAATTTGACATAGTGCCTACGATGCAATTTAAAACTTAATTTATTTCTACCCGGGTTAATTCTTTTTAATGCTGTTTGTAGAAAAAATATTGTATGATATTTGTGTTCTGGATACCTTTTTCTCGATATAACTCTACAGTTCTTGAATTTTTTTATGACTCGCCGTAAATTAACAACATGAACATATCAACTTTTACTGGATAAGAAAACATTTTGTAAGCACAAAAGTTATACGTATGATGTTCGTATTGAGTAATGACAAATATTTCGTGACATTTATGCACTTTAAACAGCGAATATTCAATTATTTTCCAACGACTACTTGATTCTTCCACCGCTAAATGTGAATTTTAGGTGGTATTTCTTTTGAGACACTTTAGTACGATATTGCTTCTAGTTTTTAAACGGGAAGCAATACAAAAAAAATGTATCTAATAAATGTTTATTAGAAAGAAAAGTACTTCTTAACACGAAAAAAATTTGGGTATGGTTCTGGAAAAAATATAATTGATGACGTCATCGTAGTCGTTTCTGTAAAATCCCAAATATAACATTTTCTATTGAAAATGGAGCTTACTTCATCCCATTTAATACCAAGTGTCCCAAATTATATTTATTTTGTATCCTCACACTAGGCTCATATCATCAAGGTTGAGACACCCATTACTTTAACGGCCGAAAATTTGGGAATATCGTAAAAAAAATTGTATAATCCTTACAATTAATTTGGTAATAACCAAACGTTCTTGAAGGGCGTATTTAGCCATAATAAATTATTAGAGTATAGTTACTCACAAAGTATACTTTGTGTATTCGCAAAAAGCCTATTTTCATAAAATCTTTGGATAATAACCAAATGTTCATGAATCGCGTATTTAGCCATAACAAATTAATAGAGTATACTGACAAAGTATACTGAACATAAATGGCAACTAGTGATAGGTATAACTTTATTACCATGGCTATCCCTAAAAGGGAACTCAGAATGTGTTCTTTTCTAAATATTTTATTAGGCAACAAAATCTAGCGTTCCAAAAATAACAAATTACACAAATATTGGCAAACTGAGAAGGTCTTGTATAAATATTGCTGTAAATTTTATGTATCTCAAGATTTTTGTCGTCAAAGCAAAACATTTTTTGTGAATTTTACATTAAAAAGGTACTCCTATCTCACATCGATAAACTGCTCTGTTTTCGAGTAATACTGATTTGGGAATATATAATTCCCGAGAAAAAAATTATTGAAGTTCTAGTAGTTTCAACTTACTTACATCGCTGGGTAGGTACTGTAGTCTCTAGCCAGGCGATTTCAAATATCTGATTACTTATCGTATTAACTTTTTTGTGATGCAGGTATTTACAGTTGATGGTTATTGTGTTAATTTATGGCAAAGGGAAAATGATTTAGCAGAACGATTTCCCGGTAAACATGTGCCAAATTCAGCTACTTTTACGTCGGTGTGCAGTGAGTGCAAGTGTAGTGCAAACGCAGGCGTAACGCGGGAAATTTCCAACGGAATCGTGAAATAGATGGAGGTCCAGGGCGTCCATGGCCTATAGCAGTAATGTGTCATATCTTACACGAGGCTTAATTATATCAGTACTATGAACAGCGTGTCAAAGCATTAATACCAGGGGATTAGACGAGGAGAACCTGTACCATGGCTGCGACGATCTCCTGAATTTAAATCATTTGAAGTTATTTTTGTGAGGATATTTAAAAATTGAAATATATATTGCACCGAAGTGCACACTATTGATGATTTATACAAATGTATCATAGCTGCTGCCAAACGGACAAGAAGAAACATTTGTGGTAGTTGGTAGAAACTGGATAAGATGGACCCAAAATTTTATTGTAACATCAGGTATGTTAAACTATTTTACTAATTAATACTACAAATTAATTATATTAATAATTAATAACAATAGCGGCAAAATCAGTTGAATTTGCTTTATAAAGTAGATGTTATAAAATATTATTTATTACTTTCCTTGGGAATTTCTTTTCATTTTTTGCCCAGATAATGATTTCATGCTTTGTCGCTTTATCAGGTTTTACTGTGGACCAGTTTCCAGAGCCGTGCAGAATTGTATTCTTAAATCATTTTTGAACTGCCTTTTTGATTTCTTTTACAAAATTGTATTTGGCCACAGACAAACATGAGCACATGACATACAGACCTATTTTTTTCTACAATTTCTAAGCACTGTTACTTAACAATGCAGCAACAATAGATCGGCAGACAGGGTCGTTATCATTTCTTATGGAGACATGAATGAGATTTACAAATCTCTCCTCCCTAACTATTAGTTGCGTTCACAAATAATTTCGGCGGTATAGACGGTGCTAGTGCGGTCCTGGCCGTCCACTTGCCCCTCTACATCAGAGTGGCATTAGTGGTACCGTAAGCGCGAGGACAGGTTGCCGCGGGGGCGTACTGCGGTACGTGCGGCGTACAGCCAGCGCTCGCCCGGTCCGTCGACCAGCCGAGCTGTCACATCGCTCAGCGGGCCGCGCGCCGGCCGCGCCTTTGCCCGGAGTTCAGCTGGCCTCGGTGGTACCGGCTCCGCTACCATCTAGTAGACGCCTTCGGTAAGGTACGGTCTGAGATTTGCGCGATTTTGGCATTGGGAATTAGCGTTACAAATCATATTTATTTAGTTGAGGTGACAATAACAAATAAAACTGTTCCAAGAAACGTTTGAAGTCAATAATTAATCGATTTTAGTATTATAAATAAAAAGAGAACGTACAGGGTGTAATGAAAAAGCAGGTCAACCCATTAACTGCAAATTTTTAATATTTTATCCCAAAAATTAGTCTGCCAAAATTTAACTGTAAATTCTTCAACCAAAAATTAAATGACTGTGCAATAACTTGTGAAATTTTCATTCACCTCTGTCAACATAGGTTAAAATGAACCCATAATATCTATATTCTGAAATGGTTCACATTGTATAAATAATTTGTTGCATGATTTTTATTCTTTCAACTCACTTGTGCTTACTTTATGATTCCTGTCATCTTTACCACGAAAGTTCATAGTGGGAAATAAATGTGTGAATTTTATTTTGTTAATTGCTTCATTCTCAGCCTATAGGGAACGGAGGTACTGAAGGAGATCTTGTTTTTTTTATATAGGTTGGCGCTTAAACTAAAATCTAAATATGTTTATTTTCCTTCAATGCCTCTCAAGTACTTGATTTATCCGATTGCTTAAATCACAGACCGACCCCGACCTAATGCCGCCGACATGATAGCTGCCGTTCGTCTGTTACCTAAATCTTTAAAGCAAAGGTAATAAAGTGTTTGTGGTCTGTTTGCATAAACCTTATATTTTAAATAGCCCCAAAATAAATAATCTAAAGAAGTTTAATTATAGTTTCTTGGAGGCCAGTGAACAGTTGCAATTCCTTGAAATTATCCTTTCATCAAACTTTTCTTACAATACGTCGATAGTTTCATGATCATTGTGGCATGTGGCATCGTCTTGCTGGAACCACATATCTTCCAAATCAAGTGCATCTAAATTTAGCCATAAAACAAATTCTTAATATATTTTCGATACCGTGCATTGTAACTGCATCACCTAGCTCAGTTTTGAAAAAAATGGTTCGATGATGCCATTGTGCCATAAACCAGTCTATACAGTTACCTTTAGCGGATACAAATGCTTCTCGTGAATTTGTTGTGAAATGTTTTCACACAAAAAATGGCAATTTGTTGTTAACATATCCACTTAACCAAAAATAATCTTCATGTGAAAAGATAATCTCAAAGTTCTTGGGTCAAAAAAATCTTATACGGGTGTGAATTCAAGTCTTTTTGTAAAATCGTCAAGTTGTCGTCTTTTTAAGCCTTAACTGTTGAGCATGAAGAGGAATTGATAAATTTGGATCCTCTTCAGTACAGTTCTGGCGTTTTGACGTCTTTCTAGTGTTTTTACATCGTGCAAATTTCTCAACGATGTGACGAATGGCAAGCTAAGAAGAGTGATTATTTAGACTAAACTTGCATTAAAGACCATTTTAATGCAGGTTTAATGTGAAATATACACTGCGCCCATAAAGTAACGTATAAATTCATTATTAGCTAAATAAGCAGACACGATAAATGGATTTAGAAAAAAGAAATAAACCATTAGAGCAGTTTATCAAGTCCTGTTAAAAATTATAGGACTGTATAATAAACGTAAAACAGTAGCTGTCTGTTTGGATTTGTCTAAAGCATTCGATTGTGTCGATCATGACATTATTAACAAAAATTTCATGTGGCATAAGAGGCGTTTCAAAAAATCTTATAGCGTCATATCTTCACGGTCGAATGCAATGTGTTACAGAGGTGGATGTATCAGGAAAGTTGCTAAAATCAGAAAAAATGTTAATACAAAGAGGTGTACCTCAGAGATCCATATTGGGACCTTTGCTGTATATCATCTATACTAATGATTTGCCGCTACGAATAAATAAATATATAGTACAGTACGCTGATGATAGCACAATAATTTTTGACAAACTTGACACACACAGCATTCAAAATACTGTTGATAGGTGTTTAGAAACATTGCATAATTATTTCGCATTACTAAACTTACAATTAAACAAAGATAATATCATGTTCAAGGACAAATACTAGTGAATTACCATCTATTAATATACCAAATATGCCAACACCTGTAAATAATTTATTATTTCTTGGTATAAGAATTGACTCGTGCCTGAATTGGAGATCTCATATTAATTTCTTAGAGCAGAATTTGTCTAGATATTGCTATGCTTTAAAAATATTGTCTCAAAATATTGGTTCCGATGCTGCTTTTCCGCATATTACGCATATATACAATCTAAAATTAGGTACGGAATGATTTTTTGGGGAATCTCTTCTGATGTAAAGCAAATTTTTGTTTTGCAGAAGAGGTGTCTTAGAAATATTCTAAATATGACACAAAGGGAATCCTGTCGAAGTGTTTTTATCTCTGCAAAAGTGCTCACGTTGATAAGTTTATACATATATAAAGCTGTAATGTTTGTGATTGAAAATAAATATTTCTTTGAAAACTATAAGAAACAACATATATACCCTACAAGTAATAAAGGTGCGCTAACACCTGACTTATCTGTATGTACATATATTCAGAGAAATATACCTTTTTTATAATAAAAGTTTTTAATAAATTGCCTAATATTGTTAGAACCACCTTACCTTTCAAAATTCTCAAAATAAAACTAAAATCACTTTTGATAGAAAAGGCTTATTATACTGTGGATGAATATTTCGATGATGACTTCATAAACTATTTATATCGCCAGAAACTAGTAACATAACATTTCATGTGACGGTTATTTTTTTTTCTGTGTGATAAGAATTATATTATTTGTATTCTCTTTTTGATAACATGTTGTATGTATGAGAATTTGTTTACTCAGTGTTTTGCCTTTTTTAGCTTTTTTCTATTTTATTTATCTTATATAGTTTTCAATTAATTTTAATCTCACTTTTTTTAGCATTTTACCATTGTCTAGTTCTTAGGTTTATTTGACTTGTTCAACGCTCGTTTTTGGGCATTATGTATGTTATATGCATCTGCACTAAATATATTCTATCTATCTATCTAAATAATATTATTAGAAATTCCCGAAACAGGTCGATTTTTTATTTTTATTTACTATTTTTTCAAATAATAATTTAATATACATATAATGACGTCATCACCGGTTCATTTAAAGGGGACACTCCATTTCCCCCCCCCCATTTCCGGATTTCCCTTGCTGACCTGATTCCAAATAGGTTTGTTCCAAGAGTCAGTTTGATACTGTTTCAAACTATCGCAGATATGCGACCAATTATGTTGCTACTATACTTTCAGCGATATCAAAGCAATATTCGCCTGGTCAAACAATTCCTGACAGTTTGAAACCAATTTTTTGCGCTCTAGGAACAAAGCTAATGTATCACAAGTTGTATCAAATTGGTACAGGATGGGCAACAATACCAAAGGTAGAAGGTTATAATTAATAAATCCAGATACAATGCTCCTGTCAAATTGTTATCAAAAAAATATGGACCAACAATTGTATTTCTCACAATACCAGCCCACACATTGACCTTTTGTCATCGTTGCGTATGGTATTCTTTCATCCAATGTGGATTTTGCTGAGGCCAACAACGGGTGTTTTGCCGATTAATATGCCCTTTAAATAAAACGAACGCGTCGTCGGAAAATAAAACGTTAACAATGAAATTGTTATTTATGTATTATTTTGGGACATTATATATACGCAGTATTAGGTTCTTCGCAGATGTAACATCACTAATAAACGTGTTTGGGGCATTTTTCAATAGTTTAACAAAGTAGTTGTAATACATAATTTAATTAATCATGTACCAATTTGAAGCAACTTGTGGCACATTTTTGGAAACAGCTCAGCAAGGAAAATCCAGAAATGGGAGAAAAACTGGGGTGTTCCCTTTAACACACCGGTAATGACGTCATTACTCGAAGGTAGAATTGTCGAGAATAACACTTTACCTGTATTATATGCTGACGATTCTAACTTTATATTTAGCTGTAAAGATGAAGAAAGTAATAGCCGCATACAGAATTTAGTTCAAAACATGTATGAATGGACCAATAAAAATTTACTAAATCTAAATTGTGGTAAATCTCAATTAATGCATTTCATTGCCAAAAAATAAGACTCAGTATACTAGTCCTCTTATTAGATTTAATGATGGCAAATCTGTACCACTTGTAAATGAACGTAAATTTCTTGGTTTATAACTTGATCCAAAGCTTTCCTGGCATGTACACGTAACTAGCATTTGTAAACAAATCAACTCCATTTCATATATCTTTAGACAACTCCGGCCTCTGATTAGTGTTTCCACATTACTTTCTATGTACTATGGGCATGTTTACTCAAAATTATCCTACGGTGTGGTTTGCTGGGGAATGCCGCATCTGCTTCCTCTGTTTTCGTTGCCCAGAAAAATGTAGTTCGCCAGATTGCTCGAGTCCCTAGGCGAACATCGTGTAGACCATTGTTTATAAGTTATAACTTATTAATCGCTTCTAGTATATACATTTATTCTTGTGCAGTGTATGAAAAAAAAAAATTAGACAAATTCCCAAAACAATTAAGCACTCACGCTTACAACACTAGACAGAAATCCGACTTAAGGCAACCTCAATGCAGAACAGAATTATGCCTTAAGGATCACATTCGACGTGCATTCGAATTTATAATAAGTTACCTGTACCATTGAAAAATAATATATCGATGAATAAGTTTAAAAATAATTTAAAAAGATTCCTCATACATTGTGCTTTTTATTATGTTGATGAATATTTTAATAGATAGTGTGTAGTGTGCATTGTTGTATGAGTACATAATGTTATTTACTACTGTATATCTGTGTATTACTTTTAGATAATTAATTGTATTATTTTATTATTGTTCTATACATGACACGTCCTATATCAAGAATTGTATAGCTTATACAGTTTTGGATCTCTGGAATAAAGTATTATTATTATTATTAGATCACTTTGTATATTAAATTATTATTTGAAAAACGAGAATTTTTAATAATATTGTTTATTTAGCTAATAATGAATTTATGCGTTAGTTTATGGACGCACTGTAAGTAGGTAGGTATATTAAGTTCATCGAAAAAGTTCAAATATAAAGTGGTGAAGATCCATTTAATCTTTTCTATTAAGCTATCAGAATGTATACAAGGCGTTTAGAACATCAATGGTAAAGCAAACTTATATCTTTTTGTATTCAGCGCTTCATGCCGATTCCAAATAACATGTTCTGTATTGGCTCCTATTAGAGGCATTTATAAAATTTTGCTGTCTCACTTCACAATTGTAAATTATCTGTTTTATTCTAAAGACATAATAAATAGCAATAAAAATTAATTTGAAATAAAATAATATTTGTTAAATATAATTGTTCATTACTATTATTTATTTATCATTTTTATTAAAACAAGTAGTTTAATGTGAAATTAAATAGTATAATTTTATAAGTAAGTTACGTTTAATAATAGTATAAGTTCATCACATCACCACTAATAATTATGATAATGTTAAAAACGGAAAATAGACACCTGCTAGCTTTGGCTTCCCGTATTTATGTACTATTGAATTTGGGATTCACACCAATGCAGTTCATAAGCGTAAAATTTAATGAATTCACTCCGATTATGCTTAGACAAGAAAAGATATAACTCTCGGCTGCGCCTGAAGTGTCCATTTCTTCTCCTGGATTAAAATCTTGTTAATTCCCGTATATAATTAATAACTATATTTTATATGACAGTGACAAGTAATGATTTTATGTATTTGGCATTAGCAAACAAAACAAAATGACGAAAATCAGTTATTGGGATTACTAGATTGACAACTAATATTTTTTAAATCTTAATTTTATTTATTCTATTATTTATTTTACTTTATTTATTAATTTTTTATTAGGTAATTTTAAAAAGGATTATAAAGACCGCATGAAATAAAATATTATACGACGCACGTCCTTTAGGTCCTACAGTAGGTACTCGTTTATCTTCGTAAAGTAACTCGTACTGTAAAAACTCACCTACCGGATAAACGTAAATTGCTAATTTTTGGCATACGTCTCAGGATTTTTGACCTCTACTTAAGGAACACCTAGTATATTTATTAAACTGTATACCTTTTAAATTTAATGAGATATTAAAAATTGAAGGTAGCGCCAAGATGAAATGGCATATCTTGTATGATCGAAAATAATTTTAAAATGTGAAGAAATCGATTTGGTCGATTATTATCAGAGTTATGAAAGAATCCGTCTTAAATGAGACATTCGGTATAACTCTGTTCCATAACAAAGCTTTAAATTGTTCTACTTTCTTCTCACTCCTTCTTACTGGGTCATTAGGATCAGATTTCATTTTTTAATTTAAAGCTCAAAAGGTAATCTTTCTAATACATCAATTACTCCTAGTTACATCAATCATAATTATATAGTTTATTAAAACAATGTTATGTTTACCTGATAAATCCACAACCTTGTGCAGATAAAAAGTAAAAGAGCAGTAATATTAATCATCTGTATAATAAATATCTTCTACGTATCCTGCTGTAGAAAACAACATTAAGCTACTGAATAATACAGACCACCAGCGGTGACTATCAAATAATAAAAAACTGTCTATTATTTTATAGACAAAACACATTGTGGGCTGACTGTAAGTTATCACAAATTAATGTATTGTTGGAATACTTTGACTGCCAGACATTTACTACCGAGTAAATGTTGTAAACTGTACCATGCTGATATTTTAATGTATGTAGTAAGTTGTAGTTTCAATGTTTTTTGTGTTTATATCTTCTATATAAATGGGTTTATATCTATGTTGTATCTGAAAACTAAGTATTTTCAGAATGACTGTAGAGCCGCCAAATAATTTGGAATTTGTTGACATACAGTGCTTTCGAAAAGTAACGAATAAATTCATTATTTTTGAAATTGGGAAATTTTCGAAAAAATTCCCTGGCACGTCGATTTTGTTTTTAAAGAGGCACTTTTTGACATACGACCCACATTTGTGACGTCATCTTTGTTCGAGATATGACGTCATCGACAATTTTTTTAAATAGCAACCCCCAATTTTGACCATGCAATTTGAAAGAGCGTGTCATTCTACATACATACATCATGAAAAATTATGGTGTTACATAACAAAAATTTCAAGAAAATAATGTTTGAAGATTTTAAAATTTAGTTTTCACAATACTGAAAATGTTAATGATTAGGTATGTAAAAAATCGACTAAATAAATGTTCAAATTGTGCACTGTTGGCCTGACAGTAGCCAAGATTTTAATAAATCCTTTTTGGACATTATCAATAACTTCACGAGATATACGATGTATCTCGTGACGAATTCTTGCTTTTAAATCTTCTAAATTAACCGGTCTAGTAACGTATACTTTGCTTTTTAAGTATCCCCACAAGAAATAGTCTAGAGGTGCCAAATCAGGCGATCTGGCTGGCCACTCAATCGCCTCCTTATCCCTATCCAACAATTCGGGAACAGCTAATCGAAATAAGCACGGACAAGTGTTGTATAATGGGGAGGTGCACAGCTCAATCGCGGCGAAGAGTCACCACTGAAGATGCCGACAGTGAAGAGGGGCGAAACGTTTGGAAGCATGGGATGCGACCAGTTACCGCGGCGGCTATTGAACGCCTCGAAGGACCACCATTATCCGAGGAACGGTTTCGACCGTAGCAGTCGTAATACCAACAATATAAACAGAAATCATGGAAATATGGACGGGCCCAGAGATACCGATAGCGGGTCTGTCCCTACAGAGCCTAGCCCGAGAACAACCAGGGCAGGTGATGCAAGGATGCATTTTAACTTTGTTTGTGACAGCTACCAGTTGCCGAGATCACGGCACAACAACCCGGAAAGTCACTATGTATCAAGATACGATCCTGTTCTTGATATCGTTGCCACATTGGAATTTATAAATAATAATTTTAAAATCACCTTACAACCTAGATATAATTTCCGTAAGGTTAACTATCCACAGCTGTACAGCGACCTACTCAATCTAGAATGGGATGATCTTGTGCTGGTGGAGGATATTAATAAAACTTGTGAAATATTTTATTCAAAGATTGAGTTGACTATAGCTATTAGTGTTCCTAAAACTGTTCCAAAGAATAATTCGAAATATCCTTTATGGTATACCAGTGATATAATGAGAGGGTTGAAACAGAAGTATCGTTTATGGGAAGAGAACCAATGATGTTCATATCTATACAGAGTTTAGTAATCTACGGGCCGAAATTAAAAGGGTTAACCAAAGTTATTGTAATTACATTATGAATATTGAACAGCAAATTACGACTGATCCTTCAAAATTCTGGTCCTATTTAAATTCTAAGAGGAAAGTAGTATTCCTAACTGCATGAATTATAACAATATATGTATAAGCGACTCTCAGGATATTGTAAACGCTTTTGGTGACTGCTTTCAATCGAGTTATATTGTATCTTCCGCTCCAATCTCTGATAATCAGTCAATAAACTATCCCTCCTGTAATATACCCATCTTTTCAGAGTTTGAAGTTAAATGTGCTTTAAAAAAACTGAAGTCTAAAATTACAGCTGGGCCTGAAAAATTACTTGCATTTCTTTTTAAGGATTGTGCCTCAATTTTTTCTAAGCCATTGTGCTTTTTATTTAATCTAGCTTTAGAGACATGCAAGTTCTGTGATATATGGAAATTGGGGCGAACATGTCCGATTTTTAAAAAAGACTGAAATCGAAAATTATCGCCCGATTACTATTATTAGCAATCCTTCAAAGGTTTTTGTTATTTATCTAAAAGAAATGGCTGCGACAACTATGCTTCGCTGCAAGAATACTACTTATATCAGATGTAGGATGTGTTCGTCAGAAGGATGCCCCTTCTGCAGGCAAACATTGACAGTATTTCTTCCAAACATTTAACAGACCCTACACAGTAAGTATCAGGAATAACATCTTTATCACAGTTGGATCAAAAAGAAAAGAAGGTGCAAGATGTGGAATCTATTCCAGATCCCTGCACATCCGATATCAGTAGCAATGGATAGGCATGCTAATGTGGAACGGAACTAGCACGTATAACCATAGTCGCCAAGAAAATTGCCCGTAGGAGTACAACGGGCAAAACTATCAGAATCTATACAGATACTAGACAATCACTATTGATAATAATCATGAGATAACAACTAGATCAGCATGAAAATGCCACCAAGCACTGGAATTTGCCTCAACCGACAACAGTATATCTAGATTAAAAAGCTTATAAGCTAGCTAGGAGTTCATTAGGTCTCAATATCTTGTCACAAAGTAACTGGCTATGATTAGGAGAACTCTTCGTCTAGTAACAGGTATTCAAACGACACTGTTGACTAAGGAAGCACATCTGTTATATGAGGAAGTGTGAAACACCTCGATGTAGGGGTTGCGAACAGGAAGTGAAGATAGTACTTAGCGAGGACCTTCCATGGCCTACATTAAAGTAATTCCCCTGAGCAACGTCACCACCTTTTTTTCTTTATTGGATTGGTTAGCGACTCAGGTTTATTGATCTCTTTATGAGAGGAAGTACAAGGTTCACAATGGGACCTAAGTGCTGTAGCTTTTTAAGCTACACTCTCACAATTCTAGAATTCCACTAATGACAATCTGTTATTTTTCTTTGTGAATACATTGCTGATTATACTAAATCCCCTTTCAGCTAAATATGATGATGGGAATGCAATGAAAAACTTTTCTGTATTGGTACATCAGAGTAATGTTTGTGAAATCCCAAATTTAGCGAAGTGCTTATGTTATCATTTGTTTCACTTATTATAATTATTCCATTTATGGGATTTACTTCGATTATGTTTTAATTATTAAGCCGTTAAGGTATATGTGGCTTAATCTTCGTATTCAGACCTTTCAGGAATCTCTTACTGAGGTGTTTATAAACAACCTGTATAAATTATTTGTAGGCAGAAATGTATACATTTCTTATTCTAATTTCTTAAAAGAATATGAATACGTACAGGATTTAATATAAAACTTAGATTTTACGTCAGTTATCCTGATACAGCAATAAATAATCTGTAAGCGTGATATTTATCGGCAGCTTATATATACCAGAATATTTCTATAATTCTGTTTTATTGCCTAATCCCTCATACTTGGAAAATAAAACAATTTAAAAATGAATTGTGCGTTACCTTGCATTACCAGCGATATCGCTATTGGTAACATTTTAATACAGTCGTAATATATTGTCCTCCTAGACTGATTCAGCAACAATAGTTAATGCGATTGTTGGTCCAGTATTTGTGCAAGTTTCCACTTGATCTACTTCAAAGGAAAATAATTTGATTTATAACTAATAATTTTATCTGCAGAGATACCCGTCTACGTTTCGAAAGACTTTAATCAAAGATTTATGATTAGCAGCGTACTAAATCCCAGCATATAAAGGAGCAGGTTGTTCGTGCTATAATAAGGTATTTTACACACCCACAAATACATTTAATCTTAATATATCACCGGGCATAATGATATCTTAACTAGAAGCGATGCTCGTTGCCAGCTTGTTTTAGGAAGATATCTACGATGGCCATGACTTAGATTTCAACGTTCTAGTCGACATGTTAATTGTCTCGGTAAAGTTCAAAATATCACCCACGACTCGGTTTGTTTAATATTGACCAATGTCCAAATGGAATGAACCATTTTGTTTTTTATATTATTTATTTCGAGACGCTTACGCAACAGAAATACGAACTAATTTTGCAATAGCACGATGGCTTAGCTCAATTATTTAATTGATCTATAATAATTACACATTATATTGCAACTAAATAGCAGGTTATTCATTTGATGGACGTATAAAGGACTTCTATTCTAACGTTAATGTATTATTAAGACCCATTGTGCTATATATTTCGGTCGAAAGAACCTGATACAAATAATGCTTCAAATTTTCTTTTTGTTCGTTAATGCAACTTAATTATTTTGCGTTAATGTAGCTTGAAAATGCGTTTTAAGATGGAACGTCTTGAAATATTTTTAAATTGATTTGATTGAATTACATTGTATTCGTAAAGTACACAAACGCGGATGCCAGGTCAAGTGAGGAAAACCGCCGAGACAGCATACAGAAGGTTCAGGTTGGCTGGACCTAGTAGGGAACTGAAGTCTCGTATGAAATGAATACATGTACTGTTTTAGTGAGAACGAATGATACAGTTTTAATGTTATTCTGATGAATCTGATTGATTTTAAAATGAAACCATCTTTATTTTTATATAATTAATTAATTTAAATGTTAGGAGTATATTTTTAATAAACGGAACTATTTAGCGACTAGCCAGCTTAAGTAGATGTGATGTTAACATACACACTGATAATGAAAGAACTGTCTTAAGTTTTCGGCCATACCCTAATATGATTTTTACAATTTTTATAAGAAATCGGGAAGGTTGTATGTATGCCTGTGTATTAAGTAAGGTTATTGAATAGTGGACAGTTGCAGTTGTAGTGACCTATGCTGTGCTGAAAATTAGGTGAGTTATCAGTATCTTGGCATGTTTATTATTTGTTTATTGGCTAATTTAGTATTTGATTAATGAATTATTTGAGATTGTGAATAACAGTGTATTACTGATGAAGTCGGCCTCTGGTTAAAGACCTAGTCTTGCTGTGAACTATCTTCGCAGAGATGGTCTGGTTAGTGCGCATTGTTAGTTTAATATCCATATGTAGTCTGAGAGAGAATATATTCCACGTTATTTCAAGTAAAATTTGATCTAAGTAGCACATGTTGATGGCAAGAGAATGTGAGGGTGTGCTTGGGTACGCATGTGTTTTCTTTTCTGTTTCTTCTGTTGAAAGATTCTTAGCTTACTGCAAGAGCAGCATACCAATGAGTGATTTTGACAGTATCTATATTCTGACTTAATGTCAGTAAGTGTTTTTGTTATTGTGAGTTTATATTAAGATGGTGTTATTTGCAAGACACAGTTAGGTCCAATGGTTCACGCCTAGTAGATGTAGAGTTGCCCCTAACATAAGTAAACAGTTGTGAATAAGAGAAAAGCAAATTAAGTAAATAAACTGTAAATGATCTATGCTGTGAAGTTCCTGTCTTGCGCCAAAATATTGGCTTCTCGACCGTATTAATGTAAACCATTTCAATTGCGTTGGCTATATTCTCTTTTGAGCTATTTAATGTGTTTATGAGTTACGTCCTATGTTGGATTTACATGTAATTACAGATTAAATTTAATTAATATTTTAAGGCGAGTGATATTTATTTCTTCTGTAAGAAACATCTTAATTGTTTTATATTTCTGGTGACTACTGGCGTCTCTAAATTTGCACTCGAAGATTATGTATCTCACGAGGGCTGAGACTGGGGGTATCGACTCACGAGGATTATGTTAGTTAGTGGCCACAATGAAGAAACCTCGAAGAGTTAAACTATTCAACGTAAAGGTGCAGTGACGAAAATTGAATTAGATGCCAACATAGTCGTTTTTTAGAAAATAAAAGGAGTTTTACTGCTCCGGTGACTACTAATAAGTTACAATGCGTGCCCTATAAAGTGCTGTATTTTAAATATCTATCAACTTTGCAAAGTTGAACCTCAGTCACTGTAAATTTGAAATCAAGTAGAAACGGAGAAAAGTGAAGTTTTATCCAATTCTCAACAGACCACATGAAAGAAAATCAGTATAAGCTACGTTGGCTGGGGGCATGGTTACCAAAATTATACAAGACACAGCTTACAGAGCAATAAATGCTGCCGAATGGGATATCTTTAAAAAGATTGTCGACGAATTGAGGCAACAGGCAAAGGAAAAATAAAGATTGTGCTGGAGTGTGCCTGATTTATGCTATATTGTGTCGTCAAAGTTTTAAGAAAAATAATAGCCATTTTAAACGGAACAGCGTTCGATATAACCAGCACAATTAAGCACAACCCCGTTTTTTAATTTTCGGTAAAAATCTAGGGGGGGCTAAGTTCACGCCTAAATTTCCGGTTTTTCCGGATTTTCCAGAGAAGAGACGTATAACATATAACCAAACCGTTGGGTAGGAAGAGGAAAACCTATTGCCTGGTCTCCTCGATTTCCCGACCTAACGCCGTTGGATTTTTACCTATGGGGAAACCTGAAACAATTGATGTATTCCACTCCGATCGACACTAGGTAGGAACTCCTACAAAGAATCACGTTTCATTGTGATGTGATTTGGAACAAAGATGGGTTATTATAGCGGGTACAGCAGTCCTCAATTTGTTGTCCCCGCAAGTGTCATACTTCACGGAACCCATGAATCGTCGTCCTCTTATGAAGTTATCCAATAATTTCGATAAGGTGCGTCCTGGAACAATACCGCGTTTTTAAAAATTTTATATTTTTTCGGATTAAATATCTTAAAATAAAAACTTAAATAAAACATTTTTTTGACAATAAACAAGAGTACCTTTTTTTAGTCTAAGGTTGAAGCTACCCAGATTTATTATTTTAGTCTTTATCATACAGGGTGTTCAAATGTAAGCGTTAAGTTGTAAAGCTTATTAAATTAAGTCCTTTAAAAGTTATTCAAATAAAACCGATTTCCATCGGCGTCCCTCAGGGACACATATCTCCGTAGGGAGGGCCTGTAGAACAAAATTTTATAGGAACTTATTATCTTACTTTTTCATGTTCTATCTGCATCCGACATTTTCCACAATTTCCCATGCATCCTGTAGAATGTCAATGATCAATGATACTCTTCGAATGTTCTCTTCTGCTACACAAACGCAGTGTTCTTTAAGTGGTTGACACTAAGAAATATTTCTTTTTATCTTAAAACCATTTTTATTAAGTGTTTTTCTACGTGTATTTCCCTAAAGATATTACTCGTATTAGGTAACAGAAAGCTGTAAATATTTGTTACTCTATTTATTTATTACATCTAAGCCTTCAGCGCACTAAATGCTAAAAGATATGATACAAGTCTAATTAAAACAATATTAACATGCATGTATTTATATTATTATTATTTATATAATATAAGCACCTTGTTTATTTCCTCCTGAAGTAGGTATTGTTCAGGTACTATCATGAAAAAAAATTATATATTATTCCAGTCATTGCATAAAATATTTCAAAAGGAATTATATACTTATGTTACGATTAAATTAATGTAAAACTGTAAATTGTCTGAATATTAATAAAAAATATATGGGCAGCTGTTGACATACTTAAAATTATCTTTATCAACAGGTTGCCTACAGCTTTTGTCCGTTCATTTAGCTCTTGTTCACAAGTGTTAACCCAGTAGCTACCTCATAAGAAGATTTTATGTGATTGGAATCTGTTGAGCCTGGAGAATAAGCTTGACAGATTCATCAAGATACTAATGAAGCAGCTTTCGAAACGGACTACCAATTAATTTTTAAAATTGTCACCGTTTTTATTGCCTACTTAACAAACAAGATTTACAGATGACGTGTTGATAATAATTTATTAAGACTGATTGAAATTCATTGCTAATATTTCTTTTATCCAGAAGTTACATTAATTAAAAATTAGCCTGTTATCAGTATTTCAATCGTTTGTTAAATAATCTCTATTAAAATTAAATATATGTCACAAATAAAGGCATAATAATTATGATAATTGCTCTTTGATAATATGGATAAGTACGTATACTACAATTCCGCATGTGAACGCGGAAAAACAATAGTATTTTACTATACAGGATGTGTCAGGGCAAACGTTCTATGAGTTCCATCTGAAAATACTCTTTCTGTAAATACAAAACATTTTTAAAAACTGCATTCTTTAAAATATCACCGAAGCTATTTGACAAGAACATTCTAAAGCTGCAAGATGAAGCTCAAAAAGTTCTTTTAAAGATAAATCTTAGCTAAAAAGCACTAATGTGTATCGAGACACAGGATATTAAACAACCAGTAGATACTGTAAATGAATGTGCCTATTTGGAAAGCATCATAAAGATGGGACTAACCTCGATGTCCAAGAGAATAGAAAAAGCGAAATTAGTCTTTGGATATCTAAAGAACATATGGAACTCAGTAACTTATTCCATGAGAACTAAGTTGCGTATTTTCAACTCCAATATAAATTATGTCTTATTGTATGATGATGAGACACGGAAGGTAATAAAAAACTTAACCAAGTTTTGGTTAACAGGTGCTTCTGTATAATAACGTAGAACTCTGTGGAACAAACCAAAAACCTGTCAACAAAGAAATATTGAAAGGGAAGTGGAGCTTAGGAATCCGGATAACAGTATTGCAAAACAAGCATTGGAATGGTACTCCCAAGGCTCACGAGGCAGAAGAAGACCGAAAATCATCTGGAAAAAAACCATTTTGGATGAAGTCAAATCAGTAGGCAATACTTAAGGAGAGACTAAACAAAATGACATCAACAAGGTCATATCTGCATATATATTGTGTAACTATTTACTCAAAAAATAGACTTAGAAGATAGAATAGATCTTTAAGTTATTATTTTTTGTAATTACCATTAACAATAACATAAATAAATTGAAATTATTCCATAACTAATCGTTTCTCAAAAAAAGTTTATTTGCATTCAATATTAAAATGAAACTAAAAATAACGAATGCAATTTTTATTACAGCTTGTAATATTACATTATGTGATATTAATATTTTAGTTCACATTTCTATTTTGTTATCAATTCATTTATTACACGGTAAATTTAAAGACTTTTATTCGACATGCCAATTTTTCAAGTACTTCGTATGCTGTTAAGCTCGAAGCTTTAGAATATAATAAATAATACGGATAAACTATAGAAAATATAAGATAAAAACAGTGTTCTAAAATGGAAAATATTTGGTCATTATCCCAGGGAGCAGGAATGCAATAGCTCAAAATATGTTTTTCTTTCAAGTTGTTAAAGAAAACGTCAAATGTTTGGAAATAGTTCAGCATAGATTTTTAAGCTTCTTGTATTTGAAAAAGAACAAAATATATCCTCCAATTGGGTACCCAAGCAATTTATTATTGCGTGATCATCACTATAATTCATTGGCTATCCGTCGTCATATGCAATCTGTTATTTTCTTGCATAACGTTATTAACTTTAGATGTGACTTACCCGAAATTCTACACAAAATTAATCTAAATGTGCCCACAAATAATACACGGTGTAGTGAAACATTCTTTATGAAAACTGCTAGAACCAATATATTGTATTATTCACCAATGTATGCAATGTTACGTTATTATAAAACTGTGCAGGGCAGCGTTGATATATTTAATTCTAGTATTAAGAACATAAAAAATGTATTTTTATCTTGATTATTGTTTTGTTTGTTCATTTTCTGTTTTTTACATTTTTATAAGTCTTAGTTATTTGTTTGTATATACATATATTATTATTTTATACTGATTAACTTTATATATATGTTTATTTGTTTGCTATTTTGCTATGTGTAATTTTGTTGTTGTTGTTTTTTCTTTTCTTTTTATTGTAAGCTATTTTCCGTCCTGTAATTGGGATTAATTTTCAAGTTAATCCCGTTGGATAGTGGAACGGTAAATAAATAAATAAATAAATAAATAAATAAATAAATAAATAAATAAATAAATAAATAAATAAATAAATAAATAAATAAATAAATAAATAAATAAATAAATAAATAAATAAATAAATAAATAAATAAATAAATAAATAAATAAATAAATAAATGAATGAATGAATGAGTGAATGAATGAATGAATAAATAAATAAATAAATAAATAAATAGATATTATTCGCACAATATACACATAGCATATGGTTCTTAGTTCAGTTATTCACTTGTACTAAAAAACTAAAAATCAATCACAAAATGCCCACAAAATCTAAGTACAGGGTGTCTCTAACAAGCATGTACCAGCGAGCCACCCAGATCCAAAGTTTTAGAAAAAATATTTATAATCGGTTATAAAACGAAAAAACGTTGAACGATTAAACTGAAATTTGGTACCTACTTGAAATTATATTGGGAAAATGATTTTCTTGATGCAATTAATGTTAATTTACGTCTTGCATAAATTCTTTAAAATGGATACCTCAGTTAAAAAAATATTCACATTTTTTATGTATTATTGATGGTCACAATTTTTTTGGTAAAAGCTAAAACTAAATTTAACTGCCATTACAGCTGTACCTAAAACTGTATGTAAATATTCTTAGAATTCACACTTGCTACGCAGTGTGAAAGGGTATGGTAGAGTACTTATGATTCCATAGTGTGTTAAAGAATATGCACATTAAATATATATATAGTATACTGTGTGGAAGAACGAAACCTTGCCAATCAGATTTTTTGTTTGTTTGGAAACACTAAAAAAGCGTTCTGACCCATCAACTTTGTTTTGTGGAGGAAACATATTTTGGAGGTATACATCTCCAAATTTCCACCTCTAAGCGTGGGTGACCTTCATCCTTAAAATCTTAAATAGAAAGTGGTGTCATGTGATACATTTAAATGGCACCCAATTCATTTTAGTGCCATCTAGATTTTTAATTTTGGATGATCAGTTCTCAAAAAATTGAAAGCGAGGACGTTAGATCATCAGATCAAATTTAATTGCCACTAATTTTATTTTATTAAATGTTAAAAATGCCAACCACCAATCTTCACGCACTAGTGAAGCATTTGTGGAGTAATAAGGTTACAAACGTGTACGATGCTTTACTATAAGTCCGGTTGCTTAGTATAACTTTTTGTTCCAACAGAGACAAATCTGGACGTATGGGACATTTAGGGAGCTCTCTCATTCCAATCCATACTTGAAATGTTTCATTTAAAAATCATCACAGAATGTGTTTTGGCATGGTAACGATTGTCTGGCTGAAGAAGATCAGTTAATTAATGGCGTTCTATAACAGATTCAAATACATTTCTACAGGTAAAAAGAATGAATCAACATACTGATCTGTTTGTAAATAGTAAAGTTTATAGCGAATTTGCGCATTTAAGTATTTTTTCAAAATCCTACATACAAAAAAAATATGCCACCAGCCCAGCATTTCTGTTTGGCTTAGGACTTTAGTAGATTGAGTGTAGTAAATAGAATACTCATACCGAATTTCACTTGATTATACAGAGTGGTTCACTTTTATGGCAACTTAAAGAAATAGCCAAAATCGGTTAAACACCCTGTATCTCGGTAATGACAAGGGTTGACTCGTTAACAACAGGTTTTTTTGAGGTCTCCTAGAAGTCTTGTATTCTGTATATGCACTTTAAATGTCTCGTACCACTTTAATTTCAACTTCACTATCTGAACACAATCAACTTCTGTTAAAATAGCTCTTTTTTTATGTGATTTTAATGGGTCAATTGTTCAAACTGCTGACCTGTGCAGCTTGACAATGACCCAGTCTGTTGAAAATTCTCGCTGCATATTCTTGATTGTTTCAGGTGGTATTTGCAGGTCTTCAATGTTGTCCATAAGAAAAAGTTAACTGAGGTTAAATTAAGAGACCTTGCAGCTCACTTGATTTCCCCTCTTCTACCAATATAATTGTAAGGAAATTGATACTTCAAATAGTTTCTTACGATGGCTACGTAATTTATTGGAGCGCTGTTATATAGAAAACAGATTTCAGGATTAATTTCATCAGGTTCTCCTCCTGGATAGTTCTAAAAGGAAAGCAATCAAATATTCTAATAATTCAAGGTACTTCTAGCCATTCAAATTTCCGTTGATAAAATAAGTATTCGATAGTTTGAAATACCTAGCCACATATTTACCTTTTCCCGATACTGGGTGCATTCTTGAATCCAATGTGATTTTTTGGAGTACCGATATCGACAATTTTCGACTCGGTTATTCCGTTCAAAAGGAGAAATTTATAGTTTATATTTTTTAGATTTTTCTTTAAAATTTTCGCTGCCAACCCCCTCAAGTTGCAATCGAATTAATCAGAAAGACCTAACCTTTTATATGGTATAATATAAAAATATAGTTGCTATTAAAAAAACCTGCTTACTGGTTAATTTTTTGAGAATTGAACTTCACCAAACGTCATGCCTCAAAGTATGTGGAGATATCGCTTCTTGTTGTCTCTGATCTGTTTTACAGATTTTTCTATATTTTAACGTGATTTGAATGATGTTTCGTAATAATTTTTCATTGCTACCTTTCGTATTTATTTTTGATTAGAACAATGCATATTTAAAACTTCCCTGTTGATCAACGGGAACTTTTCCAGAAGATCGCATGTATCTATAATATATTTATATTAAGAAATCTTACTTTTAGAGAAAACAATACTTAGGTATTTACTAATGTATATATTTAGCGTTGAACATTAGGACTAAAAATTAACTCTAACGTAAAATTTTTCGAATATTTTAATTATCTGATGTGTAAATTTAGTTCATAGTAAAACTTGAAATAAAATATATAGAAAAAGATATTGAGTATTGTTTTCAGTGACTGAAAGAATCCGCAAAATTTATTTTGACCCTTTGTCGATGAGTCAGTTGCACTTAGATCCGCATTTGCCTATTCGAGTCGATCATAGATTAAAATGCATGAAGCAATGTGTGGAATCCGAGCAAGGCTAACCTGACGGCGTCGAGACAAGTGAAGGCGGACCGATCTGGTCACGATACCACAATGTTTCAACGACCGAAGATATGATTTCGTAACTGCTGTTCAATACTGTTTAGAGAGATTTTCAGTAGACAAAATGTTATTATATTACATGGCCACATACAGTGTGTTTTAAACGTAAGTATAGTTTCCTGTTATTTTATTCAGAGCTATTACAAATAATGACGAATAATATATTGTAAACGCTCGAAATTGGCATATTTTTGGTTTAAAGTAGTTAGTAATCTAATTAGAATTTGATTAGCCTAGTAACCACTTTAAACGGACAAATGTATCTGAACTTCTTACAAACATTTTCATCCCCTGAACTCAAAAATGTACCCCTACTTATAAGAAGGGAAATGTGTATTATTTTTATTATGTATTATCAATATTGTGAAAAACTAACTACTCTGTGGACTAAAACTCCGACTAGCGTTAAATTACAACCACAACGTCTACCCTTATATATTCTTTATTATTACCTTATGTATATTTTTTACTGCATTGTAAAGGTATTTAAGCTAATATAAATCTTTTTTTTGCAATTGCTATTAAGTCATATACAGTATGCGCCAAAAGTATGGAATAAATTCAATAAAAATGAAACAATTATTTTTTGGGAAAAATCCTCGAACAGGTCGATTTTTAATTTAAAAAATACATATTTTAGCGTAAAATGCGATTTTTAAATGTCATTTGTTTTCGTGTAATTATTATTCAATTTAAAGTATTATGGCACATTTAACTATTACTCAAAGAATTGAAATATTATTTCTTATCGGATGTGGGAATATGACTAGAACTCAGCAGGAAGTTTGCGATTTATTTAATGAAAAATATCCAGATCGCCCTATCAGCCAATCAACAGTCAGTAAGGTAGAGTCTAAATTTAGAGAAACTGGCAATGTTGTAAATATTCCAAAACCTGGACGTCCAAGCATTAATGAAAATCAGAAACAGAACATTTTGATAAGTATGGTGTATAATCCTCATAATTCTTCACGATTGGTTGCATTAAACAATGACACTAGTCAGAGCACAGTGCTACGTATCTTGAGGAAGGAAAAATATTATCCCTACAAAATTCAACTTGTGCAGGAACTCAATGAAGATGATCCCGATCGCCGCTTACACTTTTGCGAAATTCTAATGGATTTATGTCAAGGAAATAGAAATTTACACCGGCAAATACTTTTTTCAGATGAGGCCACATTTTGTCTGAATGGTACAGTAAACCGTCAAACTTGCAGATATTGGAGTCGGGAAAATCCTCATTGGATGGCAGAGGCACATACCCAACACCCTCAGAAATTAAATGTGTGGGCTGGAATAGTTGACGATAGAATAGTAGGGCCTTTCTTCTTTGAAGGAACCCTTACATATATTTAGAGTTTCTAGAAAATGACCTTGTCCCAGCCCTTGCAGTAATTTTTCCTAACGATAATGACCCTGATATTCCTGACGATACCATATGGTTTCAGCAAGACGGTGCACCTCCGCACTATGCGCGCCCTGTACGAGATTTTTTGGACAACTGTTTTTCTGGGAGGTGGATCGGCAGACGCGGACCGATAGAATGGCCTGCAAAATCGCCAGATCTTACACCTCTTGACTATCTTTTATGGGGATACTTGTCAAAAGTGCATATTAATAAACCATGTAATTTAGAAGAACTTCAAAATCGCATTCGGGACGAAATACGCAGAGTTACCCCAGAAATCATTCATAATGTGCAAGAAGAATATCTTCACAGACATGCGCATTGTCAAGAAGTTGGTGGATGGCAATTCGAACATTTAATTTAAGTATAAAATTTAATCAATTGTATTTTATTTTACATACCTCCGAATTGATACTTTTTTATGGATAAAATTTACGTTTTCTAACATTCAATCGTCATTTACTAGAAAACTTTCCTATGTAAGAAGGCAAAATTTTAGTACTGTCTGATAGAGAATTAAACGATCTTTCACAATCAAGGAAAACAATATGGTGTTGAGAATACATACTTTTTGGTCAAATCTCAAACTATGTTGCGTTATACTCCTGGGGGCACAATTTATATTATGGATACTTGAAAAACTAAAATGAGAAAAGAAAACTGGCGCATCTATTACTTTCTATAGTGTCCCAAAACAACCTTAATAAAGAAGAGATCGGAATGGAAGGTGCTAAGACGCAATCGAAAAGATAGTTTTTATCTAGATAACCAAAGAATAAGCAGTAAGCATTTTCATACAGAAGAATTTAAAAATATAGGTTTCAGAAGAAGAATTAATGCATCTTCAAAGAAATTATAACCAACAGATATAAATTCTTATTGTGTTGTGTACTGCATACAGCTATTACATTAGATCAACCATTTTAGCAATGTTTTGCCTTAATCTGAAGTTTACATATCTATGAAGACTGTTCCATTACTACCGATACACAGACTCTTCAAAACACCATGCGCAAAAAGATAGTAAGTTAACTTCTGAAATCGAAAGCCAAAACAAGACAAGTATAATCATCAAAAATTCCAGTTACCAATGTAATTTTAAATTATTTAATCAAATAAGATACATGTACACACAAAATCCTACAGTTAAGTATCTACAATTACTGTGCATATACACTCGATGACTGGTAATGTTTTTAGAGGTATAAAATATATTGCTTCTCGCACCTACATAGTTGAGTTAAGTTGAGTTTTATACAAATTTTAATTATTACATTGTAACAATAAGAATATATCAATAATAAAACTAACAAGAATTGTATTCCTAAGTATCTCATCATTTTAATCTCCTGCCTAAAGCCTAACAGTTAGAATAGAAAGATAAATCTTTGATCATAAGTTTTTCACCAAGGCAGTAGTAGGTATAGAAATATTATAAGTTTAAAACTAAATACATAATAATGATGATTTGTTCATATAAAAACTATATGAAAAAAAAAAAAATGTTCATTTAAAAACAAGAAATATACTAAATGGTAAGAAATCAATAATATACATTTTTTTTATCTATTATTACTTCATTTCTAGGCAAGTAATAAACGCTATAGCAAAATACATATAAAAAACCAAAACAAACAATACTACTATCTTAAATTCCTTTCTTACTTCCTGTGTTTTTGACCGTATTTATAATTTCTTTTTTCTTTCTCCTTGGAAGTAGTTGCAGGTGCTTCCTTCTCCAGTGGCCGAATTCTCTTTATATTACGCTTCGTTTGCTTGCTTTTCGTCTTCGTATTTGCCTTTTTTAAATATTTCGTAAGTTGTTTATTCTTTCCAATGTAACTTTTAATATTTCCATTTATAAAATCACCATAAACATGTGATGAATTACTAAACAAGTAAGTTTTTACTAAACAATTATTTATCTCTCTGCAATTAACAATCGAAATTTAACAATATAAAGGTGATGACTATCACTATTTTTGTCTAATAACATTTAAATATGGATAAACTATCTGTTAAACATATGTTAAAGCTATTAAGTATCATATCAGTTATTTAAGGAAAGGTGAACATGTGATTGCAACCGGGATTTAAATTACAGTCTCGCAAAGGTAAGCCAAACGATTGTTTGAAACTTCGATGGTGCTGATACGACAATGTAACATGTTTTTATTTTTCTAGCTGTATAAAAACTGTGCAATCCACCCTATTATCGAGATTGGCACTTGAGCCAATGCGATCTCTAAACTATTGTCTACTGGGTCCAAAACAGAAGTCATTGACATGAGACGTATAAAATGATAAATTGCTTTTTGTCGCAATACCGTTGAATGATTCCGTCACTCTTGTACTAGATCATACGAAAATATAAGTAGAACCGTCACATGGAATTACGGTTAATGTTTACTGTATCGTGATATTTAATTTGTAAGAGTTACATTCTTGCTTTAAATATTACCTTAGTTGTATTTGCTGTTCATAGATATTTATGCCATTTCTTATTTCTTTATCCGTATTCCGTTTAAAACTTCCTATACTCGAGTTCCAAAATAGTACAGAATGATTCATTTACAGTACTTGGATGAGTACGGGAGGAGAGGGTTGCAGGGGACAAGATTTCATAGGCGTGTCACTTGAGAAGGGTTCAAAGAACGCAAAATTACCAAAAATAAGTTAAAATTTAGTGTACCTAACACTTTAATAGTTTATTTTAAAAATTTATATTTACCCGTAGTGCATATCTTTTCCTCCTTTTTTCGTCCTTTTAGACGACTCTAGCCTGCCACTGCCCATTGACACCTACACATTAATACATATTACGTGACAAAGAAAGGTCCCATTAAATATTATTTTATTTTGATATTTTTTTGCTTTTTTACTTCTTTCGATAAAAGTAAAAAATTAATAAATTTTCAGGTTTATCTGATAAGTCTTTTTGGAGACAACCTGTTTTAAAAATTTCTGCTCACATTTGTGTTGCAAATGTTGTGAAGCTTGTTGCAAACATTCTTTTACAGCTATATTAGGCGACATTCTTTTACAGATTATATTACATATATTGGGGCAGATTTCCCAGCTTAGTGACTTTGACAAGGAACGGATTGTTGGGTTGTGCGAAGCAGGTTTGTCGGTGAGATAAATTTCTAGAGGAACTAACAGATCCTTACGTACCATATTAAGATGTTACGTTACAAGGCATGGACTCAGGAAGGTCGTGCAAATAGTTCGAGAGGCACCAGCCGTCGTAGAGGAACCCCAAAGCACGAAGAAGATATGGAATGGCTTATGCTCTATCAATTCCTATATCTAGCGTTGGGCTGTCATGTTGCCTCTAATGAAAAAATAGTGGCGATCTGCTACTATATGCGATAGCACTCCATACCATAACGCCTACTGTGTGATGGATATGACCCTCTCTGTCAAATTGTGGATCGCATCCTTCACCACGACGCTTTCTAACCCTTGCACGATCATCGAGCATACCCAGCAGATAGAAACGGAATTGGTCACTAAAGATCACCTAATTCCATTCTTGGTTCCACTACGCCATTGTAATCGGTTAGCTCGATGTTGATGAGTGAGGGGCAGCACCCAATGCGGACGATAAGATAAGAGGTCAAAACTTCAATTCGGCAATTTACTGTTTGCGTACCAACCATTGCTCCCTATGTTAATCAAGCCACTAATTTGGAACAGTCCGGCTGCTATTAAATCAGGTTAGCAATCGACGATCTTCACTCTCTGTGGCTTTTCTAGCCACTGCCTCTCGCCCTGTGTCCACGACCTTCCTGCGTGCACGCCTGGTGACACCGTACTATTGTACGTAAGAATCTGTTAGTCCTTCTATTAATTTCTCTCCGTGGCAAACTTGCTTCGCACAACACAACAATCCACCCCTCCTCAAAGTCACTAAACTGAGCAATCTGCCCAAATGTACGTACTCTAAAAATAATCAGCTGTAAAAAATGTCGTTTGCAAGAAGCTCATAACACCTGCAACACAATTGTGAGCAGAAATTTTTAAACCAGAATGCTACGTTATCAAAGTACGACTTATGCAAACTCCAAAAAAAACTTAATAGAAAAACCTGAAAACTTAATCATATTTTACTTTTACTGAGAGAAGCTTTCTTGTCATTTAGTATATAATACAGTGCACTATTTATATACACACTATAGGATACTACTGGTTACTAACGCTCTCACTATAACGATCACATTAACACTAATCGTCGGCTATTATAGAGTGCAGTATCCATTGCAATCACAGCGACAGCTTCCACATATGGCAAAATATTGCTACATTCTTTTCATCGTATGGCCATTTATCCATGTTGCATCAGTATAATATATTCTTCGATTCAGATTTTGATCATCTAATATTTGTATTAAATATATAGTTTCTTCGCCACATCATTATTTTATCTATTTCTATTTCTAACGCAAACTCAAAATCACTAATAAACTAATTACAATCGCAATTAAATTAACTGAAAGATATACTCGAATACATTTTATAGAAAAATATACGGGCAGCATGTATGCAATGCTCTTAGTGTTGACTGCCATAAATTGTGAACGGGTTAAAAAATAGACATTTTTTGTACTCAATTAGAGTGAAGAAAGAGAAAAAAAAATATATTTTTCATTTTACAAAAAATATTGGTGTTAAAACTGCCAGGTTAAGCATAGAGTAGTGTGTGGCCACTAGATGTAGCTCCGTACTAGAGTACGGGTACTCAAGTTCTCATATTTGCAGAAATAAAAGTACAGACTATATTACAAATGAAAACTTAGACATTAATGAGATGCTAACGTCTTATAATTTGAATTAATTTTATTTACATATATCATGATTAAACAGTACCTAAATAATAAATTTTAGTAATATAAGGTGAACAGTATTTGTTTTTGACCACGCCTTTAACAAATAATGCCTACCGGAAATAAAAGACATAAAGTTCGACGTTGGTAAGCTGGAAGTAATTTGAGACCGACGCTTTGTAGCAGATAGTTGATGAGATTTAAAAAAAGTGGTTGTAACTACTACATTGTGCTAATTAAACGAACTGAGTGGATATCTCCGGAACAGATGTTTTATGTATTGGAAAGTATGTATTAAGATTTTTTCATCGCTTTCACTCTTACTGCAATGTTTTTGTTTTCTTTCAGCTCAATATTTTTTAGATAATTGTAGCTCTCTGTTATAACTGTATACCAAAACCCCACATTTCAATGATATTTTCTTCTTCAACATGTCTATAAAGAGGAAAAATTGAAAAAATATATATTTTTCTCCACCTTTGAGAGAAGGCTCGGAAAGCGAGAATTAATACAAAACACTTTAAATCCTCTTTTACAACCGTACATACCTAAATAACTGATTTTATTGGGAATCTTATATAATTGAAATTAAAAATAGCTATGAATCCTGAAACAATATGCCTCTGTAAGTACCTATATTTCTAAGTATGCTGCAATGGCTAACTACTGCGTTCTTTTCTAATTCTGATGTCAAACTGTATTCATATGTGTAGTAAATTTATTGTAAAATATTATTTAATGTAAAAAATATAATCATTGTCGGTCAGTGGTCGCGCGGTTTAAGGCGCCAGTACTTGAATCGAGGTGACTAGATCGGTGTTGGATCGAGCCCAGCTGCCGGTAGACCGTATATAAGCTATATTCGTGGAGAGGTTTGGAGCCCTCTCTGCGGGTATGGTAGGGTGGAAGAATGTTGGCTTGGGTCAATGTGAGAGATTGATACCGGTTGATATTTGACTACCCTCCTAATTAATGAGGTTTTCCAGGTTTCCCTCATTCCTGCACTGAATAGTGGCTAGGGCCTACCAACGAAAGTCGTTCCTGGGCGCAAATGCGGCCTGTTTAATAATAATATGCCGCCCCCTCTCCCGCACAAGTCTCCGACTTCTGGGCTAATCCCTATGATTAGAATGAGGGGTAGAGATATTGATTTCACTTGAGCTATGTTGTATAAATTATTTATAAGCAGCCGTATGAAAAAAGAACCAGAAGCAAATGATTTTTTTTCTCTTTAGGTGAATAATAGCTTGTACTTAGAAACAAAAAATAAATAAAGTAGATAAAGTTGCTGATCGTACGTCCTTTTTATCAAAATTTGCTTTTTCCAACAATTTGCCAATATTGTGCAATACAATATTATTATTATTCATATTCATTACATCCTTTAGAAGACTTTTCATTACTAATATTGCTGCTACTCTTATACCAATTCGCGTGCATGATGTAAAGTTCAAGATTTTCAGAGTGGGTTCACATTTTTTGATCTTCTGGAAGGTGTTCTACTGCACCTGATACAAGATATATGTGATGTGAAACCTTACCTCGCCAAAGAAGACAAACGACCCAAATGGTTACATACTGTTTTCGCAAATAATTAAATTGGTAAAAGCGGAATTTCAGCAACAAGTGCGAGATAATATTCCGGATTAGAACAGCCAGGATTTTTCGTCGGCAGCCTCATCCATAGCGTACTGATGAGAGCTAACAAGCACGAAATCTGTATATGTGTGGCGGCACTATTGATGACTCACTGTGGTTGGTTATTATAGGTTTTTCAGGTGTATCTCAATGGTGGTTAGGGTATTTATTCCTGAAACTCCGCTTTTGCAAACATCGAAATCGCCGAAGGCAATAGAGGTCAATGTCAATAGTATCCGCAATATAGCGTGTTGCATCTATTTGGCCACAATGTGTAGACACTTACATCTCGCACAAAAATTAATTTATATATTTACCATCATATGTTCCAAATATTGCTGTTATGTTAATTTCTGTTATTCTGAATCGATTCATATACCTACTCATCTGTTTGAAGATTTGGTATTCTTCTTACATAGGTAGAGTTAATATACACTTATTTTACGATACCTGCATTGCCTCTGTAATTTAATCTTCAATATTAGGAAATTTTATGTCCAGCCAATACTTCTTGTAACATTTCTGATAGTTATTGAAAGTTGAATATTTAAAAATAAGTTCTCTCCAATTTTTTTCGGAATTCAAAACACTAAATCCGTAAGCTCTTCATATTGGAGACCTAGTAGTACTTCGCTTTTCATCATTGTGACTTAAACAATATCTAGAAACAAACTTACGATTATTCAAACGGATATCAATTGAAATGATTTTGGAACTTAAACTAAACTTATTTCACATAATATATTTATTTAAAAGACAATTTAATTTTATACTTATCAAAAAAGCAGTTTTGCTTCTTCTTGCAAAAATTGTTTACTTCGTACTAATGAACAAAAGGTTTTACTCTATTTTTTAATCTGCCTCAGATATTGCAAGTGCTTCCATTTGTTCATGCGAGTATTTACAATGTTGCATACAAATGTTTTGTGTTGACAGCTTAATACAGCTGTTGAATGTGACGTCGAAATATTTGGACACTAATTAAAATATCTCCATGTCCAGCTTTTCAGGTCAGGCAAGACCACGAACAAAGAGTTCTCTATTTAATATAAAGAAACAATAAATAAAGCTTATAACAGAGAAAGTTAATTTTGCAATGTAAACTTGATAATAATAAAGTGCATTATAAGTTTTTATTTGACTTAATATAAGGTACACATTGATGGAAATAAAAAAGAAGTAAAAGTTGCAGCCATTCGTTTGTCTCAACATTTTTTTCTCTAAGCCGTAGATTGTATTTTTGTACTGTGTGGCGCCTTTTCAATTATAGTATTCATATAAATGAATGGTTAACATTACACATTATATCAAGTCCTTGAGCAATACTGAATTACTAAATGCATTTACTTCATAAATGCATATTATGAATTGCAACCGTATAGCCATATTTCAGGCATTGCTGTTTCATTATTATGTGACAGATTTTGTTATAGAAAGGTTTTCTTTCACAAAATATTTCGCTCGTAGTAGACAAATTTCCTCATGAATCAATTATTGTGTAAAATGTATCTAAGGTGTGTTTATACAACTTGATATACTTGATTTCATTTAAGACTTCTGGGACCGGTATTTTGAGTCACTGTTAAATACTTGGTTAAGTAAACGACCTGTTTTTCACACCTATAATATTAATTTAGTAGATCCATTCAGCTCTTGATGAAGGTTAAACATCACCGGTCATTAAGTAATTATTTTACAAATTCTTATATGATTTCTTGTTATGGAACAATACATTTCCAAAAAATATATGTTAAAAATTAGATGAAATATTTATAAACTGACTGGTAAATAAGGGAAATCTAGAAGTGATTCATTTTTGACGTCAAAAACATAGACGGAATACATTTTTACGATGTTATAAGCTGTATAATGCCCGCACGTGGGGGTAAGAGGAGCTCTTCTTAGATTTTACATCAAAATTAGAAAATTTTATCGGTTCTGATTATTTCGACTTACATTTTATATTTTTCTTACGTTATTAAACTTAGGTAGAAAAAATCATTTTGAAATCCCGTTACCATGAAGTCTATTGTTGCTAAGGTAAAGATAGGTAGTTCGATTGTTTGTTGACAAATAACCTCAAATCTCGTGACAAAAAAATGAATTTCTCCCGACTGAAATCGAAAAAGGTGGTTTCAAATTATTGCCTTGAAGTCAAATCAAAAGGATGAGTCATTTCTTAAGACATACTTTGAAGAAAAGTCCAAAATATGGAAATAGTCAATATTTTGGGCCAATTACTCCATGTTGAAGGTGACGATGAACATAAAGAATCAGGACATAAGCAAATATTACAAGTTTGTTACTATTCGAAGCCAAAGGTCGAAGGATATCGACCTAAAATGCTGTAAATGTTGACCAGGCAAAAAATCGACAAATTTCTCGCAAAAGCGCAAGATGAAACATATCTCATGCAGAAGGTTTCCGTAATTTTCGGTATATTTGGAGCCTGTTATACTGCAAATTGCTTCCGATGATCTTCGGCTAGTTTGTTGGCAGTCTGGAACTAATCTTACTACAATCCCACTAAACACATATACGTTAGAAAAACGTTTATAATGCTCATACAACGTTTGAAAAAGGCGTGGCTTTTTTACGTACAATCAACTTAAAAATGTCGCGGTTTTACACGTTTCTGGTAACCAAAGTACAAACGTTTAATATTAGTAAATGTGGAACGATCATTTTTAGTATTAATAAGCTTTAGTTTTACATTTAATAATGACATTTTATTAAGGTTTTTAACTAACGTAAATTAAACCTTGTTATTTTAATGTCCAAAAAGATGTTTTAGAGACGTGTTTTTTAACGTGTTTTACAACGTTGTTTTTGGATCCTTCTGGCGGCATTGTACAGGGTGGTTCAGAATTATGTACCATAAATGCTAGATTAGATAGTACGTTAAAAAATAAGGGTATTATCGAATAAGTGGTAATAAAAAATTAATTATCCTAATATCATATATTCACCCCATGAACCCATTATTCAAAAGTATTTGAAAGACATTTAAAAAAAATGATTTTTATTTCATCCCTCAGAGGGTTATATCTCTCTTATTATTGAGTTTTGAACAAAAATTTATGTAAAATAGTACCCTTACTTTTTAACGTGCCATATGCTCTAGTATTTGCGGTACATTTTGGACCACCCTGTATTAAATAAATAATTCTCAGGGAATTAATATAATATAAATAAAATAGTTACAAAATCTTCTCTAATTTAATCTTGTTCCTATTAATAATTATTATCGATATTCCAATAGTGTGGCTCGAATGTTGAACTCACTATACGCCTATAAAAAAGAGTATTAGAAAATATCAATACCTATTGTTTAATTTCAAATTTAGGTAGGTAACAATAAATAATTGGTTTTACTATCAGTAATAGTTTATTAAATAAATAATAATACGTATATAATACAAACAAAATATAAAAATACCAAAATAATATATCTTATTTATGCTACTAAATTGGAACCTAAAAACAATGAAATTAGGTCTGAACAAGTTTCATATCAATAACTTCACATTGGAGAATATAGATTATTTAAAGAAAGTCTAAACTTTAAACATGTCTAAGTTTAATCTATTATAGTTATAAATATAATAATAATGCTAATAATAATAACATTAATAATAACCTAATATACATTTAATATGACCACGAAGTAGATAGTCAAGAGAGAAAATAAAAAAGTTTAAATCATTCCCAATCATGATTAGAAATATGTCACTGTATCTTAAATTTTAGTATAAAGTAAAAAAACTACCAAGTCATAATAATTGTTACCCATTTTACAAAGTAATTTAACGTAGGCATGTACGAGTACAAAATTCACACGCCTACTTTTACTAATTTTGTCATCGTCTTTATAAGTATTTTGAAACATAAATAGGAAAAGTTATAGTGGAATAAATTTAGACTCCATTATATAATTATTTGTAACATGTAATGGAAAAAAACCTAATATTCTTATATTAATAAAATAAAATTAAATACTTATAGGGAAATATTTCACGGATCACAGTAGGTACGTACAGTGATGAATATGCAACTGACAAACTTTTACAAAAAAGAACTCGAAATAGTATGTGTGTAACACGTTGATCTTTATCTACCAATAAGATTACTAAATTCGTATAGAACGTTTAACGGCATTATAATTGACATGTGTAAAAAACGGCAATTCGCTTCGTTATTTCAATGAATGATTATAACGTATAATACACGTTTAAATTGTACTGTTTTTTAACACTTGTGAGGTTTATTAAAAAATAATTACTATCTAGTTATCTGTATATATAAGTACCTATATATTCTAAATGCAATATCTTTTTATTAAATTATATTGTATAAAATTTACTTTGGATTGGTATCGTTCCGAAATATTTATTAATTGCAAAACGTTTATGATACGTTTTGTAAACATTACTTATGCATGTTACTGTAAAACGTTACAAACATGTTTTTGTTCAATGTCAATATATTAATCAGTTGACACAGACGTTTTATAAAGGTTTAAATAAATAAGTTGTATTTAACTATTTTAAATAACGTTCATTTAACGTTACAAAAGGTTTGCCAACATTTTTTGTTAAAAAAGTACGTATTTTAAACGTTATGTTAGACCGTTACTTTTCTAACCATAAAATAATGGTTGATTTTGTAACGTAACACGAATTATCAACCAATGGTACGTTGACAATACGTTTAAATAACGAATGTGTGTTTACTGGGAAGTGGAGATTGCATGATTTTTCAAAAGAATGTATTACTTTAATAGAAATGGCGTTTGTTCTAGTCAATTTCGTGGAAAAATAAGCCTAAAAATGATATTAAAAATTTCTGATTGGCCACGCCCCCAGAAAACGGTGGCCATCACAGCGAAAACCTGTGACGTCAGGCGTCGTTCGCACATATTTATCTAATACAGCATTGCGATTTATATCTGCGATTTCCACTTTCGGGCAGCGCCGTATATAGGTTTAGAAGAGTTAATTTGTCATTTATGATGTTATTGTGTTAAATAGATATTGGTATTGAATAATGTTGAAAAATATACTCGTAAAATAACCACAAAAAGTGCATATCACCGGACAAATGGAAGATGTATTGTATTATGCCATTATGTATGAATACAGCATACAGCGCCTAATAAAAATATTTCTCAAAGAAAAATGTGGTATAGGGCAATGAAACGCTACGAAAGGAGAACGTTTAATTGGAAATGGAAGGTATTTACGTTTAAGTTAGTCAAAAAATTAAAATGTAAATTTGCAAAGAATCAATTAAACTGTTCTATTATGATATCAAAAAGTATACAGGGCGTTTAAAAAATCAATGGTAAACCAAACTTACATTCTTCCTTATTTGTTGTATTCAGCACTTCATTTCGATTCCAAATAACATGTTGTTGTATTTGCCCATTCATTTATGTGATGTAGAAGGTTATTTGAGGCATTTATAATATTTTGCTATCTGACTTCACAACATTAATATTTTATTCTGAAACCATAATAAACAAAAATAAGGATTTTCAAAATCAATAGTAAATAGCAATAAAAAATGATTATATTATTTTCAAAAAAATAGAAAATGTTGAATCAATTAATATTCATTACTTTTATTTATTATTTCAAATTAAAACAAGTAGTTTAATGTGAACTGGCATAGTTTTATAAATACTTCAACTAAAACCCTTTATCCGGGCGTAACCGACAGCATTGTTGCCGTAATTTTCACGAGAGGATCTATATTGTAAGTAAAGGAATAAGTTACGTTTAACAATACCGTAAGTCCACCACATTGCTGCTAATAATTATGGTAATGTTAAAAACGGAAAATAATAGACATCTGCTTGCTTTGAGACTCCGTATTTGCTCCACTAGTGAAATTGGGATAAGTACCTTTTAGTATATTTGAAATTCATGCTTCCCCATTAAAGGCTGCGTTTTTATACGAATTCATAGCTGTTTATTGAGGCAGCCTAAAAAAAGTTTAAGTATGTTGCACAGAATTTCTCCTTACTGTGTCAATTATACAAGTTTTCTCCAGGATGTGTAACAGTTTCCAGGCTGAAAGTCATTTAGAATAAGAAAAAAAAACATCATTTTCACCTGTTACATTTTATTACAAAATCTCCCGAATAAGTTTACACATCAACTACGTAATTCCTGTGCCGAAGTCAGGCAATCCTGTGAGTGTATCTGAGTTTAGGCCAATTAGTATACTGCCAGTTTTGTCTAAAATTTTGGAAAAAATAGTACATGAACAATTTAATGAATTTTTAATTAAAAGAAATTTTTTATTTAGCAATCAATCTGGATTTCGTCGCCATCACAGCACAGCAACTGCTTTACTCAATGTAACGGATGATATTCTACGGTCATGCGATGCAAATATGGATACGTGTTTAATTCTGCTGGATTATAGTAAGGCTTTCGATACTATTGACCATAAAACTCTAATTGTTAAACTTAGGTATTTTGGTGTGGGCGAAGTTGAACTTAATTTTTTTAATAACTATTTATTACAGAGATGACAAAGAGTATTATTATATAATGTTTTTTCTAAATTCCTCCCTATAAATATGGGCGTTCCCCAAGGTAGTATCTTGGGTCCCTTGCTATTTTCTTTTTATACTTGGGATTTATCGCGGTTTCTTAAATTTTGTTCTTTGCATCAGTATGCGGATGACCAGATATATTATCATTTTTTATATAATGATCTAGATGTTGCTATTCATAATATCAATGTTGACCTCGAGATTATTAGTGAATTTTCTGCAGCTCATAGCCTGGTTCTCAATGAGAAAAAAACCCAAATGTTAGTGTTTGGTTCTCATAGACAATTAATTATTACTAATCCCATATTTCAAATTAGAATAAACAATTGTTTACTTGAATCAGTCAACACGTGTAAAAGTTTGGGACTGTTGATTGACACTGATCTCAGATTTGGTTCACATGTTAATAGTTTATTTAAAAAGTGTTTCGGTAAGCTGAAGGTGTTATACATGTATAAAGATATATTAAGTAGGGATGTTAAACTTAGGCTTACGGATAGCTTGATTTTATCTATTTTAACTTATTGTGATATTGTTTTTTGGCCCGCATTATTGGCACACGACAAGTATAATATGCAGAAGTTGCAAAATGCCTGTATCAGATTTTGTTATAATTTAAGAAAGTTTGACCACATCTCTGAGACTTTTAAAGATTCTGGGTGGCTCACTTTGAATGAACGTTTTCAAATTCATTTGGTTTGTCTTGTTTTTAAAGTGTTAAAATTTGAAATGCCTGTATATCTTTATAAAAAATTAATTAAAGGTTCCACAATTCATGATAGGCCTATTCGCCATCGTGATTTACTATCCATGCGAATACATCATTCTGCTATGTTTCAACGCAGCTTCAGCTACAATTCTGTTAAATTTTATAATTTGTTGCCTAGGAATATTAGGGACACCATCAGTCTTACATGTTTTAAAAGAGAGGTCAAAACATTTATAGTTAATACTCGCGATCGTGTTAATTAATGTTTTCTAGCATTCAATTTCTTCTTATTTATTTTTGTTTAAATTCTTTTCTTTTTTGCTTTTTTTGTCTTATAATGTGTGTGTACTATTTTTCTTATTTCCTTTGTAATATTAGTTGATAAATATTGTTTCCAGAGGGGTGGTTATATGAGCAACTTAGTTGGATATCGCCACCCGTAATTAATATTTCTTTGTATAATATTATCTAAATTGGTAAATAAAGACTTTATTATTATTATTATTATTATTATTATTATTATTATTATTATTATTATTATTATTATTATTATTATTATTATTATTATTATTATTATTATTATTATTATTATTATTATTATTATTATTATTATTATTATTATTATTATTATTATTATTATTATTATTATTATTATTATTATTATTATTATTATTATTATTATTATTATTATTATTATTATTATTATTATTATTATTATTATTATTATTATTATTATTATTATTATTATTATTATTATTATTATTATTATTATTATTATTATTATTATTATTATTATTATTATTATTATTATTATTATTATTATTATTATTATTATTATTATTATTATTATTATTATTATTATTATTATTATTATTATTATTATTATTATTATTATTATTATTATTATTATTATTATTATTATTATTATTATTATTATTATTATTATTATTATTATTATTATTATTATTATTATTATTATTATTATTATTATTATTATTATTATTATTATTATTATTATTATTATTATTATTATTATTATTATTATTATTATTATTATTATTATTATTATTATTATTATTATTATTATTATTATTATTATTATTATTATTATTATTATTATTATTATTATTATTATTATTATTATTATTATTATTATTATTATTATTATTATTATTATTATTATTATTATTATTATTATTATTATTATTATTATTATTATTATTATTATTATTATTATTATTATTATTATTATTATTATTATTATTATTATTATTATTATTATTATTATTATTATTATTATTATTATTATTATTATTATTATTATTATTATTATTATTATTATTATTATTATTATTATTATTATTATTATTATTATTATTATTATTATTATTATTATTATTATTATTATTATTATTATTATTATTATTATTATTATTATTATTATTATTATTATTATTATTATTATTATTATTATTATTATTATTATTATTATTATTATTATTATTATTATTATTATTATTATTATTATTATTATTATTATTATTATTATTATTATTATTATTATTATTATTATTATTATTATTATTATTATTATTATTATTATTATTATTATTATTATTATTATTATTATTATTATTATTATTATTATTATTATTATTATTATTATTATTATTATTATTATTATTATTATTATTATTATTATTATTATTATTATTATTATTATTATTATTATTATTATTATTATTATTATTATTATTATTATTATTATTATTATTATTATTATTATTATTATTATTATTATTATTATTATTATTATTATTATTATTATTATTATTATTATTATTATTATTATTATTATTATTATTATTATTATTATTATTATTATTATTATTATTATTATTATTATTATAACTACACATTGAGAAAATTGTGTAGGGCATTTGATATAAAATGATTTTGCAGGTTGTTTCGGGTGTGAGCTCGGTAACTGGTTGCTGCCAGTAACAGAATTAAAGTGCATTTTGTAATGTAATGTAATAACAGTTATTATTTTTTAAAGCTTGCAATTGTCTGCTGTGCATATTACCAAGAGAATATTAAAGTTTTCTGAATCCGGTCGAGGGTAAAATTTCGATATAAGCAAACATATAAATTCTAGAGAGCATAGTGTTAATACTCATATCTACTAGTAACATATTGAGATTTCCAATGACCTTTGTGGGACTGTTCTTGCAGCAAATAATGTTAGATCAAAGAGATTCGTAGAAAAATATTTGTGACCATAAAATATCAGATAAAATAAATTTCTGAAAAAAGTATTTCAGGGCGAACATTTCTTCCTGGCACACCCTGTATGTTCATGCAGACTATTAATTTGGCTTAACGTTTTCCACACCATAACGTAACGTTCATTATGTGCAATTCTACTTAAGACGTTAACAATGGCCTTCTGCAGGCAGTCTAACAGCATAACCAGTTACTAATTACAATAGCAACGAAACTAATTGCTGTTGGCGCCATAAATTAGAAATATGTATTATTTATGTACACGCTTAGGAATCGTTACAAATCATCAGTAATATGCCGGAGTTCTTTATACATGCGGCTAATATAGATAAAACATTGTGATAGAACTGTCCCAAGTAGTGTAGTAATGGTTCATCATTAAAATTTCTTCTTATATTTAATCTACATTTTGTTTTTTAAAATGTATCAAGTGATCGACAAATGTCAAACTTGAAAGTAAGGTGTTTTGACAATTTTGAATTGTAGGTTATATCATGTTCATGTTACGAGTGTCAAAATATTGTGTAATATTTTCAGTAAAAAGTTTGCTAAAATATTGTTAATAATCGTGAACAGAGTACAGTATTCTACTACCAAATAATGGCTCTAATTCACTCGGGTGATTTACATCCTCGTGGTTCACAGCGATTATTATATGTTCGTTAAATAATATACTGTATGCGCCAAAAGTATGGAAAAATTCAATAAAAACGAAACAATTATTTTTTGGGAAAAATCCTCAAACAGGTCTATTTTTAATTTGAAAAATACATATTTTAGCGTAAAATGCGATTTTCAAATGTCATTTGTTTTCGAGTAATGACGTCATCGATTTTTTTTTAAATGGCAACACCATATTTTTTTCCTTGATTCTGAAAGATCGTTTAATTCTCTACCAGACAGTACTAAAATTTTAACCTCTTACATAGGAAAGTTTTCGAGTAAATGACGATTAAATGTTAGAAAACGTAAATCAATTAAAATAAAGCAAAAACGTTATCAAGTTTAGTTTTTCGATAGAACGGCCTGCAAGATCGCCAGATCTTACACCTCTTGACTATTTTTATGGGGTTACTTGAAGTCAAAAGTTTACATTAATAAACCACGTAATTTAGTAGAACTTCAAAATCACATTCGGGACGAAATAAGCAGAGTTACCCCAGAAATAATTCATAATGTGCAAGAAGAATTTCGCCACAGACTTTTGCATTGTCAAGAAGTTGGTGGATGGCAATTCGAACATTTAATTTAAGTATAAAATTTAATCAATTGTATTTTATTTTACATACCTCAGAATTGTTACTTTTTTATGGATAAAATTTACGTTTTCTAACATTCAATCGTCATTTACTCGAAAACTTTCCTATGTAAGAGAGCAAAATTTTAGTACTGTCTGATAGAGAATTAAACGATCTTTAGAATCAAGGAAAAAAATATGGTGTTGCCATTTAGAAAAAAATCGATGACGTCATTACTCGAAAACAAATGACATTTGAAAATCGCATTTTACGCTAAAATATGTATTTTTTAAATTAAAAATCGACTTGTTCGAGGATTTTTCCCAAAAAATAATTGTTTCGTTTTTATTGAATTTATTCCATACTTTTGGCGCATACTGTAGTATTATTAACTTGTAGATATTTGACTTATTTTACAGTTTTGCGAGAAAATTTTGCCTGGATGCAAGGAAAATATATACATAACAGTCTAAAAAGTAAATGTTTTTTAATTATATATAGGGTAATTTAATGATTCCAGTCCTGGAATTAATGTTCCCTAGCCCTAGCCAACAAGCTATATCGATACCTGCTAGTGATGGTTTTAACAAGATGATGTCCCTCTACATTTTTTCCTCCATATAAACAATTTCCTTAATGAAACTTCCCCAAATCGATGGATAAGTAAAAGAGATGCCTTCCTATTGAAGGGTCGAAAAATCGTATATAAGAAGTTGTAAATAATCCCAAATATTATTTAAAATGTAATTGATTAATTATTTAAACACACGCACAAGTGGACATTGTGCATGACAACATAAGTAGGTAAACATTTATATCACTGAATTCGTCTTTAGAGTCTTCCTTATCCATTTATATTATGAAATATAGAAAAAGGTGCCGATAATGATATACAGCTCTGTCAAAAACGGCTCAAGAAAATAGAAATTATTTTATGTATTAGTTGACCTGTTTAAGCATTATTTTAATCTCAATTAGAAGACAGACTTGTTCCATCATTTTAGATCGCACTAGGTTAAGAAAATTGATATAAAATTTGATAAAGAGTGAAGTTACTATACTAACGTAAGAATCTTACTGAGCCGAATTTACTGTAAAGGTAATGAAGTTATTAAACAAAAAATAAATATTTGAAAACATTTTTGGAAACACGCAACATTTTAACATTAATTTTCCCAATTTTTTGAATGTTTATCAATATCTGACTAAACGTACAAACAAAGGTTTATATAAAATCCAGGTTTAAATTTGACTCTTCGGTTTTACAAAGTAGAAAAACATTGTTTATGAAGTTCTAGATAAGTAACGAACCCACTTTGGATTTTATTGGTTAAATAATTTAAATAATCCATTCATTCCTAATAAAAAAAGTTTAGAAATATTTGTTATAAAAAGGTTAGTTTGTACACTTCAATAATTGTAGAAAAGCGCTAAAATAAAAAAATATTAAATAATAATAGTAATAATAATAATAATAATTATTATTATTATTATTAATATTATTATTATTATTATTATTTTAGTTTGTTTGGGTTTTTGCCACACTTCTGAAAAAATAAAGATTAATTAAATAAGCCCTTGCGCCAAACAGATCAATCAAGGGTTATTTTTGAAGTTTGCCTAACCAAAAATCTCACACTGAAAAAGGCAGATAAGTAAATAATAACAAAAATCACATCACTATCGCGCACTTCTGTATTTTATGCCATAAATAAGTAGCTTCAGACAATATATAAAAAAATTAATTATCACAAATATTGTAACACTTGATACATAGATATGTTTTCAATCGACTCAAAATCACGTATTCTATCACCTCTTAAAATGATTGTAACGACTTGAAGAATTTGGAATCTATTAATGCTTACATGGCTTTTCCTAAAATAGAAAGAATTTGCTTTGATGCTAATAGGATTGTTAGATATTTTATTTGTTTGTTTAAAAGTTAATTAAGAAATATATAATTAATACGTATATGTTTTGCGAAGAAAACATAGTCGCGTCAAATTAGCATTTCACTTGTAACTTTTTGCGGAGAGGTCCGATTGAGATGCGGTTTTCTGCAAAATGTTTTTATAACAAAAGGTACATCTAACCTCTGTACGCTCGCAAATTTTTAATTTTTTATTTAACAAATGACCCATTTTTGTTGAACATATGACAAATGTCACACACGATTTAACGAAAATGTCTGGAAATTGTTCTCTCGGGGGTTTTCGAGGTCCCTCTTTATCACTTTGGTGTTAGCTTTATTATTTATTGCTAAATTGATGTAACTGGGCTAATTAACAAATTAAAAACACCACCCCCGAAATCACTAGAGAACCGGAATTTTTTCCAGGATTTCTGGCTTATTAAGGCAAATCATCGGCACAAGATTTTTGCAAATATAATTGTTTATTGTTCAATTGATCCCAGAATTATTGCAAAAAAAATCCGATTTTCTAACGATTCCGTTAGAAGAGTTATTAATTTGTTAATTAGCGAGGTTGCAACAATCGAACAATAAACAATTATATTTGTAGAAATCTTGTGCCGATGGTTTGTCTTAATAAGCCAGAAATCCTGGAAAATTCCGGTTCTCTAGTGATTTCGAGGGTGGAGTTTTTAATTTGTTAATTAGCCCAGTTACAACAATTTAGTAATAAATAATAAAGCTAACACCAAAGTGATAAAGAGAGACCTCGAAAACCCCCGAGAGAACATTTTTCAGACATTTTCGTTGAATCGTGAGACATTTGCCATATGTTCAACAAAAATGGGTCATTTGTTAAATAAACAATTAAAAATTTGCGAGCGTACAGAGGTTAGATGTACCTTTTGTTATAAAAAATTCCCTGAACATTTTTCAGAAAACCGCATCTCAATCGGACTTCTCCGCAAAAAGTTCTATTCTATTTTCACATTTTTCATGCTAATTTGACGCAACTAACAGTCGATAGAAATAAACGCGTAACAAACCATTAATTTCAAGTGAAATGTTGTAGTTTAAAATATGTTTTTCACAACCTTTGTCTTAAACTAAAAAGTTGTTGCTAACAATTATGTAAAACATTAAATTCCCTGCTAATGGCTATGAAAAATTTAATGTGAAATGTATGGTACCTTTTAACTTAACAAGACGCAATATTGCAGTGTTTCATTAATAAATAATGAGTATAATAAATTGCACCTATAACTGATAATCACATATGATATCTAAGAATGACACATCAGTTATTAAAAAATATAAAAGACTATGCATTAAAAGTGTCTGTAACATATAGGTAGATACTAAAATAAAAAAATAAATGAATCATAAACATTACGATACCAACAAAATAACTGTAAGAACTAATGTACAGCCATATCACTTCGAAAATAATATTTCCTGTTATAATAAATTAATAAATCAAAAGGAACCGCCCATAAATAAATATAACAGTCTTTAATAGACATATTACCATTTTACATGCAATTATTGTTATGAAAAACATGTGAACTATTAAGTTATAATTATCATTTTAATGTAAAGTGCACAACAAAGTTGTAAAATATTGAATATAGTGGTTCAGTTACTGGAATGACTAGTCAATACGATTTAATTAGTTTTATGTGACATTAAACCGAACCGGTTTTATTAAAAAGGTTTTTTAATTTATGTAGATGTTGATTATATTGTAAGAAACAAACTAAACGTCAAGTCTAGTCTATAAATGCTCCGAAATGATCAGATTTGCATTTATTTGAATAGAATGAGAACATATCAAATCTTGCCATAGTACCTCTAAGGGTCGGTTGTATAAAGATTTTGAACTCAAGTTTAATGTTAAACTTTAAATCAAAGGCAAAATCAGGTTGTATAAACGTTAAACGTCGATCAAATTGTAGTTTAAACTGACTGACCGATCTCGGCCGTTTAACCAAGTGAACTGCAGTTCAACGGTTTGACACTTGACAAGTGATTATAAACTCGAATATTGAATTATACATTTTTGAGTATTTTTCTGCGTTTTGTTACGATGGACTAGACTAACCCATAACAGATGATGAAGGGTTTTAGTAAATGCTGTCTTACATCCTTGTGTCAATTTAGAGAACAATAATCATTGTAAAGTGAAGGGAAATTAATTTTTTGCTGCGATTGCGTTTGTTATAAAGAGTTATTACCGATATCTGTAGTTTATTTATGGAAGCATCCTAAAAAATCCAAGAATTTTTAGTTGACTCCACTTGAAGCAGAAACTGAGAATGTAAACCATTTTGTATTTAATTATTTATTATAACAGTTAATTATAAGATATTAAAGAAAAATATTATTAAAAAACTCCACACGTATCATTACTTTGTCTTTATTTTTCTGCAATAGCAATGAATTAAAATAGATGGGAGACTACTACTACCACTGTAAGTAAGTTAGATGAAACATGGATGAAACACTATATAATTTATTATTTAAGTAACATATATCCTAAAGAGAATGTTAAAGATATCTACAGTAAAACAAAACTCAAAAGGTAGAATATAACCTTACAAAATTGGACAAATTTCGCACCAACTTAGGTTAAATTGTCAAATGTCACAGTTAAAAATCAAAATTCAGCAAGTCTCACTTCTACCAACTTCGGTAATGCATAGTTCAGCTGAACTACACATTAGTTTCGTTTATACAACACACATGTAAATAAACCAGGTTCAAAATTTGAACTAAGTTCTATTGAACGGCAGTTCACGTACTTTTTATACAACCGGCCCTAACTGTTGAGAAAAATGAATTTGATCAATAGTTTTTATATACGTACTTGTCACCCTAGTGGGCCAAAATATCATGGGATTTATACTAAAACTTAATAAAACGTTCATTAAGATTTTACATTAGATTATTAACAAGATCAGAGTCAATGTTAAACTCTCCACAAAACAAAATATTAAGGTTAGGTTTATACAACAGAAATAAGACATTGACGATTTGTTTCATAAAGATAGTCTTGTGCCTAGAGGGGGACCTATAATAATAAATTACAATATGCAACCCATATTTGATCGATAGAAAAAATGCTTATCTATACGATACTTCGACAGGTTAATTTTTTGGATACAAAAGTGTTTCCATGTTAAAATTGCATTACCACCTCCCTAAAACTACTTGTACAGTAATAGTTTGAAAGAGCAGTCACTAAAATGGAAAGAACTTCAATACACCAAGTCTCTATTAGATATATAACATCAATATTCATGGTCAAGATATAATGATACAGATTTTCCAATTTGATGATATTCAAGCACTGATTATTCAGTAGACATACTTTAGGGCTAAATATTATTTCATTATTGACTTTGACCTCCTCTTCAAGTTTAAAAAATGTCGAATACACCTCCCATAGAGCTAAATGCTTGGAGCGCTTTTTTAAAGTTCTGTTCAAATATTTGAACCTTGAAAGAGGAGTATAAATCTAGGTGTTTTGGCGTTATAGATTCCTATACTGCCGGGAAATTATTTTTCAAGACGCTTCTTAAAATTTCAGCAGATGTGCCTTTCAACTCCATATACATGTAGGGTGATATACTTCGGAACACCTTTAAAAGTGACAGAAGTTGTCAAGTATATTACTCACTTTGCGTTTTTTCTTCTTTCTTTCTTTCTTCGAGTCAGTGCCACTTGCATTATTTGGCATATGTTTGGCGGCAGCACTGGCCATGTTGTCGTCCTCTAGGTGTATGTATATGTTTAATTTTATTTTTGTTTGTCCTTAAGTAAGTCCTAGAACAATATCTTTATTATTTATTTGAACATATTTTGTTTACTATTTACAGTCACGTTTTTATTTTCAGGAGGAGCTTGTATATAAACTTTTTTGATTCACTGTGCCATTTACAGTTTTTAAATAATACCTTTTTATTTGGTCCTGCTTTTTGTCATCCATATATGTAGAATTATTTGGATCATTTTGTTTACTAATTAGATTAATATTATTTTCAGACTGATTTTATCACATAATTCTTCAATTAGCGTATCCTTTTAATAAAATACATATTTAAAAATGTGAATATCTACCGTCTTTTCGGCACCACACAATTTCTCCATCGCATCGAAAAGTACTGGTAATTCACCATCATTTGCAATATTTTGATCACAATTTGAACTTTTACTTGTAAATCGTGCGTTCTATAAGGGCCAACATTTTCAAAGTTATCGATGATTTTGATAACAAATTGGATATAAGTGAAGTAGATAACAAATGGACTACTTTTATAAACAATTAATTTTTCAATATTTTTGACCAAATTATGGAAAAGTGGAACCAAGTAAATACTAGCTTTCCAGAATACGTTAGGCCTACATATGGTAGTGGTACAGTGGAACAGAGGAAGACATGAATTTTAAAATTCCTAGTCTTGAAGGGTTCTTAAAAAATTAAACGTTGGCATTCAAATAGTAGGGTTTTTCTCAGAACTTCGGTTTGGTCGGAAATTTTACTACGTATATTATTGACTGATAGCTTGTGTCACCCGGTATATGAAAAAGGTCACTTCTGGGGAGATTAACTTGATAAAATTGTTCTTTGTCATTTTTTCGAAGGAAGCTATACATTTCCCTTTAAATCCAAATCCAGTATATATGAGAAGGAAGTCAGAATTTGATATACTAGATTTACCTTACATATTATTTTCTAACCTGATAAAAGTAAAAATAAGTACAAAGGCTTTCAGTAAAAATCTCTTCTTAAAAAAGGTGAAAAAAATAGATTTTGTAAAATCGATGATACTTTATCTTTTCGTATCTAAGAAAATGAATGGAATTTCTTACGAACAATGGCGAGTTCTTTTTGAATGGTTGACAATGATTACTGAGGTGAAATATATTTTCGACTTGGCAAATCAAAGCGACAGGTAGGTAACGTTCATTCTTCAGAATAAATGCAGTATTGTACTCGCTTTGTATGCGAGTAGAATGGACAGGTATTTCTTTTACTTAGCTTTTTGCCGCAGGGTTTGCATGTTGGCCAATGGGGGAGATTTGCGCGATACTGCAATTTTTTTATCCAAATATTTCAACAATTATCTAATAAATGTATTAGCATGACCGATCGTTCATTCGTTCAAAATATTAAAACTTCAAGTAATACTTTATGTCGATAAAACAGATTTTTGGGTGAGATATGGTGAGATATTATTTATAGATTTTTGAGTGTTTATTTTTTTTTCATAAAATGGAAAAGGGAGTAGATAATAAAGCATACAATTATTTCTAATTATAAAAAAATCCAATATCCTTGCCTGAAATTTAGAGACGAACAAAATATACAATTTTTCATTTTTGATAATATTATAAGTTGACTATAACATACTACACTATTAAATAGTTGCTCATCTATAACATTAATACATTTTAAATTAAGGTTTTGAGCGAAAGTTAGCATTTGTAAGTGTATATGTCTGGTAAGTATTTAAAAAATATATTTTTCTACAAAACTGTTAAAAGTGGGCTTTTTAAATGTCATTTTTGATGTTAAAAATGTCATTTTTTGACACGCGTGTTAAAAGTAAGTTACTTTTAACACCAGTGTTAAAAGTAAATCAAAGTTTATTTAAATTTTGTTTTGAAAATTAATAACACGTTTTAGCAATCACATGAACAACTTTTTATTTTAAATAAGTACAAACCAACATTTTAACTAGTTATTACTATTAACATTAATAGTAAAATTAGAATAATTTGAAATTGTAATTTCCTGCGGAGTCATGATACTGAAGTTGGTTTTACTGTCAACATGTGTGACTCATCTATTTTCTGTAGAAATACTACCGGCAGTATTGGTGGTCTTGCAAGTAGTTGCAGCAGTAGGAAGTATTTGGCACGCAATTTCCTTCTTCTGTTCCAGTGAATTTTCAATGTGGCCTTCAGCTACCGTCGAAGATTTCCATCCTCGATGTCTCTTGATGGTAGTAAGATTTGCACCAGAATCTGCTAACAATGTCGCCGATGAACGACGAAAACAGTGTCCGGTGTAGAGTTGAGGATTTGGTAGATTCAAGAACTCTGCAATGTCGGCAGGTATTTTACCAAACATGTTAATTCCGACTGGATTCTTCACACATTTATTCTTCATATATTTAAGAAAAAGTCGTCTATGGTCAGTGTTTGGTGACCGGAGTGCCATATACTTTCTAAAAAAGTTTAAATAGAATTCACCAACAACAGTGAAAGTACGAGGCACTTTCGTTTAAGTATCTGGTATGGTCACAACAACCGAAGTGCCCAAATATTCGATATTGTCGATGGTCATCTGACACAATTCCTCCCGGCGACACGCCCCGAAGACACCCACTACTGCTGCGACTTTCATCATCAGATACTTTTCGTCTTCTGCTTCTGTGAGAAATTTGTCGATATGCGTCTTCGTCAAAACTTTTGACTTTTTTGCTTGATATCGTTCACCCTTCCGTTTTAAAAAAGCAATAAGTTTATAATGTTTGCTTATATCTTGATCTTGCTTTATTTTTAACATAGTTTTGATCATGGAATAATTTGGCCACAGCGTTGACGATTTCCATATCTTTTTCCTCAAAATATGCCAGTAAAACACTTTTGTTACATTTCCCAGGGACCTTTTTAATGTTGCACCGTTCTGAAAAGCGTCTATAAGCGATTTCGTACTGTTCCTTTGATTTCACCGGCAATAATTCCAATGTTGCTCGACTGGCGGCTTCACAGTAAGAATAAAAATGTTAAATAAAATATCGATGATAGAAAAGGGAGTAACATTAAGAACAAAGTAGAAGGAAAAATAATCAAATTTGAAAAGAAACAGTAAATCTAAGCCAAGATAGTAAATCCGATAAGAGAAATGAAAATCTGTTTTGTTCTGGCTGTGGAGAACAATTTCAGTCTCAACCAATGCTCAAAATTGGTGGCATGAATTATGTGAAAAAATGTAGGTCATAATTTTTCAAATTCTGTCATTTGTTTAAAACAGTTTCTTATATCTTTAAGCTATAGGGTTTCAAAGGTAATCACCATGCCATAGAGTACAATCTACTCTATAAATTTTTTAAAATTGATTTATTACGAAATGGTATAACAACTGCACAATAAAAATAAATGTATATGATATACTGAAAATACAATATGACTGTCAACAAAAAGTACGATGTATAAGATTTTTTTGTTATACTTTACCAGAACAATAATATCAAATAAAAAATTATTATAATGTATATTCAGACCTGTTTAAGTAGCCTAAAAAATATAAAGTATTCAAATTTGGACAACTGCTATAAAACTTTTATATCTTATTAATTTATTTGCATATGATCAGTGTACATTTTTCCTGTTGATGCAATTATTTTAAAGAGTAATCAGTCACTGCTTGTATATATAATGTTTGAATTATTTACGTAAATTATTAAACCAAAAATTTTTAAAATTAATTTTCTCCGATCTCCCCTAATTTAAACAGCTGATGTGCAAACATTAAGATCAGCGACTGGGATTAATTCTAAGAAATGTAAGCCTATAAAACACACAAAAAGGTCCACATGGTTTCATAACCCCGTATAGAAGGTGTACCATTGATCTTTCAAAAAAATAAATAGTTCATTAAAGTTGGGATGTAGGTACCAGGAAATATGGATTTAATGGATGTTCTTCAGGCTAAATATATCGAACATTATTAGGTAATCGAGAATAAACTACAAATATTTCTGTATTAACATAGGTATAGAAAAATGATTTTAAAAATATTTTATTATATCCTTTGTTTTTAGTATCTTTATACAATCTGTAGCAAAAATTAGTTCAGAAAGCAAATGTAAACACATCAAAAATAAACAAAAATACGGTTCATCAATATCGCCTACACAATATTTTGGAAAGGATCTAAAATTACAAGAAACATTGTTAAAGTCAATGACTTTATTCAACTACTATCAAATTTTTGACTAAGGTAAATTGGGTTAAATCATCATATATTAGCCCTGAATCATGTGGTAGCATTTTGTATTCATCTGAAAATATCCGATGCTGGATGTACAGGATGTGCGTAGATGTAAAGGAAAGGGTGCCGGCAGGGGGGGGGCAAGAGAGGGCAGTTGTCCCCCCTGGAATATTAAAAATAACGGAAAAAATTTTAAATTTTAAATTTATTTCTTGTTACATTTATTTTTGTTTGTTTCAATGTTTTTTAGAATGTAGGATTAGTTTTTTGTGATTTTTTATGATTTGGTCACGTTTGCAGGTGTAATATTCCATTTTATTTAGGAGTGTAAGTTATCTGCTATAACACCAAAGATTTTAACAAAAATTTCTTATTTTTGTTGCCCCCCCCCCCTTATTTTTTTGCCGGAGCCCATGTGTATAGGGTGTCTCTAAAATATCTAGAAAAATGCTACCGCATGTTTCTGAGGTTACGATATAATGATCTAGCCCAATTTAGATCGGATTTAGTCCAAAATTTAATAGTAACTGCATAAAGTGTGAAGGAATACAAGGCGTTTATGTTTATGACATAAAACCTTGAAATCCAGGTATTCAAATAACCGTTGCTTAAACGATATTTACCGTGTATCATTTTTTGAAGAAAAAACGTCAAAGTATTAGTGCTTAAAAAATCAATACGCCGGGGCACAAAAAAGTCATGACGATTTAAATGCATGTGAAGTAGTGTATGTGGCACCCTCTACAATTAACAGCAAATTTGAGGTCATATTTTAATTTCTCGTATCAGAAAATTAACAACTTTTATGTATTTACTGCAATTTGTAATGAAGTTATGGTAACTTGATTTAGAACAAAATATTTTCCCAACTATTTACAGCTACCCTGTATAGTTGACAATAAATTCCCAAAAAGTAAAGTTGAAATTTAGATACAGGGTTGTTCAATATTTAAATTTTATTCTGAAATTGAGAAAGGTGTGATAGCATTACTGAAAATTGGTAGTGTTGGGTTTTTGGTGTGATAATTACGAATTTGAAGCTTTTAACGTTGCTCCTAGAGGGCGCTAGTTTCATTGTATTTTTTAAGTAAATCAAAAGATATTTTTTTATCTGTTGAGGGAAAATTAAAAATCTAAAAGAACGTTCTATTCTACATAGAAAATGTTCTCTTGTTTAGGTCGCCTGACTTTATCGGTTTCTGAGCATTTAAAATTAGCCTGACCAAAAACACAAATCATATCACGCATCTCACTGTTGGCCAAATTATTATGTCGTCGCATTTTTTGATAAATTTGCGAAATATGCTAATATTTATTGCCATTAAAATTTGACAGAAGCCTACTTAGAAAAGAAATAGCAATATCAGCGTCTGAAAGAAAATCAACAAAAAATACATTAAAACTTTTATATGCAAATAACTCAGAAACCGATAAAGGTAGGCGAGTACATTTTTTATGACAGATATAAAAATATATGGTGAAACTAGCGCCCTCCACAAGCAACGTCAAAATAAGCTTTAAATTCTCACACCAAAAAACTACTACAAATTTTCAGTCATGCTATCAAAACTTTCTCAATTATTGAGAAATTTCGGAATAAAATTTAAACCGTGAGCATCCTGTGTGTATTTCTTAAGCCAGTAACATTCGTGTAAGGCATGATGAGGTCAAATATAATATTTTGGTGTCTAGTCCAGCTATTTCCAGTTTAGTGTTGACCCACTCTTTCTGACTCAGCCTGCATATTACCAATATTTTTCTAGTCAAAATAATTTTAATCTAGGTATGATGTAAAATATTTGCTAGGCTACTACTTTCTTTTTCATATTTGTAAAAAACTTGACAATTATACTTTATTGTAAAGATACGTACTTTTTATTCTAAAATAAATTAATATATAGTAGATATATAGATTGTATCTACAAAATAAATGATAGAATGGTCGTGAAAAAGGCGCTAAACCTGCTACGTCTAGGTAGCAATACGGGTTCTTTTGTTCAGTTCGTGGAAGCGAGTAGTAAATTTTAGAATTCCGACCCTGCGGAGTGCAAAACCGAGCATGAAAGGCCGAAAGAGCGCGGAGAGTAGAAAGTGGCAATGCACTGCACACCTGCGGGTGGTTTACTGTCGGAGCGCCGCCGTCGAGGGTTTCAGCCACGCGTCAATCGATTACGATTAGCTCCCGAACAGCTGGCACACATGTGCCATCGTAGAGGATTCCACATTCTTCCCCATGGATCTATTTGGAGTTTCGTCATATCCACACGACCCTGCAATCTAACTGCGGAAGCACCTTGGTGCTAAATAAGGTCTTTGTCTAATCTATTCAAAAATGACATAATACACTAGCAACACTATTTTCCAGATTAAAAGAGCAACTAGTGAGTACAAAGAAAGAAAATACTGACTACAATCTTCATATCTCATGGACATATGGATGTCTTTATTTTTAAAATATGTATTAATGTAAATGACTCAATTATTAAACATGTCTCTATTATCGACATAGTATTTAAATTTGTAACTGAAATAGAATATTGGGTTTGTGCCAACAACAGCAAGAATCGATTACGAAGCGTCAGTTCAATTGTTAATGTAATTTCGGCGAATGCAACGTAATACAGAGTTGGTCAAACATTTCTGACAGTTCCGAATCATTTCTCGACGGCTGTTGGAACAGACCTATAATAAGAAATAAATGACTGGCAGCACGTTTTAAGTACTTGAATTGCCCATTGCCCATTTTGTTTATTAAAATCGGATTATTGCGGAAAATAAATTCACATAAATCATCGTATCATACTATGAACAAACAGCATTATCCTCTATTCATTTTATCTGTAGACGAATACAGAATATTATTTAATAAACAGCAAAAATGATATCCTGCGCATATGCTATTTTTGCGAAACATGAAATTTAGTCATGCATGGGTTTGTTTTTAAATTCAGCAGTTTGCGATGGCGGAATCCACCAAAACACTTATTGGTTTGTTTAAAAAATTCTGATTTCTGTTGAATCCCATCAAACTGTTTTAAAAATAGGTACATGGTGTACATTGACGCCATCCAAACGGATTACTAAATTGGTAATGTGGTTCATCTCATCGTAATATTGTTGTGTGGTAGTTTTTGTGATAGATGCAAAATGGAAACTAATATTTACCAAGGAAAGAAAAACGTAGTGCAAAATTTATATAAGAACCTTATCAAGAATATTGGTCAACTGCTACTGATTAAATGTTAATTTTTTGTAACTTTTCGGAAATACAAATGTTTGAATAAAAATAGTCATTACACATTTAGTTTAGACTATTCAGAAAAGCCACATGTTTATTTACAAAAAATCGTTGAAAATATAATTTTTATAATAAAGTCGATGTTACGTTGTATTAGAAAGGCCTCATACTATTATTTTCAATTGTTAAAGTATAAGAAGAATGAAAGTATTCTAAATAAAAGCCTCATTTTCTCATAACGTAGATACTTTTGTCGAGATATGATGATACTTACATCGATTTATTTGTTTATGAACAATTATCGAACAATTTCAGAAATACAATAATACTGAATGAAAACTGGATTAAAACACAACTATCACAATTTATCAAAACAAACTCTGGTTCTTTTAGCTTTCTCTTTACTGAAATACTTTATTTTCCTGAAATTTTTGTGTTATTCCTAAACGCAAATTTTAGGTTTTTCAGATTCTCGCAGGTCTCGCAGTCTCCCCAATATAATATTTATTGCATTAACTGTATGTTATAAATAGGACTTTGAATATTGTACCCCGATTTTTGGGATTACTTTTTTAAAAAGTTGTTCGTAATGTATTACCCACTGAAACACTGTCCTAGTGTTAAGGTTAAGGCTTATAGGGTTAATGATCAAATTTGTGGTGTTTTTAGAAATCTCGATAAAAACACGCACAGCAAAAGTAATATCAAAAATAAAATTCTTAATGTTTTGTTTATCCAGTTTTACTATTTAAATTCTCAATTACCAATAAAATAATAACTTCTAAAAGGAAGTTTGTAAGACACATATTATTTTCACATATAAATGAAAGTGAAAATCTTATACATTACATATAAAATTAAAAACTGCATATTTTCAAAGATTTCTGTACCTGAAAATTTGTTGCTTGGACTGATTTTTCTCGGTATTTATTTGTTTTATTTCGGTATCTTTATATATTCGCAGGTGGTAAGAGATAATATTCCTATTGTATGCTAAGCCACAGATTATTCAGTTAGTAATTTTTTTAAATTTGCATTTGTCAAAGTAAAAAATACTATTTAAAAATACGGCTCCCTTAAACTCATTGTCGGTTGTCCTTTATTATTGTATATGTATTGAGTATTTTTGCTGAATATACAATATCTTGTTATTTTCAATATTTGCAAAAACACAACAAATATCTTCGGAGATTGATTATCTGACAACTCATTTTTGATGAAATCTACTTTACTTTTAAAAGTCGGATCATTAGTATATGATGATTTCCATTGAAATTTAAATATCTATTAGAATTTGTTCAGTCATAAATGAAATCTTACCTTAGATAGTGTGTAGGGTTTTGTCCAATCAAAGTTGATGACACTTCCAGTGAAATCAGTAATGGATAATAAGTAATATGTCGAAATAAACCTGTGTGACTTTAATCAGTGCCTTCAACTTTGATATTTCTGTATCTGTAAATAATAGCATTTTAGATTGATATATCAGGAACAGAATAGTTAAGTAAGGACTACTAAAATCATATCATGTTTAACGGGTTGAAATTATTTACAGGAAATAATAAAATTATTATATTTACTTACCTTTTTTGTATAATAGTGGAAGGTTTACCGTTTCAAATTTCGCGTTGTAACTGCCAAAAATATGGCGCAGTGTCAGATGAATTAATTTCAGGATAACAAAGGATTTTGATGGGAGATGCGCTTCTGTATACGTTAACCTGTGCCAAGAGCTCGAGAGTTTATTTTTACTTCATTTATTACCCTTATGAAAGAATGTAATTATTACTAAAACACTCTGTAGAAGGTATTGTCATTAGATTTGTAGAAACAAGCTTATAAAACCAAAGGTATTGTAAAAATTATATAAACAGATTTCCCAGAAAATGCTCCAAATGAAGTACTGTATAATTATATGGTTATTAAGCACAAGCTGATAAAAATTTAATTCCTATTCGTAACTCAGGTTTACATCCAAAATCTGCCACCATCCACTTATCAGTGTAAACTTTCCAAAAAGTTTTATTAAATAATATTTTTTATTGTAGGTAACTTATTAATTTAGGGATCTTGATATCTGTCATGATGTAAAATGAGGTGAAAATTCTTTTTTGGTCGCGTGATATGGTATATGAAAGTTTGGATGGATTAGATGTCTAGGTATTTAATTTATCTATAAAATTTAGAATTCTAATTCACGTGAACTCATGTTTGAACAACTTTAATGCTAAGAAAGTTGCCTTTAACTCTACATACACCCCCTACCAAATCCATCAACCGTATTTTCTACGGGCTCTCAAATACCTACATTTAATAGCTTTCATTGAAATCTTAGTCCAATGAATTTGATGAGCAATTGAAACGAAACTTTATAAAGATGGTGTGTAATTCATATAACAGTAATACAAAATTAAGTAAGATACTTGTTATTGAAATTTTGATTACTTAGAGTACCTAGATAAGTCAATCTCATGTGAGATTTTGATCGCAGTGCATTTCCTGCAATGACTTTTAAAACTTATCCCCAAAACCCTACATTTGACAAACAACACAGGAAACCTAACCTCAAATTATTTTGTATAGTTCTCCTGCAGATGTTCTGTTTCATCTATACATACTTTAAACAAATATTTCTAGAATATGGGGCCAAAAGAGATAATAAGTAGGCACCCTTTCGAAATGCATCCCATTCAGAATTATGTATAAATTTATTCATTATCCCCAACTATTTGCTCTTGAAATAATTCAGTCTCGGCGTCTATATTTATAGACCAAATACAGGTAGACCTGTTCCAAATCTGGGGTTTGGGTGTTTTGAATAATCAATTTAGGGAGGGTTGGCAGTCGTTACAATTTAAAATATGCCCAAATGAGAGATTGGTAGCACATGTGGATGTGAAATTAGTGTAAAGAAGCGTGCATTAAAATCGTCGCAGTGTGTAAATATAACGGCTCACACCACCTGCCGCATATATGTGCACAGATTTCCACTTATATTGCAGGGTCGTACTAGATTTTATGCGATATATTGCCTTCCAAATATTCTCAGTATGCTGACGATATAAACATTTATTGGAATCCTATTAAAGATTACCAACTATCGCAGGAAATATTGATTAGTATAGAGGACTGATGCAAAACGTGATTTACAAATAGTTAATAGGTACTTTTGAATATCAAAATATATAGTTTTGCACTTGAACAAAAGCAAATCATGATTAGATTATGATGACAAGTGATCTACAGGGTGTCTCTAAAAGGTCTTTACAACGCTCCACCAGATATAGTGCGGCTCAAAATAAGTCGATTTAGCTAAACTTACCTTAGTTCAAAGTTGCCCCATTTAGGCGCTATTTGAAATCGTTTTTTATATATAAATTTAAAATGCCTTATGTAGTTGAGCTAAAATTTGATAAGTTGGCCCTACTCTATAGAACAATAAACCCCATACCTATCAAAATTATCAGCAATATCAATCCAATGCCGTGGAAGAAAGAGATGTGCCAATTCGCGATTCGTTATGCGCGGTTCGTGATATGCGAGGAATTCGTGAATAGTGTGTAGGGTTTTGTTCGTTAAAAATCTATTTATAAAAAATCTACACACGGTGCACAAATTCCTTACAAACCACGCATCGCGAATCGTGAATTCATGCATAGTTTGTAGTGGACCATACTGACAAAATAGTCTCACTATATAGGTATAAAGAAGGATGCAATTGTGAAACACTTAATTAAAATAGCGCAAGTATGTAAGTATTGTGGAAACTCTCAAGAAGTAATTTTTTTGTGTTTACCAGGTGAATGTAACATACAGGGTGTAACAAAAAAAGCAAGTCACCCTGTTAACTGCATATTTTTGGCGGCAAAATATGACCTACTTACCTATGTACAAAAATGTCTTCCTTAAAAGATATAGGGTGTTAAAGTTAAACTTTTCAAATTGTTTTTTCGCTATAATTTCTTCAGATTTGTGCGTATTATTTTGAAATTTTATTGAGATACTTCTTGTTAATAACGAAATCCTCAAGAGTATTACTGTAAGCGACGCTTAAAAAACAAACGTAGAAATAGACGGGTAGGGCTTTTTCTGTGAACATAAATTTGTCTGTTAAGGAAAAACAGGGATTTAAGAAACATGTTAGTTATTAAACAGAAAATTTATGCTAAAATTTAATTGAAAACTATATTTTTAACATTGCTTCCGAAATGCATAAACGAGCAATAAAGCATATCTGATATTTTAAAAAACCTATAGTAATTGCCTAATTTTTTTCAGCTGCATTCAGTTTCAGTTAATTAATATTCTCATTGGATTCAGAATAAACATCGTCCTTTATGAATCCCCAATCATTAAAGTCCAATGGACTAAAACTGGGAAGGCGTGGTGGCCAGTGAATAATTACGTCTCTTTCACTTCCGATTCATCGATTTGGAAAAATTAAACTTAAATATTGCCTAATCCAAGATGAGGCGGAGCACCATGAAGTTGCATCCACATATTGTGATGAAGAGTAGATAAGTGGCAAATTGCCGAGCAAAGTGAAAATATCATTTTGCTGTTTATTTTTCAAAACTATCTGTTTATTAAATCCTTAATTTTTATCTTAATAAACAAATTTATATTTATGAAAAACATAATTTTTTTTGTAATTTGAAATTTTATAATAAATGTTATTAAGTGCAATTCATTCAAAAATCGAATTCTCAAAAATAAAGAATTTTACGAAAAATTATCAGAAGTAATAAAATATTCTAAACAAAATTCTGCGTTATGACTTTATAAAAAATCGTTCACAGATCTGAAGGAATCTGAAAAAATTATAGCAAAAAAAAAACAATTAGAAAAGTTTAACACCCTATACCTTTTAAGGGAGGCATTACTGTATATAGGTAAGTAGAGTTAAATCGTCATATTTTGCCACCAAAAATACGCAGTTATATATATACTGTTAATAATTTATCATATGCTAGGATCTAGCTAACATTTTTATTTCAGTAATTTGGATTATCCGAATTCTAAAATTTAGGCATACTTCTTGTCTCTCAATGAATTTTAATAAGCCACTTCCTTTGCCCCTGTATTGAATTGGTAGGCCATTGTCACCATTTAAGGTTCAAATTACTGCTTAATAGAACTGAACTTGTACCTACACGCTTAAGTTATTAAATGTACACAGTTATTGACAAAATATTTTTGGAAAACGCAGAGTCAAGATTTTTGCAGCATTTAGAAGGCACAATCTATTACGCTGTTAACGTCAAATATATTTGCTAATGCACTTATTCTAATTACTATTAATGAATTAAAATATACTGCAAAGTAACATTTAATATGAAGTTAGCTAATCACAAAGAACAAAGGAGAAAATAGGTACTACTCTTTTAGATTAAAACAGCAGAAAATTCAAAGACACCTTTAAAAATATTTCTTGACAATATTCTTTGTAAGTTTATCATTAACGGTTTCCCAACAAACTAACCTGCACCAAATTTCAGCAATTTCAAGTTCCATTGTTTGATGAATCTTAGGACTTATTTTGGGAAAATATTTACTCTTGTTTCTTTATTTTTATGAACATGTTAGTTGTGGAACTTTGTTACAACGTCACGATTATTTACTGTACTCGTATTATTAAGAATATTTAGAACACATACTATTTTATTTTAATGCTTATGAACGTTACATGTATTCGCTTCAATATTTCAATATCAGAAATAGATATGGTCGTTCGTCATAGAAAATTAACAATGGTTAACAATACAGCTTTTATTTTTTCCAAGTAGAACGAGGATAACTGGTAGACACTTGTATATTATCAAATTCATATTGTACCAGGAATCGAGACCGGGTCAACTGTTTTTAAATAAAATTTCACTTACAGATCGTCGCTGTGACCTTACCGATGAATAAGACATTATTTAGAAACTTCGATGTTCTGAAATGGATCAAGAGGCACTTGTTACAGATCCACAAAAATACGACGCATATACCTAAGTTTATACAGTACGCGCCAAAAGTATGAAATAAATTCAATAGAAACGAAACAATTATTTTTTGGGAAAAATCCTCGAACAGGTCGATTTTTAATTTAAGTCGACGTCATTTTAAAATGAAATAAATTTTTGTTTATATAAAGTCACCACTAAAGCATTTTTTGTAGGATGCTAGTTTGATGATTTGTTTGTTCAAATATTTTTATAAATTGAAAAAATAAAGAAATAACTAGGTATAAAATATAAAACTTCTTTGTCGTCAAGTTTCACAGTTTTTAGAAATTACTTTATTAAAAATATCTTTGGCCCCGTCAAGTTAAGATCTAATTAATAAATTCTGGTTCAAAACTATTTGATATACAGTATGCGCCAAAAGTATGGAATAAATTCAATAAAAACGAAACAATTATTTTTTGGGGAAAATCCTCGAACAGGTCGATTTTTAATTTAAAAAATACATATTTTAGCGTAATGCGATTTTCAAATATCATTTGTTTTCGAGTAATGACGTCATCGATTTTTTTTTAAATTGCAACACCATATTTTGTTCCTTGATTCTGAAAGATCGTTAAATTCTCTATCAGACAGTACTAAAATTTTGCCGTCTTACATAGGAAAGTTTTCGAGTAAATGACGATTGAATGTTAGAAAACGTAAATTTTATCCATAAAAAAGTATCAATTCTGAGATATGTAAAATAAAATACAATTGATTAAATTTTATACTTAAATTAAATGTTCGAATTGCCATCCACCAACTTCTTGACAATGTGCAAGTCTGTGAAAAAATTCTTCTTGCACATTATGAATGATTTCTGGGGTATTTCGTCCCGAATGCGATTTTGAAGTTCTTCTAAATTATGTGGTTTATTAATGTACACTTTTGACTTCAAGTATCCCCATAAAAAATAGTCAAGAGGTGTAAGATCTGGCGATCTTGCAGGTCATTCTATCGGTCCGCGTCTGCCGATCCACCCCCCAGGAAAACAGTTGTCCAAAAAATCTCGTACAGGGCGCGCATAGTGCGGAGGTGCACCGTCTTGCTGAAACCATATGGTATCACAGGAATGTCAGGGTCATTGTCGTTAGGAAAAATTACTGCAAGGGCTGGAACTAGGTCATTTTCTAGAAACTCTAAATATCTTTGTTCTGTAAGGGCTCTTTCAAAGAAGAAAGGCCCTACTATTCTGTCGTCAACTATTCCTGCCCACACATTTAATTTCTGAGGGTGTTGGATATGTGTCTTTGCCATCCTATGAGGATTTTTACGACTCCAATATCTGCAAGTTTGATGGTTTACTGTACCATTCAGACAAAATGTGGCCTCATCTGAAAAAAGTATTTGGCGGTGTAAATTTCTCTTTCCTTGACATAAATCCATTAGAATTTCGAAAAAGTGTAAGGGGCGATCGGGATCATCTTCATTGAGTTCCTGCACAAGCTGAATTTTGTAGGAATGATATTTTTTCTTCCTCAAGGTACGTAGCATTGTGCTCTGACTAGTGTCATTGTTTAATGCAACCAATCGTGAAGAATTATGAGGATTATCCACCATACTTATCAAAATGTTCTGTTTCTGATTTTCATTAATGCTTGGACGTCCAGGATTTGGAATATTTACAACATTGCCAGTTTCTCTAAACTTAGACTACCTTACTGACTATTGATTGGCTGGTAGGGCGATCTAGATATTTTTCATTAAATAAATCGCAAACTTCCTGCTGAGTTCTAGTCATATTCCCGCATCCGATAAGAATTAAATTTTCAATTCTTTGAGTAACAGTTAAATGTGCCATAATACTTTAAATTGAATAATAATTTCTATGTCGCTTACAATACTTATTAGAAAGTCGGTGTGACAATGACACTTTGCAAAGATTTTCACCTACGTGATCCATAAAAGAACTATGGAATTCGAAAAACTAAACTTGATAACGTGTTTGCTGTATTTTAATTGATTTACGTTTTCTAACATTCAATCGTCATTTACTCGAAAACTTTCCTATGTAAGAGGGCAAAATGTTAGTACTGTCTGATAGAGAATTAAACGATCTTTCAGAATCAAGGAAAAAAATATGGTGTTGGCATTTAAAAAAAAATCGATGACGTCATTACTCGAAAACAAATGATATTTGAAAATCGCATTTTACGCTAAAATATGTATTTTTTAAATTAAAAATCGACCTGTTCGAAGATTTTCCCCAAAAAATAATTGTTTCGTTTTTATTGAATTTATTCCATACTTTTGGCGCATACTGTATATCAAGTAGTTTTGAACCAGAATTTATTAATAAGATCTTAACTTGACGGGGCCAAAGATACTTTTAATAAAGTAATTTCTAAAAACTGTGAAACTTGACGACAAAGAAGTTTTATATTTTATACCTAGTTATTTCTTTATTTTTTCAATTTATGAAAATATTTGAACAAACAAATCATCAAACTAGCATCCTACAAAAAATGCTTTAGTGGTGACTTTATATAAATAAAAATTTATTTCATTTTAAAATGACGTCGACTGACATTACATTTTAAACTTGTATATCTAACACAATCTAACACTCTTCCGTATGAAAGCTTTTCATTGGCTTAAAATTCTCTAAATAAACTATACCTACAAAATAGAAACTTTTATTATAACAATCACAAAAATAATGTTGCATTTATTGCAACCATCGAATTAATATGGTGAAATCGATGTTTGCATAATACATTACGTTTCGTTCTCTAGAATTCATCCTATATGAACAAAAATAACTGGTTCTACTTGTAACCGTCGTTTATTCCAGATAATCGGTTTTCATAATTAACTGTTTGTTAACTAGTGTTTATAATTTCAATTTTTAAATTCACGTTAAGCAACAGAATATCTTGAATTTTTTCCCATAAAATGTTTTACAGTTTTTTAAGGAACGCTAAAAGCAACATGCCAGTCGGGTCCTACATGACTGAAGTAACAGGAGTGGCGTTTATATTTTAGCTCATTTTGCGAATCGTGGTAGTTAATTTACATAAAAATATGTAAAGATCGAACTTTTCGAGAAGACTTTTTTATTCCATGTATTGCCAAGAAACTGTCCTATAATTTTTATGCATTAGGAACGCCTCATCCTGTATATCTTCGGTTACCAAGTCACTGAAATTGTGTACTATTAAGTTACCATCTACTTAGTTTTTTTGTCGTTCTTTTATTAACTACATTTTAATGTAAGTATTAAGTACTTCTATAGATAGCTTCAAAACTCATTAAGAGTGATAAAGATAAAAACCTAGGCTATAAAATTTTCCGACCACAAAAAACTGAGCAATAAAATAGCTCATACTTACATTTGAAACTCATAAGAGAAGCAAAAAAAGCTATAAAATTTCTCGATTTATTTAAATTTTTACGACATACTTGCAGCCCCATTGTAGCTTTATAAGCATAGAACATAACGCAATAACAAGACTTATCTGCCCCTCATTTATGAAAATTATGAAGGAAGGAGAAAAAATCCGTTACTCTAATAACCTTTTGTTTAGGGATGGATTTGTGTACCTACACATATTCCAGGTCAGCGAGGTTGGGAAGAATTTTTTAAGGTTCCGGTTCCTCGAAATAATCTCGTCCCCATTCCGGAACAGCAATGATCGTAAATAAATACTGAAGGTCCTTTTGTTATGCAATTCACAGGTATGTGTATTGTGTTGATTTACAAAAGTGGAAGAACAAAATTTTTTCCAGGCTGATTTACTGCCAATATGTTACACAAGGGTTGACAGGATGATGATTTCTTTGTATGGCTATGTTTTATATAAAGTTTTTTAATCATAATTTTAATAAATACCCGTTTAAATGAGACTTATCTTCACAATAATTATTTGTCCTGTAACTGAAATATTTTAAAATATAAATTGATGAGACAATTAATTTATTAACATATTTATTAGTTACTAAAATTTTCCACTTTTTTATTCTATTTACAACTGAATTAGGAGTTTCAAGAATATATTAAAAAATGGATACTTTTACCAGTCCAGATCTAGGACATCACTTTATCACACATAAAACACACAAACAGTTTTAGATACTTAATAACTTAATAATCTAAGGTTTAGTAAATAACAATATTATCACATGTCGAAGTAAAACGAATAAATAACGAGAAAAAGCAGTCTAACTAACATATTTTTAGGTACAGATATCTTTCAAAATACGTATTTTTTAAATTTAACTGTATATGTTATATATTATAACATTAACTTACATATTTTTACAAAGACTGTTCTCTTTTATTTATAAGTATGTGAAATTAATTGTTTAAATGTGGGATTAGAATAGCAAAATAATGTGTATACAAGCGTTTTTAAAAGTTATTATTTAAAAAGGAATAATCGGAAATAGGACACTATAATTAATGGTCTAGATTTTCTAACTAAGCCAACGTTTCGATTTATTTTAAATCTTCTTTATGGCTAGTGAGACAAAACCAGAGTCAAAAACAATAAAATTATTATTCATCATATAATGAACAAGTCAGTAGGAAATGCTTTTAGTAAAAGCATTTCCTACTGCTTTTAGTATAGCGAGAAATACGACACCTTAATAATTGAATTCTTCTAGTTTTTGAACCTAGATACCTATAAGTTGATACATTTTCATTACATCAAATTACATGAATAATAACACAACAGTCGCCCAATGGATACGCAGTTATCAAAATATTTCATATATCAAAAACAATAGGCCATTTTCATGTTCGATTCAAAATCAAATCAGAAAATTGATACCTTTATTTTGTCGTAATCCATATCCTATTCTGGAGCCGCCTTTAAATTGAGATAGACAGTACTAGACAAAAATAGTAAGTTAGTGTATAATTTAAAAATAATGATGCATGCCTTATTTTAACAGCTTGGTATGGATTATTATTGTATTGCTGTATTGAAGTCAGATGCTACTATGATAAATATATGTTTCCAATTGACAAATTTGTCATGAATATAAAAATAGTTTTCTTGATGGAAGTATGATTATCATAAATGTATATATCTATGTGTCTGCAAAAACTGAACATTAAGAAGTGCCAAATCTAGATGTAGTCCCCAAAAAAAAATAAATTTAGTTAAGTTCCAATATTGAAAAAATATGTTAAATTACAAAAATAAAATAAGATTATAATAATAATTATTATTATTATTACTGTCACTGTTACTGTTACTATCCCTATGCCGATTCCTATTCCTATTCCCACTACCATTATTATTACAATTACCATTATCATTACCATTACTATTACTATTTCTATTCCAATTACTATCACTATTACTATTATCATTAGTATTTTTATTACTATTATTATTATATAAATTGTTTTCACAAATATCTACATATTGCATGATTATATTGTATATTTTTATCAATAAATGTAGAACCTTTAATACTCCGTCGTCAAATGAAAAATAGTTGAAAATGAATGAAAACACCATTGTATAAGGTAAGAGGTAATTATATAGAGGATGTCCGGAAATTATGAATTCGAAAATTTACACGAAATTTAGGCAATTTATTCAGAAATGTATTAAACCGGCTTAGGTTATTTTCAGCCCCAACTTTTTTGTTTGAAATATTTTTACCATTGAGCCACAGAAATTCAAAACCTATCGTGTTTCACATTGAAATGGTATTCTTGCCTGACTTCGATAAAATGCACCGTTTTCGAGTAAAAAGGATTTAAAGTGGTATATACAGATTGGTATATAACGCAAAAAATATTTTATTGTTGTCAGGTATACCAAGTTTCATTGAAAGAGGATGCAGGAAACTATTTTTGATGCATTAGGATTGTTCGCAGAGTAGTTGAAACTAACAAAGCAGTAATAATGATTTAATGAAATAAAATGAAACAATCGTACGTTTACAAAATTGACATAACTTTTTTTAGAAGAACGTTGCATTCAAACTCGGCACGACAAAACTATACTTGTCAAAAATCTTCAATCATCATTGTTCCACTTTTGCTATACTTTAATAAGACATGCTTTGGAAACAAACAACTAGTTAATCTTCACAGTGAGCATTACTGGTCCGATGAGAATCCTCATGTTACAATGAGGTTTTTAAAATAAGTTCCTTGTTAAGGTATAGGCCAGTATTGTCGGAGATTGATTGAACCCCATCTCCTTCCACAGAGACTTACTAGTGAGCTTTACTTGCATTTTTTAAGACATGAGTTGCCCATTTTATTGGAAGATGTACCCCTACACTTAAGACAAACAATGTGGTTGCTTCAAGACGGAGCATCCGCACATTACAGTTTCGCTGTGAGAGATTTTTAAATGAAAATTTTCGGGACAGATGGATAGAATGCGGCGGATTTGTTCTACGGGCATCAAAATCTGCCGATTTAAACCATTGATTTCTTCTTTTAGGGTTACTTAAAACTCTTGTATACAAGAATTCAGTGCATAATGCTGAAGAGTTAAAGCAAAGAATTGTTGACAGGTGTGTGATAATTATACCGAAGGAGAGAATATATTTTTAATTGAAGATGGTTAACCCATACGAGTAGTAGATAGACAGGGTGTTATAAATAAGTCTAAATCTCATAAACCCCTCTAATTTATTTTGTAGACTACCGGTTTCGTAGTACGATGACTACATCTTCAGGTGTCAGTACCAAGGACTATAATATAAACAAAACAACCTATTACATGACTAACAAGTATAAATTTGAAAAAATTAGTAAGATTTATTCTAATTTAATATTGATTATATCTTACCAATTTTTTCAAATTTATACTTATCATGTAATAGGTTGTTTTGTTTATATTGTAGTCCTTGATACAGAGACCTGAAGATGTAGTCATCGTACTACGAAACCGGTAGCCTACAAAATAAGTTAGAGGAGTTTATGAGATTTAGACTTATTTATAACACCCTATATATATTTTTAAGTTTTAGATATTTGTGAGAAGAATTGATTTGTGTTTATAAATTAAAGGAAACCATTTTGAAACGTTTTTATAAATAAAAAACTGTCAAAAAGTTAGTTAATAGTAATCATTTAAATGATTATTTATTAAATTAATAAAATTTTGTAAACGTACTGCTTTGTTAGTTCCAACTGCCCTGCGAACAATTTTAATGCGTCAACGATAGTTTCCTACTAAAACTTGTTATACCAATCTGTATGTACCACTTAAAATCCTTTTTACTCGAAAACGGTTCATTTTATCGAAGTCGCACAAGAATACCTTTTCAATGTGAAACACGGTAAGTTTTAAATTTCTGTGGTTCAATGGTAAAAATAATTTCAAACAAAAAAGTTATGGCTGAAAATAACCTAAGCCGGCCGTTTAATACACTTCTGAATAGATTGCCTAAATTTCTTGTAAATTTTTGAATTCAGTATAAAAATCTCACTTGCTAGTCCAAATTGAATTACTTTATTTTGAATGATTTCGATAATATTGAACCAAAACCATCTTCAGGGACGACCCTTTAAAAGCTTAGGGTCCATTTCCCGACATATGTTTATATGATGTTTTCTTCTTATTTTCTGGCGTAGAGTCACCTCCTGAACTACTTGCTCATAATTTCCGGACACCCTGTATGTTAAAAAGTTTCAATTAATTTATGACAATAAATCCACGTTAAATTTTCGCCATATGTTTAATTACACACAGTCTGTTAATTCGTATATCCCTCCCGGCTCCTACATGTAAATAAGTAACCAAGTAATATCAGTTTTTAGTCCGCCGATAAGTCGTCTCACTTTTAAGATAAATAGCATGTCACCGACACCTGCGACAAGTATTGCTAGAATCGATTTTCTTCAAAGAACCTTAGTGTTCTCTCAAGTTTACTTTGCACCTAAAGATTGATGCACATCTGCCTTAGAAATCAATACATCTGCCTATGCGACATGTATAAAGTGAAGTACAAATATAAATATTCTTGGATATTTTCGTGCTGATACCGTCCCCTTCGCTATCATGCGAGTTTGATGTTTCAAAGGAATGCCAGTATGTGTTTACCTGGAATTTTGATAATATTACCTGCGGTTGTGCAAGTTCATAGTGAAATCGGAAGTAAAACATCAATACAAAGACTTGTTTATATTGATAAATTGCAAAACGTTAGACAAAAGCATCTTTGTTCATATGCTGTTACGAAAAACGGCTCTGCACATAGGTTCATCAATTGATTAAATTTTAATTAAGTAAGGCTTTCTTATGTGGACTACAAGTAGGGTTCTCAACTTTAAAATATCTAATTCCAGGTTTTTGGAGACGACAATTCGATACAACAGAATGAGAAGCGGCTGGTTTTCTGATTGACAAGCAAAAAAACGCCTATAACAAATCACAGTAATCGTAACTTCTAATTTTCACATCAATTTTCTATAACATTGTATCATTTCGGATACATTTTCCTTCCTCAACGATTTTGCGTGACAATTACCGTCCCTTAAAGGGTTCTTGCGGGACGACTTGAAAGTACCCTGAAATCAGGGACGTCCCGCTAAATCTGAGACTGTTGGCAGCCTTAACTACAAGGTGCAGAGTTTTTTGATATTATCATTCAAGTTCGCATCTGTCATGAAATAAATACATATCAAAAACTTAAATTACTGGGAAAGTGAAAGTCAGAAACAAAAAGAGAATATCTTTTAAAACATAAATTTTTCACTACTTAAAAGGGCACGTACATGTGTTAATGAGGAGGGTGGGTAAGTTTGTTAAATTAGTAGTAATTAATGAATTATTTTATTTAATGTTATTTAGATGAAAAGTTATTATGTTGATCGCTCATTATTACTATTACTAAATAGAACTATAATTTTTTGGTTGATAAGAGAACTGTATTACAGATTTTAATGCCATATTATTTTTTCAATTCATAAATATTCCTCATTTTATAAAATTTAAAATTATCCATTCTGTTTTAATTAGCAATTATTCATTCAGTAAGTATTACGATTTTCTAAGTTGCCAAGGTATTGTAATAATAAGTATATCCATTAAATTTCAGTTTTACTTGAAAATGATAGTGAATGATAGATTTATGGGGACTACAAATTCCCGTTTTTCATCAAAACGGAGCATTTAAACAAAAAATTACAAAAGAGATAAAATGATCAGAAGAAAATTCTACGTTTGATATTTCAAGAAAATGCTGCATAGAAATAATTGGAGGGGATAAAGGGTACCGCATCCCTCAGTTACCTCCATTCACCCTTCGATTTTTTTTCACCAAAATTACATGAAAAGTATGCCGGAATAAGACAAAAGTACGTCCAAAATTTCAAGTATTTATCTTACAAAACAATGGTATTATTAACAAAAAAAGTTTTCTAAAATGTAACTTTAACACCCTGTATATTGAAACAGGGGTGCCCAAATAAAAAAATGGCATAAGAAAAGTCGCATTATTTTTGTCCAAAAAATATGTGGTTAATGGTATGGCCTTCTATTTTGGAACACCCTGTATAGGTATTAGCTCACAATAGTCAGTATAGATGATGATCTGATTTATTTGTGCAATTCAAGAATTGTTTCTTGGAGCTTTCTTTTTAAATGAAATTAAAAAGCATTTACATATTAATGAATATGATGCAAAATTAAATATTTATTGGAAAAATTTAGTCGTTGTCAAAAATGTTGGCGATATGTCTGAATTAATATGAATCAAAATCATTAATCTATTATCATGATATATGTATTCTATTACTTACTTGAAGGAAAAATTACCTTCATTGACATTACACTAAAGTTGCAGAGTATATGTTATATAACACTCAGTGCGTCGCCCTTGAAAAACTGACATCAAAGATCCTTCAGTGTTCCCTGCGCAGCAACGTATGCTCTAACCAGGTTTGTGATCCATATGCGCTGGAATTGCAGGCAAGAGCATCCACGGTATGTTGCTCTCATTGTACTTTTTTTCCTATAGTTCTTACTCCATGGAGTCACGTAATGCGATGATACCAAATTCAAAACACCAAGCGTTGTTCGTTATTTTGGAGCAAATGATTGCTTGAATTAAACAAACAAATTCTACGTGCGAGATTTAAATAGTGTTAGACAATGCATTACTATATATCCTTATTTGCAAAAAATAAAAGACGTCTTACTACCGATATTTTTTCAAAATGGATGCATATCCGAGTAATTTAGGCAAAAGCCCTCTGGCATTCAGTACCAATTGCTTTGCATGTACATCCCACCTCATATGCCTATCGATAAATATACCTAAATATTTTACTGAAGAAGATTTAGGAATATTTTCCGTTAATCCAACTTTTAAGGGACCTAGCGTCGGGAGTCCTGTGTTATATGATGCAAATGGCAAATATGTCGTTTTTTATAATTTAAAGTTAGTTTATTAAATTGAAGCCATGTGGCAATTTTTGGAAAATCAGTTCGTATTTTTGTTTTAGGTTTTCCCAAGAAGTAGACATATATGTAACCACCGTATCGTCTGCGAAACTAATTTACCCGATAATACAATTTTAAAAGACTATTTCTATACAAATTAAGAAGAATTGGCCCCGGCACAGTCTCTTGAGGGACGCCATATGTAACTTCTTGTAAGCGACTTTTATAACTCTCTATCTGAACACTTTGTTCTCTTTGTGACAAATATTTCTTAAATAAATAATTGTACGTTTTGCCTCTGATTCCATACTTTGAAAGTAATAATTGGACTTTGCCGTCTCAAAGCTTATTTTTTTTAATATTATCCGAAATTTTAATACTATGATAAGAATGTCTGCGTGGGTTTCATTTTTATCTTGGGTGATCCATGGGTGTATAATTGTTATTGCTTCTTTCTCTGACACGAGATTGTCAATATCTGATGTCAAATAATAGTATCTGAAGCTATTAGTTTAATTGGTTATTTTGCCACACTTCTGAAAAAATAAAAATTAATGGAATAGAAGAAACTTTTGCGTCAAAAACCGTACGCCGTTGCGCCGTTCAAACAACAACAATGAATTTTCTTTTTATGGCATTATTCTCATTCTCTAAAATTTTTGCCGAATCCTATTGAAAAATAAAAAATTTGCTAACACACTCAGGAAAGCGGTCATTTGATTTACTGGGGCTCGGCAAAAATTTTATAAAAGAAGAATAATGCAAAAAAAAGAAAATTATTTGAATTTTCTTTTTTTTTTCTGAATTTGATCGCGATTATTTTTATGAACAGAGATAAGTATGCCAAACTGTTCAGTAAATGTAGATCATTGTTAGCTACAAATGTATCAAGAAGTAACAATAAAATAAAAATCATTTAACATCTTTATGGAATTTTAAATTGTCAAACTTGAATTACTTTTAATACAATTGCAATTTTTGAGAACGAAAACAGGGTTTTTCGAAACGTAAAAAAATACGGAATTGCGCGATAGTTTTGTGATTTTTGTTATTTTTTACTTATCTGATTTGTCAGTGCGTGATTTTTTGGTTAGGACAACTTAGTTTCAAAAATAACCTTGGACTGATCTTTTTGGCGCAAGGGTTTATTCAAGTAATCTTTATTTTTTCAGAAGTATGGCGAAATACTCAATTAAACTAAAAAAATTCAATGACAGCTATGTTTATACCCGTTGTCCGTTGCTTCAATAACTTGTAGATAAAACGTTGTATGCAATATGTGGGACACTGCATTATACTTATGTATGTGCAAGCTTCACATGCGTACGGTAATAATGTCAATATCCTAAGTATTGCGTAAATAACTATTATAGTTTTTAAAGGTGGTAAAAAATTCTTTAAAATCTATTTTTTAACTTTGCTCATAATTATAAACTGTAAAATGTTACCTATAGGGTTGTAATTTTAATTCTTATTAATCATTTAAATTGGATTTTTGTTCAAATTATTTGTGTAAAAGGTTGACTACTAATTTAAAATAAAAAAGATATGTAATATTAGGTTAAAATTTACTTGGACTTTACTTCTAAAATCTTCATTGCTTCTTCTCCAGAAATAGACATACGTCAGAATTAATTTTGATGAATCTTTATCTAGACACGTATGTTGTAATTGCCTGCGAACGTTAGTTATACATAGTATCCGCTGCGTAATCATAGAAATGATTTATGATTCCCGCAGGTTATCAAGAGCTAATGTGTGATGTCAGTAATCACAGGAGCCAGAGGAAGCCTCTTGTTTTTGCTGGCAGATGTTTAGGACTTGGAATGTAAGGCGATGTAATAACAACACGTGTGCACACGCGTTAGACTTCTTACACACGTGGCTGGATAGGAAGGGGGTGGATCTGGACAACCTTCTTAAGGTATTGTCTAGTATGACCATATGTATGCGTTATTAATTTTTATATAAGACGTTGCAAACGTCGCTTTAGGAAAAGGTGGAACTCTTGGAAGTAACCCCAAGGGATGCATCTGCACAGATGACCCGATTTCTACATAAAAAAGTCAGTAACCCAGGGATGGAATACGGGAATGGTTTTATTAAACAAGATTATAAACAGGGTCGACAGAATGGAGAAGAATTTTAGTTAGAACAGTTTTATATTATCCGAATATTTCATATGACGTATAATGGTACAAAGAATGATGAAAATGATAAGTGTATTAGAATGTCTGGAAACCTTTTTCTATGTTACTATCATACTGTAATCTACATTTTTTCAAGAAAATATGTAATAGAATTGGTGTAAATAGTAACATAAAAATTAATGAAAATCAGTGCATATTTCAAATGGATGGACTTATCCATATTGGAAAATTTATGGTGACCATTGTGGAGGATAAATTAAAAAACAGATAATACATTCAAAGGGGTGTTTGGATTCATATCACTATTTTTTTTAATTAGTATTCAAATTTGTTAACGTCAATTCAGTCCTGAATAATTTGGTAATGGCCTCTGTAATCCAGTGCTTCTCTTCTCTTCATTGTCAGCATCTTTATCGATGGCTGTAAAAAAATTCGCAACAACTGAAAAAATACTCTGTAGTAGAGTAAAGTATATTAAATAACAGCAGGGGTCATGAAAGTCCAATATTTTTGTAAGTTTTAGGTATTATCTATAGCTTTATTTTAATTAGATATTTACTAAACCGTGTATTTCTAATTAAATATGGTAACGTTGTTAGAACTTGTTTACATGAGTTTATTAAATAGACAGTTACTGGAGCAAGTCGCTAGCTGAAAAATGTTACAAGCCAGTAACTTTGCCAGTGACTGTGCACACCAGTAGTAATATTTCGTGTTAGTAAATCAGTTTCAAAGTAAAATATGGACCGAATTGAATACGACTTGGAAAACTACTATAGCCATTTTTTCTATAATTTTTAAAACTGCCTGCCGTGCTTGTGTTTCTTAACTAGAGCTATTCATGTTCCATAGGTATTTATGTTCTCTGCACAGTTCCACGAAGTGTACAGTTGTAGTTTCATTGTCCTTTAACATTTAAAAAATCTAAAACTGGTACTTAAAACTATGTAAAGACACTGTATCCCGTCGTCTTAAATGAAATAATCTGTTTTAACCACCCAGTTGGAAAGCAGGCATTCACAAGAAGATAGCAATAGAATAATAGACCAGATTCGACACATTCCATTCGATAATTACGTGGTGGGAGTAAGCTAGTAGATAAGTAAGTTGAACTGTTTTTTACTTATCTGATTGGTTTTATTTACTGGCGCTAGTACTTTACTAACCACTTGAAACTATGTTCATACGATTCTAGCATTCAAAAGCTAGTCATTTACTCTAGCGACTCGCCTATTTACTAAACCCGTGTAAACGAGCATTTAGAGGGACAGTTGGATATAGAGAGATAGTTAAGTTGAAAGGTACATATGTATCCAAATTTGTTAGACCAACGGTATTCTTCTAAAATGTTCAGTATGAGAAATATATTGTAATTACACCAAGTACCCAAGTTACTTATTTCAAAAAGATTATTTAAGGTTATTATATTTTCCCGAAGTACATACCAAATATACGTGGTTATGATATAAAATTGTAACGGTTGTTTTTTTTTAGCCTTTTTGTATATTTTTATTGAATATCAATAATATTCTGTGACAGCAACAACTCTGCGGACTAAAGAATTGCACTTGCAATATCTATCTAAATGTTCTTTTTTTTTATTATTATCAATTTTAGGGAAATTAAAAATTTGTTTAAATACTTTTACAATACAGTAAAAAAATCCTTTTAACGCGTACCACTGCTAAAAATTTGGTAACGTGCTACAAATGAAGATGTTGTTTTATTAATTTTTGGCTAGGGCGATGTGTTCGACTAGAGAGTGTAGTGGAGAAAACTAAAATTTAATTTAGTTTAGACGTTTTGTAATTTTTTGTTCAGCAATTTAGTACTAATAATTCATTCATTCTTTTTACTACGGCTGCAATTAAACCTGTTAAACTTGTAGAGTATGTGGTCTTTCTTTGCCCGATTGGTATTTGTTTTCACTTTTACGGCAATCTTTGACCTGCGTATTATTATTTTTAGTTCTGATCTTTCAAAGTTTGTCACTTCATAAAAAACACTCAATATCTATACATATTAATTGCAAAAGCACATATTTTCTGGTAATATAGCAGATAAGTTAAGGCACCACTCAATCATGGGGTGGAATCAAATTAAGACGATTTAAGCCACTTGTCTATACATTACAAAAGTCAAGGCTACTGAACTATAGCCGGTTGTTGTATCTTAATATTATGAAGCAAGATTGTCAATGTTAGTCCAAAACTGTTTTAGTTAGAGATCATCTATTTAATTTGATCATGTGCGCATACAAAGTTTTATCTCACGTAAAAAAATTGTGTGGTAATTAAGAGAGTGGGGATTCCAGAAATTAATAACGCCATGTATGTAATTTTTCTACACATTTTTGTCACATACAGATACGAAGATGTATATCAAACGGAAGTCTTTAGCTAAAAAGCTTTAGAGAATTTAACAAAATGTGCTGTGTCGATAGTTGCATACAGGGTGATCGTTTATAATTCAAAAACACTTTTCTCTTGGAAATATAGTGGCGGCAGTCTACACATTATTTCTTCCACTAACGTTCTGTCTCCGAGCTAAAGATGTAGAAAGGTTGGTTTGCATAGGTTTTTTTGTTAATAATTATTTTGGCTACAGCTAAATGTATCAAAATAGTAAAAATCAACTGTGTCTAAAGAAAAACGTAGAAACTATTTTATTTCCAATACTAATGGCGTGAATGTGGGTAGCTTAAAGGGTAAAGTTAAAGAATAAATATCAAAAAATTGTTGTTAGTTGAAAACCCATGGAATATAGGTACATTTTTTGGCTATAGGTATTACGAATTCACTATAATTTGACAAATTCAACTTCAAACTTCAAATACTGTGTCTTTATCGGCTTAAACGTACAAATTAGTAATGTTTATACTATTTTAATTTAGAGCGATTTACAATTTTATTGTTTGATGTCTTGGATAAGTAAAATTTATGCTGTCAAATTATATTGACTTTATAAGCTCAACTCAATAATTTTAAATTTTTTCCGATAGTTTTTTACAAAGTCCATTTTTGTGGAAAAATGTACATTCTATCTATTTTCAACTAATTTACTAGTTACCTAACATTTGTCTCTGTTATATTTTAGGTTTACAACCCTTTAACATATTTTCCTTCATTTATACCCCTCAAACTACTCGCATTAGCTTTTGGGAATTAAAATGGTTTGCACATGTTTCTTAAGATAAATTTTGATATCTATTCTTGTACAAATTTTGACATTTTTATCTTTAGCTGATTTAAAGATTTAGAGATTTATTTAAAGATAATTAAGAAGAACTTTCCAAAGTAATAGCTTTAACACTCTGGATTTCCAAAACTTACCTAGCCTACTTTTCTAAGAGAATTTCACTCCCCGGATTTTTTTAGTATAAGCAAGAGCATGGTTGGCAACTGCTTATTTTGATCAAAGGAATCTATGGTTCAACCCAACCTTTTTGTAACATACTGTATACAGTTATGTGAATTTCTGACAATGTATTTTTCGATGAAAATAATATTAAATAAATGTTTTATGTGGCTTTTCAAATAAATTAACAAGCTCAAACTCTCGAAAATTTACATTTACTAAATAAGAAAATTTCTCAAGTTATATAACAAATTTTTTTCTACAATTATCTAATTATGTAGCTTTCATCACATTCCTGTCTCAGACGTTTTTCTAGACAGTATTGCCATCTCATCTAGTTTCAAACATCCTATATGTAATACGTATACCTACATCTCATTCTCACACACAAATTATTAATAAACAATATTCTAAAACTAATCTGTTAGAAACTAAATACTGAAAATAACTCAGTCTTTGTTCTCCTAGTACAAAAAAAAGTCACAAGACGCATTTCGCAAGAGGTAAATATAGGTAAAAAGTGAGCCCAATCAGCTGTTGACGTTTTGAACATAAAAGAGTCGGAAAGTTATTACTAGACCTAGTCCATCCAGCTCGGGATGCTGTTTATCCTGTAGGACGGCAGCTGCGGCGGTCCAGACAGGTGACGTGGGCCCTACAGGACCTGCACTTCCATATAATAATGAACGTATGTGGTCATGTCAAAAGGGCATGTGCGATTTATACCTCAAATCGTAACGGATTTTCTCCGTGGGACACCTTTGCACGTATTGTTCTACTCCTCCCATAGTTTGTACCAATTTCGTTTTCTACCGTATTTATTTTGCTATTACGATAGTAATTTTTTAAGGAATCATTTCAGCATATAAAAAAGAATTGAGATTGTCGAAATTAAGATGTTTATAATATTTATATTGATATTTGAAATCGGTTTCTCAATTTTAGATTAATTCAATTTAATCCAATTTTGGATTTTTCTTTAAAAAATTTCCAAAGTAGATACAATAGAATATTATGAGTAAACTATCAATTAGATTTAAGAAGTTAAAAATACTGTATCATAATTATTTCGTTACCTTGTACAATAAGTTTATTGCCTAGATAAAATATACTTAAGATAGATGGGACACTCCCTAGCAAATCTTGTTTTCATGTTTAGCGCCCTCTATTGACATGTGGTAAAACTAATTTGTTATAAATCTGGGATAGCCCCTTAGTTTTTTTTTTTATTTAAAATTTTAATTGTAGTGGCAATTGTATCGATAACATTACTTATATTTTAAGAAATGCTAAATTTGAAAAATAATATTCGCACATGTTTTACATATAACTTTGAAGTCTCAGAAAATAAAATATTTAAAAAAATTCGCTAAAGACGTTCTTAGATTTCAAAGTACCTATAGTGTTTAAAATACTTACAGAGAGTATATAGAAAGAAATATATTTACTTTTCAATTTAAATTATATCTTTCTATATACCTACTTATCGCAGGTATTTTAAATACTATAGGTACTTTGAAATCTAAGTGTCTTTTGTAAATTTTCCTGTAAGATGTATTTTCTGAGCCCTCAAAGTTATGTGTAAAACATCTGTGAATATTATTTTTCAAATTTAGCATGCCAAAAAAATTAAGTAATCCTGATACAATTGACATATGTGATTTTATGTAACATATATTTCTAAAACGTCTCCAATATTTAATGAAATCATTTATAAAACAAATATTGTAAAACAGTTAATAGATTTATTTTTAATAAAATAATTTAATTTCTTAGTAATGTTAAAATAAATTATTTAATGTATTATCGAAAAGTTTTGAATCTTTTTACTGATACTTACATAAGCAAAATGGTCAAAATGAATTTGCAATTTTGAAAAATGAATGATAATAAGTATTTTCAGGTTTGTGGACTACAATTTATTGAGAATAAAAAAAAAGAATTTACGAACAAGACCCGTTACAATGCAACTTACCGCTGCAGCTCTGTTGGTGTATTAGATGTTGTAATTGGCTCTCGTTGCATTCAGTCTTCTTTTTTGGGTTTGTGTAAAACATATTTACTCAATATCGTGTGTCCATATATTTGAGTCAGTTTTTTAAGTGTCATATACAATCTTTCCGACAAAAAAACGTTTTGCATCAAAATTACAAATACCAGCACAAAATTGAAATTGATAATTCATAAATTTCTTTAAACAAGTAATTCAATAATAACTGATAATACATTAAAATTACATAATCCTAATTATATTTTTAAGTTAAGTGTGTGAACCCAACAAGAGTAATTTTTTAAAATTCTTCATCAATGAATAACAACAAATTATGAGCATGTTAAGTTCTTTTTTTCTATAAACTCTAAATTCTTAGATAAAGATTTTTTTGTCATTTTAGTATAATATTAAATTATAATGAACGGAATTACTTTGTTGCAAAAAAAAACTTTACATTTACAGGTACATACAAGTTTCTAACCAATAGTTTATAAATTAAATTTATTTAAACATTCTAATACTACACTAGATACATATATTTTCTAATTATTATGTGCACAATGTTCTAATTTTGTCAAATTTTTTTAAAATATTATAAGTTGATTTTATTTTGATGCAATAAAATGCATTTGTATATTATACCTATTTAAGATTTTTACTAATCACATAGTTCTTACTGTTGCTGTGAATCGACCTTATCAGCTTCGGTTCAACATCTCTCTTTTCTAAGCTTCCTCATATTTTTCCTATCGGTACTATGTTCAAAAGCTTATTCAGTGTCCATACATGCCAAAAAAGTATAGTTTTCCTTCTTGGTTTATTAAATTCTTCTACTATTTGTTTAACGTTAATTATATGATCCTACGTACTCTTACCCTTCTAAAAACGACTTTGAGACAATTATAGATGTCGGACCATCTGTAACAAAATAATTGTATTGGTTATTAAGAAACTCAACATTTGTTAAAATAATAATAATCTGCATTGTAAGTCCTAAGAAGTTAATAACTTCTACTCATTTCTCAATGTTAGACAAAAGAACTTGAATGAACTTGATGAATAGAATATGTATAAATCTGGACCATATTATATAATGCATGTTGTATGGACTTCAATTTAAGAATATATTCAATACATACCTGTATTTTAGTAAATTCTTTGAAGGTGTTGTTGGTTTCAATAATTTATTACTAGCAATGTCAGATTGAGAAATGCTTATGGCATAAGCGATAGTTTGCATACTCATTTAGGGTCCATGTCTCTCAATTTCAATTTGAAGTCATAAAGAGTAGTATTATATCGATCCTTATCCTTATCAGGATTAGGATATCGATGATATCCTCTCAAATAACCTAGTTAAAATTATTTATTAATATACATTAAAAATGCTAACTTTTAGTATACTTACCTTTAAATAAAAAACATATTAATGTCTATCGAAGAAAACACTAAAATCGCACAGAAAACTTAAAAACGTACAAGAAAATCAAACGGAATACAAAAACATTTCAAATTTTGAATGCGTTAGACAATAGAACAAAAATAAAAGGAATAATAAAAAAGGACAAACTGTTATCAGCACCTCTGGTGGTATGTGGTAAAACTAAAACTCGTTAACAAAATTTTATAGAGAGTGTCCACCCCATGGTTTATTGTATGGGTTTATTTGTATGTTCATGCGTATTTAATACATATAGGGTGTGAGTTATATTGACAGGTTCTCATAAACTGTTATATAGAAAGAAATGTTATATATAAAAGTTATTGTGTTCAAAAAGGTGCGTTTTATTATTTCACTCTTAAACATACAGGGTGTTTCAAAAACACGGTATGTTGCAGAACTGAATTTTTTTAAATAGAACACCCTGTATACTTTTTAGTTTCAGGATTACCTATAATTAACGGTTTACGATATATTAACAGTTTAATCTTGATTCAGTCATTTTCCATATTCTTAAATTTATGCGTAGGCATTGATTGCACATCAAAACAGATTTTTTCACTTGTGTGACAGTTCAAGTGATAGCAATTAAATTTGAGATTCTATTTAGTTGATTTTGAAGATTTAAAAAATAAAATAACTCTTACGTACCGTCAAATAACTCCAGAAGTTATAAGGGCTTCTTCTACACGAGAACTTTTAAGGAGGTATGAATTGTGTCTAAATGAAAATGGCCGCTAATATAAGCATATTTTGTTATGTGATTGTTTTTTTTATGTTATTCCCAAGATTACTAATTAAACAAATACGAGTATTACTCTAAACATGTTTACAAAATCTCATCCCAAAAATGGTTAATGATAGATATAGAACATAGTTAATAAAATATGTTTAGAAATAAAAGGACAATCCAAAAAGTGAAACATATACAGTGTTTTATTTAAAAAAATAAAATTTTGCAACATACCCTGTTCTCGAGTTACCCTGTATTTTTGAAAGTAAAATGTAAACGTACGTTTTTCAACACAATAATTTTTCTATATCGTATTTATTTCTATCTCGAACAATTTCCTAGATAAAGTAGCTCTGGGAAACCCTGTATAAATTGTTTTTTGGCAGCATTACGTTGCTACATTATTTTAGTAGAATTTCATTTAACTGAAAATTGAAATACGAAATGTAAATAGAAACATTCAGTACAAGTTTAATATTTTGTTAATTCTTTGATAATGTTATTGATTATTATATTGAACATTAGATATAGTATTGCTAATAAACTATTTATTTAATTTAATAGGAAATGAAATATACCTATATGTTTTTATAAATACTTACTCCTTTAATATGTCATAAATTCAATTGTAATCGAGAATAGCCATTGCTGTTTGGCTATTTGTAAGATTTTTTTAGGTTATGTTATTTATTGCGGATGCATGTAGACAGATAGCTTGGTTAATAAATTGGGATACAACTGGAAAATAAATTAAAAATTTGCTTACTCAATCGAAATATATTCTCTAAATCAGTTTTATCATCATATCATTGTCAATACAGATTAATAGGTTTTTATAAACTGCCCCCAATCATCAATTGCGGGAAGTTTAAACTGGATTGAATTAAATCGCTTTTAGAAACGACCAGTCACATATCTCATAATTAACGGCTCATCCCGATTTAGGTAAATCGCAGTTAAAATTGGTTTGATGGACGAGCTAGTGATATCTTACGGTTAAACTATGATTTAAATCGAGTTTGTTTACTACGTTATCTAGCATTTGACTGACTTTCTAACGGATTTATTAGATCCAGAGCAACTTGCTTTGATAAACCTATCTATCAACCTAACAATTAATGACTCATCATAGTTAAAAAATATGGTATCAATCATAAGCATTTACCTACGCAGACTTTTATCTACTTTAATTAACTTTCATCTGTGCTGTTTCAGATATTTGCATGTAAGCGTCGTTAAGTGAATGACTCTGTATATTTCTATGGAAAAGTAATAGAAAATAAAAAAAGAAAATAAACACGCCGCAGCGAGTTTTGGCAAAAAAGTTTATTTTATTCCACACTTTGATTACCTACCTACAATATTTTATGCAGAACTATGTAAGTTTGTTATAACAATATTTACATCTACAGTCCAATTTAAGAAAACACGTATTTTAAAAGATTTCTGTACTTAAAAATGTGTTGGCTATACCGCTTTCAGTCGTTATAAAGAGTGTCCGAAATATGAGTGCCTTAATTTTGTCATATTATATGTTGTAAGGGTTGTACTAACTAAAACATATTTGACTTAACAATTTCTTCTCTCTGCCCAACGATAACAGAATTAGGACAGCAAACAGATCTTGAATATGTGACAACGTCGCTCACATACTATCTTAGGATTGTTATGTATTTATACATAATACTTATAAATAGGTATCTTCCAAGAAGCGTTTACAGTACAAACGTCTCGTAGCCAGAGAGTTTTGCGTAGATTCGACCTAAATTAACATGCTATGCAGTTGATTATGGTTACTATAAATTGTTCCATTTTTGTTTATGTACACTCACAAACATAAAAGAAAAACTAGACAAAAATGAATCAAACTTGTACGCACCATTATGACTAATACTACTTTTAGGTTATCACCAGCAGCCTGACACTGCAACATTGTCGAACGTTACAATACTTTACTGTTTTAACGATTTCTCGGAAACTTCAATTGTTTACTTCATTAATACTGATCCAAAATTCAAATTATGAACAAATTACGTTACAGGCGCTATTAGTTAACCTTAATTGTACCTTAGTTTGTAATTTCGTAACATAGTTTTGCATATTTTTGCAGTTGCATTTTTTTTAAATTATATTTGTAGACAAGCTATTCGTTTTAGACATTTTTTTCATAAAAATTTTTTTATTGCTTTTACTCAGATATATAGATAAGCCCTTAAAATTACGTACACCCTGTATATTTGTTTTACTTCGGTACCTTTGAATATTCGCAGGGAGCATTAGATAACATTGCTGTTATTTACTAAACTCTAAATTATTCAGTTCTTAAATGTCCAAAATTACTTGTATTTGTAGAAAACACTATTTCAAGAATACGGCGCCTTTAATTAGTTGAATGGTATGCTGCTAGAGTATGTTTTACATAGATCTCTGAATTGGTTGTAGTCATAACTTTTTCTCTTAGATATTACAAAATTTGTAATACAAATTAAGTCGCTATGCTTCAATTCTATATACATTATATAATTAGTTAATATTTACAAAATATTGTTTAATGTATTTGCAGTAAACGTAATAACAGCAGTCGTAAATGTCCTGAGTTAAAAAGTCAATCTAAATATAAAATTTAATCTGTTTCATAAAACTGTAATAGAAATTTTCATACTAAAGAGTTACAAAGAGTTTTTTTATGCAAGGGAAATTAACTAGTTAGATATTATTAGTAGATATTTTGTATGTTTAAAATTAGCCTAAGTACAATTACGACAAGACGAGAATTAAGTAAACTGTTAGAATAGTGAAAATATTGAGCAGCAGCTTTATTTATTGGTAATTTTTTTTTGAGCTTTGTCATTACTTTAATCTATAGAAACAACTTTTTGATCATAGAATATCCTCTATAGTAAAGCAACATATATTTGGAAACATATTTTTTGTACCTAATCCTTATTTGCACTTTAAACGCCTCTCTCTACCAATACATTAATTCTGATAATATCCAAACACGGGCACGCATGTTATCGAAATACCTTTTCATTAAAATAAAAGCCTTTGTTTCGTAATCAATCTAGGTTATGAAATAATTTTATTTTTGCTAAACTAGATTCTGCTTCACAAGACGATGTCAATATTTCATTACAGTTAATTAACTAATTTTGATGTCGATCTGAACAGTGCACTCACGACTTAATATCGATATATCAGAGCACTTTAGTTATGTAATTTTATATAGACAAAAAAAAATAAGAAAGCGAGTGTAATGTATCGGGGAGGTGTTGATGCGGATATGAGTGAGCAAAGTAGTGTAAGTAGTACGTGAAAAATTGTATCACAATATCTTGAAAAGAGGCAATACAGGTATAGGACCATTTCAACTAAAACGTTGTGGTACAGAGTGTTACAGAATGATGTTAAGAAAATTTAGGGGCAGGTTCTATGTGTAAAAATAAGAAAAAAAGTTTATATTAACATGGGTCCGGAAATGCCTCGTTTTCAAGACAGGTTGTTTAAAATTTCTGTCTTAAATCTTATAGTCTTCATTTCTCGAAAACCGATAGAGATAGGGTAAAGTCGGGTGAGATGGCGTAGCGGGCGAGACGGCGTAGTCGAATAATTTCTTTGTAAACACCGCAACGTATACGTAATAAGTGCATGTTTACCGAAGTGGTGTTTTCTTCGTTAAAAGGTAAAATAAATTAACTATATATTGAATTTATCCTGAAAATATTTACATTGTTTTATATTTATGCCTGTAAAAAGTTACTGGTTTAAGCTGGGCGTATTTAGTTTGCATATTTAGCTTGATAAATGTTCAATTAGTGCTCCTAACCTCAAATTTTGTTGATCGTTTGGTTTATAAAAGAGAAAGAGAATGCGCCATCCAACCCGACCAAGTCAGGCTAGATGGCGTAAATCGTCTAACCCGATTGGTCGGGTTAGTTGGCACAAGCATCGCACTCGACCTAAATATAACAAGACTTTTAAAAAGAAATGCCCTTTTATATTATAGATGCCTACACAATATAAAAGAAAAGGCAGCAGTTCTAGAGGTTCCTGGTCAGAAGATCAATTAAAATTTGCTATTGAATAACGAAATAGCATCTACAGTAAATGGAAATGAAAATAATGATCTTGTACCAACCACTTATGGTTGGTACAATACTAATGAAGAAGACATTATGGTAAATATTTCAATAATTTGTATCGCTACTAGGTATACCTACAAATATGTTTTCTTTTTTTAAGGTAAAATGATGGATGTTATCTGCCCTGTACCATCAACGTCCAAAGTTGAATCCGCCAAAAAACGTGACCGCCAGTTGGCTAAAGTATTAACAGGAGAGGAGAATATTATTAGCAAGCGTAAGTCGTAAAAAAAGAAGAAAGAAAAGAAGAAAATTAGAAATGAAAAATTAAGAAAACGTGACAAGAAAAGCTACTCTTCCTCAGAGAGCGACACTGAGATTGTATTGGAATCAGATAGCGAATGCTCTGAGGAAGATAATTACGAAAATGAATGCGTAGTGTGTGGTGACAATTATCTAACCACCTTAAGCTAGGAAGATTAGATCAAGTGCATTACCTGCCACAGATAGCTTCACGAGGGATGCACCAACTATCCAAATATGTGCTTACGATGTGGTAGAAAGGCGAAATAACTTTCATAGCTCTTTATTAATTTTGTCCCTATTTTTTTGAAAAGGTTAGGTAATTCCTGACTTTTCCCTGCCACACAGGGAAGCTTCCAACAAGAATTTCCTTTAAGTTTGTTGTTTAAAGATATTTACTTTTTTTGTATACTTGTATATTCTGATGTCTTACAAGTTTTCACTTTATATATATTAGTTTTCGTTCTTTAACTACTTAATGTTTTTATTTTCAATTTTAAAGCCTATTTTTGATAAACCATCTCACCCTCATTGATTTTCATGTGATGTGCCTTGACGCCCATACTAGGACAGGTGAGATGATTTTCAAGCATTTTTTGTTTCGATTTTTTTTATAAAAGTCAAGATTTTTTTGCCGTTACTATTCAAAATTTGATACTTTGTGGTCTGCTGAATATACATGAACAATAAAGTACTTCTTTTCGTAAAATTCCAGTTTGATATTAATTAGGAAAAGGTGCGCCATCTCTCTCGATTTTACCCTATTGACATGAGATTGGTACACAACAGAGTATAGTGAAGAGCTACTTTTACGTGTATAAATTTCTCTTGTAATATCTTAGCATCAGTGGCGTTCGTACCGTTAAATACTGATTTTAGCAAAAAAATTGTACGCCACTGATTTTGGACAAATTGCTATCGCTCTTTTAAGTTAATTCTGCTTAAAAAGTGTCCCTTGGACTTTTCCTTCTGATACACCGTTTTGGAGATAAAAATTATTTTAAACAACCTGTATCTCGAAAATTTATGTTTTATATATACTTTTTTTTTTATTTTTAAACATAGAACCTGTCCCTAGAATTTCTTGACATCATTATGTAACACCCTGTATATTTTTAAGAATATACATATATGGTTCATTTTATTGTATCGTGCACTTTTTTCAGTTATCATTTTTTGGGTCATTTGGTCAAACTCAAATACACTCTACTTAATTTTCATGAAGCATTTATCATGTATGGTGACTCCAGAAAATTCGATTTGATAAGTAGTTTCTCATTCGTTTCGAATTCGGGTAAGGGGACTTTCTCGTAAGACGGCCCATAATTTGCTTCTACTGATTTTTGGCAAATCGTTGTCCTCTGAAAGTTTACTTAAAATTTTGTTTAGCGTTGGTACTTCTATTTTAAAATAAAATTACGGTAATTACCTGAAATTAAATATTACCACGCCCATGGCCGGTTCTTATCTCGGGGTTTTATTACTCTCTTTCATTTCCAAACAGACTGTAACTAATAAACAATTTATCTGGGCATTTTATCGTTATACTGGGGCATTTGGGTACAATGCAATATCTAAATTTTGAATGTTTTCATTTAGTGTCTCTAATAGCATGTTCCATATATGAATTTTCCATAATTGAAATGAAAACTGGAATCCTAACAACAATATTCTTAATGGGAGTAAAGGGTAGCAAGCGCAACTTGTCATGATATAGCTAAACAATAAAAATATAATTCTTGTAGAATTGAAAATGTCACACTTAAAATAAATTTTAGTTAAATGAATGTAATATTTTTGTTATTTAGAAAGACATCAGTAAGTTAGTATTATAGAAAAGTATAGAACGTTTAGCAACCTTATCTACAAATATTTTGTTTTTGGTTTATAATTACTTTACTGATCAACAAAAGCAGTAAATGATAAATAACAAGTATTTGAAAATTATATAAGTATATTATATTCAGAACCGAATAAAAAATATTTTTCAAGCCCAAATAAAAGTGTTTGTTTCCAGTGTACTACAACTCATATATTTTATTATCTTAAAAACACACTTGACTTACCCTTATGCTTATCTATATTTAGAAATAGAATTATCTATAAATAAGTGCATCCCAACCCCCTATCTTCTCGAGGCGTCTTAGCGATATGGCGAACCTTCGAGCAGATCTATTTTAAATACGATAAGAATTGGAAATGTCACATAATTTGTTTAAATATACAGGCACATCAAACATCGTGCATCTTTATCATCAAAGACTTTACCAGTTCAAACAGAATGACGTTACCAAACATTTACTTTTATGAGTCAATATTTTCGAATTTTAAATATTAACTTTTCTGAGAAGATGCAACGATAATGGGGGTGCTTAACTCGACGGAGTAAATTGTATACATATTAAGGATTCGTCAAGTGAAGCAGACACTATTTGGCTAATGTCAAGTGTTTTTCTCTAAATTTACTACTTGATTTTTTTACAAATGTATGAAACTAATAACTCTTTCATTGGATGTTATATTTCAAGTAGAAATAGCATGTCTGGGTCATGGTGTCCAGAATATGAGTATTTTTCTGTGTAATTACAGCAGACAAAATATAATTGATTCAACAATTTTTTTCTCTCACCAACGGTATCAGAGTTATAACCGCAAAGAACAATGTGACAACGTCGCAGACCATGTCAGATCTTTCTACATAATAACATACTTACTGTGAATGGTTTTCTTATAATACACGTTTCGTAACCAAAGAATTTTGTCTCGCTTTGTCATAAATTAGCAACATTTCATGTCATAAATTAACAATGTCAGGCAGCCATGGTTATTAAAAAGTACCATTTTTGTTTACTCTGACAACATACAGAAAACTCTAGGTACAAAAAAAATTCGAAATACACTATAGTTGAAATATAGTAGACAGCAAGTCATTTACAGCACTTAGATGAGTACGGGAGGTTGCAGAGTACACGACTCCATAGGCGTGCAACTTGAGAAGAGTTGAAAGAATACATAATTACCAAAAATAAGTTGAATGACCTGAGTACTTTAATAGTTTACTTTAAGAAATTTATACTTACACGTAGAATGCCGTCCACCTAGTCGGTGATAGCCTACCACAACACACTTACACTTATCTGATGCGCATTTAGCTGATATCACACTTTAACACATAATATACTGCACTATTTACATACAAACGATACACTACTGGTTACTAGCACTCTAACTATAACGGTTATACATTAACTCTTATCATCGGCTATATACAGGTGTTCTGAAAGTCCGTCAGGAACTTTGGCACACCCACTAAGTATAGATCAAGTTTCTGTGATGTCTAGTAAGAGAAAAAAGTTATGTATAAAACTAATTCTAAATTCTAGGTAAAGTAATCTCTCGCGGCGCATAATAAAACCTTTCGACCGTCTAATATTTATTTTAAATAGTTTCTTCGTCATATCACTATTTCGTCTTTTTCTATTAGCATACTCTTTTGATTTCGTTTTATAAAACGAAAAATCATGTCACGCATAATTCGCAAAAACACCCTTTCAGATATTCTAGGCAGTTTCATTCTGTGAGATAGCATGTTAATGAACTTACATATTTAAACCGCATCAGTTCATACAAGTTTGTTTTTTCATCCGATATTCCTCATTTATTAGATTAGCCGTTTACGATTTTGAGAACACACTGTTGAACATGAATTATTCTTCATTCTTGAAAACACAAACACAAAATCATTAATAAATTAATTACAATCACAATGAAATTAGCAGAAAGATAGAATTACCCGAAATTTTCCCATACTCATACCCATAGTAGCACTGCAGATGGAAGAGGTGGTTCCGTCTAGGGCAGGACCGGCATGGAGTAGCTAGTGACCACTAGATGTGGCTTGCTACATTTTGTGTTCTCATGTTCCCTTCTGTCGGGTTAGACAGACATAAAGCAGCTAGTATTATTCGACAGGTACCTAGCCTGCAACATACTGATGAAAATTAATAAGCTCAAAACCGATATACGTCTGGTGGGCTGCTGAAGAATGACTTTAGCTGTTTGCTATAGGTTTTTAAAGTGTCCTGAAAACATTTCATAGTTTTTCAAATTTAAATTATTCCACGACACTCAAATGAAAATAAAGCGAGAATAAAAAATTTTTTGTGAAACACAATATATAGTGAGTACAATGTCTTGAACTAATGACATAGTTTTAGACAACAATCCTGTAACTATTATTTTACAAACTGTCAAATATCAAAATTTCATTTGTGAAATAAAATGAAGACAGAGAAGTTACTTGAATAAGAATTTCTGTAATAACGTGTAATCAAATAAGAATCTTTCAGATATAATACAAATTTATGTAAGCAGTTATTAGCAAAACTGCTTGTACAGTTCGCGTTAATTTTGATTGCGGAATAGGACAGTAGGTACACATTTTTTATACATAGGGGAACATGGGGCAAAACCGTACAGCGAGGCAAAATCGTATAGTGCATTTAAAATTTTGTAAAAGCGCGCCAGTCCAAACTATATAATACGCATGCTCTAGTTTGACTTTGAAGATATACGAAATCAAACGATAGTCGTGTTTAGTATCTCCTTTGTTATTGTTTTGGCAGGTTAGGATATTTCGTAACTCTTCATCTAATATTGCTTCTATTGATTCTACAAACAGGTATGTACAAATTTTATGTTGTTTCTAATTAGCCAGCTTTGTTACTGGATTCAGTCTCTATCAATCTGTATATAGTTTGAATTATTTCCCATTACCAATGTGAAGTAATTACTCAATAAAATAAAACATGTGCCCTGGGACAAAACCGTAAGGGGTAAAACAGTACACTATACGGTTGTGTCCCATCTATGAGTATACGGTTTAATTCACTTAATTATTAGATAATACTTAATTTACAGGTTTCCATGGTGCGCACATACGTTAGGAAGACAGGTCGCCAGTCGTGGAGTGCAATTGATATGGAGAAGGCCCTCGATGCTGTGTCTAGTGGCCAGATGGGATATTTAAAAGCTTCTCTGTCTTTGAATGTACCCAAATCTACGCTTCAAGACAGAATGAAAAGAGTTAAGCAAGGAACTGCTGCAGTTAAAGGACTGGGTAAACTCAATACAGCTTTCTCTGAAAATTTTGAAGATACTTTACAAAGACCAATTACTCCACAACCAGGAACATCTACTCAAACCACAAATCATTTAGAGCAGTAAAGTCCAGTACTGAGACCAATTACGTCACAACAACAACTTCTTTCTCAGCCACCTGAAATACAAAAACCAAACTCATGTCCACTAACACATGATAAAAATAATATATTTACCGTAACACCCCATCCAATATTACCCATTCTACACGCCATTAGAGCAACTTCTACCAGAAGACGTGGGAAAACGGCGGTTATTATGGAGTCGTCATATAAAAACGAGCTGGTAGAACAGCAAAATAAAAAGATTCAGAAATCAACAGCCATTCGAGCGGTGAAGAGGAAAACCGATACAAAAATTAAGACACAGCAGGAAGCAAAATAAAGAAGATTCAAGTTCCAAAGAATATGATACGGCTAGCGCCCCATATATATATTGTTGAGAACGTTACTATGAATCTAAAAAGACGGATGGCTGAGTAAGTGATGTATAAAATGTCTGAAATGGTGTCACGAGAGCTATACCGGACTTCCAGATGAAGAACTAGATGCGTTTGAATATAGATTCTCCTGCCGCAAGTCTTTATAAATATTTTATATATGTACTCATAAGGTTAGTTCCTACACAGCATCAAACTAGCAGCAAACTGTCACGAGTTTGCGCAGTACGAATTTAACCGTTCCAACACAATCAATCCGGGAACTAGTTGTAAGATTTTTTGTTCCAACACAAAAGGTGGATGGTTTGGAAACTGTTTGGTGACAGTCAAATCGGTTTGACGATTATTAGGAAACCACTAGTCAGACGCATGCGCAAATAGAATCTAATCGCTAACAGAAGTCAACTTTTGGTAGGCTAGGTAATGAACGTAACTAAAATTGTGTGTAACAATGCTATTTGAGAAAGTTATTATAGTTGCACAATTAATTTGCAGATTTTTAAGTATGTAATTTTGCAGTTTTTCAAAATGAGTGACTCTAGTGAAGATGAGCAAGTTAGCTATTACAGCAATACGTCGGATTCTAGTGGTGATGAGATTTATCACTTCCTTAATCCTTATACCATGAGTGACCAAAAAATTAAAATTAAACTATACCCCTAACGGTTACTACTTGAACTAAACGTGTCGTTCAAACAAAGGAATTAGAAACTGATTTCAAATTAATACATGAATTACACTTGCGCATTTAAACAGTGCTGTAAACTCAGTCATTGCTATGTAGGAACAAACCTATTGTATACGGTTTTGCCTCATCACATATAGGGTCATGCTTCGAGGGTAGGGACAAAACCGTATTCTGTTATTAAAATTATTATTTTTTTTTTAAATTATCAAAACGTTGTAAATAATATTTAGGTACACTGTATAGTAGCCCATAGAATAAATATTTGATTTATTATTATTACGTCTTGTCTTAAATAAAAATATACGTATTATCAATTTTCTCCCTTAGAAATACGGTTCTGCCCCACATTCCCCTAATTATATACTTTATAATTTTTATGCGTTAATATGTGCGTAATTTATATTAATTACACAAAAAGTTTTCTTATATAAAAAAACATTATGTTACAAGTTTAAGAACTAATTTGCAAATACAATATTTTTCGTAAACATAACTGCTATTTCTTATAGAAAATTGATAATAGTATCAGCATTTTCAAATACTACCTGACTTAAGGTTTAAAAATGAATACCGTATAAAAATGATGGTTGGTTGTGTATTAATTGCGACTAGGCACGTAAAATAAATCAAAAACTAAGGTGTGTTACTGTGCGTCTGAAGAATACCTACACATGTCTGCAATTTACCTGTACGTATTTTGCGAGTTGCTTTTATTTCAAATACCAGTGGTTCCAAGGTTATACAAAGCTAACCTTCCCAACTTCTACTTGTTTACACATGTTTAATGTCAAAACCAATACAATGTTCAATACTTAATCGCACATAATTTTTTTGTGTGTTCTACACATATCAGTTTACAGCTTTGATATATTATAATTAATTTACATTTAGTAATACAAATATAACACGTAAGCATTGAAAAAATAAATAAATAAAAAAAAGCTAATTATCAACAATTTTCTCAGTAAATTTTTTATGCATTAGGTATCATTATTTCTGTTTCCTACAGACCATATCAAAATTATAGGAATAATTAACAAAATAGGTATTTTTAGCTAATTGAAAAAGCTGTTTGTCTTATTTACCAAAAATTATTCAATAACCAGTTTAACAGAATATATCAAGGGTTAGCACTGAAGAGCAGCATTATAGAAAAAATGGGTCGCTGTAGTAGATTTCCGAAAAAGTAAAATCGTTCAAATTTTGATAACTTAAATAGCTTGTTTGTGAGCGTCGTTTATTAAGTAAAACCATTTAAAAATGTCCTCATTTCACCGGTTTTTATAGTTTCCATAATCCGAATTTATGCGTCATAAAAATGGCTCGCATACGGTCGGCTTTTCAATCTGAGGTTATCTTGTAGTTACTTATTTACCAGTGGTTAGGGAAGAAATAGACTTTTTCAGTTATCAATTATCTCCAGGTTAAGGTACTGAAAGAATGGAGTGTAGGTAATGTTATGAACTGTAATGGTTAAAATAAATCAAAACATTACCTAAAACTTGAATTAGAATTTCAAATTTATTAGCATTGTCAGTCACTTTATGGTAATTAATTTTAGATGTTAAGTGGCCTTTAGTTATGGATTATGAAGATTATGATGTAAATGATGACTTCGACCGAAGATTGACCATGTTGAATACTGGAGACTCATTTTTTTGTTTGGAAACAAAACCGGCGATGATATTTTGCACGAAATAGTTCCCTGTATTCTTGAAATGATGTCTTTTATAAACCCAAATGATTTTACTATCTAATATTTTTAGTAACCAAACATATTGCTAGACTATAGTATTCAAAATAGTAATCCAAATATAAGGTATATGAGTGATGCGAAATCGGTATATGCAGTTTGGGGACCTCTGGATAAGATAAGGGCGAAATAAAAGCACACAAGGAAGGGATTTTCTAGACATGTGTATACGTTTCACGCATCTGTCGGTATGGCACATGCCCCAAGTCGGGTAGCAGGTAATTTCTGGTGAATTGAAAACTGAAATAACGTCAGTACTATTGTGCAAAGATCAGAAGAGATTCCCAAAGCAACTGAAATATGGTTAGCATCAAATAAATGCTTAATGGTAAGCGATATTTTGTTTACCTGAAAATAACATCTTTCTTAATTTTTACGAAATACTAAGAGATAGTATGGATAATTTAAAAAAGGAATGGTGGTAGTTTTGAATCTCTTGTTCCTAAATTAGTTTCCATTTCATTTTAAATCTTATAAAGTAAGTTAATGTTATTGTTTAACATATTTATAGTGAGAAAAAGAATTTGCTTCATCTCAAACTGTTGGGTTTTTGGATTTTCAGTTAATAGTATACCATTTTTATTTTTATCGATATGTGAATCAATTTTCATAGGGTGGTCATTAAAATGCACCAAACAAATTCAAGATATCTGCACCTGTTACTGAAATATGGTGAAAAACTGAAAACAGCGATTATAAAAAATGCCATTTAACATTATTATCTCCAAAATAAGGAGCTGAAATTTGGTACAGAGGGATAAAAATATAAAAGAAATCGATTTTCATCTAAAGAAAATTTTTTACTAGTTTCGGTTATGTAACAGTCAATTTTTTTCTTACGGGTATCATGTTGGATCTTGACAGTAACAAATATAGAATAAAATGACGAAAATCTCAATATATAACACTACTATTTTATTTGAAGAATCACTCATAAAATTGAAAAAAATACAATAATTTAAATAAAAAATCTACTTAATTATTCTTGAAGTAAAACTAAATTCCATATATTTGCAGCAAGAATTCGGACGACTTACGTCATACGAACAAATGAATAATTCATCAAAACATTTAAAAAATTGCAACTAAGAATAATGTAACTATATATTGCTATCGAAAATTATATTGACAATAAAAACAATTGCGTAATGTCAGTTGAGTCGTAAGTCATCTGAAAAAGAAAAAAGGTAACGAACACCGTGGTGGCCAAGCAACAGGCCTATGAGTACTAGTCTATTTACATATTTGGAAAGCGTCGATTTAAATATTGGAATACCGTTACGATTTCTAATATTTAATTTAATGGAAGATTATCAGTGAGTGTATTTTCCATTTTCATCCATAATATTTAAATACTTCTGAGAGGTTTCCAACAAAAAAACAAAGTTAGCAAATGTCGAATCTGTTAAAATGTTTGTTGATTTTTGTTTATGTCAAGAACAATAATTTTCTCTAGTTCTAGAGTTACTGTCAAAATTCAATACGGCATCCATAAGACAAAAAATTTGTACGTAATCGAAAGTAGTCGCCGTAGAAATTTCCTTTCTAATAAATTAATTTGTGGATTCTTATCTCTCTTTACCAAATTTCTGCTTTTTCCGTTGAAAAATAATGACGTTAGATAACATTTTTTAAAATCTGTATTTTCAGTTTTTTTCACAAATTTCAAAGGCAGTAGATATCTCGGATTTGTTTCGTTTATCTAAATGGTTACCAAAAGACCCATTTTTTTTCTAATTGCAGCCACCCTGTTTTTTTACGCTTTCAGATATGTCAATGGTAAGCCATAAAAAGCAGATCACCCTGCATATCCAATATTTATTTCACAAGTATATCGCCTTTAATCTTTAAAGTATTGACAAAATATGATTTTTTTTATCGTGATGAGCACATTTCATTAAGGCACACCCTATTTAGGGCGTCGTATTCTTGAAATAGTATTTTCTACAAATATAAGTAATGTTAGACATAAGAAATGAATAATATAGTAGAGTTTAACAAATAACAGGAATATTGTCTCATGCCATCTGCGAATATTCAAAGGTACCGAAGTAAACGACGAACATATAACGACAAAAAGCGATATAACCAACAAATTTTCAGGAACAGAAACTTTCAAAATACGTTTTTTTTTAAATTCAACTGTAAGATAAGATTGTTCAGTTTTGTTTATAAGAATGTGAAAATAATTGTTAAAATGAGAGGTTAGAATAGCAAAATATGTGTCATACAAATGCATTTTAAAAGTTTTTATGTTATTGGAGAAGAATTTAAATAGTAAATGTGGATAAACAAAACCAATAATTTTATTTTTGATATTACTTTTGTTCTACGTGTTTTATTTTTCGAGAATTGTGTACCTAAAAAACACCACAAATTTGATCATTTTACGACGAGAAATACGGTGACCTTAAGTTATATTTCATTCTTAGTCAAACGCATTGTACAATATGTTGTTTGATACGAAAAAAATTGGAGGAATTTTATGAAATTGGATTACTAAGACATATTTATTTGTAACTTCAGTACAAGGCATTGCTTTTCCGTAATACTACCATTTTATTCGTTTTGAAATTTTGAAAACGACATAAATTAATGATTCAAGTAATGGCACACGAGGCATAAATGTTACATGATTGTAAATCTCTGTGGTTGAGGCCATAACGAGTTAAGCCATTTAAGTTCCATATTTGGAGGATGAAACTGTGGAAGTGTGTCCTAATTGAGAACTTATAAGAGAATAATAAAGAGATATTAATGCATTTCAATAAAATTTTATTGAGGAATAAACTGACCTCAGGTCCTTAACAGAATTTTAAAGTGTATATTTTTCACTTCCAGTAAATTGGATATATCATTACATTACTCCTAAAATATGGTACATTAAAATTAAAAAACCCGTTAGAAACTTCAGTTTAGGTGATCAATGAAGATAAAATAAGTCTATTATTGTGGGTATTATTTCACCTTGTAAACATAACCATGATAGATAGCCATTTAACATAAAAAGTTTAACAGCGTTCTTTACACATATTTGTTGTTCTTAACGTCGACTTATTGGCTCCTGTAAACATTTACTCTGTAAATATTTTTAAATTAAAGACAAACTGATTTACAAGATAATGATATAGGTACCTAATGGTAAACAGCAGCTTTTTAAAGTAGTAAATTATAAATCATGCTGGTGTAACAACTTATTTGTAATTTAGTATATCGTGATTCGAAAGAAACTAATTTGTTGTCAGATGTATATGGATATATTTCTAGTAAAAAATATTAAAATTAATGGAGTCATTATTACCTCGCCAAATGGCTAATGGCTATGGTTTCTGATTTCAAACACTTTCTTTGACGTTTTGAATGTTTCTCTACTTGTAGATTGAAGTTTTAGATACGTACAAGCAACCCAAAGTTATTTCTATTGTTGGTACTTTTAAAACAATAATTATTTACAAAGAACAAAATAATTAGCGAAATAGAATACACGATCTAAAAATACCGTTTATTGTTCAGAGAAATATAGCCCTGTCTCTTTGCGATAATGTATGCTATATGTAAATCATTGTGTAATATAATATAGATCATTTTCTTCTTGGTTGTATACGATGTAGGCGTCATAATGATGAATTATTTGACAGATGACGAGCGTTCCTTGAATTTTAAGTACTTACATGTGCACTGACTCGAGGTCAAGACAATAAAAATCCCTCTTTTTAAATTATAAAACACTTAAGGATTGCATTTTTGGAAACTCGTTTAAAATTGTCCACAACGTAGGTGGTTTTTATATGTCAGACAAGTGAAGTAACAAGTGAAACTCTTAGGTGGACAAGTAATATAGAAGTCTTTGACTGAAGGATATTACCTTATAAATGATCTACGGCAAAATGTGGAATATTCAGCTCTGAACCATGGACACATGTGCACATAATTGCACATATTTTGCACGAAGATTCTGATTATATTAAAAAGCATTTAGAGAAATAACGTTAACTAATAACTCTTTGATTGTCAGTTTCGAACACTGTGGGTTTAAAAATGCGCCTACAGATTAATAATAAACCGCCCCCTACATTACAGAGGTCAATGGCACACTTGATTAACTTTTACGCTTATAATGAAGTAAGAAGAAATATTGAAATATTTGAAGAAGTTTCAAATAAAAGTAGCATCTACTTTTCATTAACATAAAACACTATAGTTTTCGGATTACTATACTGTAGTTTCTAATGTTAGCTGGGAATTTTTTACCTGCCCTTGTTGTACTCGGACTAGGCTCTGAAAGGACAGATCCACTATCGGAATTCCTGGGATTGCCCTTGTATTGATATCGAATTCCTCTTCTTGATATTACGGCTGCTTTGGTCAAAACCGCTCCTCAGACAATGGCGATCTTCATATAATTGATGAAAACAAAAACTTACTGAATTTATACTCCAATGTTAGAGATATTGAAAGATTCTGACACTAAAAACTTCACAATTTCAACGTCATTGCCACTATGAGGTCTACTAGATTCACTCACTTTTGAGACAAAGGGAGTGTAAGATCATTTTAGAAAATCAAATTTTTTAAAATACAACATATTTTATCAAAAATGACACAGGTACGTTTCGGGTGGTGCTAAACAAGCTGCTGTTTTCAGTTTTTCTGTAAAAAGCCAAATAACTTTTTCTTGTGTTTATAACAGTCCAAAAGATATATCATTTATTGTGTACCTGGAATATTTCGTTTGCCACATAAGTCGTCAATATAGATCAGATGAGCCTTGCAAAAGCAGGATAGGTAGTGCTTTAGTTTTGGTTTATTTTAATCCCACTTATATTATAAAGTAGCACTTGAAGAAAACAAGTGCGGTATTTTGCAACACTATAAATATAATTATTGACTTATTAATCAACATCTTATAAACGAAATAATAATAATGATAATGATAATGATAATGACAATGATAATGACAGTGACAATGACAATGACAATGACAATGACAATGATAATGACAATGACAATGACAATGACAATGACAATGACAATGGCAATGGCAATGGCAATGGCAATGACAATGGCAATGACAATGCAATGGCAATGGCAATGGCAATGACAATGACAAAGACAATGACAATGACAATGACAATGACAATGACAATGACAATGACAATGACAATGACAATGACAATGACAATGACAATGACAATGACAATGACAATGACAATGACAATGACAATGACAATGACAATGACAATGACAATGACAATAATCGTAATAAAAAAATAATTAAATCAATTAAAGAAACTTAAGTAAAATAAAAATTTACTTTATAGATGCTCGAAATATGCACTATTAATATCTACATATAAGTAGATTATGTTTTCTTATTTTGGAAGTTACTGTCACTGTTTTAAATTATAGGCCTATTCTATTCTGATATTCTGTTGCAGACATCTGTAGTTCAAGTAGAAAAGGAAGTTGATTTTGAAAGGAATTGAATATCAGCCTATATTGTAAAAAAGTAGCTTCAACCAAAATAAGAAAGCACTACAATCTATGTGCAGATATTAATAATGCTTATATCGAACATATCTATATTAAAGTTGATTTTTAGTTTTTCTTAGGTTTTCTTAATTGATGTAGTTAATTTTTTTGTTAGGACTATTATTTTATAGCTTTAGGATATTTGTTATTATAGTCAATATGGTATTGCAAGTTCTATTTTATATATAATTCGGATTAAAATAAAACAAAATTAAAACACTACCTACTGTTTTTCCAAGACTCATCTGATCAAAAATTGATAATTGATGTGATAAACGAAATATTGCCATCACACAATAAGTGATCTGCATATTTTGAACTGTTATAAACTCAAGAAAAAGTTATTTAGAAAAATTAAATTTGATTAAATCAAATTAAAAATTCTTTCAATATCCCTGATAAAAGTGCTATACTTTTTAGGGAAAAAATGTCGTTTATGGTTTCGTTATCTACCTTAATTTCAAGTCTTAGTCAGCTCAAACACACTTTGATTGATTTGTTTTAGTCGTTTATAAGAAAGATCCTCTACACAGTTAGTAACATAAACATAGCAAGTTTTGAATCAACTACATTTTAAAGTATTATGGGTATGAACTTTGTGGGTGTGGGTTACTAAAATATCAGAAAAGTACAACAAATTATTTGATCTGACATTGAAAATGAAATATACCTTCTTCTACTGTTACACAATTTCACCCTTCCTACGAATTGAACCATTACTCCAACCTTTCTCTATCAAAACAACTATCAATAATCGACAATCAATTTGAATTGAAAGTGTGCATCTAGTAAGTACACACACAGGCACGTGCAGATGTGCAATTGTTCCATGAGCGACTGGATGCATCCTGTAACGGTCATCGGGAGACGCGTGCCGGCATATTTCACATACCCTTGTGGCACGTCACCGTAGAGGCGAGTTTCTATACGCATACCCTCACATGTGGGGTTGCAAAGGGATGGTGTCTGGCTTTTGTGCGAGGGAGCAGGTGAGATTTGGCGCGCGCTTGCAGAGCTTTAAGTTTCATTCAATGAGATGCAGTTGATGGCAGAAATAAAGCTTTTGACTGGCTGACACCCGCTGCTGTTGGTGGATGGGTTGGAAACAAACTGGTTGGTGGTCAAATCTATTTATGAGGAAATTTTTACCGGTTTTGTCGGTGAGTTGTTAGGTCACGTTGACCTCATTAGGTGACAACTATTACACCTCAGTGACAGGATGGCTGAATAAACTAATCTTTTAAAATATACCTTTCGAATTAGTAAATTAATATACTGTCGAAAATGAATGTAATTTTTCTTAATTAATAATAATAATAATAATAAATGCCTTTATTTTCACAAAATTACACAAAATATAATACATCTAAAAACATTTTTGCAGAAAATAACAAGGGGAATTGGGTTCTACAACTTAGACTTGTTAACTATAAAAGAAAAATTAAATATATCTGGGAACTACTATTAATATACCCAAACAAAAACATCATTGCATATTCAGGTGAATTAACGAACAAATACTCAATAATAATTTTAATAACAATTTGCTATTGATTTGAAAATAGAATATCCTTTAAACGTTTTTTTAATTTTGACTAATAATACAGAGTTAACTATGACTAAGTACATTTTAACCACGTGCTCAGGGAGGTCTAAAAGATAATAAAAAAAATGATTTTGGAATTCTAGCTCGATGTTTAAAAAATGGGGCAAAACCCTCTTTTCCTACGGAAAGTCGGCGCCTATGACAATCAATCTTCGTCCGACATGGCTAGATATGTGAACTACCATGTGGTCGTTTTTTCCACATTGTCAAGAGTAGAAACGACGAAAATAAACATTTTTATTAATAATAATAATGTCTAAGTACCTTATAGATAACAGCTAATCCGGTTAGCTACAGTATTTTGTATCCGTTCTTCGTTCTTTCGTTGCACACTGCCAAAACTACATATTCACTCCTTGCAGATTCATCATAATTATCCACTAACATACTTAAAATACTTTATTTAATTACAATAACACGTTTAAAATTAGTCATTTAGCTGATTTCAAGTAACAGTAAGTTCTAGGTTATGAATACTGAATTGCTAGTTGCCTACTTTCCATTCTCCAAACCATGCAGAAAACAGAAGATGATTCAACATTCTTAAAATCTCTCCAAGTATCAATCAAAATAAATATTAGTAAGGTAGGTGCTACCTCGGTGTTACCGTACCGTATTTCTCATTAAATCATTAAATAATAATCTACATTTTGTAAAGATTTTGTTTTCTTTCAAAGCGGCTTAAACTGATACACGTGTCAATGCGGTGACCTGTTACTTTGTTTGACACCTTTGCCTTTGGCAGAATATACCTAACCTCGCGGCTGACAGAAGGTCAGTGACTGCGATAAATAAGGATTTAATATACTTTTGAAAAAAATTTTTTTGGCTTTATAAATAAGTTTGAAATTTTTTTGAAGGGTAATTCCGTTAATTCTTATTTTTCTCTATCCCCTCTTAAAATATTTGTACTAAGTCATAGTTAACCCTGTATAATTTGAGTTCAGTAGCTATAGAATGAATAATAACGAACAAATGCAAAATATCTCTCAAAAAGTGCAGTACTATTAATTGGAGGTGAGATAGAACCCTTATCATCAGATCCAAATATTATGTTATCTACAATGACTAATTAAAGTTGACAGTGACAACGAAAATTTGACGTTTATTGAGGAGTGTCACTTTATTGCTTGCCTAGCGATAAAATCTAGCAAACGCTCGTCGTCAACAGCAACCAAGTAAACACTGTCCTTATATAGTACTTTTTAATTAGTAAATTTAACAATTGTAAAATTGGCGCAGTTTAGTTGAGATAATTTTAGTTGAAGAAATGATGGAAATTGAAAATAGTGACAGTGATCCCGAATACACCTCCAAAGAATAGAAATACTGCAGAAACTGTATCTTTAGGTTTGTTCCCAGAAAAATCAAAGAAATTATACGAAAAACAATATAATCTATTTGTGACATGGTGTAAGTTAAAGGAAATTTATAAATATTGAGAAAACGCACACCTCGCCTATTTTTGGAGAAAGCAAAATCGTCATCATTATGGTCAATTTATTCGATGCTAAAATCCACATTAAAAGTTATGGGCAATATCAACAATTAGGCGGACCCTCTTATTCCTATAAATTTAGCTGGTGATTTCGTTGTCATGGCAACCAATTTTATTGTTTTATGGCATCATACTATCATTTGTTGTTATTTTGATATCTTTACCTTATTGCGTACAGACGTGTATGGGCTACATTATAAAACTATACCCAATATCTCGCATTTTAATAAAAATGCAAAAAACCGAATTCAACAGCGATAAGATTTTTTTCTCTTTAATTTGGGACATTTATTTGTAAATAGTTTGCGCATTTTGTACTAGATTACTAGTAAGTTTAAAAAGATGACGGCATTTTTAAAGAAGCAAGGAGTTAGGATATAAGTCTAAAAAATCAAAAACTTTTTTGCAAGCGGAAATATACACATTTGAAGTCGATGGCAAAGCATACTTATTAAAAAAATGTAAATTCTATAAATATTGATTATTCGAAAATTTGCAACTTAATAGAAATATCCTATGAAAAGTAGGTCTATTTACTGGAATTTCAGGTGCCTGCAAACGTGTGAATTAGTAAAAAATGTTAAAGATGTTGAGGACAAAGAATTCATATTGATATTCATAAGAAGAAGTCGAACTTTTACTGTCACAAATAACATTCAAGATGATTCTATCAACTTTTTGTCATTCTAGAGAAAGTATGTAGACTTGAGACCTAGAAACGAAAACACACTACCACGATTATTCTTAAAATTTAATAAAGGCAAGTGTTTTAATCAAGTGATAGAAATTAATGTTATTGCTAAAATACCAAATGATATTGCTAATTACCTTAACCTACCAGAGTGTCATTTATACACAGGGTATTGCTTTCGCCGAACATCCGGCTACATTCTTGGTCTATGGTGGAGGTGATATTATACAATTGAAGCGACATGGAGGATGGAACAGTTCTACAGTTGCAGAAGGATACATAGATAATAATATTAATAAAAAAAATTTAAACAACTAAGAACATTTTAACTAGGCCATCAAAAAATGTACAAGTAATTGATATAGCAATCGCAGTGATGAATATTTTAACATATCAGAATATAGCCATTGGTTTTATAAGCTACACTACCATAAACTCAATATAGCAGAGACTTTCTTTCAGTATCCAAATTAGGAATAGTAACAAATAAATGTTTTACCTTTGTTCTATTTGTTCTAATTAATGTTCTCATTTTAATAAAGTTACTAATTGTAAAGTTTTATTTTTTTAAGTGATTGTAGATAAAACTTTGTTTGCAAATGCAGATATGGCGATTTATGTGTAACAATTATTTTATGGTACAAAGTTAGCGCAAGTAATTTTTTCCGATTTTTTTTTATATTTAACCAATTTACATCTGATAGCTTATGTGAAATATGTAGAAACTTCCTTATTCAAAAATGAACCGCAGGCATGCATTCTGAATCCTTTGCCATTGGAAAGATTTACGTCTAAACAAGGTCCTAGAGTGTCGAATGTAATATATAATAATAATAATATTATTATGTAATATATATATATATATATATATATATATATATATATATATATATATATATTGAGACAATATGAAATATCAGCTTCAATACTTATGGGGATTTACATGTTTATTTTAAAAAACCATAAAATAGAATAGAAATTATTATTGTTATTAAAATTAAAATATAGTAGAATTAAACAAAATAATATAAAAAGTGACAATGCAGAACATATAAGTAGTTATTATAGTGTAAATTAAATAAATTAACATTCTTGAAAATAAAATATAGTTAAATTTCATTAAATATTGGGACATGATCTCATATTTATCAATAGTTCATAAACAAAAAAGGAGTTAAACCCAGATCAAAGTATATAGAAAGAAAAAGAAAAGATCATTTAATAATATCATACACATATCGACAGAAGTCAAGCAAAGATAATTAAAATATTAGCAATTTAAATAAATAAAAAGGTATAAAATGTTGCGAAATGTCAAATAAATATCATAGACATGGACAAATGTCAAGTCTAAAGTTGGCTTCACAAGAGATATAACAATGTACATAAAAAGAGTAATATTGAAGAATATTTAATAATTAGATATAAGTAAAATTGTAATTACATAAAAAAATTTTGTAGTAGATTTAAGTAGTTCAGTGAAAACATAAAAAACAGTGCATCGAAAAACTAAATAAGATCATATGTATGAACCATAATATGTATGCAAATTTTACAACAAGGAATCAAGATATCAAATTGATAGAAAAATATTAAAGAAAACAAAAGTTTGTTGATTGGAGACGAAAGAATAAAAAGAAAAGCAGCGTGGGTTTTTGAAGAAAGGTCCTAGAAAAATAAGAAATTGAGCAAGAAAAAGTAAAGTAATAGTTAAAAGTAATACTTACGTCATAAGAAAAGTGTCGAGTAACAATATAAACAGAGATCCAGATCCAAGCTAGGAATTTGGCAGTACCATATAGTGGGAAAACCAGCCATCAATATCAGCAGCCCAATCACAAGTTAAGAGGGATTTCTAGTATAAGTCTTATAAAAAGAAAATTAACATCAGAAAGGTATTTTATGTGCACATAAATTCACAGAAATTTACGTAAATTTAATAAGAGACAAGAAACGCTAGCTAGCCATAAAATTCACAAAATAGACAGTCACAGACTCTAAGACTTATTAAAATAATAAGTTACTTACCTTAGTATAGTTAATAATATTTACTTTTCTATTTAATATATTAAAACTCGTTATTTAGTGGACCATCTGTCAAATAAAGTATGATTGGCAAATATAATACATCACCAGCAATGAATATCCATTAGAAGAATGCCACTGAATCACGAATTTTAAGAATTAAAAATATTAAAGATAGGCAACTTTTAATACGCAACTGCCTTTAAAGAAATTTTATCTGTTACCTATAAATTATGTTCATAAAACTTTAAATAATTTTGAATAAGTAGTAAACAAATCTCTTATGAAATAAAAATTGTCCATTTTGAATTGATATTTATTTGATGAAGTAAGGTACAGTGTGTTAAAAAAAAAAGGGAATTGACTTGATGAGCGAACCGACTACCAGAGTCTATGTTATACAAGCAGCCAGGGTAATTGAATAAGAATAAAAAAAAATATATATATGATACAGGTTTGTAGTCCAATAAATACAATTTTCTTTTACACACAGAAGACATAAACACAAATCATTAAAGAAACACAAATACAATTCAAACATAAATATTATTTGGCGCCCAACAAAATTACATAACATAACAATATATATATATTAGTTAGTTCTTAGTACCAATATTTAAGTAGGCTATATGAGAATAGATATATCGCATAACGTTTTTGAATATATTTTGAAATTTGATAATGACATCTGATAGTACTATCCAAAATAATACTCAAATTTTTAACTGTATTCGAAACAGTTATTTGTTATCTATATATCTATCTATACAGGTATTTAAGTATGTTCCCCATATTTATATTGCCAAATATGGAATGAATTCCTCCAAATATGGATTTGGAAGGATTCAGTGATAAATTGTGCTTCCTAGAGACCCTATATAAAGTACTTAAATCTTCATTTATCGAATTTTTGGTTAGTTCACTAACATGTTTATGGAAAGAGTAATAATTCCAATGTCATAATGCATACATATGTATATTTGAGTGTTTTAAGAAAGTAGAAAAAAGTAGTATGCAGACTAAATAATAAGGGTCCTCTTTACTTAAATATCTTTGTTGAGAAAAACATTACCTAATTTAACCATTTGACTACGCTCATTAAGATAACTCTTAAATAGTTGAATGCTTTTTTCATATAGCCCACTTGACCTCAACACATCCAACAGCACTGTGAGATTAACAGTGTCAAAGGCCTTGCTGAAATCAAGCAGCGTTAAAACTGTCACCAAATTATAATCTGTCGCTATAAGAATCATCTGTAATATTCAATACGCTGTAGTACAGCAAAACCTAGGCCAAACACCGGGTTGAATGGGAAACGTAGCTGTTTTTCCATGACGTTGTCTACTATTCTGGATACACAGGACAAATGTCTTGTCTGTTTAAGATCTTTGAGAGGGAAACTGCAACTCCAAGAGTATAGTATTGACAATATTAGTAACAAATTGTAAAATGTAAATATAAGAACAACATATTTTAACTATAGCTACCATATAACTACCGACAGCATTAACTTAATCTGACGATAGACAAGGATGGTTATATGTGGTTGTGACATCGCTTATGCGGTTGTGACAACTTTTCACGATCTAAATAATTGTACCAATTTGGAAAGAGAACATTTTAGTCTACATAAAATTAAGTAAAGATACTCCTTCTTTTACAGTCTGGCGACCATGGAAATACAAATTTCTCTGTCCCACTGCCTTAATACAATAGCTTAATTATATTTCATTGTAGCCAGAGGGAACGTTTGTGCTTTCAGAACCATTTGTAATTAAAGTGCATACATTACAGGCATTTTGAGATAAATTAATATGAATTAGATTAATAGATACTTTCAGAATAAGGTACAAACTGCTAACGCTAATAATAAAAAAATATATAGTTATATATTATACATGAAATTTGATGCTGGTTGAAACATTAATTAGACCGCAGAACAGTTGTTTCACACAAATTCTGCCTAATAAAAAATGATATAAAAAATATTTTCAACTTTCCCATTAGTTCCCCAAGAAGTGAAACTACACTGTTTATGAACTGGTTAAAGGGATCAAACTGCTTGGTATTGTTGTATTATCAGAATTTATTGTGCTAACAATACATTGTTCCCAGATACGCTTTTCCAACAGAGTAGTAAATATTTATGTGTGTAGGTTTTGGTTATATTGTATTATATAATTGCATTGATGTCTGATGCATATATTATGGTTTTGTCGTGCCTATTGTCCTTCAACACTGAAATTATATACAGATACATATTTTACTATTTATTTATAGACTAATAAACTACACTTCAAGCAAATTGAATAATAATAGAATTAAAGAAATTACTAATCACAAAGTAAATAGTGAAGTATTTGACAGTTTTCGATATTCATAGCAAGATCATCTTGGTGGTTAGTTTTCAGACATTTTTTATTTATTTAATCTTGATTACCAAGATTTTAATAGATAGGTACGTAATACGCATGATTGTCAGTTTTCTATTCCTACTGAAATGCAAAATACAAAATTGTTTAAATGACATACTATCCTGTTCAAGTCTTCAAAGTAGTAATCTAGTACAAAATGCGCAAACCATTTACAAATAAATGTCCCAAATTGAAGAGAAAAAAATCTTTTCCGCTCTTGAATTCGGATTTTTGCATTTTTATTAAAATGCTAGATATTGGGTAAAGTTTTATAATGTAGCCCATACACGTTTGTACGCAATAAGGTAACGATATCGAAATAACAACAAATGATAGTATGATAATAATATAATAATAATAATAATAATAATAATAATAATAATAATAATAATAATAATAATAATAATAATAATAATAATAATAATAATAATAATAATAATAATAATAATAATATCTATCTATCTTATGATGCCATAAAACAATAAAATTGGTTGCCATGACAACGAAATCACCAGCTAAATTTATAGGAATAAGAGGGTCCGCCTAATTTTTGATATTGCCCATAACTTTTAATGTTTGTATACTGTCAGAAATATTGGCATTGCGATCGACAGTACCAGATCTCAGGACTTGTACCAGAAAAAGAGGTAATTTGTTACTTATTTTATCTTAATAAGGTAATAAATGTGCTAAATGTAATAAATAATAATAACAATTGCTTAAATAGTCAGATCTGAGGGTGTCGATCAGAGTGCCCTCTGGATTGGACGGTCTTGCAACTCAGATGATAAATATAAAATAAAATTAAGCTGATTATTTAAACTAACAAAAATAAATTGCTAACGACTTACTGCTTCACTCAACGATTTCTCATGTTTGATGTTAAATCAACTTCATAATTTGTTACATCGACGTGTTATTCTTTTATAATAAGTATTTTTTTTATTTGGGCACAACTTCTGATGGTTTAATTAAATGATTTTTCTTTGTTGTTTTATTTTTATTATTGTTTGACATAAAATTACACCGATATTAAATAAACTTAAACTATTTAACGGTGTCAAATTGTTAAACTAAACATTTCTAATTAATTGCCTCCAACCAAAAAAATCCCAATTTCAAAGTGTAAACTATTCTAGTTTATCACTGATGTTGATTTAAAAATCTAGCATCTTATATGAAGATAATTTTTATTGGCCAATGCCGTTATTTGTACTGCACGTGCTTTGTCCAACATAGAGTAGCTAATGACCGCTAGATGCAGCTTATTACATTTCGCGTTCACTGTAGAGTGTTAGAATATAAACACTTACCGACGGGGTTTGCCAAAACATCGTTTGCGTCGGTCGCAAACGCAGTCGAGGCTGAGCGGAAAAAGAGATCCGGGGGCCCACTTCTACAAGGCGTCCGGCCGTCCGTTCCTACAGTGCAATAATATGGGTGAAGAGATATATCCCATTCGGAATCGCGCTCTCCACACATTCAATGTCATTTATTCTGCAAAGAATATTGGCGCGTACTATAAATATTTAAAAACTGTTAAGACAAACACCAAACAAAAATTAAACCTTATCGAAAGTTAAATTAACAATAGGATGTTTATATAGAACAGTTGCGTAATTATTGTAAAATATTTATTTCAATTAATAGAATCAACATAGTGGATTGAATAAATACGTTAGGTTCCTCTAAAGCACAGTATACTAAGCAGTCAGTACGGAATCTTAGACAATTTATGAATGAAATACGTCTGGCAGTTTTTAAATACCCCCACTCTAGAAAAAGTCGCCAAGAATATGGCGGATCCCAGAAAACATACGAAAAAATAGCTAATAATTTGGCGTAAACATAACCAAAGTTGTTCGTAGTTTTAATACTTTTGCATTAATTCTTAATTTACTGTTGTAATCCAGTGTAGTTTCATGTAAATTGAGGTTTTGGTCACATTTTGTCTTAATTTAGGTTTCTAGCAGATATAATTTGAATTTGATTATAAAAAAAGTATGAATTTAAATTTATTTTAAAAATTTGCGAAAACATGGAAACTAGGTCAACTAGTAGTGTAGTTTTATTTTATATTTTGTAGTACTTTTGCCTTTATGTCAAGATGTATACGTTTACCTTATTTTGTTAGCAGATTATCAAATTTAAGCCCAGTGTAATTTTAGGAAAGTACGAAATGAATTTAAAACGTGAATATTAGGTACAATTTATTTTGAGGTTTACAATATATATATATATATATATATATATATATATATATATATATATATATATATATATATATATATATATATATATATATATATATATATATGTAACATAATCAAAAAGCCCCGTTGCTCAATTAGGTGTATAGAGTGGTGTCTTTCATTCATGTATGAAAGCAGTCTCTTTCCTATTTCGAGTTAAATCCTGTGCCCCCTTTCATGTTTTAATTCTTCTTTAGGATTTTCTCAATTAAGCTATCACGTCTAACTTGGTCTCCCATATATAAAACTGTTTACAGGCCTTTTACGCCCAAAGCTGCGTTATGCGTTAGTTTTTTACAACACATTTATTTCCTCCCATAGTTTATTTATTATTTACTGGGTATAGTTCCACTAATAAATAATCACTAATATAAAAACACAAATAACTAAACACTTAACGCGACATACAAAGCAGGAATATAAGTACAATAACAATAACGAGTGGATAACCATGTAATAATGTCAAAAATTCAAAAAACCTAACTGACACACAGAAATTATAGTAATAACTGTCAGTCGCCAACAAGATGGCGGATTTTTGGAAGACGCGGGAAAGCTGAGTTTTCCTACTGATTGCTTAGTATACTGTGCTCTAAAGAATACTTTTACGTCGTACTAAAATAATAATTGAATATAGATAAAGAAATATTTGTTGCCATTTTTAGAAGGTTAAGGTGAAGTAGTTTTTGAATAAACCTAACAGTTTTTTTTTTCGGTGTACTTTGACTTATGTGATAGCAAAACTTATAAAACCAATGTCCGAGACAAACCCAAGATTATCAAAAAAATAACTAAAAAATGTTTACTGGAATAATTTTGTATACAGGGTGTTTTTAAAAAATTATAATCATTCCATACATATTTAGCACTCTGTATATTAAACACTTAGTATCAGTAATTCAAAATATAAATCAAAACTCATGAGATGAGATGAGAGCGAAAAATGTTAAATGAAAGATAAAATGATAAATTGATAGAATTTTTTATGTATTTGGAGATATTAAATATAAAGTAGTAAGTACTAGGTGTATATAAATATTATAATGTAGGTGAAATAAAATATACAATGATTAAGTCCTCAATACAATTTAGACGTCGTTGTCGAAAATTAGATGGCATGTTAAGGCATAGAGTTTTCAGTTCAGTTCAGTTTTCAGTCATCACATCTAGCAAGAATGTACCATCACAACACTATAGTGTACCAAATATGAACGATTTGTGAGCGAAACACTTGAAAGAAGAACTATTTCCTACGATTAGCTCTCAGACAAAAGGGATACGCTAACAGAAGTAATAAACACATTAGAATCATATAAAGAAAAAGCGGGAACATTTGACAACCTTGCTGCAACAAATTTGCTTTATACTTAGACCACCTCTTAAGGAAACACAATGTTAATACCGTCTGTAACACATTAATGAAGATAGGAACAGTCTTTCTAAAAAGCTGCAAAATTAACTCCAAGGCCCTAATGTATACAGCATCTCCTTTAGATGGAGCAGATTAGACAAACAGAAAAACATATTAGGAGGAGGTTGAAGTATCACAAGTGCTACCTGTAGAATAACAACAGTGCGAAGTCAGCAGTTATAAATACAGAGTGGATACAGCGCATTCAGTTCACTTGCATATAACTAATAATCGACTAAAACAAGACTTAGAACCTCCAAAAAATTGGAAACATTTTGAAAATCAAAGATCGATATGTAGAAGATCAGTAACTTTAAACTATGAAATACTGACTAGATGACTTAACTTCAATGTCAGAGTTCTAATTTTTCGAGAATTAATCATGAAATGATGATAACGAATATCCTTTAAATGATTTATCACACAATGCCAATTTCCATTATTTGGTCACCCGTTTAGTGGTAGAAAGTTGAAAAATAAATTAATTCATAAAATATGTCCCATTTAAAACAAATGTTGAAAGGTCAGAGCGATTTTTTAGTTTTTTTTTCAAGATGAAGAAAACCTGAATAGTAAATTCTCCGTGGTCCATACTGTATAAAACCTATGCTAGCTGTTACTTTTTCTAGAAATAGTAAAAGATGAGGACAATAGGAATTATAAGACTTGCTGCCCAATTTCCCAAATATCTCTTATTCAATTAGAAAAAGAATGACTGACGATATTATCCTGCACAATCGTTTTACAGTTGATTTTACTGAATCTTATCAAATCAATCATTTATCTATTCTATAATTTTATAACACTGTATTTTATAAATGGGTTTGCACAATTAACTGTTCCTTAATTTGTTGTCAGCGGCATTATTGTCGCACTGTTAACGATTAGAGGTTATTAAAGGTTTGTTTCACAAGCAGGTACTTTCAGCCGGCATCTGAATTACCATGAAATATTCGGTGATACGGTAACAAACTATATCAGTCAGCGACACTAATAGAGTTTTCAATGATATTATTAAGAATTATTGTTATTTGCGTGACTAGTAGAATAAAAATATGACATTGTTTCTGATCTATGGGAGTGTTCCTGACTGGAGCTATTGTAATTATATAAGCGCGGTAGTTTCCTAATGTGCCGTATCTCTTCATCGGACCACATTTACCAAATTGACCGCACGGTTTAGAACGGTTTTCTTTGTCTCGCCTTTCTATCGTAAATATTATTTCGGCTAGATCTATCAAGAAAATATTGAGGAAATGGCAATGATAACTGTCAATGATAAAATTCAGACAGAGTTCTCGTGATTCTAGATATACCCATACTATTAATTACTATTTAAGCATATAGTTTAAACATTATGGAAGTGGGTGATTTACTTTTACGAATTGTTTTTAAATTTGACAAGATATATAGCTCCCTAAGATAGCTCCATTAAGCTCTACAGGATGTAATATTCTCCATATATATTGATGGAAATGGTGAAAATTTCCATGTTTTTTTATAATGTAAATACATTATACAGAGTGATTCACAACTTATATAAAAACATGGGAATTGATGCGTTAAGTACTGATACTTAAAAAAATGTTTTTGTAAAATCCTTATAGTTTCCGAGAAAAAAATTATTGAAGTTGTAGTATTTTCAACCTTTACATCGCCGGTCTCTAGTCAGGCGATTCCCAATATTGAAATACGATTACTTCTAATATTATAGTATAGTATTTTTCGCACAATCGTTCTGAAATATGCACTGTCATTGTTGACACATTCTCTAAGTTGAATATACAACACTGTGGCTTGTTTCCATAGAAATTAAAAAAATAATAGTGTTGTTTGAGTTTATAACAGCATTAATGCTGTAAGTAAAAATCAGCAATTTGGTAGTAAAATGCTGGGCTCATTTATTGTAAAAATTAAAGGTACAATTTGTACAATTCTTAAACGTAATAGTTTTTCCCTCGTTTTTATCTATTGCTTTTACAGTAATTGAATTTTCTGTATTACTTATTGAGTTAGATATGTTAGGATTAGAATAAACTTGAGTAGTTCTGTCTTTAAACACTGGAATGGAGTCAAATTCATCGTCACTGCCGCTGTTGGTATGTAAAATCTTATAAGCATACTCTATTTTCTTTGTTAAAGACTCTGCAACATATCCTTCAGCGACACCAGAAGACCTAAAATTACATTTGTTAGTCAAATAATACATTAATGTTATCACTAAAACCTCCAGCCCCCATGACGTATGAGTGCCATAATATATACTCCAATATTTGCTTACAAAGGCGTCGACGTCCTTCTAAAAGCATGTCCAGTAGGATAGGATTTTGGATCTTGCAGTTTTGAATATTCGGCAATTTCTTGTGGTATTTGTCCCAATGTATTTATACCCACACGTTAATTTACACATTTTCCCTGATGAACTGAGTAGAAAAATCGACGAGAGTCTTCTTAGGTCTTAAGCCTGTATATTTTCGCATAATCGTCAAAAAAGGACTTTTTTATTGGCCTTGTCAAGTAATTGTGAAAATTCCACTAATATGTGTTTTGGTATCAAGTACTTTAACAGTGACAACTGAACCTTCATCCGTAATTTCATCAACTGTCATCTTCATAAGTTCATCACACCTAAGAGCCCCAGCGAATCCCATTATCATCACTGCTTTCATCATAACATAGATTTCATCGGTGGCTTCCAGCAGGAATTTGTTCATCTCTTCTCTAAATACTTTTGTTTTTTTCGCATGATGTCCAATATTTTGCTTCTTTAGAAATGCTACTAACTTCTTAAATTGCGATATATCGACACCATTATTTAAGTTGATCGTCGAGACTTCAATCTTAAATTTCTCTGAACAAAGCAAAGCCAGCAAATTTTTTTCAGATATCTTCGCTTTCTTCTCATTCAACCATTTCCTGAAGGCGTCTTAGACTTTTCCATACTTCACCTTTGATTTTGTGGGAATTACTGACCCACAACCTATTTGATACGATTCTTCAATGTCCGAATCTATCTCTGAATCGTCTTTATCAGCCATTATAAGCACAGTTTTTACAACAAAACGCAAAATTGTTCAAACTTCAAATTGTTTTTTTGGTTTCCAACAAAATAAATTCAAAACACGCTAGATGGGCCACGCCATTTCAGCAATCAAAATAATGGATCGGTCAGTGGTCGCGCGGTTTAAGGCGTCAGTACTTGAATCAAGGTGACTAGATTGCTGTGGGTTCGACCCCCGCAGCCGGTAGACCGTATATAAGCTATATTCGTGGAGAGGATTGGCATCCTCTCTGCGGGTATGGTAGGGTGGAAAAATGTTGGTTTGGGTCAATGTGAGAGATTGATACCGGTTATCGTTTGACTACCCCCCTAATTAATGAGGTTTTCTAGGTTTCCATCATTCCTTCACTGAATGGTCATTAGGGCCTACCAACGTAGGTCGTTCCTGGGCGCAAATACGGTCTGCTTAATAATAATATGCCGGCCCTCTCCCGCACAAATCTTCGACTTCTGGGCTAATCTTCGTGATTAGTATGAGGGGTAGAGATATTACTGTTATTATTAATTGTTTTTATTATTTTATTTGATAAATGCGATTGTGTGAAAAACGTTGTACACTATACGGTTGTTAGGTGGCTAACAGAATAGTGAAATATACTATTGTGATGCGAGTGTTTACATTAGTTTCTCAAAAATGGCTTATATGTATAGCAACTGGGAGGTGACGGATATCATTTTAATTTATGGTGAAATGAAAATGCTTTTGCAGAACGATTTCCTGGTAAACATGTGTCAATGCAGCTACTTTTGCTGTAATCGAATCGTATTGCAGCAGTCTGGCGTATCATACACAAGGCTCAATTATATCCGTACCATGAACAGCGTGTCCAAGGATTAATACCAAGGAATTGAGCGATCTCTTGACTTCTTCTTTGTAGGGATATTTAAATAATGAAGTGTATCGCACTGAAATGGACAGTACTGATGATTTGCGCAAACGTATCATAATTGCTGCCAATAACTTACGAGTTCAAAATTGACAAGAAGCAGAAACGTTTTAATAATTATAACGACAAATTATTCTATTAATAATTATTAATAATAGCAGCAAAGTAGTTGAGTTAGGTGTTATAAAATATTATTTACTTCTTTCTTTTTTTAGTTGGGAATTTCTTTCAATTTTTTGTCCGGTCGCCGATTCTATACTTTGCCTTGTCAGGTTTTACAGTGCCGTGCAGAAGTGTATTTTTAAATAATTATCGAAGTGCCCTTTTTGATTTTTTTTACAAAATTTTACTTGAAAAATCCTTTGTACATTCAAACTTTCCTTTTAGATAAGAATGACTGAATCACTCTGTAAGCATTATTATCGTGCGCATTTGAAATTACATATAAATGTAATTTAACTATATACAGGGTGATTCAGGTCTAATCTTGATAACTTCAGGAATCGATAGAACAGGTTAAAATAATGTTCATTTGTGATATAAACTTATTTCCTAAAACGCATCGTTCCCGAGATAGAGGGCGTTGAAGCAGGAATTTTTTTCTCGTTTTTCCCTCATAACTTTTGAACTACTTATCCGATATAAGGCTTATGGTGAGCGATCGATCCAAAGGGATATAGTTTTCGCTCGGTAACTCCTCAACGAAAAATGATAAAAATATGCTGTTTTTTTTAATAGACTACAAATATTTTACGTCGACGCTGTGTTTTGAAATTTTGAAAATATGCAAAATTCATTTAAAAAAAAATTATTTTACACTTTTTCAAAACCGCATATTTTTATCATTATCCGTTAAGGAGTTACTGAGCGAAAACTATATATCGTTTGATAGAGCACTCAACGTAAGCCTTAATTGAAATTCGGAACACAAACACTCCTAATGATCTTTCATAAGCTTCTTAAGTTTGAACTACCTACCCCTCTTTGAAGCGCATTTTTTATGCTACCCCCTCTTACTTTATTTCAAAACTACAAAAATTAATTTCAATAAAACATCTACACACCACTTTGACCTGATTAATTTCGAATCTTTTTCGTCTCCTGTTTGTTTCGACGCGATTGCTAATTTTATCTTTGAATGCTCATTTAGAAAAAGAAATTAAGCTTTTTTATATTCTACATGTTTTTTCAAATTTTGTTTCTTACTTTTATCATATTTATTAATTTATTATTCACTAATTTTTCTTTAAGAAATTATAATAATTAAATTAAGCCACAACAGGAGATTGATTTTACCTTGTATGTCAAAAAATCAGTTACACAAAAATTGTAAATATATTTTGTTATAATTTGATAAATATTGAATTAGAATTAAATTGGTATCTATTGAATTTAAATGAATATCACGATAAATGGGAATAATTAAAAGAATAATAGAATGTTTTCTATTATCTTGCCTCATGACTGTTGGGCATATTTAAGACAAAATGTACTAGAACCGTAATTTCACACTCACAATTCAAAGATAACTCTGTTTTAAACAATTTGATAATGTAAACATTAAATAAAATCATATGATACAAAGGCATTGTTGTCTTGTCTAATTATAAAAATTGTAAAAGCTAACACAACCGGATACATTTTTCAACCACAGAAGAAACTGTTGACAGCTGGATGACAAAACAATAATGAATAAAAATGGTATGTTAATAATCCGATTTTACTTTATAATCTCTAAATCAGTACTCTGGTGGCCTTAAAATAACATAAATCAAACTTACACTAACGGCACGTCTAGCATTAACACAAATATTGGAATTTTTAGAAGAAAGAAGTGTCACAAGTGTAATAATTTACGATTTTCTACCTACACCATTGAAAGTGACTCGAAACGAATTAAATACACCTCTCGGTGGCTTCAGTACGAACGTAAAACGCATTTTTAATATGTAGGGAATATTTTACACGATTGTTATTTAGATAAGAGAATTAATTCAATTATTTCAGTGGCGATGCACAATACTGTATTTTTATTACACATAAATAATTCAAATTTTATATATCTCGGAAGGTACTTGAATTTGCTGTAGTTGCAGTTGCGCATAAAGTCTTCCTGTTTGATTCTCATATTAGAAATTCCATCATATAATATCTGGTAAATCTTCTGTCACCAAATTTGTAATTAATTCCTATTCCCTGAAATAGTGTTTTCTTATTTTGAACAAGTGTAATATATTTTCTTAAAAATCGTTTATTAAAACATGGAAAGATTAAGTATGAAATCAAGTCAATGAAATAATAATCCGGAAGATTATTGTTGCATTTTTGTTAACTGACCCTATATACAGTGCTTTCGAAAAGTAACGAATAAATTCATTATTTTTGAAATTAAGAAGTTTTCGGTTTTGTTTAAAAAAAGGCACTTTTTGACATACGACCCACATTTGTGACGCCATCGTTGTTCGAGATATGACGTCATTGAATTTTTTTTAAATAGCAACCTCCAATTTTGACCATGCCATTTGAAAGAGCGTATCATTCTACATACATACATCATGGTGTTATGGTGTTACATAACAAAAATTTTAAGAAAATATTATTTGAAAATTTTAAAATTTAATTTCCACAATACTGAAAATGATAATGATTATGTAAAAAATCAACTAAATTAAATATTCAAATTGTGCACCATTGGCTGCCTGGCAGTAGCCAAGACAATTAATAAATTCTTTTTGGACATTATCAATAACTTCAAGAGGTATACGATGTATCTCGTGACGAATTCTTGCTTTTAAATCTTCTATATTATCCGGTCTAGTAACGTATACTTTGCTTTTTAAGTATCCCCACAAGAAATAATCTAGGGGTGTCAAATCAGGCGATCTGGCTGGCCACTCAATCGGCCCCCTTCTCCCTATCCAACGATTCGGGAACAGCTCATCAAACATTATTTTATTGAAATTTTTGTTATGTAACACCATAATTTTTCATGATGTATGTATGTAGAATGACACGCTCTTTCAAATGGCATAGTCAACATTGGGGGTTGCTATTTCAAAAAATTGTCGATGACGTCATATCACGAACAACGATGACGTCACAAATCTGGGTCGTATGTCAAAAGTGCCTTTTTAAAAACAAAATCAACGTGTAAGGGCATTTTTTCAAAAACTTCTCAATTTCAAAAATAATGAATTTATTCGTTACTTTTCGAAAGCACTGTATGTAATTTACTACTAATGACACATAAATACGCTAAAAAAGGATTTTGTGATTTTATACGCTTACGGTTATTGTGCAAGCAATGCTAGAGGTTATAATGGAAGATTTTCTAGGAGATGGTTACCTAAGCTTTAAAGATTTCCAAAAGATTTTATTTACATTATAGAAATCGATCAATTTTCAAGTGAGAATCGGTAAAAAGCATTGCATAAGGAACACTGAAGTGTGTTGAATATAATGGTGAATACTCTGCACATTTGTTGTAGTATTTAGTAAATTTATTTCATTTTTGTTTGTATTTTGTTTTTCTTGTCAGTTTTAATGTTTGCTATTTATTTAGTTATACTGTTTTAATACCATAAAATTTATTATAATTGCGTGTGAATCATTAAATAAGAAGTATTTCTTGAAATTTGACTTCCTTGTTGGAATGAATCAATTTGTAAAAATCATTCAAACTTACAACAGTATATTTTTATTAGTATTATTATTATGTAGCATAATATTATCTATATAATATCTTAATTCAAACCCATTCCTGAATTAAAAAAAAAACTGATAGTGTTCCATAAGTTTTCCTCAATTATTTCAAATTTAACAATAAAAATATCTAAATTTTTGTCACTTACACTTTCGATTTATTGCTTAGTAAGCAAAAACAACAGCACGGGTATAATTTGTATAATCATTTCTTGAGTTGATATGATCATGATCTGAAAAATGTTAGTGGAAAGTTCACTAAAAAAGTGCATTTGACATATTTACTTTGAAGAATAGTTCAAAATATGGAAATCGTCATCGAAGTTTGTGGTAACTTTTGATGTATTTGGAGCCTATCGTCGCGAAGAACTGTGTAATTTGACATTCAGTAATATCGAAGATTTAGGAATTTCACTAGTTGTGCATTTATCAGACACAAAAACTTGAAACGAACTTATTACTGGTACATTATATTTGAAGTATTATAAAAATTGCATAGTCCTTCGTCTAGCGAACGCTAATCATTCAAGAATTTTCATAAAATACGTTAAGAGTAAATATGTCACGACTCCAGTTGGAATTAACACGTTTGGTAAGACTGGACATTGCTTCCGACTATCTTCTGCTAGTTTGTTGGCAGACTCTGGTGGTAATGTTGCTACAGTTAAGAAACACGATGGGTGGAAGTCGAGTACAGTAGCAGGGGGTTATATAGAAGACTTGTTACAAAACATGAAGAGCATCGTGAGCCAAATTTTCTCCCACACTTCGACAGATAACAATGTTTCCTATCCTGGTACGAGTTTGACATAAATAATTACTACTATTGCTTCTAATTAGACTGGCTATGGAATTACTTATTCTAATTGTAGTTTCTCTAACAGTACATTTAAATTCCTTAATGGTTTTCTATATTCGCACCAGTGATAAAAGTAAACTTACCTTTAACGTCAGTGCCTTTTAAAAATATATATATTTGTTGAGTTGAGTTGAGTTGAAAAATGCTTTTTTTTACTGTAATAGAAATGTATTTTAAGCTAATATAAATCTAATCTCCTACAATTCCTATCAATGAAGTCATATGTATGCTCTCTGACACCAAACATCTAATGAACAATTCCCCAGACAAAGCTCTATTCAATAATTATCTAAAGAAATTAATCTAGCTACTCTAGTTTACTAACCTGCTTTAATGAAAACATTCTATAAATATCTAACTACATATTTGAAACAGTGGGAACTCGAAAATTCAACCACAATAGATGAGATCTGACCTATTTGTGCATTTTTAGGATTGTTTCTTCAGGTATTTGTCATATTTAATTTAAAATCCATTGACCGGCTTCACTTTTGACATTGTCGATATTTAATTTCAAATAATTTTAATTTATATAATAATTTCTATAGTTAGATATTTAATTCAACTTAAAGGAGGCCACCTGAAGAAGCAATCCTAAAAATGCAAAAATAGGTCAGCTCTCATCTATTGTGGTTGAATTTTCGAGTTACCACTGTTTCAAAAATGAAGTTAGATATTTATAGTATTTTCATTAAACCAGGTTAGTAAATTTAGCTAGATTAATTTCTTTAGATAATTATTGAATAGAGTGAGTATTGTCTGTGGAATTGTTCATTAACATACCTAGATGTTTGGTATCAGAGAGCATACATATGACTTCATTAATAGGAATTGTAGGATATTTGATTTATATTAGCTTAAAATACCTTTCTATTGCGGTAAAAAAAGCATTTTTCAACTCAATTTTAATTTTTGAAAAATGTATACATAAAAATTCTACCGAGTACTATTTCCTCAAATTCTGCTTTTTATTCGGTTAGATTGTAACTGGTTACGCCACTGCCATACGCGGCGGTATATTAGAATTAAAATAGATTTTTTGTTGCGTTTTTTCATTCGTAGGTTTTTGTTTTTTTGTTTTTATTGAAACACGTTAGAGTTTCGACATTATAGTAGAACGTTTTGAATAGTAAAGTCTTTTTTGGTGGTTAATGCAGTAATTTATAGCTTTGTCTTGTTTCTTTAATTGGCAAAAGTGCAGTTGTGATAAAATTGTAGTCACGAACATTTTAAGATGGTGTAAACTAATTGGATGGTGTTTAGAGAAGTGGTTCAGTTCAGCAATCCTTTTTTTCCTAATTTCCATCCCTATCCTCTCCCCCAGAACACGATCGCTTGGAAAACATCGTCTGTTGGTAATTTTTATAGTAATTTTTGTTAATTATTTATTATACAGGTAAGTAATAGCTACTCCTTATAAAAGTAATGTTTTATAATATTCCACGGCAGTAAGATAATTAACATTCTGTTAAACTGATTAAGAAATTCACCACTTAAAGGTGTCAAAATTTGTTATTAGATATTGCCTAATTTGAGAATTATTAATAAAATTATATTTAAAAAATTTAACTCAGCCTCAAAGTTCTCAGAAGAAATCAACTTTGATCTATTTGCCCTGGAATGTATGGTACGTTTTTTTAAAAGACTCTGTACAATAAGATATTTATAGATAAGTTAGATATCTATCTATTTTAAATTGTAGAGTACCCGTGCCTTTTTTAATAGGTAACAACCGTTCTTACTTTCTCACAGCACACTCTACGAATTCGTAATTTGTCATGTGGGCGTGTATTGTAACTTTTGTTCTAATTATTTCGTTTATAAAATACCTAAATTATGACATATTATACATAGTTGCATTCGTGACTGAAAATACTATCTCAAGTAACACAAGGTTAGTCGTAATAGCAGATAAAATAAAGATTGGCGAAATTGGAAGGTAAAGAAATGAATCATCGAAGTTTTACTATAATATGTTTTGAGAATTGAAATCGATGCATTTTAACGAAATATAACTAGATATACATACATATTAATGTGTTTTCTTTTGTTACATTTTGCCTATTATAATTTTGTTAATAAAATAATTTACTCCATATTCCAGTTCGTGTGAAATAAGTAATGCCTATTCTAAAAACCCTGCTGTACTTCCACGCGTTATTATTAGATGCCGTGCTTTTCAAGAAATGCCTGCTGTTGACTTTGAATATTCTAATCGCGCCACTCTTTTGTCATCGCATTTCTAATTTCGAATATTTCGTGTGTAATATTTGTATCATTACTTCATCTCTTTCTATCAGTATACTCTTTCGATTTTCGTTTTATAAAACGGGAATTCATGTCATGCGTAATTCGCAAAAAGACCCGTCTAAGATATTCTAGGCATTCTTATTGGCGATTTTTAAAATACCATCCATGAACAGTTCTACGAATCATGTATTTCGTATAGTCGTATTCAACCTCTATCTTCTTTCTTCCGCAACATTCTACTATTTTCCGTTTGGGAGTTGTATCCTCTTCTTTGTGACTCTTTATTGGATCATTACTTCATCTCTTTCTATCAGTATACTCTTTCGATTTTCGTTTTATAAAACGGGAATTCATGTCATGCGTAATTCGCAAAAAGACCCGTCTAAGATATTCTAGGCATTCTTATTGGCGATTTTTAAAATACCATCCATGAACAGTTCTACGAATCATGTATTTCGTATAGTCGTATTCAACCTCTATCTTCTTTCTTCCGCAACATTCTACTATTTTCCGTTTGGGAGTTGTATCCTCTTCTTTGTGACTCTTTATTGGATGATATATTTCAACCGCATTACCTACACTCATATTTTGGTTGCGCGCCATAATCCCTTGAAATTTTTTATCATTCAATATTTGGACGTTGGAAGTCTTCGTAAATCTACCACCACTATGTGTACATATTGGAATAATTGGAAAGAAAAACAAGATTGGAAGTCTGCCTTATTAAGTATAACAATGAATGAAGGATCGAATCTTACAATGCAGGGCCCTGTAAAATCATGAATACCTCAAAATTCAATTTACATAAACTGTTCGAGACTCGAATCGAGAGGAACGAAAGTTGATATACACTGAAAAGATGGAGCCTGGTATGGTTTACAAAGGTCTTCAAAATAGTTACTGGAACGGGAGTGGAATAGTAGAAGAGGTCCAGGTGGTTTATAGTCTTGAAGCCTTTGCCACAGTATTCCAGAATTAAAGTTCCCGTATGAAACTTTAGGTTTTTCAAAACAAAGAGCATTTAAATAGACACTGGAAAATAGTAGAGAATATAATCTACCGAATTTACAACTGAAAAAGATATCGTGTTGCATGTCTTAGGTGAATGCGAAGAGTTGATACGATTAAGTTTCAACTTTATTGGTAAACTTTTCTTGGATGCAGTCGAAATTCATAAGAACTCTTTGGAAAAGTGACCGACAGACGAATAAAAAACTACAAATGCTTTATCTATAAGGTACATATTTTTTGCAGCCATATCTATAATATACTTGAACTTGTGATTGTATGAGGTTATTTTCAGTAGATGAATCATAATATATAATGTCGGCCGAGTACTGTATTAGAAATTGGTAAGCTTATTTTAAGAAATCCACGAAAAGTCCTTGTGTTATTTAGTTATTAATCCTTCAGCTGTTTATGTGCTTTATTACTACTAATTCAATATTATAATCCTTGGGAATGTCTATGTTTTACAAACATATGCTCCATTCCATACTGATATTTCAAAGGCACAGGTAAATAGCAAAGCGTAAACGGCTAAATGACTATGGTACTCGCTTTATATTACCATGTATTGCATCAAACCTGATATCAAATAATCTGCACGCTGCAATTTAAGGCCGTATTGCTAATAATGAAATTATTTGATAGTCTAATACATTGCGATACATCTAAACAGCTGAAGGCATACAATATTTGAAACGTAAATTATCCTTAATTTTATAAATTGCACCCAAGGACTTTATTATTATCTGCAGAAAGTAAAACCAAAATCATAATTAAATTTATTGTTTTACCATAACTACTTAATTTACTTGATCCTTGGAAAATCTACTGCAACTGTTATGCCTTCTAAGCCTACTGGTATATTCGAATTATGTAATCATAATTGAATAGGATAATATTAGCAAATTAGTCGTTTAGTCAATAATTATGCAAATATGTTTTTTCTACGATTTTCAAATTTCTCCTTTTCTAATCCAACACTTATTGAAAAGTAATATTTAGTATAAGGATATTTTGAAAAATTGTGCTTAAACTTGTGAGGTTGAAATAACATCAACATGAGAACTGTGACCAGGCTGTGAAGTTTGCAATCTCCAATAAAATTTGAGATATTATCTGAATAACTTTTATTTGGTTTTTTGTTGTGAACCTACGTAACGTTGCAATCAAATTTTTTGTTGGTAAATTAGAGTTCGAGTTCGAAGTGTACGACTCTTGTTGAAGGCTCAGAAAAATACATTAATAGCATTCTAAGACCTCAGACGACCCACTGGTTTATCTTTAAAGTTAAATAGACCTGTCTGATTGTTACTGTAGCTTATACAATTTTTTATTATTTCTATTGAGGTGATATGTTGTCTGGAGTTGCAAGGACAGAGCTACTCTGCCCTACCCTATGATGAGCAACCCTACTTTACTCTGCCCCATTCTGCTTTGCTCTACTCTGCTCTGCTGTACTTTGCTCTTCACTGCTCTTCTCTTTTCTACTCTGCTCTGCTCTGTACGGAGAAGATAATTTAAGTTATATGCATAGTTATATGCACTGCATAAAATAAATATTAATAAGTCAACGGGGTGGAACTATAAAAAATAACACCTTTTATTTGATTTCCTGATAGTCTAGTAATATACTGCACTGTATCTTGGAAACGATTGAGTTAGGAATTGTTTCCTTGTACTTTAGATAAGTATTGTTACTATACATGGTGATTTAGAATTTATCAAAAAAATTTAAATGTACAATCGTTTGCAATAATAATGACACTCTTTAAAATTAATGTTGCGATTTTTTTTGAACTGCTGACGTATTTATTATAAAATCAACTTTCAACCTTTAACATTAGTAATTAGTTGTTTCACTTACCAATAGACATTAAATGAAATTTCTACTCAGAACTTCCAGAGAGAGATAAATAAAACTTATTTTATACCAGCAAATTCAACTGCTTTTGCCGCTATTGTTATTATTAATTAATAAAATTAATTTGTGGTTTCAAATATTATTATACAGTATGCGCCAAAAGTATGGAATAAATTCAATAAAAACGAAACAATTATTTTTGGGAAAAATCCTCGAACAGGTCGATTTTTAATTTAAAAAATAAATATTTTAGCGTAAAATGCGATTTTCAAATGTCATTTGTTTTCGAGTAATGACGTCATCGATTTTTTTTAAATGGCAACACCATATTTTTTTCCTTGATTCTGAAAGATCATTTAATTCTCTATCAGACAGTGCTAAAATTTTGCATTTTGCTCTTACATAGGAAAGTTTTCGAGTAAATGACGATTGAATGTTAGAAGACGTAAATTTTATCCATAAAAAAGTAACAATTCTGAGGTATGTAAAATAAAATACAATTGATTAAATTTTATACTTAAATTAAATGTTCGAATTGCCATCCACCAACTTCTTGACAATGCGCAAGTCTGTGAAGAAATTCTTCTTGCACATTATGAATGATTTGTGGGGTAACTCTGCGTATTTCGTCCCTAATGCGATTTTGAAGTTTTTCAAAATTACGTGGTTTATTAATGTACACTTTTGACTTCAAGTATCCCCATAAAAAATAGTCAAGAGGTGTAAGATCTGGCGATCTTGCAGGCCATTCTATCGGTGCACCTCCGCACTATGCGCGCCCTGTACGAGATTTTTTGGACAACTGTTTTCCTGGGAGGTGGATCGCCAGACGCGGACCGATAGAATGACGTAATTTACGTAATTTAGAAGAACTTCAAAATCGCATTCGGGACGAAATACGCAGAGATACCCCAGAAATCATTCATACTGCGCAAGAAGAATTTCTTCACAGACTTGCGCATTGTCAAGAAGTTGGTGGATGGCAATTCGAACATTTAATTTAAGTATAAAATTTAATCAATTGTATTTTATTTTACATTCCTCAGAATTGTTACTTTTTTATGGATAAAATTTACGTTTTCTAACATTCAATCGTCATTTACTCGAAAACCTTCCTATGTAAGAGGGCAAAATTTTAGTACTGCCTGATAGAGAATTAAACGATCTTTCAGAATCAAAAAAAAAAAAATATGGTGATGCCATTTAAAAAAAAATCGATGACGTCAGTACTCGAAAACAAATGACATTTGAAAATCGCATTTTACGCTAAAATATGTATTTTTTAAATTAAAAATCAACCTGTTTGAGGATTTTTCCCAAAAAATAATTGTTTCGCTTTTATTGAATTTATACCATACTTTTGGCGGATACTGTATTTATCGGCCAGTGGTCGCGCGGTTTAAGGCGTCAGTACTTGAATCGAGGTGACTAGATCGGTGTGGGTAGACCCTATATAAGCTATATTCGTAGAGAGGATTGGCACCCTCTCTGCGTCTTCCAGGTTTTCCAGGTTTCCCTCATTCCTGCACTGAATAGTGGTTCCTATACCAACGTAAGTCGTTCCTGGGCGCAAATAATGATATGCCGCACCCTCTCCCGCACAAGTCTCCGACTTCTGGGCTAATCCCTGTGATTAGAATGAGGGGTAGAGATATAAAAAGAAAATATTAAATAATTTGACATATCTGACGTTACAACAACTATTCAAGATATTGTCCACCGACGTATAAACACACACACACACACACACACACAACTAACACAAATGTTTCCGTCTAGTACTTGTCCATTTTGCATTCGTAAATTTGCTCACAAAAAGAAGTCCAAAGTATTTAAGTCAGGATATCGTGGCGGCCATGGTACCGGCCCCCCTCTTCATCTAATACATTGTACCCCTTGAACTTTATTAAGGTACTCCCAAACATTTTGTTGAAAATAAGGAGGTCACCTATGTGCCAAGCTGTCCTATTACATTCAGAAATCCAGGCAGATAATTTCAAAGGAACTCGAGATATTGAACCCAATCCGTTCGATTTACTACTATGAATGGTCCATTAAAGCGATTATTGACAATCCCTGCCCAAAGATTTAAAGAAGAGCGTCGTTGAAAATGATCCCGTTGAATCGCGTACGGATTTTCAAAATTCTAAACATGAGTACCATGAATGTTACACATCCCATTCCGTTTAAAAATAGAGCTGTAACTAGCACGTCAGCTGTAAATATGGGCTTTTGAGCATTTTGTTGCAGCAATTTAATTCGTAAGGAATAATCCCTTAGTATTATGCTTGGACACGCTGTATGTGGTATGGATATAATTGAGTCTCATGTATGATATGCCACACTGTTGACTGGGGTATTCCTTGTACATGTTGAACGATTTGACTGATACTTATTTGGGAATTCTCTTCAACAATTTCTAAAATGTGTTCCTCAGCTGCTGCAGTACAAAGTTGATGTCCTGGACCTCTATCACTTCCACAATTCGGCTGCAAATTTTCCGTGCCTCCCGCGTTGCACTACACCGGCAAAAGAAATCGTTCTGCGTACAGACGATAAGCTACTAAAATATTTTGGCTTACTTAACCAAACGGTATCCATCAACTCAGAGTTGCTGAACATGTAAGCCATTTTTGACAATTGAAAAACTAGTGTAAACACTATCGTAAAAACGGTAATACTATATATAATCGGATTTCAGTACTTGAAATCACCAGCACTCCGATGACGCTAGAGACTACAGTAGCCCAGGTAAAGATTGAAAATACTACACCTTCATAATTTTTTTTCTCTGACACAGACAGATTTTACACAATTTTTTTAAAGATATTGACTCCATTTTTCATAACGCATCGATTCCCATTTTTTTAATATAAGTTATGAATCACCCTGTATAGAAATTCTTAATTGAATCAAATTTTGAATTATTCAAAAAACCCAACCCAAAATCGTCATTTTCTGTAATAGGGAAATATATATTATCTATATGGTTTTCTGATAAAATGATGTTAGGTAGGGTAGACCGGGGAGAAAAATACCAGGGTACAGTTGTAACGCCGCCATTATTTCGTTAGCTATAACAGGTGCACATGCGCAGCGTCCTTGGAAGATTTGTCTACTACGTGGAAACGCTTCGCTTAGTTCATAGATGGCCTCCGTGACGAACTAGCGCATAATCTAATGAAAGTGTGTTTTTACGTATCCCAAGTAAGTTTTTGCAAGTTTAATTATTATGAAATATATTGGTCCCTAACTAAATCAGCTGACTTCAGTAACTGCCATGTGATTAACTGATTATCTTTACTATCTATTTGTATACTGCAATTGATTTTGTTTTTATGGTTAGAGGAAAAACTGATCATAATAGAGAAAAATGCAGTCGGGGATAATAGTAACAACGTCTACGGGGACGACACTTGTCCCCACGGGGACGTTTGTAACGGTATAATTACCTACTAGGAATGTGATTGACTACTAAGATTTGCTGTTTGTAGTATTTTAAGATGAGTTACATAATAATAGTTGGTCGCACTAGCAGTTTGAGTTCCAGAATTGCAATAAATTGTAATATTTTGCTTTTATTTATAGAATGCCTAGAACAAGAATACGCAAAATAACACGAGCAACACATGACATTAGTGTATATCAGCGGGCATATGAAGAAATTATTAATCGTCAGTTGTCCGTGCGTTCAGCTGCAAATCAATTTAGACTATGCCATGTATGTATGTATGTATGAGATACAAAAGAAAGAGGGAACCCACCAATGCGGAGAATAATCCAGAAGCCGTTGTTTTAATGGGCTATAATAGTCACAATCGAATTTTCACAGTAGAACAAGAAAAGATAATGGATGACTACATCATAAAGGCTGCGGAAATGTACAATGGTTGCTCGATAATGGCTCGTCTTTTATGAAGAGAAATCGTCAGCTATCCATAAGATGCGCACAACCAACTAGTCTTTCAAGAGCAACAAGTTTTAATCCGACAAATGTCAATCTATTCTTTGACAATTTGGCAAAGATATTAGATCGAGAACATTTTGAAGCTAAAGATATATATATAACGTCGATGAAACCGGCGTTACGACGGTTCAAAAACTGGATAGAGTTGTCACACGGAGAGGAATGAGACAGGTTGGGGCTCGAACGTGGAACTCTATTTACCATTACCGTGGCAGTTAATGCTATTGGTAATTCTACACCACCTATGTTCATTTTTCAAAGACTGAGGTATCAGGAACACTTTGTTAGAGATGGGCCTGTAGGATCTGTTGGTAGAGGTAATGCTAGTGGATGGATGCAAGAGGAAGATTTTGTTATATTTTTGACCCACTTTCAAATATACACTAACTCATCTATTTCCCAGAAAGTTTTGTTATTACTAGACAATCATTCTTCACATGTAGCTATACAGGCCCTGGATTTCTGTAAGAACAATGGTATTGTAGTTTTGTCTTTCCCTCCACACTGCTCTCATAAACTACAGCCGTTAGATCGGGCTGTATATGGGCCATTTAAAAAAGCCATCAATTCTGCTTGTGACATTTGGATGAGAAACAACCCTGGAAAGACAGTGACAATATATGATACTCCAAGTATTACGAAAACAGCGTTGCCTCTAGCACTAACTCCAACATATATTCAAGCTGGATTTCGATGCACTGGTATAATCCCATTCAATAGAGACATTTTTAGTGAACTAGATTTTGCCCCGTCATCCGTAACAGACAAGCCTATTTCATCACCACATGGTATTGAAGAAAGTATAATATCCGCAGAAACCAATCAACCAGCGACAAGCACAACAGAACCATCGACAAGTAGTATGATACGACAACTCACAATAACACCATTGCCAATCACTCAACCGTCTACAAGTTCTAAACTGACACAACCAGTTTTCAAACAATTGACATGTATACAAACAGCTACATGTTCTCATCTCTCGACAAGCAGTCCTCATTCAAACACAACGCAACAAACAAATATGTCACAGGAAATAGTCCAAGCAACTATCCAGGCAGGATCCGATCATGTATTTTCTCCAGAATCCATAAGACCTTTTCCTAAAGCTCCTCCAAGGAAAATCAATGCAAGAAAGCAACGAAAAGGAAATCGGCAATTTACACGGATACACCTGAGAAAAATAAAATTAGGATGGAATATAAGAAAAAAGAGAAAAAGAAAGTGAAGAAAAATTTTAGTATAGATCACGATAAAGGAAAGCAAAAGAAGAAGAGGAAGAAGAAGTCAACTGCATCAAAACCGTCCGAAGCAAGCGACGAAGAAGATGAATATTTTTGCTTAGTGTGTTTGGAACCTTTTAGCTCAAGCAAACCCGGCGAACAATGGGTTCAATGTATGGAGTATAAGCTTTGGTCTCACTTAAAATGTACCAAACAGGAAGATTTTTATATTTGCCAAAATTGTGATTCTGATTGATATCCATATCTAATATATTGATTCATATGTTCTGCCAAAGAAAAAAATTATTTTGTGTTACTAATGTAGTTTGACTAAAGTTCTCAATGTAGTTATATTTTAAAATGACAATGTGATGTTTATTTGTGATTTGTTCGCTTAAGTACAAATTAAAGAGTATGTTTAAAATAAATGACATACATGTTACAATTGTACCCGTTCACTGTTACGACTGTCCCTGGGTTTGGGGCAGTTGTAACATTTTGAAAAGTCTATAATGCATGCAAATAAATTTTTCTCTAATTGTAAATTAAGTTTGATTCGATGTCATTTTGTAAAGGAATGAATTCTGCATCATAAGGTATCAGAACCGTTTGTGTAACTGCTATATTTTTGATACCACTGCCCAATAAACCAAAAATGTTACTATTATCCCCGGTCTACCCTATATCTTAATTTCATTGCCAAACATATGCACACTCACCGCAACATAAAGGGTTATTATTATTATTGTTTTTTTTTTATAAACTGTCTTCCATCAGATATATACCTACTTTTGAAATTCATAGGGAAACTTGTCTATATTTTAATCTTCAAATGAATGGATTGCATTCCTAGAATCATTTGTTATGGAATATGTGCGATTAGAAAAATTAAACACAATTTTTTTCGCATATTGATGATGACTTTGTATAAGTTCAAACGTTGATAGTGTAGAATAAAGTCTTTTGGCTATGACCTCATTCCAATTATTTTTACCTTTAAAAATAAAGGGTTAAGTCCGATTCAGTATTGTACCTATATTTTTGAAATACAAAAATGTACCCGGAAAATAATTATTGACACGAGACGACCTAATCATTGATGCCTCCTAAAATTCCTATTAATAGTCCACCGGCTCCTCCTTTAAGAGTCTATACTTATGAATACTAATTATTCTTCCTTGATTTAAATTTAACAATTAATGTTTGTAAATGTGCCAGGAAACATCTTATTGTTATTTTTTTACAGTAGCAATTACGGCTATCGTTTACGCTCATAAATAATGTAAATTTCAGTTTGCGATTGTTAGTATAAATTTATATTATTAGTGGTCAACTAAGTTCCTTTAAGCAGATGTGTACGCTGATTAGTTATTATTGATCAGGTATTGCTCTCCCGCTGAGAACCCGATACGCTGACATCTGCTCAAACTCCGCCGACCTTTGATTGCATTGCATGGGCACAGGTACGCACGTAGGTGGAGTACATTTTATTCATTTATTTTATTAGATATTAATTAAAATAGAGACACATATTTTCATTTATCTTATTAAATATTAATTAAAGTACGCTTTAAAAAAAGTTGAGTAAATTACATTTTCCAGACTGTAATTCAAGATATACAGTGCACCCATAAAGTAAGGCATGAATTGAATTGAATTGTTTATTCAGTGTTAAGTATACAGAGTATTTACACGGCTCAGCAGTACAAATGTTTTATACATATATATATATATATATATATATATATATATATATATATATATATATATATAAAACAGAACATGGTATAAAAATGTAAATAAATGATCTAAATACCTAAGTAACACAAATGTAAAATAACATCACAGTAAATAAGACAAACTAATTGTGTAAATTCAATTTACATGTCGGAAAAATCATTTTGTAGATACTCCTCAAGAGTATAGAAGGATTTACTTATCAAATATTTTTTTAATTTAGATTTGAATAAGTTAATGTCTAAATACCTTACACTTTCTGGCAGCACATTGAAAAATTTTATTCCCATAAAATTTGGGCTATTTTGGCACTTCTTTAATCTTACAAATTCTGGATAAAGCTTTTTGTTATTCCTAGTTGGATAGCTGTGAGTATCTTGGTGAGATTTGTATCTAAGCTGGTGTGTTTTAACAAAAACTACACAGTTAAATACATATACACACGGAAATGTCATGATTCTGTGGACCATAAAAGCATTCCTACAGTCATCCCGAAAACCTAACCGGGATATAATTCTAATTGACCTACGTTGAAGTCGAAAAATACGGTCACTTGATGTTGCATGCCCCCATATTATTATAGCATAAGATATAAGCGAATGCACCAAAGCAAAATATGCTCACTTTAACACAGTTGTGGACACTACGTTTGATAATGTATTTAATAAAAAAATATTACTACATAATTTGGATGCCAAATTGTTAGTATGTACCTCCCACTTTAAAGTGGAGTCTAGATGCACTCCTAGAAATTTTACAGACTTGCCCGAATCAAAGTCATTCAGGTGCTTCAAAGAAAAAATCATGTTTTCCATTTTTGCAGAGTTTAGACATAGTTTATTTGCATCGAACCAATCTTTGGATAATCTTTTTAATTCATTACATATGGCTCGAACCTCAAATAGGTTGTCCCCAGAATTAGTAAAAGTGGTGTCGTCAGCGAATAGAACAAAACTTGCATTCATACATAGAGGTAAGTCATTAATAAAAATTAGAAATAATACTGGACCCAGTATGGATCCTTGGGGTACGCCCACAGTCATTTCCAATTCATCTGAGACATCACCAATACCACTGACAACTTGAGTCCTGTTGGATAAATATGATTTAATTAAATCAATACTCGTGTGGTCAAAACCGTAATATTTAAGTTTTTCTAGCAAGATGTCATGCCTTACACAGTCAAACGCCTTTGTTAAATCACAAAAGGCCGCTGACAGAATTTCATTTTGATTGTAGCTATTCAAAATGGATTTTATTAAGTCTAAAATCGCGTCAGTAGTCGATTTACAACTTCGGAAACCAAATTGAGTCTCATTAAATAGATTATTACTTTCAAAGTATTCTGTAATTCGGATTTTTATAGCTTTTTAAAAGATTTTTGAAATTATTGGTAAGATGGAAATTGGCCTATAACTGGCTGGGTCATCGCGATTGCCTTTTTTATATAATGGTACTATTAATGCTTTTTTTAAAGCATCCGGAAAAACGCCTTCTCTAAAACATACATTAATTAAGTGCATCAATGGTACGACTAGAAAATGTTTTATATATTTAATTATTTCAGTTGGGAAACCATATATATCTCTACTATTAGTGTTTGATAGTGAGTCGATTATATCACGTACTTCATTTATAGTGACTTCTTTTAATGTGAATGCATTCGTTATTAGCTAAATAAACAATATTATTAAAAATTCTCTAAACAGATCGATTTTTGATTTTAATTTACTGATAGTGAGTCGATTATATCACGTACTTCATTTATAGTGACTTCTTTTAATGTGAATGCATTCGTTATTAGCTAAATAAACAATATTATTAAAAATTCTCTAAACAGATCGATTTTTGATTTTAATTTACTGATAGTGAGTCGATTATATCACGTACTTCATTTATAGTGACTTCTTTTAATGTGAATGCATTCGTTATGAGCTAAATAAACAATATTATTAAAAATTCTCTAAACAGATCGATTTTTGATTTTAATTTACTGTTTTTTCAAATAATAATTTAATATACTGTGTGATCTACCTTCGAGTAATGACGTCATCACCGTTTTTTTAAATGGAACACCTTGTTTTCCCCCATTTCAGGATTTGCCTTGCTGAGTTGGTTTCAAAAATGTTGAATCACTAGTTGCTTCAAATTAGTACAGGGAGGGCATCAATACCAAAGATGTAAAAATGTAATAGAAAGTTATACGTTACTAAATTCATATACAATGCTCCTGTCAAATTTTCATTAAAAAAATATGGAACAACAATTGTATTTCGCACAATACCAGCCCACACATTGACCTTTCGTGGTCGTTGCGTCTGGTATTCTTGCATCCAATGTGGATTTTCCTGAGATCAATAACGGGTGTTTTGTCGATTAGCATGCCCGTTCAAATAAGACGTGGCCTAGTCGGAAAATAAAACGTTAGCAATGATATTATAATTTCGATTATTTTGGTGTATAATATACGCGCAAAATTCAGTTCTTCGGTCAACAACGTCTTCAGCCAATTCATGATAAACGTAAGATCACTAATGGACGTGTTTGGGATGTGTTTAAATAGTTTATCAAAGTAGTTGTAATAATAATACATAATTTCATTTAAAATTTTTTTAAATAACTTGTAATTTTGATATTGTTGCCCACCCTGTATTTGAAGAAACTTGTGATACATTTTTGAAATCAACAACAAGGGAAATCCGGAAATAATAATAATAATAATAATAATAATAATAATAATAATAATAATAATAATAATAATAATAATAATAATAATATGTCTTTATTGCTCCAGTAAGAAATTACAGAAAATAGCAGAAGGCACTAAAGTGGCGAGATCTAGCATAGCTACTCATCTAACCACTTGAAAAAAACAACTAGTGAATAAGAGCTAACAACAAAATACAAAAATTATATTTATGATATCCTAAATAAGCGTATGTATCAGAATACATCCAAACAAGCTAAAAAATACAAAACAATTAAGTAATTAACTAAGGCAAATAATAGACACATGGATATACGAGTAATTAATGACAACAAAACATGGCATCTGAGTTATTACAGCTCCTAATTACCTAGACTACTTCTATAAAATTATTTTAAACATCCCTTAAAACCAGTTAAGGACGAGCAAGTTTTGACACCAGGCGACAAATTATTAAAAACTCTCGGGGCATACCATACAGACCAACATGTCGCAATGATCTTGCATGTACATCAGACCTCTTAATAAGCTTATTAAGAAGATACACAGGTTCATGAAACTTATCAATATTGAAAACTAGTATACACAAATGTATAAAGAACCTCTCCTGTAACTTAAACCATCCCGCCTGATTATAGAAGCAAAAAACGTGGTCATACTTTCTAAGTCCGTAACAGAATCTAATGCAGTTATTTTGTAACTTTTGAAGGCTGCCCTTTTCTTTAGATAATAAAGATGGCCAATATACAACATCACAGTACGCAATTGTCGACAGGATCAAAGAATTACAAAGTTTTAACTTTATGCGATTAGAAAGAAATTCCTTAAACATAAAGAGTGTACGAAGTTTACCATAACATTTTTGCAAAAGATTAGACACATGGGCTCTGAAACGCATGTCACTATCAAAAAATAATCCCAAATTTTTACATGATTCGGTAAAGCTTAAAGTTACATTATTAATCCTAATTTTTAAAAGAGCATTATTGCTAATATAGTCTTTAAATTTGCCAAATAAAATTACTTGAGTTTTTGACTCATTCAATTTAAGACCAATGGAAATGGGGAAATCCATTTAAAAAACCCGGTGATGACGTCATTACTCGGAGGTAGATCACCCTGTATATTAAATTATTATTTGAAAAAACAGTGAATTCAAATCAAAAACCGATATGTTTCGGGAATTTTTAATAACATTGTTTATTTAGCTAATAATGAATGTATGCGTTACTTTATGAGCGCACTGTATACAACATGAAATAATACTTGTAAAAGTCATAAATTTTTAATCTCTTATATTTATAGGTGTTGCAAATTTGTATTTCAAGCCGTTAATATTCTTTGGATAAAAATAATGGGCTTTTCTTACGTAATTTTTCATTTTGGAGCTCTATTTCCAAAATACAGAGTGAGAAATTAAAAATTTTAAATCTGATTTTTATTGATAGCTCCTGTGGTTTTAGAGATGTTTGTTTGAAATTTGTCACAAATTTTTATCTGCAGTCGGCAAACTTTCTATGTAATTTTGGTCTGAAATATCAAAATACGAACGGAGAAGAAAGAGAAAAAAAGTGGAAGTAGAAGAGGCTACAAAAAAGGAAATATATGTAATTATAAAAGCTTTAAAGGATAACAGGAGTCCAAAATGGAATAACGGCAGAGAACATTAAGCATGCAGGATAGGATTTAAGGCAAATAATATGCGACTTAAGATTTGGAGAAGAAAACGTAAGCCTGAATATTGAAGAGATGCTATGATTATACCAATTTTAAAAAAGGGAAATGCAGCAGACTGCAGAAACTATAGAGGTATATCATTGATAGATGCAAGTTTTAAAAATGAGAGGTCAACAACGGACCAAATCTTCATGATAAAGAAAGTCTTTATTACATGCTATGACTATGGCATTAAAACAATGGTTTAATTTGTTGACTTCAGAAAAGTATATGATTCTATCAACAGGAATAAACTAAGTAAAATATTAAAACAATTTGGGATACCAACTAAACTGATTAGACTATTGAAAATGGTCTTAAAAAATACCAAAAGTAAAGTACGAATAAAAATCGAATGTTCAAAGTTTTACTATCGACACAGGACTGAGACAAGGAGACCCACTCTCAACGCTTCTTTTTAATTCAATACTAGAAAAGATAATAAGAGATAGTCAGGAAATAGTAAGCCATGCAGATAATGAGGCCATGATTGTAAGAGATAATTGGGAATTAGAAAAGGTTGTGGAACTTGTGGAAGAGGCACCTGAAGTGGGATTTCAGCTAAATCAAGAGAAAAAAGCTTTTAAGAATAGGAAAACAAAACAAAGATACCAATTTCAAATTGAGAATGCAGCATGGAGAGATAAAGTTTGAAGAAATTGAAGAATATGTGTATTGAGGGGCGCTGATAACAACTAAGTGTGACGAAGAGGATAGGTGAATAGTATAAAATCAAACAGACGCTCAATTAATTAACGACGTGCATATATTGAATTTGTGCTTCAATTATCTTCTTCCTCCTCTACTATGTTCCAAAGTTTGTAACATTTTTGGAACACTCTGTATATTGCGATTTTTTTTAATTTGACTTTAATGTCTTGCATCTTGAAAGCGAATGACGTTACGTAACTGGTTCATAAGAAAATATCGTCCTATTTTTTAAACTCCATTGCACCTAGGATTTATGATATGTTTACATAGCAATTACTACTTGCTTATATTTAGCTAGCGATGTAGACATTGAAACATGGTAAACGTTTATCAATATTTGAATTAAGTAAGCCTTTGGCAATGTATCTATATGAATCCGGAATCCTGTTTGGTGGTTCACTCTGTAGATCCTGACCTTCTGAATAATAACAACTTTACCTTGTTATTATGTGTAGCAATGTACCTACTATTTGAGAATATATTACAATTATATAATTTTTCCAACAAAATCGATTGTAGTCTTGTTGCATTACACTGTTTTACCTATGTAATTGTGTTTGGATACGAAATTGAAACCATATAATTTGAAAGATTTTAATTAAATGATAATTTTTCCTCTCTAACTCAATATTACTGATTATACGAGTATAATTGAAATTTGAAATCCTAATTGCTCAGGATTTTTATGTCACGAAATATTCAGTAGCGAGGAAAAAACAAATCCAAACAAAATTTTGGAACAGTTCATTTTAATAATAATTAATAGAAGAAATATTAAAATGTAATTGTTTTAGAAATGAATATTTTTTCAAAATTTGTATAATTTTTTCATTTCATATCATTATCAAGGCATTCTGTAATAATACTAGTTTTGTTATTTTTGTGTATGATGGATCTAAAATAGCAAAAATAGTACTGCATTCTTCTATATCTACTGACTGGCATAATACTTACACATTCTATTAAAAGTACTACAGTCTCGGTTATGTATACTACGTGACAAAGAAAGGTAAACATCCATTAAATATAATTTTATTTTGATAATATTTTGCAAGTTTTGCTTCTCTCGGTGAAAGTAAAAAATGATTAAATTTTCAGGTTTTTCTGTTTTTTTTTTTGCGGTTTGCATAGGTCGTACTTTGATAACGTAACTTTCTGTATTGAAAAGTTCTGCTCACATTTGTGTTGTAAGGCTTGTTGCAAACAATATTTTTTACAGCTGATGATGCCTAAAGTACGTAGACTTGGACAGTGTATTGTTGGAAGCAGGTCTATCGGTAAGAGAAATATCTAGCACGACTAACATATCCTTACGTACCATGGTACGATGTTACCAGGTGTCGACTAAGGAAGGCCGTGGATAAAGAATGAAAGGCACCGGCCGTCGTAAAGGTACCATAGAACGTAAAGATCGTCGACTGCGACTTTTAGCTCTCAGAGACCGATTTAGCAGCAGCCGGACTATTGCAAATCTGCGGTTTGAAGAACATTGATATACGTACAGCATATCGGCGGATACGAAGTTTTAGCCTCTTGTTTAATCGTCTACATTGGGCGCTGCCTCTCTCTCGTCAACATTGAGCTAATCGTTTACAATGGTGTAGGGAAATTCAGTGGGCGCGATCCACACGAGAGCGTCATGTCCATCACACAGTAGGCGTTATGGCATAAGGTGCTATCGCGTATGGTAGCAGATCATTACTAGCTCCAGGAAGTGGTAGAACCATATGTCATTCCATCATCTTCATACAATCCAAAACGCCATTTTCTAGCAAGACAATACTAGGCCTTATGTTGCCAGACATAATAAATTCTTATGGATCAATATCAGATCAATCGTTCACCCTGGCCACCAAAATAGCCAGATCTATCACATATTCAATGTGTTTAGGACATTATTGCAGACTGCTGAATTTACAATACCACTTACAGACTTTAGCAGCTATTACCCATGAAGTTCAAATAGCTTCAAATGAGCTACCCAAGAACTTATCGACAACCTTATTAGATCCGAGCCCAAGCGTATCAATCAGTGTAACAAGTAAGTAAGGGGACTTGTGTACTTAAACTTATTAAAATCTAATAAACATATATAGGTGTTTACCTTTCTTTGTCACTTAGTATATTTAAGAATATTTCCATACAGCGTAAAATAAATAATTAAAAAACCAAGTTTGATAACATTTCGAAAATCGTAACACTAATGAAATTAAAAATTAAAACCCTGATATGTCAGATTACAATGATTTTACAGCATCATAAAAGTGGTTTATTGATTGAGAAGCGACCTTGTATTTTTACTTACTGAATCCGAATCTGGGGTTTATTTAACCCCAGCAGCTAATATTCAAGATCATTTTGACCTTCCAAGGTGAATTTGACAGTAGGTTTTAAATTTTGCGGGTGGATATCTCGTTCTCTATATATTTTCACTCAAAAGATCTGTCTTTTATGTCTCTTTTCTGGTATATCTCATGCGACATCCATCATTAATCAGCGAGCATTGGTTTATCCCACCTGTCTCATAAAATAATCCCGCTTTTTAAAAAAAATTAAATAAAAGAAATCAGGACTTGAAGGAGGCAAAACCACATTATCAAGGCATCTGCAATAAACATATGTGTGGTTGACTGCTACTGCAAGAGATATACCACAAAAAGGATGAAAAGTTAAAATCATTGCACAGATGTTTTGAGTTTTAGTGAGTATCAAAAATGAGAATGAATCGCACACGTTACCCACACGTAGACTTCAATCTAGAATTTTAATGTATAAAATTTCTTCTCAAATTATGTAGTTTACGGCATCTCATCGGCTAATAGTTATGGGGTTATGAGCTCTGGTGGGTATTAGAGTTTTGATATTGTCAGGTTAAGCTGATCGGAGTGGATTAAATAAATTCGGATTCAGCAACCCCAAAAACGTAAATATATAGTTTTGTTTATTTGACCATCTGTCTTTTGATTTAACCTTAAAATTACCTTAAAATTAACCCTTTAACTGATAGGGATAAACGGATCCTAGGTTGAAGCAACTAAGAGTAAGTAATGTATGTACTTACCAAAAGTACCAAAATCTTTTGGTGGTTACTAGATATCTTCAGTAGCTCTAAATAGTTGCTTATGATGCATATTGAGTGAAATAGTTCGTCTAAATATACGATTGATAACCAAAACAATGAACTCTACAGTGAATACGAGAAATATATTTATACCTCTAAGGGCTGGTACTTTCATTCGGAAATTAATCAGACGATTCATTAACAGTGTTGTTAAACTAATCAAGTAATTTAATCATGTTTAAGAATTGCTTTGTACTTTATTCCTATTTTAACAACTTGTTTGCAAATCGTTGGTTAACATTTGTTGGCAGCAATGAATATTTAAAAAGCAGTTCTAATGTACAATGTACCACAGAAATAAGTGAGAAATAGTTCTCTGGATTGTTGATTTGAGGTTATGTAACCTTGTTTTCTTTTTAGTTTATATGTGTTCGGTGTTCAAACGCAAAATAAACCAGTGTTTTTAAAAAAATATAATTTGTGAGATGTTGGATGTGCAATAGTTGTGGTGAAAATACAGGACGAGCTTTTCTGCATTATTTGAAGAGGAATAAGGAAACCAATAGAATAGCATTTGCAATTCTTTTTATTATTCGACCTGCTGTAGTCTTGTGGACACCGATAAAATCCCCAATTGTAATATAAAAACTTCAGGTGTTGTAAAGTCTCAACGTCAATAAAAGTTGACTTCTAATGGAGACTTCATGATATCTACAATAAATGATACGCTTCAGGTTCTATTTATGAGCGACTTTGAAAAACTTATTCTGTATTATTATTATGTAAATGTGGTTCTAATTCACGTAACAAGTTTATTCACAGTGTTTTTTTTTAAACCAAACCTACGGAAAAACTCTTTATCATCCAAATCAACAAAATAATATTTTCTTTCTTGAACTATATATGTCCTCATATAAATTACAAAATCTATGATATCTTCATCATTGTCATCGAAAATTTCATTTAACTCTTCGAGATCCATTTCACAATTTCAATTAAAAATAAAAGTAGAATGACAAAGAAACCAAAATGTGAGGTTACGTAGCCTTGATCTGTGCATTCATCGGGGGTCTATAGGTCCGTTAACTCTAACAACACCACATCCACATTTTAATCAGATCTCTGTTAAATTTGATCAACTGTTAAAGTACGTTAATTATGGTTAAATGAGACTGAAGGTATCAGCCCTATGTCTGTCAGGTCTAGTGCCATTTCTGAAAAAAAAAATATTAATTTCAGAAACATGAATGGTTTATTAATATTAGTATCTTATATGAAACAAGGGTACTACAACTACAGAAGTGGGATTCAAAATCCGTTTGATGATACCAGCACATTATGTTTATGTCTTACGTTTAACTAGGTGCCAGATTATAGGCAACAGTCGAGGACGACTGTGTTGTAATGTTAGTCGAACTGTAGAATATTATGTGAAAGAAGGGTATACCAATAGTGCAATTGTTAAGTGTGGCGTGATTAGTGATTAGAACATCCTTTCGAAAAGCGGCCTCGGGTTCGTCCTGGTTGCTCCAAGTAGTTTTTATCTTACACTATACTTAATTACTTATCACGAAATTATAAAAATAATAAAACTGAATCCATTTTTAGAATGAATAATAATTGTATACCTGGTATGGACAAATATATCTGGGATATTTGAAACAATAACAATTATTACATAAGTATGTTTTGCAATAATATCAGCTATTTCTGTTCTGCCAAAATTTATTCTTAATTCAGGAGGCCCCGAGATTTTTGTACATTATCTATATTTTGTTTCGTATGGTAAATGCATTTTCTCAGCTTTCTTCATTTAGTTATGTTACATAAATTCTAACGTCAATTATTGCTTTAGGACAGATCTAGTTAATATTTATGTACAATTTAGAAACGAAATTATGAAATTATATGTTTCCTACATATTACACACAAATGAGTAGTAATTAGTCTGATAATATTCCAATAGTGGTGGCTCCCAAAAAAAAGAACAAACATGAATGAATATACATCAGGTCTGACAGTACGACGCTGCTAACTATTTATAAATTCTTTATACGAAACTTACTGTTTACCTTACATATAAGGTAGGTATGTGCACAAGGTGCCTACAAAACATAAAATTACTGGTGAACTAGTGAAACTAGAAACATAATTGTATTGGTCTTTCAGGTCGAATGTATTCACTAAAAAATTTAAAAAAATTAACGAAAAGTACACATGTGTGTATGATTCTTTCATGGTTGGTGCTGTTATTTGGTCTATAGTAGTGTTCCGGGTTGTTATGCTGCATGCCGTGACCTAGGTAATTATTCACTGTCAGTAATAGAATTAACGTGTACATCCCTAGCTAAGATTCTTTAATCTGTTCTTGATATTCTTAAGTTAGGCTCTATAGAGGCGAACTCGGTATCGTTACCCCTGTACCCTCCAATACAGGGCGATTCAGAACTTATCTAAAAGAATTTGGGAATAGATTCGACATGTAAAATGGAGTCGATATAGTAATTTTTTTTATAAAATCCTTGTAGTTTCCGAGTAAAACATTATTGAAGCTACAGTATTTTCAACCTTTACATCGGCTGGGCCACTGTAGTCTCTAGACAGGTGATTCTGATTGAAAACCGATTACTTTTTGTAGGCACTAAAGTTTTTGTGTCGCCAGTGTTCACATTAGTTTTTCAAGTATCAAAAATGGCTTACGTGTATAATAGCAACTCAGAGTTGATGGATATCGTTTTTATTTATTACACTGTGAAAATGCTTTAACAGAACGATTTCCCGGTAAACATGTGGCAAATGCAACTACTTTTATCGCGTGCAGTGAGTGCAAGTGCAGTGTAACGCGAGGCAAATTTGAAACATAATCGTGGAAGAGATGGAGGTCCAAGACTTCCACGGCCTGTTGCCGTGTGACGTATCATATACGAGGCTTAATTATATCCGTACCATGTACAGCATGTCTAAGTATTAAAACCAAGGAATTGGACGAGGAGTACCGGTACCATGGCCACCACGATGTCCTGACTTTAAATCATTCGAACTTCTTTTTGTGGGGATATTTAAAAAAATAAAGTGTATCGCACAGAAGTGAATACATACTATTGATAATTTATGGAAACATACCACAGTTGCCGCCAATAACTTACGAGTTCAAACCGGATAAGAACCAGAAAGATTTGTGTTAGGTTGTTGAAACTGGGTAAGACGGGCCCAAAATGTTGTTGTAACATATGGTATGTTAAACTATTTATTTTTTTAATTAAAACCGCAAATTAAATCTATTAATAATTAATTATAATAGCTGCAAAAGCAGTTAAATTTCCTGTATAAAATCGGCTTTCGTGAGAATTTCTTTCCAATTTTTGTCCGGTCGTAGACTGCCGCCTTATCAGGTTTTTCAGTGGACCGGTTTCCAGTCCCTTTATGATTTTTTCTTTACAACATTATATTTGTATGAGTCCCCTGTACACACAAAATTTCTTTTTAGATAAGTTCTGAATCACCCTGTGTATTGATTTCGCTGTTGATGATATGATTAGGGATGTGCACGTTAATTCTATTACTAGCAGCGACCAGTTACCTAGGTACGGCATAAAAACCCGGAAAATAACTACAGATCAAATAACATATCTTTCTTATTTCAAATTTAACTTATTCATTTATTTAAAGTCAAAACCGTTATGATCATATTTAATTCATCAGTATGGAGCAAAAATAAAAACTATTTTTGAACTCTTTATTTTTTTTATAGATACTTATACATTTTAACTTTAATACACTAGATTAAATGGGGGGCAACCTTAGGATACTATCATTAAGATATATTCCATCCAATGACCATGTATAAAAACAACTAATTTATAAACTAGCGTCGTCTGAAAAAAAATATACAGGGTCCACCACTAAAAACGTCTCAGGCATATATCTCCGTTACTTTTTAAGATACCTTAGCGACGGAGGCACCTATCATTTTGTAGATCTGTCCAAGGCCTTCTAAACCAGCTTTTTAATTTTTAAAAACAAATTATTTTTACAAAATTTACTTTTCTAGAATATATTTTTCGTGAATGCACTATATAAAAAATTATTGTGCCATCGAATAGGTCATGAAAAGAGATTTTCTGACTACTACTATTTTTGTTACTGTAGTTTTATCAAAAATGGTCAACTCATCTTTGGATTTCAAAGTACCTGAAAACAAAACACTATAGGAACATATTTATGGCTTCTAATCCTTCCAATTAAAGTTAAAGAATGCATTGTTAGAAACTATCGATTTTATTTTAAATATGGATATAAACAGTATGAAACAGAACTTATTTGTTTTAAGCGATAACTTCTTTTCTGTATTTACTACATTTTCCAGAACATTTTCACAAATAGCAGCACATTCTACTCTTATTTTATTTTTGGAATTTTCAGCATCTCTTGGCTGTGGCTGATATATATACTTTTTTAAATAACATCGTAACAGTAATAAAGTAATAGGTTGGGGAATATTGGAAACATAAATACATTAATGAATAAAACCTTAGCATTTCTAAAAGTGGAAAAAAACTTCGAAGAAAACTTATGATTTTAGAAAAATAGATTCAGCTTCATGATGTTTATATATGTATACTAGGTGACCCGGCAAACGTTGTTTTGCCATATGAATTATTTCTAGTGAATACTTTGGCAGTTAAATAAAAAATAACTAACTTATTGTAAGTGTGTGGAGATGTGGTATATGACTAAAAGAGGAATGGAGCACTGTGAACGATGATGGCTTATAAGAATAACAAAACACGAAACATTCATTTATTGAATTTTTTCGCGTGCCTGCAATTTTACTTGTTTGACGGCCCAAATTAGCCCCTTTACGTCTTGTTGGCATTGTTCACTGTACAAAAAAATAGCCATAGAATAAAATAATAGCCGTTGTTGGCGGGAGCTCGTGACACGTGTTGCGTACTTTTGAGGTTATGTAGATCACTTAATTAACTGATAATGAGAACTACACTTAAAACTAATAATTTGATTAATTATTGATAAAATAGGATATAAATAATTATGGCCCAGCAAATTAATAATAAATGTACTTGAGAATTACACTTAGAAGGTAAAATGATAATTGTAAACGTCACTATTACGCTCGATTCATACACAATAATAATGGTCGAAAACTGTGTAGGGAGTGAGAGAAGGCTTATTGTGAGAGAGACAGGAGACCGGCTTTGTTCTCATCCCTACTCCGTGCTGTTTACTGGGTGAGAAGTGACACCGGTAGATGCCTGGCGGGGATAACTGATCTAGTGATAATCGATCAGTTATCGACCAAGGTTAAAAATGATTAAATTACTAAAATGGTTATTAAAAAATAGGGGCTTGTGATAGAAGGATGAAAATTAAGGGTTGTATGTATTTTTTAATGCCACATCATAAAAAAATAAAAATAAAAAAATTTTTACAAAAAATAAAAAAAAATTGTTTGGGGTGGACCACCCCTATCACTTAGGGGTATGAAAAATATATTACCACCGATTCTCAGACCTACCAAATATACATATAAAATTTCATAAAAATCGGTCAAGCCGCTTTCGAGGAGTATGGCGTCTAAAACTGTGACACGAGAATTTTATATATGTATATTATTAAAATAAAACCGATATTATTTTATTTTAATGAGAAGTCATGAATGAAAAAATATTTTGTAAGCGTAAAAGTTATACGTTTGACGTTCGTATTCAGTAATGCCAAGTATTTTATGGCATTTAGCACTTTAAACAACGAACATTCAATTATTTTCCAACGGCTACTTGATCCTTTCATGGTTAATGTGATTTTTAGGTGGTATTTCTTTTGAGACTTTTTAGGGCGATATTGCTAATAACTTTTAAATGGGAAGTAATACAGACAAATTTCACTAATAAAAGTTTATTACAAAAAAAGATAACCTTTCAACAGAAAAAAAAATTGGGTATGCTTCTAGAAAAAATATAATTGATGAATATTTTCGATTGAAAATGGACCTTACCTCCATCCCATTTGCCACCACGTGTCCCAAATTTTACTTAAATTTTTTGCATCCTTACAGTAGGTCTATACTATCAAGTTTGAGACAGACACGCTGTACTCTGAAAGTCAAGCATGATTTGATCATTTTTCAAACAAAATCTATCGTCCCGTATATCCAATTAAAACTCTTTTCATGTCCTATTCGATGGCATAATTTTTTATAAAGTGTATTAAAAAACAAATTCTCACGGGACAACAAATTGCGGCGATTTTGTAAAAACAATTTGTTTTTTTTTTTTTTAATTAAATAAAGAAGGCCTTGAACAGATCTATAAAATGATACCTTGACCATTAAAGTATCTTAAAAAAATAACGGAGATATAAGCTTGAGAAGTTTTAAATGGCGGACCCTGTATATATCGAGTTACTGCCTTGGTGTTACAAATATAGACTTACTTTGCACTATTTATTAATATATATCCTTAACCATGAACGAATGTCCTTTACGAGAACTTTTTATATATTCTAATGTCAATAATCATAACAGAATTTACATCGATTAAAATGAATAACTAGTTATATTGATAAGAGTGATTGTGATTAATGGAAATCGTCATTTACTAGAATTGCTTGAAACTATTCCTGTTTAATTATGCATTCAATCATTGTTCATAAGCTATAAATAATATGTTATTAAACAATCTACTAAAATATAGAGGAATGTCTATGACTTCCATTTGGTAATACAAATATGCATATAGAATAGTATCATTATAAGCAAACAGTTTGGTCTGCATGCGTTTATTATTACAACCTGTTACTTCGAGTATAAATATTTTGTATTGCAGATTAAATATTTAAATTAAAAAGGTATATATCTATTACCAATAAAGGTGGGTCGTGAGAAAGTTTACATGTTCATACAGCTTATTACTATCGAAATTGTAAAAAACGTAGAACGCATAGATATTTATTTGCATAAAGATTTATAGGTAGATTTTTTTTATATTATTGTTATACACGGTGTCTCAGAACTGGCTTAAATAATATTTTTGTTAGAAAAAGTACTTCAGATTGTTTAAAAAAGCCTTTGATTCAGAAAAATTATTGAAAATCTACATAATATCGTAAGTATATGCTCTCTGATACCAATATTTTTAGATGTTCTAATTCATTTGAAATAGGTATCAGGATTTCTGTATGGGTGGCACCCTTTGAAACATAATATACCAAGAAAATTTAAAAAATAATGACAGGAAGACAGACATGACTTTTGAATAATTTTTTAGTTTTATTACCAAATACTTAATACAACGATCGAATTTGAAATTCGTTTCTGCTTTTAAATTATAAAGAACAATAAATACAATGTTTCTTTTTGGTTAAATGATATATAAATCTACTTCACTTATCAACTATTTCATATATTTTTGTCTTTTCAGGATCATACATACCTATATATCATAATCTAGTATTAGCAATTATTTCTTTCTACAATCGTCAGTAAAAGTATAATTTTTACGCATGCTCTCGGTGTATAAAATGTTATTTTAAGGCACTGGTGCTAAAAGTAATTTACTTTCAGCGCTGGCGCTAAAGATGAATGACAAGATTTATCTTTAACACTGGCACTGGTGTGGAAATAGGAAACAATGCAGAAATTGTATATCAAAGAAATAGGTATTACTTAATTGAATGTACAGTTAGATAAACTATAATAATTAGAATAAGTAATTTCATGGCCAATATCATTAATAACTATGGTAGCATTATTTCTGTGAAGCTTGTACCAAGGTAGGGAGTAATGTTATCCACTGAAGTTTTGGACTGTGATTTTTTTGTTCTTTCGAATCTTATATAACCATCCACAACTACTGTACTAGACTTCCATTCACCGTGTCCCGTAATTGTAGTAAAATTAGTACCAGAGTTTGCCAAAGAATTAGCCGAAGATCATCGGAAGCAATGTTCAGTATAAAGGTGACAATCTGGCAAATTTAGAAATTCAACAATATTAGCAGGCGTCTTACTAAATGTGTTGATTCCTACTGGAATATTGGAGCATTTATTCTTAATCTATTTTATGAAAATTCTTTAATGTGTGATTATGTGTATCTAATGTGTTCGCTGGACGAAGGACTATGTACTTCTTATAATAGTTCAAATATAATGTATCAGTATTAAGGAAGGTTTGTTGCACAACAGTTTTTATATCTGGTATATGCACAATTTCTTAATGAATGTTTGGTATTATTAAATGTCAAGTTGCACAGTTCTTCGCGACGAGAGGCTCCAAATGTACCGAAAATTATGGCAACTCTCTGCATATGATATGTTTGATCCTGCGCTTATGCAAAAAATTGGTCGATTTGTTCCCAGGTCAATACTTTCCACTTTTTCGGTTCAACTTTCCACGATTTATATATATTTTGGATATTTCTTCAAAGTATCACTGTACTTGTCACTGACATTTTTCAGATCACACCATCTCAAGAAACAACTATATAAACATTAGTACTGTTGCTTTGACTTACTAGCCAATAACTTGAAAGATGTTTTATTAGCAACTACTTCAATTTCCACCGGTAGAAATTCATTTTTTTATCATTTTCCATGTCACGAGATTTGAAGTTACTTGTCAACAAATGACAATTTTCATCACCAATAAACTTCAATTAGATTTCAAAACGATATTTTATAAATTTAATATCCTAAGAAATTCATTAGTTTGTACATTTAATGGTGTTTGTAGAAAAAAAAGTCTGTTACATATGTGCTCAAAATACCTAATTTTATTTTGTTCTCATGATGAAATGAAATGTCTCTTGTAGTATTTGCAGCATAAACAATTATGAAGACTTTTCTGAAAAATTTAAAAATTAACTGATGGATACAAACATGTTCTCATTACTCATAAAATTATTAATAGTTCTCAATTTTTCTCAAGTTGAATAATATGGATAGATCTATAATAATTTTAGATTCGTTGAAGTATTTGATAATAATAATAAAAGCCAAAAATTTGATTTGTAGGCTTCCGTGGTTTCTGTCAATGCCTGGGCTGCTTCCGGGCTGTTGGTCACGTCGTTGGTTTAGGACTCTTGAAACGTCAAGAGTCTTAAACCGACAACGCAGCCAAACCAACTCCAAAAATGATTCCGAATCAACTTTCCTGAATTTTTAAAACATTTAATGACATTAAATTTCTGGACTTCTCAGTCATACTTATTCCTGGTATCTCCGTCACTGATTTACGTATTTATGTACAAATTCAGTGAAGCTTTACTTTCAATTAGATAAGTTTCATAACTAGATGCAAAATATTTTAGCAAATTTTCCTAAACCATCTCATATGCAAGATGGTCCAGATTTTAGTCAAGAAATTTTACCATGATGCACATAAAGTATTTTAATTAAAAGAAAAGTTCATGTAAATGTAGGTAAAAAGTGTTAAAATATTACATTTTCTGATCTTTGAGAACGTTTAAACTAATGATGCCATCGATAGTTAGTGTTAAAAGTTCATTGAGTTGGTTTACAAAGCTTCAGAAACAATAACAAAAACACAACAATAACTGAAAAAGAACAAAATACGATTTAAAACACATCACTGTCCCAAGTTAAAAAGAAGATTAGATAATTTCAAATCATATATTTAACAAAAAATCCCATAGAGATTTTTGAAACATGATGTATATTTTTTTAATCTGACGCGTGGAAATGAAGCGTTTAATACTGCTGTCAAGTGCCTCAATGAATCTAAAATAATACTTTATATACGAAGTGTGACAAAAAATAACGGGAATTTTATAATATCTCGGGTTTTATTAGTCCAATTCGCCCGATATGTTCGTTGCTGTGTTAGTAAACACGCATGAAAAGTATCTATACATTATCAGCCACATCGGATATTTAGTATGTTCTCACCTGTCACAAAGGCTACCTGTGTTTTGGTACGATCGGCAATTATTTATTTATTTATTTTTTAAAAATGGTCCAGGAGAGAGTAACCGCAAAAAAAAACATTTTTTCGCTCGTTTTTGCGTGGTGTGTAGCAAGAACGGGAAGGGTCGTCCAGAGGTCTCCGTGGGCTTAAATTGATCGTCATGAAAAATCTAGGTGAGGGTAATTCGATTTTTTCAATATTTGTCCGACTAACCCCTACTTAAGAGGTGGAAAATGGTAGATCAATTCTTAGTAAAAATTGGCGGAAACGTGAATGGCAAGGAAGAGATCAGGCATGTTCTTCCAGAAATGCTCAAGGTCAACTCAACTTTTGCGAAATTTTGACCAGTTTTCCCCGTCTTCAAGGGTGGCTTAAGTAGAGGTAAGTCGGGCAAATATTGGAAAAATCGAATTATGCTCACATAGATTTTTCATGACGATCAATTTAAGCCCACGGAGACCTCTGTACAACCTTCCCCGTTCTTGCTACACACTACGCAAAAACGGGCGGATTTTGCGGTCACTCTTTGCATTTTGCTTTAAAAGTGGAATGAAGTGCAACAATGTTTTCGAAATCTTAAATATTGCTTTTAGTGAGTCTAAGCAAAACCAGAGTTTACGAGTGGTACATGCGTTTCCAAAAAGACCGTAGAACCGTTGAAGATGACGAACGCCCTAGACGCCGCAGTACATCAACAATTCATTTTGTTTTCAGACATATTTGGTACGGAATGAGTAGCAGTTAAAATTATTGTTCCAAAATTGTTGAGTTTCGAACAAAAACAGCAGTGATTGGAGTCGCTAGATGAAATAAAAAACAATGCAGAACTACTGAAACATAATACAACAGATGCATAACGTATTATAACAGTTTATTACCCTCTTATTGTAAAATGTTACAAAATTCCCATTACTTTTTGATCACACCTCCTAGATACTCCCATATTTCAATTTTTTATTCTTCGTTATTGATACAAATTAAATTTTGTATTTACCAATTAATTATGAAACCTAAAAATAAGTACTTTGAAAATATACTAGTGTCTATGATTACTGCCCGAAGAAGAAAAACTTCTTCAATATATATATATATTTTTTTTTTTCATTAAAATATTTGCTGGTCATAGATAAATTTAGAATGTGATGTAGGTACTTGAAAAATTTAAAAAAATTAAGAAAATGTGAAATTGAAGAGATAAGTATCTAATAAAAAATAGGAAAAAAATAAAATTTAATTTAATAGTTTTATTGTTAATGTTTAAATATTGACAACAAAACTAAAAGACTATTTAAACGTCATACCACCGACACATACACAATTCCAGAAATTTTTCAGTTTTTTTTTTTAACTCCATTTCAAAAGGTGTTCAATTGTTTTTTAATAAATTACTGTTGTTTTCAAAATCAGCACCGTCATAAAGTTTATGTTTTAATAATACTTAGAAAGGAAATAATGGTAAAATTGGAATTTTGAAATTCCCCTGGGTTCATCTATTCTGAAACTAAAATTTTAAAAGTAGGATATAACTGATATCAAAAGATAGTACTGAAATGGGAAGGGCCACCAATATCCCGCAAATAAATCTGTTCACATTCAACTAATAATTTTAATTTTTCGCATTTTGACTGATAATATGCTATTTTACTAAATACAAAATCGTTTACTAAAGTGGCACTTTACCACATTGAAATATCATTTTACTATATCGTAATGTAACTGTTAATAAAAAACTTTGGCAGAAAATTATTTATTTAAATATTGGAAACATTGTTATATATAATAAAAGTACAAGTACTCAAATTTAAAAGGTTAACAACATGAAATTTATTCAATTGTACTTGTTTGTTCTACCTGAAACTATTATGATTCTCTATCTGCATTCCTGAATGATCTTGTTCATGAAACATATTTTTTTAAATTTTCAACATACTGATGATCTGGAAGCTCTAAACCAACGCTGCACGTTTCTTCTTTAGCTCGTTTCCAGTCAACAAACTTTAGTTTTTTTTTATCATTTTGATTTCTTGATCCCTTATTTTAAAGTTTACTTACACATTATTCATACAATATGATTTTATTGAGTTTTTCGATGCACTGTTTTAACGTTGGCCTGACAGCTTCGTTGGACAATTTCACGTCGCGTGCAATAAACACTTACTTTTTGTACTTGTTGCTTAAATAATTATTATGGACATTTTTTAATCATTGTATTACCATTTTAATTTTCACAAGCCATCATAGCTTCATTTGTTCTTATTTTGTTCACCCGAATTGAAATTTGGTCAATTAATCTTATACTTTATTATTACAATTCTCGATACTATAAAAGATACAAAAGCACAAACAACTTAGCGCAACTAATCCTCAATCTAGCGGTATGTTCCGCTCAGCAGGCTACATTTTTTTGCAGCAAATTCTAATGCAAATAATCTGAACCCTTTTAAATGAGGTACAATTTTCAACCCTAAAAAACTCGACACCCTTTCAGTCAGTGAGAAATAATCATATTTTTCTTGCTAAATTCATTACATAAGCCCGCATAGGTGCACCTCGACTCATGTACTTGTGCATAACAATTAACCTGAGGGTTTAATCTCATACTGTGAAATTAATAAATCTAAATATTTTCTTGAATTAAAACGTTAAGCCTTTTATATGGGCGGAGGTTGGAATAGAAAAAAATATGTGTATCGGTTCATATCGTGAGAATGAACCACATGTAACTTGGAATTAATTCGTTGCATAATTATCTCTCTTGAACTACATCGATAATATCTACCGAGAAGTCCAAGAAAAGCCATAAATTACCGTCTAATGCATTATTCATTACATAAATAAATTTATTAAATAACAAATAATACAAGAGCGCACTACCCTAATATTTTAACCTTTTTTTAACCTTCTGCTAAACATTGTCTATAATTAACAATTTGTAGATACGTAGTTAGTAGGTTTGTAATTACCGTTGTAAATATTTATGTAAGCAATTACTAAATGTAAACAACATCATATTATTAGGTCACAATACTGAAAATGATAATGGTTATGTAAAAATTCGACTAAATTAAATGTTGAAATTGTGCACCGTTGGCTGTCTGACAGTAGTCAAGACGATTAATAAATTCTTTTTGGACATTATCGACAACTTCAGGAGGTATACGATGTATCTCGTGACGAATTCTTGCTTTTAAATCTTCTAAATTAACCGGTCTAGTAACGTATTCTTTGCTTTTTAAGTATCCCCACAAGAAATAATCTAGGGGTGTAAAATCAGGCGATCTGACTGGTCACTCAATCGGCCCCCTTCTCGCTATCCAACGATATGGGGAGGTGCACAGTATTGTGAAAATTAGATTTTCAAATAGTATTTTCTTGAAATTTTTGTTATGTAACACCATAATTTTTCATGATGTATGTATGTAGAATTACACGCTCTTTCAAATGGCATAGTCAAAATCGGGGGTTGCTATTTAAAAAAATTGTCGATGACGTCATATCTCGAACAACGATGGGGTCACAAATATGGGTCGTATGTCAAAAAGTGCCTTTTTTAAAAACAAAATCGAAGTGGCAGGGGATTTTGTCGAAAAATTCTCAATTTCAAAAATAATGAATTTATTCGTTACTTTCCGAAAGCACTGTATATCAAATCTACAATTTCTATCAATGAAGTCATATGTATGCTCTCTGATACCAAACATCTAGGTATGCTATTGAACAATTCCACAAAATTAATCTAGCTAGTGGATTCAGTCAATTTTATATTTCTGAACTTCATTGGTGCAAATTCCAACTTCGTTACTACAGCAAATAATACGGAAAGTTAAAGTAAGCAGGTCTTCGTTTTTAACATTACTATAATTATTAGTGGTGATGTGATGAATTTACCATATTGTTAAACGTAACTTATTTCCAATAATTATAAAATTATGCTAGCCGATTTTACATTTAACTACTTGTTTTAATTTGAAAGAAATAAATAAAAGTAATGAATAATAATATTTAAGTTATTTTTTTTAATTAACTTATTAATCTCTTATTGCAATTTGTGTTTATTATGTTTTCAGAATAAAACCGGTAATTTAATGTAGCGAAGTCATAGCAAGACTTGATAAATGCCTCAAATAACTATGCAGTGTAGACAAGCTGCATCTAGCAGCTATTACCTACTCCATGCCGGACTGACAAGTCACAGAAATGAACCGTTCTACATTGCAGTAGAAACTGTTGAAAGCTAGCGACCTCTATCGCAATTACTAGTTTCAAGGAATCTGGAATTAGCTAACTAAAACTGAACCTGAACCTCCTGTATGAAAGCCAAACGTACGGCAATATTAACATTTTTCCGAATGGTGGCAGAAGTTTACTAATTAATGATTTATTTGTATTTTTAAATTTATCAAGTGAACGACCCATGTTAATCATAAGAGTAAAGTGATTTGAGATAATTGTATATTATGTAATGTTTTTATTATGAGTGTCAAAATATTGTGTAATGTTTTCAATAAAAAGTTGCTATTATACTTGCATATAATGGCTGAAATTCACTCGAGTGATTTACAGTACTCGCATATGGCGTGATTTACTTTTAACATTAGCGCGATAATATAAATTTAACCTGCGATGCTTTTCTTGTTTTGTAACGAATCTTCTGTAACCATCACCGTGTGGATGGAAGTCGAGTACAGTAGCGGAGTACAGAGTCTAATTGTAGTAAAATTAGCACCAGAGTCTAGATGAAGATTCTCGGAAGTAATGTCCAGTATAAAAGTGAGAAGTAGGCAAATTTAGAAACTCAATAATATTTAATGTTCACAATGGAAACTATTTTTATTTCTAATCGCATACGTTCGAACTATAAAGTTCATTAAATTATTAATTTCAGATGAATCAATTAAATTATTAATAACTTTATAAATAGATTTAATAGTTATACGTCTCCTATCCTCGAAAGATATTAAGTTTAACTTCTCTTTTATTACAGAACTATCAACAATTCCAGGATAGAGCTTATGATTTACATATCTTGTAAATTCTATTTTGGGTTTTTTCAAGCTCATGAATATATATGAAACATTACGGATTCCAAATTGCTGAGCCATTGCTTACTGTAGTATTAACATAGGCCATAAGTAAATTACGGAAAGTATCTGGATTTTGAAAATCAACACAGTTCCTGCATAAGAAACAGAACATTCAATTAAGTTTTGCAGATACGTAATAAATATGGCTATCAAATATCACCCTGCTATCAACAAAAATATCCAGAGTATATAAGCTGTTTTCATCACAGAATTTTTTGAAAGTATTTAAATCTTTTTCTATTAATTCAACATCATAAACATTACTTACAGAATGAAAAATGTTCAGATCATTTGCATACAATAAAAATTTAGAAAACTTAAAACACTTAGCTACATCATTAATATATATGTTAAAAAACAGAGCTCTTAAGTGTGAGCCTTGGGGAACACCTGAAGTTACTAATTATATATACGACTGAAACCAACGGAGTAAAGACACACTCACACCAATTTCAGAAAGTTTATTAAACATGATCCGATGGCTTAGCTTGTCAAAAGCTTTACTAAAATGTTTATAAGTAAGTAAGTATAGTTATTGATCACATAATAAGTACATAAAGTATATAGTGATGTCATATTTAAAAAAGGTAAAACAACAAGTAACAATAAAAATTATATAGAACATATTAACAATAAACAACAATATAAAAGTTAAAACATAATTAAAAATGATCTGTGGGAGCATCGATATATTCACGAACAGAATAAAAACAGTGATCGAACATAATTCTCCTAATATTATTTTTAAATTGAGCATTGTTTAGCATTTTTACATGTTCTGGAAGCTTATTGTAAAGATTTAAATTTAATGAATTACGTTGCGATTTTTGCAACCTAAATTTAGAAGTTCGGAGTTCATTATCGTGTCTTGTTAAATAATTTCAATCAAAGAATAAAATATGTAAAGCGATGGCAGGGACATAATTTTTAACTTAGAGAGGCCTTAGAGATAGAGGCTTGCAATGTTCAAAAGGTCCGACTACAGATTATGCGTATAGCTTTCTTCTGGAGTTTAAACACACGATTAGCCATTGGAGCATTACCCCACAAAACCACTATATAACTTACAAATGAGTGTATAACACCATAATAAGCGTTAACCAATGTTACATTATCCAGACACAACCTGAGTTACCTTATTAAATATATCTGACTTGAAAGTTTTTTACAAAGACCTTCAATGTGATGTGCCCACTTAAGAGAACTATCAATAGCGATCCCCAACAGTTTTACATGTATATCATTATGTAAGTAATTACTAGAAAATATAACAGTTTGTGTTTTATCTTTATTTAATTTAAGGTTATTTGAAGTAAACCATGATTCGGCTTTAATTAAATCATTTTCGGCCAACCTCAAGACTGTATCTCTATGTGTTATGTGTTATAGACATCATTTACTTTCAGTTTACGATTCATTTTACTAATAATATAGTTTGCATATAGAAACAGATAACTATCTACAGATCTTTTTTTCATAAACCTATGCTGTTCCATATTAACCAATTTTACATCATAATATATTTCTTTAAAGTATGCCATAAGCACTTTTTCTATGAAGTTGTCACTGATATTTTTCAAATCACATCATCTCAAGAAATCATTATACGAAAACTCGTATTGTTTTCTAACTTAGTAGGCAATAACTCGAAAGTTGCTTTATTAGCAGCTTCTTAGATTTCCCCCAGGAAAAATAATTTCCTTGATCATTTTCCAAGTCAGGAGATTTGAAGTTACTTCAATAAACTACACTACTTCATGGACAATTAGATGTCAAAATGATATTATATAAATTTATTAACATAAAAAATGCGTTGATTTGTATTTAATGGTGATGGTTGTAGAAAAATAGTGTGTATGTACTAAAAGTGATGTTTATTGTCACTTTTAACACTTATATCACAAATAGTTATATACAGGCTGTATCACATAAGAGGGCCAGTCCCATGTATCTCGCTTAATATGCGAGACACGCCAAAAATCTTTAATAGTTTTTTTGTTGCATTTTTGGATGCCTTTATGCTCGTGAAAACAAATTTGAGATCCATGGCCAACTTTATGAGAAATAACAAAAAAACCTGTAAAGTGCCCAAACTTTAAGGCTGTCTAACTTTTATATTTTAAGATATAGAGAAAACTTATTAATAATAAATTTTTATTGCAAAATTTATGTCTTCCACCTGATATGAACAGATTTGAAATATCGTATGTGGTTCGCTGCGCCCTCTAGGCGGATAAAAAAAATTTTTATTGAAGCAGACTATGGCCACAAAAAATTGCCTGTTTTTTCGTTTTTCATGCAATATACTACATGGTGCTCTTATCTTTCGTATTTATTACATTTTTTTCAATTTTAGTTAAAAAAAATGTACCTAAATATTTTCGTGTTGCTCAAGATAATGCAGAACCTGTTTTAAAGACGCCAGTTGCAAAAAAATAATAAACAGAATGTACTTTTTTATGCAAATACAGATTTTCTTATTCTCTTAGCAATTGGGTCTATAAAATTATTTTGACACAGACAATGCAATAAAATAATATTATAAGAAAATCTGCATTTTGCATAAAAAAGTACATTCTGTTTATTATTTTTTTTTACATTTGGCGTCTTTAAAACAGGTTCTACATTATCTTGAGCATTTTTTTTAACTAAAATTGAAAACAATGTAATAAATACGAAAGATAAGGGCAACATGTAGTATATTGTATGAAAGACGAAAAACAGAAAATTTTTTGTAGCCATAGCCTGCTTCAATAAAAAAAAAATTATCCGTCTAGAGGGCGCAGTGAACCACATATGATATTTCAAAAATCTGTTTATATCAGGTGGAAGATATCAATTTTGCAATAAAAATTTATTACCAATAAGTTTTCTCTATCTCTTAAAATAAAAAAGTTAGACAGCCTTAAAGTTTGGGCACTTTACAGGTTTTTTTGTTATTACTCATAAAGTTGGCCATGGACCTCAAATTTGTTATTACGAGCATAAAGGCCTCCAAAAATGCAACAAAAAACAATTAAAGACTTTTGACGTGTCTCGCATATTAAGAGAGATACATGGGAGTGGCCCTCTTATGTGATACAGTCTGTATATAGTAGTATATTTTATAAAATATAAGTATCTAAAAGCAGTTCAACGTTTCGTCGTCAAAAAAATTGTTGCGTATCAGGAGCGTTACAGGGCGTTATCGATTGATTTGCTTCTCTTTTAAAACGTCGAGTAAAATTCGTTAAAATTCGTGACATTATGATTGAATCATCCTGTATATTAGATAAATCTACATATAGTCATGATAAGCTAATTGCTGAAATATGAATTGACTGCAAGAAATATAACAGTAAGCCAGCGTCGCAATCTCGCAGGTGGTTCCCATTCAAATGATAAGCATAAACTCGCTAAGGAAAACTAACCTGAAGCCAGCATTTGATCTATCCAGTGGTGATAAATGTTTTCGTTGGCAGTTATTATTAGGTTTTATCTGTTCCGTAACGTAACAAACCTTTCTCTACGCACGTGCGGGTGTGTCGATTTGCTCGGAATGGCGATTGAGCACTTAAAAATGTCAATTTCGTTTCGAGCAATATCAAATGCGAACTAGGTTGAAATTTTTGTTCGATTTGAAGTTGCAGTTGCGAAAGCTTCCAGTTAGTCCCCTTTTAATTCCTTATTTGCCTTGAGTGATTTTTAAATGCTTATAATACTGAGCAAATAAGATTCACCTGAGGCCGTTTAGCGGATACCTAGTTCATTCATAAAAATCTTCCTATTGTAATTAATATTCAACTGTTAAGTAGCTCATGTTGTTCAGATCGTGAAGTGCTTCCTGTAATTCTCGGATCGTGTTTTATAATGTACGTTTCAAGGACTATTAGATAAGTAGTAATGATTTGTACAAGTAGTAGGTAATAATGTTATTATCATTTATATGGACTATTAAAAGTGTGTCTACAGGGTGTAAAAGCGATAAATCTTGAGAGAGAATTTCTCATGACGAAAATAAATAAAAAAATAGGAGCTGCAATTTTTTTTTTCAAAAAAAATACCCAAGCTGTTTTATGATCTTTCAAAATAGTTTACAGTCAATTAAATACTAAAGAATTATTCAAATTGCAGTTCTCTGGTAATAATTACCTACATGTCAGAGTTGAAAACAATATTCAGTGATATAGGAAAAATTTGAAAGGCATCAAAAAAGGTTTCTGGCCGAAATCGATTTGATATTTCTTTTTCGTAAACTCATCGTCAGACTATATGAAATCTACTACTTACTTTCAGTTTTTATAAATTTTGTACAAACTGGTTTTGCTTATGTAAGGAAAATATAATATAAGTGAGATTTTACGTTTGTATAATAGGAAAGTTGTGTTTTACATAATAATTAAAATATCGACATTAACAAATTACCATGAAATATTAACAAAACCTCGTGGCCAAAAGCGCGATATAATTGGCGTCACACGACGTTCAGCGCGGTTTATATCCGTAGATACAGGGTATTTCTTGTATTTTTTTCGTTTTTATTACATTTTTCGTTCATAAATAACGCTGTGCAAATTACACAATGACATAAACTGGTTCTGTGTAAGCATAATCGGATGATTATTATTAATTTGCCACGAGTGGATTCATTTAATTTTATAGTTATGAACTTCACTAGTACTAATCTCAACTTCATTAATGCAGCAAATACGAAGAACCAAAGCACGCAGGTGTCTATTATTGTCCGTTTTTAACACTACCATAATTGTTAGTGGTGATGTGGTGAGCTTACGGTATTGTTAAACGTATCTTATTTTTTAGTTTACAACATAGATCCTTCAAGAGCAAGTTGTATCTCTCTGTTACAATCTGTTAAACTTAATAAAATATTAAGATATAAACGTTCCACAAATTGCAGATACAATATTCCAAAACGAAATAAAATGTGGACAGCCTAACTTCGACTATACAGGGTGTCCCAAAATAGAAGGCCATACCATTAACCATATATTCTTATTCCGGCATACTTATCATGTAGTTTTGGTTAAAAAAAAACAAAGGGCGAATGGTGGTAACTGAGAGATGTAGTACCCTTTATCCCTTCCAATTATTTCTAAGTACGCCTATGCAGCTTTTTCTCGAAATATCAAACGTGGAATTTTTTCTGATCATTTTACCTCATTTGTAATTTTTTGTTTAAATGCTCCGTTTTGGAGGAAAACGACATGTATTGATGGGTTACAAATGTCTTAGCGGCCGATGAATGCCAGAAAAAAATCCCTTATCCCAACAGATCACATCCTAAAAGGAAGATTTTCTTAAATTTGGATCAACATCGTCGTGAAACCGGAAAGTTTATGGATCAGAAGAAGTTTGAAATTTGCGGCCTACATAGAAAATTAAGCCCTTAACAAGAGGAACAAATCTTAGCACTGGTAGAAGACGAACCAAGCACAAGTACAAGGATTGTTTCTCGACAAATAGAAAATTGTTCATCGGACCTTAAAAACCAAACTTCTGCACACGTATCACATCCAACGCGTACAAAATATTCTTCCTTAATATTTTGCTTCTAGGATGCAATTTAGTCGTTGGATGCACAGAAAGATGCAGATAGGGACTTCGTAAGAAACATTCTATTTACGGATGAGGCAAGCTTTGCAAGAAATGGATTGACAAACATGCTTAACAACCACGTATGGAAGGATTTGAATCCCCATGCAACCATTGTGGCACACTCAATTTACATTCAGGGTTAATGTCTGGGCGGGAATAATGGATAATTTTCTGTTGGGTCCCCTTTTCATACCAAATAATTTAAATTCAGCATCATTTTTAAAATTTCTGCAAAATGAATTCCAAGATGTTTTACATGATTTACCTGTTATCGTACGTGACGGTATGTGGATGCAGCTTGACGGTGCTCCACCCCATTATGGTAGAAACGTCCCACAGTATTTAAATACCCATCTATTTCTCAATCGTTGGATTGGTCGAGGACAAGACGCACTTATTCAATGGTCACCACGATCTCCTGACCTTAATCCATTGGATTTTTGTTCTGGGGTTCTATGAAAGATATGGTTTATGCTACAGAAATAAACGACATTAACCATCTAGAATAGTAATGGCAGCTGATTAACTTAGGCAAAAGGAAAATATCTTTCCAAAGATAAGGTTTTTGCTACTTAAAAGCACGTACATATGTTAATGAGGACGGTGGGCAAGTAGAATATTTGTTAAAATAGTAGTAATTAATTAATTATTTTATTTAATGATATTTAGGTAAAAAGTTATTATGTTGATCGTTCATTATTATATTACTAAATGAGACTATTATTTTTTGGTTCATAAGAGAACTTTATTACAGATTTTAATGCCAAATCATTTTTTCAATTCATAAGTATTCTTCATTTTATAAAATTTAGAAATATCCATTTTTTTTAATTAGCAATTATTCATTTAGTAAGAATTACGATTTGCTAAGTTGCCAATGTATTGTAATGATAGAAATATCCACAAAATTTCAGTTTTACTTAAATATTATAGTGAATTATAGATTTATGGGCACTAAAAATTGCCGATTTATCCAAAACGGAGCATTTAAACAAAAAATTACAAAAGAGATAAATTTATCAGAAGAAAATTTTACGTTTGATATTTCAAGAAAAAGCTGCATAGACGTACTTAGAAATAATTGGAGGGGATAAAGGATACTGCATCCCTCAATTACCTCTATTCGCCGTTCGATTATTTTCACCAAAATTACATGATAAGTATGCCGGAATAAGATAAAAGTACGTTCAAAATTTCAAATGTGTATCTTACAAAACAATGGAATTATTAACAAAAATAGTTTTTTAAAATGCAACTTTAACACTCTGTATATTGAAACAGGGACGTCCAAATAAAAAATGGCATAAGGAAAGTCGCATTATTTTTGTCCAAAGAATATGTGGTTAATGGGATGGCCTTCTATTTTGGGACACCCTGTATATTCACCGATGGTTCCAAAACAAAAAGCCAAACTGGATGCTTCTTTTACCAAGAAAATATTAATCATCATGAAACTTATAAATTATCTGATGCAGCGACTGTGTATACAGCAGAAAAATTTGCAATACAAAAAGTTATGGAACATTAAAAAACATTAATAAATTCAAACTGCGTTAACTTTACGGATTACAAGAGTTTAGTAGACAAACTGAAAACTACAAAAAAACTCATAAAAATCGACAATATGTTTCAAAAAATTCTAACCACGTATAGATAACATAACTTGATAAGATCGTTTGGATTAAAGGCCACGCCATTCAGTCATTGGCTGGTAGTCACATCTGAATCGCTTGTAGATGATATCTTACTCCCTTCCGATCCATTCGCAGAGTATTCAAAAAATCTTAAATCAAAATGGCAGAACATATAAGAACAGTGGTCTACAGGAAACGCCTACAAACAAATACAGTTAACAATACGAAAAAAAGCCATGGTTATATTCAAATTCTAACAGACAATTCATAAAGACAATGACAAGACGCTCTATGCCCCAAATACAAATTTAAAATAAGTTTAACTCATAACCCAAATTGCAGATGCAATTATGTTGGATATACCACTCGAATGGCTTAAATTCTCTCTACAGCGATTTGCACAAACTTGGACTTCAATTTTCGTTAAATATTACGGTGTTTTCGGTCACGTGGTTTTGTTTACATTTCAAGGCAATTAATTTATTAATGTTGTTATTTTAATTATTACGTGGTTCTGACCTTTCAAGATTAGCCTGTAATACATTTCATACCAATATAAAATTCATGCAACTTCCCCATTGTGAACATAGGAAGCTCAGCATATTTAAATTAAAAGACAACCTGTGTTACCTACACTAACATGTTCCCCATCTCACTCTAATCAAGAACATCGATTAGATTTTCATTAATCTGCCTAATTGTAAGACTACATTTAGTGATCAAAATTCTTTCTCTGATGAGGGATGGTTTGAAATACTCTAGGTTTGAGGCAATTCTCAAATCTATATCAATTTTCTGTGCAGACTACTTGAATTCTCCAAATCTGGTGAAGAATTCACGAAATTGGCAACACTTCCAAGCAACGTCTATAAAATTGTATTTATTAGTCATTTTTACAACATAAATAAGTGTTTCAAGTTAACTAAGTATAAGTTCTGTCGATTTGCGTCGTACTGAATATATTTGTATATTAATTTACCATTGATTTATGTAATATTTTATTATTTACGAGACTAGTTTTATTGCTGCAGTAGCACTGTTTATTTTAGCAGAACATTGTAAAGCAAAATATTCCGTCTCTTTGTGTTAAGTACATTATCCGCGTAGGCTCTAACCACAGGATTTTTAATAAAAAACCTTTTTGTTTAAAATTTTTGAATAACAATGAAATTCCTCCCAGCTGAGTAGATATATTTTTTAGGCATCGTAAGATTTCCATAGATTTAATCACGTCTGGTTGAAAAGGAGCGGAGACCTGTACTTTGTGAGTGGTTGCGTGCGTGATCGCGCATGGTATGCCCGATTCATGTACAGGATGAGTTTCGATAAAGGGTTTCTTCCGTCACTTGAAATGTTTATTTCCACCTGAATCAGAACGAGCCGTAAAAGTACCGCAGCCCACAAGTGTTTTCTTACAGCAGAGAGAGAGAGAATTTTAATGTGTTTATTCAACCGATTGTAATGGTTTGTTGACTAAACTTGATAGTCGGATAAAAATATAAAGATATTGTTTTGGGGTAGGTTCTCAGTTGTTCTTGTAAACTAGGTAAAGGCGAGTATTGACAGCAGATAATTATTAATAATGTTTTAATATTTTCAATGTATTTTACTATATTATACTGGATATAAGTTTTATTGCAGTTTATTTTCTGGCTATTACAGTATTATAAAAATAGAAATAAAGTTAATAATAAATTTATAAAATCTATGATTCTTTTTATTTACCTAATACTCTCACTTTGATCAAAGAGATATAACGTTCAGACATTTAGCAGTGTAATCGGAAAATACCAATCCTTCATTAACAATGAACTATTAAATATAATATTATTATTGAAGATGTTTCCGTTACTTTTTAAAGCGTGAAATTTGACACCAGGGATTTATAAAGTAGCACAATATTAGAGAAAAAGCGCCAAACATGTAATAATAAGAAGAATATCTCTACACTAATAATATAATTTTACTTTGAGAATTTGTGACAAGTGTATAGTTATGTAAAACGAAATAATTTTGTATATAAAAAACATGGGATAACATACCTTCCTAGATAATTTAAATTTTCTTATATTTTATAAATATTGACCTTTATAACTAACATTAGAAAATATTCATATTAAAAATGTTTTCAATAATCAATTTTATCGCACATACTTATATGACTGAATATCAATGTGTAAAAATTTGAACAATATGCACATGTTAAATAGATCATCAATCAGTTTGAATATTTATATTTTGTTTAACCTGAATAGTGTAACAGAAGCCAATTTAAAAATGTATTATATTATTTTTGTAGCGATATGGAGAGTGTATTAGCAGATGAAGTTGGAAAGAGGGAAAAGTTTTTACTTTTGATGTTATGGAAAAAAGTCTCTGCTTGGTAAAATGTAACCTCTAAGTTGACTTAGCCTGGAAACACGTCACGTAGACAAACAAATAAAAGATAGGTTTTGTCAATTCTGTAGGAATTTGTCCATTCATCCTCTAAATTTGAATTATCCATTCTTCTACGTAAAAGTGTATTGTTCACCTATCATCTAAAAATGTATTGAAATGTAGGTATCTCATTGGCATTAGAAAATATGTTGAAATTTTCGCTGAAAATACTACATAATTATTTTTAAAACCAATATATTGTTATGTTATGTAATTTTGTTGGGCGCCAAATAATATTTGTGTTTGAATTGTATTTGTGTTTCTTTAATGATTTGTGTTTATGTCTTCTGTGTGTAAAAGAAAATTGTATTTATTGGACTACAAACCTGTATCTTATATATATATTTTTTTATTCTTATTCAATTACCCTGGCTGCTTGTATAACATAGACTCTGGTAGTCGGTTCGCTCATCAAGTCAATTCCCTTTTTTTTTAACACACTGTACCTTACTTCATCAAATAAATATCAATTCAAAATGGACAATTTTTATTTCATAAGAGATTTGTTTACTACTTATTCAAAATTATTTAAAGTTTTATGAACATAATTTATAGGTAACAGATAAAATTTCTTTAAAGGCAGTTGCGTATTAAAAGTTGCCTATCTTTAATATTTTTAATTCTTAAAATTCATGATTCAGTGGCATTCTTCTAATGGATGTTCATCGCTGGTGATGTATTATATTTGCCAATCATACTTTATTTAACAGATGGTCCACTAAATAACGAGTTTTAATATATTAAATAGAAAAGTAAATATTATTAACTATACTAAGGTAAGTAACTTATTATTTTAATAAGTCTTAGAGTCTGTGACTGTCTATTTTGTGAATTTTATGGCTAGCTAGCGTTTCTTGTCTCTTATTAAATTTACGTAAATTTCTGTGAATTTATGTGCACATAAAATACCTTTCTGATGTTAATTTTCTTTTTATAAGACTTCTACTAAAAATCCCTCTTAACTTGTGATTGAGCTGCTGATATTGATGGCTGGTTTTCCCACTATATGTTACTGCCAAATTCCTAGCTTGGACCTGGATCTCTGTTTATATTGTTACTCGACACTTTTCTTATGACGTAAGTATTACTTTTAACTATTACTTTACTTTTTCTTGCTCAATTTCTTATTTTTCTAGGACCTTTCTTCAAAAACCCACGCTGCTTTTCTTTTTATTCTTTCGTCTCTAATCAACAAACTTTTGTTTTCCTTAATATGTTTCTATCAATTTGATATCTTCATTCCTTGTTGTAAAATTTGCATACATATTATGGTTCATACATATGATCTTATTTAGTTTTTCGATGCACTGTTTTTTTATGTTTTCACTGAACTACTTAAATCTACTACAAAATTTTTTATGTAATTACAATTTTACTTATATCTAATTATTAAATATTCTTCAATATTACTCTTTTTATGTACATTGTTATATCTCTTGTGAAGCCAACTTTAGACTTGACATTTGTCCATGTCTATGATATTTATTTGACATTTCTCAACATTTTATACCTTTTTATTTATTTAAATTGCTAATATTTTAATTACCTTCGCTTGACTTCTGTCGATATGTGTATGATATTATTAAATGATCTTTTCTTTTTCTTTCTATATACTTTGATCTGGGTTTAACTCCTTTTTTGTTTATGAACTATTGATAAATATGAGATCATGTCCCAATATTTAAAGAAATTTAACTATATTTTATTTTCAAGAATGTTAATTTATTTAATTTACACTATAATAACTACTTATATGTTCTGCATTGTCACTTTTTATATTATTTTGTTTAATACTACTATATTTTAATTTTAATAACAATAATAATTTCTATTCTATTTTATGGTTTTTTTAAAATAAACATGTAAATCCCCATAAGTATTGAAGCTGATATTTCATATTGTCTCAATTTATTCCTTGGCTTTTGTAAATATTTATAGATATCTGCGTGAAAATAAATATCATTTTGATGCAAACATCTAAAGAACGTAGCATTTCAGTTTCTATAATATTTATGAATTCTATAATATTTAAATTGGCACAAGTTGTGAGTGCACACGTTACAAAATGTAATCTTATAGTTACTGTTTTACGAATATCCCACAAAAGTCCTTATTAATGAACCGTATATGTTTGTCTATACGTTAACAACACAACTAAAACGTATTAAGTCAGAAGTTAGGTTGATGTGCATGCGTAACAGGAATCACATGAAAACTTCTGTAAACTTTCATTATAAATTTAGTAAATAGTACCATTGTAGTACATTCTGTTACCACACTATTTCTGAAATTTCCTAATTTTATTATGCAACACACTTGATTATTCCTTAATACCGGGTGTTCCATCTAAGACTTTCTTGCTTATATCTCAGAAACCATCATAGCCAGCGCGATGAAATTACAGACACTAGATGGCGCATATAATCTGATGGTAACATCAATTATTATACAGGGTGTTCCATTTTTCGATTTAATTTTGATATTTTGGTAGTCAATCCTGCTAAAACTTATGTTTAAATTAAAATACACTTAATTATGAACACATTCTGAAATATATATATGCACAATGATGTTATTGATACTTGTCGGTACAAATTTAGACTTGAGTTGAGGCTTTTGGAATATTGAAGTCGGTGTACCTAATAATGAGGTATCCGTATTTTTTATCACAAAATAATTTACAAAAGTGTGTAAAACATATTCCTTTTTTCCAACTGCTATAATAATTTTCTATTGCTTATTTAACAACAAATAAATTCCAACAAAATGACTCCTAAAACTTTTGATTATAATGTGAACGTGTTTGTCTCTAAAATTTAGAACTGAACCTACCCCACAAAAAAAATATTACTAATATTAGTAAAGCATAACCTAAAAATGATTGATGATAAGTTTGTTGTGTCTACATATTTTAGCACTTTATTTATGTTTCTGATGGATAAAATATGTTTAAGAAGGTTTCTGTATCTGTAAAATACTAAAAAATGTACTAAATTGTTGTATTATATATGAAACAGAACTAAAATAAAGCAACCGATCTTTGCCAGGAAGAATCACCTGTAAACTTACTAGACCCAGAAGGTACCTATCACATAGTCATTTAAAGATAGACAGTAATTTGTAATTATTGTTTTTTGTCTTTCAGGTATGTGTGTGTAGTGCCATAAATTACATTGAAACAAAACAATTCATAACATCGGACGCTAAAAAGAATAAGCGAAAAATATCACACAAACATTTTCTTAGAATTAATTCTGAACATGGAATGATGGATAATATTATAAAGAAGTCCCTAACTCACTATGAAGCGTAGGTATTCTATAAGACGTTAAATTCAGTGGTTGTCTGGCGTGGGCTTTAAAATTTCTAAACGAACAAAATTTAGAAAAGTAAATTAATTTTATAATTCTATGTACAGTGCTAAAACATCTCTTTAGAATATCTTAAAAATGATGAAAGCTAAGTGTTGTTACAATATACACAACGTAGGTATGTAATAATGTATTGAACAATAAAATGGCAAGATTCGTTTTTAATCGTACCTGTATGACCATTATCAGATTGAACTTGCTCTGTAAAAGAAATTAGAATACAGAACAACTGTTTAACATAACTTTTAATTTATTGCAATTTTATTTTATTGTCAATAAATTATTTGTCGTTTTTTATAATAATGAATACTTAAAGATGAAGGGTCAAGTTAATCAATTTAATCACTAATAAAAAAAATAAACCACTATGTAGGTACGTATTATTTCTTAATTTAAATTATGCTGATTACAACTGATTAATACCTATAATAAAATACGACAAGATCACCCTTTTTGACCTTTTTATATTATCAAACATTCCATGCTTAGAAATATACCTACCTTATTTAAGAACAGAATACTAACAGTTTTCAGGAAAATTTATGTTTTAGACATGTTAATTTTGTGTGAAACCGTCCACGTTTCATTGAGTACTAAGAAATATCATGTCTGACTCCACAAATACGAATATGAATATTAAACGCTCGGACTATGTTCTTGCGTTTAAACATTTTTGCGTGGATAAAATGCTACTTAAAACACTTATACAATAAATAAGATTTCTTCTCATACATAAGTCTTGCTGAAAGAGTATATGTATACCTACTGACATTTTGTGAGTTAGTTATAAAAAAATCTGTTTATTTAGTTGCATCAATATTCTACATTTCCTCAAAAATTCTAACATTTCTACAACTAGGTATTGAGCGACCATTACAGAGCTCAGGGGCGTCGTCGTTGTATTTAGTTCCTAAAAAAGTCAACGAGTGAAGACTGTGCAGTGATTATCGAGATTTGAAAACAAGAATACTTCGCTATCCTCTGAGGTACATACAAAACTTTTCACAATTGATATAAGGTCAAATCGTTTTCACCACCATAGACCTTATGCTCATGTTTAATCTCTGTTGCTGATGAGTATATCCTAAAAAAACGGCCATTACAATACTTTTTGGATTTTTTTAGTTCCAGTTTATGGCCTTTGGATTACGTAATGTGGCCCAAACCTTCCAAAGATTTATCGATGAGATTCTTGGATTTTTGCTATGTGTACATAGATGACATCCTAGTGGCATCAACTTCCCATAACGAATATTTGCGGCATCTAGAAATAATCTTCAGACGCCTAAAGAAGTTCAACGTAATCAATTCAACCAAGTGCGTTTTCGGTCAGCCAGAAGTAAAATTCCTTGGGTAATTAGTAACTGAAGCTGATGCCAGTCCATTAATATGTCAAAAAGATCCGACAGTTTTTAGATATGCTAAACTTCTACAGGATGATTCATTAATAATTGTACGTTCGCTAACTGGATAATCCTGGACTGAAAATATGAAGCTGCTGCTCGAAGATATCAACAAATGTATCCAAATAGAGTTAATTCAATCACCAAAGCTTCAGAAACATATTTATTCGATTAAGAGAGAATTTAAGCCTAAATGTGATCTAGGAATACCAAAACGTATTTCTGTCGTTGAAGAGGATGACACTTTAGTGTAAACTGCTGATAATCCGCAATTGAGCACTCGACGTTTGTCAATTCTTCATATTTTCAGCCCAGGATTATCCTGTTAGCATATGTACAATTATTGTTGAATCACCCTGTATAGAAGATTCCTACCCAACTACACCGGCCAACTAACTGGACTAGCCCCCACATTTAAATTAAAGTTTCTGTAATAAAACCTTTAACCCATAGACTTGAATAGGAAAGTTTAGGACTGGATAATGACGCAGTCCTCTGATAATGCTAATAATACACAAACCTGTGCAAAATTTTAACTAGACAAAACAAACAATATATTGATAAAAACTCTCTTTTCAATTATATCTTGTAAAGCACGCGCATTAAAAAACCTTTAAAAATGTACACTTTTTTGTAACGCCCTGTATAGGGGACATTCATGACTGAATTTGAATTTTATCTGCAATCGATTATATAGGTACGTTTTCAAAACATTATTGCTACTCTTATACTACCGCACCGGCAACTTTGGCTATTAATAGTGTCCCGCTGATTAATTAGGCCCATGGCGTATTAAACCGCAATTAAATTTGTAATTAATCCCGATGGCAGGTGATCATATCAAACAATCTTAGTCAATACTTTTATTGTAGCTATGAAATCAATTATAGATCTAAGCTGGCGGCGCCATTCAAGGCTCACGAGATAAATAAACGTGCTTTAAAACTGAAAACAAGTGGGCAGAGGTAGGAATGATTTAAATTGAACAGAACCCGAAAGAAAAGTCTGGCACCACATACGACACGACGTGTACATTTGTTTCATATTGTAGGTAAATGAATATTACACAAACGATCTGAAGCATAGTAAAACCCAATACGTTGTTCTTGCGAAATAATACTATCATTTAATATTAATTGCGTTTAAATACAGTGACAGTACTAGGTTACTGTGTCTTATATGAAAATAAGAATATGCTGGTTATGTTTTAACTATTACGCCAATCTAATGTTGTAGTTAAATACAAATACAAACTGAAAGTAAGTAAGAATTATAATATGTAAAAAATTATTTTTCTTCTGTTTATGTTCCAAACATCGTACACTGAAAATAGGAGCCAAATAAAAAGTAAAAATTTGCATTACACTATGCATTAAAAATTCTTATTATTAGTAAAAAATTGTGTTTATCTGTTTGAGAACGTAAAACCAAAAGTAATGTACTTTATTACCATTACTATTATTGTTATTAATATCAGGAATTTCGCAAGGAATGGTTCTTGGACCACGCTTATTTATTTTATTTATCAACGATTTTTTGCAAGAAAATTCAATTTAAAACATTATTATATACTGATGATCTAAAGTTGTATGCAGAAGACTGCGGTTTGCTACAACAAAATCTTTTTAAGATCAATTGATGTCACAGAATTAGATTGCCACTTAACATAAGTAAATGTCGTGTTAGTTTTCCTAATTTAATATATAATTAAACTGTTTAAAGATGTATACAATTTAAAGATCTTGAACTTATATTTGATTCCAAACTAACTTTCGTTCCTCATATAAATTGTATAGTTTCAAAGTTTTATAAGAATCTTGGTCTTATTTTTAGAAATTCTAAAATCTATCGATTCTGTTTAACTCTCTTGTCAGGCCGAAATTACAATATGTCTCTGTTATCTACAGTCCACATTATGATATTCATGTTTCAATCTTGAATGGAGTTCAGAGAAAATATCTGAAATATTTGTTTTAAAACTGATCAGAGCTTTTAAATATATTTGATTTGAATAGTTTAACTTTAAATAAAATATTGAATAATATGATTGGCTCGCCTGACTTATTGATTGATGTCAAAATTATTTCTTTTCTTTCATTTAAAAGCCAGCTACGTTTCAAGTCCCATAAATTTTTAATGAGATTTAACATACACCTAGATATTAAAAGCCATTTTTTTCGAAACAGACATAGAATTCTGACATAGAATTTCAACAAAACTACCTTTTCTATGTAATAAATCCTTAGTTTTCATTTTTGCTATAAAATTATAAAAAAATATACACAAAAGTTTTTGAAGCCCTACCCCACCCTCCCTTGTTTTACCCGCCCCAGGATAAACTGCATTAATCTTCTGCATTTTTTTTATATTTTGAGAAAGAGCATAATATGTTATGGGATTGTGTCAAATTTCATTAATTTATTTCAACGCCTTTGACAAATACTAATTAAAAACCATCATCAAGAACTAACCTTTCACACCTTATATGTCAAAAACGTCATGCTTATATAGACTTTGTCTTGTTTTGAAGTCTAGACAAGGCAGTACCAAAACTATAAAGACACAATTGTAAGTTGTGTGCAGGTGGACCGCCAGATTCAGCATGTGGCCGCAAAATCTAGTTACATGTTGCATCATGTCTATTCAAATTCTCTTCTCTCGGATAAGTTTGTCGGTTGCCTCGACTTTTGTGACATACTGAGAAGTGTTAACAAGCTTTAAAGCGATATATATGTCCGGTATTCCGCTAATGAATGACTTTGACAGTTCTTGTTAATATTTGTTCTATTATTTCTTTTAATATTTATCCAAGTATAAGAATTTAAATTTATAGCATAATTTGCCACAGATTTCACAAAACAAGTCTTTGCAGACTTTCAATGCAGTTATCAATTTTTTAAGTTTCTAGATGTTCGAAAATATATGGTTATCTTGTTCAGAGCTAATTCTAAAACTTTAGTAGGTATTTTTGTTTCAAAATTAGTTTTGAAGAAGCGCCACCAAATTTCAATTAATTTAGGCAACTTGTTTAAAAAATATAAACAAAAACAAATTTTCTTATGGAAATTTTAGTATGCTGTATCTCAGAAAAGAAGCATTTGTCGTCATATAATAATATGAACGTTGTATATTAGGTGAAGGTATGATTTGTCTGAATGGTAATGTTTCCTTCCCAATTTTGGTTGCCAGCTAGAGTTCCCTATAAACTTAGATATTCCATGGAATTAAAATAAACAAATGTGAAAATAGATTTACATCGAAATTATTTTTTAAATGTATTTTGCATAGCTATTATCTTCTTAATATATGAATAATTTATTTTTTATGTATCATAACATAAAGAATTTACAGCCTTTTATATATCCATATAAATTCTTCCTGAGATTATGGTGCTTGCTTCTATAAATGGAATATGAATGTGTTTTTTAGGGCTGTAAGATAAAATCAGTTCATAAAAAAATAAAAATCGTTCGTAAAATCAATAAAAAATATATACTGAAGTATTTTACATGCCCTAAAACTCAGTTTATTGAGCAATATCGATTTAAATGAAAAAACATCCTTCCGACCATGAGATGCACAGTAGCAAAGTAGTGGACATAATATGTGAAATATATATGAACCATTCTTAAAGTTTTCTATCTTTGATACTTGTATTACCTTTGCACTATGTTAAGGTCGCCGTATTTTTCGCCGTAAAATGATCAAGTTCGCGGTGTTTTGTAAGTATAGAAATCTTGAAAAGTAAAACACGTAGAGTAAAAGTAATATAAAAAATAAAATTATTGATTTTTTATTTATTCTTTTTTAATATTTAAATTCTTCTCAAATAATATAATACATTTTAAAATGCATTTGTATGACACACATTATTTTGTTATTTTAACACAACATTTTATCACTTATTTTCACATACTTATAAACAAAAGTGAATAATCTTATATGCAGAACTATGTAAGTTTTGAAAGATTTCTGAACTAAAATTTTTTTGGTTAAACCTCTTTCAGCCGTTATATATTCATTTTACTTCGGTATCTTTGAATATCTGCAGATGGTATAAGATAACATTTCTATTATTTGCTGAACTCTATATTATTCAGTTCTTAAATGTCCAAAATTACTTGTATTTGAAGCCCAAAAGCACTGTTTCAAAAATACCGCGCCCTTAATGAACAAAGTCGAGCCTAAGCTGAGTTAGTCAAGTTGTAAGTAATAAAATTGCGGTAACAACGTTTTACTTAAGTATAAGGAATTGCCAAGATATTTATTTAATAAATTTATGCCTTCATTAAGAATTATCATAAAATATGTTTTATATTTTTATACAGAATGTTTCTTAATTAGTGACCTAAAATCCAGAAGCGTATTCTGTGGCCAAAAATAAGGTCTTAGGAGAGCCATTGTCCAGCTACAGCGTGTCAAAATTTAAAAAAAAATCATTTAATTTCTAAATCGCTTGTGATAATTAAACCAAATTCGGTGTGCATATTTAGTATGAAACCAAAAGTTACTAGCTTTAGAAACTTACCAGTGGCGGAAGTGTGGGTATCATCAATCAGTATTTGCCAAAAAGATATACAGGGTATCCCAACGAAAATTAGACCCCCCCTATAATTGGAAAACCGAATAATATTTCAAAATTCGCCGAGACCCGTCGATTTTTGTTCTTGGGGGGAGCTTTTTTTGACATTCAAGTCAACTCGATATGTTCATCCCCCTAATGCCTAGCAACCCCAACTTAAAAATTTCAAATGCAACTACCCCACTTGTGGCACATCATTTTAAAGCCCTTTTCATTGCAAATACAGTGACGTACCGTTTTTAGAAATCGGTTGAGATTTGACAGAATTATTGGTTACAAACGAAAAGATGACAAACCAACTTACGCGTAGTAATTTCTACACAAATGCCCACCACTAACAAGTTTTTCATCTACTACACATGACCGCATTACCTAATTGTTATTGATGTGTCTATCAGTTTACAAAAAAGTCAGAAATGAAATAAAAAAGCTGAAGCAAATAAAACTAGATACTAAAATAGTTATTAGTAGAAGATACTTAAGTTTATAGGAATTCAGACCTTTTCCAAATAACAAAAAATCAGTACTACAAAAAAAGTCGGGTTTTGGTGTGACCAAGAAATCGTTAGTTTCAGCCGTTATTGAAAGTATTAACGTGTGTTCGAAATGGTTTATTCTATCGCGGAAAGAGTAGAAATTGTTGCAATATATTATCGAAATCACGATTGCGCTGAAGCTACAGCACGAATTTTTAATGCCAATCATCCTGAAAAAAAATGTAAACCACCAGTACGTTAAACACCTGATTGACAAATTTGTTGCAACAGGTTCGCTTTTAAACAAGAAACGTGAAGTAATTGGGCCAGTTTGAAATGAAGCAGTTGAAGTGGCAGTTTTGGGTCATGTACAGATGGATAATAAGCAATCGATTACAACTGTGTCTCAAGCTTCTGGCGTATCCCGTTCCAGTGTTCATCGAATTTTGAAAAAAAACACAAGTTTCATCCATTTAAGATGACGCTGGTTCAAGAGTTACATGAAGATGACTTTGATCGCCGTAACCAATTTTGCGAATACTTTAGTGAACAACTTCTACTGAATCCAAATCTTCTCTACAATACATATTTCTCCGACGAATGCACATTTATGTTGAATGGCGAAGTGAATAGACACAATTGTCGTTATTGGAGTGATACTAATCCGTATTTAACCAGGGAATTTCATACTCAGACACCTCAAAAATTGAATGTTTGGGCAGGCATTTTGGGCGACCATCTTGTTGGACCATTTTTAATCCAAGGTAATCTCAATGAAAACACCTATCTAGAATTATTGGAAAGTACAATTGATCCTAGGATAACAGAGATTTTAGAAAGTGACGACAATTTACTAGAAAATGAAATAACCTTCCAACAAGATGGTGCTTCCCCGCACTATGCTACTGCTGTGCGACAATTTTTGGATGATCATTTCCCGGGGCATTGGATTGACAGAAGAGGTCCCGTCAAATGGCCACCAAGATCTCCGGATCTGTCCCCTTTGGACTTTTTTCTGTGGGGTCATTTAAAATCACGAGTGTACGCCACTCAGCCGGAAACATTGCAAGTGCTACATCAGAGAATTGTAGAAGAATGCCGATTAATAACTGCGGATGTCTTTAATAATGTTCGAACAGAATTTGAAAACAGACTGTATTATTGTTTGGGAGTTAACGGGGGTCATTTTGAGTAATTCATCAAATAAATCTGATTTATTATTTGCTTCAGCTTTTTTATTTCATTTCTGACTTTTTTGTAAACTGGTAGACACATCAATAACAATTAGGTAATGCGGTCATGTGTAGTAGATGAAAAACTTATTAGTGGTGGGCATTTGTGTAGAAATTATTACGCGTAAGTTGGTTTGTCATCTTTTCGTTTGTAACCAATAATTCTGTCAAATCTCAACCGATTTCTAAAAAGGTACGTCGCTGTATTCGCAATGAAAAGGGCTTTAAAATGATGTGCCACAAGTGGGGCACATCATTTTCCCCCCAAGAACAAAAATCGACAAGTCTCGGCGAATTTTGAAATATTATTCGGTTTTCCAAGGGGGGGTCAAATTTTCGTTGAGATACCCTGTATATCTTCCCTATATAATATTACAAATAAATTATTTCATCATATGCGCCATTATATTATCTTCACTTTTTCTTTCTTTATTCTTTTTTTGTATTCCAAACCGATTAACAACAAAACTGATTTATTTAATAAAGTAACATACTTAATTACTTAAACACATCTTAGGGAGAGCACGCAAAAAAATAATAAGAATCATTGTGTGTATTGTCAAATTACGCTTATTTTTAAAAAGATTCAGTTTTAATAATGACTTATGTATATTCAAATGCTGAACTGGCCAATATGGTTTACGTTTATGACCTGCAAGATGGAAATGTATTAAGACTAGACGAATATATATGGAAAGATTTCCAAATCATCGAATTCAACAATGTTCAGAAATGTTTTTCAACGTCTTTCGAAGTTAGGCTAATTTCAGAATGGTCCAATTTCTGGAAGACCTTTGAATGTTAGAACGCCTGAGTTAGAAGAAACTATGCTACACGAAATTGAAAGAGACCCAAATCCTAGTACTAGGAAGATCGCTGCAATTCTTAATGTGAATCATAAGAGATAGAATTATCGTCCAGTGAGTAAGCAATCTGAAATCCCCAAATTACTCTACTGTTTGATTATTAAGAAACTTACTCATGACACCAGGAACATAATTAATGAAAACCAACATGGCTTCACCTCAGGAAGATCCGCCAACATAAATTTGGTTAGTTATCAACACTTTCTCTTAAACAGTTTGGAGGAAAGGCACCAGGTTGACTCGATCTATACTGACTTTGCAAAAGCATTTGATAGAGTCAATCATGATCTTTTAATTGCAAAACTCTTTGCGTTAGGCATTGACAGTCACTTTTTGAAATGGATTGGATCTTATTTGAGAGGTAGGACTGAATGTGTCAAATATGCTGGTTCTGTGCCATCAGAAATTTCTGTAACATCTGGGGTTCCCCAAGGATCCCATATAGGTCCACTACTTTTTTCGTTATTTATTAATGACATATCAGAAGTAATACAATGCAGTTGCTGTTTGATGTTTGCGGATGACTTCAAACTCTATAGGATTGTTGACAATGTTCAATTCAATACTCTTATGAAGTGAAAAATGTTAATTTGTCAGTGGTGTTGATAGTGTCCGAGATCTTGGCATATTATTGGATTCCAAAGTTACATACATATTGGTAATATTGTTTCTAAATCATTTAAACTATTATCATTATAAGATCATCAGATAAATTTTCCGTTTGCACTTCTAAAATATTATACTCTTTTCTTGTGCGGTCAGTTATTGAATATAATTGTATAATATATATAATATATGGTGTCCATTTTGTCAAGCGGATATTGATAGAATTCAGAGAATTCAAAATAAGTGCACTCAAACTTGGATATCGGAGAAGAGAATATGAATATTCTGGTATTTTGAACATTTTAAATTTATCAAGTTTGGAACATCGAAGAGCTGAGATAGATTTGAGATTTCTTCATAAGATTATAAATCGAGCTATAAGTTTTAATTGAACTTTTTAATCTGAATGTCAACTCCAGAAGAACAAGAAATTCAGAACTGCTCATGGTTCCTCATCACAGTACGAACTATTGCCAAAACAAGTCGATTACAAGGACAGTTAAATTGGCAAATAAAAAATAGTGAAATAATTGATTTATTTGACACATCCATGTATTCATTAAAAAATCAAATGAGGCACATTAATTGGTTGTAATTTAGTTTTAGTTTATTACTATTGTATTTGTAGATAATGTAATGTAAAAATTGTCCTTAAAATTTCTGTTTTGTTGTAAATTGGCATGTCCGTATATAAATACATAAATAAATAAATTAGTTTGGACCGTTCTGAAGCATTAAGAGTTATACACGTATCACATAGAAAAGGTTCAAGTCTTACAGCCGTAAGACTATCTTGCTCGTCTACAATTTTTCCACTGGATTTTGCAAGAAATTTAGCAAAATGTTGACTTTATCGCTAGCGTATTGTTTACCGACAAAGCTAATTTTGCTATAATGACCTTCCACAATAAACACGTTTAGTGTCATAAAAACCCTAATGCTTTCATGGAATGTCGATTTTAACAATAGTTTTGGTATCATTTGAAATTTTCTTGTTAGGCTCTACTTTAATCGATGCCTCCTACAGACATTTTCTTGAAAAAGCGTTTCCTGTACTATTTGACGATGTTCCCTATGCGCTAAGACAAAGAAACGACAGGGCTTCTCCACATTTTAGTTTGATTACTCGAGAAATTTTGAATGAAAGGTTCGGTAATGACGTGATTGAACGAGGCACCCAAGTCAACCTTGGCCACCTAGATCACCCGATATGAACTCTACTGATTTTTTGTTTAGGAATATTTCAAGACATTAGTTTACAAGGTTCACATTGAATCTGGGGAGCACTTAAACAAATTAATTATAGCTATATAGTTGTGATGTGATAAGAGCTACTCCTGGAATTTTTGCACATGTTCGAGTTACAATTTCAGGAAGATATGAATCATGGATTTTGGCTGAAGGTATCCATTTCCAACATTTGTTATAATAAATAGTATAGTAATTCCATTGTTAATTAATTATTTTGTTATTATTTTAAATAATCTAATGAGTATCGTAAAAATGCACTTGATCAAATAAATCAATTTCGATGAACATCGGTTTGGAATACCAAAAGTGTATAGAAACAAAAAGTCAAGATAATAATAAGTCTCTAAAGCTGGTAATTTTTTATTTCATACCTACTGTCATACTAAATATGCACATTGAATTTGGTTAAATTATCTAAAACGGTTTAGAAATTAAAAACTGATTTTTTTTTAATTTTTGACACGCTGTAGCTGAATACTGGCTGCCCTATGACCCCAATTTATATAACAAAAAACCCTTATTTTTGGCCACAAAATTCGCTCCTGTATTTTTGACCTCTTCTTAAGAAACACCCTGTATATATAATTCTTTTTTATTATTTGCTAATTATTGATTGATATCTATATAATATTTTTTGCGAATTATTCAAAATGAACATTCGATTTTTTTTAACATGTTTTCATAAGTAATCACGAAATATGACATAAATTTATTACGAGGAATTGTTATTAAATTTTTGTAAAAAATAATCCCTTCTCTAAAGTATTACTAACAACTAATTTTAGCCAATGTCTGTCTGTTAGGTAGGTGCCAATCTATTTCCATTATACATTGAAGCCTGCGAAACATAAAAAACTCCTTCCAGGGAAATGGCACTGGTATTTAAATAATTGCTGTAAATTCCTGGAATGCAGTGAATAATGTTATAACGCAAATATAAAATGCTACCGCCTTCTTTAGAACTTACCATTCATTCAATAAAAAACCGTCCACATACAAATACAATAAATTACTACTAGCGCCGTACACCCAAACAACGGATATTATTGCTCTGCATATCTACATGCAAGCCACAATCAAACGCGTTCATCAGTAGCGCACTAGAACGAGTGTTAGAAGCCTTTAAATATTCAAAATAAAACAGCCTACGTAAATTCCATAAATTAATGTTATAGATTCAAATGCTACTACTTCATTACGTTGGAAACCATTTATTGGTGTACCTGATTTCCATGTCAACAGTGCAACTTATGGCGAATTTGTCATTGCCAATTTTAAAATCACAACATTGGCTTATGTCGGTCACCGTTGCTACTCAATACCTAGGTCCTAGGTCTTCAATACGAACCGACTGGTAGCTAGAGATCGACCTGCTATTGCTGCAGGTACTATGAAAACAATACATCTGTCGCGCTAAGCGAAATAAAGTCTATAACTACTAGGTAATAATATTGTGGAGTACAACTACTCTGCGACTACTACACTCATCAATATTGAATTAAGACTCGTTTACACGGGCTTAGTAAATAGACACAGCTACTGGAGCAAGTCGCTAGCTGAAAAATTTTACAAACATGCAACTTTGTCAGTGACTGTTCACACGTGAATGTTTCGTATTAGTAATTCAGTTTCAAAGTAAAAATGTAAAAGATGTAAAAATGAATCGAAAGCTACTTGGAAATCTACTATAGCTATTTCGTTTATAACTTTTAATAAAGCTACGTACTGTGATTGTGTTTCTTAACATGAGCTAATCATGTTCCATAGTTTCGTGTCTTGATACTTTAAAGATCTAAAACTGAGTATTTAAAACTGTACATATACGCAATTGTATCCCGTTGTCTTAAATAAAATAATTTACTACTACCACTCAATTGGAAAACAGGCGTTCACAAGAAGGTAGCAGCAGAATAGTAGACTAGCTTCGACACGAGTAAACTAATGGATAAGACGAACTGCTCTCAACTTAATTGACTGTCTCCATTTACTGGCGCTAGTACTCTACTAACCACTAGAAATTATGTTCACGCGATACTAGTATTTAGAAGCTAGCTACTTGATCCAGCAAGTCGTCTATGTTAGAATTTATAATTTTTGTGATACCTTTATTTTGACGTTTTCTGGAATATTATCGGCCACATTCTATTTGATTCTCGAGACCGCCGAACACTTCTAGAACTCTAAAAAACCTATATAAGTGGATATTTTCGCCGCTGGAGTCAGTTTATATTGAACAGCCGAATACGAGTCAAACGCGAGTGACAAACGTCAAAGTAAAGCGTTGACAGTTGCGAAGAGTGATAATAAAGTTTGTTTGTCTACGTGACGTGTTTCTACGCTAAGGCAATTTCGAGGTTACATTGGTGTCAGAAGTGCAACGTTCCACAAAGAAGACGTTTGGAGTAGACAAGTGAATGCCGGTAACGAGATCTAGAGCAACAGAAATAGAGGAAACATTCAAGCAGTTAATGGAAATGATGAAAGACATGAAAAAGAGACAGGAAGATATAAAAAAGAACCAAGAAGATATGAAGGAAGACTTAAAAAGAGAAATGAAAAGCAACCAGGATGAAATGAAGAATATCCAAGACGAAATGATGGAAAATTTAAAAAAGGAAATGAAAAACAGCCAGGACGAAATGAAGGAAGACTTGAAAAGAGAATTGAAAAACAGTCAAGAGGAACTGAAGAACAGTCAAGAGGAAATGAAGAACAGTTTAGAAGAAATGAAAAATTACTAAGAAGTAAATAATAAAAAGTTAGAAGAAGTAATTAAGATCAATCGCAAAGAGTTTGACGAAACCGTTGAAGAAGAAATTAATCTACTGAGGAATGAAGTGCAAGATTAAAGTCCAAGTCACAGCAGGAAGCCTAATTCAGTTAGAGCATAAAGTTACAAATTTACAATCACAATGGTCCGCGAAGGAGATTGTTAAGGTTGACAACAGTTACATTTCATCTGCAGGGATTAAACCACCAACGTTTGATGAAAAGGTGTCATGGAGTACATACCTGAATCAATTTAAGACAGCTGCCTTGGCAAACAACTGGTCAGAAGGAGAAAAGGCCACTTTACTAATAGTGGTTATACGAGGTGAAGCTATGGAGATTTTAAGAACGCTAGCTGAGGATAAACAAAAGGACTATCAAACATTGAAGAATGCCTTTAGGAATGAGCTATGGTGAAGCCCATCTGCAACACGTTTACCAAGCACAACTAAAAAGGTAGGTGAGTTTCCGTAATATAGATTTTTTTCTGTTTCAGATAAACCCTAACTTTGATAAGTAATATGTAAACCACGTGTTGTGAATAGTTCAGCGTTAAAGAATGAAGTGGAATGCAAATAATATTGCGGAGTTTTTTAACGTCTACCAGCTGTACCCGTTATCATGTCTTTCTGTCCATGGTTTCACCCATACTTTTCTTTGCCTCAATTTCTACTTTTCTTTTCAGTTCAACTCATTTATAATACCATGAGCTAAAATAACGACTGCAGCGAGAACTAGTTCCGTCGACATTTTGTAGATATTGAAACCAAAAACCACCGGGATGCTCGCAGCTAGTTCAGTAGTAACTATGATGACGCATGACTAGTTTACTAGCTAACAAGACCCACACGCCAGCGAGTAAAGTAGCCTGGCTTTCAAGTTTTATCGCATTGTTTACAATCTGCTAGTTAGCTAGTGAACATGATTATAGTGGACGAGTTTACTAGCAGCCGGCAAGTAACTAGTAAACTCGCTCAACGTAATCGAGCCTTTAAGTATTCTTTTTAGAATATATTCCACGCTGAAAATAAATTTATATAGAGTTTTTTTAACATAAAGTAGAAAATGGAGTTCCAAAGATTTTTTAGCAATATTTGTTTTTGTTATGTTTTATATCAATATAGTCGTTTTGAAAACATTAAATTTGTTTTCATTCATTAAAATATTGTAAAAGTTAACCGATACCTAACAATTTCGAATGACTATTGGAAAATGCGTGTATATGAATTAGATAGATAATTTAATTATTACTAATTATACCTATGGAGTTATATTTTTTATTCAGTTACCATAGTTATTTAAGAAATATAAGCACAGATCACTTATACAACCCTTCCCTAAATATAGGTTCTATAAGGATCATTATACACTTGATTATTGAAATTTATTTGCTTCACACAAAGTATCGCGGGTTGCATATACATGTATCGTCACATAGTTCGAATTACAAAAACCAATAATTGGATTCTAAAGGTTATTTCAATAATCGAATTTATGGTTAATTTAATTATATACAAGCTATGAAAACATTGTCGTTGGTATTTCATTTGCATAAGTATTCTTTAATAGTGGAAATATAGAGCCTGTCTTCATCGTGACACTATGAAGTTCTGTAGTTTATTATAGTATAATTTATTTATCTTTACTTATGCCCTAAACAAAAATATTGTATTGGATGAAAGAATATCTCTTCAATACGTCAATTATATATTATAAGTTTTTTCCAGGGTGTATAAGAGTTTCCAGTCTGACAAGTCGTTTAGGATAAGAAAAATCAGCATCATATTCACCTGTTGTGAATCATCATAAAATCTCCTGAATTTTACACTGAACAACTGAACATTGTATACAACATTATAAACATCACACGCCGCAGCATTCTTCCAAAATACTAGTAATACTTTAGTTGATGTAAATCATTAACTCTTTTTCACGATGTAATAGTACACAGTGATAAGATACAATTCACGGTCTTTCATGCTCTTTAGCCCCCCCCCCCTCCAAAACTTAAAGAAAATAATTCAATTTCAGCATTATATTTTAGATCTACGCTAATAAAAACCCTTGCCTACTGGGGTTGTACATCTTTAGGTACAATTTTTTGTTCTTGAAATGTCAGTCATAATTATACTGCAAAATTCAACATCTATGAAGTTCTCGTTTTATCATTTCTATTGGTATTTTAATATGAAAGTCCTTTCTTTGCTTTAATTTTAAGAACATTTTGAAAATATTTTTAATTAATTTGAATTTTAATAATTTAAATGTTTGTACTTATTTTGCATGTATCATAATTTTCGTATCTCACTTAGTATAGAATATTATTTCCACCATGTGATTTAAAACAAATGAACAGCTGTAGACAAAATAGGTATTTTCACAACTGTTAAAATTGATTTAGTTTTATTTACATTTAGTTTACATTTTGCAATGCTATTTTTTAAACTATTTCTTTATTTCGAATTATGTTTGTTGTGTCAATATAACACACTGATTTTGGAGCAAAATTAATATGTTTTATAAAATATATAAAAAAACAGATTTCCTCTTGCGTTTGAACAATAAATTGATTTTAGAATAGATACATTTTGCTGTTATGATAACAGCCTAAAATAATTAAAATTAAACACATTTTACTCTCAATCAGTATTTATTCATGTATAAATAGAACAGTAGATATATAATTTCTTTCACTATTCCTACATAAATGAACATACGAGAGAGCCGTGTTGTTGATTCTTGATAATTTTGTCAATTGGACAAGGTGCAGTGGCACCTTCTTTGGCATATACGGCATCCTAATGGAATCGCTAAAAATCAATATATGTCATTTAATAATGATCAAAAAGTTTTCTAGAAATTTTTCTAAAAAATGATAACTTATGTAACTTAAAACAAGTTAATTAGTGTGGTTTACACTTTCGTGGTTGGTGTTAATGGTTGAATAATTTCAGAGCTTATTACTACGTCGCACAGTGGAATAGAGAACCCAAATACCAGGCAAAAAATTAAAATAATAGTAATGATATTTCCGTTTCCACTAAAATATATTCTGACCCTTGTTATCTATGAATGGTGAAAGGCGAAAGGCGAACGAGGAAGTTACGCTACCAAGATTAAAATCAAGTGTTAATAACACTTAATTAAAAATAGTTTTAAAAATAATTCAGATATCGAATCTGCTACTGTAAGTGGTCAGAGATTTTATATTAATATCTATTATTTTACCTGTAATTTACAATTAATGCTTCAGAAATCTTTAAATTTGACTGTTTCTATTATAAAAAAGTTTGTTGAGTTGAAATCAAATGAGATCAAGATCAAGGTATTGATGGGTTGTCATCCCAGTAGTACCTAGTAGTAGGTACTATGAAGAAATATCTTGCTGCATATTGCGCCTTTTTTGTTAAAATTAAATATTTAACTAAAAAAGGATCAATATATCATATGGATACTAAAGTTCTCAACATTCTTGCTCATAGCTCTAATATGATGAAACATTTTTTAAAACCAATTGGGCAACTGAGTGAAGATACTCAATATACACGAACCAAAGCTTTTCCTAGTAACAGCTAAAGGATCAACATAAACGAAGATGTTCTTTACTGGCTATTAATTTTTTCCGATCTAGTCATCTCATTCCGGAAGTTTCCAATGAAGAAAGAAAATAAAATGACTTTCCCCTGAAGTCTTTGGCTCTGTTGATCAGTTCTTCTTTATTAGTTCTAAAATACAAAGGTGCAGCGGGACATTTTCTTACGTTCATGTTCAGTTAATTTTGTCAAATTTTTGGACCCTCTGTCCTACTGTACGTCGTCAGATTAGGCTTCTTGACATTGTAAAAACTTTAGAAGTAACTTTGAAACTATAGTTGAAGTTCTTTGGTCGAAATTTATATGTACTAATTCGTAATGTTCCGGTGTGTAATTTGAAGTCACTGAGTCTCAGTTACATAGATTTTCTGAATTATCGTCTTCACCAGAATCTTCTCATTTTACGAGAATATTAGTTTTATCCAAGTCCATTAATTTCGCCCTTGGTTTCACAACTGCTCACTTCTCAAAGTTGTTATCATTTAGGTGGCTTTTCTCCTTCTTCAACCTTTTCCTAACATATCTCCTTGTTTGCTCAATGTATACATTGATCTTCCAGCAGATTTTCATTGATGTGTAGACAGTGTACTGCACCCCTTTGTTGTATATTACACTTGTTTGATATCACGTCTATAGATGAAGGTTTGCTAAGGGGAAGAGGAAAATAAAGAAGTACTGTCTAAATGCTACTCCGATATAAATACACTGATTGATTGACTGATTAGTTGCAGTTGTCACCTGACGTTCCTCTAAATCTACACCCATATAAACATGTAAAAACCTTCCGTAACCGTTGAAACAATTATTTTAAAAATATATGTTCATTATCTTTCAATATGTTCCGCCTCTGTGTAAGTACATTTATCTCAGAAACAGATTTTTTTACTACGGACCAAGGAAATGTCTGGTGTCTGAGATGTCTGGTATATCAAGGGAAAATACATAAGACACATTCACACCTCCATATTCTCTAGTTAATATGATTTATTCCTTGATAATTTGTCACATTATGTTTATTTATTAGATCATTAATTACGAGATAGGAAAGACATTTGCCGTGTATTCTGTCCATAAATAATAGTCGTAGAAAGTGAAACGTATGGATTTATTTATATTGAAATAATTGCATTATTTCTATAATTTACGTTTCTGTTGCACAAACCAATTGGCAGATACATTTAACAACACGACTGCTCGAAGGTAGAATAATGAGTATTTTGGAAAGAATTTTGATATCCGCAATAGTCATCACACTTACTTCAGGGGCGGATAGATAGGGATATTAGAGGCGCTTCTGCCACAAACTACCAAAATAAAAGTCACAAAGTAATGGCAATTTTATATGCAATAAGTGTGTATGTATACAGGGTGTTTATTAATTGAATGCCTATAGCTAAGAGTGTGAATCCTTCGGTCATTTTAAGAAGAAAACTTAATATCAACATATGTCCTAAACCTCTTAATTTTTGAGCTACAGGGTGTTACAGTTTTAAGAAAAAATTACTTTTTTATTATAATTTACTTATCACTCCAAATAATTTTATGAAATTTTCTACACACCTATTAATCATTAAGGAGCACTGTTCGATGTAAAAAATGTTTTAAAATCTTTGCCAATGACGTCCGTACGAGGTTTGAACTAAACATTTTTGAAGAAAAAAATGGTACGCCATTGCCTTTTCTAAAAAGTAAAATTATTTTTAAAATCTCCATTTATTTTATAGCAAATTCGGTCCCTAGACCTACTCTCGTACGACCATTTTCACGTAAAAAAAATTAAAACCAAAAAAGTTTTTCCCCCAAGTTCATTGACACTGCTTTTGATACTTTGTTGCCATTTTGTAGACACCCATCATGCGTGGAAACACTTTTTTTAGGACAAAAATTATTTTTCTACTTTAACCAGTGACGTCCACGTAGGCATAATATTAAATGTTTGGATAGAAAACAACGGTACGCCTCTGATTTTTTTAAATTTTATTTTAAAAATCGCGATTTATTTAGTAAAACGATAAATTCAAAATCTTAAACCTAAAACGAAACGACAAGACAAGAAAATACAAACAAAATAAAGAACCCAAATTATATATTTACAGTACCTAGTTGTTGAAAGTGTCCTCCGCCCACACGTATGCAAGCATCTACTCTTCTTCGCATAGACTGACGTACATTTTCAATAATTCCTGGGGTGTCTCCTATGGTTTGGCAGCATATTATTATACGATTTCGTAACTCTTCTTCGGCTTTAATCGGTACTGCGTACACTAAGGTTTTCAGATGACCCCAGAAAAATTAGTCTAAACTATTAAGGTCGGGAGATCTGGGCGGCCATGACTGCGTTCCTATGCGGCCTATCCACCAATCGTGATAATTGTGATTTAAAAATTCACGCACCCGTAAGCTAAAATGTGGAGGCGCACCATTGTGCATTAGCCACATCTGGTTTCTTAATAAAAGAGGAAGGTCTTCAATCACTGACGACAGATCTTCTTCAAGAAAGTGTAAATACGATTGTCCATCTAATCTTCTTGGGAGAAAAAATGGGCTTATCAAATTATCGTCAATAATACCAGCCCAAACATTTAATGAAAACTGTTCTTGATGATTTGATTCAACAATTGCAAAAGGGTTTTCATTCGCCCACAAATGGTTATTATGGAAATTTCGTATTGAGTTCGAGAGAAACTAGCTTCCAGCAGCTTTTGAAGAAACCACTCACAGAAATTAATACGCAACGGGAAATCTCTAAGGAGTGCCTGGACTCTTTGAATGTGATATGGATATAACACTTTTTCTGTAATAATTTTCCAAACAAGTATGTGTGAAACATTAAATGTTGCCGCGATTTTCCTCGTGCTAGTTTCGGGGTTCTCCTCAATTTCATGTAAAATTCCTTCTTCAAGTTTCGGTGTACTTACTGTTTCAGGGACTCCTTTAGCACTGTGGTCTACTTAAATTTCCGGTTTCATGAAGACGTCTATAAATCCCAGAAAATGTTCTCGGATCGGGTAGTACGCGATTTGGATACCGCGATTGTAACATTTTTTATGAAATTTTACCTCCTACTCTAATAATAATTTTTTAATAATGAAAAATCAATGTCAACTTTATTGTGAAAAGAAGCGTCTAAAATTATGACACTTTACCCAGCCTACTAATTTTTTATTTCATTTGCTTCAAGGGGGCATTTAATGAGTTTACCGTTTTTTCTATTCAAATATTCAATATCATGCCTACGTGAGCGTCATTTGTGAAAGTAGAAAATTAATTTTTGCCCCACAAAAAGTGTTTCCACGCATGGTGGGTGTCTACAAAATGGCAACAAAATATCAAAAGCAGTCTCAATGAACTTGGGGAAAAAACTTTTTAGTTTTAATTTTTTTACGTGAAAATGGTGCATCGTACGAGAGTAAGTCTAGGACCGAATTTGCTGTAAAATAAATGGAGATTTAAAAAATAATTTTAGTTTTTAGAATAGGCAGTGGCGTACCATTTTTTTCTTAAAAAATGTTTAGTTCAAACCTCGTACGGACGTTAATGGGTGTGTACAAAATTTCATAAAAATATATGGAGCGATAAGAAAATTATAATAAAAAAGTAAATTTTTTCTTAAAACTGTAACACCCTGTAGCTCAAAAATTAAGAGGTTTAGGACATATATTGATATTAAGTTTTCTTCTTAAAATGACCGAAGGATTCACACCCTTAAGTATCGGTATTCAATTAATAAACACTCTGTATATAACTAATTATTTTTTACGAGGAAAGTACATACAGGGTGATTCAGAACTTTGAGGATATGTGCACCCTTAAATAAGAAGTCGATGTCACCTAACTAATTATAATAAAAGTAGTAATAGATTTCGCGAAAAAAATGTTTAAAGTTCTAACATTATAAAGGAGTGCGTAGTTGGGAATTGTTGATGAGCGCCTAATTGGATCGTTCATATTGCCTAATCGTATAGATGAACAAGAACAGAGCAACCAGAAGGAACTTTCGGCTTAGTACGGCAAAATTGGGTAAGGTGTTCCCGAATGTGTGTACAAGTCGAGGGGCAAAATTTTGAACATTTTTTTTTTAATAAAATATGAGCTAATTTTTATAAATTTAATTTTTCTTATAGTTATCAAGTACCGCAATTCTTGTTCAAAATTAAATGCTGCAAATCTTTTTTGCGCCGTTGTCGGTTTAATCACAGAATTTCGTCTGATGTGTGACATCGCCAGTTTGCATTGTCACTCCCTTACAGTAAACCAGATTCCAGCGGCATGCAATTAAATGTTTTTAAATAGTTTTCAGAATACGTATTTTTTGCGCTACCATATATTTGTACATGTATGTTGAACATTCCCAAATTTTCTTTCGGATAAATTCTGAATTACTCTGTATGTATGAGCTGGATTTAGTTTTCATTTCTGAATTTATGGATAACGCGATAAATTATAACTGTTGTATCGATCATATCATCGGATGATGTTCCTATTACTATCACACAACGAATTATTAAAAAAAAAATGTACGTGGTGAAGGTAAGAAAACTATCAATATTTATCACAAACCCAATTTCGTGAAGAATGTCTCCCATAAAACTTCTGGAAAGATCGCAAATTTGAATCAATTTGCCTTATGCTGCATAATCCGTTAGTGTAGTTAATGATTTGATGGATTGATGTGCTTGTTTAGAAAGATAATTTTAAGATAATCTTTTACTAAGCAGTAACACTTATTTATGAAGGCTTATTTCCTTCTGGTCTAGAATTATCCCCTGAATTTTTTGCTCATTATTTCCGAACACCCTGTATGTATGTAAATTTTAAACAAAACCTAATTATAGTAAAAATAACTTCGTCGATAGGCCAAAAATTTAAATGTTGATTTCCTCACAAACGGTTGGTTTTCCGACTTCAAACAAGAGTATCATATTTTTAGATAAATCATAATTATTTAAGGAGATGACATCAAAATTTTAATAAAGCCTTTCTATCCTTTAGAGCACTGCAATATTTTGCCTTATATTGCATCTCTATAAAAGTAACAAGTGTGCCAAATTAAAAAAAAATAACTTTGAGGTTACTTAGCTAAATTAAAATAGACATTTCGAAAAATTGTTACGTGAACTTAACACATTTTTTTCGAGTAGTATCACTCCCTAAATGTTCTGCGCAGGGTTTCCGGATACCCTGTATAAGAAGAGTTTAGTGTCTGACAAAATTTTTATACTATTTAGTTAGCCTTTATATATTTTACATATAGGTTACAGCTACGGTAAGGGGAGGATCTTGAGAACGATTCAAAGTTGTATCAGTTTTTAAGGGTCATGGAAACGGTTTTGGAAAGCTTATCTTACTTACCAGTAACACATATTTTATTATTTTAGAAAAATTAGTAATATTGGAATGGCTGGTAACTAATGAGCATTTATTTGAAATAATATTTGCTTTTATGAGCAAAATAGGTACATTTATTTTTTATATAAACATACTGCGGAAGATTTTGTATATTTTGGGAACAAAGGAAGCTGCGCAAAGGGTTTTGGGAGAGATGTATATTGGAACATTTTTCTTTTTTTAACGAATTGCATCATTTTGGACATTTAATACCTTGCAACTATCTCAATTCATATAAAAAAAGATATGGTAAAGTACTAAAGGATTCATTTTATTATAAGTAAGTAAATAAATCATTTTGAACATTTCATATCCTGCAATTATCTCAATTAATATTAAAAAACTATGGTAAAAAACTAAAGCATTGTTTTCAGTATAAATAAGTAAATAATCTCGAAAAGTTATTAGAACATTGCACAGCTATACATGCATTTAACTGCATTCCAGTTCACAAATAAACTGTGATGGTGAGAGGGCTTCGATTTTGCAGGTACTGAAAATAGCCATGTCAGTGAACGCATGAACGAATAGAAGCCGTCTTCAACAATCGGCAAAGGGTTAAAAAAAAGAAATGCACCTGTATTTGTTTCGCAAAAAGATAAGTATTTACTTAGACGTCGAGCAGGTGTTCTCTTTTTAAACAAACGTGCTTTACCTGTCCTTACACAAAAGTAAAATATAAGTACCTACCTAAGTGAACTTGAGAACATTTTTCATTATTTCATCTGAACTTTAAGCTTTAAATCTTTTTACATCTGTGTTCTTACATCCATAAATGATAAACTGATAAAAACTCACATTAAGAAAATAGATATTATTATAATCTATATCATTAAATGTAACTAAGTAATTTACTATTTTTATATTAAGGGGTCACGCTAGATGCAACCGTACAAATTCGTACAGTCCGCGTTCAGGTAAGCGTACTATGACTTCCTTACATCTTTATCCGCCTCGTATCATTATTACGGGATTTATTTTGAAATTACTTTCAAGATACATTAAGAGGTCTCTGAATATATTTTTTCGTAGCACTTTTCGGATTTAGTCCGGGAAGAACGTGTTTCCCGGACTAGGCCAGAAATAATAATTACATTGTTATTGTCATTATACTTATTAACCCGGTAACAATGATAGGTATGCTTTAGAATAATGCAGTTGATCATTATCCTAGCAGCGAATGAACGACTTATCAATTTAACATTAACATAGTTGACATTTTGATTTTTGTAAAAGTTTACGTGGTTTTTTACGATAATTGCAATAAGCAATGGAAAGTAGAAATGAATGCAAGTTTAAAAATGTGGCTGATGAAATTATTACTTGAAAAATCAAAGTGTAGATACGAAAACGATTTAATTGAATCGAATACGATTTATAATTTTTATGAATGGATGGAAATGAAGAAATATAAAACCATTAAAGAGGACATAATTTTAGCTTGTTTGGCACAGAAATCAAACCCTGTGACTAAAAAGTACCTACTATTTAAATAAAGAATAGCCATATTTCCGAAGGTTATCGCATTTATTGAAAGGAATAACATAACCACAGGAACCAGAAGTTTTCAGCAGCGAGCAGATGAACAAATTTATTAGGGACAGACAATGAAAAGTACCTAATGCTAAAGGAAATTTTAACAAAAAATCATGATTGTAGGAAAAAAGGATCAACTTAGTTTGCTTTTACTTTTAGGTAGCAAGAATTATTGGGTTAACCGGTGCGTGTAGATGAGAAGAATTAACAAAAATGTCAATTGATCATATAAACGACAAGGAAGACATGTTATATGTAAAAATACCGCATTCCAAAACACACGTTGAGAGAACATTTAGTGTTGTATAGGCAATATCTTTACGGTCATTTCATACTCAACGCAACAGATTATTTCTAAATTACAAAAAAGGAAAATAGTCTATTCAGCATGTCGGTATCCTTAATTTCGGAAATCTAGGACTTCGGCGATGTTATTTGCTCACAATGGTAGAAAGATCATAATGTCTCTATATACAGGATGTCCGGAAATGATGAACAAAAAATTCAGGGGATAATTCTAGACCGAAAATAAATGCTACCTCTATCTATAACATTTTTTCCAAAACTGATTATTAACGGAGTTACCGGGTGTTAAAGTTAAACTTTTATTTTCGATATTTATAAATAATTTCTTAAGAAATCCAAATATTTACATAAAATTTGTAAATCGGGGGTTGTTTTTGCGGACAAGAAATTCAAATATGTTTCTAATTCTGACGTCACTAGTAGAGGGCGCCACTTATGGCGCACCATGTTTCTTTTAAATGACAGAACTTTTTTGCATCTTAATGTATCAACCAACCAACTTTTGAACCACTTCCGATCCGATTTAAGTGAAATTCGGAACACTCCTTATGATCTTACATAAACTTCTTAAGTTTGAACGACCTACCCTTCTTAGAAGTGTATTTTGTATGCTACCCCCCTCTTACTTTATTTCAAAACTACAAAAAACAAATAATAATTTCAATAAAACATCTACACACCACTTTGACCTGGTTAATTTCGAAACTTTTTCGCCTCCTGTTTTTTTTTTAAATATAAATACGTTCGGAAATTGTTTTTCTGATTACAAACCAAACTAATTAGCTTTTATGGAGACAGACCTACTTTGCATCAAGAAAACTAAAGAAATATCGTATCAGGAAAGACATCCTAGTAAATTAACAGGCATTCTTATGCCGTTGCCGGGATGATATGATTGTTCCTGAATTTTTGAAGAATTTGAAACACATATTTAGTAAAGTGATTTTACTCTTAATATTATACAGAAGGGTTACAATACTAAATCATAAAAAATTTTTAAATAAATTAAAATGAATATACAGGATTCGCCACTTAAAACTACCCAAGCCGGTGTTTGACCATCTTCCTAATGAATGAGATATTCCAGGTTTCCCCTGTTCCCGCAGTGAGTGGAGGCTAAAATGCAGGTCACTTAATATGCCGTTATCTCTCCTGCACAAGTCTCCGGCTTCTGAGCTAATCCTCGCCATTAGAATGAGTATATATTATTATTTAAAAATATTTAAAAGGTGATATTATTGGTGACTTTTTTATTGTGTTCTTTAAGATACCTTAGCGATCAAGGACGGACTGTGGTAGGTTGCAACCATTCAGTACGGGAACGGAGGATATCTGGAAAACTTCATTAATTAGGGTTAAACGCCGACCGGTATCAATCTCTCACATTGACCCAAACTTCCCCTTCTTCCACCCTACCCGCAGAAAGAGGCCAATCGTGTTTACATATATAGCTGATCCATGGTAAGGGACGAACATCCGTTCGACCACCGATCAACCCACTACGTGAAGAGAATTCACAAAATTTAGTTCGATACAGAGAGAGAGAGAGAATGTGTGTTAAAAGTCAATCGTTTTCATGGCTACAAATAGCAAACTGTGCGATGATGGGTATCCAATATTAAATTTTAATACTCAAATGATGGCAGTTGCTGAAGATGAAAGTAAACTTTCTAGTCATGTCCTATGTACCAACTAGTTAGCATTTTAAATAATCTAATCTTCTTAATACCAATTATGAGTTGATAAAAAAATAATTGAATGTCTAGCATTAAGATTACTTCATAACAAATTATGTGTGGTGTGGCGTAGTTGGACGGCATTTAGTATATCCTGATTTATTTTATTTATATTTATATTTTGAGGAAGTTCTCACAAGGTTATGACATTTATTTAGTAAATTATACTTATTTCCTGGTGAATACTTATTTTATTATAAATTAGAAAGAAATATTGGTAACAGTTTGATGGCAGCCGTCTTCTATACTTGTATGAAATCATTTGAATCCTCAACTTTAAACCACTGGATATATTTGAATAGTTAATTGCAATGGTTACCCAAGTATCCAGATTTAACCTCAAAAGATTATTTTGTGGAGACGCTAAAGAGAAACCTACCTAGCAGTTTCCACAGTTCTGTTTGATAAACAGTCTTTATTATTATTTCTACCTAATAGATTTAATTTCTTATAAACTCTCGTAATGAAAAATTGATATTCCAATTTCTTGCTGGCCGCAATATAGTCATACGTTCACCAAAACCATTGCATCTATTTCCAAATTTTCTATTTACGCGAAAAAATACAATTAGGGAGTACTAGCATATTGCTTCCTCCGTATTTGGATTGGATTATTTTCGATATTTTTAAAAATATATTATACAGTGTACTTCTCTACATCTTTACAGTTTTCGAGATATTACATGTTTATTGTTATTATGCAACTCCAAATAACACATGAAATATGATATCTTTTTAAAAATTTTAAATAAAATATAGAAAAAACAGAACAGATAATATTCGATCTCGTTCTTTTTCAATGTAAAGGTAAGATTGACATGTTAAAAGCATACCTATTTGTTAAGCAGTGATAGTCAGTGAGATTGATAATGATGGTATACATTGTGATAAATCAGTTGGAGTGTAATAAAAATTGAGAATGACCAAATTCTGGATAACTGTGAGTAGAGAATCTGGTTTATATTTTCAATTTCATGTACTTAGATACATAGAGAACTTTATTTATGAGGTATAGGAATGGAAAAAGAGAGGTGGTCATTAATATTTTTATAAACAAACATATTTATTATTTTTTCACATGTATAAAAATTCTAGTTAGCTTTCTTGAAGTCTATTCAAGACATTAGTGTAACACGGGCAACGTTATGCAATCCACTAAGACTCTTAAAAATTTTAATATACGAGTCGGATCAGTAATCCTCAACAAGTTTTCTATTGAGAAATCACGAAATTTATTTAAAATTTGACTTTTTTATTCCTGATTTTTTTTTTCTAAAAAAAACCTATAAATTATGTGTTCTACACAGTGAACTGTACTGTTGGTTAAAATATTTTTATTTATTTAAGGTTCCCCCTATATATCAAATTTACATACTATTTACCATTTTTTAAGAAATGTCTTACATCCCCCTTAATATTAATTTCCATTAGTTAAGCACCATCCTGTATTTAAAAATAAATCTATGTTTGTTACAACATAATAACAAAATCTTATGCATGGCTTACCTATATTATTAAGTTAGGTCTTTTATAAGAAGCTAATTGATCGAGTAATCTAACTTTTGTCACCTACCTGATTAGTTGATTTCAATTTAGTTAACAATAACTTAGTAACACTTCTCTAAGTACCAATTAAGCTACTTTACTCGTATATATAAATACATTAGCCAAGAATATGCAAATTAATATGTCTTCTAGTGGTATATAGGGGATTATTAGAAATTATAAAATAACCAAATCAATGCCTGTCCACCTCGCTGCAATGGAATAATTGTCAGACAAAGCAAGTAATTTATGCCGATGTAAAACTCTAGATAATATACGTACAAGTTGTCTTAGGCTTCTCTGTTAGCAAATAATCATAATAAGCATACAGGGTGTACGGAAATCAATGTGCAATTTAGATTTTTTCCTAAAATGTTAGGACCTTAAAAAAATCGCTTTGTCACAAAAAACTTCGTAAAGAAGATAGACGTAGACTTGTTTTTTACTTAAACAGAAACTGACAAAGAAGAAGAAGTCTTTTTGTTTGTACCATAATTTGTTTGTTGAAAGAAATGTTGAGAAAATGCATGTTTCTTCTTATAAGAGAAATATGCACAGTCTGTTAAACTGTTTATTCTTTTATATAGACATATAAAGCGTGCAAGTAACATATCTTGTGGGAAACCTCTTTCGGGATACGTTCCGCAAGAATGTATACCGCTGATTTCTAGAATCGTCTCTGAACGTTTTCCAGTGAGTTAATATACACTCTATAAACAATGTTCCAAACGGTAGTTGCGTGTTCCAATTTTGACCTGACAAAGAATTGATATAATAATCTCAAAGTATGCATATTGTTAAATCCCTTAGAAGAGCGAATAGTCCCTGTAAGCTGAAGTTACGTCACTTCTTCGATATGTTTATTAAAAATAGTTTAGAATCAAATATCAGGCCAAGGTCTCTTAAATATTTTGATCTTTGCAATGAAGAATTCTGAATTTTATAGTTACATCTAATGTAATATATTTTACGTGTGAAAGTCATAACATTACACTTTTCTGCATTCAAGGGCAATCCGTTTTTAATACACAAAAAATCTATTTCATTTAATGCCTTTTGGAGAATTGCACAGTCTAACATACACCGTAAAAAGTTTTAAGTCATGAAGCCATGGAATTGAAAAAACTGATATCGATCCGATAAGTATGACATTAATATAATAGAAGTGGACAATTCAAGGGTTACTCATTTCTTCAATAAAATTCCATGGCGAAGTCACACAAATCTCCTACAGAAATCAATGCGCACCACGTCGACATGACTTTGCCAATCACGATTTTCTGTTATACAGGGTGTCTGTGAAAGGTTAGGAAATCTCGGAGTTGGAGATACTGGTGACCAAAAAAAGTCGATTATGCTAAATATGCCTTATCCGAATGTTGCTGGTTTCAAAAATACAGGGTGTTCAATGCTAGAATTTTATTTTGAAATATCTCAATAACTTTGAAATCTGTCGGAATATTAAAAAAAAATTGGCACAATTGTGTTTTTTGGCACGGCAAATAAGAATTTTTAACTAATTTGGACGTCACTAGTAGAGGACGCCACTTATGGCACATCACATTTCTTTTAAATTGCAGAATTTTTTTGCAGCTTAGTGTATCCATCTGACTATAGAAACAATCGATTCTCCTACCTGTTATATCTGAAAAAGGTATACTTTATTGAAGTCGTTAAGAGTAACAGTTTTCGAAATAATCTTATTTGAAATATTCAGTGCACCGAGTAAAAACTGTTTTGGTTTCAGTTAAAGTGCCTTTTCTACTGAAAATACAGCAAAATGTTATTTGAAAAAATTGTTCAGAACGGTAGTGACTTACAAGTGAGGTTATAATGGTTGATTTGTTCTTCAAAAAGCCGTGGTGCTTCGTAGAAATTCTAGTGGAAACCTGACCATGATGATATTTTGGAAAAGATTTCGAAAATTTTGGCAAAATTACAAACAATAGTTAGAGCTATAACTAGTTAGTTCATCTATATCATTATTTTTATGAATCAGTCAGGAAAAAAAGAGTTAAGGACTAAGAAAAATAAATGTAAGTGGTTCAGTCAAAGCTACAGCACACTATTTCATAATAATTGCAGGAATGATATCGGGACCCATAGTCATGGTTGGTTTAATTCGTTTAATGGCATTAATCACATCAGCGTCAGTGACAAATAAGCCACCAGAAACTGGCAAGTTAAGACTGGGTCCCTGAACAATATTATTGCCATGACATGAAACTGTGAAAGATTTAGAAAAATGGTCACTTTAGCACCAAGAATAGATAAAAAAAATTGTTTTTAAAGGAAGTACATATTGATTATAACTATTTTAAATAATTACCTACTATTTATGATTACACATTTTAATATTACAATTATAATTTCCAGACATGCCCAATACACATTTCTGAATTTAGCAGCTTTAAAAACTCAGATATTTCTGTGGAATTTTATAAGTGATGTTTATTTCCACAGGTTAAATGCTGCATTTCTTCTGTCGATAGTTGATGAAGAATTTGTTATGAGGTACGTTCTAAGGACACAGAGCGATGTATTTTCGTATAATTTTCAGGACGCTGTATCAAGATTTCTTATTCGTTATACAAAACGACCGGTCTTTCTTGGTTTTGATGGCAAGAAGAGAAACAAGCATTACAGATCAATCAATCATTCAATGTTTCCAACTGCGCAACTCATCTGAATGGCACGCTGTATTATAGCTACAACCTGAAAGCTATTATAGCTGCAACCCGCAATCCAACGAGGCAGTATAGACAGTAGTTTGTAGAAATTTTATCATATCTTAGGGGCTAAATTTTTTTAACTTTTTTGGTTTGTAACCGCTAGTTGATTGTTTTAGGAAAGTTATGAGCTTGCGGTATTTTCAAGTAAAAGTTCAGTTGATAATACGTGATTTGAAGTGGCTCCTTAGTTCATCCTTACCTTGAAATATCCATATTTTCATTCACCAGTATGGTATTTTTAAGCATTGAATAATACGACCATAAACTTGAAGGCTGCATTTTTTTAAAATATAGTAACAATGCGTTCTCACTAACATCTTTCATGTTCTTTGCGTTCGTTCTTTCATTTTTGAAATTTTTATATTCCTTTTAATTAGGTCAATCGAGATTTTGATGATACCACATAAAGATCTTTGTGACGAGTTGATGGGCTATAAACATCACTACATTTTATTGGTATATATAAATATTTCTGTTTTTTAGAAGTGGTCATTTAAATTAAGCCACTTAGATCGTTTAAATTTATTACTAATGTAATCATATTTTTTAAACCACAAGAAAATCTAATACAAGCATTTTGCACCCTTTACAAATTGTCTTTATCCCTATTCAATTGCAGACCAAAAAACGGTGTCACAATAAGCAATATTACTAAGAACTAGAGAATCACAGAATTTTAATTTTACATCAACAGTTGAGTAATCTTTGTGCTCTTTATGATATCACGCTCTTTGTTTCAGTGTAGTTTCAAAATGTTAATAGAACTATTTAGTGTAGAATAGACGTTCGATTCGTGATGACATTTATATTATTTTGAAAAATAGGCCTTTGTAAACTACAATATCTACTCAATTTAAGAGTATGTTTATTAAAATTGCTGTTTAGTAAGCATTTCAATTGTTTTTGCTTTTCTATCAAAGTTTTTGTAATGTGAAGAAATGTTCAAATTGTCAAGTGAAGTTTTGTGGAAAAGATCAATGTATTACGTTATTGTATTTAAGGATTTGCATTGTGTTGTGTTTGTTTTGCTGTTTTGATTTCAGTAACAGAAGAGTGTATAATAGTGTTATTCTTCCACAATTGTTGCAAGTAAGAAATAATAAACGTGCTATTTGCCCGCCACGTTCGTACTGCATTTCGTACGGTAATTTATATAGGCTTGTTGATCAATAAAAAATACCATTTGTTTACACCTTGCTGACTTTTTGCAATTATTTTTTATTGATTCTAGTCAAGCCCAGAATACACAATAAAACTAATTATGACGTGTCGGTAAGATTATTAATAACTAACCTACGTTTCTGTAAAAAATACAGCTCAATGTGAAGCTCAATACAGTGCAGCGTGCCCCAGCATTAATACCAAGGGATTGGACGAAGAAGACCTCGTGGCCGCCACGATCTCATGACTTTAAATCATTTGGATTCCTTTTTGTGGGGATATTTAAAAAATTAAGTGTATCTCACCAAAGGGGACACTATTGATGATTTACGAAAACGTACCATAGCTGCTGTCAATAATAACTTACGAGTTCAAAACGGACAAGAAACAGAAACATTGGTCTTAGTTTGTGGAAACTGCAGTTGTTGCTGTTGTATTGTAATTGTATGGTGTTAAATATTATTTACTCTGTTTACATAAAATTACTGTAGACTTAAGAAGTTGGGGAATTTATCCGCTGTAAGTTGGCGACATGCAAAAACTCAAGATTCTTGACCTTCAGAAAGGTTATGTTTATGTTTTGTCCACTACGTCCCTATCTAGGGAAATTGTTGGTTTTTATCATTTGCCGCATAGTAATTAAAAGCCTACCTTAGATAAAATATATGCCTACAATCTGCAGGAATAGATGATCTATTTGAATGTTTGGTTAAATCACAGTATACTAGTATACTGTGGGTTAAATGAGGCCCCACTAATTTCAGCAAGTCATCAAACACTGCCACTGTCATTCGGGTGAAATGAAAAATATAATCGGCATTCTCATTTCGCATTTCTTTATATAAATTATAGAAATCGCCTTGCATGTGCTATCTGCGGTTAATAGGTCGCACCCACCATCTCCGAGTTCTTTTCATTTTTTTTGCATGTATAGTTTTAATACATATTTGCATTTGCGTTGCGAATAAGAGCAGCAAAAGTAACTGTTTCTAAACCAAACAGTCCTCTTCATCCATTTTTTTAGAAACAAATCAATTCTAAACTAAATATCTAAATTAGAATCTAATTTAAAAACTTAACCTGCAAAAATGTGAATCTTCTGTTTACTGTCAAAAAAGCATTTTTCTGATTGGTCCTTGTATGATTGTTGGAAAAGGATTGGTAAAAGCTAAAATGCTTTTAACTTCTGCCATACAACTGCAGTACAAAGTACAAGTTTATCTGAACGTTACAAAAGTCACCCGTATTTCTCGCCGTTTACTTCAGTATCTTTGGATGTTTGCAGGTGGGATGAGTTAACATTCCTATTATTTGCTAAACCCTAGATTATTCAGTTACTAAATGTCTAAAATTATTTTTATTTTGTAGAAAACACTATTTCAAGAATACGGCGCCCTTTTTAATAACTTTTCTGCGATACCAATGCAACCGCACTAATCTTATGTGAAAGAAGCTTAAGCTTATTCTATTAATTAAAACCACAAATTAATTATATTAATAATTAATAACAATAGAGGAAAATAAGTTGAATTTGCTGTATAAAATAGGTGTTATAAAATAGACACTTCTTTCAATGTTTTGTCCAGTCGTCGATTACACGCTTTACCTTTTCAGATTTTACAGTGGACGGTTTCCAGTGCCGTGCAGAAGTATATCTTTAAATCACCTTTGAACTGCTCTTTATGATTTTTCCTTTGCAAAATTATATTTGTAAGAGTCCCTTGCACATTGTATTTTTATTTTACATATGCTCTGAATCACCCTATATACGGAACAATCATCTTACATTACCTCAACAATTTCTTGTTAAGCTTTGTCCCATTATTAATGAATTCTCTATTTTTTCTCTATTGGTTTTTGTTTTGTATTAGAACTGGTACAGAATTTGGATAACTTTTGTAAACAAAGGTACGAGTATTTTTATCTGTAGCACCTAATCTCCTTCATTATGTCAATTCGTTCATGCAAAATAGGAAACCGTAAAGTATTTGTATCTATGTATATGTTTTTGATTTTTATTTTTAGCATAATCCTTACTAAGACACATCTGCGGTGGTATTACATAAGATTTGTAAAACTAGTATTGTTAATTGGCGTTTAACGAAAGAAAACAAACCTGTTGCTATTCAATGTGGGTTGGTATATTGACCATAAATTTGGCTTAGACGGCTTGAATGAAAATCTTCTTGTTTTTTTCTTAGAATTATTAATTTGTAATAGTTCCTACTCAAAAATAACTGTGGTTGGCTAGTTTTGATTTATGGCACTAAAATATAAGATTTCCATTAGATCTACAGTACTACGTAGATAAATATCGAAGTTATAATATTTTTATGTTAAATATTCTTTTATATGTTATTATTTTATGTTGTTTAACGTGAAAATATCCGTTACGTTGGAGTAGCATATATAGGCCTTAACTCTTATTTATACATTTTTTTAATGAGGTTTATGTCTTTTTTATGTGTCTTACAGTTCCCAGTTCTAATCTGATAGAATTTTAACAAAATATTCCAATAACAGAAACGTAATTAGAAGAAAGATAAGATGGTAATATGATACATTATATGATGTTTTTAGTATGTCTTGGAAACAAAACAATGGAAATAGAAAAATGGAATGATGGGATCAATTTTGAGAAAAAGGTTTCTTTAAATTTATGCGATAGACGATGAGTGATGACCCTGCTTCATTAGAACACTATCAAAGCACGGCGTTACATACCCATCGACGTTACAAATTCTAGATCTCACAGTTGAATAAATAAAAAATAACTTGAAAGCCGTTCAATTTTGAAAATTTAGGCTTTGAAATTTTGTGTTCCCAATTATACCTAATATATTTAATACCCCGAGAAAAGAACCAGCCATGGGCGTGGTAATATTTTACAAATTCTAGATCTCACAGTTGAATAAATAAAAAATAACTTGAAAGCCGTTCAATTTTGAAAATTTAGGCTTTGAAATTTTGTGTTCCCAATTATACCTAATATATTTAATACCCCGAGAAAAGAACCAGCCATGGGCGTGGTAATATTTTGTTTCAGGCAATTATCGAGTAACACTAATGCTAACAGGTAATGGGTGTACATTAGTATATTTTACTGGATACATCATAGAGCAGGATCCAATGTATTGTGACAGATCAATCCAGTCTTAGGGCTGAATATACGAAGACGTGCTAGTGCAGATAATTTTGATAATTTAATTAACGTTACTGTGAAACCTATCGTTATCAATCTAGAAGACGAAGATAATTCATCAGAATATTCAGAGGATGAATTTATACCAATTTTTTTATTTTCTTTATTTATACAACAGTACATTTACTCACCATAATTTGAATTTTCAAAATATATTTTTGTGTGGAATAAAAGTCTATTCATTAAATCTAAATAAATATTTTGATAATAATATTGAATAATTTTATTTGAATTACTAAAAACCCTCTTAACCTGGTTATGATGCTTAAAGTAGCCTCTAGTTTTGAAATGCTGTTTTTATATTGTTTACTTATAAGAGAAATGGACTGAAAAATTGAAGCGGCATAGACAAAGACGGATTGTCGGGGATTAAATTTTAGCTACCTGCTACAATTTAGTACGGTTCGATCACACAAAGTTTTTTTAAAAGTACACCTCATCTATATCGATAATACATAATAAGATTTTATTACTCTCTTTCATTTCTAAACAGACTATAACCGTTGTTACAGTTCTCTATACCTATTTCTTTTATTTGTTTATTGATGGTTTTTGTGATAAGTTAATAAAATTATCCAATTTTATGCGAGGATGGCTATGAAAATACTAGCAAAATAAAAAACAGAAACCAGTCATCACTTTGCTTGGTTTTGAAGACCATTGATAAAAGCGCCCTAAAATTACGTGTAGAATCCAAATTTGCAAAAAATATCCAGGGTGTTCTGTTTATTTAAAAATAAGCAAGTAGATGGCGATTACAATTTAATTTTTTGTAGCGATTTGAAAGACAGGTGTAACTGTCAAATAAGGAAGACTCGTTTCCTCGTCTACAGTTAAATATATTTTCACATATAAATATTGGGCCTAGAAGTTTTCATTAATGACAGTAGTACAGTACAATTATAGTAAGGAAATTGCATGATTTTTCCAATACGTACAGAATGAATGTATGTTATATTAATCGAAATGGCGTTTGCCCTAGACAGTTTCATGAAAAAATAAACCTTAAAATTTTAGTCTGATCACGCCTCCGGAAAACGGTCGCCATCACAGGGCAGACGTGTGATGTCAGACGATATTCGCATGTGTATAATACACCATTGTGCTTTATATCTGTATACGATTTCCATGCGTTCTGGCAACTTAGTACATACGTTTAGAAGAGTGAATTGGTCGGTTGTGATATTATTGTCACAGAATTTGCCCCACTCACCCCCAATTTGACAACTGTGGTACCGCGAAATGCTAAGATTGCCCCGATCGCCCCTACGCGATGCTGGTAAACAAAATGCCGTGTATCGAAGCGGGACTGGAAAAATGAGTAATCGACGAGAAGCGTTCGAGTCGTTCGAGAAAATGGATCTAGAGATACTAGAAAATACCTGGAATATTCGTTTGGTCTATAAAAGAAGATTAAACGGCAGAGTCAGGCAGTCTTCTATTACAGTCTTGAATTGGAGTGTTCAGAGTGATTTAGATAGCGATTAAAAGTGAAATAATGTTTAGTTGAGCTGTAATTAGTATTCAGTAGTGTATAAAATAGTTAATAAAGATAAGTTATTAACTAACTGATTGTTTTTCTGGTAATAGAAAAAGTCGGATTGGGAAATTCGTGACATTATTATTATTAAGTGTTATTGTGATAAACAATATTCCATTATGCCATTATGTGCGAATACAGCGTGCAGCGCCTAATAAAAAATATTTCACCTTGTCAAATGTAAAGTTGTAGAGAATCAATTAAACTTTTCTATTAAGCTACCAAAATGTACAGGGAGCTTAGTAAATTAATGCTAAAATAAATTATAGCAAGCATTCTTTTCATTCATTGTATTCAGCGATTCATTCCGATTCCAAATAACATGTTCTGTATTTCCTCCTATCACTTTCGAGATGTAGTGTTATTTAAGGCATTTATAAAATTTTGCTATCAGACTCCACTACATTAAATTATCTATTTTATTTTGAAAACATAATAAACGAAAGTAAAATAATAAACATTTATTTAGTGTTTAAGGGGAATTGAAATTGAAAAAATAAAATTAATAAATTACTTAAAAAATAACAATAATTGTTAAATATCATTATTTATTACTTTTATTTACTTTTCAAATTAAAACAAGTAGTTTAATGTGAAGTCAGATGGCATAATTTTATAAATACCGCAAGTCAAACCCTCTATCTAGACATAACTAAAACTTTGTCGCCGTAATTTTCACGAGCGGGTCTATATTGCAAACAAAGAAATAAGTTAGGTTTTCACAGTACTGTAAGTTCATCACATCACCACTAATAATAGTAGTAATGTTAACGAAAAATACACACACTGCTTGCTTTGACTATCCGTATTTCTGGACTAATGAAGTTGAAATTCACACCAATGGAGTTCATAAGCATTCAATTAAATTACTCCACTAATGGCAAATTGTCCGAATGTGCTTACATAGAACCTCCTTCCGTCATGTGTAATATGCACAGGATTACCTTCACAGTATCTATGACCCAAAGATGGCACAAAACGCAAAAACACAATAAACATACACCTGTTTACATCACTAACACCGTAACACTGCACCATTCACTAACATGTATCTATCTAACATAAACCGCACTGAATGTCGTGTGACGTCACACCAATGATATCGCGTTTTCGGTCACTTGGTTTTATTTACATTCCATATCAATTTATTAATGTTAATATTTTAATTATGTGATTACTGAAAGATATGTTTTGTTTTATATACTTATTTCGTAGCTCCATGTAGAAAATTGAGACACCTTCTATATTTAAAAATGTATAGGATGCTCTTTAAGTAAGTCATAAAGTGACATGATGGTGAATATATTAATTATATAAATGCAAATCAGTTGCATTAGATATTACTTTTTATATAATTGAGATTATTTTCCTAATACTGACTTTAAAACTGATAAATTATTTTTTTTAATGAAATAATAGGTGTATGCACTTCATTCATTAATAACCTTTTTGTGTGGATATCGTAATCTTAACGAGAGTGAGTCAGATACAGAATAGATGTTTTATTATACCAACAGAATATTGTAATTAGTAAACTTTTTCTGGCTCAGCATATAAGGCATTTGTAATAACATTTTACACGTAGATATTGAAAGGTCCAGTATATTTTTAAAGTATATCACTGGGGAAATTCCAGTGAAATTTCCGACAACCTGTTATTTATATAATACTCTTGTAAAAGCTTTTATAACTTTGGTCACATTTAAGTTCAGGTTTATGGATTTATTATCTATATCATAAATTTATTTTCTATAGGGAACACGAATTTCATAAATATTGCATGACAGGGCTATCATTTTTTGTAGATGTTAAATATGCGAACAAAAGGATATACAGGGTGTCCGGAGAGTAATGGGACCCAGCTTAAACATAGCGTCATGTGATCAAATAGAACCGATTTAGACAAACTTAGCTTAGTTCAAAAGTGCCTCGTTTAGAAGTTACAGAACAAAAAATGTTTTCTTGTTATGGGCATAATTAATAAACGAAAGGTCCAATCATGTTGAAATTTGGTATAGTTATGTTTTAGGTAAGTACAAGCATTGCGAAGGAGTAAGTAGTGCCGCATATGGTAGAGGGTGCTCTTGGCAGTAAGTAGTGCCGCATATGGTAGAGGGCGCTCTTGGCAGTTTTTTCGTAACTCATTTCTATTGTATCTTTTTTATTGGTCATATTCTGATACGCTTGACTGAAAATTATAATGGAGAAATTAATTTTACGTAGAAAATCTATACTTGTTCCATGTTGATGCAATATTATTATTCACACATTAGTCTCCGCACTTCAGTGGATCTTTTTATTTTCAAAAAGAAATAAAGTAGTTAAATTGAATATGTGGATATTTTTGTAAACTGGGTATATGTGAGTATATGTATATGTATTAAGTGCAAACTATATACAGTAGAACCTCGATTATCCGGGCCAGCCGGGACCGAACCATTGCTGGATAATCGAAAACACGGTTAATCGAAATAACATTCAAACACACAAATTTTGCAAAACATGAACTTTATTACACATATTTATTATATAAATACATATGTACATTATGTAAAACAAAAATTAACATATTTAAGTTTGCACAAACAAGCGGACTCGTCTTTTTTTTTGTTTCCGAGCGTTTTTTCGGCCCGCCACGGATAATCCGAGCACGGATAGCGGACAGTTATAAACATCGCATGGCACGAAGAATCCGCCGCCCGGATCAACCGCGCACGGATAATCGAGGTTCTACTGTATGTATAATCAAAATAAATTACTATTAATTACTATTACTATTACTAGTATCTGCTGTATTCGTGGTGGGGATTGACACCCTCTCTGTGGGTAGGTAGGGTGGAAAAATGTTGGCTTGGGTGTAAGTGAAAGATTGGTATCGGTCGACGTTTCACCACCTTTCTAATTATTGAGGGACTCCTCTTTTCTGCGCTGAATAGTGGTTATAATCTACCAACGTATGTCGTTCCTAGGCGCAAATGCCGCCTGCTTAATAATAATTTGCCGCCCCCTTTCCCGCACAAGTCTGCGACTTCTGGGCTAATCTTCGCGATTATAATTAGGGGTAGAGATGTTATTATTATCTACTTTGTAATTTTACAAGTATGTAAAAAGTAAAAATTTTATAATAATATCTTCCGTATTGTTCCAATCACATAAATACCGGGTGTTCCCTCTAAGACTTTCAGTGCGAATATCTCAGAAACCATCATAGCCAGTGCGACGAAATTTGGTATACAGACACTAGATGGCGCGTAGAATCTGATGATAACATCAATTTTTATACAGGGTGTTCCATTTTCCAAGAAATCGATTTAATTTTGATTTTTTGGTTGTCAGCCCTGCTAAAACTTATGTTTAAATTGAAATATACTTAATTATGAACACATTCTGATAAATAAACATTCAAAAATTTCAAAATTTAACATAAAAAAACGCCTCCAAAAAGTACCCAAATTTCATTGTTTTGTCATGTAAAATGTGTATAGCCTTGAGCCAGACTTACACAGAAGAAACTAACATCGGTGAACGTCAAAACTATGAATTGTCATTGAATTGTCAAATATTAATGGCATGAAGTATTTTATTTTACATAAATAACGCTAAATAATGGATTTAATGCAATTTACGTATGCACAATGGTGTTATTGAGACTTGTCGATAAAAATTTAGACTTGAGTTGAGGCTTTTGGAGCATTGTGGTCGCCGTCCCGGCGCAGTCTACCGCTACAGCTAGAGTTACAGCGTGAAGATTGTGTAAAATATCTGTGAAAATTTTTAAATTATTCCATTATAATGTAATAAAACTTCAGTAAATTGTTTTTTTTTATGTTACTACAGTGTACAATAATAATTAGGTACACGTATTTTTTATGACAAAATAATTTACAAAATTGTGTAAGTACTTAAAGAATATCCCTGTTTTCCAACTGCTGTAATAATTATTGATTACTTATTTAGCAACAAATAAATTCAAACAAAACCATTTCTAAAACTTTTAATTATAATGTGAACGTGTTTGTCGTTGAAAGTCAGATCTGAACCTACCCTAGCCCCACAAAAGAAAATATTACGAAAGCATAACCTAGAAATGATTGATTCTTGTATCCACATATTTCAGCACTGTACTTATGTAATTATGTTTAAGAAGAACTCTACATCTGTAAAATAGTAAACAATGAACTACAATTTCTGTATTTCATGATACAGAACTGAAATAAAGCAACTGGTTTTTGCTAGGAAGAATCACCTGCAAATGTACTATACCCAGTAGGTAGGTACCTATCAAATAGTCGTTTAAAGCTAGATAATAATTTATAATTCTTGTTGTAATTGTTTTTATCTTTCAGTTATGTGTGTGCAGTGCCACAAATTACATTAAAACAGACACCAGAAAGAATAAGCGAAAAATATTACGGACATTTTCTTGGAAATAATTCTAAACATGGATAATATTATAAACAAGTCTGTAACTCACATTCTTTGAAGAGTATTCTATAAGACATTAAATTCAGTTGTCTGTCGTGGGTTTTAAAATTTCTAAACGAATAAAATTAAGAAAAATAAACTAATTTCATAATTCTATGTACAGTATGAAAACATCTTGTTAGAATATCTTTAAAATGTTGAAAGCTAACTGTTGTTACAACATATACACAATATAACATAATAAGGTAGGTATTGAACCATGAAACGGCAAGATTTGTTTCTAATCGTACATGCATGTACATTCCTCAGATTGAACGTTGTTCTGTAAATGAAATTAGAATACAGAATAAGTGTTTAATATAAAATCAGATGTAATAATGTAAATTTATTTTATTGTTAATTAATTAAGAATTCATTTAAAGCTAGACAGTAATTTGTAATTATTGTTTTTATCTTTCAGGTATGTGTGTAGTGCCACAAATTACATTGAAACAAAACGATTTGTAAAATAGGACACCAAACAGAATGAAGGAAAAATATCGCAGATATTTTGTTAGAATTAATTTTATACATAGAATGATGTATAATATAAAGAAGTCCCCTAACTCACATTGGACATTATTTTACAAAAGAAAATTTTCAAAAAAGATTAAAGGAGTGATTTTTTATATTTTATTATATGATTCAGTTGTAACCAGCATAATTTTAATTAAAAAGTAATACGTACCTACATTGTGGCTTATTTTTTAATTAGTAACTAAATTGAATAACTTGATCCTTCATCTTTAAGTATTAATTAATTTTATATTATTTCTGAAACATTTCTGTTTAATAATTTGAGTAGAATAAAAAACAATAAATACAGACTTTAATTTATTAACAATAAAATAAAATTACATTAAGTATCTACATTATTACATCTGATTTTATATTAAACACTTATTCTGTATTCTAATTTCATTTACAGAGCAACGTTCAATCTGAGGAATGTACATGCATGTACGATTAGAAACAAATCTTGCCATTTCATCGTTCAATACCTACCTTATTACGTTATGTTGTGTATATGTTGTAACAACAGTTAGCTTTCAACATTTTAAAGATATTCTAACAAGATGTTTTCATACTGTACATAGAATTATGAAATTAGTTTATTTTTCTTAATTTTATTCGTTTAGAAATTTTAAAACCCATGACAGACAACTGAATTTAATGTCTTATAGAATACTCTTCAAAGAATGTGAGTTACAGACTTGTTTATAATATTATCCATGTTTAGAATTATTTCCAAGAAAATGTCCGTAATATTTTTCGCTTATTCTTTCTGGTGTCTGTTTTAATGTAATTTGTGGCACTGCACACACATAACTGAAAGATAAAAACAATTACAACAACAATTACAAATTATTATCTAGCTTTAAACGACTATTTGATAGGTACCTACCTACTGGGTATAGTACATTTGCAGGTGATTCTTCCTAGCAAAAACCAGTTGCTTTATTTCAGTTCTGTATCATGAAATACAGAAATAGTAGTTCATTGTTTACTATTTTACAGATGTAGAGTTCTTCTTAAACATAAGTACATAAGTACAGTGCTGAAATATGTGGATACAAGAATCAATCATTTCTAGGTTATGCTTTCGTAATATTTTCTTTTGTGGGGCTAGGGTAGGTTCAGATCTGACTTTCAACGACAAACACGTTCACATTATAATTAAAAGTTTTAGAAATGGTTTTGTTTGAATTTATTTGTTGCTAAATAAGTAATCAATAATTATTACAGCAGTTGGAAAACAGGGATATTCTTTAAGTACTTACACAATTTTGTAAATTATTTTGTCATAAAAAATACGTGTACCTAATTATTATTGTACACTGTAGTAACATAAAAAAAACAATTTACTGAAGTTTTATTACATTATAATGGAATAATTTAAAAATTTTCACAGATATTAAACACAATCTTCACGCTGTAACTCTAGCTGTAGCGGTAGACTGCGCCGGCACGGCGACCACAATGCTCTAAAAGCCTCAACTCAAGTCTAAATTTTTATCGACAAGTCTCAATAACACCATTGTGCATACGTAAATTGCATTAAATCCATTATTTAGCGTTATTTATGTAAAATAAAATACTTCATGCCATTAATATTTGACAATTCAATGACAATTCATAGTTCTGACGTTCACCGATGTTAGTTTCTTCTGTGTAAGTCTGGCTCAAGGCTATACACATTTTACATGACAAAACAATGAAATTTGGGTACTTTTTGGAGGCGTTTTTTTATGTTAAATTTTGAAATTTTTGAATGTTTATTTATCAGAATGTGTTCATAATTAAGTATATTTCAATTTAAACATAAGTTTTAGCAGGGCTGACAACCAAAAAATCAAAATTAAATCGATTTCTTGGAAAATGGAACACCCTGTATAAAAATTGATGTTATCATCAGATTCTACGCGCCATCTAGTGTCTGTATACCAAATTTCGTCGCACTGGCTGTGATGGTTTCGGAGATATTCGCACTGAAAGTCTTAGAGGGAACACCCGGTATTTTACTTTATCAAGATTTAAAATTACAGTATAAAATAATTTTGCAATGGAACTTTACAGCCTATTTGTATAATTACAATCGATTCGAAAATTACAGTAAACGTGAAAGGTAAATAAATTGCCATATATTTTTCCTGTATTTTCTTAGTGTCGGTTTTTTTTTCATTCTTTCTTTGACTGCTTCGTTGGGTTGAACTCCACAGAAATATATAGTAACTTGAAATAATGCGGCTTAATTAATATCACATTGACATCGCGCAGTTAGCTGTGTCTTGAGGTTCAAAACCAGTGGATCGTAACCATGCGTGGGCCCATTTTTATAATAGCACCTGTTCTCTATGATATAATGGAATACTTATGTAGGCACTGCGCTGACCGCTCGTTAAACTCTCTTACACTTTAAGTGAAAATAATAAATATAACAGATAATACGGAATACCTTTCCAATTGCAAATACGGCAGTTATGTTTGGCGTACATGCCCTATCAGTGAACGTTGTACCACGACCGGCTTAGCTCCTTAATCTTCCTGGTTTAAGACATTTTTCGAGGTAGGTTGCCAGGTTAAAATAGATCATACACTGTATACAGGGTGTGTCGCTTATAATGTAAAAAAATTAAAGGACATGCTCTTGACTGATTTGGAATAAAATACTCTTTTAAAAAAAAGTTTGATCTTTAGTATTTTTTATGTAAATTAACTACCACAATTTGCAAAATAGGGCAAAATATGAACTCCGGTCCTGTTAATTCATCAAATCTGTAGGGCAGCGTATTATGTTTAGCACTACTTAAATAAGCCATAAAACACTAGAACAAAAAACAATCTGAGCTTTTTATGCAGTCTTATGTAGGTCAATCGAAGTAACATTGTTAAAACCTATGTAGGGGAAATCCGGGTAAAGCGAACATTCCGGGCAAAGCGAACAAACGAAGTGAGTTTGTAATGAGCAGCGGTGGGGCTGTGTCATGCGCACACCAGATGCAGCTAGCATATGTTCGTAAAACGTCATTATAGTAGTGTCGGCCGTGTTGCGGGAGAAGCTGATATTAAATAATCAGTAAAATTGCTGTGATTCTTAAATATTCTAGTCGGTAAGTAAACGGTGTAGCGTTGTTAGTTTGTTTTAAATTAGAAAACTATAATACTTCCTGAATAGGGCGCAATGTTACCATCTTTGGGCTATACCTTGATTGAGACGAAAACGTTGATCTTAGATAGAGGCGCCATGTTTTGTGTTGTATCATACTCCTGGGCAAAGCGAACAAGGGCAAAGTGAACAACATGTTCGTTTTGCCCGGGTATATAAAGTAACATTACTTTGGTTAATGTACCTGCCTATTTTCTAAAAATTTTTATGTAACTTCTAGGAATTATTTTATATATTTTTAGACATGGTGTACAAATACAACCGAACTACAAATATGGCCTCATGGACAAACGAGGCAATGAAGCAAGCAATGAAAGAATGTAAGGAAGGTGCATCTGTTAGGAGTGTATCTATAAAATACGGTATACCCCGAATCACACTTTACAGGCATGTAAAGTCTGGGTCAGAAATTAAGAAACTAGGTCGATTTAAGTCCGTATTTTCCAAAATGCAAGAAACGGATCTATGTGCTTATTTAAAAGAAATGGACAGTCTCTTTTATGGATTAAGTAGAAAAGAGTTTAAATGTCTGGTTTACGAATACGCTAAGAAGAATAAGATACCATACCCTCTCTCTTGGAATAAGTTTAGCTCAGCTGGGAATGACTGGTTGATGTCATTCCAAACTCGAAATCCCGAAATTGTTCTCAGAACCCCAGAACCTACCTCTGTAGCCCGTGTCAGAGAATTTAACAAAACCCAAGTCACAAGATTTTATAAGTTGTTGGAAGAACAGCTGGAAAAACATCAAATTGGTCCGGAGTCTTTATACAACATGGACGAAACTGGAATAATGACAACAACCAATAAGCCATCTAAGGTTTTGTCAATTAGTGGAAAAAAACAGGTAGGGGTGATATCTAGCACAGAACGAGGAAAATTAACGACAGTAATATGCTGTTGCAATGCGACTGGTTCTTTTGTGCCTCCTTTTATAAGTTTTGCCAGAAAGAGGATGCAGGAGCGACTACTTGATGGAGCTCCCCCTGGTACACAGGCAGCTTGTACTGCTAATGGTTGGACAAATGGAGAGACATTTTTTCAGTGGCTTAAAATTTTCATTGAACATGTACGTCCTTCTACAAACAAAAGAGTTGTGCTAATTCTCGACAACCATGAGTCGCACAAATTTTTCCCCGCTTTAGATTATGCATCCCATCATCACGTAACTTTCGTATCATTTCTGCCCCATACCACGTATAAACTACAACCGTTAGATGTTGCAGTATATGGTCCCTTAAAAAATACTTTGAGCAGGAAGTGAACACATTTCAGAAACAGCATCCAGGACGCATAATAAATCAATATGATGTAGCTAAACTATTCCGTGAGGCTTACTTGAAAGGTGCTAGTCCTCGTAATGCAGTAAGTGGATTTGCATCTTCAGAAATATGGCCTTACAATCCCAATTTATTTGGTGAGGAGGATTTCGCTCCATCTAATACAATGGATGCTGCACTAAATATCAATGTGCCCTCTTCTACCATGGTAACGATCCCTGAGCAAAATTCATTAGGGGACTTAGAAGCTAACAAAGAAAATGCAATATCAACTTTGGAAGCAGTTGCTGGACCATCGAACACAAAATCTTATCAACCTGCAGATAGTTGGTCCTCATCTGATGATGAACCATTGTCTTCAAAGCGCAGTAGGCAACAACTGCATTGCCGACATGTGACACCTATTAAAGTAACATTAACTTGTAGTAGCAATATTGCGCGCACAGTTCCTCCACCAAATTTTCAAGGGGAATGTGAAATGATAACATATTATAGCCCAAGTGTCATTAGGCCACTTCCTGCCCCTTGCCCTAAGAAATGTATTAGAAAGCGTAAAACGGGTAAGGCAGAAGTACTAACGAGCACACCCATCAAATTAGAGCAGCGTGCAAAATTAAAGGAATCTAAAATCAAGATGCCGAAATTACCAAAAGAGTTTACAACCAAGAAAAAACAGAAGGACAAGCAGCAATACAACTGTTTAATATGCGACGAGCTCTACCAGGAAGTGAAAGGGCACCCAATTGAAGATTGGATACAATGTTCAGGATGCCATCTTTGGTCGCATGAAGCATGCACATCATATGGTGGCACAGGACCTTATAAATGCCACGAGTGTAGTAAAGCGGATAAGTAAAAGCACACCTGTTCACCTTACCCGTGGCACTGGTTCGCTTTACCCGGATCTACTGGGCAAAGTGAAATTTTGCAAGCATATCGTTTTTAATTTTTAGCTTTTTTCATTGTCGAAATGTGATTATTTTGTTACCATTTATATAAAATATATACCTTAGATATTTTTTTAATTAATAAATGAAAGTTTATATGTACAACAAACAGTTTCTTTGAATTTAGGTTTAAAATTAACATGTTCTCTTTGCCCGGACTTCCCCTATATTTCTCGTGGTTTGACTTTTTATCGTTAACATAGATCTACTAAAGTACCAAAGGGTGAACATAACAAAATAAGTTACAAAGGGTGTAAGAAGTTTTTGAACTAGTGTATCAGTGTATTTAAAGCAAAGTAAATAAAAAACACTTGCCGATTACGTTCAAAATTTTTTTTTTTTTAGTTCACATAATATTGTTTATGTATACAAATTATTACAATAAACGGAGAAAATAATAATATATTTACTATTATCGACCGTATAGATATGGTTCTTTTGTATGGTGCAGCCGGGAAAAATGCGCTGGCGGGAAGTATATGGTACAGAGAACGATGGCCAAATCGTCGAATTTCAAGTGAACATACAATCTTACGTTGTGTTCAGCGACTACGAGAAACGGAAAGTGTTATTCTACGAAGGAAAGGTGTGGCAGGCAACCCTAATATAGAACATGCAGTGATCGAAACTCTTGAAGAAATCACACAAATAGCTCAAGTAGGGACTTCCACCCCTACCGTACATCGCATATTATGGCGCCAGCTATTACATCCCTATCATCTACATCCTGTAGATCATTCAGTAGATTTTACCAGTGGATTGTGAACAACGTATGGGTTTTCGCAGGTGGTTTTTGCAGCAATGTGAAAATCAAGTAAATTTTCCCGTTCATATTTGCGCAACAGTTGAGGCAACCTTTAGGCTCGGCGCAAAATGAGACGCAACTTGGTGAGGTGACGCAGCGTAAGTCACGGCGAATTTTCTGCGGGAGGAAACTGCTAGCGCGGGTACTGCGCAAATACGATTGCAGTTTTCACTTCGCAGGCAGGCCACATTACTGAAAAATGACAACTACTGCACTCATTGATTCTCAATTAAGTTCTGAATCTGATTCAGAAGACGAGTTTGAACCCGAAATGGCATCGTGTATCACCCAGATGCCTAGTAATAAAAAGTCTTAAAAAAAACAAAAACTCGTGGGGAATTTGCCTTAACTAAAGAATTTGGTGACTTTGTTCTCATGTAGTCTACATGGCTTGTATCGTACAAAACTTGTCGAATTCGCACGGCCTCGATTAATTTTTCTTCCATGTTTTCAAACATGCACGATGATTTCTAAAACTGCGGCAACTACACTGCGTTCCGCAGGATCACGTTGAGCCAAAACTGCGTCACCACGCTGCGAAGAAATATGCGCAATAACTATAGTCAGCGGTCGAAATTGTGGACAGTGACTAATCGCTAGCTTGTTGACAAGCGCGACGGGCGAAGCGTGTGGGGAGCAACATTTCATACTAAATTTGAATGCGATCAGATATAAAAAATATACAAAAATAATTGCATTACATACCATCCACTATTTTTAAAGTAGAAACAGTGATATAACGGTTTTTATCGATATTATATTTCGAAGCGTTAGATAATAAAAATAATAAGAATATTTCAAAATTTAAAGTTTTTATCTTGTATGTCGGTGTACCTAAGTTAATTTAGAAACTTTATCAAGACAAACTAAAAAGATTCTTACCAACATTGTAAATATATCCTATAAATGCCCAAGAGGGCATCGATGACCCACCACCACCCGGCTCATGCCGCCACAAGATGTTGGCTATTTATACACATAGGTAATTGTTTTACACGAATATTATCATTATCACTAAATTAATAACGCTTTACGTCAGAATCATAACAAACTTCACTATCACTGTATGTTCACTTTTTATTAAAATAACCAGACGTTCACTTTGGTGCCACATCTACTTCACTATAACATGACACTTTTATTTCATTATCACACTTTCACATCACTGCCACATATTCACTTCACTATCACAATTTAATCTTCACTGCAACACTTTTGCCTTACTACCACTGTGTAGCAAAGTTTTCACGTCATTGTATTTAATTATCACTATCAGTAGAGATGTTGCTATCACTGTCACTTGAATCATCTTCCCCTAAATGGATAATGAGTGGGTCTATCAAAACATCTACTGTTGTATCTAGATCCCACATACGTTGCTCCTCCTTCCCAATTTCATCTTTTTCAAAGAGCATACTTTTACGATTTCGTTTTAAAAACCGAAAATTCATGTCATACATTGTTCTTCTAAGAACTTTGTCAGATAATTGAGGCATGTCCTCATCTTCAGCTATCATAGCTTGAATGTTTTTTATCGTCGCTATTTTATTTCTGAAGAAGAATCCATGAATTTTTCTGCGAATGGCGTATTTTACGTCATCATCGACTTCTGTTTTTGTCCTTCCTCGTGTTTCTATTTTTTCTTCTTTGGATTTACTTCCACATTCTTTTTTATAGCACGATATACACTAAGAACTGACACTTGTGTTAACGAACTACACATATCAACAGCTTCACTAACACCTATGTTAGAGTTTCGCGCTCGAATTCCTTCGTATACGTTTTTTATTATTATCAATTTTCCGTTACATAGGTTATGTCAATTACTAACATACCTTTTACTAGAACTGGCACTTTGTTCAATTTTGACTGTTATTTGTTAACTTCACGGTTGCAATAATTTATTTTTATAATTTAATATAACTATAGAAATAACACCCCACGAATAGCAGCAAATCCCCCATCCTACGCATATTCTAATGGCGTTCTAACCTCGGCAAAGCCATGTACTAACGCTCACGGTTTACACACAAATATTGTTTTCCACAATGCAATAAACAGAGATAGCGAATACATCGGGCTTCAGTTTGACTGAGTCTTTATCGTGGTGCCGTAAATGTGAGTATAGTATCGTTGTGCATAGAAAGCGGCACAGTAATAATGAGGTAAATAATGTGTAATCTCTTATAAAAATATTATACGCTTAATAGTAATAGTGTTTTTATATTATCTATTAGCCACTGTCCACTATTTCGACCGCTGGCTATATTATTACTTAGATTCACAAAAACTCGCCGTGACTGACGCTGCATCACCTCACCAAGCTGCGTCTCATTTTAAGCCGGGCTTTACCCGTGACAGAGTGATAAATTTGCATAATATGCGCGCATGGACCTATAAAAATACACACGCAACTAGGGAAAATCAATTTCAATATCGGTTCTCGGTAAATGTTTGCTGATTTTTTAATGAACAGATTGCCTGAATATTTATTAGATGATGTGGTATTATAATTAGAGGACTCGAACAATAACAACGCTTTCAAACGAACGACGATAGATTGGGCTCTTTAGTCCTGTGCCGTGGCCACTACGATCTCCAGATTTGATCCCAATGTACTTTTATTTTTGGGATAACATTATTTCACTGATCTACAGCGCGCCCATTACTATAGTTGAGGAATTATAACACCGTATACTTGAAACTGACACAATTAGGGGGATTCCTGAAATCTGGAAAATGTTCAGCAGAATTGCTGTGTTTGTGTCATGCCTATGTCTGATTTCATGGCGGTCAGTTTCAATATTTTGTGTAATCGTATTTGTTGTAAAAATGAAAGTTTAATTTACATGAAAATAATAGCATTCGATTATGTTATTAATAATATTTGGGTACATGTATATTTTCAGTCTATTAATCAGATATAATTAACAATTCCGAATGCTCTTAAAATATAAAAAAATATTGAATCAAGTGAATAACAAAATACTTTTTTTAATCTAAAAGTTTGTTGGTGGAATCTCATATATATTCAAATTTTTAAGATCTATTAAGTTGTCATATTATTATGTAAAGTAGTATATTAGATTTTTTAAACGATATATGTTTGTAGGTTTTAAATATAGTAATTCGAAACATGTTGAGGATAATGGACTCTTTGGACTGTGTGGTTTGGTTTGATTTGTAACATTATTGATACTAAAATTTGCATAGGTATACAGTATGCGCCAAAAGTATGGAATAAATTCAATAAAAACGTAACATTTGTTTTCGAGTAATGACGTCATCGATTTTTTTTAAATGGCAACACCATATTTTTTTCCTTGATTCTGAAAGATCGTTTAAAATTCTCTATCAGACAGTACTAAAATTTTGCCCTCTTACATAGGAAAGTTTTCGAGTAAATGACGATTGAATGTTAGAAAACGTAAATTTTATCCATAAAAAAGTAACAATTCTGAGGTATGTAAAATAAAATACAATTGATTAAATTTTATACTTAAATTAAATGTTCGAATTGCCATCCACCAACTTCTTGACAATGCGCAAGTCTGTGAAGAAATTCTTCTTGCACATTATGAATGATTTCTGGGGTAACTGCGTATTTCATGCCGAATGCGATTTTGAAGTTCTTCTAAATTACGTGGTTTATTAATGTACACTTTTGACTTCAAGTATCCTAATAAAAATAGTCAAGAGGTGTAAGATCTGGCGATCTTGCAAGCCATTCTATCGGTCCGCGTCTGCCGATCTACCTCCCAGGAAAACAGTTGCCCAAAAAATCTCGTACAGGGCGCGCATAGTGCGGAGGTGCACCGTCTTGCTGAAACCATATGGTATCGTCAAGAATGTCAGGGTCATTATCGTTAGGAAAAATTACTGCAAGGGCTGGAACAAGGTCATTTTCTAGAAACTCTAAATATCTTTGTCCTGTAAGGGTTCCTTCAAAGAAGAAAGGCCCTACTATTTTGTCGTCAACTATTCCAGCCCACACATTTAATTTCTGAGGGTATGTGCCTCTGCCATCCAATGAGGATTTTCCCGACTCCAATATTTGCAAGTTTGACGGTTTACTGTACCATTCAGACAAAATGTGGCCTCATCTGAAAAAAGTATGTGCCGGTGTAAATTTCTATTTCCTTGCTATAAATCCATTAGAATTTCGCAAAAGTGTAAGCGGCGATCAGGATAATATTCATTGAGTTCCTGCACAAGTTGAATTTTGTAGGGATGATATTTTTCCTTCCTCAAGATACGTAGCACTGTGCTCTGACTAGTGTCATTGTTTAATGCAACCAATCGTGAAGAATTATGAGGATTATCCACCATACTTATCAAAATGTTCTGTTTCTGATTTTCATTAATGCTTGGACGTCCAGGTTTTGGAATATTTTCAACATTGCCAGTTTCTCTAAATTTAGACTCTACCTTACTGACTGTTGATTGGCTGATAGGGTGATCTGGATATTTTTCATTAAATAAATCGCAAACTTTCTGCTGAGTTCTAGTCATATTCCCGCATCCGATAAGAATTAAAATTTCAATTTTTTGAGTAACAGTTAAATGTGCCATAATACTTTAAATTGAATAATAATTTCTGTCGCTTACAATACTTATTAGAAAGTCGGTGTGACAATGACATTTTGCAAAGATTTTCACCTAGATGATCCATAAAAGAACTATGGAATTCGAAAAACTAAACTTGATAACGTTTTTGCTTTACTTTAATTGATTTACGTTTTCTAACATTCAATCGTCATTTACTCTAAAACTTTCCTATGTAAGAGGGCAAAATTTTAGTACTGTCTGATAGAGAATTAAACGATCTTTCAGAATCAAGGAAAAAAATATGGTGTTGCCATTAAAAAAAAAATCGATGACGTCATTACTCGAAAACAAATGACATTTGAAAATCGAATTTTACGCTAAAATATGTATTTTTTAAATTAAAAATCGACCTGTTCGAGGATTTTTCCCAAAAAATAATTGTTTTGTTTTTATTGAATTTATTCCATACTTTTGGCGCATACTTGTAAATACACATCAAAATGGTCTAGGAGACAAGATTAAAAATAACGTTTTTTCACCTAGTGTCGATATTACGACATAAGAATGAAATAAAACAAAGAATTTAACAGTAGTTATTTATTTTATAAATATTTTAAGTAGCATTTTATCCAAGCAAGAATGATTAAACGCGATAACATAGTTCGAGCGTTTATTATTCTTAAGTGGATAAAAGGAAATAAAAACACGAATGCAATACAACGTTTTATCCATAATCACATCACAATCATATTTGTGGAGTCACAATTATTGGAATTTAATAAAAAAATATTCGCGCGACTTAATATTTCTGAGTACTCAATGAAACGTGGTAGTTTGTTATACCTACTGGTTGCTATGGTAGGTTGTTTATTATCAATTATATAATAAATATCTGAATTTGGTAAAAACGCAATAAAGCAATTGTTTTTCTGTGGCTGCTTTCGAAGAAATTTTCCATTTATTGGCAAGGAACAAAATCCAGGGAATATTACGAAGAAATGTTTGCCGAATTTAACGAATTGAGGAAAAAACGGAGAGTCATGACAATAAATGAAGAAGTCATACTATCGTATTTTTTAAGTTTGAAGAAAAAAAATATGCAATTTCATCTGTGTGGTCAAAATATTCGATGTTGAAGGTTATATAAAGTTCTACAAAAATATAGATATGCATTGGAAAATATAATAAGCTTACTGCTTATTTGAAGAGTGAATGGAGGGGATACAAAGCAAAAAAGTTGTAGTATTGGAAAGAACACATATTGAAGAATTTTTTACTGTTGCCTTAGGTAAAGGAGATTTAATGATTTAGGTAATATCTCTTTACCTTTTACATGTTGTTAGGTATATAGTAAACTTTGAATTATTTTAGGTTGCACTAATAATGAGTAATTTGATGTTTGACTTTTACCCGTTTGCGAGAAAAAAGGATTTCAGTTTTCTACTGCTTACATGGTTTACTAGAACTAAATAATATCGAAAATAAAAGTTTTAAAACAACCATTCTTCTGATTTTATAATTTAATATCTTACTGAAAATGCATTACAATAACGATTTATAAAATTGTAATAATTTCTCAAAAAAAAAAACAACTAAAAATTAAAAATGTGATTGAAATAACTGTATAACTCTCATCTTTAGTGAATTTTGAGTTAGTGCTGCCAACAGTCTAGTTTCAAGTTTGGTTGGTGGCACATTATGACATTTTTAAAATATCTAAAGTATCTCTTTGATAGAAGTTAGTTTGTATTCAAATACCTAGATTTATGTGAAAACAATAGACTAATTTCGAAAACCAAAACCACAAAGGACAATGTTAAAAATAGCCGATTTTTGGCTTATCCGGGGGAACGCATAAATCATAAAAAAATCAATTGATTATTGTTAATTAACATTAGAAATGACCCAGAAATACGTCAGATAGCTGGAGAAATGTCGCTGCTACCCCTAAACCTATATAAACTACCCTTAAATAGCTTTAAATGGATAATCATTAATTATTGTTATAAAATTCGTGCAAAATGGAAAAAATGCTTGAAAATGATTTGAACAGACAGTATGTCAATATAAAAAGTGATAAATAACTGTAAAAATGTCTATTCCACCCCTAAAAATTAAAAAAACGACTTTCAAAAGCTAATGGTGAGCTTATTTCGACATCAAAAATAGATAATGCTTAAATGTTCAAGGGAACGCCTATTGCTAGAAAAAAAATATAGATTACTGTCAAAAAATGCAAAAACTGATAGTAGAGTACATTAAGTAAGTGGGGAAATATTAATTGCACCCCTAAATCTATATAAACTGCCTTTAAGTAGCTTAAAATAGATAATCATTATTTATTGTTGTAAAATTCGTTTAGAATGAAAAAAATACTTAAATCACTTTTAAGGTTCATTTATACTATTGCGACCTGAAAATTGGGCGCAAGGATAAATTGCCATTTTTTCAGTACGCGCTCGCAAAGTGAGAACAATTGGCGCTATTTCGCCATTGAATGGGCACTTTTACACTCATTTATCACTTTTTATATTGTCATACTGTCTGTTCAAATCATTTTCAAGCATTTTTTTCATTTTACACGAATTTTATAACAATAATTAATGATTATCCATTTAAAGCTATTTAAGGGTAGTTTATACAGGTTTAGGGGTAGTAGCGACATTTCCCCAGCTATCTGACGTATTTCTGGGTCATTTCTAATGTTAGTTGACAATAATCAATTGATTTTTTTACGATTTATGCGTTTCCCCGGATAAGCCAAAAATCGGCTATTTTTAACATTGTCCTTTGTATTCAAAAGACTTTTCCTTTTTTAAATACTCACTACACACCTGTTGGTACGTCCTAAATTATTAGAGAAAGCGAAAGTTACAGGACATGTAATGAATGTACAAAGCTGCTATGGTCTCTTAAAACTATGAACAATTAGACATATTAAGGAAAATTAATTGTCAAATATTTATAAACAAGCACTGACTAATCGAAGTCGTTATTTTCGTAACATTTGGTTACGTGTTTTTTTCTACATATGTTCATGAAATACCTCGTTTATCGACATACTTTTATTTTCTATCAATATAACGATAATTATTCGGTACTTTCATTTTGAACTACAAAATATATACAACGATAATTGGTAAAGACATATAAGTCTTAGAAATATTTGGTACATCATCCATGATAATAACGTCATGTACTTAAATATAAATTTTAAATTAAAAGTCTTTTAATACCATTCAGTAGACGGTTTTGTACTTGTGAAGTTATATTTTATATATGACAAAATATGTTATAAATAATAAAAGGATGTTGATATTTATTAAAAGAACTGAGAATATTGCTTAGGTAAGTTTTTAATAATATCTGAATAAACCTACACACAAAGGTTTAAATAAAATCCAGGTTTAAATTTGAGTTCTACAAAGTAGGAAAACCATGTTTATGAAGTTCTAGGTAAGTAACTAAGCCACTTTTGATTTTATTGATTCATTCCTAAAAAACAAGTATAGACATATTTTTTATAAAATATATAGGTATGTTTGCTTCAATCGACTCCAAATTAAGCCCGACTAACAATTTCCTGTTCTATAAAAATTGTAAGTACGTTTCCAGAGCAAATTTTATAGAGCAATGTTTGTTCTAACAATATTTTCAAAACGTTCTTACAACACTTATACCATAAAAATGGGAATCGTTCTATAGAACCTTTTAGTTCTTTAAGCGGTTCTTTAAAGTTTGCAGGAAATACTTATAGAATTGTGGAATAAACGTTTTCACAGGTCTTAAAGAATTTTTATAACACAGTTACAAAGCAATCTCATAAAAACTCTATAGCACTTCGTTATACAATTTTTGTGTTGCATGGTGTTCTATTTAGAGAACTTTAAAATCGTTTAATTATATTTTCTAAAAACAAAATGTTTCTGTATCGCACATGTTAGAAATAATATGGATTGGCCAATAAGAACCAATAAGATGGACCTAATCAGCCTGCATAGGAGTACTCACATTACGAATTGCTTAGTTGGTTTGTCCATCAGGGAGCAGTACATTTTAATGCGGAAAAGTTTTATATGTAGTATATAATGGTAATTTTTTGACGCGCCCTCAGTTAACCTTATGTTTCTTATGCTGCTGGAAATTTAATAAAAAAATGTTCTCTATATTGATGAATTTAACAACCATCTGTATATAGAATTGTCAGAGAATAAGTATTGTTATCATTTCACCTATTTATATTGTATATATTTTTAAATAAGATTTTTTTTCTTTCTTCACAACATGGCGACAGAAAGGAAGGCATTATCTTGTACTTCCAATGGATTCTCACTAATATGACATTTTTGTGCCGATTGCAATGATTATAGAGCAAATATGCTTGGTAAACAACTACTATAACAGATCTATGCCACTTAATATCCACAGTGTTGCCATATTTTATTGTGGTATTTTAATCTTATTTAATAAATCTTTTAAAATTCTTTAACTTCAACATCTAGAAGTACAAATGGATAAGGTTTGGAATGGTCCAAATTAAATATGTTACTAAATTTCTATAAGAAAATCAATTTCTATTAGCTATTAGCAATCAAATACATCTTATCTATCGTTATGAAATTTTCTTTCTGCAAGCAGATAATAATTTTTACAAGTCACGACTATGTTATACACATTTCCCCATTATACTTTGATTAAAATATTTCGTACTTTTACAGGCAGGTCTCGTCATATGGGAATAAGGGAAACCTACATAATATATAAATGACAGTTCTATAGCGTTTCTTTATGGAACAAAAAGGCTTTTGTTACTTATTTACTCTATAATGATTTTATAACAACTGTATTATTATTCTCTATAACTGCTTTAAAGAACTTTTTTTCTTAAGTTCGATAGCAGCTTCCATATTTGTAATTTGTTTTCCGCAGCAGAATTGTAACTTAACAGTGCCTTATACAATAGTTCTATAATTAAACTATAAGCGACATTACGGAATAATTTTATAAGACTGTCACAGGAGATGGTATAATTGTATAAAGCAGTATTTTGCATCGGTTTTACAGTAATTTGATTCTATAAGCACAGTTGCTGTAAAATTATGTTATTGTATACAATTATAGGGCTACATTAGCAGTTATGTTATAAATGCTCTATAAATTATGCTCTAAGAACGTTCTTGCAACACATTTAAAAAACAATTCAATTTCTGAAGGCAAAATAGTCTCATGTGCCACATTAATGCAACAATTTAGTATTCTAAATACAACTATAAAATATTAACAGAATATAAAACTTTTATTACTCTAAATTTATAGAACTACTTTGCTAGCTGGAAGTATTCTATCACCTCCTAAAATTATTGTAACTACTTGCAATATACCCTGTATATCAATTACCAAGATATCTTTTTTTAAAAAAGGAGACCATTGACATGGAAGCACAGAAGGTAACAAATAAGGGCTTACCTGATTATTGAAAAATTAGATCTCTATTTCAACAGTTAATAGTTACTACCAAATTTTAGCCAACAACCTATTAAGCTAATGTTGTTATCTTAGTCATCAGCAAGTATACTACAATTGAAGAGTGTTATTCCAAAATGATCTAACGTCAAATTAGTTAATGTTGGCTTTGTCCAAGTGTCGTTCAACGATTGATCTTTACTCAATGGTCCAACAAAGCATAGGGTTGTAATCTGGAATATTTTGGTGCAAACTTGGTCTATGTCACAAATATTTGTGTTTCATGAATTTATTTCAAAGGCAAAAAAAAAAGAAATATATTCCAAAGCCATCTATACAAGGTGATTCTAAAAGTATGATCAATTCATATGTCGAATTTTTCGGATCAGCTGTTTGACTGAAATTAAGTTTGAAGTTTTGCCTAATCTTAAAATAGTCTCATTTACGCAATTTTTCTACAAATTAATTTTGGGTGAGATTGGGATGGCAATCTGTATTATTTCTTTAGATGCCAAACAAGTATATCAGATAATCTGGTATATTTCGAGGTTCCTGGTCGCAAAAGAATCTTTTCTGTGCCGTCGAGACTATTAAAAGTGATTACTCTATTACAAATGAATCTATACATGTTATTCCAAGAAAAGCTTCGGAAATACGATTAAAAGCTGAAATAAAGATTTAGAAAATGTTACACACAATACCTATGTATACACTTAATAAAAAATGTTAGTTTGCAAAGTTAGTTTGTATACTTGTATAGTCAAGACAAGAGTTGCTGTGTATTTTATGTATCAAAGTGATAGTTTTAGTAAATTGTGGCTAAAAAATTGTGTAAATTTGACAGGAGGCAGTTGAATCTGTTACATTGACATTATCAAAGCGAATTTTCTTTGAGAGGTATAAACAAATATTACATTGTAATAAACAATTTGAAGTGACACTTTAAATTATACATAAAAAGGTTAAGAACAGTATAATTCTTCATCAGCTTAAAATGTTATTGTGCTAATAAAACAACTACTAGGGTTTTTCTGTTCTGCTCCAGGATAAATACAAGGTGTTTAATGTGTAAAAGTTATGGAAAAGATAAATATATTCAATAATGACCTACTATAAAGTGTGTTAAAAAAAAGTGATTCTATTAAGCAACAGTTAATAACTAATACAATTGAACGAAATAAGAAATATTAATTTAGAAATAAATGAAAAACTAGAAATACCGAAATCTGAAACAGAAGAAATTACTTTACTTTTGATATTGTTTCAAAGACAAAAAGAACAAAAAAATTGCAAATTAGTACAGGATGATTCAGAAGTTACTTAAAAAATGTAGGAATAGATGCGTCATATAAAAATGGAGTCAATATCGTCAAAATATTTTTTGTAAAATCCTTATAGTTTCCGAAAAAACAATTATCTATTGAAGCTGTAGTAACTTTAAGTGTCAAAAATGGCTTACTTGCATAGTAACTCGGAGTTGATGGATATCGTTTTAATTTATAGTGAAGTAAAAATGCTTTAGCATAACGATTTTCCGGTAAACATGTGCCAGATGCAGCTACTTTTACAGCAGTGTGCAGCGAGTGCAAGTGTAGTGCAGTTAATAATAATAGGGGCAAAAGCAGCTGAATTTTCTGTATAAAATGTTATTTATTCCTTTCCTTGAGAATTTCTTTAAATTTTTTGTTCGGAAAATCCCTTTTTTGATTTTTTTTTTACAAAATTATATTTGTACGAGTTCTATGTACAGAGTATCTGAAACTCGATAGTATGGACCTACTGCGAGGATATAAAAAAAAAATAAATCAAATATGTGGCGTTTAATGGGCTGAGAGAAACCGAAAGTATTTTTGGAATTTGACAGAAACAACTAAAGTTGTCATCAATTATATTTTTCCAGAAACATACCCAAATTTTTTCCTAGCTCTCTTTTTTCTAATATACTTTTCTTCGAGACATTTTTCTGTTTTACTTCTCGTTTAAAAGTTATAAGCAATATCGTCCTAAAGAGTTTCAGATGAGACTGCAACTTTTTATTTCAAATGACTAATACCTCGCGCAGGTATTTTATAAACTTTATTTTTTAAAACCCCACAATTAAGAAGCATAATTGTTAAGTAATATTTTGGACTTCGGTAATTTTGCAATAACATTTTTTGAAAATATTTAATTAATTGAGAACAGGAATCTTACAGCTGAATAGGCCAAGTTAAAACCTTATTAGTTTTTAAAGTAATGACATAGCCTAGAAGAACATTAAACATTATTTTAAAAGAGAATTTAATACACAAATAATAAATATTAAATAAAAAGTGGGAAATGCTTTAAATAAAACTCCCTAAAAATGACAGTTGGTCTGAAATCATTTTTTAGTAAAAAAATCATAAAATAGTTATTTATGAAACAAGTACAAAAAGTAAGTGTTTATTGCACGCGACGTGAAATTGTCCAATGAGGCCGTTAGGCCGAGTAGGACAAACGTCGAGTGCAATAAGCACTTTTTGTACGAGTTGCATACAATATTTTTTTACGTTCATGCAAAAACCAAAAAATATTTTATTTTGATGACACTAAGTGTAGGAAAATATGACATCGATTTGAATGTTTATGTTTGTCATGATGACAAAACGCTGTAGTAGAATGACAGATGAATTCAATAAACATTTTATTGCACTAGTGCAATAAAGAACCACTTCTTCCACTAAATATAGTTCCATAAAGTTTTGTTTTTTGCATGAACGTAGAAAAATGTATTTTAAATTTGAGTATTTTATTTCTATTTATTTTTGCAAATCCTATTAATTGCATGTTTTACACAATAACTATACTGCTGTTTAAAAAACATACCTACGGGTGGCTAGATTTTTTAAATTATTAAATTTATTTAATTTTATGGTATACCTATGCTATTTTATTTATTCTTCAAATAAAATATACATACATGTTACATATTGACGTGCTTGTAATTTCATTCTCCATATGTTACTGTCGACATCCAATAAAAAACAACTGAATGATGCATAACCGAAACTAGTGGCCGTAGAAATTTTCTTTTGAAAATCGATTTCTTGTATATTCTTAACTATCTGTACGAAATTTCAACTCTTTCTGGAATTCTTTGTGAAATAATGACCTTAGTCGCTATTCATTTTTTCACAATATTTCAGCAACTCTTGGATTTGTTTCGTATATTTTAATGGTTATAAAATGTAGCAACTATTTTCTAATTTGGGTCACCCTGTATATTTTACATTTTCCTAGATGTCAGCGGTGAGCCATGAAAAACAGACCACGCATTTAAAATTCACACTATATTGAGCACACGGTTATACAATATAATTTTCATTTTCTTTCTTAATTTAGATGTACTTATACTGATCTGTGAAATAAGTATGTATTGTACTGGATGTGATGTTGAAAAGCTTATATTTTTAGTGGGTAGTAGACACTAACGCATTGAGTCACTAGTTAGCATTTAAAGAACATCCCGTAAAATACCATGTTATCTCTATCTGAGGCTATTATAGAAAAGAAATCTGATATGATTGGGTCAGGTAGTGGACCTAAACAGTTTGTTTTAACATGACAAGTAACACCTTGCCACTGGAAATATGTCAACGTTTTATTTAACTGATTACGTGTTTTGTTTTTAAAACAAGTAATAGGTATACTGAGTGAACTATATTATTAAAATAAATTTTACAAAATATTTTTTGATTAAAAAAAAATTAAAACAAATTAAATTCTTTAATTTATCCTGTGCATTTCTTCCCTTTAACTTTACAAAGCTAGTCACATGATACTTTATTTTAGAGAAATTTTCTATTTGTCAATAAAAATAAAATAATGTTCAAAACAGGTTATTTAACAATATGAAAATGTGCTGGAAACGTATGTGTTACACGGTAAAAAATAACATTGAGTTACTCATTATTGAGTGAATTAATTTGATATTGAATTTTGAGTAAATTTCACATTTTAAACAAAGAAATGAGCTTATCTACACAATATTTGGTTAGAGAAATCAAAATATGTATGAGTGAAAATATATTGTGTAGAAATACCACCAACTATTGTAGATATTACACATTGTTTAATAAATGAAAGGGGAAAAACAAATTTGGATATGAGCAGATACTGACGCGGCGCGCAGTAATAGTTTTGCTATGTATGATACAAGTAATTGCTTGCTCAACTACTTAGCTATAAAATTTTGAAAAATGGATGAAACCTGGAATTTTTTTGAAAGAGTTTATTTAATGAAGAACCATTTGAACTTCATCATGTTATTAACTACAAATATAATCTCAACCTTTATCTTATTTAACTTGTTATAGCAATCTTTTGTTTCAAATAATGTGTAGTTAGTAGTAGTAATAAATATTATAGTATAATAATAACAATGATTATTATTTTTATTGTTACTGTTTTTATGATTGCTTCCACAATTCCATTAATCCTATATTGTGTACCAATTAAACAAGTTTTCTTTTTATGTACTGTAATTTTTATGACATAATTATTTATAATAATTTTATTACTATCTATTATTATTCATTTAATTATAATTATTTGTAATAGTCATAATGTTATTAATAGTAATAATAATAATTATTATAAATATTTATAAAGTAGTAATTTACAATCCGTAAAATATTAAACACGTTTAATAGGTACGCAATAGGTTTACTGTTCATAAAGACTGTTTAAGAATCAACACAGTATAATAAAAAATCATCACTATTTTGAGTTTGCTACAACAATAAAATTATATAAAGTAACTCATTACTGATTTAAATAGTATACATATTGTGAAAAAAATAACGAAATAGATTGATAATATAACTCAATTTTGTGTTTGGAATAACACATAGTTTAGAAAACTAGCTCCAAAATTGTTCAGTGTTACTCTTAAAAGATCTATTTAGCTAACAAATAACTGGGTGATCATTACTCAATGAATTGTATTATTATTTCAACACAATAGGGTGTGGAGTCGTTTTGACAAACATCTGTATTGAATTTGAATGAAATATTACTAAAACATACATACATAAATATACATATTATGTTCTACTGACTTCCTTGATTATTATTTTTCTTCATTCAAAAATTAAGCCATTTAGAACACTTTTAGAATCAGAAATTGTATTACCGTTAAAAATCAAGGGTAGACCTTTGCATGTCCTATGACCTTCAAGGTCGACAGATTTTCCTCTCGGATGATCCAAGCAGCTTTATAGAATTACAGGAAATAACTACTCTGCCGGCCAATGCCCCGACCAGCATTAAATTACACCAGAAAAACCTCTAGCAACAGCTAAAGTCATTCGTGGGCGATCCACCAGACATATAGTAGTTGTTTTTATATATTTTTAGGTATTAATAATAATATTGTGTGAAACTAACTACTCAGTGGACAAAAGCCCCAACCTGCGTTGAATTACACCCACAATATCTATCCATATATTCCTTATTATTAGCTTTTGTAACATTTTTTACTGTTTTAGAAAGGTATTTTAAGCTAATATAAATCAAATCTCCTACAATTCCTATCAATGAAGTCATATCTGATACCAAACATCTAGGTATGCTAATGAACAATTCCACAGACAAAGCTCTATTCAATAATTATCTAAAGAAAATAATTTACTAACGTTCTAATGAAACGCTCTATAAATATCTAACTTCACTTTTTGGCAATGGGAACACGACAAATTCAACCACAATAGATGAGATCTGACCTATTTCTGCATTTTTAGGATTGCTTCTTCAGGTGGTCTCCTTTAAGTTCAATCAAATATCTAACTTAAAGGAGACCACCTGAAGAAGCAATCCTAAAAATGCAGAAATAGGTCAGATCTCATCTATTGTGGTTGAATTTGTCGTGTTGAATCAAATATCTAACTATATAGTTAGATATTTGATTCAACTTAAAGGAGACCACCTGAAGAAGCAATCCTAAAAATACAGAAATAGGTCAGATCTCATCTATTGTGGTTGAATTTGTCGTGTACCCATTGCCAAAAAGTGAAGTTAGATATTTATAGAGTGTTTCATTAGAAGGCTAGTAATTTTTTTTTTTTTAGATAATTATTGAATAGAGCTTTGTCTGTGGAATTATTCATTAGTATACCTAGATGTTTGGTATCAGAGAACATACATATGACTTCATAGATAGGAATTGTAGGAGATTTGATTTATATTAGCTTAAAATACCTTTCTAAAACAGTAATAAAATATAGTAGTTGTTTTCTGACATTTCATGATAAAGGTCGCTAGGTTTCAATGCTTTATACGGCGATATAGAATGCTTCTTGCCTATGGCTTTTAGTTCGGCATGGAGTACCGAATGGCCGCTAGAAGTAGCTCTGCTACAGCGCGTTACTCATGGTCCCTATTGTCGGATTGGACAGACTGAAAACAGCTAAAGTTATGCATCGGTCAACTCACCTATAGCATACTATTGAGGGCTAATAAGGTCAGCAGTGGTATATGTCTGGTGGGCCACTGACAAATGACTTTAGCTGTTGTTAGAGGGTTTTCAGGTGTAATTCAATGCTGATCGGAGCATTAGCCCGCAAAGTAGATGTTTCCTGAAATTCCGTGTTTGCAACATAACTTTATCGAGATAGAGGTCGCTAGCTTTCAATGGTTTCTACGGCGATGTAGAACGCTTCTTATCTGTGGCTTTCAGTCCGGCATGGAGTAGCGAATGGCCGCTATAGGTATAGCTCTGCTACTGTGCGTTAGCTTCATAGAAATCATTTCCCCGATAACTTGTCAAAAGGAGAATTAACTGCAATGTCCTAAAAAAAGTTATGACGTTGAACGGAACCTCAAAAAATTACTCAACCACGCATCCAAACGTGAATTTTTTCGCTCATAATGAATCCGCTTATAGAAGTTGAATTGCCATCAAAAAACAAAAATTAACCTTCAAATGATCTTGAAAATGAGCTAACGTTGTCAAACAGACACCAGATTAGGATTCAGCAACCTTGAAAACATATAGAAGTGGTCTAGTCTTTTCCCGTGGGGTTGTGTAATTTACTATGAAATGACATACATTTAAAAATATATTGCAGTCAAACTTCGGATCGTATAAAAAATTATTTTTATTCATATTGAGAAAAATTAAATTGCTTATACGTTGGAGTTATCATCAAAAATGAATTCAAACTTGAAGAATGTAGAAACTATGCGATATGTCTTAACCATTTATTTAAGTATAACTTTACGAAAGAAATGGGCAGGTGTACTCGCTGTTATACAATAAATATTTTCAATAGTTGTTTGTGACTCTAGAATGGAATAGTTTTGTAACTTCAACCCTTGTAACTTCTAAACCATTTTAAATTATCTATGAGTTCATAAGGCAAATCTGCAATATTTGTATACAGTATTTTCCTTTAGTTTTTAAATATACAAATCACTCTGTATACCTTAAACAGTGTGGAATACGAATGGGAAAAAACAAGTACCTACTAAGCTACAAAGATGACAAAAATGAAGAAAATGTAAACAAATTTTCTTATACCCTGCCCTAATGCACTATACCCAACCAGCAAATAAGTTTTATAATTTTCATGTTATATGACAATTAAAAATAATAATATTTCTACCCCGCATTATAATTATGAGAATTGGCCCAGAAGTTGTGTGCGAGAGAGGGGCGGCATATTATTATTAAGCATTTGCTCCTAGGAACGACTTCCGTTGGTAGACCCTAACCACCATTCAGTGCAGGAATGAGGGAAACCTGGAAAACTTCATTAATTAGGAGGGGTAGTCAAACGTCAACGTGTATAAACCTCTCACATTGATCCAAGCCAACATTCATCCACCCTACCATACCCGCAGACAGGGTGCCAATCCTCTCCACGAATATAGGTTATATACGGTCTACCGGCTGCGGGGGTCGAACCCACAGCTATCTAGTCACATCGATTCCAGTACTGACGCCTTAAACCACGCGACCGCTGACCGGTCACGATTATGTATATGAATTACATATTTGTTTTATTATAGCGTAACTAAAATATTAAAACAGCTATATGGCAAATATGTAACTATATTATAAACATTTTATCTAATAAAACTAGTGTTTTATATTTTAGCAGCATGTTCCGCAGTATTTCCAAGCGTAACAAATGTTTTAAAACTGTTTCTTAGATGTCATCAACTTATAAAACTTATTAAAAGGTGAGATATAAGTGGTCTGCTTACTTACGAGCCATTAAATCTGTAAATGATACTGCAGGAAACAACTACTCCGCGGACTAATGCCCCGACCGGCATTGAATTACTCCTGCAGTATCTGTGTGAGAAAAGGTTATTAAAATGTACTTGAAGACAACTTTACTTCTACTTGCAGATATGTATCTGTAACTGTAATATAGTTATTATGTAAAATAAAAATAGTAATATAACAATTACAGCAGACCATTTATTTTGACGCAAAATTGCATTGACAAACATCTCTATAAAACCAATTTGAGACAGTACAATGGCGGAACCTTGTTTTGTTTGTGTAATAGCTTTAGCTTTCATAGTCATTATATAGCAAACATCGCAGTTTTAAGCCAGTGGAAAAATCAAAACAAGTGACGCATTTACAAGAAAAGTAAAAAAATGTCATCAAAAAAAACTGTGACTTTTATTTCTAAATTGAAAGAATTCCTACTTTTATCTCACCCGTTTTATTGAAATGTTTTGCAAATATAAAAAATCCATGATTTTAAATACGGTCCTGTTTAATAATAAATTCTTTGTAGAATCATAATTTTTGGTGTTTTATAGAAATCGTTCATTTAACGCTGGTTTTAGTAGTCAAAACGAAGATAATTATGAAAAGTTGCGATGATTTTAATGTTTTCGGCGCTAGTTTCAAAACTAAGAAATTTCTAAAAATCTTTTTAAACCTTTAAATACGAAAATAGAGCTCTTATAAAATTGTTGTTGATTGATGTTAATTGATTTACTGCTATTATTTAACTATTTTTAATTGTTTCTAACAGGCCTTACAAAATATCAACGGTGACTAAAATGCTTTGTAATATGATGCCAATTTTGGTTGTATAGTTGCGGCATAAACATTGTTACAACATTTTTGTGACTTATACTGTTTTATAAGATTTGTTTCAAAAAATTTTTTGTTGCAGCCATAGAGCACCAAATTGCTAGCTGGGTAGATAACTAGAAAATTAGTCTCCTACTTTCCTTATAAGAAGCATTCGTCATTTACCCAAGTCTTGATTCATTTTGTAACTGCTGATCAGGTGAAAGCACTGATGCTGGACATAATACAAAAGTAAAACCCAGCTTTCTAAAAGTAGGATATTTTCTCCACATATAGACATAAAATGCTTCTGTGGCATCATATTGAAATATTGTAACTGATTCCTTCGCGTTATCGACGTTACGTAAAAATAGAGCACGTAAATCTTAGAAAGTAAATATTCGTGAAAAAAAAAACAACAAAAGAAAATGGACAGCACCCACAGTTGCAATTTATAGAGCACATTGGGAATTATATAATAATACCTCCTACAATTAGATAACAATATGTTAGTCAATACCTGTATATGTCAATCATTAAATATATATATTTCATTGACATGTGTTGATGAATATAAAGTGAAAGTTATTAGAGGTAATATTCAAGCAATAGCAATATTTCGTTCGTGCTGAACAATAATTAATATTTTTTTATTATGTAGGTGTACTATTAAATTTATTAAGACAAATTATTAGTCAATTAACACCCACATATATGTGCAAAGTAAATGGAAACTTTATAATGTCGTTGACTGCATAGTGCGCTGCTTTATATTATTTTGCTTTAAAAGGTTGGTGTCAAAATATTTCAATATTGGTATTTTTAGCGGATTATCGAATCATTTTGTATTTTATAGTTTACAGCAAAATCCAGTCTGATTCCTGTTGCACCTGTTGTGGTTTTTACAACTGAAGAATGTAAAATCAATCTGATTTACAATGTATAGGTAACGTAAGAGGCTTCTATCATAAATAGATTGTAATTATTTAGCGCCCCAATTATAATATTTTTATAAATAAACATAGATATGTATGGATTGTTCCATATACAGAAAATGAAAATAATGCTTCTATTAACTTCAATTGCGGTAAGGTACCTAGCGCCTGTACATAATAATCATTAAGTAATTTATAGGAAAATCCAATCTGTTTAGAAATTCCTTTTACACCTGTTTTGGCTTTTACTTTTGAATAAATATATCAATCTAGTTTATAAAGAGGCTTATATCATAATTTGATTAAATATACCTTCTTACCTCCATAAAGTAATTTCAGAGGTACCTGCTGACACCCTTACATAAATAGATATAATTATCTACTGTCTCTACTATAATGTTTACAAAACAACATACCAAAACAGAAAATAATTATTTTCTTGAACTTAACTATTTTATCAACTCAAATGTAAAGGCTTTTGATTAACTTTTAATTTAACTTTTTAACTTTAAAGGTATAGATACTTAAAAATTACCTTATTCGAAACATTCTTCTAAAAATGTCCATCAAATGATGTCATATATAATACTCTTTGATACCAGTATCTGTATGTATCACATAACTTCATGAATAATATAGTAATCAATGTTCATATAATTACAAAAACATACTTGATTGATAAAATTATGACATTTTCCGCATTTGAGCCAAAATGTACCTTACATGTAACTTTAAACGGTATAAGTCAATTGCATATTAATTCTCTTGATGCTGTAGTTGACAGATAGGATCTACATGTAGTAGCTAGAAAATTCTACTGAAAATTATATTTATAATTTAAAAAATCATAAATTAAAATATTTTAAAAATGTGTTGTTAGCGGCAAGTATATTCACTTGATGATTTTATTCAATCATCTTTTGAAGTAACCATTCTGGCATTGACGATTTACTTAAAGTAAATAAAAGAATTACTTGTAGTTATTTAATACAAGAGTGCATTATTTTTTTATATATTTTTAGATATTAACAATGTTGTGTGAAACTAACTACTCTGCGGACTAAAGTCCCGACCAGCATTGAATTACACCCACAATATCTACACATATATTCCTTATTATTAGCTTTTGTAACATTTTTTACTGTATTAGAAAGGTATTTTAAGCTAATATAAATCAAATCTCCTACAATTCCTATCAATGAAGTCATATGTATGCTCTCTGATACCAAACATCTAAGTATGTTAATGAACAATTCCACAGACAAAGCTCGAATCAATAGTTATCTAAAAAAATAAATCTAGCCAAATTTACCAACTTAGTTTAATGAAAACACTCTATAAATATTTAAGTTCACTTTTAAAACTGTGAGAACTCGAAAATTCAACCAAAATAGATGAGATCTGACCTATTTCTGCATTTTTAGGATTGCTTCTTCAGGTGGCCTCCTTTAAGTTGAGTTAAATATCTAACTATAAAAATTATTATACCAATAAAATGATGATTTTAACCTGTAAATGTTAGAAAAGCTAATAATAAAGAATCTATGGGTAGATATTGTGGATGTAATTCAACGCTGGTCGGGGCTTTAGTCCGCAGAGTAGTTAGTTTCACACAATATTGTTAATTCCTAAATATATATAAAAACAATTACATAAAGGGTAAACATTATTTGAGTAGGTATTTGTCATGTTTAATTTAAAATTCATTGAGTTAATTATAGAGTGTTTTCATTAATCCAGGTTAGTAAATTTAGATAGATTTTTTTTTAGATAATTATTGATTAGAACTTTGTCTGTGGAATTTTTCATTAGCATACCTAGATGTTTGGTATCAAAGAGTATATATATGACTTCATTGATAGGAGTTGTAGGAGATTTGATTTATATTAGCTTAAAATACCTTTCTAATAAGGTTAAAAATTCAAGATATAAGCAGATTTTCTCAAGAACAAAGCCAAAAAATCCAGAAGTTTCTAAGTACCTACTGCAGATGATGAAACATATTTAGTCATAAATGTTGCTATGATAATCGGCATTTTTTGGGACCTGTCGTCGCAAAGAATAGTTGAGCTAATGTTGGATCATACAATAACTTCTCTATATAATTGTTCGAGAATATGTTATAACAGAAGGAAATATAGCAGGTATTAACTATTTAAATATTTTTCGGAAGTATGCTGAACTTCCTCCTAATATAACTCACAGGCGGTTTTTTGTATTCTACCGATAAGGAAAATATACCGCTCAGCCTGTCGGAAGCATTCCAAAAATGTTTACAACAAAGTTTGGATTGAAGAATCCCGAAAAATATACTGGACATTGTTTGAGAAGACCCTCAACAGCCATCAATCGATGGCGGTGCAGATATGCAAATGTTAAAGCGTCATGGGGTCTGGAAATTTTCTTCTCCAGCAGAAGACTATGTTGAGAATTCTTTAGAGAATAAGAAATAGATACCAAGAAGGTCATAGGGACAAACACGCATTTAACGATTGGAAATTTGAACGTAAGCACGTCCATCACATGTAATTCTGGAATACAAATTTTTAATTGTAAAATGTGCATTATTAATATTTATAATAAACCTTAGGTTTTATAATAATTTTTTTAATAATGAATATAAACAAAATATAATCCCCGTAATCAGTAATTCTTTTGCCACAGCAGCATTTGATTAAAACAAAACAAATATATTTTCCAACTTCTCTAAGGATCGTCCTTCATAAAAAATATAAAATACTACTTCTCGCAATGAGATATTTTTAGATTGTATTTTATAATATAATTTCTTTGTTTTGATTAAAATTATGGTATAAGAAGCATATTTTTTAAAATTTGACTTTTTTAATTTTGAAAAATAATATTCATTATAAAAAAGTTAAAATTTTGCAGGTTTTCTGAAATTAGAGAATTTTCGAATATTATTGCATATTTCGACCAATCCACCAATAAAAAGTTTTGCTAAGATAATCTGTATCATAACTGAAATTTGTACCAAGCATAATGAAAATTATGCTATTTGTTACCTTAAAGGTCTATTTACACACATCAGTGCTGTATCAATTCCGTATCAGTATCAGTGAAACATAAAAAATCGTTGCTTAGATTTTAAATTGCCGTGTTTATACACATCCGTCACAGTGCCGTATCAGTGCTGTCAGTGCTGCTTCAGTGTCCGTTCAGTGGCTTTTAAATACGCCGGCGACGATATTTTTGTAATTTTTCTGACGAACTGACCAAATTTTTTTACTGTTTCGAATGGATGAAAAGCTTATCAAGCTGGTACGAAATTTTGATCAATTGCATGATAAATATATTCAGATCACTTTATTTGATCGTTTACTGACTCCTTTTTACGGACTACGAACGGATATGTGTAAACTAGCATCAGTGATCGACCACAAATAACACTGATACTGAACTGACACTGAACTGATACGTCACTGATGTGTGTAAATGGATCTTAAGTCGGCATTTTACTAAAACAATAGATCAACTTCTTACGTCCAATAGGTAAATATTTTCTATCATTTATTCTACTAAAGGTGTCTAACTAGATAATCTATTGCAGTGTGTAAGTGACTTTAGTTGGGGTATATATAGTAACGGTTAAAAATAATTTATTTATGGCCTCTAAAACTGCGACAAGTAAACATTTTGTAACAGTAGCTAGATATTTTGCTAGAACGTACAGATCTTGGCTAATATATACAGATGCATGAGTTTTCATAGCCATTGTGTTCTTAATTTTACAAGAAGGACCCGCAACATCTTTATAAAAAGGATGCGCTGTCTGTATTTTATATTAGCAGGTACAATCGTTTGCAATAATAATGACACTCTTTAAAATTAATTTTGCGATTTTTTTTCAACTGCCGACGAATTTGTAACGAAATCAAGTTTCAATTTTTAATATTAGTTCTACTCAGAACTTCTAGAAGTTCAAAAACTGTTTTGAAGGAGTGTCATTATTATTACAAAAGCATGTACATTTACATATTATGTACAAGGACCATAGTATGTCAGTACTAAATACAGGTAATAGCAGGCTACAATGTGAACACCTTGTATCTTTTTTTTAATAACAGTTTCCGGTAACATTTACTGTTTCCTTAAAATCGAATTCTCTGCACAGGCAGTAAGCTATACTAATATCAAAATGAATACACTTATTCCAACGCTAGCTTAGTTTCACTTTTCCTTGAGTATAGTAATACTTTATTGAAACATTAACTTATTCTTCAATTAAGAATAAAAATTATTTGAAATCAATAAAACTACAATACTTAATATGAGATAAAGTTATATTTGTTTAAATTTTATTTAGATAATATGAAAGTTTTAAGTGACGTGAAACAAATACTGCAAATATTTGAAATAATTATTCTTGCTATATTGTATTCCTTTCTAGAGTAGTTACTACTCTACCCACCGTATATAAGTAATTAAATACTACTCACTCAGTAGTATTTAATTATTTATATAAGGAAAGACAGGCTTATAGCAAATTGTCAAAGTCATTTATTAGTGGCACACCAGACATATACCGCTTCTGTATTTGTTAGCTCTCTTCAGTATACAACTTCAATACAATTTATAGTAAATAATACTACAATAATATTTTATTCATATTTTAACAAATAATCATAAGAAAGGCAAGTGTTGAATAAGAATGCTTCGATATTAAGAATGTGTAAGGGTTTATATCAAATATCCTTTATTACTGAATTTCATATACATTGAATAAATTTTAATTGTTATTATACTTAAATACAGATGTTTTTCCTTGCATCACCTATTTCAGTTTCTTGGATTGTAACTGGTTTATATATAACATAACTGCTATACAGAGAAATTATTTTAATATTATGTTCGGTTAAGATATAGAAATACTCAACAAATTTCTGCTTAAAATAAAAAAAATAGTTCGAATTATTCATGCTAAATTAAATAAAATGAGTAACCTGTTTAGCTAGGTTACTTAATCACAATTACTTCTGAAGAAAGAAAGAAGAAATGTAATAATTGTCAGTAATATATACAATTTAATATAAAACGATATAATTATAAAAGAGAACCATAACAATATTATTGATACCTGCACAAGCATAAGCATCAGGTAGGTACGTGCTACTTTAAATTACTTCTATAATCTGGAAATTTCCTAACATTTGGCTTATAATTTAGATACCTATTTAGGAATTGGTATTGAGGAAATTCCATGTTTCTTATAATCTTAAAATATGCATACCTACATTTTGAAATATATTTGCAATTAGGACAGGTGTTATTGTCGCGTTTAATATTTATAATTCAGTAATATTCTGCTGTATTGGGGATGAATTTAATTTTGTAGCTAAAAATATACCCACTTTACCATTTTTATAGTGTTTGGAAGAAAGGCAAAATTAGATTATTATTTCTGATAAAATTGTTGTTACTGAAAAGATACATAGCAATCAACAAACTTCAAATCAAACAATAGGAAAGTTTAGTTATTTAATTAAAAACCACATATTCAAATGAATAATTTAGGCGAAGATTACCAGAATGTATTTTGGAAGAAGCAAATTTGTGTTTATTGCCTCCCATATACAGTGTGATTATTGCCTATACTCATAAATTTGTGATGTTATAGCTGAGAACAAATAATGACGAATAGTGAAAAAAAATGTAGTAAAATATTTTTAGTTTCGTAAGTTTACAAAAATGTATCAGGTGCATTTTTTGTTTATATAACTAAGAAGTAAACAAGACAGGGCGATATGTTTGGCATTCAGATGAAGAAATTATGGACATAATGGTAATGGTATACGGCATATATAAAAATGCAGTGGCTGTTGCTCATCTACATATATGCTCAAAGGTTAGAAGAGAAAAGGATAGAGAACGTTAAGGCACGACTTACTCTCCCCACTTGGCGGCGAGTGCAAGCCTTACTTCCAAGGGATGTTCTGGTTCGAGTGAACTTTTGCGAGTGGTTGTTAGACTTAAACTCAAATATGAACATTTTAGTTACGGTTGAGGCAATATTTACACGTAATAATATTTTTATTAGAAATAAATTAGTGTCTCCGTAACTGGAAAACATTTTTTTCCCTTCACTATTCGTCATTATTTGTCCTCAGCTGTAATTTTTCAAATTTATTGGTATAAGTTAAGAATCCACCTGTATAGACAAAGACTTGAAAAGTATTTATGAAATAGTGCCTAGAAAATGGTGTAAAAAGTATTAAATAAAGTATAGCCTAAATCCGAACACATTGTGGTCGAGATATTCGATGGTAAAGAGCGATATACAAATCAAAACTAATCTAGCTATAAGTCAATTTTTTAAAAAGTAACTTCGTTTTTCAAGAGATAAAATGTGGAATTTAGACCAAGAAAAGTTTTTAGTAAAGAAGCGTTAATAAAATTACTGAATAAAGCACCAGATGAAATGTATTTGATGATAAAATTCGTTGTTATTTTCTGATTGGATGGTGCCTGACGCTGAGATTAATTTTCAAAAATCACTGTTGGTGACATTGAAGAAAAAGAAAATCTGTTAATTATAAATATTTCCGACTCTAAAAATCACACTTCCAGAACTTTTGTAATATTTGTTGAAATAAATAAAGGAAACATTATGTCACTCTACAGGAAATATATAAATTTGCCACGTTCAACACTTTACATAGACTTTTTTATCTTTTACAAAAAGAAAAAGTACCATCTAAAATTGCTGCGTATTAAACTTCCTAATTTATATACAGGACACAGTTTTTCACATTCCTAGCCTTGATTTGGTTTAGACTTGCTCTTGTTGCTCTCTGACTAGGCTATCCGCTATTGATATCTCTAGGCCCATCCATATATTATTTTCGGCCTTTGTTGTTGGTAGTACGACTACTACGGGTCGGAACTATTCTTCGCATAATGATAGTCTTCTTATGTGCAGCAGCACCGACATTATTGCCGTTGGCGTGATCCCAAACAGCCTCAGTCGTGACGAAGCTTTTGGGGAGTCTCCACTGAAGATGCCGACAAGGATTAACAGTGAAACGTTTGGTAGAATGAGATACTACCAGTTACATAGGCGGTTACGTCTCGCCAGTCGTAATACCAACAACAAAAGTCGAAATCAATATATGGGCGGACCTAAAGATACTGATATCGGGTCCGCTACCACAGAGCCAAGCACGATAACAACAAGAGCAGATGAAAGAATTCTATTTAAAGTCATGGATGTGCAGTTCAATGTTGTTATTGGCAGCTACCAGTTACCGAAGTGACGGCATAACAAAGAAATGAAAAGGAAGATGAACTTACAAAAAAGGATTTGTATATAACATCTTTCCTAAAACCAGAATCAGCTTTTGGTATTCCTTACAGTGTCGTAAAGCAGGCTCTGGGGACGAAGGTTAAAAAAACATATTGTGAATACTGGCAAGCGAAGAAAGTCTTGGGTTTTCTTCGTTTCAGCAAATGAAATGCTCAGTATCAGGTTCAAACAAATTTCAACACTGCTACCAAGATACTGTCATTTGAAGAATCATTTTTACAATAAAAATTTAGTAAAAAACCAATTTGCTGAAGTTGCAACTGGAAGGAAGAGACCGAGTTGTATATACCGGATGAGCATGGCATATTTGACATGCAGACCTTAGTAAACCTTTCTTGGATAGGAGGGAATTAAAGGAAATGTATACTTTTGGATTTCATCTTAAGGACAAATTTGTTGAATAACAATGAATCAGTCTGGGAAGCACAATAATCAGATCTCGACCGCGATGCTTCTGGATTCTTTAGGAACTAATCTATAAGTGAAAGAAAAATATAAGGTATTAAAAGCTTGAAAAATGTGTTATTGTTACTTTTTACCTAGATGCATCGTTTCAAGAGAAATGCCAAATATTAAACCTTGTATAAGTGCTATAAAATTATTTTTAAACTAACCCAAACAATTACGTTGTCTATGAATATCTTGATAAAGTATTATTAGTTATATGCCATCATTTAACTATATTTTGCATTGTTTCATTAACTTTTAATACCATATAGCTAAAAGATGAAGCATTTATGGGTATATTATTATAGGAGTATTGATTTTTTAAATTAGGATGTAGAATATGCCCCAATATTTGGCCTAGCATTTCAGTTATATCCTGTTAAATTTTTTGAAAACTCTTTAGTTTATTTTTTGTTCCTAATAACTTATTCATCAATATTTATCTTTTTTATTAAAATAAGAAAGTGGATAAAAAGATAATGAAATGAAACCCATCTCTGGTTCAAAATATAAATAAGATATCTCAGAAGACTTGACACATCGAAAAAAATATATCAACCATTTTCTTTCAAAACAGTATATGTGTAAATAATCTTTTACACACAAATATCTTGTAAAAAGAGAGAGAGAAAAAGAAGTATTTATAAAAATAATAAGTTAGTGCAAAAATGCAGAAATAGGTAAGTACAGAGCTGATGATTTATTCAGTTAATGAAATAAGAGTAAGTTAAATTAAATATTCAAAATGAGTAATGTTATAAGATTATTAATATTAAGAAAAATCAAAATTACAAAAAAAATAATACTTTCTTTTGCAAAAGTGAAATAGTTATTGATGAATAACTTGCCTTTAAATGGAGTATATATAAATTTAATTATGTTATATATTATATTATCATTAATACTGCTAAAACTAGACCAACACGTACAAGTTCAATGCAACAAAATGCCACTTCAAAAATATTTGTTGTAATAAATACGTTTATTCTCCAGACTTTTATATTACTAATATAATGTTAAAATCAAAAATGCATTCTAAAAGTGATTAAATATTTTTGAGACATAACGTAGGTAATATTTATGAAACATGTAACTCAAGCGCAGCACTGGTTATAGCTGATTTTTTTCAAATTGAATGTCATCTTATTAAAAATGTTCTGTACATCAAAATTTATTTTCCATATCTTCGTATATTTTTATTTTGACCTTGTGAATCCCAAAATTGTAAGCTAAAAAATAAATATTTAAGTATATAAGAAATGATTCTTCTTGGATAGAAAAAAATATATATCGGACTACTAATAATTTGCTTGCGGAACTAAGAAACTAACTTGAATGAATAATTTTATTCTGCTTAGTGATACAGCATTTAGATTTTAACGTCACAGATATTTGAAAGCTATTGAAATTTAAATTTAAAATCAATTTTTTAGAATTGTATCTTTGCTCTTTAGATAAATAGAGGAATATTTTACAGACACGGTAGTTCACAATTCATACTATTGATTTTTTTACTGTTTTAGAAAGGTATTTTAAGCTAATATAAATCAAATCTCTTACAATTCCTATCAATGAAGTCATATGTATGTTCCCTGATACCAAACATCTAGGTATGCTAATGAACAATTCCACAGACAAAGCTCTATTCAATAATTTTCTAAAGAAAATAATCTAATTTACTCACTCTATAAAAATCTAACTTTTTTGGCAGTGGGAAGACAAATTCAACCACAATAGATGAGATCTAACCTATTTCTGCTTTTGTCCACTGAGTAGTTAGTTTCACACAATATTATTAATACCTAAAAATATATAAAAACTCATACTATTGATGTCAGTATAATGCTACTGTGACTTTTGACAAATTTACTTCCACTTTCGCAAGTTTTATTTAAATGTTAGGATGAGAAAAGTTTCCATCCAGGTATAGTTAAATACACTAGATAAGAAAAATGCCCACCTATATCAAAATAAAAATAAATTTTGACACATGCACTTAAAATGCGCCTGTGTCTTATCTTGTTTAATTTGGCATTCTATAAATAGCAACAAATAACACCATCGAAGTCGACAAACAGAAACGGCACGCACCTCGATTCTCATCTTAGTCACGCACGTGTGTAGGAGTGCTAACGCGTGCTCCAAAGTGCATGTCTCTGCCTCTACGGTGTTTATCTTTTGTTCTGCCGCCCTGTTTTCAGCCTCTAAACTAGCCGGTTACCATTTGTTTAGTCTTTCTGCAAAAATGCGTAAATTTGGATATCCTAAGGGAGACTTGGGCAAGACATCTGCCCAGCGATGGCGATGCAAGTAGCTGTCTGACCACAACTGGCAGGCTACTATTTATCATGACCACCTACGCCGAGGTTTTGGTGTTTTAGAACAAATAATAATTTGGTACGCCTTAAGATTTTAGATTCATTCAAAACCAACATTAATTTCCAGTTGTGACAAATGCATTGACCGAATATGTTTAATAATAAAGAATATATGGGTAAATATTGTAGGTGTAATTCATCGCTGGTTGGGACTTTAGTCTGCAGAGTATAGTTAGTTTCACACAATGTTTCGTATCTAATAAAAAATGCATAGAAACTGTTTTTTCATTTATTTTAGAAAAAAGGTCCTATAACTTATGTTACATATGGTGAATTTGAATGTTACAAATACAGTTTTGTAAAAATAAAATCAAAAAGGGTAGCTCAAAAATGATTTGTACTGGAAACTGGTCCACTGTAAGATTTGATAAGGCGTATAATCGGCGACCGGATAAAAAACTAAATGAAATTTCCAAGGAAAGAAATGAATTACATTTTACAATGTTACAACAAAATTTTGAGCCCGTCATACCCAGTTTCTATAAACTAACAAACATGTTTCTGCTTCTTGTACGTTTTGAACTTGTAAGTTATTGGCAGCAGCTATAATACGTTTGCATAAATCGTCAATAGCGTCCACTTTGGTGCAATATACTTAATTTTTTATATATCTTCACAAAAATTAATCCAAATGATTTAAAGTTTGAAGATCGTGGCGACCATGGTACCGGTCCTCCTCGTTGAATTCCCTGGTATTAATGCTTGGTCACGCTGTACACGGTACAGATATAATTGAACCTCGTGTATGATACGCCACATTGCTGCAATACGCGGTGGACGCCCTGGAATTCCATCTCTGCCACGATTAGGTTGCAAATTTCTCGCGACACGCCTGCGTTTGTACTACACTTGCACTCACTGCACACCGTTGTAAAAATAGCTGCATTTGGCACAAGTCTACCGGGAAATCGTTCTGCTAAAGCATTTTCACTTCCCCATAAATTAAAACGATACCCATTAACTGCGAGTTGCTATATGTAAGCAATTTTTGATATTTGAAAAAAATAATGTCAATACTTGCATCACAAAAAAGTTAATACTATAAGTAATCGGATATTTGAAATCGCCTTGCTAGAAACTACAGTAGTCTAGCAATGTAAAGGTTGAAACTACTAGAACTTCAATAATTCATTTTCTCGGTAACTCTAAGGATTTTACATATATTGTTTTACGATATTGACTTTATTTTTCATGACGCATCTATTCTCAACTTTTTTAAATAAGTTCCGAACCACACTGTATATGGTTGTTCAAGTGCTGCTCAGAATTTACTTTTAAAAAGCTATTTAACATTACAAATGCGATTTCTATACGTATAATATGTTCCTTTTGATGAAACAATGTGTATATTTCTTTATATTTTTTTGTTTTATAAAATACAGGGTGAACCTTAAATAAGAACAAATATTTTAACCAGCAGTATAGTTCACTGTGTAGAACACATAATTAATAGTTTTTTTTTACAAAACAATCAGAAATAAAAAAGTGAAATATTAAATAAATTTTGTATTTTTTTCTGTAGAAAACTTGTTGAGGACCGCTGACTTTCATACATTTATGAGTCATAGCATTGCAGATTGAACGTGTGTTCACAGTGTTGCCAGTGTTGCTTTTCTCGATATTAAACGCATGCTATTTTGTTATTTAATATTGTGTGTACCTTTATTTTTAAAATTTGTTTCACTGATTAAAGTGCGAAGTCATTTTATGGTTCTGGATTCGAAATGGTTAATACTGACTCATTTGGGGTTATGTGGCAAAAATTAAATTTAATATGCTGTGTGAAAATCATAGTTTTTCGTTATTCTTCATAAAATAACTTAAGGAAATTGTGTCTTGTGTCTCTTTCTAACAGTGTACAATGACATTTAACTTGTGAAATGTGGATTACTGATTAAATAGTTAATTTTTTAGCAAACAGGTAAGCTTGTGTACACGTTTATGTATAATTTTGAACATAGTAATATCACGTAATATTTTCCTAAATACTTTATGGTAGTATGTATTTAACTTGCGGAAATTCATTCATGTTTAATCGTTTCTAGTAAGATCCGTTAAGTAGTTACAATTTATGTTAATAATACTGCCTATCATACTACATACCCAACTTTACTGTACTTATGCTTCAAACAAGTATTTTTAAAATAGAATTTAACCGTATTACGTTAAAGGAAACTTAATATTTATATTAGAGGAGATATGGCAACCTCGCAACAAATCATATGGTTCATTAGGTTGGTTATGACAGCGATCTTCAAAGTGTGGGTATTTTAAAAAAAAATTAATATCTCCATAAATATTAGAAATTTTTAAAAATGGCTTTCACTAGACTGATCTATATGACGAACTACACCAGCAGTTAAAATATTTGTACTTATTTAAGGTTCACTCTTTATAAATACAGAGTGACACGGCGCGGGCACCTCTCTAAAAGTTTTTTTTTAATTACAGAGCTTCAATAACTGTACTCTGGTGACAAATTTCAGAAAGAAAATTTAATTTTCTAGACCTGCTTCTAATTTTATTTTCAACTGCAAAAATCAATTCCACTGTGCCTCCACTGAATTTAAGGTAGTTTCAAATGGATGTGACCAAAATTTAAGAAAAATACAGGATGTCTCCGAATAGGTGAAATGATGCATGGAAGAGATAAAAACTTTTGGGGTTGAAAAATGACCTTCTTGTATTCAGTTCTGCTTGTTTAAGAAATAAAATCTGCCATGATTTTAAATTCATAAAATTCAGTAAGCCATGATAATTTAGAAATAACTGATTTTTTGACCAGTAAACTGCTGCTTATTTTAAGAATAATTATATCTTCATAAAAATGTTTAGTTTTTTTGAAGACTAAAATTTTGTATTTGTATTAAATACTCTAAGTTTTATACAGGGTATCAAAATAACAAAGGTATTTTCCTGTTTTTTGTAATAAAAATATGATATATATGAAACGTTTATTTTCACAGATGCATTTAAGATTAAATATGCCACTTGAAATTTATTATCTATAACATTGGAATAATTAAACCAATTCAAATAATTTTTGAGGTACACGTTGTATGTGGAAATGGAAATAAAAAAATATCATTTACATCACATCGAATTGCTCTAAAAATTCTTCTAAATATACATGCACATTTCTTCAATATCAACAAGTTTGTGCATTTTTTTCATTAGCCCTCTGAAGTAAAATATTATTGACTACAAAAAATTCTTCTCCTTCATTTAAACATTAATTCATTTTGTCCTGGCATTACATACAGGTAGGTAACGCTTGCAGGTATCTATATCTTATCTTCTTAAGTGTAAACTTCGTATTTTTTTTCAGTAGATATAGCTGACATTTACACTTCGCAATTGTTAAACTAAAAAGTGTAGTGACAATTTACAATTTGTTATTGTACAAAACTTCATACAATTGATCTGCAATAAGAGCAATAAAACAAACATACAGACCAGGACATTCCACATTTGGTTATGCACTGCGTCTCACCAAAGCCAAATGTCGTTTTTGTAAGGCAGTAGTATACAATTTACAATCCATATACTGGAAATATTTGACACTTTCATACTTTTTACGTTTTTTATATGTAACGTATTAGCAATACATTTATTGTTATAAAAGAAGATTTACGCTTCAGGAAGCTTTATAAATGGCTTACATTGACAACATGAATGACATTTTTATTAAACTTCCGGAAATTGCTACAGTGACAGTCGAAAACTCAGCTGAAGAAAAATATGGGGGAACATTGGACAATTTGAACGGTCTCGTCAACTCCGTTCCATTGTCGAAATTAAATTGCCTAACTTTCAAAGAATTTTAATTAATAAAATAATTTGACATATCTGATATTACAACAACTGTTCAAAATGTTGTCCATCGGCATGTGAACACAAACACACAACTAATATTAATGTTTCTGGTTCTTGCCCGATGTCAACTCGTAAGTTATTGGCAGCAGCTATGATACGTTCACGTAAATCAATAGTGTCCGCTTCACAAAAAAGTTCAAAGGATTTAAGTCAGCAGATCGTGGCGGACATGGTACCGGTTCTCCTCGTCCAATATATCGTACCCCCCTGAACTTTATTAAGATACTCCTGAACATTTTGTAGAAAATGAGGGGGATATCATGGTGCAAAAACCAAATTTGGAGTCTCACAGCTAAGGGCACATCTTTCAAAAGTCCAGGCAAATCATTTCGAAGGAACTTGAAATACTGAACCCATCCATTCGATTTGGTCCAATCGAGCGGTCATCGGCAATCCATGCACAAACATTTCAGTATCCATTCACAAAATCTAATTCGCAAGGAATAATCCCTTGGTATTTATTAATGCTTGGACAGACTGTACATGAAACGGATCTAACTGACAATCTTTAAAATGTGTTCCTCAACTGCTGCAATGCGGCGTGGACGCCTTGAACGTCCATCTCGGTCAGGTGACAAAAATTCCATGAGTAAATGGAATAAAGGATTTCATGCTTCTACTTTTGACAGATATCATGGCATTATCTCTGTAAGCCTAAGCATAATGTGGTCACCAAATTCCACTTGCCATGCAAACGATCTGCGATATGATGGAAGAGGCCACCATGTGACAATAATCCTAGACAAAAACACGTCGTTGAGCTGGTGAAGGTTGCACCACAAGTGCTGCAACTCTATGCACAAAATGTGACACTGGCCTCCATTGTAATTTATTTATTCATAGTAAAACTATGTAAATGCTAACTATAATAAACAAATTTGACAGTATTCGACTGCTAGTGTGATTTTCCTCCATTAGTGGAAATGAAGGTATTAAATATCCTAACGTTACATATGTTACAGCTTTTTTAGATAAATAAAGACTGAACTTTAAAAACTAAGTACTACAAAGTATTAAACTCTATTAGGTGCCTACAAGAATCTTTAAAACGGCAAGACTATAATATGTGACAAGATGAGTCGAAAAATGATATTGAGTATCGTTCGAACCGTAATTTTAAAAATGCTAAAAAATCACTTTTGTTGAAAATTTAATTTATACTAAAAAATTTGTAAAAAACCGACGTAGATACGATATTTTTAAATTAAACTGTAAACAATACCCTACAGGTACCTATTAAACTTTATTAAGTTGGCTTATAGAGAGCAAATATTGGCACAAGTGAAAAATTTATATCAAACTGCAGTACCAAATGACAAACACCGTCGTTCTTTAGGTGAACTCATGATTCAGAGAAATCGGTAACAGTCGGTAATGAAAAGATAAAAATGACTAATACCTGATAAACAATTGTAAACTACTTTTAATCTCTTCGGTCTTTCGTTTGTTGACTGTGCATCAGAAATAATCATTGTTGTGCATTTCCTCTGAATGATACACAGATTTCACATTACAATATGTATGATGCATATTAAAGTATTAGCGCCCATTTAGTATTAAATAAAAACAATGCAATTTTTCCAAATTCATAAAAATAAAAAAACATTTAAAAATTGACTATTCATAGCCGTCTAGCGCAGAAGCTAAGCATACAGGTACTAAGGTAAGTTTATTTAAATCAACTTACTTTGATCCAAATAACAGGTATGTGTGCCAAATATGACTTATACTGACTATATGACTATGACGAATATTGCTTCTTTTCGCTAGTTTTAAGAACCAATTTTTTTATAAGCGGCAGCCATTCTGACACAATTCTGAAAATCATTGTGGCGCATAACTAAAAATATCACAAATTCATCCGATTTTCTAATATGAATAGTCAAAACGAAGACAATTATGAAAAGTTATTATGGATTAATGCTGATGCTTTTGGCGCTAGTTTTAACGTCAAAAAACTTTTTTTTAATTATGATAAATAATAATAAATAATCACTTAACACGCGGCGCATGAAAAATTCAGTAGATATGAGCCATACAAATCACAATAAAATTTTTTCCGCAAAAATTGCTTTCAAAAAGTACAGCAAAACACGTAAAATAATATTGAGTAATACACCGCACAACATTCCAGTTGCAGACATTGTGATTAAATAGAGATGCTCGTTACTTTATACCTTCTGATACCTTTAAGATACAGTTTATTAAATAATTTTCTTTTAATGGTGGATTTTATGCTACAAAAATATCTTATTCATAGGAAATTTTTTACTTAAAGTGCTGTATAAAATGGAGCCAATTCTGGATGTACAATAGTTTGCAATAATAATGACACTCTCTTAAAAGAGTTTTTGAACTTCTGAACTTCTTTCGATATCTTGATTAGTTTTGTTATAGATTTTTTTAGGTGTTTTTCTATGATGCCCCATATTACATACATCATACGTATTTCATTAAAAATTATGTATGTTTGTTATAGTAACAGAAAACTAGAAGTTATAAATAAAATTCTCAAGCCACTAGATACTACACATAGAAAAAAAATGTTTTTACAATGTATAAATATTAATATAATAAGTAGAAAAGTTACCATAGAAAACGACCAAAATTTAAAAACATCATGTAGGTATCTCTTAAACAAATCAAAATATGGAAGTGCTTTTTCTCACTATTTAATTTTTCTGAAAAATTAAGCTTCAAATATACTGACTATTTTTTTCTGTCTTTTCGGAAAATAGAAGAAACCTTCTATACCTAATTGTCCAAATTGGACCATCCTGTACAATAAATAAAAAAAATACTTCACAATATAAAATGTATTATTACAATGTAACTATACAACTGCCTGTAAAGTTACTCTGCAATTTTACAAGTAATTGTGGAAGTTACATTGTAAAAATACTTTTTGTATTGTAAAATCACCAAGTAATATTACAATTGCAGAACCTATTTACAACGTAATTTTACATTTTATTTGTAAAGTCACAATCGATAAGAAAATTACAGCAATAATGAGTGGTAAATAAATTGCCATCTATTTTTACTGTAATTATTTTTTACAGTGTGGAAGTTCTGAGTAGAAATTTCATTAAATTTCTATCGGTGAGTGAAACAATTAATAACTAATATAAAAATGTAAAGTAGATTTTATTACAAATACATCAGAAGTTCTAAAGAAATCGCAAAATTCATTTTAATGAGTGTCATTATTATTGCAAACGATTGTACAGTTGTTTTATAAACATTCTTACAATGTTTTTGTGACTTATGCTGATTTATAAAATTTCGAAAACATATGTATACAGATGTGTATATTATAAAGTATCAAATTGCTATATAGTAAATAGTTACCCAAAGGTAACTATCAACAAAATATTGACATCAATTGGTATATTAGAATTGATATTCGTACTTAATGGAGCTCCAGATATATAAAACAAAAACCCATTTTCAGTGGATCGTCTAGTAATTTGTACATTAAAATTAATATTCACGTCTGAAGCGGTTTTCAAACAAATAAAAAAACCATTTCAGTGGTTATCTTTGGAAGGTTGTACAGGTATTTTTACAAAGAGTGTCAGATTTTGGATGATGCTCAAACATATTCATAACAACATATTAACGTGCTAACTACCAAATTATTTTATTCTACTAGAGTATCTAACAGATTTTCAAATTAGTTTAGGAAAATAAAATGTGTCTCCCTGAACAGGCTTCTCTTGGACAATCTGTGTCTGTTATCAGTTTGAATATATGAATACCTAGAAGAATGAAAAAAATGCTGACATACAAGGAACACCAGTCACTTCATGAATAAGCCACCAAACGGTTATAGATTAACAAAAGGTTACAAGGTTGACTGCGATTAGCATATTCTAAATTCTTTGGAATTTCATATGTCTACATTTAAAACGCAATCCACTCTATAATTTAATACTTTACTGGATAACTTAATGTCGAGGAAGGATACCTGTAATAAACAGTAGATAAGCATGTTCCCCACGATTTCAGTAGCATATCATTATGCAGATTTAACTTTTAAAAGCATAATAATATAGACGACAAAACAATTCAATATTCAATATCAAAACTCAGGCGGAACTATATTTATAATCTCGATAACGGGTATGCGGTATAGAATTACGTAACGTACCAAACGATTTCAAATAGGCACTATAACTGTCGAAAAGGGTGTCGAAACGGAGGTTTCGTTCAAGTAAGCACCTTTAAAAAACGACAGATGCGATTTTTCTTACAATTATCGGTTATTCCCAGCATTACATCTGGTCTGCAATTGGCTGTCTTATGATGCCTGTACCTGATATAATTTCTCTTGGGAAATTTCGTATTTATTGGCCGGGTGGAAATACGTGACAACACAACTAGATATAAAACAACGTTATTACCGTTTGGCTAGCATATGTTTAAAATTTGGGTTCATTCAATAGTAATTTGCCTCACTGCATTAATTTAAGGAATATAAGGTTGCTTCGAAAAAATCTGAAAGTTTTAAGCTACCTGTGCTAAGAGCACATTTTATATATTACTTACTTGTTGCATTAACTAAACTTTGATTAAATTCTGTCAAAGTTCAACAAATTTACAGATTTTTCAAAATAAAATATGGAAATTGTGAAAGGACTACATTTACACATACATATATGTCCAACTTTGCAAAAAAAAATCATAAACTAAAAGCGTACCTATATCAAATAATACGTTTTATTACCTCTTATTGTTTAGAAATTATATATTTTTTTAATACCTAGAGGATTGAACACGAGTGCAAATTGTTATTAATCCTAGTAGGTACCTATATCGATTATTAGATTTAAATTTCAATTTTTTTCACATCCTCATAGCATAAGAAGGGCAAGTATGTTTAAGTTTATGAGTGATTAATTTTAGAACAAAAATATACAGGATGTCCCAAATCGTACTAAACTTTATCAGATTACAGAACTTTTTAAAACAAGAAAACAAATTCATATAAATATGCTTAGTATGCCACTTTCTGAAGAAATATGGAAGATATCGATATGATCCAAGAAAACACTTGATACGCATGAAGATGGGTTTTAGCCTTTCAGAAAATTTGCTAAATCTACAGGGCGTTTTAAATTTAATGCAGAAAATATTATTTTGTGCTACCATGTATATCTCAGCCGGTACCAATATTTTTGTAAAATTGCAAATCCTATTGCAAACTTAATGATAATACTTACAAGTTGATGAAAAAATAGTATAAATCGCTGGAGAAATAAAAAATATATACATATAAAGAAATATAGAAATATTTTTGTTGGACAGTAGTGGTGGTGGTAGTGGTTGTAGTGGAGGTAGTTGTATTACTAATGACATTTCGCTCAATTTGGTTACAGATACATTGAAACATTATTAAGTACATTTGATTTCTTTAACTCAATTATTTTAGAGTGTATAGGATGATACAAAATACGTATGTTTGTACACGCTTCGTTTTGAATTTACAGAAAATTATACATTTTTTGAAAAAAAAAATATAGGACAATAATCTTAATCTTGTATCAGACAGGGTGGAAAAATGGTCATTTTGGTATTGTAAAAAAATATTTTTAAAAACATGTAACTGTTTTGCATAAAAGTGGATAACTCTGCACTGTGCGAACTTTAATTCTAAAACTACTTGCCAAAAACAGGCCCATTTTCACAAGTGTATATATTTCAAGGTATCATAAGGATTTATAATTATTTTCTAATATTATTTTCCTGGCACGTTTTATCAGTTCCTTCCCTTTCCTTTTTGGTTTACAGCTATATTATTTTTCGATTTTCCTCTTTTTACTCCTTTTTGCCTTTTTCTCAATTTCATTATCTCCTTTTCTCTTTTAAATGTGAATTCTCGTTATATGCAACGACCATTGTCAATAATAATAGGTGCCTGCAGGTAGATCAAAGAATGATTCTGGATTAGACGTTCTTATGCTGTAATATGTAGCTAGTACGTATCTGAGGTAATTTAAGATGAATTATTGCTCATTAAACGTAAAACTTTACTTTGTAAAATTTCTATAAACAGATCAAGTAAGAGGATGAAGTAGTCATGATGTGTTTTGGTGGTTTCTGTAATTTATCTATAACTATTAATAATTGAATTTTATATTAAACGATAATGAAATTTTATATAAAGAAAACTTTATAAGCTGTAGATTAAAGAAACTACTTGTAGCGAAGCAGAAACATTTCAAAAATGGCGTGATGGCGAAGAACTTACTTTGTCGTCTACAAATTTAAAAAAAATAGTAGCATCGTCACGTCAGCAAAGCATGACAGATTTTCGTTTACCTATTTTTAGTTCGAATAAAAATAATATGTTTAATATTTTTAATGTTTGAAACCAATAAATATCTAAGTACATTTTAATTATTAATCAATTACGTACGTACAATTTATTGTAATAATAATGACACTCCGTCTAAGCAGTTTTGAACTACTGAAAGTTCTGAATAGAAATTTCGTTAGATTTTTATTGGTGAGTGGTACAACTAAGAACTAATGTTATAAATAGGACGTAGATTTCATTACCAATACATCAGCAGTTCAAAACAAATCGACAAATTGGTTTTAAAGAGGCCTATTGTTATTGCAAAAGATTGTACGTCATAAGAAGAAAACAATTATTATTCTTAATATTATTATGTTATAACAATATTTATATCTACAGTTGAATTTGAAAAATGCATATTTTGAAAGTTTTCTGTACCTAAAAATTTGTTATTTAGACCATTTTCTGTCATTATATATTCGTTTTACTTCGGTACCTTTTGAATATTTACAGGTGGCATGAGATAACATTTCTTTTATTTGCTAAACTAAATAATCATAATGTTTAAGTACAAATTATAAGAAATCATAAATTTTTTAAATAATGGAGTATTTTTTTTTTACTTAAATTTATCTATTAATAGAAAATTTGTAGAAATTTTAGTTCTAAATAATTTTTTCAGGAGCATTCATTCCAGTCATCACAAATAAATATAAGGTTACTCCTACAGGTTATCAACAATGAATGACTTTAAGTTCATGTTTTTTTTTTATTTGGATTTGTCCATAAATACAAGTTTTGTAAGTGCCTGTTCCCAATAGCATTCCTTCCAGTCATCACAAATAAATTCAGGTTATTCTTGCATTTGTTTTCGTCAAGATGACTAACATGTGTTTTTGTTTTTCATTTAAATTTGTCCATAAATAGAAATTTCGTGAAGATTTTGATTCTAAATACCTAGTTGCTCTCAATAGCATTATTTCCAGTCATCACAAATTCAGGTTATTCTTGTAGTTTTTTTTTTGTCAATAATGACTTCACTCATGTTTTTTTTTTTCATTTAAATTTGTTCATAAATTGGAATTTTAACATAACTTTTGGTTCTAAACAACTTTTCCTTGATTTTTTTTAGTCACAAAAAGTAAGTAACGTTTAGGTATTTACTGCAAATTTCCAATCTTTTCGTTCCTGAATATGATGCCCTGTATATACAATGTTAAAAGTTTCCTGATCAACCTTATTTGGAAAACAAGTAAAATCTTTTTATCAAGGATATTTTTTCGATACAAAAATGCGTATTAATGTACGAGTATAATAAAAATCCTTGCATTGCTCGAAAACAAACACACATTCTAATAAAATATAAATAATTTGTAATCGATGCAAAGTTCACGCTTTTTTTTTCACAGAATAATTGCAGGATGTTTAAAAAGTCTAGATAAAACGAGCACGTGGATAAATCAAGGAAAAGCATGTGCAAATATTTTTAAATCGTTTAAAAACTTAACTCGAATTGCACCAGAGCCAAATCCTTTATAACTGAAGTATGAAGATCACCCATATTTACATTCTTTCTTGTTTGTCAAGTTAAACGTATTTAAGTCGTATATCAAGAACAAACAATATTGATATAACTCGTTTTAGACAGTGCATACATTCATCGCAATAAAGAAACCCTTTGAATTCGAATTTAAATAAAAGTAGGGTGCGAGACTTTATCAAACGGAAATTCATAAAAAGTAATGCAAGGTGTGATCGGGTCGGTACGGTGCTACGTCGACCTGTTTGAATAGAATTAGATCACACAAGTGAAATTGTATTTATCGTGTTAGGTACCAACGAATTACGCACTTGTATGTACAAGTAAGCTGTTAGCAACAACGAAAGGTGTTCAAAAAAATCAATAAGCGCCTATAGTTGCAGCCAAGCGATATGGATATGGATTTAGGTTAAAAAATATTTACATTTGCCTTTAAATTTATATGGCTATATATATTTTGCTGATTTCACAATAAACAATATCAAATCATTGTTTGTCTTATAAATAAGACGGAATTTTCTTGAAAAGGTGATATACGTAAGCATAATTAGTTAATTTTTTTTCCTAAATATGTCCTATGTTAACCCACAAAATAATATAACACTTTAGTCACAAGTCTTTATTTAAATTAATCCGATATTAACAATATAATGGTATATATAAATGTACATGAAACACACGTTCTACTCAGACGCGTAATCGTATATAACTAACTCCATTACTATATTACTACATTTCTTATTTCTAATTACTTATTCCTTATACCTAACATTACACAACATCAGCAGTTTGCCACATGTCCCAACTAGAATCAAAGTAATAGTAAGTGAGACCGAAACCTTCGGTCGAAACCTACGTATCGGCGCCAAATTTGCTACCTTGTTATTTAAGTAACTTCATACAACAAAGTTTCTGCCACTGCTATGTATTTTCAACCACTCTTGGTTACTTTATACTTATGTGACTTCTAAGTAGCTTTCCTGGTTTGGGGGTGTTTTAATTACCAGTAAACATAACTTCAAAGTTGTAATCACTTTCAAGTAGCTTTGTGGAACTTTTAAGTAATTATTCTTAGTCCGAATAACGTTGCCGCTACTTACTAAATCATTAAGCATCATCAGACAGTAACTGCAAAGTGTATATCACCTCTTAAATTCAGCATGAAGTAAATTTTACCATGTAGTTTCACATAGTAGTTTTTTTTTTATAACTATTCACATCACCTTATATAAAACTACATCTATACTAATTTATAAACTTTTGACACGGACTAAATATCTGGGACAAAACACCACAAAGTATCCAAAGGACAAAACATGCAACAGAGGTAAAAATTAATCTAGTTATATTTATTACAAAAATGTCATGAAAATATTCTATAAATATTCAATACTTGTTGTTGAAAATTGATTTATATTAGCTTAAATACCTTTACAATAGAGTAAAAAATTTGCAAAAACAAATAATAAAGAATACAGGGAAGTCAGTCATAATGTCATTAATTTTAAGAGGAGATAGGGAATAATGAGTATAATGCGAATACGCGATTAAAAACGTACACTCCTGCCCATATGTTGACAACAAATCGCCTCTGAAAGCTAAACCGACAAGTAGCGTGTGGATTTTCCTCTGAGCAAATGTAGCTGTTATGATTGCAAAGAAATTAGCTTAGTTACATTGAAATCACAAAACTCCAACGTATCTAATAATAAACCGAATAATAAACCATTTATACGTATACGTACATTACATAAAAAACCTATACCCAGTGGGTAAATTATTAAGAGAAGCTGAAAAGTCTTTCGTGTTTAAATACTAAGTAATAAAAAATCATCGTGTGGTCGACAGAAAACTGTCCAAGACCGAAATGGCACGCCTCTAATTTGATGCTCATACGTTATCGAGAGTGAATCTTGACCTACCGTATTATTAGGTCAATAACCTAGTTGCCTAGTTTTTGTACTGTTATTTAACGACAAGGAGTAAAACTATTTTTTTGATCTAGATACATGAATGAATTTTCCTTAAATATTGATTTATTTGTTAATAAAAACAAATGTAGATAATAAATAAATGTTTTCGAATGTTAGGTTATTACAGTTTAATAATTTTGATATTACGTTTTCACTATGTTTTACAAATAAATATGAATTTTTAGTATTACTCGTAAGTACAATTAATTATTCGTTTGTAGTTACGTACATCTAGCCTGCCTAGAAATTTCTTGTTTTTTTAAGTAGTATGGTACCTACTAACCTGTTTAAAATGCCAGTTCGAGTAAAACTGCATTCATCCGTTCATAGCACTTTATTAATAAAACGTAACAGCGCCACTCGCATTTCGTAAACATTCTCCGTATAACACTACCATTTCCGCAAATTTGCGGGGAAAGAAATGCGGGAAATGCAGAAAGTGCTAAATGGGGGTAAATTTGAATAACACGCTGTAATAATAAACTTGTTTTAAATCTAAAAGAGTAAAAATTCTGAATTTACTCGTATAAAATAGGAACGCTCATTACATGCGTTGTCCAATTTTCAAAATAATCAGTGATGTGTCTACATTTTGAGATTCTGGGATGAACCAGTGCCTATAACGTGTCTATGCCATTGGTTTACAAACTTGTTATATCTTTAATTAATTAAACAATAACTTCTATTTTCATAATTACAGTCGTATCTACAAATATACAGGAAATAAATTCCATCCTATAACTTTTCTCTAACTTAAAATTTTAAGTTTGCAACATCAATTACAAGTAGGCATGTACAGAACAAGTAATTAATACCATAGCATAACCATTAGTCGTGTGACACAACCTTACCATCCGATTAGTTGATTGCGGACCAACCAGATTCTTGAATCTCAACTTGAAGTTGAAATGTTGATATACACTTACTATACAGAGTGACCCATATCAAAAAGGCCACCTTCATAACATTTTTATTTATGGAGCAATTTTGACGATTTTTTTTTTGAAATGTAGAGGGGGAAAGGTGTACTTTGAGGTCAAGTGGCGTCCAGTTTTTTTTTTTAAACTAAGGCCTACTAGATTACACTGAAAAATCCGGAATCCATATTGGCGATTTTTTTAGAAAAAAATCTGTGTACGCCACTGAATTCGGCGTCCCCTGAAATGGATTTGTACAAATTTTATTATGACTTAAAAAGCTTTTTATCTAGGAACCCATGCGATGACAAATCAATCACAACAAATATTTAATAATAACATTTAATAGACATCCTTATGTCAAAATACAATGACACAAACATAAAAAAACAAACGAGAAATTAACATAAAATTTACGAAAAACAATAAAATAAAATTAACACACATGAATTAAATTTAAATTCTGGATTTTTCAAGTAAATCTCCAGTTTTATATTTACACATATGCAATTCAAGAAGTAAATTTGTATTCCTTGTTCAAGAAGTTTGATATGTACAGCACCATTTAACGGTGAGGACAGAAAATAATTCTTCTAATTTCCATGACATTTTTTAAAATAAATTTTAAGTGAAAGATTTGGAAATTTGTAAATCTAAAGTAATGAGGGACTGGGTATTGTATTTCAACAACAATTTTGTTTTCCAAATAGTAAGTCTATTTAATTTTAATGTAATATTATAGAAACATGTAATATCTAAACTGACTTTATAATTTTGCCTCAAGTAATTAATATGAATGACAATATAATTTACATCGATATGCAAATCATCCTTTTATTAAACATATGATGTATGATACATCTTTATCAATTTGACGTATATAACAATAAATTATAAGGTCGGTATAGAGGAATAAATATAAAATGTCATTAAACATTAATAAACTAGGCCAAGAAATTAGGTCACGTTTTAATTGTTTTAATAAAGTGTTCACATTTTGATCATACCGTAATATCAATCATCAATAATTTACTTCAGATGAAGTCATTTGATAAATAATTAGGAAATTTTTTGATTTAGCTTAATAAATAGTAAACATACAAAAAGTCGGTTAACTGACAATACATTATGACAATTTTGTTATAAAAATAGATATATGTTTAAAGTTATTTTCTAAGATGACACTCGACACTTAAGATATGTATAAAAATTTAGAATATAGTGTGAGATAGTACATAAATAAAAAATATTACTAGAAACTCTAGCAAACCTTTTGCAGATATACAGGGTGGATGGATGGATTGGAAGAAGATATACTGTACCAATAGCTTGGACACTTCGTTCGCCTGACCTGAATCCTGTCGATTTCTATTTATGGGAATACGCGAAATCTCCTTCTCTCTTTCTTTATGCTCTAGCCAGCTACAGAAGATACCAACTTAGAATGGAAGTTGTAGATATTTTTAATTTGAAATAATTAATTAATATTCCAAAGGGTCAGATTTAATTTTAGAAAAAGATTGAGAGCTTGCATCTATGCATAGGGACATTTTATTATAATACAATTTGTTCAAAACAAAACAAAAAATTTTGAAAGTCGGTTGTATTCTTAAAAACAGGCTTTGCTTAAGAGATGTATGTAAATAATATAGGAGCACTCATTCCTCTGCATTTTGTAAATTTGCTATAAAACTAAACGTTTTACAAAACACAAGAGATAAAAAATATATAAATTCAATAACTTTTTTGAAAATATAAGAACACCCTTTCACTCTCTCGAATTTATTCATATCTACATTTTTATTGGCTTCCTATCCTTGAAAATTTCAGTGTGTTTCAACATAGTTACGTCAAAAGAACTACTTTTGTAGTTTCACTTTTTAGATCTGTAACTGAAAACAGTGCGTTTAGGAGGTTATGTTTATTAGAGTCTTATTTTTTATAAACAGTCACCACCCAAAGTTTGTAATGCACTATGCATAATATACTATGGTGTATTTAATTATTTTATATGCAGTACAAGCGAATCATATGATTTATATAACTCGTTTTCATCAGGCTTGTACAAGTTTCCATGTATTCTTTCAATACGCAGCAACAAGTGAGTATCTCGTGTAGCATTATTATTATACATTTTTCTTGTCGAACAAGTCTTGGCCTGCTGCTAGAATCCCAAGTAAAATCAACGATACAAATAGTTAAAAATTATAATAATAATGGCCTATTTCTGGTTATAAAAAGGGGTCTGATAGACCATTATTATTTTGCACTCCCCTCAGATATTTCTTAACCTGCAGGCAGTATGAGCGCATTTACAGGTATTAACAGTGGCAGCCTCTATATAAGCACATAATAAAATAAAAGTCCATTACAGGTAAGTAAGATGCCCTTTATGTTTGAAATTTAAGGCAAGTACTTATTGCAGTTTTTATTTTTCAACATTATTTATGTAATTAGCTTTTAATTAGTACATTTATTTTATTTGACTATTAGAATGCAATCTAAATAAATAATAAAAGTGAAGTAAACAAACCACTTACAGGTTCAATGAGTTATGGGAAATAGATATAAATAAATAAATATTTAGAGAGTTTCTCAGAACGCCCTTAAATATATACATACAGTGCTTTCGAAAAGTAACGAATAAATTCTTTATTTTTGAAATTAAGAAGTTTTAGAAAAAATCCCCTGGCGCGTCGATTTTATTTTTAAAAAATACACTTTTTGATATACGACCAATATTTGTGACGTCATCGTTGGTCTAGATATGACGTCATCGACAATTTTTTTAAATAGCAACCCCCAATTTTGACCATGCCATTTGAAAGAGCGTGTCATTCTACATACATACCTCATGAAAAATTATGATGATGATGATGAAAATTTCAAGAAAATAATGTATATATTAATAGATTTTAAAATTTAATTTTCACAATGCTGTGTACCTCCCCATTATGCAACACCTGTCCGTGCTTATTTAGATGAGCTGTTCCCGAATCGTTGGATAGGAAGAAGGGGGCCGATTGAGTGACCAGCCAGATCGTCTGATTTGACACCCCTAGATTATTTCTTGTGGGGATACTTAAAAAGCAAAGTATACGTTACTAGACCAGTTAATTTAGAAGATTTAAAAGCAAGAATTCGTCACGAGATATATCGTATACCTCCTGAAGATATTGATAATGTCCAAAGAGAATTTATTAATCATCTTGGCTACTGTCAGGCAGCCAACGGTGAACAATTTGAACATTTAATTTAATCGATTTTTTACATAATCATTATCATTTTCAGTATTGTGAAAATTAAATTTTAAAATCTTCAAACATTATTTTCTTGAAATTTTCGTTATGTAACACCATAATTTTGCATGATGTATGTATGTAGAATGACACGCTGTTTCAAATGGCATGGTCAAAATTGGGGGTTGCTATTTAAAAAAATTGTCGATGACGTCATATCTCGAACAACGATGACGTCATAAATGTCAAAAAGTGCCTTTTTTAAAAACAAAATCGACGTGCCAGGGGATTTTTTCGAAAACTTCTCAATTTCAAAAATAATGAATTTACTCGTTACTTTTCGAAAGCACTGTATAGAGAATCAAATGAGATATAGATTTAAAAATTGCTATACAGGGTAGGTGTCTCAGACACAAGTGAAGAAAATAATAATATTTGTAATTGTCGGCTACTAGCGCAAATATAGGAAGCAGTCGTCAACCCCAATTATTCAAATACTTTATACAGGGTGATTCACGTTTAATCTTGATAACTTCAGGAATCGATAAAACAGGTTAAAATAATGTTCATTTGTGATATAAACTTGTTTCCTAAAACGCATCGTTTCTGAGAAAGAGGGCGTAAAAGTAGGAATTTTTTTCTCGTTTTTCCCTCATAACTTTTGAACCACTTATCCGATTTAAGTGAAATTCGGAACACAAACACTCCTTAGGATCTTACATAAGCTTCTTAAGTTTGAACTACCTACCCCTCTTAGAAGTGTATTTTGTATGCTACCCCCCTCTTACTTTATTTCAAAACTACAAAAAAAAAAAGTAATTTTAATAAAACATCTACACACCACTTTGACCTGATTAATTTCGAAACTTTTTCGCCTCCTGTTTGTTTTCGACGTTTGGTCTTGTTTCTGAGATATTCAAAGAAATAGGTGACAGTGTAGCGCACCAGCCGCGTAAATTTCATTTAACGTTATAGCAAACCCATGAAAACAAAACTCATCTGGGATGTTTCTGCTCGTCGACAGATACACAATAAGTCTATAGGCTGCGGTGCTTCCGGGGACACAGTCGGACGGGAAAAAAACTGATATTTGTGAAAATCTTTATCAAAAGTATTATTTAAAGAGTGTTCTTAATGTTAAGAAAAAATACCAATAACCTCAAACATAAATTTAGTAGTAACAACTACTTATTTCAAGATTTATAACAAACTACTAAAAAAGTTACAATAATTGTTCAAAGTGCATTCTTCCAGCCTCAATACATTTTTGGCATCGACGAACTAGTATATTATTGAACAGGATTGTTTTTTATGTCATCACAAGCATGTCTTATCCTTTGGATCAATTCCTCACGGGTATGTACGTACTAGCGTATCAAATTGAAAATTGAATTGAATTTTTTTTTATCAATGAAAATGTATTTATTTAGGCAAAACAGGAATTTAATAAACATATTCGTTATTAAACTGAAGATTTATACTAAGATTTAATTGAAAACTATAATTTTATCCTTTGAATTCATTACCTCAACTTTTTCTTTTATTGTAGTAATGAATATCTGATATTTTGCCTATTTTTTCAGTCGTATTTGTAATATGCTTTTTCAGTTCAACAATATTCTGAATTGATTCGAAATAAAAGCCGTCCTTCATAAATCCCCAAACACTGAAGTCTAATGGATTAAAATCGAGGGAGCGTGGTGACCACTGAATAGTTGCGTCTCTTCCGCTAATCTAATCGAAAATTTTCAATAATACTTTTTTAACGCAGATTCAATGGGTATTCGAAAAGATGTATCAGAATCTTGAAAAAAAAATGGTCTACTTGGTTTTTTTTGTACGCTACTGTAATGGAAATAGTTTTCCAAGATGCTTACTTTCGAGTAATACAAACTTCAATTACACAACTCTACAAATAAATTTTCGTTTTTTGTCCTAAAGTTTATTTTATGAGTTTCCTGTTTGTTATGCACAAAAATGAATAAAAAATACCTTTTTCCCAATAAAGTTTGCTTTTGTGATAGTTATAATAATAGTCATTTTCGAATTTTTTATAAGAATTCTAATTAATTTTAGCACATTGGGGTTTTTACATTCACACAGTGCCTCCAGGTGGCACTCAAGAGAGTGATAAACAACAGTTGTTTTGTACAAGTCTGGAAAGAAAAGGTTAAAATATCATCGAGAAAGTCAAAAGCAAAGGTTAAAGCTGGAGTTTTTGTTGGTCCGCAAATTAAAATAATTTTTGACGATGAAGAATTTCCAAACTTGCTTAATACAGCTCAAAAAGCAAGTTTTAAAGCAGTAGTCTCTGGATTTTTAGGAAATAACAAAGCTAAAAACTACCAAGAGCTGGTTGAAATTATGTTAAAGAACTTCAAGACAATGGATTGCAGGATTTTTTTAAATACATAATCTGCATGCTCATTTAGATAAATTTAAAAATAACATGGGGGCGTATTCAGAAGAGCAAGCAGAACGTTTCCACAGATATTATGGACTTCGAAGAACGTTATCAAGGCCAATACAATGAAAATACGATGGGAGACTATATTTGGGGTTTATTGAGAGAAAGTTCTTATGAACATAAAAGAAAAAGTAATACTGTGCACTTTTAAATTATTTTACACTTTTTTTGTAAGCTACTTTGATAGTAAAAATTAATAAAAATAATATAGAAATGTATTTATATTGTTTTATCATAAAAAAAAATTAAAATCACAGGTTTTTTAAAATATCGTTTAAACGTTCTCCTGAACAAAAGCAAACATTTTTATGCAATATAATTTTTTTTCGTTCAAATATGATCTAATCTATCAAAATTTTATACCCTGATATCAATGTCAAACTTCGTGTTGACCGGTGTTATTTAATCAACTTTCCTGTGGAGAACTCAAAGATAATCGATTTATAGGTTAATTTAAATGTTTGGAGAGACCTATTTAGCAATACATTTCCTATAAATGCATTTAATGGAAATCTAAATGCGGAGAGATATTAGGAACATTAAATTTTTAAAGAAGAATGATTTTTCTCAAAAACATCCTGCTCCTCTGCAGGTAGTAACCACCACCATGTTCATCCCGATTTTACGTCACTGGCATTATTCCATATTTCCAATCGCTGTATACAGTGTGTTCGGAAACTAAACCAACAGTTGGAAAACCAAAGGGCCATCTTCAAAGAGACCTATACCTGCCTTAGGAAGCATTTTTAGATGAGACGGTTTATGTCAAATCTATCTGGAATCATCCTAAGAATGTTGTTTTCGTTTGCCGGTTTAGTTTCCTTATTAGAAAATAGTTTATTCAGAAATATTATGTATCCTACGTCTATTTTCTATTTAATTTATAAAATATGGAATTATTGGAATATGTATTAAAATGACGATATAATAAGTTTTAAATTAAAAAATTAATAAAATTTACAAACTTTTTCTGTATTTGCTCTACTCTGTTAACGTATACGTATAAATCCCAAATTATTTAATGCTTTCGTGAAAATAAAATCAATGTGATATTTGATGGTCGGTTTACTATCTAAAATTTAACCCAAATCTTTGAGCTGCTGTACGACTTCTAACGTATTTGTTATCTATATATCTAGTAGTTAAATTTGTAGATGTGTCTGTTATGAGAAAACGTAGTTGATAAGCGTTTTTAATATTCAAATTTCTTTTCATTAATCAGCAAAATCCACTTGTCTATTAATATATTCTTATACTAGGAACTGTTGACTTTTATTTTCAACAATAATCATTTTTCAGAATATTTTCATGTCATCTGCATATAATAAACAAGCACAGTGTTTAAAATTTAAACCACTGTCATTAATAAATATAGAAAGCAATAAAGGGGCCAAGTTAGATCCTTGTTGCAGACCCAAAGAAACGTTTATTTGCTTAGAAGTGTAGCTATTCAATTTAACCATCTGGGTTCTGTTTTCTAAATAAGAGAAGATCCATGTAAGCAGATTACTGTACACGCCGAAGTTTTGCAACTATATCAAGAAAGTTTTATGATCAACAATATAAAGTTTTGGAAAAATCTGCATCAACCTGGAACTGATTGTAGGTAGAACAGCTGTGGTTGTAGAACGTCCTCTATAAAAACCGTCTTGATCAACTGACATCTTATGCTTAATCAGTAAATAGTAGTAAGAAAAAATAGTTTATTGCTTCAAAAATCTTACTAAAAACATATAACATAGAAACCCCTCTATAATTTTCTATGAGTGACTTATTAGTACCTTTAAATATGAGAAGGCTTATTATTATAAAATGTATAAGTTAAAGCGAATCTATCAACAAATTGTGGCCTTATAGAAACTGATACTGATCTAAATATAATTTATATAAAAAAATGACACACTTAATATTACAGATATACCAGATTGTGTAGTGTAAAAATGTAACAAAACTTTCACAACTCCTTGATTTATGTTAATTTCTTTGCCTCCTTAAGTCATTACGGAATAAATTCTTTGAGACCTATTTTTATATTCTAAATCAATATATGTTTGGTTTTCTAAAAAAAAAGTATACCTACATAATCATTACTATTTCCCGATCTCTTCCAATTTTTGTGAATTCGAATTTTATGTTCCAATGACCGTTTGGTAGTAAACGAAAACCATATAGGATATAGGGTGTCCGGAATATGAGTGCCGTAAGTTTAAGGGCTTATGTATCTGACCATAAGCAACAAAAAAACTCTTGTGAAAAAAATGTCTAAAACGAATAGTTTCCCTACAAATACATTTCAAAATTAAAAATATAACTGCAATAATATGCAAAACTATGTTACGGACTTAGGTACAATTAAAGTTAAGTAAAAGCACCTGTAAAGTAATTTATTTTTTGGATCAGTATTAGTGAAGTAAACAATTGAAGTTTCCTGGAAACTCGTTAAAATTGTAACATTTGACAACGTTGCAATGTGTCAGTCTGCTGCTAATAACCTAAAAGTAGTATTAGTAATATTTATATTGTAGCTAGTGCGTTTAATTTTTCTCTAGTTTTTGCTGCTTGTGGGTGTACATAAACAAAAACTGAATAATTTATAATAACCATAACCATCAACAAGCAATAGGCAACAAAGTATGTGAACGACGCTGTCACATTTTCAAGGCCTATTTGCTGTAATAATTCCGTTAACGTTAGCCAGAGAAAAAAATTGTTAAAAAATATTGTAACCTCTAGGTTGACTTAGCGTGGAAACACGTCACGTGGTCAAACAGACTTTATTTTCACTATTGGATTACACGACAACTGTATACTCGCAACAAGAATTCAGACGACTTAGGTCATACGAACAAATGAATAATTCATTATATTTTTATCAAAATATATAAGAAACTGCAACTGATAGTAATAAAACTATATACTACACTAAAAATTTGCATTATATATTGTACTAAACTGCAAAAAATGATTGTTTTAAACGCGACCAAATATCGAATATTACGTTGACAATAAAAACAAATGTGTAACGTCAGCCGTGACGTAAGACGTCTGAATTCTTGACGCGAGTATACTTAAAACAAATTAACAACTGTCAGACTTTACTTTGACGTTTCTGTCATGCGTTCGGTTGCTCAATATAACCTGAACTTAGAACTGCTGGGTGGCGGCGAAATCGATCCGTTTATACAGGGTGTTAAAAAACGAGTGTAAAATATTTAAGGAGGTAATACTATGAACCAAAATAAGCAGAAAAGTCTCAATAAACATGGGTCCGCAAAGTAACGGTTGCGGAGATATGGAATGTTTTATGTTTTTTAAGTTTTTTTTGCTATGGCTGGTTACTCTAACGCAGAATTAACAGACATGCATTTCATGTATGATCGTGCTGAAGACCCTCGTTTTCTTGCAAACATTCTTTTTACTGATGAGGCCGGGTTCACGAGAAATGGAGTATTTAATTTTCACAATACGCATATTTGAGCCGACGAAAATCCTCATGCTCTAATAGAATCTGGACATCAGGCACGTTTTTTATTAAACATTTGGATGGGTATTGTAGGTGACAGGTTTCTAGGACCAGTAGTTTTACCAAACCAATTAACAGGCACTGCTTACCTCAACGTTCTGCAGAACACACTGTATGAGTTATTGGAAGACATTCCTTTGAATCAGAGGCAACAAATGTGGTTTCAGAATGATGGTGCTCCAGCTCATTTTTCCATGGCCGTTAGAGAGCATTTACACCAAACTTTTCCACATAGATGGGTAGGAAGGGTCGGACCTGTTTTATGGCCTCCAAGATCGCTTGATCTGAACCCTCTAGATTTATTTGTTTGGGGATATTTGAAGACATTAGTGTATGGTACTCCTGTAAATAGCCTGGAAGAGCTGCAGCTACGGATTAATCAGAAGTGTCAAGAAATCCAAACCAAGGAGGATGTTTTAGAAAGAGTTCGAATATCGTTGAGACAAAGATGTCGTGCCTGCTTGGAAATAGACGGAGGGCACTTTGAACATCTTCTGTAACTTTTGTTTGTTAAAAACTTCCTTTGTCGGTTTATTCCTAATAAAATAAAATGTTTGAAAAACGAATAGTGGTCGATATCTCCGCAACCGTTATTTTGCGGACCCATGTTTATTAAGACTTTTCTGCTTATTTTGGTTCATACTACCTCCTGACATATTTTATAATCTTTTCTTAGCACCCTGTATATGTTTTTATAATTGTAGAAGTTTCCGCAGTCTCTAGACGTGTCGGGAGTCTAATCGAATATGGTCTTGAATATTTCAGAAAACGTCAAAATAAAGGTATTACAAATATTATAAATTATAATGCAAACAGGAACATAATCAACAAACTAAAAATGTAGGTGAACTTCCGTAACAATATGTTTTGTTTAGTATAACTTATCATATGGCAAAATTAAGGCATTCATATTCCAGACACCCTGTATTATTACAGTATACCTATACACATATTTAACCCTAAATAAGAAGACGCCACTGCTTAAAGGGCACTCTGAAACTATACATACACACAGGTAATGGACCATTGAGATGAGCACGGACCGGAACAGACATCCGGTTATGACTCACACCTCTATTTACCACTCCTTAAGATGGCGGATTTAAATTATTATACGTCTTAACACGTGTAATACGCGGTTATTGTGCTACTTGTTATGCTCCATAGGACCTTTTCAAAGGGTTATTTATAACTATTATAATAATTTACCGACCAAATTGTAATTGCTTTCATAAATTTTTATAGAAGGGAAATCGAACCGACGTAGCATTTTCATTGGATACATCTAGGTAAACACCTACTTATGAATATAGAATATAATGTTATTTATTTACATATCATTATTTGAACATTATTAGATATTGTATTCGTTTGGAATAACTCTGTGGCCAAGTAGGTGCACTGGTCCTATCTATGTCTAGTAACTTTCTATTATCATTAATTGACCTGAAAATAATTATATAGGGTAATAACTTTTAAGAGTATGCACTTATTTCTTCTATTTTAATTAAGTTCAAATTTAAAAATGAAAATAAATGTACACACAAAAAAGTAAACTCTTAGAATGAACATAATTCAAATAAATAATCAGATTATATTGAATATTTCCTATGCATTCGCAAGCAGCAACTACCGCAGTCATAACAACTCAAATCAACTTCTTTTGCAATTTTTGCCAACTACTGAAAACATTTGAATTAGATATTTATTAAAACATGTAAGATCATATGAAATAGTACATTATACTATAAGGGAAAGAAATGCGTTATTTTGGCAGAGGTGCAATTTGAATCCCGAGGGCTACAATGCACCGAGGACAAAATAGTATCTCTCCCGAATGGTATATACTATTTTTTCCACGGTCTCATTAACTTAAAAACACATATTTTGTCATTATGAAGTAAGTAGCACCAGAATTATTGTATTCGAATTTGAGCATTTATTTAGTAGTCCCTGAGTTATTGTCATAACTACAAAATAAAAAAACAAAAAGAATTGTCAAATTAAGGTGCTAGTTTGGTTTAGTTTAAAGTTTGTTTAGTGCACAATGAATAATTTTGAGTCGGAAGAGATTGTGGAGGCTGCAAATATTGCAATAAGCAATTTGCTGCCTACGAAGTCAAGATCTTTATACGATATAGCCTACAATCGGTTCAAAAAGTGGTGCGCCGAGAAAAATTTTCAAGTATACAGCGAGAATGTTTTGTTGGCATACTTCAGTGAAAATGCAAAGAATTACAAGTCTTCCACATTATGGGCGCAATATTCTATGGTTAAGTCATGCTTGATAATTTACGACAACATAGATATGAGCAAATTCCTCAAGCTGATCGCATTTTTGAAAGGAACCGGTGACGGATATCAAGCGAAAAAAATCGAAAATATTGACAAAGGGTGAAATGGACCGTTTTCTATCGAGTGCAGATGACAAAGAATTCTTAATGATTAAGGTAAGATTACTTTTGTTGTTAGGTATTTCAATTCTTAAGTATTTTGATTTTTTTTAGGTTGGATTAATTCTGGGGATTGCCGGTGCTTGTCGAACTGATGAACTAGTCAATTTAACTGTAGATGATATTGAGGATGTAGGCTCTTCCTTGATTCCAAACACTAAGACAAAGATTCCACGAACCTTTCTGGTTACCGATGTTGGAAATATGCTTGAATTGTTTCGAAAATACCTGTCCCTTCGTCCTCCCCACATCAAGCATAAGCGCCTTTTTTGTACTACAAAGCAGGAAAATGTAGTTCGCAGCCAGTTGGCAAGAATACCATGGGAAAAATTCCGAGTGTAGTAGCTTCGTATTTAAAATTACCTGATGCTGCATGTTATGTTGGTCACTGCTTACGAAGATCTTCAGCGACATTACTGGCAGATGCTGGTGTGGATATCACAACAATAAAGCGTCATGCTGGTTGGAAATCAACGACAATCGCTGAGGGTTATGTCGAGAACTCCATTGAAAATAAGACCAAAATTGCTAATCAGGATTTAGTAGGTACCACTACTAACGCAATCACAAAAACTGTAAATGGAAGCGAAAGTAATATTCCTTCTAATATTAATTTTGAAAATTGTACAAATGTAACATTTAATTTAAATGTCAACAAATAATTTCTTTTTTTTGCATGAAAAACGTTCTCCATAATTTAAACTCCGTTGGGAGCATTATACTCCCTTGGGAATAATCGACTACTTCTGTTTTAATTTTGATGTCATAGAAACTGATTTCTACTCCCGACCGTGGAAAAACTCATTTATTACATTGACAGTATTATCTTTACAACTGGATAGATTCATACCAACTGACATGCAATTTGTTTGAATAGGTGGAAATATTTTGAGAGGGAACATAATTTTTAAATGTTGATTAAATAATTTTGGATATTGAGGAAATATTTTCAGTTCTATGGGAATATTCTCGCTTTCGCGTATTTTCATAGCCGTTCGTTTTTTGTTTTCAATCACAGTTCTGATGTAGCCTTGAGTGACAAAATTAGACTTCCAACCACCTTGTACTCAAAAGATCTGCTGCAGTGTAGACTAAAAAGGGGGTTAAAGATCGCTGAAAACAATGCTCAGTATACAAACTTAGATTAGTTTAAGGAATCGCGTAATCAGATGTTGGCATATTGCTAATAATATTTATATCAATAGGTTGCTTCGTACATTTACCAGTTTTATATAGAAGAAAGAAGCGAACATAATCACAGTTTTCAGTTCTTAATTTGACATATTTTCTTATCAGTTTTACTAAATTCAGCCAGAATATTCCCATATGTTACAAACAACTCTCCAGACTCTCTTTTGGTAGTGGGTATCATGTCTTGGGAAGCATAGTCATTCATCTTTCACATGTTCTATAAGGAGATTTGTGAGTTCAATAATCCAAATAACCTAAAATAAATATTAGTTAGGCTGCTTTACTAAAATACATATTTGTAATAATACCTCCAAGAGCAGAAATTCATCATCGTCCGCATTCATTAAAAATCTGGATATTTCCTTCTTTATTGCCTTAGATTTTTTAGGGTTTGTACTCTATTTTTGCTTCAGGAATGCAATCAAATTGAACTATTTTTGATATAGATATTCTAAGCAGGCGTTCGGTTTTTAACATTACAATAATTATTAGTGGCGATGTGATGAACGTACGGTATTGTTAAATGTAACTTATTTATTTGTTTACAATATAGACCCGCTCGTGAAAATTACGTAAAAACATAGTAGGTTTAATTTTATCGAAAAATATCGATATGAAAAAACTGTATTTGAAATTAGAATTAATTAGAACAAAGTTTTTGATAAAGGGACGTATAATACGGAAATCATTTAAGATATAACTTTCTTTTCCCTGCCTCTTTATGCTGATGGATTACTAAAAAAGCTGTCTGTTTAGGATTAAAGTATTGCTATTTAAATAAAAGTATCATAATTTTGTCTGCCTATAATAAAAAAGAAAAAATATATCTTCAGTCAGTAGATAAGTTTAAAGTGAATACGAAATAATATAAAACATACATTTTTTCAATAAATTATTGTCAATTTCTTATCGCAATGTCACAATATACATATAGTGATCGAATAAAATTCGTTCATAAATCTTTGCTTACTCACGTCAATCTAAATCATGTACCTGACTCAAGCTTAGACTTTTTCTAGTGAAGTGAAAGTGCAGAGTGCAATAACTAATTGTTTTTAAAAGAATAATCTTCCAAATCTTTATCGGTAGTATATTTCACGTTATTAAGGTCTGATAATAAGAGTAGATAAAACTGTAACTTGTAAGAAAGTTACGCGCCGAACAAAGAAATTTTGCAACTTTTTAATGATTTATTGTTAATTAATGTAGGTGTGTAATGAATTTTATCAATCGCTATATTCGTTACCTAACGTGAAATACACAAAATTGACGTGTTGAGTATGATATATTGTTTTGCAATATAAGAAATGGGAATGTGTTAGCATAATAGACATTTCCAATGCAGATCACGATTGATTCTAGGAGGGTGAAAGACAACTCCATTAGCACATACTTTCAACTATATCATTGTGTCGTTTCATTTCTAACGAGATAAAGACTGTCTTGTGTATTGGCACGTGTACGTGTATGTAGTACCCCGTTTTGAAAAAATGTGTTTTATATTTTGTAAATCTAGCAGTAGCGTAACACTGGGACATAAATCGTTTCAATATAAACCGATTTTACAACATGAAATTTTACTGTGGTAATTAATTAAGATAGCTTAGGTTTGTCCAAATTTTGCACTATACTTAGATACTTTTGTTGTTAAGAAATTGAATATTTGTTGGAGAAATATTTTTGTTAAATAGCTACCTTAATATACTTATTGTAAAGTACCTGTGGATACATATAACGTAAAATATAATCAAATGACGTACTTTTATAAACAAATTATGGATTTGTAAATTGCTTTGGCTAGTAAAGCCAAACTATAAGAAGTTTAGATTTTCTGAAACTAAATCATTTTCTGTAACTTTTGGAGGAAAAGACGTTGGATGATATGACTACTCATTAAATTGTACCATTTCATTTTGTATCGCATTTCGTCAACAGTACTTAATAATTCATATCATCAATTCAAATGTTAATAGATTTTTAATTAATTCTGTGGGGTGGTCTATTGACACACATCAGTGTCGTATCAGTTCTGTATCAGTATCAGTGAAACACAAAAAATCGTTGCTTAGATTTTAAATTGGCGTGTTTATACACGTCCGTCACCGTGCCGTATCAGTGCTTTCGGTGCTGCTTCAGTGTCCATTCAATGGCTTTTAAATACACCGGCGACGATATTTTGTAATTCTTCTGACGAACTGACCAGATTTTTTTATTGTTTAGAATGGATGAAAAGCTTATCAAGCTGGTACGAAATTTTGATCACTTACATGATAAATATATTCAGATCACTTTATTTGATCGTTTATTAACTCCTATTTACGGACTATGGACGGATATACAGGGTGTTAAAAAAAGAGTGTAAAATATTTCAGGAGGTAATAGTATGAACCAAAATAAGCAGAAAAGTCTTAATAAACATGGTTGTATGAGTCAAACAAATATTTATTTCTTGATACTAAATAATTTTTTGACAAAGCAAAAATACAGTTATTTTGTGTAAAGAAACATTAAAAAAATATATTTCAATGATATAATTCTGGTGCTGATTTAATTATATTCCGTGATAAAACAATATTTGTACCTATATCTCAATATATTTTTTTCCAATTAAACAACTGCTTATGTAAGTCAACAACTTATTGCTCAGGAATTTCAAGAAACAACTACAGGCTAATGCACCGACCAGCATTAAATTACACCTGAAAAATCCGGATCAATTGATTCGAAATGCACATTCATTTCAATAAAAACAAGTTATTTTTATACAGATTTGAACAAATATTTATTTGGAAATCACTTTTTAAAATTAAGTTTTCATAAGATATTCAAATGGAATAACTATGTGTTTCATTTAAATCAATAATCGTCAAAAAAATGAAATTTTTAACAAAAAAAGTGATCATTACACCATTCCGAGAATCAATTATGAATGAAATAAATTTAATTATTTGCTGATTTTTTTTTCGATATGTACCCCTAACTAGGTAGGTATTTGCCATTTTCTATGACCCCTAATTTAAATTTTAATATTTTGCATTTGAACTCTATGAACAACAATTAACTAAACACAACAAGGAGACGGGAAGAAGTTGTGTTCTGCGTTCTGGCGTCCTGCACATACGCAGTGATGCTCAGCAAATCAAAATTAGGAATATATAACACAGAGATGTGTGTTAAGCTAATGTGGAACTGGACACTGCTAACATATTATTAGTAGATATTATATAGATTCATTATATTTTTTTTACATTACTAGTAATTTTGACACATTGTAAAACGTATAGAAAATTAAGTATGTTAAACTATTAACACGAAAATTATCTATCCTGAATTACACACTAGAAAATTTCGTTTACACAAGAACTTGTATTATACAGGTTTATTCACAAATTGTGACGAAAAATGATACCCTGATGCCTTTTAGATGTTCCAGTAACGGAGATAAAGGGTATTAGTGGTATATTTTTCTAAATAAAATAGTACACCACTGCTTTATTATATGAATCATAATATTTATGAATTAGTTTCTCAATTTTCTACAAATTAATATTCCTTTATGTTTTACGAAAATGGTCTGGTTTTCGAGTAAAACTTTTTTTAACCATTCCGTTATCTAACCGAATAAAGGCATCAGTCATCATTTTAATGATTTTATTTGAGTAAAAAAATACCTTAAACCTTTACCTCATAAAAAGACTTTATATGAAATACTTCCATTAAAATTCACTAATAAATACGCGGTTTCATTTTTGTCATCATCATCATTTTAAAATACATATATTCATATTTTTTCGCATCAAAATATGCAAAGGGATTTAGAACTTTTCAAGAAAAAATGTTTTGAATGTACAGGGGACTCTTACAAATACAATTTTGTAAAAATTAAATCAAAAAATGGTTTAAAAATACCTCACGGCACTGCAAACTGGTAAAACTTGATAAGGCGTATAAAAATTGAAAGAAATTCTCAAGGAAATAGATAAATTACATTTTACAACACGTATTTTTATACAGCAAATTCAACTGCTTTTGCCGCCGTTGTTATTAATTATTAAGAAAATTAATTAGCAGTCTTAAACAAAAATTTTTTTACGATGATTCACTGCATTTTTCAGGATGTATCTATTCCCAAATTCTTTTAGATAAGTTCTGAATCATTTTATATATAGGTATTTAGGTACCTATTAAATAATATTATTACTCCCGTTTGTAATCGAAAATTAATTTATGTAATTAATCAGAAGCAACAATAGTGAAACCTATCAGATGTAATACTGAGGGTATTGATTTAGGTACTATTTTGTGTATACGCATTAATCATCTGGAGACGTATCTACCTGAGACACAAATATTTGCATGGTTAAATGAAAAACACAAATAATAAAAACATACTTTATGCAAAGTGCATTAAGATAATGCTCCTCAAACACGATTAAACTGCAAGTTCATGACTAATTTCATTCAATAAACGAGAGTATTTGGACAGGGTCGTACGGAAATGTTTCTATAACATTCTGCTTCATATTCCAAAATTTGAAAAGTGTTTACGATAATGTTTGTTGTTCATAAATGTTATTTTTTGGTAATAGAAGAAAACATATAGTACTCAAAGTTAATAAAAAAAAACAAAAGGAGCAAGCTGTTAAGGAGTATATTTTACATATAAAATTATTATCCAATATTGCAAAAGTATGACAGAATGGAGTATAATATGCATATATAACAAATGACAGTTTTATATATCACAACCACTAAAAAGCAAACGAAACAAAACGAAAAAGTCTAAAGACAACCGATGATTCTTAGATCGTTCAATGGTTGATATAAACATGTTGAGACCCATTCAGCATTTTGCAAACGTAAACTAATTGTTATTTGACTTATTGCTAGTCAGTTAAAACAATAGAATTAGATTCTCTTTTTATTACTTATATCAAAATCATGCTATTGGAAGAAAAAATATCAGTTACAGGTAATATCTGCATTAAGGTCTGAAGGCTAAATGAAATAATCATTTAGTAACAAAATTATTTCTTCTCGTATTTAAATAATAATACTTAATTACAAGTTTAACGGGGATATTTAAATGAACATACAATTTTTTTTTTGTAACTTCTGATTGAGTCTAAGAAAATATTACCCTCTATCAAGTCACTAGAAAAAATATAATAATATCGAAAATATTTAAAAAATGAAATTAAGAGGTGTAGAATGTAGTAATAACCGCAAGTTTCAAAATATTGCCATATATTTTTTAAAACGTTTTACAAATTTTTATTACGTCACATCCAATTAATTTCCGCAACGTTGTATTCAGTTACTTTTGGAAATTGTTTTTAAACATTTCCGTCATTAAAAATATCAGTATGATAAGTGAAAACATATTAAATATATTAAGATTATTCATTTTTGCATGGTGTTTAGTTTTTTCGTAAAATATTGTATCTACATAGTGTAAAACAATGTAATGGTATATTTTTAACATAGATATTGGCAGTTCCAATTAATTCTGACTTCTACCGTTCAATGCTTATGACATTTTAGTTTAAATTATAGGTTATGGTTATCTATTTGACAGTGACAATCCAGTGATAGTGTTTCAAGTGACTTAAAGTATTTAATGTATATTTGTTATCAATATTTTTACTAGTATTGGAACATTATGGTACAAAATATTTTTTGACAACCATTTTTGGATTTTTCCACTTAAATATGAATACATTACTAAATAATAAATAAAGTACAGCTTCAGCTAACTAAGCACAACAGTTTTTATGCAGTGACAGCTGTCAAGTAAATTGACAGTTGACAATGGTGTTCCCGCCAAAGTTAAAATATTTAAAATGAATTTATAATGTTTTATATTTTCTGCCTTAAACATAAAAAAATCGGAAAAAATAGTTAATCATATCATACCATCAGTCGTTCTATCCAAATATGTTATTTTTAAAATTTTGTACGCCCAATTTATTTTGTAGCATCTTTATTTTTCTGTTAGGTAAAACTAAGATTGTAACATCAACACAACATGCATATGATTCTTCCACCAAGTCTAATTTATTTAAAATTTATTTTTCTTTTTAATATAGCTACAGTAAGCACCTATACAATTCAATATAATATTGTATATTTAAAATATATTACAATAAATATTTAAACACTGTGTTAGTAGTTTCTAAATTGAACAACAGACTTCACCAGATTTCCGATAACTTGAAAAATTGTCTTTATATTCTCTTCACAACTGAAAACTTCTTACTCTCTCCCGTATGTACCTACTCGAGTACTAATATTGTTAAATAAATTAATCAAAAATATAACCACAAGTAGAAACTTATCTATCTAGAGTAGGTACTCTTAGTATCTTTACTGAAGTCGGACCTGAGTAAAAATGTTGAGTGATCAAGTCGTCTAAAAAACTACTTATTAAATCAAGGGTGCAATGCCTGCCGAACCCAGGTGTGTTTTTAACTTGCCGACCTGGTTTCCAACCAGGTGCTCCATTTAAAAATATACCACATCGACCCGTAGCACCCTTTACGTGTTTTTTTTATAATATTTATAAATCTAGACCGAGATTTAACCCTTTAGCGATGAAAACAAAGGATATATGGTCGTAGAACTGTTTAATAATTTTTTATCTTTCGGGTGTTTGCTTTTGCTCTGGTCTTATCGATGTCTGGCCTGTTTTTAATTTGATTTTATCTCTATGTAAAACAACAAACATTCTACCTATGCAAGTTTTATTCTGTCTTCTTAATTGATATGCAGCAAGTGGTAAATGTTTTTAATTATAGTAAAAATTATTTGAAATATATGCATAGAATATGTCACAGTTACACGAAATAGTTAAGTTTAGAAAAATATTATAAAATTTTATCTAAATAAATTATTGTGTTAGATATATTAGCGTCTTTTCAATGATTGTAATCGTTTATAACATAAACAGAGCAAGAGCAAAATTATATTGATTTTGTATGAATTTCATTATTTTATATCTTTATGTCATGTTCAAGTAAATCTAAGTAAATAGTAAAAAAACAAAAATAAACTAATTGTTACATGCACTAAGTAGATATTACACTAACATTAAATACCTGATTAGTACAGATATCTATATACTCTAATATTATCTAATAGTGATAGATATCCGCTACAGATCTTTGCAGAATAACTGAAAAATTCCAACTTATGTATTTTCATAAAACGCCATAAACTGACTGACTTATACAAATATTATTACATTTTTATATATTTTTTTAAATGTTTTGTAATTTATTCTATAAAATTTGAGAAAAACCGAAATTTGTCATTTTCTGTTTTATTACGAAATATTGTTTGTCACTGATGGCACCAGATCGTCGTTTGTTTCTTTAAGTTGTATACAGGGTGAGTTAGAAAGAATGAGTCAGCACCAAGCTGGAGATACTAGACACCAAAATATTATGTTTGAGCTCGTTTGATATTTATTGACATGAAAATTTGACACAAGCTTACTAGGAAAAGAAATAGTTATATCAGTGTCTGAAAGAAAATCACAAGAAAATATATTGAAACTTTTAAATGCAAATAACGCAGAAACCGATAAAGTTAGGCGACCTAAACAAGAGTACAATTTTTATGTAGAATTGAACGTTCTTTTGGTTTTTTTTAAGCATAGCTAGACAGATAAAGAAAATATGTTTTGATTTACCTAAATTATACGACTAGAGCAACGTCAAAATGGGTTTCAAATTCATAATTTTCATACCAAAAAACCCAAAACTACCAATTTTCAGAGTAATGCTATCAAAACTTTCTCAATTATTGAGAAATTTCGGAATAAAATTTAAACCTTGATAAGCTCGAATATAATATGTTGATGTCTACTTAGACCTTTCAGTGATTAGAAGTTCATACCTAATACAATTAGGAAACTTTATAATGCATTAAACTATGTGATTACTGCGTCATCTATTAGTAGAAAGTACAATTAAATAAAATTTCATACCATTGTCATTCTAGCTTCATTTAACAGTAATTAGTGGACTGACAAAAAGGATATTTATGTAATAAGATTATCGCATGGTTATAGTTTATTATGTTGTACGTTTGCTAAAAATAAACGTCTTCAAAATCAAATGAAGATTTATAAGCCTATACTCGTGTACTTAAAGTATTATTAGTAAAACTGCATGTACAGTTGATTCTCAGTGTAAAACAATATTCGGCAGGAACAAAGTAGTATATTTTTTATGCCTCCAACACTTAAGTTATTTCTTTAAACAGTGTCTAACATAATTTTCTAAATTTTCTGTTTTTTTAGTTTAGTATAAAATTGGAACAGGATGAAAATTGCGTGTGATAAAATAGATTCCATCGAGCAATTCGTTCTAAAGAAAAATCAAATGTCGACTCATGTATTCTACAATAGTAAAGTGATGCTATTTAAATGTAACATACTGTAATGCAGGCATTTAAAAAGTTAATTTTGAAATATTAAAAATCATTTGAATATCTTGACTAAATTACAAATTATATTTAAAAATGCTGAAATGATCCCATACACACATTATGCAACTTTAATTCTGGTCAAATTGGACAAAATTCTGGGAATAGGCAGACAAATGTGAACACCCTGAACAAATGTCATCTTAAACACCAAGTCCAAAGTGCCGTTTCAGTCAAAAGTAAGGTATATGAGATTAACAAAAATAATATATCGTTTCTTCAACGCTTCTACGTTTATAACTTATTATATATCTATCAGATATTGAGAACATTACTTCTGTACAAAATTTGTAGAAAATGGAAATAATCAAGAAATGAAGTTAGTTATAGTGATTTTGACGTTATTACGGCCGATGCTTTTTTAGTCTATGTACAGCGCTTTCGAAAAGTAACGAATAAATTTATTATTTTTTAAATTGAGAAGTTTTCGAAAAAATCTCCTGGCACGTCGACTTTGTTTTTAAAATAGGCACTTTCTGACATACGACCCATATTTGTGACGTCACCGTTGTTCGAGATATGACGACATCGACAACTTTTTTAAATAGCAACCCCCAATTTTTACCATGTCATTTGAAAGAGCGTGTCATTCTACATACATACATCATGAACAATTTTGGTGTTACATAAAAAATCTTCAAGAAAATTATGCTGTCCGTGCTTATTTAAATGAGCTGATCCCGAATCGTTGAGGAATCGATAGGGAGAAGGGAGCCGATTGAGTGTGCAGCCAGATCGCCTGATTTGACACCCCTAGATTATTTCTTGTGGGGATACTTAAAGAGCAAAGTATACGTTACTAGACCGGTTAATTTAGAAGATTTAAAACCAAGAATTCGTCACGAGATACATCGTATCCCTCCTGAAGTTATTGATAATGTCCAAAAAGAATTTATTAATTGTCTTGGCTACTGTCAGGCAGCCAACGGTGTACAATTTGAACATTTAAATTAGTCGATTTTTTACATAATCATTAACATTTTCAGTATTGTGATAAGTAAATTTTAAAATTTTCAAACATTATATAAGTCCCTAATCTTGGTTGGGATTCTTTGACCTGCTTTTGTTGCTCTCAGGCTAGGCTCCGTGGGAGCGGACACCTTATTAGTACTCCAACAAGGTTGTTCTTACATATTATTCTGTAACAAGCAGTGTACTTATTTAATGGATTTAATTTAGACATCAGTACTTTGTTAAGCTAATTGCAAAAAAAGTTAAAAATAGGAATATTTGGTTTTTACCATTGTTAAATGAAAGTCTCATTGTACATGTTCAACTATTCTAATTTTTAACCAGTGATTTCCCATTCTAATATGGAAAGTGTAGTATAGTTTACACATGATTTTGTGGAGCAGATGTTCAGTAAAACCGGCACATCTGTTAAAAGTTTTCTATTACGCAAATAAGAATAAGGTGTCGATTTGTTTTAATTAAATGACTCATATAACTAGACGATCATTGTTTATGAATAACGAGGCGGTTTAATGGGATAGAACTTCCTCGAATAGATGCTTATGCAAAATAATAATAATAAACAATGAACCTTACATGTCGCTGAATTATTATCTCTGTATATCATTCCGAGCAAATATATTTTTTTGCTCTCGATAATTATTATAAATTAAAGTATCATTAATTACATTGACCATGAAAGGCAAAAATGATTGAATGATTTATAGTGGGTGCTCAGATTGTTATAAAATTTTGCACCCAATGATAATAATAGATCTCATGTCACTTAACAGAAAAATTATAGATCGAATTACTTATTAGGTACTCCTACTGTATAAATCTGGGTATACTTGTAACAACTGGTAGATAATCAGTTCCAGTATGTGTCATATAGGTAAGGAATATCTTAGAAACTAAGTCAATTTGTAAATGAATAATTAATTCCTATCTACTTGAGATTATTTAGCAACTGACCAGCGATTGAACATTATTTATTTAAGTAGGTACTAGTAAAATTGTGTCAAATGTAAAATGTTATCTTATAGAACTTAAAATATTAACCAAACCAACCAAAGATGTGTCTTTTTTTTTCGAATTAAATTTATATAATTTGGTAGGTACATTTTTAGTTATATAAAAAAAATCTATTTGCTAAAATCATCAATAGACAAGAACTATTATAAAAGACCATGGAAAATACTCCAGGTTATTTTGTTCTTAAAATATTTGAGAAGCAACCGTTTTTTTATATTAGTACGCAGAAAAAATTATTAGACAAAATCACATACCTAATTAATAATTATTGTTTTTTTTTACTGTTTTAGAAAGATATTTTAAGCTAATATAAATCAAATCTCCTACAATTCCTATCAATGAAGTCATATGTATGTTCTCTGATACCAAACATCTAGGTATGCTAATGAACAATTCCACAGACAAAACTCTATTCAATAATTATCTAAAGAAAATAATCTAATTTACTCACTCTATAAAAATCTAACTTCACTTTTTTTGGCAGTGGGAATACGACAAATTCAACCACAATAGATGAGATCTGACCTATTTCTGCATTTTTAGGATTGCTTCTTCAGGTGGTCTCCTTTAAGTTGAATCAAATATTTAACTATAAAAATTATTATAAAAATTAAAATTATTTGAAGTTAAATATCGACAATAACAAAAAAGTGACATCCTGACAATGAATTAAATATGACAATACCTATTTGAAAAATGTTCACCTTTTATGTAAAAGTTTTTATATATTTTTAGGTATTAATAATATTGTGTGAAACTAACTACTCAGTGGACAAAAGCCCCAACCTGCGTTGAATTACACCCACAATATCTACCCATATATTCCTTATTATTAGCTTTTGTAACATTTTTTTACTGTTTTAGAAAGGTATTTTAAGCTAATATAAATCAAATTTGATTCAACGTAAAGCAGACCACCTGAAGAAGCAATCCTAAAAATGCAGAAATAGGTCAGATCTCATCTATTGTGGTTGAATTTGTCGTGTTCCCACTGCCAAAAAAAGTGAAGTTAGATTTTTATAGAGTGAGTAAATTAGATTATTTTCTTTAGATAATTATTGAATAGAGTTTTGTCTGTGGAATTGTTCATTAGCATACCTAGATGTTTGGTATCAGAGAACATACATATGACTTCATTGATAGGAATTGTAGGAGATTTGATTTATATTAGCTTAAAATACCTTTCTAAAACAGTAAAAAAAATGTTACAAAAGCTAATAATAAGGAATATATGGGTAGATATTGTGGGTGTAATTCAACGCAGGTTGGGCCTTTTGTCCACTGAGTAGTTAGTTTCACACAATATTATTAATACCTAAAGATATATAATAATTATTGTATTAGCAGCAATTTGTATATTTTTAGTTTCTAATATTATGGCAAAGTCTGACAATTCGTGTTGGATCTATGTATTATAATAATGTAAATTTTTTATACAACTGTATGTATTTTAACCGAATATAGAAAAGTAGCAATGTTATCCTTTCTTAGTCATTACTTGGATAATTTGACACCATGTAAGTCGGTAACTAAGAAGTAAGGTAAGTAGGATTATTATCATATAAAGTAAAATTCTATTGCATAAGTTAAAATCATTTCAATGTAAATGCAATTGCAAATATGGACAATTTAGCAGGTACCTAGGCATGTATTATTTAACAATTTCTATCAAAACTTTTATCAAATTGTTCAGTATACATATAACTTTAGGCTCCTTGGTGCATTTTATATCAAAACATATCAAGGATGTTGAAGTTTAAAAAATATCACGTATACATATCTGAAACTATTTGCAAAAAACAAAAATTTACTCAATTGGTATACAAATCTGTCGACCATCAATGATGAAGATACTAAGAGGTATTGTTATTTATTCCATTGTTAGGCACTGCCGGTATTAGAAAGATTTGACACTGTAGGAATCAGTATTTCTGATTTTGTTCTATAAATTTCAGATATTTAATAAATTTCAGTTATTTCTTTAACGTGATGAGTAATTGTTTTTCTTTTGATAACGTCATAAAAAAGTTTAAAATATCCATCTGCCTTATTTCTTAAAGAAGTAACTAGATCTATATTCAAAATAAAGGGTAAAACGCAAAATGCGATTTTCTCTGTCATTCTCTCTGAAAGATAAGATGTAATGTCCTAAGACAGGAAATCATCCTATAAAACTTAACACGCCTGAACATTGTACCGATCCACTTAGATTCATGTGAAATAAGTTATTAGTTGTAGTTTTAGTACTATGAAATATTGCTGAATTTACTGAACAGCAACCTTGTTAATTCTTGTAATATAAAATATGATAGACTAACTATGAAACTCAAATAATAAACTTATGGAGACATAAAATACTGTCTGAATATACTACATGAATTTTTTAATGATAATACTTGTAGGATTACCTTAACGCATGTGTCACTTGTACACTTTCATTCAGAAAACAGTTTTTGACGATTATTAGCACGATTTTATTCAAAATAATTTTTGTCATCAAATACAAAATTTAACTTTTAACTTTGGCACCCTTCAAATCGGCAACCTTGAACATTGGATCTGAGGTAAGTTGGGTTATATTTTGGTTCGAAGAATACAATCCTGAAATTTGGATCATTCCTTACTGGACATGTTGTATATAAGGCATTATAATCATTATCACAACCCATAGAATTATTTGAATAAACTAGGACCTGAATTGATGTAAGTATTAAGTATTTATTATTAAGTATTTTTAATGAAGTAAGTTACAAATTAAAATGATATAATAGTGAGTTTACACATGCATGGATTTAGAGGCACCAATAAAATAAAATTGCATATGTAAACCTCTACTAACCTGCCATTTTTATCAGTGCTCACACGAATTACAAAACTTAAGGTGCGTTTACATATGCAATGATTTGCTGGCGCCAGTATTTACTCCAGTAGAACTTTTATGACAGTAAAGTTTTACACATACATTATAATTTTATTGCGCCAGTTTCATTTGTTGATTGTTATCTATAGTGATTTGTACTACTGAATGCAAAAATCTATTAGCCACTGCAAACCAAGGAACCTTCTTGCTTTCTAAATTTTATTTAATTCTTTTACGTTCGTTTATTATATTATATAAAATGAGTAAGAACTGGAATTTGGAAAAAATCGTTGAATTTTTTGAGTATTACAGATAATGTTTTTGTTTGTGGGACCCAATTCGTGTAAAAATAGAAACGTAAGAGAATATGCTTATGAACAGATCGCAAGAATCGTAAATAGTGATTACTTTAATTCTTCTGAGGTTAAAGCTAAAATATGTTCTATAAGGAATGCATATACCTTAGAATTAAATAAAATTTAGAATAGAACAAGGTTCCTTGGTTTGCAGTGGCTGATAGATTCTTGCATTCACTCTAGCAATCAACAAATGAAACTAGCGCAATAAAATCATAATGTAATAATAAACCTTTACTGACATGAAAGTTCAACTAGCGTAAATACTGGCGCCATCAAATCATTGCATATGTAAACGCCCCTTTATCCACGTACTCTAATGCATTTTTACAAAAATTAAAGAAAATGATTCAATACGCTATAGACTAAGACCTGAATTGATGTAAGTATTAAGTATTTGTTATTAAGTATTTTTAATGAAGTAAGATACAAATTAAAAAGGTATAATCCACGGTTCTTCAATGGGTAGCCATGTACTCTAACGCATTTTTCCAAAGGTAAAAAAAATGATTCAATACGCTAACAAGAGCATAAAAATCACCACATCCTGGGCGATTCTTTTTGCATATAATTATCTTACCAAAAGTGAGATTCTTGGTTTATAAAACACTAGACTTAATATAGCTATAAGCAAGGGTTTTTCTGTTTAAGTTATGTGACCCAACAAAACTCCTAAAGGACTTATCTATTTAATGTTTTGCAAAGTAAACATTATATCTAGGTACTTAAATTCTATTTATTTGTATAGTTACATCTTATACCTGTATACCTAGCTAATATTTTAATATACGAAATACGTCATTTAAAATATTTGTTTAGATACACCTACAAATTTGAAAAAAATAAATAGCTAATATCTTTATGCACATACACTGTTCATATAAAAAATCTGGAGAATATACAGAGAAAGTTTTTAAGATTCCTGTTTTTTAAAGAAATGTCATACTACCCCCCCCCCCTCTATCAATTTCCTTCAAAATCCTCCTGACTCAGTTTGGGGTGAGTTCTTTGAATTCTAGGAGATCAATCCATTCAGTCATATTCTTGCATAAAATAATAAAAAGTATTTTTGACGCTCTCCACAAATATTGAATACTTTAAGTTTTAATGTTCCTAGATTGACTTCGCGCTCACCTGCAACCCATTCCTCGTACAAATCTCCTAAAAGCATCGCCACTGTTTCAAGCGTATTCGAACTATTCTAAGATTTCGGACAACGTAGATATTTTTGACTGTACTATCCGTGATAGCAGGGAGAACATAACATAACATAACTGTTAATAATATTTCCCTTGAAGTAACACAAGTGGCAAAAAATTTAGGTCTTTATATTGATTCAGACTTAAGATTCACAGAGCATGTTAATTATATTATTCAAAAATCTTTTGATAACTTAAAATTAATTTATTCTAATAGAGATATGTTAACTAAAAAAACTAAAACTTTACTTTGTGAATCTCTTGTACTTTGACATATAAATTATGCATCTGTGGTGTATTATCCTTTTCTACGTCATGTTGATGGCATACGATTACAGAGATTGCAAAATAGCTGTATAAGATTGATTTGTGGAATTAGGAAGTATGATTCTATATCACCAGGTCTGAGAGAAGTTGGATGGCTGAATGTCAACAAAAGAATTCATTACTTTGCTTGCTCTTTTTATCATAATGTTATATTGAATAAGTCACCTCCTTACTTGTACAATAAAATTACTGATGTCCATAACTTAAATATCAGACACAGAACTACTATCACTATTCCGAAACATACTACTTCTAAATTTCGTTCTGGATTTTCTTATCGTATTCCCAATAATCTTAAACAGCTACCTAGTACCAAATTTAAAAAAACATATTAAAGCACTGCTTCTTGATGACAATATATAGATTTCTTTTCTCATACTGATTGACATAATTTATGTTATGTTGTATTTTAATTGATTGGTTACTGTTGAACCACTCTAATAATTTATTCTTCTCCGTTCTTGGGTTGAGTGGAAGAGCAGAGGTTTCCACTTGTGGAAAACAGCTGAACTCTGCCCATTATAATAATATCTTTATGCATTATGAATTTTAATTTGTATTAATTAATATTATTATAATTAAAACATTATTATTATTATAACATAGTAAGAGAGGGCCTCTGGGCTGCATAATTAACTGCATCCAACGGCAATAACTCTGTAGATCATTTTGTTTGTATTTTATTCAATGATTTGATACCTGTTCCTTGTACTCCTATTCCGTAATTAGAATTTATATTCTGTAGAATAGTGTATAAATAAATAAATAAATGTCCTTATTTTATTATTTGTATTTCCTATGGTATATACCTACAGTAGAAAATGCACGCAAAATTTCTAAGATTGTAGATCTACCATGCAGCGAGTGCAATGGCACGCGCAACAAAAGACAGCTGTATATTGGAAAAGACCGTTACGGCGATCCGGAATACAAGAGCAGAAGGGCACCCTCCAGATGGGGTGGTAAAATACATCCCCTCGCCTCACCTGGCCAGACCATACTGCACCACCATGCATTTAAACATGTGCAGATATGCGCCCCAGACACATAATAATCTGGAGAATGTAACCAAATACCACTTTCAGCTAGTTAGTATGTCCTTAATCGCACCTCGCATTGAGAAAAAAATAACTTCGCATATAGTATTACGTAGCAAAAGATAACATTGTATCAATTTTATTTTATGAAGTAATGAGCTTATCAACACAATATTTGGCTACATAAGTCAAAATATGTGGGTGAGAATATCTATATTACGAAAAAAATCAGAATACTTATAATTATAATATAACCCAATTTTGTGTTTACAGTAAACTATGTCATCAGGTGTGCAATGTTTCCAGTAAAAATGTATGTAGTACGAATTGAGTGAACACTGATAAAAATTATTAGCGATTTGATGCGATGGATTGGTTATTTAATTGCCTAGGTCAATAGTGTGTGAAATAACACATCAGTAATATCACAACTGTAATGGAAAATTGCTATACTTATGAATATATATTTTTTCATAGTAAAACCGTTTTTTTGTATACATGTAATTTTATTACATTATTATGTATTTTTAGAAAAAATAATGTAATTTTACATACGGTACGGTATTACATGAAGATTCTTGTACTATAGTAGGTATGGATATGGTATTTTTTACATTAATATATTATGTGAACAACGTGTAAATTTACAATCATTTTTATCTGTGAACATTACACACGAAGTGAGAATTATTTCAGCACACTCGTGTGTTACAACTGTAGTTAAGTATAAGTATTTCATATCAGTAGCACCTATATATTAAAATGCGCTTGCTTAAATGTTTATTAGATACGTGTATCTAATTTTTTTAGTATCTTGAATTCAACAAATATATATACTATCTATTTAAAAATAGGTATTTACTTATATAGGGACCTATTTTATAAAAAATATATACCTAGCATATGTCTATCACACAAATAAGTTGTAAGGTCTTGTTTTCTTTGGAGAAGGTATCACAAATATTATAATTGCTAATTTATTTCTTAGCACTACAGAAAAAACCCGCATAAGATATTTTAGGTACCACTGCAGCCTTATTATGGAATAGTAAACTCTATTTTTGATATTCAAAATACATTTCCGAAGTACATTATATTACATATTTACACTAATAAATTATATCAGTATTATATAGGGTGTTAACGATATGTTTAGCCAAATTTAACCGATATAGTCTATCAGTAAAAACAATTGGGAGTTGTTATTTAACAATTTTTGACTTAAAGCTTAATAAGGGAGTTACAGAGTATTTTATATATTTTTTTATTGATACAAATAAAGGAAAAGATTATTTGACATTGGGGCTTGTGATATTTTTTCAACATGAACTATTATCTATGTACTCATGAATTTAAAATATACTCGTGACGTAGTTACTGGGGGACAGTGTATATTTTTTCAGAAAAAAAGTACATTTCTAAAATTTCAAGATAGTTTTAGAATTTCCGATCAATTTTTGCCAAAAAATTATTCCAGTAAAATATTAGTAATATTTACAGTACAGTAATTTAAACCCAAAAAACACTAAATACAACAATAAAACTGCGAACCAAGTAAGTGATATTAATTAATTATTAATTTAAAGCAATAAAAACACTAAATACAACAATAAAACTACAAGCCAAGTAAGTATTTTTAACTATTTTTGCCATCAACAATTACAGTTCCCTATTAACGATAGGTATTTTATGACGTAAATTGTCAAAACAAAAAATAGTAATCTAGCTTATTTAATTTACTTGTATTTACTAATAACACTTTTTTTAGTTAATGGGAAATTTTAAAAATATCGTAAAATTGTAGAAATGTTACTGGCGCACTTTTTTTTCTTAAAAAGTATTCACTGACTAGACTACGCCACTGGAGTGATAGATAAATTTTGTTGGGAAAATGACACCTCCCAAATATTGTCAAATAATCTTTTCCTGTACTTAAGTAATGGATAAAAAAAATTATAAAATTATAACATCCTGTATAACTCCTGTATTATGCTTTGAATGAACAAATGTTATATAGCTAACAAATCTCGACTATTTTGGTCGATAGAATATGTCAGAGAAGTTTGGTCAAACTTATCGTTAACATCTTACATATACATATTTTATTTTTTAATGTACCTATATTACTTTGCTCTTGAATAAAAAATTGAGTAGAATATTTTAAATAATTGTTTAAAGAACAAATGTGTTTAAAGTAAATTTGGCCTCAGTTATAATAATTTATTGTGTGACGACAATGGACGTTGAGCCTTAGAAATATATAGCATCAATAAAAACGTTTTTCCGTAATGTAAAAGGAAGTATTATATACATATGATTGATTTAATACACAATAATCTGCGCTGAAGTACGCGTTATTGTTCTATGTAGTCATTAAAGTCTCCTTCATGCAATGAACAAAAGCTGCAACAGCACCGCAATCGCAATTACGCAACGTCTTGCTAAATCTAGTTTAGCGTAGCGCGCAATACAAAAATCAACACATAAAAAATCGGCCTGTCATTTAATCTATCCACCGACAAACTTAAGCCACCTAACAGTATAACAATATAGTCTTTTTACCATATCCTATTCAGAAGCACACCTGCTTAACTCCCTCCATCTCAGGAAACCTCCTCGATTGGGTACCAGCCCGCTTCTGGATGATCATTGGTGCACCGGCACGTGCACGGAATGTGGTGGGGACACAGTTAATAACTAGGTATTCCCTGTTTCCTGATTCAGAATCGGTTCAGCTGACGAAGAGAGTTTATCGAGGCTTAGTAGGCTCACAGCGTTATATATTACGTTAGTTTTAGTTACAATATACTTGGACTTTGTGTTTTTCGATTTAGTGTGTACATTTTTGGATTAAGTTTTGTGTCAGTGCTAGTGAATATGCCTGTTACCATCATGGCTAAGAACTACGCACACTGCCCTCTTAAGAAGAGGCCTATCGTCTTTGATGATATACCAGGTGTGTACCACTTTAAATAATATCAATTTTCATAGAACGAATAACTTTTGTAATATATTATTTCCCCCAAAAAAATAATAATAATATTACGTTTATTATCATAACTAATATTTCTGTTTTCTTTCTAGATGAACCTGAAAATTTGTCTACCAAACCTGAGGACTTAAGCAGAAATGGTCGTTTGGCATCTGTATCGCCTTCATCTTCACCTGCATTGTCGCCGGCTTCACCTCAATCTTCAATGTCTAATTCACCACCATCTTCTCCGCCTATGTCTTCGCCGTCTCCCATGCACTTTCTGTATCAACAGCCTATTAAAGTGGAACCTCGCATAGAGTATCCTATACCGATAAGTCCAGAATATGCTCCTCAAACTTGGCATAGAAGTGTTGCACCAATGTACCATCCAACTTACCACTACATGCCTTACCCGTACCACCACGAAAACGTCTACATGGGCCCTACTTCACCGTACAGAGATAGTTCCTTATCGCCACCACATCACGTACAACAACCCCTGCAGCCTTTGGCGTTGCGGCCCACAGTGTATTCCTCCATAGACCAGAGTTCTTTGAGCCCAAACAGTTCGACCACATCACCGCCCCCACAAACGGTTTCATCGGCTGAAGATCTATCTGAGAAGCGAAGACAAGGAATCAGGCATCAATGTCCTGACTGTGGAAAAAGTTACTCCACATTCTCCGGTTTATCGAAACATCGTCAGTTTCACTGTGCCGCCGGTGAAGGTCCCAAGAAATCTTTCAGTTGTAAATATTGTGAGAAAGTGTACGTTTCCCTCGGTGCCCTTAAGATGCACATCAGAACCCACACATTGCCCTGCAAATGCACCATCTGCGGGAAAGCGTTTTCAAGGCCATGGCTACTGCAAGGTCACATTCGCACCCACACGGGTGAAAAACCGTTTTCTTGCACTTATTGCAACAGAGCGTTTGCCGATAGGTCGAATCTGAGAGCCCATCTTCAGACACATTCTGACGTGAAAAAGTACTCTTGCACTACGTGCAGCAAAACGTTCTCCAGAATGTCTCTCCTCACCAAACACACCGAGGGCGGATGTACAGGAGGTTCTACTTTAATGCACCCAGAGAAAATGTACTAGTTGTTTGTAGTTAAGTTTTTTTTATTATTATTTATTTATTATTCTTTCATATATCCTTTGATCTGTCGTTAGAACATTCCGCTTACGTTTCGGTTCCTTTTGTAACAGTATTTATTAATATTATTTTGATAAATAGTGCCTTTTGAAAAGACTGAATAAAACTGAAAATTATGTACAAATAAATCCTACCACAATTTGTATATAGATGTACTTAGCTTCTAAGAAAATTTAATATATTTTTGTAAATATTTTATTAAATTAGTGAATCACGTGACAGTAAAAATAATGTTTTAAAATTTAAGTAAAATGATGTTTTTATCTGTGAAGTGAATTTACTAATATTTTCTAGTCAAACGAAGTGTTGTAACTTCTATAACGTTATTATTATGCCATTGTATAGTGCCTTATTTAGTCTTATTGAGCATATAAAAATTTTATACTATTTAATAAAAAATGTTACTTTATGTTCTGTGTATTCCATTATCCATAATTCCTCTCAGACTTTTCGAAATTTTTCGACTTATCCTACATAAAACTTTAAATAAAAATAGTGATTATAAAAATATATTTTCTTAGACGAAAAGCAATCTACTTTCGAATTTCAAGTGAATAACAAGATTTCTTAAAATAAATGAAAAATTGAAGTAAGTATTACAGTTTATATTTAATGAACTTTACATAACGACATAAGAAAAACAAGTTGTTCATCGCAATACATATATATAACCGAAAAGTTTCACTATACATACTTAATTATTTATTATTTTATACATTTTTAACTACTACTACTTAAATGGAGGAATATATACTATATAGGTCAAATCTCAACTGTGGTGGTCAAAGTAGTAGGTAAGTATATGGTTAGAACGAATGTCTGAAATATTATTATTTTTATTTTTCTGTCATACTATTTAGATTTTTAGCTACTTTTTATACTTAATTTAGATACTTATTGACAGCTTATCGATAAAATTGTTTCATTTGCGCAGTGTTAGATGTCAAATAAATAATGAGGAAAATGTTAGGAAAATAAATACATACTTATTAAAAGGTTTTTTTAGGAAAATATTTGAATTCATTTCTTATAAATTGTCTCTTTTTTAAATATAAACAAAGTGTGATACTTTATTTAAAATCTGATTAGGCCACTCTCAGCATCCTCTAAAAAATGTTTGCACCCCGTTTAGTGAAAACATATTTGTTTTTGACAAACATGCTACTGGCAAATGATACAAATTATTTTATTTGCAATATTTAGAGTTAACTTTAATAGATAAATATGTCAATTAATTCTCAAAATTGCATAAATAAATAACCTCAGCAATATAATAACATCTAATTGCCTTTGATACAATACCTCCTAAAACGTCCTTCGGAGAAAAAAGGATTGTCCTTTATATGTTTGTATTCGTAAGCTATATACAATACCTTTTTAATTTAAAATCCAGTGGAGCTAGTTATGGAGGTTAAGCAGTCAATATAATTACATGCCTAATGAGAATAACTATTTAATATGTTAATCTAATTAAGTAAATTACCTGAAATTGTAGTTTTGTTTGTTTTTAATAATAAGTAAATACTATATGATTAAAATTTATTAATTATTACTTAATATTAAAAAAATATTTCAACAATTCCAACCTTCTTTGCATGCATCTTATTACCTAAATAATTATGTAATACAAAAACATTTGCTGAATAAAAAATTGTATTTACTTTTTATTAAGAGTGATGGAAAAAGTTATACCATATGTAAAATATATGCTTAGAAGACAAATAGCGATAAACTGATTTCGGTTCTAATTTAGTTTATTTATTGTATATTTTAATAAAATATCATATTTACTCCTATGGAATATTTTAAATTCAATTCATATCATAGAAATTGTCATATATAGAAAAACTGAGTTAAGCTGCTTGCTATAATGAAAAAATGTGTGTACAATTGCCAAATAGAGATTTTGTCATTTTAAAAATTAATCGAAAATATATGAAAATATAAATTATATTCATAATGAATATTCACGAAATATATATATATATATATATATATATATATAGAATATTCCGCATAAATATAATAATTTTTAAATAAGTAAAGAATTCAATACGACTTAAAGAAATATCGTTTGTTTTTCTCATTTTCTTATTTCTCACTTCTACTCGTATTGAAGTTTACTTGAGCACGTCATTGGTGCAAATTTACTCTGTTCGATGAATAACGTGCCACTGTTCTTCTCTAGCAAAAATTCTTAATTCAGATATTAGAATATCATATATTACACAGGGTGTTTCTGATATAAGTGCGTTAACGTGGCCTAAACTGTCATGTGTGCCAAAGAAGTAACCAATAACTATTATTATTACGCTAAGCGACTCTACGTCGCTCTTATTTAACTGTTTACAATACCCTAACTAGGTAAAGGTCAGATCTCGCGACTGTATAGATTAATTTACATTATTGTATCTAAAAATGACTAAATCAAATCAAGAATTAACAGATATAATGTGAGTGTACCAAACATGCTGGTTTAGGTCAAACTGTAACTTCTGTGAGCTGAATTATCCACCGCATCGTCGGGATTAGAATTCAATTGACTTCTTGTCAATAAATTTAAAGAATTTTGCAGACGATAACCAATTGAAATAGGATATTGAATTTTGAAAATTAACGGGAATATATTTTGCTTAGGGAATAAAGCGCAGAGCAAGTAATACTGAAGTTAATTCGATTACGTTAAAATTAGATTGCCAGAAAATGATTTCTTGTTATTAAGGACACAACTTTGCCACCCATAAAATAATGAAGATTATTTACAACATATGACCATAGGGCCGTAGCCAGAGAGGCTTAACCTCCCCCTTAGAGGTGATTTGAGCACTCTCTGAAGAAAAATGTAGTGGTTGTATATTGAGAGTGTCCCTCCAAGATTTCACTTAGCCTCTCCTGACAAAGATGGCTGGCTACGGCCCTGTATGACCACCTCTTGAAATGTGAAAATGATAACTTCTCTAAAAGAAGAAAGCCTTTTGACTCTAATTCCATCTATATTTTATTTAATGAAACACAATCCATTAATAAAGTGATTTTTATAACAGACAGTTATTGGGCGTCCCATAAGTTTAAGTACTATATAGAATTCTCTTATTTTGACACCTAAGCATGCGCATATGGGCTATGCCATTGAGTAATAAGCGTTGTCTTATGACCATATCCCTCATAAATTGAGAGTTAAAAATCATAAATAATAACATAAATTAAACAGTTAATAAAAGTTTATGGAAAAGGTTTTGTTTTCTTAACGTTTATAAAACTTTTTACATCACGTTTTAATAACGTTTTATATAATGTATTTTTCAACACTAATAAAAAAGTATATGGTACAATTTTGTTTTCAAATTATGGTAATAAAATAATTCAGTGATGATTAGATATATTAGATTTTCGAGAAACAGTTACTCTGAGGGTTAATGCCACGACTAGCAGTGACTTTAAACTAGAAAAGCCCATAGTATGCACCCAGATCCGGAGTCCAGGTGGTACTAGACATATACCTACCGGTTTCGAGCTTGTTACCTCGTTAGGCCGACGATAACCGTAACTGCTTGATTCTATATCTAGCCGATAGAAGAATAGAATAATCGAAGTGCGCGAGATGTAAGTGTCTACATCTTGTGGTTATTAGTTTATATTTTGCCGACTTGTACGTATATTACACATTACACAAACGTTATAAAATAAACATAATGTTCTAGTGTTTACTCCAACCTTTTTTTATACGTTTAAGTTTTTAACTAAAAATAAACGTTAAGCTTTCAGCGCAAAACCACATTATTTTAAAAACGTTGTATAAACGTACGTGTATATTCTACGCCCATCCTATATGCAACTATATAAATGGATAAAGTTGTAAACCAAAACACAATATGATTGATAATATAATTTTCTCTTAGTTCTAATGAGAAAACGATACATTTAAATCTTAGTTAAATATTATTCAAATATAAACCTGGATTATACAAGTAGGCAAACGTTACCAGAAAACATATTATTTCGGTGTTTATTTCTACCTTCAGTTGAAAACGTGTATTTTTATGTTATTAAAATGTTGTGTATAAAACGTGTAATTAACATTTGGATTGCACATTTAATATATTAAATTCATATATGTATTTAAAACGTTTAATAACTTTATTATACGTTTGTATATGTTAGTTGAATAGAAGGTATAAATAAACGTTGAAATTTTTATCACAAAGCATTTAATCAACCAGTACAACGTTTTAAAAACGTAATATAAACGTACGTGTTCCCATTGTGTTATTCTATATTCTAACTTATCTTCATTTTCTTAATATATTTCCTTTCACTGTTTTTCACACTCACCACACAAATATCAAATAAACACAAATTGAGAGAAATAAACAAAAGGATTAGGAAATCGCATCTGATAAATCATTAACCAATAGCGAATAGTATTTAGATAAAATCATACTATATACTGTTCGGCAGTATTAAAGCTGTTTCAAATAACTCTAATCGAGTTACTATACGTTTCTATGTCTTGGTATTTTAGATTCCGTTGCATTAGTTCTTACATTTAAAATGAAATTATTAGACGGATAAATATTCAGGTATTAAAGATCACACCTTGTAATTTGAAATGTACGACGAATATTTAGTGGAAAGTTAATCTGCTCAAGCATGTATGTATATCCAGACCGAGTAGGCATACTTTTGAATACGGAAATTAACATGCATCAGTATTAAAATTGCAAAAAACTGTTATGAATAATACGCCACGTTAATTAATTACGATGAGTCACAATATTAATTCACGTATTCGCTTGTGGGTAAGAGAAATGAAATCGTAGGCAGGTGAAGTGTACAAATAACCTGTTGGAGAAGACCTACAAATAAAGTAAAAAAACTGACTTAATTGAAATACAATTGAATATTGTTTGAAAGACCGTGAAAACCATGATTTATATTATCACTCAAGTTGCGAGGCATATCCATCTAATGCAGTCTTTGAAAAATGTTTGACGATATCTCACAGTCATTCTTGTAAATGAACCTCAATATGCAGATCGAAAAATATTCACAACAATGGAGTACTGTTAAAGTTTCCTAACAGGGACGTTACAAATAGGGCAACTATCTAGAACTCAATGAAGGTGGGTCCACAAGCACATATATTATACAATATTTTTCCGTTTCACATAAATTCAGGTTAATACATTTCCTGCAACATGTGACATGTCAGAGATTTAAAACTTTTAAAAGCAACATGAGAACAGCATCTCATATCTTTTGACTTCAATGAAATATGTATGTTGTACCATCCTGACCGGGTTAGCGACAATAATTAGGATAAGGCAACACTTGTACTCATATCTATTCAATCTATATATAAAGAAAAATACAGAGAAATTTATAAAAAATACATTAGGGATTTTTTTAAAATTTTTAAAATTGTTTAAACCTTGATAATACACAAAAAATTAATAGTTATCAAATTTTTTTCCTAATAGTAATTTGTTTTAAAAATACATACCTACTTTATATCTAGCTGTACAGGGTGTTGTCAAAAAGATAACTATCATAAATTCAGGTACTGTAGGATTGCCAGAAGCGACGACGATATCCACCTACGGACTGTTGGGCTTGTGTTTGTAAGCTGTTGAGTGCTAATTATGTTTTTTATTTAATATCGACTTTTGGTCAATTAATAATAATTTTACATCTAACGAATAGAAAGTTTATAAATTACATGTTTGTTGAGTTGAGTTGAAGTTAATGTTTTTTTATAATTTAAAAAACTGTCATATTAAAAATTTGTTAATAATTAAAACAATAAGAACAAATTTGAAAGTTGCCTTTTATATTTATTTCATTTTTTATATTTATTTTTAAATAATAAATATTAGAAATAAAACTAACATATTCAAATATCGTCACTCACAGTTAAACGCAATTCTATTACAAACACGGAATTCCAGGAAATAATTACTCTGCGGGCTAAGCCAGCATTGTATTACACCTGAAAAACCTGTAGCCCTAAAATCACTTGCTAACAGCTCATAAGACATACCGGTTTCGAGTTTATTCGAGAATAATCAGTATGCCATAGGTGAGGTAATCAACTTAGCTAATTTAAGCCTGTCTAACCCAACAGAGGGGCCATGGTTCTCACCTATGGCATAGTTATGAGAGTTCGCAACCAGTCTGGTGGGCTGCTGATGAGTAATTTTAGCTGTCGCCCTAGGTTTTTCAGTTGTAATTCAGTGCTGGTCGGGGCACTAGCCCGCAGAATAGTTGTTTCCTGGAATTCCGCATTTGTAAATTATCGTTCTCGCCGAATCGCAATAGAGGTCGATAGCTTCCAATGGTGTCTCCTGCGATGTAGAACGCTTTTCTGCCCGGCATGGAGTAAAGAATGGCCGCTAAAAAATTTTCGGCGTTATACTAAATCGTTGTTGATATACTCGTTTCTTGAAATACAATCTAAACAATGGTCAAACGTATTCTATTAGGTTCACCCTAAATTCTGAAGTGGTCACTGTTTATTAATGTCATACAGGGTGTTCACAAAATAGTAATATTATTTTTAAAGGCAACAATTTTGTTTTTTGCAAATGGAGCACCCTATATCTTTTAACGCAATATAAAAGACCTTCTCAAAACAACTTTCATAATATGTGTTATAATCAGTTCCTCATATTTTACATTTTTAGTAATTTTATTTATTTTTTTTTCCTTTTTTTACCATAAATATCGTCGACGGACTAGGGATAAAGAGTTGACACAAAAGAGTATTGGTTACAATTTATCTTTACTTTACTGTTGAGAATATTTATGGTAAAATAATTAGAAATAAAGAAATTACTAAAAATGTCGTAAAATATGTGTGACATTTGCTTAGATGTATCTCAAAAAACGACCTATCACCAACCATCAATTGTAACGGAAAAAATGTCGTTGCATAATTAAAAAATACAACTTTGATCTATCTTCCAAAAACAAATCAACCTGTATATCAAATTATTTTTGAAATGTCCATTTCTTCACCCCTCATCCAAACCTATTTTTAAACTCTTGCCCCAATTATATTTTCTCTGTAAAATATATACTGAATTTGCCTACAGTCAAGAGTGGTGAAATATTTAAACGACATTGGATGGAGAAGCTACTACTATACGGCATGTCTCAGAAGAGCGGTTTCATTTGTAGCAGTAGTATAGTAGTAATACCACCAGCAGGAACAGAATAGCAAGCGCAGGTCAAAGATTCCCACCTAAGGCTAAGGAAGTGTAACAGTTATCTAGACTAGGTTATAATAACCCAAGAACCAGTATCAGACATAATAACATAGCACATGACGTGAAAGTTTGAGAACCACTTGATATTAAAATTTATTTCAAATATATTAAAATTTTAATGCATTATAACTTTCGCCCTGTGGCTAATACTAAATAGATATTTACTGACATTTAAATCAGTTACGTATTCCACCTTACATACTAACCTTGTTCAAAAAATTATAATTACTGCCAATGGCAATCAGTTTTTTATGTTTTCACGATATTAATGAATAGTAAGTAATAACTGAAAATGAAAGTAGGAGGAGCTTTTTGATATTTACTATTAACTTATGTCCTTCGTTATGTATAATACTGCAATACATATTTGACATTCATTCTTTTTTATGAAACAATATTCCATTATTTATATGCAATTTAAAAAATCCATTAACATACCAAGAATTGTGTTTCTCTATCCACACCTCGAAGGAGAACTCTCAAAACAATGCGGCGGTATTTATTTATTCCTTCTAATTGTTTAATACAATAGCGCTAATTCCGCAATGAATCTTCCTATATAAATATAGCAGCCATATTTCATCTTTGAACATTATAACAAATTACTTATATAATGTCAGTCGATACTAACAATGGTGGTGTATTCATTAATAAAACATGTGCCACACACGAGTTCATGATTTTGCGTTTATTGTTATCTGTTACCGTTAGTAAAGCAACTATTGAAATAATTATACACCGCAATATCTGATTCTTCTTATTTATAGAAGAGAAGTAGCAAGCATGCGAATTTTGATTTGTCTTAATTTTTCATTTCCTATTTGAGAGAATTAATTATAGTGGTTATATGACTGTCACGACCCATGCGTTTATTCAGTCTACTTTGGTTTTTCGGATTGTGGCTTATGCAATAGGTAAATCTCTGGCCAGCCCTTGTTCTTCTTGGATTATGCTCTCTGGGGTCAGTCTCGCTATCAAAACCCCTGCAGTTGCTCCTATATTAATTTTGTGTACTATTGTACCACGGCTGCTACGGTGGGAGCAGGACCTCGGAGAATGGTATTACTTTGAAACGTCCTGTAGTGCCATGTCTTCTTTTAAACAGTGCAAATATTGATTCTAACTCAAATATTTCAAAAATGATTTAGTCGATTGATGTGGAACTAGAGTACCTACTGCCATTTTTGTTGTAGACTTTCGTGGCAGTTGTAAATATCCGAGCTAGTTGCCACGCCACTGGTCAGTCGTCGCGCGGTTTAAGGCGTCAGTACTTGAATCGACGTGTCTAGATCGGTGTTGGTTCGAGCCCAGTTGCCGGTAGACCATATATAAGCTATATTCGTGGAGAGGTTTGGCGCCCTCTCTGCCGGTATGGTAGGGTGGAAGAATGTTGGCTTGGGTCAATGTGAGAGATTGATACCGGTTGATATTTGACTACCCTCCTAATTAATGAGGTTTTCCAGGTTTCCCTCATTCCTGCACTGAATAGTGGTTAGGGCCTACCAACGTAAGTCGTTCCTGGGCGCAAATGCGGCCTGCTTAATAATAATATGCCGCCTCCTCTCCCGCACAAGTCTCCGACTTCTGGGCTAATCCCTGTGATTAGAATGAGGGGTAGAGATATTATTATTATTATATATTCGTTTTACTTTGGTATCTTTGAATATTCACAGGTGGCATGAGACAACATTCCTGTTACTTGCTATGCTCTATATTATTTAGTTCTTAAGTGTCTAAAACTATTTGTATTTGTGAAAAACACTATTTCAAGAATACAGCGCCCTTAGGATATAACATTTTGGAGGGAAATGCTCTTATTGGCGGAGGCGCCGGTTCTTGAAGAGAAATGTTTTTTGTTTATGCACTGGAAAGTACTGAGTAGAAATTTTATTACATATGTATTGTGGGTAGATCAATTGAACTAATATTGAAAGTTGAGAGTAGATTTCATCCGAATACGTAATAAGCTGTTTGAATAAATCACCAAAGAGTTTTAAAGAGAGTTTCTTAAAATGTCGATTACTTGTTCCAAAACAGTAATATTTTTAAATATTTTTTGTTAACGCTCCCAGAAATAGCTACTTTACGGGCTCATTTGAGTCCCTAAAATGAGTATTTTTCGAACCAAAAAGTTGTCGCGGCGCTTTTTATACAAAGTAAACGTCAATAGTTATTTTGTGTTTTCATTAAACAGTCTAGTTACTGCGATGACTTAGAGCTTTAACAAAAAAATGTTGTTTGTAACATGTACCTAAAAGAACTTATATTTCACTTCCTTTTAATTTTGTTATAATACCTAGGATACGAGATATATAAACATACCCATATAACCTCGCTGTCATAGCAGTTGGAAAAATTGATCTCTTCATGCCCGCTGCCATGAGAACCAGAAAATGATGACGCTTGAGTTGATATGGATATGTTTGAAAATATCTAGCATCAGTCATAACCACAAATCAAAAAACGTCAAAGCTATGAGCTTTTGTATTTTTTATTTCATATGAAGTGAAATATAAAACGGTGTATGCACCGCGAGAGTTACTAGGATGATTATGCCCTTAGGCGACTTACTTTCCTCTGACCTAAACGGCTCTTGGAAGCAACCTGTCGCCCTAAATCTATCTTTGTACATAAATAACTATTAGACATTTGTATAAAAAATAACTATATCCGAACAAATATTAAAAACTTGATATTTTTTGTTCAACAATAATAATAAAATTCATTATTTTAGTTTTCATATTTATTTATTCAGCTAAGAATAGTGATGTAATTATAAGGTTTTGATTTAATAAATGATCAAAATGATTCTTCATGTTCTGAAAGCAATAACATCCATTTCTTGACAAACGTCTAGTACGAATTAATATATTATTATTTATTTCATCACAAGAACTTTAAATGAGACTAATAGATCTTTCCTATTGTAAACTGGAGTCGCAGGAAAAATTATAATAATGAGCTGATGTCAGGTGATCGAGCAGACCAAGCAACACCACACGACCTCGACCAATCAACCTTTCACTGTCGTATATATTAACCATACTTGAAATTGGCATCCGTAATGTACACGGTCATTCCATTGTATCCAGGGATTTTCTCCCACACTAAGGAAAATCAACCAATAAAAAGTTTTGTTAAAGTAATCTGTAACATCGTTGGACTTACATCTGTCAATCTACTTTCAACTTTTAATATTAGTTCTTAGTTGTTTCACTCACGAATCGCGATTTATTTAGTAAAACGGTAAATTCAAAACCGGGAGACGTGCAAAATTTCAAGAAGATCGGCGAGGTTTGATGAAACCATTTTTCAACAAAGATTTTTTAAAAATGTTGCACTTCTCCATAATTTACCGTTATGAACAACTTTTTCAAGTAAGATTTTGATGTATTTTCAGTAAAAGAGGCACTTTAACTGAAACGATAACAGTTTTCAATCGGTGCACCGAATCTTTCAAATAAGATTATTTCGAAAACTGTTACTCCTAACGACTTCAATAAGATATACCTTTTCAGATATAACAGGTAGAAGAATCGATTGTTTCAATAGTTAGATGGATACACTAAGCAGCAAAAAAGTTCTGTAATTTAAAATAAACATGATGTGCCATAAGTGGCGCCCTCTACTAGTTACCTCAAAATTAGAAACATATTTGAATTTCTCGTCCGCAAAAACCCCCGATTTACAAAATTTATGTGAATATTTGGATTTCTTAAGAAGTTATTTACAAATATCGAAACTAAAATTTTAACTTTAACACCCTGTAACTCCGTTAAAAGTCAGTTTTGAATAAAATGTTATAAAAAGAGGTAGCACTTATTTTCGATCTAGAATTATCCCCTGAATTTTTTCTCATAATTTCCGGACACCCTGCATATTAGCATTAGTTGTAGTTACGTCAACTGTAAATTTATTGTAACTAAAAACATTTATTTTCACACATACGTCTACAAATATTTGCAGAACACCCAAAAATATATACTAATGTTTCAAGAATAAGATGTCAGTTTCAGCGAAAATCTTTCAACATATTTTCTAATACGAATGAAATACATTCTTAGATGATAAACAATATACTTTAGAGGGAGGAATGGATACTACACATTTTAGAAATGTACACTAAGAAAATCTTCCTATACAGAAATTAGTTCTGCTTCTAATAAGGCCTTATTCTTAACTATTTAGAAATAAAAATGTAGCTGCTTATGTATTTCTTAATTCGCAAAACATATATTGAATTTTAATAATTAAATCTACTGTATTTCTCACAATATAATAATTTGTTAGTAAGAGACACCTGCATATTATATTGACTTACTTAAACCTGGTATTTTTGCACATTTTAATGACATTAAAAGTAAAAAGTTTTCCCTCCTTTCAACTTCATCTCTCGACACTCTCTATGTGGCTAGAAAAATTATTGTGGCTGGATTGTGAGTGAATTTGAGTTTTGAAAGTTATTAAATCATTAAACCACATATGTCTTTTTTGTTAGTAAATTTATGGATTTAATTCTTTATTTTATATAATTATTCAATCTTACTTTGTCTATGGAATTGTTCTTTAACATTTGCCTTCATTAAGAGGAATATCAAAAAAATTGGGTTATATTAGCTGAAATACCTTTACAATACAGTAAAAAAATCTACAAAAGCTAATAATGAATATATGGGTAATTATTGTGGGTCTAATTCGCTGGTCGGGGGCTTTAGTCCGCAAAGTAATTAGTTTCACACAATATTTTTAATAACATATACGTTGACAGCCTTAAAATACGTCACGTAGAGAAACAAACTTTATTACTACTTGATTACAAAACAAATGTACCTCAAACAAACTCATAACTGTCAAATCTTTACTCTGGCGTATAAGTCAATCGTGTCGACTACTCAATATCAAACTAAACTCTTTGGAAGCGAAACTGATCCGCTTATATATGTTTTACGGTTGTCGAAGTTTCCTAGGTCCTCGAGAACACGCCTAGGCCTAAATTTGAAAGCAAACAGGAACATAATTAACAAACTAAACAGGTAGGTGAGCTTCCGTAATAATACAAAATGAAAAATATGTAAAAAGGCATTAAGTGTATCTATCTGACTAGAAAAAGTCGAAATAAAGACAGAAGCTACAAAATAAAGTCAAATGTTAATACCTCTACAGAAAAGATACTTTGCGCCATTGCCATAGAAGTTTGGGACTATCAAAATATTTTTCACTTATAAACATTTGCTTGTCATTATTGTTGCGTAAACCAAGCGTGAACAAAAAATAATTATTCGTTTAGTAGGTATACAATAAACAAGGAATATATATTTTTCGTTGAATATAGTGTTTTAGAGAAAAAAGTGTTATAAGAAAAAACTGTAACTTGACATACGACGCGAAATAAATAAAATAACTTCGTTCCGTTAGTACCGGCTTGCTGCTCACACTAAACAATACCTTGTAAAGGAATTAAAGTATAGTTGTACATTAATCCGTCCATAAAAAATATAAACCAGACAAATTAATTTTACTAACACCTGGCAAATTAAGAGCGAACAACATTTTTTGTATCCTACATATAGTTATGTAAAGACTAAGGCGTCTAACCGGAGAAAAGAGAGGACGACGCACATTTGATTGGTTTGATAGATGGTGTCGAAGTGGACCCCACCCGTGGCGCACCTTGCTCTGTGTAATACACGCCACATACACATACAGAGTGGAAAAAAGTCACTTATATATTCCACGCATGATTTATCCATTATTTTGCAGTATTAACGTATTTTATATTGTTATAACCTGCTGTTAGCGGTTGAAATAGATTAAAACATTACGAAAGAATAGAACGCATTCTAAAATATAATACCACAAGAAACAGTACCTGCAATAGTTTTAAATTTTCGTTAATAATTCAGCACAGCTGTAAAAAATATTTATTTCAACAAATATCTATAGAATAAACCTGGCAAACTCTTGCTGTTTAACCGCTAGTGATAGTAGTGGAAGTTAAAGACAGGTTTCAAGAAATGAAATAGAAAATTTTATATTTTTGTTAATATTATATTACTATATTAAATGCATCCAATCGCATATTTCAACCAATAGATGATATTATTTACAATAGTTTACAAGAAAAATTGTATATGTATGTTACAAGTAAAAGATTTTAAATATATAAAATTCTCGTGTCACAGCTTTAGACGCCATACTCCTCGGAAACGGCTTGACCGATTTTTATGAAATTTTATATGTATATTCGGTAGGTCTGAGAATCGGTCGTAATCTATTTTTCATACCCCTAAGTGATAAGGGTGGTCCCAAACAATTTTTTTTTATTTTTTAGACAAAATTTTTTATATTTTTTTATGATGTGGCATTAAAAAATACATACAACCCTTAATTTTCATCCTTCTATCACAAACCCCTGTTCTTTAATAACCAGTTTAGTAATTTAATCACTTTTAACCCTGGTCGATAACTGATCAATTATCACTAGATCAGTTATCCCCGCCAAGCATCTACCGGTGTCACTTCTCACCCAGTAAACAGTACGGAGTAGGGATGAGAACGAAGCCGGCCTCCTGTCTCTCTCACACAATAAGCCTTCTCTCACTCCCTACACAGTTTTCGACCATTATTATTGTGTATGAATCAAGCGTAGTAGTGACGTTTATAATTATCATCTTATCTTCTAAGTCTAATTCTCAAATAAATTTATTATTAATTTGCTGGGCCATAATTATTTATTTCCTATTTTATCAATAATTAATAAAATTATTAACAACGGTTGTTATTTTACTATATGGCTATTTTTTTGTACAGTGAACAATGCCAACAAGACGTAAAGGGGTTAATTTGGGCCGTCAAACAAGTAAAATTACAGGCACGCGAAATAATTAAAAAAATGAATGTTTCGTGTTTTGTTATTCTTATAGGCCGTCATCATTCACAGTGCTACTACATTCCTCTTTTAGTTATATACCACATCTCCACACACTTACAATAAGTTAGTTATTTATTATTTAACTGCCAAAATATGTACTAGAAATAATTCATATGGCAAAACAACGTTTGCCGGGTCACCTAGTAGTCTAATAAAATTTCAACGCGATTGGTAAATGGGTCATAATAATAATAATAATCATAATAATAATATCGTTTATTACTTCAACAAGGAAAATCCAATTACAGGAATAAGAAAAACAAGAATACTATAAATATTTGATGTGATACATGATGTGATACATGTACACAAGCAAACTAGAACAACAAAATAATATAAACCAAAACCATATATTTAAAAAAAAATTGCAAACAAACACTCTACGAACTAAATATGAGCTAGACAATTAAATAATCTATAAGTAAATATATAAATGTAAATAACTAAAATAATCAAGCAGAAGTATACACTACCATTGTAGTGTATACTTAGATCATTGATCTAAAGCTACTAGTTGAAATACAAATGCAAAACTAAAAAATGCTTAAGCTAGACGAATAATTCAGTTACAAATACTGTTTAGACTATCATTATGATTGTCGCAGTTACCTGCAATTCCATTATAAAGTCCACACTTTAGCGAAACAAGAGATTTTGATAAGAGATTGGTTCTACGGGTACTACAAGAAAACATGGCCTGGTGCCTGCTATTATCGCGGGGTATCCCAAAATTTATTTTTGCTAAAAGTTCTGGGCAATAAATCTTATCATGCAAAATGTTATACAGATATCAAATCAGTATGATATTACGTCTGGTGTCCAATGATTCCAAATTAAAGGGATTCAGTAGCGGGTAAACTCCATCTTACAAAAAACATAAAAATTGCCTTTGAGCTGACTCTAGATTCTGACTGTGAACATGATAAATCGGATACTATATGCTCGAACCATATTCCATTTTAGATCTTACAAGAGCACAAAACAGAGTCTTGAAGGTGCGCGTATGGGAGAAGTCCCTGCAGTTGGGATATATAAAACTATATGATTTAAAAGCACTAGATACAATGTGATTAGTGTGATCAATAAAAGTAAGCTTATAGTCACAATAAACTCAGATTTTTAAATAATTCGACTCTGTTAATAACATTAACACCAATGAAGCAATTATACATAGCAGCATTAATTTTGCGTGTATAAATCATCACATTATATATAGAAATATTGAGCATTACACGATTACTTTCACACCATGCAGACGTTCGATTAATGCATTTTTGTCAATCAGTGGAGTCTATATAAGACTTAATTTCAGAATAGAGCTTAAAATCGTCAGGAAATAACAAATGGTCACAAGTAATGATTTCAGAGAGATCATTATTAAAGAAACAATAATATGGGACCCAGGTTAGAACCTTGTGGTACGCTTGACGTAGAAGGAAACGACCGAAATAAAATTTTATATCTGACCATAAACTGTCTATCATTTAAGTAAGAAGTGAATAATTTAATACGTCATCTGAAAAGCGAGAACCTTACAATCTAAAGAGGAATATATTGTGATCAATCTGATCAAACGCTTTTTGGAAGTCCGTATAGATAACATTGACCTGTCCTCGATTGTCCAAGATCTCATAAATAAACTGCGAAAAAGCAGCTATATTAGAAATTGTCGATTTCCTTTGCATGAATCCATGCTGACGTGATGAAATAAGTTGTCTCGTGGAATAATAAATTTTGCTATATAATATTGTTTAAAAAATTTTAGAGAAGTTACACAATAGAGAAATGCTTAATATCATTAAAATTTCCTTTTTTAGGTACCTGACAAATTAATGTTTCTTCCCAGCAAGAATGAAAAGAGGAATGTTGTAATATACAATTAAATAGAGTATGCAGTGGCTCCGCAAAAACGTACGCACAATTTCTGAGAACAAAACTAGGAATTTCATCTACTTCCTTTGTAAAAGTGTCTTTAGATCGTTTAAGATTTATTAGAACATCCTCATACGTGATATTTTGTAAAACTAAGTGAGCTCCTAAATTTCTGCTCAATGAGAACTTGGATGAATATACTGAAGTTATTAATTAAATTCGTTTTATTTTAGACAACATAGAAGGCTTATAATTAAAAAAAAAACAACAATTTTTTAGATAACTTTTATTTCGTAGATCGTGATTATGCGTTGTTGTGAATATACAAACATTGTTGGTGAAATTTGTGGATACTCTGGAAAGTCTATTTTAGGAAATAAAACTGACTCGTACGTAGAAATAGAACAACAGTAATTATTATTTTCTTCTTCTTTTATTATTATTATTATTATTATTATTATTATTATTATTATTATTATTATTATTTAAATGTACTTGAAACTTTTAATATTATCCTTTCATGTGAGTATGATTACTCTACGAAATGGGTAAGATGATGAAGGATAACAAATAGAAGCAAAATTATATTCTTCAAAAATTTAAAAACAATAGAAGTTAGATGTTTATTTGACAAAAGTCAAAAACATATAAATACTTTCAAAAGAAGAACCAGGCGTACCAAATATCATCTTTATGTGAATTCTTAAAAATTAAACAAATTTAATGCCTTTTGCATTTTCCACATAATATTTACCATTATTTTTTATACAATTGATCGGTCGTGTATTCAGAAGATTACTTTTTATTATCAACTCAAACCAACACATAATTCTGTTTGCGCCCTTATCTTCTCTTTTTCTTTCTCTTCTTTTGGTTTCTTCTCTGCTCTTTTAGGTTTCTTATTTTTACTAGTGTTTATTTTTGTATCAATGTCTTTATCCTCTAATTCCTTTTGAAAAGAAGTTTCGATTATATGTATACAATAACGGTAATTCTATTTTTTGTTAGCTCTGTACCTAAGCAGAAATAAACATCAATGAGTAGTTCTGTATTGGACAGTCTTACTATTGGATAGTTGGCTGAGGAAGTATTTCCAGAAGATTTTCTACAAGTTAAATTCAAAACTGTACTTTAAGGAATTCTAGTAGTTAAATAATAATAATAATAATAATAATAATAATAATAATAATAATAATAATAATAATAATAATAATAATAATAATAATAATAATAATAATAATAATAATAATACTGTTAAGATTGTGGTGCTCATTATAGGCGTCCTGGGTGGAATGAGACATACGTTGCTTTCTGACTTAAAGATCATACCGGCTTGCCGAAATTCGGCAGAGATCTTAGCCGGCAGAATGCAGAAGGCAATCGTCCTTGGTTCGCTACGTCTACTCAGAACGCACGATTTACGGGCGCAATGATTACTGACTCCACGGAGTGGAGAGTGGTCATTGCTTGACTCTTCAGAACATCTCCGAATGTGTCGGAGCTTCGGAAGGTGTTACTGGAAAAAAAAAAAAAATAAAAATAATAATAATAATATCTCTACCCCTCATTCTAATCACAGGGATTAGCCCAGAAGTCGAAGACTTGTGCGGGAGAGGGGGCGGCATATTATTATTAAGCAGGCCGTATTTGCGCCCAGGAACGACTTACGTTGGTAGGCCCTAACCACTATTCAGTGCAGGAATGAGGGAAACCTGGAAAACCTCATTAATTAGGGGGGTAGTCAAATATCAACCGGTATCAATCTCTCACATTGACCCAAGCCAACATTCTTCCACCCTACCATACCCGCAGAGAGGGCGCCAAACCTCTCCACGAATATAGCTTATATACGGTCTACCGGCAGCTGGGCTCGAACCAACTCCGATCTAGTCACCTCGATTCAAGTACTGACGCCTTAAACCGCGCGAACACTGACCAAGATCATATTCTGATATTTACCAAGAGGGTAATTTTTAATTAAGTTTTATATTAAACGTTAATGAAATTGTGTCTCAAGAAACTTTTAACAGCCATATATCATATCGTACATCGAAGAAAATGTTTTCTGTTAAGTACAAACATTCAACATAGATGATGGAAAGGTTATGGCATTGTACTCAAGTCTTACAACCACAGATGTACAAACACCAATGCTTTTAGTTGCTACTGCCATCTAAGGTGGCTGAGGAAGTATTCCAAAGAGATTTACAAGTTAAATTCAACTTCAGAATTCAACAAGAAATTATACTAGTTAACTAAATATGATACTCTGATATTTACCAAGACGGTCATGTTAAATTAAGTTTTATATTAAACCATAATGAAATTGTATCTGAAGAAATCTTTATCAGCTATATATCTGAAAAGTAAAACCATTCAACATAGATGATGGAAAGGTTATGCGGTCGCCCTCAAATCTTACAACCACAGATGTACAAAACACAAATGACATCATCTTGTCGCCAAAGTAAGAGATACTTTGATTGGTTATAGATTATCAAGTAAAAAGCGATGCCGTTACATTAAACAATATTTCAACGGCTTATATATATATATATATATATATATATATATATATATATATATATATATATATAACTTTTTAAATATTTTTGTCCACTGTGTATTCAGACACAGGCGGTGGTTTGATTTGCTAATCGTAATTTGACACTAGAAACACTTAATTCTGCCAAGGTCAACAGTCACGGTTAATATATTTATACGTAATCCATTATAATAATTCGCTTTGCAGTCTGTAACGTCTCATCGCAATAAATGGAACACACAATTTAACTTCATAGAAAAATGACAATGGGCCATTTTTCTAAATTTTACTTAATTTATTTTAATTTTGAAAAATGTATTGACTTATAATTTAATTTTCATTTACAGATGTACGAACAGTTTCTAATCGAAATTGCTGTACTATAGATACCTAATCTGATTCGAGTAAATATATTCCGCACCTATAAGGGCCTGGTATTCTTGAAATAAATAACAATAATTGATATTGAAATAATAATAGCGATTGAAGCGAATAATAATAATTAAAATAAATAATAATTACAAAACAAAACATTACAATTTGGGATATGATATAGGATGGGCTTTGATGGGATAGTTAATCCAGATCTACAAGAAAAAATCTCTCCACACCGAAAAATAAATTTTTTCATGGAGAAATTGCACACAACTGTAGCACGTACATGGTGTTCAGAAACTAATGAACAAAAATAATAGTGCATATAGGCTATCTGGCTTGCTTACGGCTATACAGGGTGTCCGGTAAGTACCTTCTAATTTCTCGGGAGTGTATAGGGGAGGTCAAAATAAAACTAGTTCTTCCTATAATTTTTTTTCTTAATGTGCCCCCTAACGGAGTTATGGGGGGTCAAAGGGGTACCTAGAAATTAACGTTTAGGGTTATAACTTTGAAACCACCCTGTATATTTTAATAAAATTTTCGTACGTTGTATTACACATGGAGCTCTACGATTTGATGCTAAAATCAACTGTTTGCTATTATCAGGTGTCCAGAAACGGACTGGCCCTATCACAATTTTTCTCAAAATTTTGACAGAAGTAATTTTATCAAACTGAAAATATTATTATTAGATACTCTGAAGATTTTTCTTTAATGGTACTCTTTATTTATTTCGAAAAAATGAACGGTTTGCGGGATAAATCGGTTTTGAAAAAAATTGGTAACAAATACAACAACAATTAAAATTTATTTTTTTTGCATATTATTTCATGCATTTAATTTCTTTAACTTTATTTATCAAGTCCAGAAATCTTTGAACGGGTTGGCTATAGTTTATGAAGTAGTGACCAATTAAAAATAACATTTGAAAAATAACTTACTTACAAGGCATGCAACAAAGAACATTCAACAATGAACAAAGGTAGGTACTTCTGTTAAATTTAACGCTCTGCTATTTTATAAAATAGCAGAGCGTTACAGGTTTGAAGAATCCTAAGCAATTTTATGTAGTGTAGTGGAAGACCGCGAGATGCTCCAACTGTTGACGTTAATGAACGGGCTTTGAAATTGGGACCAATTACAAAAAGTAGGTACCTACTGAACCATGACTGAAGCTAACTATGCTCTACGTTTTCAATTTTGTACATCGTTTTTGAAAAACAATGGACTATGTCTGTATTTGTAAAAAAGTGCTTTTTGCTGATGAAACTGGATTTATTTCTACATTGAATTGTTATGAGTTGTGATTTCATCAGAAATGACCCCATGTTGTTTCGTGTGCAAGGTGTTTAGACAATTTTAAAAAATGTATAGTATACTATTATATTGAAAATGTTCCATAATATTATTATTTTTCTTTTTGACTTGAAATATTAACTTCATTATCAATAAATTATTATTATATACATCATTAAACATGCATTTATCTCGAAAATGGTAAAATATATCGATTAAAATAACATCTTCAAACATAGTTGGCTTTTAAATTAAAGAAAAGGAACAATTGTGACGTCAATCCATACTAATACGTGATATTTTTGTTTAAACTACCAAATCTAAAAATATTTTAGTGCATACATTTTTTTTGCTATTCACCACTAGATCTCCTCAGCTATAATTTTCCAAGTTTATGGGGTATAGGTTAAGAATCACTCTCCATGCTCTGTATGTTCTATCAAATCTGGCACTGTTTGTATTTGGAGCTACATGAGCTATACAGTTGTGTAAATTTTCATGACAATATTCTTTTACGTATATTAGTACTTAAAACATAAGCTCTCTAATTTCGAAGTTATTATTTTTTGTCGAAATGGCGTTTTGTGTGTTGGTACACTGTAAAAAAATAATTACACATGTTAACACAAAAAAAACATAATATTGTGTTAATTGAAGTCCACACGCGATTGTATATATTTTGTTAATATAATAAATATTATGTGTAACTTTTACACATTTCAGTGTTATTTGTGTCATTAAAGGTGTAGACTTTACACATTACCACCAACTCTGTAGTTTATTAATTATGTTCTTGTTTGTTTTCGAAATAGTTTTTAATAAATACAGTGCTTCCGAAAAATAACGAATAAATTAATTATTTTTGAAATTGAGAAGTTTTCGAAAAATATCCCCTGCCACGTCGATTTTGTTTTTAAAAAAGTCACTTTTTGACATACGACCCATATTGATGTGACGTCATCAAGAATTTTTTTAAATAGCAACCCCCAATTTTGACCATGCTATTTGAAAGAGCGTGTTATTCTACATACACATCATAAAAAATTATGGTGTTACATAACAAAAATTTCAAGAAAATAATGTTCTCGTGACGAATTCCTGCTTTTAAATCTTCTAAATTAACCGGTCTAGTAACGTATACTTTGCTTTTTAAGTATCCCTACAAGAAATAATCTAGGGGTGTCAAATCTGGCGACCTGGCTGGCCACTCAGTCATCCCCCTTCTCCATATCCAACGATTCGGGAACAGCTCATCTAAATAAGCACGGACAGGTGTTCCATAATGGGGAGGTGCACCATCTTGTTGAAAGAAAATGTCATTTCTTGGAAGATCATGTTCTTCTGTGTCTGAATACCACACATTTACTTTCTGGGGACTTTGAGTATGATACTCCATCATCCATCGGAGATTCTCGGTAGCCTATTCACATGGCCGTTTAATACAAACGTAGCCTCGTCAGAAAAAAATTACGTTTGTTACGAAATTATTATCATTATTGCATAGCTCTTGCATTTGCTCGCAGAATTAATTTCGCCGATCAAAGTCGTCTTCAGATAGCTGATGAACAAGGCATACCTTATAAGGATGATACTTTGCTTTTTTCATAATTTTGTGAGCTGTGGACGCTGCCATATTGAAATTAGAAGCCAATTGGTTAAGTGTTGAGTGAAGATTTCATTGTATTTCCAACAAAACATTAAGCTCATCATCTACTGATTTTGACGGTCGACCAGATTTAGAAAGATCACGAATATGTCCAAAGTTACTGTATTTAGACTCAATATTACCATGCTTTGGCTAATGGGATGTCGATCAGGACGAGTTTCTTTGAACAATTCAACTACTTCTTTTTGGGTGTGCATCCTGTCTCCAAATCCGATCATGCAAAGAATTTCAATTCGTCCTCGTTCAGTTAATTTAACCATTTTTTTATAAAATGACAAAGTTACTACTCAATAAACATTTCAAACGCACTGCTTTTGCCAAACAAAAGATAAGAATTAAAGAAATAACTCAGAAAACAAAAAAAAACTATTTTACGTATGCGTATGTAGAGTGATACGCTCTTTCAAATGGCATGGTCAAAATTAGGGGTTGCTGTTTAAAAAAATTGTCGATGACGTCATATCTCGAATAAAGATGACGTCACAAATGGGGGTCGTATGTAAAAAAGTGCCTTTTTTTAAAATAAAATCGAAGTGCCAGCGGATTTTTTCCAAAACTTCTCAGTTTAAAAAATAATGAATTTATTCGTTACTTTTCGAAAGCACTGTATAATATTTGTAACACCTTTATTTTGACCATTTCTAGAAGTTTTCTCAATCATCGAGAATACATCGAATATAGCCTGGAATGTTCTAGAAAGCGTCAGAATAAATGTATTTCAAAAATTTTAATTTCAAAAGCAAACAGATGCATAACTGACAAACTAAAAAGATAGGTGAGTTTCCATATCAATATATAGTATTTTTAGAATTATGGTGTTAGAGTAAAAATAAAATAAAAGATATTTTACTTTTTATGATTTTACTAAAAATATATAATTCAGTTCAAACGAACAACAACCAAGTTTTCTAACTAAATATTTAACAAAATTAGTAGTAGTAGTACTAGTAGTAGTATTCTATTAAGGTACTTATAAACTAACAACTCTAATAAATCATCAACAACGAAACAACAGACATTTAACAAAGATATATTTAGGCACTACATAATAGAAACTTACGGAAATGAACTAACTAAATCAGAATACAGAGTAATCTAAAATATCAGAGTGAACTCCTAATATTTTTAGTTATAGTCCTAATTAGTTTTGGCTTTATTACAAGTATCAGCAATATTTGTTATAATTGGATAAATACAATTTTCTTTGATCGAACCTCAATTTCAATGTTTGTCATTTGAATACAGCGAACGAGAGCTTACTGAGCACAACAACGTTACACGACCAACATAGCGCAGTAATGTGTATTGGAACTGCAGTTGCGCAGTTGTGCTTTAACACCGAGGTGTGTTAAATTTTCACAAAATTGTGTATTTCTACACATCACTGGCAAATATTGCACAAATTCAGTATATTTTATTATAATACTAGTAATTTGAACATATTTTTTGTAAAACGTAAAACAAACCGATATCATGTAAAACTATTAACACGGAAATGTTACACACTGGAAAATCTCACCTATACAACAGGTTTTTTTTTACAGTGTACTGGTAGTGTACTGCAGCAGCACAGTTGTACACATCGTACAGAAACGTACCAGAAACTATAGTTTTGTATCAGACTATTGACACGGAAATTTTACACATTTTGAAACTAAAATACTGGAAAATCTCATTCACACAATAACTTTTTTGCAGTGTAGTAAAGTAGTTTATTAACAAATAAGTATTAAGTTTGATAAACATATACAGATATAGAATGTTGCAAAGCGTAGAAGGAAGACTCGAAAATGAATGCAGTTTTCTAAAAATAACCATCCACATTACGTAAAAGGTTAATTAACCAACACCTTCTAGTAAAATTAGCTAATAAATGTGAGTATGATTCATTCCGTTTTAAACATTAAGCGATTGAATGCAAGGTGTAGCAAATTAGGCAACAATCAGCTAGCAGGTGTGAATGGGTGTCTCAAATATAGTAAATTCTAGTTTCCATTAACGATGTCTACTACAGAGATTTAAGGATGGTAAGTCATAATGACTGACGTGAGTCACACAGCTCTTATGTTTATACCGCATTCGATGTTTATGTGATTATATTTGAATATATAAATTGATTTAGACCTACGTGATAGTGTGACCAATTATAAATATGGCTGTGAGTTATTTCATTACTTGCCTATCGGTGCAGCCTTTGTGTCGTGTTCCGGACCTGTAATATTATGAAAGCTCCAGCTTACTTGTATTTTATGATTTAATAGATCTAAAATGTCTTACACCTTTACGTTCATAATTTTCCGTTTGAAGTAAGTTACTAGTTCAAAGAGCTGTTTTAAAAATCCTGTTGTTTGTCGGTTAGTTGCACCCATGAAACATTACAGCCTACAAGGCTACATTAATGCTTAAAATAAGCAGGATATTTGCAAATCGTCTGGAAAACTTTTTCCGGTGAACGGTTATCATTAACAGAATTTTTTCTATTTGTTTTAGAGATTTTTACATCTTCATTTATTGTTTTCTAAGTTAATCATAACTTCAAGAGGTTTTTTATCCTAGTAAGCCTTAATGTTAAAGTTTAGAAACAAGCAATCGCACATTGCTCAAATGACTAATAAGATATATCAAATTTAGATTGATGAAACCTGAACTAATAATATAATAATAATAATAATATCTCTACCCCTCATTCTAAGTACGAGGATTAGCTCAGAAGTCGAAGACTTCTTCGGGAGAGGGGGTGGCATATTATTATTAAGCAGGCCGCATTTGCGGTGATTTAAATAATTAAACAATCATTTAATTTGTGTACAAACTTATCAACCACTAGCGAAAAGGTGTTTCTTTTAAGAATCGGAAAACCTCCAATCCACTGATTATTGAAGAAATCAAGTACTGAGAATAATAATTGAAGAAGGTATACATTTTTGAAAATGTTGAGAAATTTTCATACTTAGGAGCAGTATACTAGTATACAAGGAAACCGAACTTTGAAGAAGAAATAGCAGATAGATTGTATATTTAGACACTACAAAGTACGAATTAATAAGACTGTTGTAAGACTAATACCCTAACCACACTCAATGTTCTAAAAATGTTTTCAAATGATTAAAAATATTTTTAATGTTATTATAGATAATATTTTTAATTTCATTAACTCCTAAATGTTTTTAAAATGTTACAAAATATTTTTAAAATATTATAAAAACGTTTCAAAAATGTATTATGAAGTATTTTAATAACGGTTTAATAATGTTTTTAAAACATAATAAAAACGATAACAAATTTTTTTTCTAAAATATTTTTAGAACATCATGAAAATGTTTTTAAAATATGTTAAAAATAAATTATCAAGTATTCTTTTTACCTTTAAGTTTTCGGATTTCATATTTCAATTGGCTAAGGATTTTATCAGCCAATCGGCGCCATCGCACTAATTTACTGTCGGATGCATATTTGCCATCGCCAGATCGTCAGCCTACTTTTGCTGCAATAGCATTAGTTTACAATCATAGAGAAAAAGTGTTCATTTATCTTCCTATGTTTGTAGTGCAAGTGCAGTTACTTACAGGAGTATACTGTGCTTACAGGTAAGTGAAATAAATTTTATATATAGAAAGGAATAATCGGAAATAGGACACTATAATTAATGGTCTAGATTTTCTAACTAAACCAACGTTTCGATTTATTTTAAATCTTCTTCAGGGCTACAATAGAAAGTAAGAGATAAGAATTATATAAAAAAAAACAATATTGACAATGTAAAAATTTAAAAACAAAACAAAAGACAAAAGAATAGTTATACATACATATGAAAAATTTTTTGAAAAAACAAATTAAAATACTATTCATTAAACAATAAAACATTAGATTAAAACATTAGTTTAAAATTTTGTTTAAAAAATTAGTAGCCCCCTTACCTAGTGAGACAAAACCAGAGTCAAAAACAATAAAATTATTATTCATCATATAATGAACAAGTCAGTAGGAAATGCTTTTACTAAACGATATAAATATATAGTGGTAAACTGTAATGTTTCGAATAGTCTTCTAAATTAAATATAAATATCAGATATCGAGATACTAATTAATGAAAAGTAAAAAACCCAGTAAGAAAAAGCAATAAAAATAAGACGTTGACAACAAAAGAAAGAAATGATGTACTGAATGTTCATATTATAGGTATTTTCATTTAATAAATTTCTTAATGATACCATTATAGATTACGCTTAAATGTTCAGTATCAGACTTCTTATTAATGGTATTATTTTGAGATTGTATACATACCATCTCGCTAATAAGCCTTTTTTGGTAATTATATTCCTTGTCAAAAATCTTAATTGAATCGTCATTAAAATAAAAATTATGGTTATATTTGAAATGATGAAGAGCCAATGCTGTATGTTCTTTTTTGTTAATATATTTAGGGTTACATGACGATTTATGCGAGCTCATTCTATGTTTAATATTTTGTTTTGTCTGTCCAATATACATCCCTAAACAATAATTACATTGAATACCATAAATTACATGCGACAGATACGATTTTTCTAGTTTGTCTTTCATGGATGAATATAGTTGACCTATTGTCTTGCTAGGGTAAAAAACAACACGCATATTCTCACTATTAAGAATTATTTTCAATTTTTCTGATAAACCTTTAACATAGGGTATCTTAACATATCTAATATTATTATCTAGATTATTTGTTTCTGAATTCACACCTGAGCCATTGTTATTATAATTACGATTATTATTCAATTATTGTCTTTTGTTTTGTTTTTAAATTTTACATTGTCAATATTGTTTTTTTATATAATTCTTATCTCTTGCTTTCTATTGTAGCCCTGAAGAAGATTTAAAATAAATCGAAACGTTGGCTTAGTTAGAAAATCTAGACCATTAATTATAGTGTCCTATTTCCGATTATTCCTTTCTAAATACAAGTTTAAGGATATTAACAATATAACATATAAATTTTATAAATATTTCTAAAAAATGATTGTACCTAGGTTAGGAAAATGTACGTATGAACATATAAAAAAGCTCGTAGAATTGCTTGTCGAGACTGTTTCACAATTATTCATAAACGAGGCAGCACAACCCATGCAAATATTGAATTAATCAACGACAACATTCGACATGATGATCGTTTTTATGTAAGAAAAATGTATAATGAAGGCATATTGAATATCACTTTAAACATGGAAGCAAGGAGGTACTTAAACAAATTTCATTGTTATAATAACGACTAAAAGTTTAATTTAACAATGCAAATGTGTAATAAAATACTGTACTGAATAACGCACTTGACGACTATTTTTGGTGTAACTGGAAGTACTACATCTATAAAATCTGACAACCATAGTATCTTTAGTTTCTCTAAAACGTTCAGGTTATTTCCTGTAAAGAATTATACATAAAATAATGTTACAGTAATAAAACTTATTATTATTTTTTTTGCTGTATATAATCATATTTTTGTGCTCTATCATACTTTCTCTGCTAGACTATTGTAATTAGCTGTTATTTACATTGTCTATTTTTGTTATAGGAACGAAGAGACGAAGCAAAGAATAATTATTGTATATCGAATGAATTGTGAAAATTACATATTTTAAGTATTTACAATTTTTTAATAATTCACCATTCCTTGACGAGTAATTATAAGTCGTAAGTGTTAATTGAAAGCAATTGTTAACAAAACATTTATAAAATATTTTTATGAATCGAAATATAACCATCTGTTAACGTTTTTAAAATGTTGATTCAATGTCCACAACAATGTTTTAAAAATGTTCTAAAAATATTTTCAAAACATTTTGTAAATGTTAAAAAATATTTTAAAAACATTTCAATATTTGACTAATAACATTTTATAAATATTTATTTGCTGTAAGCAAATAAATTTACTCTTTTTGAATGTGAAGCATAGATAGTATCACAATTGATTGATTCATATCAGAAGAAAATTGATTAAGTATATGATAGGAAAGAAAAATATTGACAAACACAATTGGAGGAAAAAAGTAAAAGATATATGGGAAAGAAGAACAAACACAACGAGTTAGGTGTCGTAAAAGCACAAAGATTCAGATGGATGGATTCGTGGATTAGCCATGTGAAAATACTAAGACAGAACACAACACATAAAATATGAGAAAGTGTAAATCTGAGTATAGAAACAATCAAAACAAACAACATTATACAGGGTTAACTATGACTAAGTACAAATATTTTAAGAGAGGATAGAAAAAAATAAGAATTAACAGAATTTCCTTTGAAAAAAATTCCAAATTTATTTATAAAGCGAAAAACGCCGCCAATGCGAGATTCAGAGTATGCAACTAGCAAGCAACCGTCATGCAACAGTCGGCCATAGTCGGCAGTCGGTCCAGTCGAGTCGGTTCACTGTTATGTTACAATTTAATTCGTGTTTACGTTGTAGTTTTGTGTTCTTCTTCAGTTTTTAGTGCCTTATTTTAATTTTAAACGTTTTATAGTTAATAAATAAAGGAATATGTGTCGGGTACAGATATTTTCCCACAATATAGTTCGCCGGTTTGTTTTTCTAGGTTATGGGACAAGACTACCGCGGGTGTTAAACGTTTTCTGTTATCTATTAGAACCTACCTACTAATCCCTTTCTTCGATTTTGTTATAATACATATGCATTGTATCTAAATAACTGTACTTACGGGAAGTATGTTTATCGGTAGTGAGTGAAAATGTAGTTTTACCAGTTTGTAACCAAAATGAAAAACGAATGCAAAATACTGGAGCTAACTGGATTAACTGTTATCTACCTATCAGGTATTATTACTAATAAGAATGTTATAATAATTTTTGTCGTTTCTGCATTTAGGAACACTGCAAACGACCGCATGGTAGTTGTTGACAGATGTATTGTCAACTATGGATCTAAGCCATAAGCCATCTCAGTCGATACTCATCATAGGCGCCGACTTTCCGTAGGAAATAAGGGTTTTGCCCCATTTTTTAAATATCGAGCTAAAATTCTGGAATAACTTTTTTATTGTCTTTTAGGGCTCCCTGAGCACGTGGTTAAAATTTTTGTACTTAGTCATAGTTAACCCTATATAATTCCATATAAATTTACAATTCATTGTAAATAATTGTAATTCTGTGAATAGTTAAGTGAAATAAAGAGAGTCCACTAGATTGGCAGAGGTAACTAGCAGTGTTATGCCCAGTCTACACGAAGCTAGTTTTTCAAGCTAGAATAGTGATTAATGCTAATAAGTTAGGAACTCTAGCTCTATGTAAACAGGTTTGAGTTTTTAGCTGGCAAACTAATGAAAAAGTGAGTAAGCTATCATCTAAGGCTGTGATAGTTTCAATAGGATGAGATTCTGTTATTTATGCTATGAGCGTTTTGGCTAGTATATAGTGAAGATACACCGTTTTATATTTTCTGCATATATGCACAGTAAATTGAATAATGCAATTAATTAAACTGCATCATAATGAAGAACTCCACTATGCCCTGTTATAGAGACAGACAGCACTTTAAATTATTGGATTAAGCTATTTGATTTTTTCTTTTGATATTTACATTTGATCCAGTCAAAGGAAATTAGTTTACCTGTTTACATCAATTCGATATTTTGATTTGAGTAAATTGTCATCTACTACAAATAAATATCAAAACATTACCACAAAATTAAATTTAAATGTTTGTAGGTATAGGTTATATTCATATTTGAATGTTGACGTGACACGTTTAGAGAATATAAGTGTATTTCGCATGTTTACAAAAGAAAATCAAAAACAAAGTCGGATAAAAATAACTACCGTCATATTCAAAAAAACAATAGTGTAAACATATAATTATCGCATTTGGCGTAATCCAATTATATATCAAATAGAAAAATCCAATCCAACTGATCCAGTGCAATTTGACACAATTTTCCAAGTAAATGTCTCAGTCTAATAATTGTATTTCTTTTACGTAAATTGTAAATTTTTTCCGCTCTAAACTATAATGAAATTAGCTTTGATTTAAAATTTCCAGTATCGTGTGAACCGCTCTAGCCTTATGTCAAGCTAGTATAGTAAGCCAGAATAGGGCGCCGGAATACTAGCTTGCTATCCTAGCTTGAAAAACTAGCCACGTATAGACTGGGCATTAAGGAAAGCGCGTACTATGCGGCCACCTGACAAAATATGTTCTGTGGAAGAAGAATTTTTATTAGCTCTATTATTTGACACGACTGGTCGAGATTCTCCATCAAGTTTTCAGCAAGACCGCTATGCGAGCGAGTCCAGCCCTCGACCTTCTGAAAACGTATACGTTAAAAATCATGATCAGATTCTTCACTAAGCGGGAACGATACTAGCATGGTCTGCAATCCGCCTAGACCGCGACCGCATAGTGCATTAACTGGGAAACGAATTAAAAAGCAAACGACCTAGCGGAAAGATGAAAGATTGTGGAAGGAGGAATGTACGCTATACTCTATGTTCAAAATACTTCTAAAGTTAAGCAAAATATTAATTTTGATAATTTTCATAGTTTACACATGTACCTAGACGATACACTATCGTGTACCACACATGCAGAAAACATATTAACAGTTGCTCTGGCAGCTAATAATCGCGAACTGCTAATACTCATTTTCTACGATCAAGCGTTGCCACTTAGCCATTTTACCATTGCATACATTTAAAAAAATGTACAATGTAAACATTTTTATTTTATAAAAATAACCAAAATGTGGTGAAAAACCATCTGCTTCCTCATTGCCGCAATGACGTTTATATGTATACACAACAACATCGAAATCATCATTGCGTGCAGCGATCGTTACCGTACATTTGTTACATTTTGAAAATTCAATTCATTTAACATTTCCAATATTTAATATGCTTATGCTAATTAAATTTGTAAACGTACTTTTTTATATCTTTTTATTTAAAGAATCAGTTAATTAATTTTTATTTAATAGATTTAGTCACATTGGTTCAGACGTAGACGTAGAAGTATATAAATAAAATTATTACTTATTCACGGTAGTGTGTGCAGACAATAAATATATCGGATAAGAAAGTATGACTAGACCAGGCGTTCTATTTCAGTGACTGTGTTTTGCTAATAAAACCAAAGCTATTTAAATAACAAATTAATAGCTCCAATAGAACCAACAATACTCAATACAACAGTACTACTTTATTAAAATTATTACTGTAATACAGTTAAATGGCAGTACTGATTGTTGTAACCATTATACTAAAGTATTGTCAAGAGCAAAAAGAAACTCAAACAATAGATAAGCAAATAGAGCGGCATAAACCATTATTTCGAAACTATTACAAAAACAAACTGTCACAAAGTTCAAATTATAATAAACGGGATAGATGTTCGTAGATATCCTTTAGTTGGTACTTGGTACATTAACAATTTAAATTCAATGGATTTTCTTATTCCCCTGAACTAAAAAAATCTATGAATACTGAATAAATTCAAATACAGTCACTGCTGAGATATGATCAAGAATTATAATCAATCCAGTTACAACATCTAATGTATTGTTTTATAAGTAGTAATCATTAATTTGAAGATAACTTTTAAATTAATTACTAATACGATAACAAAGGTTATAATTCCTTTTTTTATAAAACTCATAAATAAATTTACGGTAGTTTGTAATGGTTCCCTACAATTCAAGATCAAATCAACTTAAGATTGCCTACAAAAATGTTCATTATATCAATCGAGTTTTCATTTAGTTATGCTCAGCTGTAATTTAAATTTAACGACTGTGAACGGCGCTTCTAATGTTACCTATCTAAATATTAAAGCAGCCCTACAGGAAAATAATTTTGTGCGTTTGGTTTTGTACAATGTATTCCATTTTTGATATCACGTTAGGGTATCTCGATTACAATAAAAGATAGAAAGTTGGGTCGACTACTTTTCTGAGATAAATCATGAAGTAAAAAAATATGTCTTATAGATTGTTTTACGAACACAAGTAATGTGTTTTGGTTATATGGCCATAACTTACTTAAATATGCAGAAAATGTTTTGCATTTTTCAAAAATTTGCATAGTGTAATGTTATACAATATAAAAAAACTACTAGACTGATATAACAACTGAAGATGTAATTATTGTTTCTTGCTGTTCCTGGAATAAAAGTGTTATATCAGTTAATAGTTTTAGTAAGTAATGAGTCAATTTTAGTCTCCATGAATTATGTTAACTTGATTTGACTTTCCAGGTGGTTATGTCGTAGCTTCGGTAACTGGTCGCTGCCAGAAACAGAATTAAAGTGCACATCATCATATCCGAGAAACGGTTCCGACCGTAGCAGTGATAATACCAACAATAGGAGCCGAAATTAATATATAGGCGGACCCAGAGATATCGATAGCGAATATGTCCCCACAGATCTTAGCCAGAGAACAACCAGGGCAGGTAAAATAATCCCAGCTAGTGCTAGGGATTATGCACTTTAATTCTGTTTCTGGCAGCGACCAGTTACCAAGATCACGGCATAACAACCCGGAGAATTACTAGGTATAAAATGATAGCACTGGCCATGAAAGCCTAAAAGCCATTATGTTCACTTGGTTTAACAAATTCCTAGGTTGGTGACACGTCATAGAGAAGGTAGCTTAAAGGCTATAGCACTTAAACCCATTGTTCTCCTTGTACTTCCCTACGGGGATCTTTCTAATACAGACCATAGAAGGCCATGGTTTTTCGCAACACGGATTCTCGTGTTGACGAGATAGTAGTGCACTCACATAGGTGTTTTACACTTCCTTGTATAATAAAGGTGCTTCTTTAACCAACAGTGTCCAGTTTGAAGACCTGTCACCAGTCGAAGATTCCTTCTAGCCATGGCCAGGTACTTTTTGGCTGTATCCTTGCAGGAGTACTCTAAGAACTCCTTAGCAAGTTGACAGTTATTTGTTTCATCTCATCGTTTCTTAATTTGGATGTGAAGACAAAATAAGAAGTCAGGCTGAAGTGCGCGATTTATTTAATGCGAAATATTCCGAAAACCAAATCTCGCAAGAGAGTTAGTTAGTAGGTCGTTAGAGAGTTAGTAAAGTTAGTAAAATATTTCACAAATTTGAGGAACACGGTAAAGTACAGACTTTTCCCAAAACTGGACAGGCACGTGCTTTGAATGAGGAAAAGAAATTAAACATTAAAACTTGCTGAAAATCCTTATACTGTTTCACTTGCCCGCAATCACGATGCTTCTTGAACTGCAATTCGAATGTTTTTGAAACAAGAGAAATACCACCACTATAAGGTATGAGTTGTCCAAGAGCTTTTGGAAGACGATTATGATAGGCAATTACAATTTTGTGAGGAAACGATGAGACGGTGTGAAATATTAGTTTTAACTATCGCTTTTGGTCCCAGGAAAATTCACACTAGACATGCAAATCGCATACGTAGCACCCACAGAAAGTTAATGTATGGGCAGGTATCATCAACAACAGAATCTTGGGCCCCTTTTTTTTATAAAATTCTTACTACCGCACGCTACCTGAATTTCATAACATTTGACCTGATACCTGCTCTAGCTGTGATTTTTCCTCATGAAATTGATCCAGATATACCGAATGAAATAATTTGGTTTCAACAAGATGGCGCTCCCCCACATTTTGGTATTGATGTTCGAAGATACTTAGATGAAATGTTTCCAAATCGTTGGATTGGTAGACGAGATACAGTTGAATGACCGCCAAGATCCCCCTTGTTATTGAAAATATAAAACTTGTTTATTTGGTATGGCTTGATTTGGTTTTTTATAAGCTATTCAATAAGCCCCCTCATGCCTTATGTTTCTACTTGAAAAAAAGTAGGGGTAACTGGAGGTTAAGGGGTTGAAGAAAAGTTAATTATTACATAACCGAAAGATGGGAAAAAATCAAGATATCTTATTCAAAAGATATGGATTTTATTCCGTACTTCTGGCTATCCTTATATATGCTAGTTCCGTTTGTACCACGGTACCATGCCTGTCTTTTGGCCACTAATATCGAATATGTAAGGATCTGGAATGGATCCATCTTGCATCTTTCTTCCCTTTTGATCGGTCTGTAATTACATCCTCACTGACGGTTTCCTCATTCATGATAAGTACCGATTCTGTCTAACACAAAATTGAGAGAAATACTGTCAGTGTCTGTCTGCAGAAGGGGCATCTTCCTGACGACTTCATTCCAGGCAACTCCTAACTTCCCCACATCCGACATCTGGTATAATACCAGTATTCTTTAGGCGAAGTATGGTTGTTACGGCCTCTTTTTTTAGATAAATATCCAAACATGGTAGACATAGCCTTACCTCCATTGCTATAGTGGGTGTTGTTAGCATAGCTGCAGCTATGCTCAGATAGGAAATCCTTTGTACTTGGCTAAGATTTTGTTTTGCTGTAGCTGCACTTCATTTCAGACGCGAATTGCAGGACTATTTAAATAACCAGTTTCCCCACTGGTGGATAAGTTGCAATGGACCAATAAAATGGTCTGCCAGATCATCAAACCTAAACCAATGTGATTTTTATCTGTGGGGTCATGCGAAGAGTTTAGTTCCACTGAAATTATCATAACGGATGTCGCATGAACAGATATAAAACATCGTAGAAACAATTTTAGGAAAAATATCTCTCCTAAGGGAGATGTCCAGAGAGAGTCGTGGATAAAGCGGGTGATAATTTATGTAAATGAAACCAATGACGCAATGTTGCAAATTTAATGGGGCTAGATCTAGACTAAACTAAATAATTAAAGACTTGTTTTTATTAATACATTTATACACGCATATTTTGGTTGTTTTTGATATTTAGAAAAAGTGTTGCATAGTTTCTTGAAGTCTATATCGTGTCAAATGAAAAACTATTATTTAAGATTCATTCTGTATATTTGATGTATGCTATCCAAGACGTTTCTTTGCATGGTTTAGGGTCACAGGCCTATGCCGTTCTCTAGGTAGTTCTAAACTTGGTAGTCTTGATTAAAATTATTTTGATTTTTCTTGATTTCTATTGCTTCTCTATGAACTCTTGGCTATAACTCTCTTTCTTCCCCCTCTATCTCATTCAATAGATACCTATAGTTGCGGCAAGAATTCAGACGACTTACGTCACGGCTGACGTTACGCAATTGCTTTCATTGTCAACATGATTTACGATATTTGGTCACGCTAAAAAAATCATTTTTGTAATTTAGTGCAATATATAGTGCAAACATTTACTGTAATAATAAAACTATATACGTTTTGTTATTCTCAGTTGTAGTATTTTAAATAATTTGATGAAACATAATGAATTATTCATTTGTTGTATGACGTAAGTTGTATGAATTCTTGCCTCAACTGTATCTTCCTTATGTTGACCTCGTACTGTTGTTATTCCTTAGGAGGCAGCGATATTTCTGTAACTTTGTGTAACTTGTTTTTCTGTTTATTCTATTGATGCATGTATGTACAATGTATCTACAACATGTGATGCTATGCACGAAAATCTAACTAGTTCTAGGAAAGGATGCGTCTAACTTTCTTGAGGTACTAAGATTCTGGTTTCCTAAAAGACGGTCCATCTTATCACTGTATTATTGTATGTAGGGTGAATTGATGCGTGTATATGGGGTGATTTTAAATAAAGTAGCAAAAATGAGACCACATATTCCTTAGGCGAAAATAAACCGAACCTAACATACCTATATCCCAAGTCGCTTAATAAAAAGACACAAGGTGTCAAAGTTAAAATTTTACTTTCGATATTTGTAGATAACTTCTTAAAAAATCCAAATATTTACTTAAAATTTGTAAACCAGGGATTTTTGCGGGTGAGAAATTCAAATTTCTTTTTAATTTTGACGTCACTAGTAGAGGGCGCCACCTATGGCACAACATGTTTCATTTAAATGGCAGAACTTTTTTGCAACTTAGTGTATCCATCTGACTATAGAAATAATTGATTCTCCTACCTGATTTATTTGAAAAAGGTATACCTTGCTAAAGTCGTTAGGAGTAATCATTTTTGAAATAATCCTATTTGAAATGCTGAGTGCACCGAGTAAAAACTATGTTGGTTTGAGGTAAAGTGCCTTTTCTGCCGAAGATACAGCAAAATATTACTTGAAAGTTGTTCAGAATGGTAAATTATGAAGACGTGCAAAATTTCAAGAAGATCGGCGAGGTTTGATGAAACCATTTTTCAACAAAGCATAAAGATTTTATCAAAGCAGGCCGATCTTTTTGAAATTTTGCACATCTCCATAATTTACCGTTTTGAACAACTTTTTCAAGTAACATTTTGCTATATGTCCAGTAAACACACAAGTTCTGCTATTTAAAAAAAACATCATGTGCCATAGGTGGCGCCCTCTACTAGTGACGTCAAAATTAGAAACAAATTTGAATTTCTCACCCGCAAAAACCCCTGGTTTACAAATTTTAAGTAAATATTTGAATTTTTTAAGAAGTTATCTACAAATATCGAAAATAAAACTTTAATTTTGACACCCTGTATCTTTTTTATTAAGCGACTTGGGATATAGGTATGTAAGGTTAAATCGGTTTATTTTCACCTAAGGAATATGTGGTCTCATTTTTGCTACTTTATTTAAAATCACCCTGTATACAATGTATCTACATGGGATGCTGTGCACGAAAATCTTAAGAGTATATTGTTCCTACAACTAGTTCTAGGAAAGGTTGCGTCTAACTTTCTTGAGGTACTAAGATTTTGGTTTCCTAAAAGGCGGTCCATGTTATCACTGTATTATTGTATAGATATTTTTTCTTTTTCTTGATCTAGGTATTCTTCTGATGGATGCAGTTCTTCATCCAAGTGTTTTATATTGTTCGACCATTGATTATTTAATATCGTTTAAATAAATACAAATAAAGTTTACTTCATGTTTAATAAACGACGTGCGGTACTGAATACTGCCGTGGCTAATTCTTTTTGTTGTACACAAGTAGTAGTAGTTAACGGATATTTTTTTACAGTTAGGTACTTTCATAATATAAGTTGTTAGATATAACATTAAAATTAAATTTATATTGATTATTAATCGAGATAAAAAAACAATTTTGAGGAATATAAATATAACAGCCACATTAAATCATTTAAACTATTCACTTTTATTATTTCGGTTGGCGCCATATACCTAGAATGAAGAATTATCGCTCCAGGCTTTTGCAATAACTCGATGATGGAAACACTCTCTATATTCATAAATGTCAGTTTTAATATAAATATACGAAATCATGTTAAATTTTTTTAAAAAATATATTCATATATTCTAAAGCTGAAATATTAATGTTACATAATAGCTACTTATTTGTTCGTTACTCAATTTCGTAAATCAAAATGTTATTAATAAATTTATTTATTCATGGAATATCCTGAAAGTTGATTATAATTTATGGATTTACTACTTCTGACAGCTGGCTACCGGTAGAAACCACGTATTTCTAAATTTGTTGGAGTACAATGTCTACCAAAAGGTTTAAATATTCGCAAAAAACATATTCAATAAAAGTTATCAACGTTTTAAAATTTATTTTGTACATGTGCATGGCATGAAATTGGATATTACCAAATAAAATTGCAAAAAGCAAATTCTTACGGCAATATTTGTGTAATGAATACTTCAAATGTTTATCCCAAGAGAAAAGGATTGTAAATGTAAAATTTAGATTAGATAAGTTATTTACTAGAAAAAAGTATTATACAGGGTGATAGTTTTTCAAATATCATGACTTTTTGCAACCAAATCGTGAAAGAAGTGTCCAGGGTGTCCACGGCATATTGCAGCAGTGTGACCTGCCATACACGAGGCTCAATTATATTTGTACCATGTACAGCGTGTTCAAGTATTAATATCAAGGGATTGGACCGGTATCATGGCCGCAGTGATCTCCTGACTTGGGATCATTTGAACTTATTTTTATGGGGAAATTTAAAAAATGAAGTATATTGCACCGAAGTGGATACTATTGATGATTCACGCAAACGTATCATAGCTGCTGCCAATAACTTACAAGCTCCAAACGGATAAAAAACAGATATATTTCTGTTAGTCTGTAGAAACTGGGTAAGACGAGCCCAAAATGTTGTTGTAACATCAGGTAAGTCAAACCATTTTACTAATTTAAAGCATATATTAATTCTATTAATAATTAATAACAATAGCACAAAAGCAGCTGAATTTGTTGTACAAAAATAGATCTTCTGAAATGTAATGTATTTCTTTCCTTGGAAATTTTTTGTCCGGTCGCCGATTATACGTTTAATCAGGTTTTACACTGGACCAGTTTCCAGTGCCGTGCGGAAGTGTATTTTTAAATCATTTTTGAACTACTCTTTTGATTTTATTTTTACAAAATAATATTTGTAATTTGAGTTCCTAACATGTGCTTTAATATATAATCGGGAGTAAATATTACAAAAATGTGGATACATATGAATATAGATGCGATGAAGTACCATCATGATAGTGCATAAACAACACTCCTTGTTGAAGTTCCAAAAGTAAATCCTTTAGTAAATCTGGCAACGCATTTTCTATATTTTACACATAAATTCCTCCTATTAGTATTTGCCAAAGTATGACAGTACCAATTATACAATTATATTATCACATCATTTTATATTGAAAACTATTTTCATCTGTATGAAAACTTATTCTTTTCCTAAATTAGTTACCTCTCTTTTTGTGAAACACGCTTCACCGGTAAAAAAAATATTAATTTTTGTTTGCATCCTTTTCGCTATGCGTATTAACAAATCGATAAAAAATCAGTCGCAACCTAGATCCAAATCATAAGGATATGATTTTGACCTTTCATTCAAAATTAACACAATTGGTTGTTAAAAGAAGTCCACATCTGATTATGTTGAAATAATAACACAATAGAGATATTCACGAAAAAACGTTACTCTTGACTGATCCGTTTGGCGCAAGGGCTTATTTAACTAATTTTTATTTTTTCAGAAGTGTGGCAATAACCCAATCAAACGAAAGAAAAAAAATTAAATTCTGTTTAAACGTAATAATCAATTATAGGACCAATATTGTTTCTGATGTTCATCAATGACATTCATTACTTTACTGCACCTAATAAGTGTGTATACTATTTGCGGATGATACTACACTGGTTGTATCTCACGAAAATATTTTTTCTCTGAACCTACTCCTGGAACAACTTGAAAAGAGCGTAGAACAATGGTTTGTTGTTAACAAATTGAAACTTAATAATACTACAACTCAAAAACCAATGCCAATTTTTTTTTAATACTCTGACAGGTTTCAAAGTTATTAAGATATTTCAAAATAAAATTCTAGCATTGAACACCCTGTATTTTTTAAACCAACAACATTCAGTTAAGCCATATTTTGGTGTGTAGTATCTCCAGTTCAGAGATTGTCCATTTTTAATGAATCACCCTGTATAACTATAATTTTTCTAAACATTTCAAACCATCTATTACATAATTTAATTTGCTTATTTAATTTCTGTCTCAATATATATAAATATAATTGATTTTCAAGAGAAAACTCGTTTTCGTTCTTTAAAGAGATAATATAAAAATAAATGGCTTATATCACACACATTTATGTGTCCAAAAATTTCTCGGCCTAAGAGGTAGCAAATAAAATATGATATTGGTTAATTTTATTGAAAATTAATTTCTTCTTACCTTAATCATACTAAAAAATTATAACTAAATTATATTAGTATCTCACTGACTATTTTATTATTATTTTCACACCTACATATGTCTTTTCATATATATTTGTTTAAAAGTTGAACAGAGCGTCTTAGACATAATTATAGGAAAGACCTCTATTATTTTTTCATGCTTTATCCTTTGATACAGAACAACAAAGACAGAGATTTTGTATAATGCTTTAAAAGTTAAGTGATAAACATTGATGCATTACGCTAATTAAGTAAAAGCCGCTTTACTGTCTGAAATTCTGTATGAAATGTACACTAGCATATTGCAAAAGTACAAAAATATATTTTGCTCGATTTTTATTGCAGCTTTTCCGCAAATCTGGGGAATAATTTAGTGGTTTGCATGGTTACCACCATAAGCAGAAATTCCTAGGCTGAACTGTCAAATTTAAACTGCCTTCGTTTTTTGATTGTTGAGCTTGCAAAATATGTTAACTAAACCTTTATTTTATATGTTATGCTGTTTGTTATTGTTACTTGTCAAATTTGGATAAATTAGTTTTTAGTGTGCATTTGGATTTAACTACCACTTCTATTGAAATTGCGAATTGACGAATGTAAAACAAACTTCAAGTCAGAATTTCAGGAAAGGTATTGCAGGTGCAAGCGCTTGCTGCAAGCCATTGCAAAAAGAATTGCGAACTGTAAACCATGTCTTGAAAATGAATATCTACAGAATTGTAATTACTTTGTCAATTACGTTTACGTCAGTTTTTCATTGCGTGACTTAAAATACCATTTTTAAATAATTCATTATACTCAATAAACGATTTTTGCTTGACATATCCAAACACATCATTTTCAATATTTCGTTTAATTCGAAATTCAAAGTATTCTCAGTTCTTATTATCTTATCAGATAGAATCCACAAGACCAAACCGATCGAATTTAAGAACTTATCCACCAATTTGTATTGCTAAAGATATATTCTTCTGAATATTTCTATAAGAAATTGCTAACCTTTTGGAGAACATTGTATATATGGGATCTGCAGGATCCTTGCTAAAATGCAAGTTGATCAAGGCAGTTTGTTTACCTCCGTGTGCCCGTCCACCCACAACGTAATGGTTACGATCAGCCCATGGGCAACATCCCATGCACCATATGGTTAGTTCTTATTTTTTTTGTCCGTAACTTTTCAATCTTCACACATTTCACGGCGTATTTATTTTAACTCATTTTAATGCAGTGAAACCCTAATTTCGATATAAAACGACGGCCCGACCGGCCAAAACGAAATCAAGAGTTGGGCTCCGTAAAGGAAATTTAATTAGAAGTAACAGGTGTAGTTGATTAAAGATTACTGACCTTGTAATTTTGAAATATATCCTTTGCGAGCAACAGGTTGCTGCTTGGTTTTCGGATGCATCCAATTATAAGCGCGTATACCTGCGAACTGTGTTTACTAATAAGCTTTATTTTTTTAAATAAAATTACTGTTGTGCCCCAGTTTTGAGGTGCTCCATGTGTATCAAAATATTTAGTTATATCTAGAAAATATCTGCATCTTTTCTCATATGTCAATTGTAATAAAGTTAGCTCCAGTCGAGTTATAAAGAATAATTATAACAGAGACATCAAAAGTAAGTCCAGTAACAATAGTTCTAAAAAATTTTTCTAATAGTATACAGGGCGAGTCAGAAAGAATTGGTTAACACTAAGCTGGAGATACTAGACACTAAAATAGTATGTTTGAGCTCATCATGCCTTATACGAATATCGCTGGATTAAGAAATTCAGGAAAGTTTAAATTTTATTCTGAAATTTGTCAATAATTCTTCATAAATAATGTACTGTACTGTATTTGCATTTAATGTATTTTGTAGTGACTTTGTATTTTCAAAAGATGAAAATAACAATTATTGATAATAGTAATAATAACAAACTTTAAATCAAATGTTGGAAGTGTCTACCACCTACCTCAATGCATTTTACTATACACTCTCATAAATGTCTGAATATCAAAATGTTACTTTTAAATGCGTTAGTAGCTACTTGTATTTTCTGCCGCAACTCCCCAACACAATTAATTTCCTCATGGTACACAAGTTCGAGGGTTTAAGTCTGGACTTCCCGGTGGCCAACTAAATTTACTCCCACGGTCAATCCACCGATGAGGAAAATGTTCATTTAAATACTGTCGTACTGGCAAGGCAAAATGTGGTAACGCACCGTCGTGCATAAATCACATACATTCTATTCCACACAGCACAGCACAGTATATCATCTAAAAAGTAATTTAAATTATGATAAAGGAAGTTTAAATAATGAGGTCCAGTTAGATTGGCTGGTAATTCAAAATGTATAAAAAGAAACTAAATTAAACCACACCAAACAATCACCTTAAACTCATGCTGAAAATGTATTTCTCTTACAGCATGCGGATTTTCGGAATCTTACAAATTATTATTCTTCCAATTGAAAACTCGCCGTCTAGTAAATGTCGCCTCTTGGGACCACGATCGGAGTGGTTGCGGGTCGAGGATGTCCGCAGGGTGGAGTTCTTTCCCCGCTTCTGTGGTGCCTTGTGCTCGATGGTCTCCTTCGTCGGCTCAGCGAAAGGGGGATTTAAACTCTATGCTGACGACCTTGTTTTCATCATATCAAGGAAATTGCCAGGTGTTATCAATGAACTCACTCAAAGGGCTCTAGATATCATAGAAAGCTGGTGCACAGACGGGGTCTTAGAGTTAATTCCTCTAAAGTTGATCTTGTTCTCTTCACCATGAGGCGGAAGATAGATGGCTTCAGGGAGCCGACTATTTCCAACGTTGCCATTCAGAGGGCACGAACAGTCAAGTTTTTAAAGGTTACTCTGGATGACAAACTAACCTGGGTACCCCATATTGACAGGCAATTGCAAAAAGCCATTGCGTCCTTTTGAATTTGCAGGAGACTATTTTATACTGGTCCTCTTAGCGCTTAAACAAATTTCAGCGATTTACGTGTGTCAGTGCTACAGGGGCGCTAATCTCAGCACCCACAAAGACCCTAGAGGATCTCCTGTCTCTTCCAAAACTGCAACTCGTGGTTGAGGGGGAGGCGAGAGGGCCCTCTTATCTAAAAGAGTGGGGGAGTTAGTAGATAGGGATGAGACTACTGCTGCATCCAGCAATAAGATATCCCCTACCTATACTTTTCAAAGAAATTTTAAGGTAGAATTTCTGGCTAGAGAAGCGTGGCTTGTTAATCCTCCTTGGGGAAACACGCAACGGTTTTTCAGGCTGACGTATTTGCTATATCTGTGTTCAAAAGAATAACAGGAGGTGATATATGTAAATCAACATATTGAAGTATGCAAAGACAGCCAGGCAGCTTTACGAGCGCTTCTGTCTTTCAGGATCACCTCTCGTGTGGTCCTGGAATGTGTCAGAGCTCTTTCTCTCTTGGGAAGGGTCGGTCAATCGTGTTAATCTGACCTGGGTTCCGGACCACAGTGGTGTGACAGGTAATGAGAGGGCTGACATGTTGGCCAGACAAGACTCGAACAGTCAATTTGTGGAACCTGAACCAGTTTTGGTGTTATCACAATGCCATCTGGCAAGGTCCATTGATAACACAAACCGAAACTTCATTATGATTAATAGAAGCAACATAAGGGTCGTCACGGGTCTCTTAACATGCGACGGATATCTGAGCAAGCACTTACATAGGATTGAGCAATGTCGCGAGGTGCAAAGTGCAGACTTTGCGACAATGTAGATGATTTTCTGTCTCAAGACATTAGAGAGATTGCAGCAGAGCTGATGCTCGCTTTTGCGCGCAGCATGGGCCTGTTTTGAATAATCAATAATCAATCTATAATCAACGGCATTCAGATCTGAGTGCTGCAGGCAATCCGTGCCGCCATTTAAAACAACAACAACAAAATGTTGCCTCATCGGTATATAGAATCTTATTGAGGAAATCTGGGTTTTCCATTTCCATATTTTGTCCAAATTGAGCAAATTGTAGGCAAACTGGTAAATCTTGAGGAAATAACTGCTGAACTGGAGTATAAGGATAAGGTTGGACCATTTCTTTTTTCAAAATTCTACAAACGGTGGATTGGTTTACCCCCTTTGCCGCACTTAACCTACTAGCACTCATACCGCAAATTTCCTAAACACGAATTAAAATTTCCTCTTCTTCATAGGCTGTGATAGATTTTTGAGTACCATGGTTACTTTTTGGTCGAAAAGATCCAGATTCGCCTAAGCGGTTGTAAAGATTTATGAATAATTTATAATTAAGTTGCAATTTATTTGGGTATAGTTATACTATCTTCGGGCCGCCGCATGTCCACTAAAATTAGCCTGAGGAGAAATACAAATCATATCATGCATCTCACTGTCAGAAAAGTTATTGTGTCGTGGTATTTTTTCATCACTAGTTAATAATTTTGCATGAATAATAAAACACACGCACGCAAAATACATATATTGATTGACATGAAAATTTGACACAAGCCTACATAGAAAATAAATACCAATATCAGCACTTGAATAAAATTCACCGCAAAAATACATTGGAGCATTCAAATGCAAATAACTCAGAAACCCTAAACAAGAACACATTTTGTATCTAGAATTTAACGTTCTTTTATATTTTTAAGCATAGCTCTACAGATAAAGAAAGATGTTTTGATTTACCTAAATACTACGGTGAAACTAGCGCCCTCTAGGAGCAACGGCAAAATAAACTTCAAATTCGTAATTCTCACACCAAAATAAAAACACCAATTCTAATTTTCACAGTCATGCTATCAAAACTTTCTCAATTATTGAAAAATTTTAAAATAAAATATAAACCTTGAACTCCTTGTATTTCTTAAACCAGCGACATGTGTTTAAGGCATAATGAGCACAAACATAATATTTTGGTGTTTAGTATTTCCAGCTTAGTGTTGATCCATTATTTCTGACTCACGGTGTTTTATTTCCCTTATTATGCTTCATATGTAGGCTACTATAACATGCATAAAACTTTCAGCTTGGAAAAAAAATATTTTTTCTACAAAACTGTTAAAAGTGGGTTTTTTAATTGTCATTTTTGATGTTAAAAATGTAATTTTTTGACACGCGTGTTAAAAGTAAATCATAGTTTATTTAAATTTTGTTTTGAAAATTAATAAAACGTTTTAATAAACACATGAACAACTTTTTATTTTAAATAAGTACAAATCAAGATTTTAACTAGCTATTACTATTAACATTTATAGTAAAATTAGAACAATTTGAAATTGTAATTCCCTGCGAAGTCATCACACTTAAGTTGGTTTTACTGTCAACATGTGTGACACATCTATTTTCTGTAGAAATACTACTGGTAGTACTGATGGTCTTGCTAGTAGTTGCAGCAGTAGGAAGTATTTGGCACGCAATTTCCTTCTTCTGTTCCAGTGAATTTTCAATGTAGCCTTCAGCTACCGTCGAAGATTTCCATCCTCCATGTCTCTTGATGGTAGCAAGATTTGCACCAGAATCTGCCAACAATGTCGCCGATGAACGACGAAAACAGTGTCCGGTGTAGAGTTGAGGATTTGGTAGATTCAAGAACTCTGCAATGTCGGCAGGCATTTTACCAAACATGTTAATTCCGACTGGATTCTTCACACATTTATTCTTCATATATTTAAGAAAAAGTCGTCTATGGTCAGCGTTGGGTAGCCGGAGTGCCGTATACTTTCTAAAAAAGTTTAAATAGAATTCACCAACAACACTGATAGTCCGAGGTACTTTCGTTTTAGTATCTGGTATGGTCACAACAACCGAAGTGCCCAAATATTCGATATTGTCGATGGTCATCTAACACAATTCCTCCCGGCGATACGCCCCGAAGACACTCACTATTGCTGCGACTTTCATCATCAGATACTTTTCGTCTTCTGCTTCTGTGAGAAATTTGTCGAAATGCGTCTTCGTCAAAACTTTTGACTTTTTTGCTTGATATCCTTCACCCTTCTGTTTTAAAAAAGCAATAAGTTTATAATGTTTACTTATATCTTAATCTTGCTTTATTTTTAACATAGTTTTGATCATGGAATAATTTGACCACAGCGTTGACGATTTCCATATCTTGGCTTTTTCCTCAAAATATGCGAGTAAAACACTTTCGTAACATTTCCCAGGGACCTTTTTAATGTTGCACCATTCTGAAAAGCGTCTATAAGCGATTTCGTATTGTTCCTTTGATTTCGCCGGCAATAATTCCAATGTTGCTCGACTGGCGGCTTCTTCGATTTCAGCAGGGATGGATTCGTTACGCTCATTATCGAGATTATTCATTATACTTATAATATTACTAGAAAATGCTGTCAATATTTTTGCGCTTTTTCCGTAACTAACAACAGCACTGGTTGCTACGAAAATTTTGGTTCATAAACATTGCGATCTGTGTGGTATTTTTTGATTTCTTATTTTTATTGAGTTTAAAGTTCTTTCGATTGTTTTGTAGAAAAAATAGTGTATGATATACGTGTTAAAAGTGATTTTATTTTGTTCGTGAAGTTTAATCATCTTCACTCACAAAATAAAATCTTACTTTTAACACGTATATCATAAATAGCTATTAATAAAGACAATGCGAAAATTTTCAGTTTGATTAAACTAACAGACATTTTTCTTCTCCACTTCCAACTAGCACCAAAGTAACATTAATTGAGACTGGAATCTTCGAACCTTCAAAGAGTAACTATTACGTAATTATCAACAAATTTACTTCTTTGCTGTATAAATAACTTCATACAACAATGTTACAGTCACTGCTACGTATCTTCAACTACTTCTAGTTATAAAAAAAAACAAATTCACGTTTCACTTGCACTGCACTTATAAATGTCTATCCAACATCTACCTGACTCAGAGTTAACAAAGTGTACATTAAATATACATGAAATGTAACCGTATTAGATTCCAGACAAAGCAAGCAACATACTATTATGAAAGTGCGTGAAATAATGGTGCGAGATTGCTAAAGTTCCTTAAAAGTTGCGGTTTTCGCGCCGCGATGTAATCTCCATGGAACCACAATATCGTTGGAACGTGGCCGTACAAATTCCGGAAACGTCGCCGGAACGTAGCAGGCACCAAAAACTTATTCTTCATTTTCGTCATAGGTATGTAATGGAATGTTTCTATTACGTGCCCATGGCTAGTGTGAAATACTTTATCTACAACTGCTTTATAAGAGCCTCATTACAGCATTTATTTTGCACTGTTTCAGTTGAATAATGAAGGTCATTACACTACTAGTAGAGTAATGTGACAGTTGTGGCAGTTGCAGTAGCTTTTTCAATTTCAAGAGGCAAGTTTTCTGTTTCTGAATCACTCATTATTTCAATCAACACAAGAAAATTTAAAAACGAAAACTCAATTTTGTTTAAAACAAGTTATACAGGAAGTTTGACAGGTTACCATAACAATGCCTTTGCTTCTTGATTTTGAAACAAAATTAACAAACTGGATCTGATTGTCTCACACAAATGTCTCACTTATGTATAATAAGGCCTATATCGCACTTGTACTATAAATAACTATTAAAGTACCTACAGTAGTCATAGCTACGTTCCAATGACTAATTGTTGTAGTTAGGCTGAGGAAATAATTCAATATATTCTGTTTGGAAGCGAAAGAGAGTAATAAAACCCCGAGATAAGAACCGGCCATGGGCGTGGTAATATTTTGTTTCAGGTAATAATACCAATGCTAAACAAAATTTTAAGTGAACTTTCAGAGGACAACCATTTCCCAAAAATCAGTAGAAGCAAATTATGGGCCGTTTTACGAGAGTAGAATTTTTGCTGAAAAAAGCAGAACAGGAAGTCAGTTCTTATCGATAAAGATGAAATTATTTGTTGACGAAGATCCTACTTAAGATCAATTAGAAAATTCCGTGACGAAGGGAGGAATATTTATTATCTAGACGAAACCTGGGTCAACGAGGGATATACTGTAACAGAAGTATGGTAAGATACAAATGTAAAAAGTTTTCGACAAGCGTTTTTGGATGGACTTTCAACGGGGTTCAAGGCACCTTCAGGTAAAGAGCAAAGATTAATAGTGACATATATAGGTAGTGCCAGTGGTTTTGTAGATGGCGGTCTACTTTTATTTGAATCTAAAAATACAGGTGACTATCACGAAGACATGAACGCAGATGTTTTCGAAGAGTATTTTACACAGATGTTGGATCCTATTACTCCGGGGTAATTGTCATGGATAATGCCAGTTATCATTCACGCCAGACCGAGCAGACGCCTACGATTGCTTGGAGAAAAGCCGATATAATTCAATGGTTATCCGAAAAAATCATTTCTTTTGAAACAAATATGGTAAAAAAGGAACTTTTGACACTTGTCAATCTTAATAAAGATCGGGAAAAATATGATATCGATGAAATGGCAACAAATCGCCAAATAAGAGTACTACGGTTACCACCTTATCACTTTGAACTTAACCCAATCGAATTAGTCTGGCGCAGGTAAAAGGAGATGTTTAAATTAAGTGACGTGAAAATTTTGTAAAAAATTCCTTGGAACGAGTAACTGAAGATAACTGGCAAAGATGTATACATCATGTACAAAAAGAAGAGAAGAAAATGTGGGAACTCGATAATTGAATTGACGTTACTGTGGATCCTATCGTTATCAATCTAGGAGACGAAGATAATTCATCAGAATATTCAGAGGATGAATTTTAATATACCTACTTTTTTATTTTCTTTATTGTACATTTATACAACACTACATTTACTCACCATAATTTGAATTTTCAAAATACATATATTTTTGTGTCGAATAAAAGTCTATTCATTAAATTTAAATAAATATTTTGATAATAATATTGAATAATTTTATTTGAATTACTAAAAATTCTTTTAACCCGGTTATGATACTTAAAGTAGCCTTTAGTTTTGAAATGCTGTTTTTAAATTATTTACTTATAAGAGAAATGGACTGAGAAATTGAAGCGGCATAGACAAAGACGGATTGTCGGGGATTAAATTTTAGCTACCTGCTAAAATTTGGTACGGTTCGATCACACAAAGTTTTTTTTTTTAAAGTAGACCTCATCTATACCGATAATATATAATATAAAAATATTGAATATAAGCATCAGTACTACATTTATTTACGATTTGCATACATAATAAGCTTTTATTATTCTCTTTCACTTCTAAACAGACTATAGTGATAGGTAAAATACACTTATGCCAGCAAAAAACTTGTATAAAATGGAGGACTGATAAAGTGATAAACAATTTACCAACAACACTTAACTTAAGTACTTATAGAATGTTTTCATTAAACTACGTATGAATTTTTGTAGTAAATTTAGCTAGATTAATTTTTATTTTAGATAATTATTGAATACAGCTTTGTCTATGTTCATTAGTACACCTATATATTTGACATTAGATAACATGCATATGACTCCATTAATGGGAATTGTAGAATAATTGATTTATATTAGCTTCAACACTGTTACAATACAATAAAAAAACACAAAAACTAATAAAAAATAATATGATATTCATTTCTAATTTTGTAATAGAAATGGATTATTTGGCACCTAACAAAGTTAATAAATTTATTTGAATTGGTTATATATAAAAAAATACATATTAATATTTAAATCACTCAAGGGTTTATATTAAAATAAAAACGGAGCAGCTGATAGAAATAAAAAGTAAGCACGATTTCACATAATATCTCGACACGACTCTAACAATACCAAAATTATAATCATATTTCTCAAACAAAAATATGAAATAACATTTAAAATCAATATTAAATTAAAATTAAATTCAGTCTTCAATTTCACAATACACTTAATATTATAGCAATATATTACAATCATCCTCTTCCTAGATAGACATAAAAAAATTAGAAAATTGATTGTTTTTGCCCAGTATGAAAGAAGGATTTTCAAATGCATTGGGATAGATAACACAGAGATCAATCGGACACGTTTAGAAAAATAATTGCAAATTCAATATCACGTTTTCTGTTTTATAGTGTGCCTTATCGCGATCAACACTTTACAACTCTAAGAATAAATTAACTACATCGAAATTTTATTGATTTGATGTGTGCTCACACGGACAGAGAACTAAGGACCAAGGGTCTTAACAAAGATAGCAATCATCACGTACACTTCAATTTACATTTCGTATTTACAAAGCCTTATCAAGAGCCGCAGATAGCCTTAAAGAATAAGAACACTGAGGTATTATTGTTCGCCGTCTGTTGAATGGCATGGTAAGATTAGGTCAGGTTCAAGAAATCCAGGTTAATACACTTTATTTTAGCCATTTTTATTTGTTTAAAGTATCAAATATTTCCCCGAGGAAGTTGCTTAGTGGATTTGTATGTATTTTTTATATCAGTATTTGCATATTTGCGGATTTCCAATGATTTATTCAAGTTGAGGTTCACGGTCACCGAAGAGAAAAATATAATCTTTTGACATATCCTCTTTTTATATGCAAATGTTTATTTTTGTCTGCGTTAAGTACTTTTATGTTTGCATTCTTCATATTAATATACGTCATAATTTTTAAGATTAACGTACACAGCGACCTAATTGTTTCATTTCGTGTTAAAATTTATGCAGCTAAAGTACAGGACATTTATAATACTTATGTTCTTAATAAGATAATACTAAATACGTACAGTAATGCAAATAAACATACGCCTTCATTATTAAATCAGAAGAACTATAATACACTTACCTATATCCATAAATGCATATAATTTATCAGCAGTAACAAAATTTGTTAACATAATCTGTACTATGATTTTTATTATTGGTGTTAGAAATACAAGCATAAAATAATAAAAATTATTTCGTTAAGGACACCGTATTACTGAAATAGTGCTTTCTACAAATACATCTAATTTTAGACATTTAAGAACTGAATAATATAGAGCTTAGCAAATAACAGGAATGTTATCCCATGCCACCTGAGAATATTCAAGGTACCGAAGTAAAACAAATATGTAACGACATAAAATGGTCTAACTAACAAATTTTGGTGGAGAAATCTTTCAAATTACTATTTTTTTAATTTAACTGTAGATGTAAATATTGTTATAACATAAACTTGCATAGTTCTGCATATAAGATTGTTCACTTTTGTTTATAAGTATGTGAAAATAATAGACCGCATTAGTGGTGACGTCATAAATTAGGCAGCCAGCGTTACACGTATCATAAGAAAATTGGAGCGAAGATTTACCTGTAAAATTCGACTTATGAGTCAAAATAAAATTAACAAAATAACACCCATTATTTCCTTTTCTTATTCAATTGCCATACTTATTTAAGAAATATCATCTGATAGATCTTGTATATAGAATATTAAGTTACTTTTTGATCAGTATGGATTTTAATATAAGTTTAATTAATCATTTAATACTTGAACAAAAGTTCTACTAATTTGAAAGTGAATATACCCTTAACTTTATTTGCACTGAACACATAAAAATTGACGTTTGCAACCATATATTTAATACCATAAAGCATTTAAAAGCTTAGATAAACTTATTTATACAAAATTTAATACTAAAAAGACACAAAATCAATATAATCTCGAAATGCGAATTTATAAATTGAAGTTTACTGACAGATAAACCCAATGAAATTAGTTGCTCAATTGAGATTAATTATGTATTGCTGTTGGTGGAGCTAGAGCATATTTTCAAAAATTATTTAAAACATTTAAAGATAAAAATACTTTAGCATAGTTGGTCCAATATTAGCAAATAACATTCTTCTATCAAATTCAAGTGAAGAAATTTCTTAAATAGTTTTATTAACAGATAAATGAATCAAATTCCAGTGTCTCATTTTCAGTCAGATAATTTGACTCTTGAATATAAGTAAGTAATTTTAGACATTTAAGAACTGAATAATATAGAGTTTAATAAATAACAGGCAGGTTATTTCATGCGAATATTTAACGACTAAAAGCGGTCTAACCAACAAATTTTTAGGTACAGAAATCTTTCAAAATCCGTATTTTTTTAAACTCAATTGTAAATGTAAATATTGTTATAACATAAAAGTACATAGTTCTGCATATAAGATTTTTCGCTTTTGTTTATAAGTATGTGAAAATAATTGTTAAAATGTGGGATTAGAATAGCAAATGCATTTTAAACGTTATTATATTATTAGAGGAGAATCTAAATAGTAAATATCAACATCAATAATTTCATTTTTGATATTACTTTTGCTCTACGTGTTTTATTTGTTCTTTTACAGCGGGAAATTGATAGGAGAATCAGACAATCGAACTAAATCCTGAATGGCAAATTTTAATTTTTATATATTTTTCTATTTTTTGTTTTAAATTGTAGTCTTCCCTAAAGAATACAGCCCTTTAACGGAGGTGAGTAACATCTGTTTTTTAATTTTTTTCTCAAAAATGAATATAAATAAAAGAATTTTGCTACCACGTACATATAAAATGATATTTTGCAGGCATATTCCCCGTTTTTCTAGTTTGCTATAAGGTAATGAAAATAAAACACCCCTTTCATATCTGTTTTCCAAATTGTCTTATACTTCAAAAACAATAGTAATATGAAATTTTTGTAAGATAAAAAGTTTCTAAATAATTAAAACTTACCTTAGAATTTCATTTTGATTAAGAAATTTAAAACAATATAACAATGTTTGAAAAATAAATAAGGAATGTGTGGGAAAACAATAAATATGTCAGTAAAATATCATTTTTTAAGTATTAGGTATCTGCCAAGTTTTAACCCCCTCCTTTAAGGGGCTGTAACTTTTTGAGGAATTATTTAATTTAAACTAAAAGCTAAAAAAGCTGCCTCTAATTTTTTTAATACTTATGCAACCCCCTGTATATTCTTTACAAATATATACAGGATGCGCCACTTAAAACTCCCCAGGACTACATCTTTGTTATTTTTAAAGATGGACTTAGCGATCAGAGTATCATTTTATATGTCTGTTCAAAGACTTCTAAGTCAACCATTTCATTTTAGAAAATAAATTATTCTAGCCAAAATTAAGAGATGGTGAATATAGAATAACAGTAGGATGTGCTGTTATTCCTGGAAATTATCTGGAAAATGTAGTAGATACAGAATTATTAATAAAACTTTATAAATTTTACATTGCTCATAATGAGGAAAATTTGAAAGAGAACTTCTAATTTAAAAAAAAATAGGTTGTTTTATGCTGCTTATATCCATTTTAAAATAAAACTGATTGTTCCCATTAAAAATGTTAAAATGCATATTATAACGTTAACCCATAAAAATATATCTCGATAGTGTTTTGTTTTCATGCCATCGCACTTTAAAAAGTAAACATGATTTGATCATTTTTAACAAAACTACAGTAACAAAAGCTATCATCAAATTAAAGCTGTGTTTAGGGTCTATTCCATGACATAATAATTATTTATACAGTGTGTTCATTTCCCGGAAAATCTTCAAAGGCGGGCGTTTTATAAATATATATATATATATATATATATTATTTCATATGCATGTGCATTTCATTTCAAAATTAGCTTAAACATTAAATTTGCTCACTAAATGGACTTCTATCTTTCTAATACATCAGACAATGAAAACTACATTTCAACAACCACCTGTAGCGAACAACGTCCATCCTTGATAGCGTGGTCACAAATGTTTACTTTGTTATTTCAAGATTTATTTTAAACTATCACAACTTCATCTAATAATAAAACATGAATACTGCAATCAACCCCGGTTTCCCCTACATCTACAACTTTAATAAAAGCAATCTCAAATTTAATTTAAATGGAACATCCTATTTCGTACATCTGTGGAATCAAAGCGGCATGATATAAAGAAAACATTTCCCATAGATGTACGTGGAAAAAATTATATATCGCTAATCTGATTGTATTACCTAACTACTATTTTAAATAAGGCGTTGTAACTGTACTTTTTCAAACGTATGTACATTTATTTGAATACAAAAATACGTAGAATGACATAAAACAGATAATAGTAACCACCATTAAATTGTTCAATAATATTTATTAAAAGGTTTAGTTATATTTTCTTTAATAATTCCAAAAATATTGTCGAGGCATATTCAAATGAGAATCTTTTACTCGACGGGATATCCTACAGTTTTTTATTAAAGTAGTGTTGTATACATGATCTGTTTTAATAAGTTGTAATTATTGCTCGGATGTATAAAAAGGCCAAAGACCTTCTAAATGGGTAAAATATTGATTAAATAATTGACAAGTGTATTCTCATTTGCATCTAATAGACGAATTACAACTGGCCTCATGATTAAAGAAATTATATACATATGAACGAAAATTCATATACGGAATTACTCACACATGTTTCTCCATTACTTAAAATAGAAAATACTGCATCTACTATTTTTAATTTCTCCACTAATATATACTTATAGGCAATTAACTTTAAAGATTTGAAAATATCACATTATCTCTACTTAATTAAAATGGGCCGCCTTTTCACAGCACTCAAATGGTAAATCGACATAGCAGTTACTGCAGTTTTTCTGAAAATCCATATCGAAATATCAGTTACCATCAGTGGATTTTATCTGGTATATTTTCAATGGACAATTGCAAATACGACATATACAAGGTCGCACAAAAGTCACCCGATATTCTTTGGCTATATATTTTTTATGAATGAAAAACTTTGATTCTGCTTTTGGATTATGTTTATTTGATGTCTTACATTTTTAATTCAATTAATTCGAGAAAATGTTATCGACCAAGTGGCCGGCGGCAGAAGTGATGACCATACGGGTCCGATTTATGGCATTTTCCATTACCATTGCCAGAACTTCCGGCGATAGGTTCTCGCATTCTAGGAGGATATTCTCGTTGATGGCTTCAAGAGTCTGCGACTTGTTCACATAGACTCGTGACTTCAGAAAACCCCACAAGAAGAAGTCTAAATCGGATAAATCGGGTGACCTTGCCGATCAGTGCAAATCGCCAAAACGATAGATTAGGCGACCCGGAAATGCAGCCCTCAGAATTTCGGTTGAGGGTTGTGCAGTATGTGCCGTTGCTCCATCTTGTTGGAACCACATATTCTCCAGTCCCAATTCATCCAATTGAGGAAGGAGAAAGTCATTGAGCATTACTCTCTAGAGCTCGCCATCCACAGTAGTCGTTTGGCCCGCAGCGTATTCGAAAATGTAAGGCCCGATGATGCCTCTAGCATAAACAGCACACCATGCAGTGACTTTGAGCGGGTGTAATGGCTCTTCGTGAGTTATACGCGAATTTTCGATGCCCCAGAAGTGATAATTTGTTTATTAACATATCCACAGAGGAAATGGGCCTTGTCGCTCATGATAATTTTTGATGAAAAGTTCTTCGTGGTGGAGATTCAGGATGGCCTGAGCGTAGGTTACAAGCGTTTGGCGGTCAACAGCTACTGTCTGCACTTGCAAGGGAACATGTTCAAGTCGTTAACCAAAATTCTCTGTAAAGATCGCCGATTGATGCCCAATTACGTGGCACGTTGTCTGGTCGATACTCCGGGGTCCTCTCCAACATCTTCAGTCACAGCCGCGATATTCTCAGCAGAACGGCTGCTCCGGGGCCAGACCTGGCAGCATCCCGTGTTGTCCCATACTATTCAAGACGAGCAGCTAAACGCCGTAGTGTTTGTTCAGTTGGTGTCGGACGACCGGAAAATCTGCGCCGAAATTCACGCTGCGCCAACACCACCAACGAATTATTCCGCAAAAAAATCGATTCAGTCGGGCAAACGAGGCCCTATTCATTAATATAGTCGGGCAAGCGAGGCGCTGCGCATTAATACAATCTCGCAAGTCAGAAGCGATGCATTAATATGGTCGCGCAAGCGAGAAGAGATGTCTTAATATAATCGAACAAGCAAGGTGCGATGCATTAATATAGTCGTGCAAGCGAGGCGCAATGCATAAATACAGTTGTGTAGGAGAGACGTGATGCATTAACAAACTCAGATAAATGAAGCGCGAAAGGTTAATACACCTGCAAAAAGCAAAACGCATCGCATTAATACATTCGGAAAAAATAAGATATGACGCATTAATAGAATTGGGCAAGCCAGGCGCGACGCTTTAATATAGTCATGCAAGCAAGGCGCTATGCATTAATATAGTTGGGCAAGGGAGGCACGAGACATTAATATAGTCGGGTAAAAGAGGCACGATACATTAATGCAGTCACAGAAGTGAGAAGCTATATGTTAATATCGTCGCGTAAGCGAAAAATATTCATAAATATAGTCGGGCAAGTGAGACGCAATGCATAAATACAATTGTGGAAGAAAGACATGACGCATTAACAAACTCAGATAAGCAAAGTCGAAAGGTTAATACACCTGCAAAAAGCAAAACGCATCGCATTAATACATTCGGACAAAATAAGGTATTTATATATTTTTAGGTATTAATAATATTGTGTGAAACTAACTACTCAGTGGACAAAAGCAATCCTAAAAATGCAGAAATAGGTCAGATCTCATCTATTGTGGTTGAATTTGTCGTGTTCCCACTGCCAAAAAGTGAAGTTAGATATTTATAGAGTGTTTCATTAGAAGGTTAGTAAATTAGTTTATTTTCTTTAGATAATTATTGAATAGAGCTTTGTCTGCGGAATTGTTCATTAGCATACCTAGATGTTTGGTATCAGAGAACATACATATGACTTCATTGATAGGAATTGTAGGAGATTTGATTTATATTAGTTTAAAATACCTTTCTAAAACAGTAAAAAAATAAGGTATGTCGCATTAATACAGTTGTGCAAGCTAGGCGTGATGCTTTAATATAGTCATGCAAGCAAGGCTCTATGCATTAATATAGTTGGGCAAGCGAGGCGCGAGACATTAATATAGTTGGGTAAAAGAGGCACGACACATTAATGCAGTCACAGAAGTGAGAAGCTATATATTAATATCGTCGCGTAAGCGAAAAATATGCATAAATATAGTCGGGCATACGAAGCACGATGCATAAATACAATTGTGCAGGAGAGACGTGACACATTAACAAACTCAGATAAGCGAAATACGAAAAGTTAATACACCTGCAAAGAGCAAAACGCATCGCATTAATACATTCGAACAAAATAAGGTATGACGCATTAATACAGTTGCGCAAGCCAGGCGCAACGCTTTAATACAGTCATTCAAGCAAGGCGCTATGCATTAATATAGTTCAGCAAGTGAGGCGCGAGACATTAATATAGTCGGGTAAAAGAAGCACGACACATTAATACAGTCACAGAAGTGAGAAGCTATATATTAATATCGTCGCGTAAGCGAAAAATATGTATAAATATAGTCGGACAAAGCGAAGCACGATGCATAAATACAATTGTGCAGGAGAAACGTGACGCATTAACAAACTCAGATAAGCGAAGTGTGAAAGGTTAATACACCTGCAAAAAGCAAAACGCATCGCTTTAATACATTCGGACAAAATAAGGTATGATGGATTAATACAGTTGCGCAGGCCAGGCGCGACGCTTTAATACAGTCATGCAAGCAAGGCGCTATGCATTAATATAGTTGGGCAAGCGAGGCGCGAGACATTAATATAGTCGGGTAAAAGGAGCACGATACATTAATACAGTCACAGAAGTGAGAAGCTATATATTAATATCGTCGCACAAGCGAAAGATATGCATAAATATAGTCGGGCAAACGAAGCACGATGCATAAATACAATTGTGCAGTGCGAAAGGTTAATACACCTGCAAAAAGCAAAACGCATCGCATTAATACATTCGAATAAAATAAGGTATGACGCATTAATACAGTTGCGCAAGCCAGGCGCGGCGCTTTAATACAGTCATGCAAGCAAGGCTCTATGCATTAATATAGATGGGCAAGCGAGGCGCGAAACATTAATATAGTCGGGTAAAAGGGGCACAACACATTAATGCAGTCACAGAAGTGAGAAGCTATATATTAATACCGTCGCGTAAGCGAAATATATGCATAAATATAGTCGGGCAAGCGAAGCACGATGCATAAATACAACAGGGGCAGCGAGAAGAGCTGCATTAAAATAATCGAATAAGCGAAATGCGATGCATTAATACAGCTGCACAAGAGAGGCTCAACCCATTAATATAGTCGTGCAAGCGGGGCACTATGTATTAATATAGTCGGGCAAGCGAGGCACGACTTATAGACACAGTCGCACTGGTGGATGCAACGCTTTGCTACAGGCAGGTAGCAAAGCGCGAAACGTTAATACAGCTGCAAAAAAACAAAACGTGTCGGATTAATATATTCGGGCATGCGAGGCGCGGTGCGGCGCATTAATACAATGTCGCAAGTGAGAAGCGATGCATTAATTTGGCCACGCGAGCGTGAAGAGATGCCTTAATATAATCGAACAAGCGAGGTGTGACGCATTAATATAGTCGTGCAAACGAGGCGCATATACAAGATGGTAAAGAGTTTTTCCCTAAAACCGCAAAAATATTGTTTTGGATATATTAATTTAAATTTTTAAATTACATATTTATAGATTATGCGGTACCTAAAGGAGTAAGAGCATTTGGTCTTAATCGAGAGGGCTCGATGTACTAGTTGTTTTAACTACAAAATTGAAAAAAGTTAAAAAAAATAATCCTCATAAACTGGTTTGGCCTTCATAAATGAAAAAGCTGGTTTTTCCCATCCCTAATTTTATTATCGCATTAATATATTCGGGCAAACGAGGCGCAATGTATTAGTATAGTCGAGCAAACGAAGCGCAATGTATTAGTATAGTCGGCCAAACGATGCGCGTCGCATTAGTACAGTCGCGCAAACGAAGAGAGATGCATTAATACTGCCGGGCAAGGGAAGCGCGATACATTAACACTCAATAGATGCACAAAATATTATATATATTCATTCAAATCTAATAAACTCGCTGCATAATATATGTCTTAATTCTGTTAATCAGAATTACTGCTATAGATGATTTCTGATTTTTAAATTACAAAAATATAAGATCCTATTGCACAATGTGGGATAGTATGTGAGCTTGGTACATTTTATTTAAATACTTAGAATCAGAACACATCAGAACACTGCGCTCCTTAATGCTTAGTAATTGAAGTGCCCATGAACGTGAATTTTCAAGGATTAGCAGGTGCAATTCTTTCTTGCAGTCATATGGACTGCATACGCCCTCTTTTGGCTTACTAGATGATTGTAAATTTGCAATTCGCTATGCAATATTCTTTAAGAATTATAAACTGCCGCGCATTGCATCCAAACCTTGTATTTATTGCACAATAATCGCTTTATGCTCGTCTTTCATTCAGTCGGCCTCCTACACAGAGAATTATTTTGTATTTAATGTATTTTATAAGTCATCTAATTTTACTAGTTAAACAAATGCATCCATACATGTCGATGAGTTTGAATCAGTAATGCTAATGGACATGACATGACAATAAGTGTCACAATATTAGAAGTGAATAAAATATTAAAAAAATATTAACTTTAATCCACATATATATATATATATATATATATATATATATATATATATATATATATATTGTGAAAATGGCCGCAGGTGTGATGCGGAAAATTTCCAGCCAAATCGTGGAAGAGATGGGCGTTCACGGCTTATTGTAGCAGCGTGGCGTATCATACATGAGGCTTAATTAAACAATTAAACTGTACCATATACAGCATATATAAGCAATAAGACAAGAAGTAGAAACATTTGTGTTAGTTTGTAGAAACTGGGTAAGACGGGTTCCAAATTTTGTTCTCACATCAGGTATGTCAAACTATTTTAATCATTAAAACCAACAAGGGCGCTTGCTTCAAGTAGAAGAATTTTTGTGTTCATTCACATAAATATTGCAAAAAAATATTTTCTAAGTAGCTAAGCTATCACATGAAAAGGTAGATAACACGGACAGTTGTCACTGTAACTAATTTTGTTAACATTCAAGGCACACTTGTAAATTAAATATTGTTCAGCCATCGACATAATGTGCAATGACACATTCAATCGTGAAAATCTGGAAAACGGCTTGAGATATCGAGATCGACCAAGAGTCCCTTTGTTACGTAAAAATGTTGGCTCTTTTATAGTTTAATTTATAAATTCTATTAACAGAACAGGTAAAAACAGTATTGGTAAATTAACTCAACACAAAGCACGTAGCAAGCGCTCTCTAGGAAATATCTTGAAACTAATGCCAAATTCGTATTTCTCGCTCCCGAAAGCCTAATTATACCAATTTGAATTCGATATCTTCAACTGTTTTAAAATTATCATCATTTTTCGAAAATTTATATTAATTTTCAATACCCTGTAATTCTTTAAATAGTAACATATTACTTAGGCAAGTTTGACTCAAATAATATATTTTTATGTTTACTATCTCCGGTTGCTCTATGGCCCATAAGTTATGGGACACCCTGTAAAACCACGAATTAAATGTAAATTTAATAAGCTGTCTATTTTCACAATTCAAATAACACATACGTTAAGCTATAGCGACACCTAATTACTTTGACTTACTTTTTTAAAATTCTACATAACATCGTCGTTATTTATTAACAGTACACTACAAAAATTTAGGGTAAGGAAATATAACATTTAATTTTGAAATAACGTAAATGTTATTATGACCAAAATGGGATACATACTTGGGATGATTATGTAGATTATAGGTATACATTACTATTATAAACTAATTCATAAATAACCTAATGGTAATGAAAATAAGATTCATTTTTGCAATTCTCCACTTATTGTAGAGAGGGGGGGCCACCAAACGCGTTTGCGTGGGGAGGGGGTTCAGTTTTTGTTACGCCACTGACCTACACGTACTAATTTATTTATTTGCATTTAAGAAATGCCGATACATTGAATTAAGTACTCTCGGCGATCACACAGATCGCTCCTGCAGTAAAATAAAACAAACCTCACAGGAATCAGATTAAAGAGAACCAAGCGCTGCCGACCCGGGTTAATTTGTATACATCCATGCAAATAATCAGTTAATAGTTAAGAACCATCAGATAGTGTTGGAGAGGATGTTCCAGCGCTGGCAAATATGGCGTAAAATCGGGCCGACTGTTGATAGTGTCGGCATGAAGGAAGAGTGTTGTCCTGGTAATGGCCCCATCGATCACGGGTAACATGGGTAGACGAGCGCGGAGAGGTACCAGCGCTTCCATACACCTGATTAATAGTGGAGATGCCCTAAATGTACCTAAGACTAACCGTGCACCGCCGGAAGACATAGGCGTATCTTAATTAGTTTTAAACTTTCTTGACTAAATGTTGGTGATAAGAAAAGCATTGCGTTTAGTTTTCTAACAGCAAGTACTATCCATTGCATTAAACTTTATTTAAACCGATAGTGTTCAAAAAATATATAATTTCAACTTTCACACCCTGTATCTTATTCAACAGCAATATTTTTCTAAAACTATTTAGTTATATATTCATATTTTGTCTCAAAAATGTCGGCCCTGTTCTATGATCCATTATTATTATATTTCAATTTAATCTTAATTACATTAATTAGATACATAATATTATATATTATCTTAGTGGATACTATTCTTGGGCTTGCCCTGTAAGTATCCCAAATAAATAAATAAATAAATAATATACACAACAACAACTAACTAAAGTAGGATTAGTTTTAGAAATGTTCAGGAAATATTATTGGAAAATGTCTCCTATTTTTATATATTCAGTAATTTATGAATAGCAGTGTTCTTTGGCTTATAATCAGTAATGATCAAGACCGTATATATTTATATAGGTATAGGTTTCGAATGGTGTTCAGCCAGCAGATGAAGCTGTCAGTGAATCTGGTCGACTTATTTTATTTTTTTACATATCGAATGCATGCATAAGATATAGTTCTACTATTAAGAACAAATACGCAATTTCCGAAGTAAAAAGAAAATTATGTTAATTTAAGTATCGTGTTCTATTTAGTTTAACTCGGTTTTTATTATTATACATCATTAGAGAAAGTATTTATTTTGAATGAAAAATCAATCAATGTAATTGTTGAACGTACTTGAATCCAGTACTTACGTGTTAAGTAAGTACTGGATTGAATTGTTATTATTAGCTTATTATATGCTCAAATGGACCAAATTTGAACGTCACTGGTTTCTAGTCACCGTGTTATGCACTTATTGCTGATACAGATGCATATAGTTGGTTGCAACATGATCTCATTTAAAAAGACAAAACGAGTTCGTGTTGCTACAGCCTCACAATATATTCAGCATCGCAAAATGCCTTATTATAAGAAAATACCTTAAACTGATATAACTCGAGTCTAGTCAATGTATTATGCATTCGAACTTAAAAGCCTTAAGTAGACGGATATCTGTCCATTTGCGTCTAACAATTTAATAACAACATATAATTTCAATTAGTGCTTCGCTCATGTGGTTATAATTGTTATAATCTCAGGTTACAGAAATAACGGCAGCATTAATTTCTTAATGTTATTAGAGGTACATATTTGGAAAATCAGACCACTTAATGTAATATCAATTATAAGTATAAAATAAATAATCATTGGTTATTACGTTTTACATTTTGTTGTCAATCAAGTATCTGCCTTTCCTTGTATTTTTTTTTCAGAGCTATACTATGAAAATTATTTTAATAATGTTATTTGCTAACAGCTGAGGCGCAGAAGATATTATATATTTTTTTATATATTTAAATGGGGATATTAATGTCTAATTTATTAAATATGGTAACTTTTTCCAATTTAATAGAAATATAACATTTAAAAGACAGTGCGGTATACTTAAGTCTTATGGTCCATTGTGCATGCCATTTGTTCTGTTCTTATTAGGTTAGTTTATTGTTAATTATTATACTAGGTTAATTGTTAGCTTAATGTTTAATTTCATACTATTTTTCATTTTCTTTTATTTTTCTTGTTGCATATGAACACTGAAAACGCTCCTAATCTTTTTGTTCATACGATATATACCTGTACACATCAAGAAAACTAAACGCATTGTTAAATGTACCGCCGTCTAAATCTATATTAATATTGCAAATTCTTGATTTTTTGTAATATAACCGCTGCAGTGTGTATGTGTTTTTTTTTGGTATACTGAACGAGTTGACCATTTGGAGTCAACATCAAAAGCAAGAAGAGAGGCGCCTCTCCCGAAGAAGAAGAAATCAACGTAGAGTAAATCACCAGTCGATCTCATTGTTAGTGTGCTGTATATACAGTATGCGCCAAAAGTATGGAATAAATTCAATAAAAACGAAACAATTATTTTTTGGGAAAAATCCTCGAACAGGTCGATTTTTAATTTAAAAAATACATATTTTAGTGTAAAATGCGATTTTCAAATGTCATTTGTTTTCGAGTAATGACGTCATCGATATTTTTTTAAATGGCAACACCATATTTTTTTCCTTGATTCTGAAAGATCGTTTATTCTCTATCAGACAGTACTAAAATTTTGCCCTCTTACATAGGAAAGTTTTCGAGTAAATGACGATTGAATGTTAGAAAACGTAAATCAATTAAAATAAAGCAAAAACGTTATCAAGTTTAGTTTTTCGAATTCCATAGTTCTTTTATGGATCACGTAGGTCAAAATCTTTGCAAAGTGTCATTGTCACACCGACTTTCTAATAAGTATTGTAAGCGATATAGAAATTATTATTCAATTTAAAGTATTATGGCACATTTAACTGTTACTCAAAGAATTGAAATTTTAATTCTTATCGGATGCGAGAATATGACTAGAACTCAGCAGGAAGTTTGCGATTTATTTAATGAAAAATATCCAGATCGCCCTATCAGCCAATCAAGTCAGTAAGGTAGAGTCTAAATTTAGAGAAACTGGCAATGTTGTAAATATTCCAAAACCTGGACGTCCAAGTATTAATGAAAATCAGAAACAGAACATTTTGATAAGTATGGTGGATAATCCTCATAATTCTTCACGATTGGATGCATTAAACAATGACACTAGTCAGAGCACAGTGCTACGTATCTTGAGGAAGGAAAAATATCATCCCTACAAAATTCAACTTGTGCAGGAACTCAATGAAGATGATCTCGATCGCCGCTTACACTTCTAATGGATTTATGTCAAGGAAATAGAAATTTATACCGGCAAATACTTTTTTCAGATGAGGCCGCATTTTGTCTGAATGGTACAGTAAACCATCAAACTTGCAGATATTGGAGTCGGGAAAATCCTCATTGGATGGCAGAGGCACATACCCAACACCCTCAGAAATTAAATATGTGGGCTGGAATAGCTGACGACAGAATAGTAGGGCCTTTCTTCTTTGAAGGAACCCTTACAGGACAAAGATATTTAGAGTCTCTAGAAAATGACCTTGTTCCAGCCCTTGCAGTAATTTTTCCTAACGATAATGACCCTGACATTCCTGACGATACCATATGGTTTCAGCAAGACGGTGCACCCCCGCACTATGCGTGCCCTGTACGAGATTTTTTGGACAACTGTTTTCCTGGGAGGTGGATCGGCAGACGCGGACCGATAGAATGGCCTGCAAGATCGCCAGATCTTACACCTCTTGACTATTTTTTATGGGGATACTTGAAGTCAAAAGTGTACATTAATAAACCACGTAATTTAGAAGAACTTCAAAATCGCATTCGGGACGAAATACGCAGAGTTACCCCAGAAATCATTCAAAATGTGCAAGAAGAATTTCTTCACAGACTTGCGCATTGTCAAGAAGTTGGTGGATGGAAATTCGAACATTTAATTTAAGTATAAAATTTAATCAATTGTATTTTATTTTACATACCTCACAATTGTTACTTTTTTATGGATAAAATTTACGTTTTCTAACATTCAATCGTCATTTGCTCGAAAACTTTCCTATGTAAGAGGGCAAAATTTTAGTACTGTCTGATAGAGAATTAAACGATCTTTCAGAATCAAGGAAAAAAATATGGTGTTGCCATTTAAAAAAAATCGATGACGTCATTACTCGAAAACAAATGACATTTGAATATCGCATTTTACGCTAAAATATGTATTTTTTAAATTAAAAATCGACCTGTTCGAGGATTTTTCCCAAAAAATAATTGTTTCGTTTTTATTGAATTTATTCCATACTTTTGGCGCATGCTTATATTCTATCGGTATGTCCACCATAATCAGTCAGGTCCCTACGTCGGGTAAGGTGACCATGAACCAGCGGCTCTCTACCTTAGACTTCAAAAAAATACTAATTTGTCTTTATAGCTTTCATTTAGACCTGTAACATTCTAAGACCGCAGGTGAGGTACATCTGTAGGACCATAGCAGATGTAAAAACTGTCCTTGTATGTATTTCCTTTAAGATTTTCTTATTCACAGAGATAACCAATGTTACAGTGTAGAAAACCCTGGAATACTTATCCAAAAGATAAAACGTAGTCTCATTTAGGGCTCTATAAGACTTTGAAATTTAGTTGAAAAATCAAATCCTCTCTACAACTTTTTTGAGAGCCACAATGTGTTCTCCATCGCAGGGTTTGCCTAACAACAACTCCACCCTTTATCAATATGAGGCTCTTTCTGCTTCTTGTTTAACCTCAAGGTATGGTTTTGGATGTGACAAGATCTATGATATCTTTTGAGCAGTGCGTAGCACTTTTGATGTTAGTTCCTATAATTTACTTAAACGCTGTCTAACTTCAGGTCAACAGCAGAAATTTCCACAAAGTAGTTTGAAGATTAAGTCCCCACATCTTACCAAAAACTTTTAAGTATAAAAAGCATCATGGGTTCTTGTAAGAGTAGATAAATTAAATTGTCGTTAAATTTTATAATTTATAATCTCTGAATAGCTGTAAAGATTGTCAAATTCTGTTTTACAGAGAAAGAGATCAGATCAACTTTTGATGGAATAACTTACCGGTGTGAAAACAGCAGCCAAAGATAGCAGCCTAAACGCACGAAAATACCGGAACGATCAGTAGCACTCGGTTCTCGCAAGCATACGTTGGATCCGTTAATAAATGCGATTAAATTACTCTATCCTAAAATGTCACTGTGGCTCCAGAGATGCACCACATTTTGCAATGTGGAATATATTAACAATATCAAGGACGGGCACACTTAAAGTTTCGTCGAATTGTATTGGGTCTGCGGGCGTGAAAATCGAGATTAATCGAATTATTTATTATAAATAATTACATTTTGCTTTATAAAGTAGATTAACAATGTCCCAATGAGTTTTCACACAAAGTTTCGTTGACTTGTATTGGGTCTACGGGGGTAGAAATGAGGATTAATCGATTTATATGTTATGAATAATTACATATTTTGCAAACCATGAGGCGGATCACATTTCGCATTAACGGGTAGATTAACAATGTCCCAATGAGTCATCACAGAAAGTTACGTTGACTTGTATTGGGTCTACGGGGGGTGGAAATTGGGATTAATCGAATAATTTGTTACAAATAATTACATATCTCGCAAACTATGAGGCGGACCACATTTTGCTTTATAGGGTAGATTAAAATGTCCCAATGAGTTTTCACACAAAGTTTCGTTGACTTGTATTGGGTCTATTATAATTTCCTTTGCACAAAGTATGTTTTCAAAGTATACGACGGTATATCCTCCATTTTTAAGTAATATTAAATCTTTTGGAGTTCTTCATTTCCTATCATCCAATAACAAACTCTTGTTTGGAAAAACGATTTCAGGTAATAAATAAAAATAATAATATGAAGGCAACTTTGGTAATATTATGTTTGTCCAAAATTTATTACTTCTCTTTTAATTCCCATTATTGTACATATTGCTAGATCGCACCAGTTTATATTTGTAATTCCAAGCAAACCCAGGATCTGGAAGGAGTAGGCGTCGTTCATTCTTAACAAGCCTTCCGCTGAAAGAAAATGCAATTTAGTGATATTGGGATCACTATTTTTGTAACGGTAGGGACATTTAATATCAATTAAACCATCTTCCTCATTAGACCATCAGGAGATCGTGAAGACATACTTTCTATGAATATATAAACCTGTTTGTTTACAAACTTTGGTTTTCTTAAACAATACATTTTTCTAGCAATACTCTCCCAATACAGTCCGTGTTTTGCTGAATCTGTCTCTGTTATTTGAGGATCCATTATGTCTTTCACGATTTTTTATTTCGTTCTTAGCATTTACATATTCTTGCAAAGAAATATGCAGTTACCCTATTTGATGGTTCCTTCCTCCATATCAGATGTATTCTGTTGAGTTTCAATTTTTATATACTCTTGTTCTGTATCTGTAGGAGTAATTGACGTGATGAAGTCGGTGCATTTCTGAAATAATTCTATAGTAGTATATTGCAGTATATTGGTTTAATTTATATTGTTCAAAATACACACTTTGCAGATGAATTCTCCACTAAAGGAATCGTTATGGGTTTCGCAATTTTTAAGCATCCACTCACTATTTGTCACATTGAACAAAATAGTGTAGTTTCATCTAGTGTTCCATAAATACACCTTCTGACATCATCAATAATTATAGTATCATTTATGGATTCATTATTTGTTTCCTACCTGTAAAATGGCTAGTGTATCTTATTTCTTTTTATTACATGATTCTTGTAATTTTTTTTCGTTAGAAGAGATCTCCTGACTAATGAGGTCTAATGAGGAAGATGGTTTAACGGATGGGGATATACAAATCAGCGAAACTTTGTGTGAAAACTCAATCTACCCTATAAAGCAAAATGTGGTACGCCTCATAGTTTGCGAGATATGCAATTATTTATAACAAATTAGTCGATTACTCCCCGTTTCCACCCCCGTAGATTCAATACAAGTCAACAAAACTTGGTGTAAAAACTTATTAGGACATTGTTAATATACCCTATAAAGTAAAATGTTAATATATTCTACATTGCAAAATGTGGTGCCTCTCTGGAGCTACAGTGACATTTTAGGATAGAGTAATTTAATCGCATTTATTAACAGACCCAACGCACGAGAGAACCGCGCGCTACTGATCGTTAATAATAATAATAATAATAATAATAATAATAATAATAATAATAATAATAATAATAATAATAATAATAATAATAATAATAATAATAATAATAATAATAATAATAATAATAATAATAATAATAATAATAATAATAATAATAATAATAATAATAATAATAATAATAATAATAATAATAATAATAATAATAATAATAATAATAATAATAATAGAATAGAATAGAATAGAATAGAATAGACCTTTATTGACAGTATATACACAACAGTACATTTATGTCATAATAAAAATTAATTATAGTTGAAATTTGGTAAAACAAAGAAGCAATAAAAATATATATTTTAAAAGGCACAATAGTAATGCTTAGTCAAAGATAAAAAATACAAACAAAAGGTATATAAAACACTACTTAAAACATTAAACTAACCACAAAAAAGAATGTTTAGTGGAACATATTACTCACTGATAAGAATACAAAAATTTATATGCGTAAAGTAAGTATATTTAAACTCAAAATCTAAGATGAATAGGTGTTAGTAGAACAATATTCAGTAAATTCGTCAACACTGTAAAAGCAATGCAGTAATAGGAAGGATTTGATAAATCTACGAAAAGCTCCATATGATAATTGAGTAATATGTTTCACTCTACAGAAGTTATCAAATCTATTGTACAAGTTAATATCTGGCTTATTGGATTTGGTGACATTAAGTCGGGAATAAGGTAATAACAGATTTCCAGCGTGTCTGGTATTATAGCTATGCACATCGGAATGGGTTTGCAGATGAGCTGTACTCTTATGAACTAATGATAAAGCCTCATATACATATAAACAGGGTAAGGGCAAAATTTTGTGGTGAATAAACAATTCTCGACAATGGACTCTGCTAGTGGCATTACCAATGAGGCGAATAGCTGCTTTCTGAATAACAAATGCTCTCAAGGCACTAGTAGCATTGCCCCAAAGAGCTACACCATAAGATAGATGGCAGTGAACCAAAGAAAAATACAGCATTTTTAAAGTAGAAGTATGGACACATGAGCGAAGCTGCCTCAGAAAGAAAACCTGCCGTGCCAGTTTAGAGCAGAGGCGATCTATATGAGTAGCCCAAGTTAAACGCGTATCCAAATAAATTCCCAACAATTTAACATTATCCACATTGCATGATACTTTACTAGCAGTAAATGTAATGTCACGAGTTTTATCCATATTTAGTTTCAGTTTGTTTGCAGAGAACCACAGACTAGCATTGTCCAGATCACCTCTGCTCCCATCAATACCACCACGAGTTAACAAGGTGGTATCATCCGCAAATAAAATACAAGTCGAACGTTGAATGTTGACAGGCAGATCATTAATGTAGATTAAAAATAAAATCGGACCAAGAACTGATCCCTGCGGTACACCGGCCGATACAGGTAGAATTTCGGAGTCAGAATCACCAATGGAAACATACTGCATGCGATCTGATAGATAGGAGCGGAAAAGGTTTAGCTCTTTGGAGCGAATACCATAATATTCCAACTTAAATAAAAGCACATTGACATCAACACAATCGAATGCCTTAGACAGATCACATAATGTGGCGTGAATGTTCATCCCACAGTCCAAACCCTCTACAATGTTCTCTAGAACTGCTAGCAGAGCTCCGACTGTGGAACGACCATTGCGAAAGCCAAATTGACAGGGCGACAAAATAGACTTGCTTTCAAAATATTGCAATAACTTATCTTTCAGCAAAATTTCAAAAACTTTTGAGATCACAGGTACAATTGCAATTGGCCTGAAGTTGTCTAATATATTATTGTCCCCTTTTTTGTGAAGAGGAAGAACCCTCGTAACTTTAAAGCAGTCCGGCCAAATAGAATCCTCTATACATTTATTGAAAAGAATTGACAGGGGCTTAACGATGGGCTCAATAGCGACTTTTAGCAATTTACTATTCAGGCCATAATAATCGAAACAACTAGAATTTTTCAAGCTTAAAATTGCCTCGCGAACATCAGACTCATCAACCGCTGAAAGGAAAAACGATGAAACTGGTTTAGGGACTTTATTTAAAAAAACAGCCGGATTCAAATTATCGGAGTTGCCAATTGAGTTTATGATGACATCAGCTACGTTAACGAAAAAGTTATTAAATTCCTCCGGAGATAAAGAGGACTTATTTTTACTGCAGGAAGATTTCTCAGTATTAACAATTTGCCAAACTGCTCTAGACTTGTTATTAGAATTGCAGATAAAATTATTATAGCAAGTACGCTTTGTAGTTTTTAATGCTTTTCTATAGGATTTGCGCAACACACAATAGGAAATCCAATCGGATTCAAGATTAGACGCATTAAACTTCCTTCTAGCTTGACTGAGCCTGCGTCGCATCGACTTAAGTTCACTGTTAAACCATCTGATACCAGAATTAGACCGAATTTTTGACATAACAGGGAAGTTGCAATTTACAATGTTAACAAAAGTCCCTAACAATAGGTCAGCAGAATCATTTGAATTCAAAAAATCGCAGCAAAAATCATGGAGGCAACCCAACTGCAAATCCAGAACAAATTTATGACAAGTGGAATCGTTAATTATACGTGTACAGTAGGAAACTGGTTCATCTTTCCGAGTGCACTGACCATTAACACGTAAAGATAGTGCAAGATGATCGGCAATGTGCATTTCAATAACATTTGTACATATAATGTCAGGACCTAGATTGGTAATAATATTGTCAAGACATGATTTATTATCAATCGTAATCCTTGTAGGTTCTCTAATGAAGTACCGTAAACCATACATAGTAAGAATATTTCTTAAATCACTAACATACTCTGATTGCATATCAAGGTCCAAGTTAAAGTCACCCATAATTATGATATATTTAAATTTGCAAAAACAATAGCGTATAATATTACTAAAACAAGTTTTAAAAATAGAGAGATCACCATGGGAAGACGAACGATAAACTGTTAAGAGTACACAGTTTATACTAATAATTTCGGCCGCACAAAATTCCGCATTAACTTGACTGCAGAATGTAGAGACATCAATAGCTTTTAGACAAACATTAGATCTAGAAAATATGGCGACACCACCATGCTTGTTTGAGCCTTTTCGGCAATAACTTGTTATTAAATGAAAATTAGGTATGCATATAGTCTCCAGGAACTCATTTTGCAGCCAATGCTCAGAAACACATAATATGTCGTGCGGATGAGTACGCAAAGACGTATCCAAATCACATACTTTATTGGTAATACTTTGGACATTGACATGCAATACAGATAAATTACAGTTAAGTAGATTACTTTTAAGAGGCTGGTACAAGATTTCGTGCTCGAAAAAACTGATTCACACGCACTCCGTCAGGCCAAATTTCAGGCTTAGTAATGTTTGAAACATCCGACATCGGGACAGACACCTTAAAGGATGCGTACCTCTCAGGATCACGAGAATTTAGCTTCTCCACAGACACTTGTTGTGAAAATCCCTTCAAATAATTAAGGAGCACCTCCTCCAAGAGGTTTTGAAGAATTTTTATTTTTAGAAAGAGCACTAGCATAGGTTCCAATTTTAGAATTTTTATCTGGCGTAGAGATGGCCTCGTTATGCTGATTAAAGCTCGATGGCATCATACGCATCATACATAACTGATCTTGAAGAGACTTAATAGCAATTGCTTGATTTGTAATAACTAGGTCTTTTTGTTTTATAATTTCTTCGAGATATTTAATTCTTATTTCTTCAATACTAGAATCTTTAGCATTGGTGGCAACAGGCTGACTGGCAGCAGGCTGACATAGGGATTGGGTACCTACAGTTACAGCATCCACAATATCCAAACAGCAATTAACTGTAGCATCGTCTATAAACTTGACAGACTTCAAGGCATTCAAGCAGCTCTTGTGAGACATCGTTCCACAAACCACGCACTTCAAGCCACTGGTAACCGTACTTTTGCATCTCTTGCACTTGTTAGAAGATGAATTATTAAAATTAGCCTTAGACATTTCAACTACAAGATAAACAACCTTTGGTGGTACAGGCTTGCGCCCACCGGATAGAAAAATAATAGAAGGCAAAAAAAGCAAACAGAAGATAAGAGAACACGAGATACTATATCATATAAATACAATACAAAGAAAAAGTCTCATTAAATGCACTGAAATCATTATCCCAAATACATAAGATGATGGTTATTCAGTACACAACTTTTCACAA